>CM063454.1:10405000-12805000 GCA_032191425.1 Lymantria dispar | reverse complement strand
TTACTGAGACTTCGCTGTCCGTCCGTCCGTCCGTCTGTCACCAGGCTATATCTCAAGAACGGTGCTAGCTAGACAGTTGAAATTTTCATAGATGATGTATTTCTATTGCCGGTGTAACAACAAATACTAAAAATAAAATAAATATTTAAGGGGGCTCCCATACAACAAACTTGATTTTTTTGCTCAATATCGATAATGGCTATAGGGAGGCATTTGTTTACCTAGTCAATGGTACGGAACACTTCGTGCGCGAGTCCGACTCCCACTTGGCCGATTTTTTGGATCGCTTGCTTGTTAGGTGTGGAAATCGTACTCTACCCATTCGACTCTAAACCACTAAGTCCTTGATGTAGTCAAATTCAAAGTCTCATTTTGATCGTAACTGTTTTACCGATTCGTATAAATTGTTATTACGTAAGAAGAAGACACTGTCAAAATTTCGCCGATACATCAGTACCTACACCTATTAGATTCACTGCTTAGATGACGTAGTGGTTAAGATATCTATGTCCTACCAGTACCATAGGTTCGAATTCAACGCAGGACAACGACTACTTCTTTGTACGACCCACAAATTGTTGTTCTCAATCTGGGTACCTCTCAAGGGGGTATTCCGTCGGGCCGACCACTGACGTCAAGTCACCCTGCTCCGGTGGTCGGCCCAACGACGAAGGCGACGTGTCACGGGTGTGCGTGCTTACGCCCCTCTGTCGCCCTGGGCGGAATGGTGCGAGGAGTGCGCCGACCGTAAAACACACCCAAAAATGGGGGTCCCTTCGTATCTAAAAAATAAAATTGCGTCCTGTGACAAACGTACGCTAAACCCAAAAAAAAATGTAACATTTCAATGGACTAAAAACGATTCTGGTCTCAATAGCATAAAATTTCATTAAAATCGGTTGAGCAGTTTCATAAACTAGCGGGAACGTACATCAGGACACGTAACCTTTATAAATTTAGACTAGGTGATCGTTCAGACGTAATATTTTAAATTTAAATAAAATAATAAAAATAAAGTATCGCAACATCACCGCACACAGCACACATGCTTAGCGCAATTATAAATTAAAAAGCTCCTGAGACCCACCCAAAGATAAAAAAACTATTAAAATCTGTCCAGCCATGTAGGAGGAATTTCAGTATACTCCATATTTTTATATCTCAGCTGAACTATCGTTAGTTGCTGCTTATGTTTCAAACATTACCCTCGTTGGTCCCAAGCTGCCCGCTCCATTTGCTATACATTGTAACAATACAGGCAAGCTGTTATGCCTTATTCATACCTTAACTCAGGGGTGTCACTGAAGAATATTGCATACAATTGTTTCGATATTTTCCGATGTACTAACGGCACTTCGGTGTATGTGCTTACTTAAATATTCTAATTTTGTCTACAGGTGTGAATATATAGAAAATATATTTGAACGGCTACTTTTGCTTACATTATTTTTGTAAATAAAAAGTATAGATTAAAATTACACTGCTTAAGATCCAATGGTTGGCAATGGTAATGAAATAATGGCAACATTGTTATACTTTAAGATTTTAAAACCGTAACGTTAATAAAACTTATATAATATTGTGATTGTTTTACATAGAAATTGCACAGAATTCAGCCATCTTATTTTCATTTAGAAAAAGTATATAGAAAGAAATTTTCAGACGATACTTTGGTAATATAATTTTGTTTCAGTCCTTTTTTATGGCAAGTTATGGTTTGGTGACACTTTTCACTCTCCGTCTAGGGCAATGGCAAGACGTCGTGTGATTCCATAATAGCCGTACTGCCTCACACCGCCAATTGCCACTCAAATGACGGTGTGTGCCACGAGGTACCGATTCCTTGACTTCAGGGGGTCATCCGATGGGTTAACCTTTTAAGTATCAACCCGGTAACAAAGCACCGGGGCGTCCCCATCACGCGGCTTATTGCGGTCGGCGGATTAATCGCCGATCGAAGGATCTGCAGTTTCAGTTGTAGAGCACCATCAGGCGGAAGCTTACGCCAGCATCGAAGTCAGTCAGCATAGTGAGTCACCTGACTAATCCGCTCCGTCACATCATTCTCAACTTTATATGATAAGAACCAAAGTAAACGGTATAACATCAAAATCTAGGTATAAATAATATTTTGAAGGTTTCTGTTCTTATAAATTACGGATAAAACTATGTCCATCTTAATGTTTGATAAGCCATTTAATTTATTCCTTTTGTAATATTCCTTTTATAATATGGGCTATAGATATATTAATGATTTTGAATTAATTATGTTGTACAAATTCTAACAATAACATTGAAATCTTTTGAATTGGACAACCCTATCAATAAACCATAGCGACGTCCATCAAGTGTCTACAGTGATTGCTGAGGAAATTAATCACAATAGTGGAGTGGAATACCAGTCGGAGCCATACCTTTGTTAACCTTTACTTTTATTCTACTGTATTCGGGAACTCATATTTCAATGTTGGCTTCAGAATAATGTGAAGTCAATTTCAGAGTTACTGGTTACTGTTGTATAGGCTTGTAGGAATTGTTTATTCGGTGGTCACGCTACTAGAACTTCAATCTTCATATATCAAAATTAGACTATACTGTGATGATTAATAATTACACATTTTTAGGCATTCGTTTACAGAGTACATGTTACATGAACCTATTTAAAGTAATAAAATGTTATCTTCTTAATAGCGTAAATTTTGGTATGTGGTGCGTCTGTCCAGACCAGAGCCTATCATAAAAGAGGTATAATAATTTTCAGCAACTAAGGCGGCGAAAGTAGAAAAAAGCATGTTTTAAAAGATTCCACAGCGGGCGTTGCATTAACACTTATATATAAGTAGGTACCATTATAATAATGCATGATGGAAGTGATACCTTGGGCAAGAACTAAAAATAAAAACATTTATACACTAACAATAAGACATTTTTATATAATTCCTTACGAACTTTACCGCTGAAGTCAGTAGAAAAATAAACAAACCCTATGTTTTCTTACAAACCTAATTAAGCTCATCTCTTGGGGATAACTATTTACGATGTCTATGTGAGCTTTTCTTTTAAGTTTAGTTAAAATCTATGTGGCTAACACATCACTACGAAAGTTATTTCTTGTACCGTGCTAATGGGACTAAATACTCTTATCGTGGATAGAAGAAACTTTCGTTATTTGTTTTGTTAACGATAATGTTCTACGATATTAGTTGGGCAAGATCGTATAAGTAATAATTAATTGCAACCATGTTTGTTTTAGTGGGGATAACTTACTTATAATGTGGTTAAATGTAATAAACAGGTTTAGGACTATCTCGAACTCGTATCTATTAGAGTTATTTTATTTTCATCAGATTAAATGATAATTTGTTTTTGTCATTTTTACGTTTCATTTATTTTACTATATTACTTCTGTGTGTTAATGTCGGGCGTGTTTAACGCTAAATGGCAATAAACAGAGATGTAATATTTTTGCATATTATATTCTTTCTCCAATATCTTCTAAAATATTACGATACGCGACTGCAGTAGGCCCGGTTGGCTGCTATTCCATCCCGTAACGGACAAATTTTTATAGGAGTTTCTTGAGAGGAAAAATAGCCTAAGTTAATCCTTATATAGACAGACATCTGGTAGCAAAATATTATTAAAATCGGTCCAAACGTTTGGAAGACTACCCGAAACGAATGGACAGATACACAAACATTTTTAAAATAGGTATCGTGTAAATAACAAGCATGAAAAAAACGTATTATATTAAACAGACACTTTAATTTTAGAATATCGAAAGAAAACTCATTTTAAAACTATATGCTATGCCACATGACTGCCATGATGCAGTAAGTTTAATTCATAATTAACAACCACACTGGAAGAAAGGGCGTGCTGCTTGTGGGATGCGTTTCAGCCATATTTTATAGTATCATACTATCACACTGTAGCTGATAGGATACTTACCGAGCTCATGGTGTACAATTTTACTTTGAGAACATAAAAAAATACGGCGCGTTGTGTTTCTTGCCAGACCTTATGGGTATGTTATTGAATTAATTTCAAATAAAATTTAAAATTGTTGACAATATGTAAATAACCTTGCATAATAAATGATTTACAGGCAGCTACCACATTCCTACAGTTTTGTGCGTTCCACAAATTGTTGTTCTTAACGTATATGTTTGTAAACTCTCCCGCAATATTAAGATAAGCTTCATCTAGAGTCGGCCTAGTTGCTGTAGTGTGACGTATATAGGTTTCTTTTTTTTGAGCTGGCTATGGCCAGTAGTGTTGCCCAAATGCAAGACCAAGACGAGACTTGGACCGGTCTTGGTCTTGGTCTTGCAACAGCACACCTGGTCTCGTCTTGGTCTTGCGCACCCGGGTCTTGGTCTTGGTCTTGGTCTTGCGCACCTGAGTCTTGGTATTGCAGCAAGAGTCTCGCAAAGTTTTGCAGTTAGAATAACGTAACAGTAATTATCATGGCAATGAAAAATCCAACTAAAATAATCAAATATCCTATCCTATCTATCCATCTGTTAGCCTATAGTTCACTATTGAATACAATACTTACCACTGGAGAAAATTACTCTTCTATTCCCCTGGTGTTCCATTAGACAGCGTTACTACTCTTATGACAGGACTTTCGACCCTATTTTCTTAAGACGTCACCACACGAGGCAGTTGATACAATAAATTTTATGTCATTTTATAATCAATGCGATATTTTACAATTAATGCGATTGTTTATATTTCCCTTCAAGTTAAGTGGTATGTATCTATTGTATTTCCAGTTTAGTTACTGATACTCTGGATACTTGAAAAAACCTGTTGCTCTATTGCCTATATAAATACTTTAGCCGCTGGATCCATGTAGCTCTTAATATACTATTTATTCAAGAACATATAAAACTGATTTAAAATTTTATGGTTTAATTTTATGATATTCGTCGTCATCGTCACAGCTCATAAAAGTGCCACTACTGGGCTTAAGCTTCCTTCCAGTAAGAGGAAAATTGATCTACTATACCACGCTGGTCAGACATGTTGGTACAGGGTTTTCTTTCTAGTTTCACTTCTCTTGCACATATGTTATATACACAGGGTGTATCAGGTTATGGGACAACTGTTCATGTATGTTGTAGTTCAACAGTCATAGATCATAATTAGAATGTATATTACACAAAAACAATATAACGTAAAAGTTATAGTGATTACAAAAATGTGTGTCTAAGAGTTTATGCCTTAAATTTTATGCATTATGTAGGTATGTACAGACAGGATATATGTAAGCATGTAAAATTTCGACAGTATAAATAGGTATTAGATTTGCGCGAACCTTTCAATGGTTACGTAGGTACAAAGGCGACTCATCAACGGCCATCGGCCGATCAGCTGATTTATGTTAAAGCGAAGTTTGTCTTGCTTATGCAAACGTAATCATTGATTTATTCAAATTCTAATGAACATTTAACAAAATACGAATATGTTGTAGATTAAGTATCATTCCTTTATACATTTTAATCAATTTACACGAAAAAACGATGACAAAATTGAGAACTTACATGTCTCTCAATTCATTAACGAATCGATATTTTTATTTCAATTTTTTTTCATGGGTTCCTAACACCATTGCCCGATCCGATTTGATACGACATCCACGGGTAAGAGAGTGGTGAATTATATTCGTACTGTCTTTTTTTTTGTGTGTGTGTAGCTGTTGGTCGCAGATGACCTTGACAGCTTAACGCGGTCAATGGGTGAGCGCTGATGGCTCTCAACCCGGTAAGTAAGTTAAGCGAACATCGCCCGAGGGCTCCCCCCTGTGGGGAACGGACCTCGGCTCGGGGCGTCGCTGAGAGCAAAGTGGGCGTGGCCAAGTTTAGGTTAATGACTTTTACGCGGCGCGGTTTTCGACCTCGACGGCGAGGCCGATACCGCGGAGTCTAATCTGTTATCGCTGCGCGAGCTGTGTAGGTCCTTTCTTGGGCGATCATAATAGCGTCATCTTCTTCTTCAAGAAATCCAATCCACTAGTGGTTGGGGCGGTAAACTACGTCCCCTCAAAAATATCCGCGGTCCGACGTCATCTTCTTCTTCAAGAAGATGACGAGGACGTCGGACCGCGGATATTTTTGAGGGGACGTAGTTTACCGCCCCAACCACTAGTGGATTGGAGTGAGTCGTGGCAGAGGCAAAATAGCGCTGGGAGCAACGCTTCATGAACTGCCTGATGGTGATCGTACTCTGTCCCTACATGGACATTTATATAGATTAATTGTAGGCATATTTCTATGTCCAACAGTGAACGTCGTTGGGCTAATGAATAAACGGATATATAAATATGTATAATGGGCAAGAGCACTCTCGTGATTACGGTATTTTTGTCCTTAAGCCTTTCCGAAGAGTAATTCTGAAAAGCCAACACCAACATTGGGAATCGATTGGCCAATAGATGGATATCTCAAGACTGATTTGACTTGCCGTGTAGTGACGGAGTAAGAATATAATTCATCACCCCCTATTTTACCCGTGACTGCGAACCCACGACTAAGGGCTATAATATATAACATCGGTGCAAGAGAAGGAAAACTTGACATGTATGACCTGTAACAACACGGCCGATCACCGTGGCGATTCCCCTCCGGCCACGGCCGATTCTCCTCCTGTTATGTAGAAGACACGAGCTCAACCGTATATAAGCTGAAATGGTGATTTGAATTAAATGCAAGACCGCGAGACTCTTGCAGGCCCAGTCTTGGTCTTGCTCAAGTCTTGCAGGGCCAGTCTTGGTCTTGGTCTTGCAAAAATTAAGCGGTCTTGGTCTTGGTCTCGGTCTCGCATTTCTCGCAAGACCAAGACCAAGACCGCAAGGCCAAGACTTTTTTGGGCAACACTAATGGCCAGTACATACGTCGTCCACTCCGTCTGGGGCGAAGGTGCAAGGGCGGTGCGCGGCCCCATTACCCACCGATATTTCTTGCCTTCGCCATCGGGCCGACCATTGATACCGAGTTTGTTGTAGTCTGTGGCCAGCTTCGGAGAGACGTATATAGACTGAGAAGAACAATAAGACGATAAATTTAGACTACATGATGCTCTCAATTAAATTCATTTAACATCTTAGGAGTCAACTAGTCATCCATCTATACCAATAAATAAAATTGGAGTGTCTGTTTGTAATGTCAAAATAATAGGCTTTTTTCATGCTCACACGGTTATTGGCACTATACATATGCCCAAAAATCACTTTATTTTTTTTGTCTGTTTGTTTGTTCCGGGTAATCTTCAAAACGACAGGACCGATTTCAAAAATTCTTTCATCAATGGAAAGCTATAATATCAGGGAGTAAACCAGGCTATATTTTATCCCGGTATTCCTACGGGAACGGGAATTACGCGGGTAAAACGACTAAAACCGAAACGAAGCGAGGGCGGGTTGCTAGTTACGAATACAATAACTGATGTATAATTTTAAACTCACCCTTATCTAAACGTAAGCTAATGAGTTCCGTAACGATGTATAGTGTGTATGTGACTGAACTCCTAAATGGTTGGATCGATTTTGATGAATATTTTGACGTGTGTGTTCCAGACTTCCAGTGGATACGAGAACGGTTTAGATTAATAAGCAGACTGGGTAGGCACTGTGATCGATTTCAATGCATATTTATCATCATCATCCTCATCATCATTTCAGTCTATCGCTGTTTACTGCTGGACGTACGCCTCCCTCATGCTACGCTACAAAGTGTGGTCCTGCACCGCCTGCATCCCACGACGCCCAGCCACTTTCATCAGGTCGTCGGTCCACCTAGTGGGAGGGCGTCTTACACTGCGTCGTCCGATACGTGGTCGCCACTCGAGAACCTTTCTTCCCCAGCGGTTGCTGGTTTGTCGAGCGATGTGGCCTGCCCATTGCCACTTCAGCGTGTTATGTCGGTGCTTTTATGCTATTTATAACATCTACAATGATATAAGATGACTGATAAAAACAATTTCACAGATAGGTCATTGCTTACGCGTTAAGCCCCTTGGTCAGCGTCTAAGCAGATAAAACTTGGGAGGGTACCCCACTAGGGGGTATTCCGTCAGATCGACCACTGATGACAAGTAACCCTGCTCCGGTGGTCGGCCCAACGACGAAGGCGACGTGGTGTTCGGGTGGGTTGCGAGTGTGTGTGCTTACGCCCCCCTGTCGCCCCGGACGGAGTGGTGCGAGGAGTGCGCCGACCGCAACCCACCCCAAAAAAAGGCAAATCAAACTTATTGCTTTTGAGGGTTTTAAACTATTTTATATACGTTGTGTCAGTTATTTACAATAATCAGGAGGTCATTGCAATAGTAGTGAGAATTAATAGTGATTCATTGTTTAAAAATAGTAATTTGCAAGGATATCAATAAAGGATATGGCCGAACTTCGTGGCATATAACATCGACATATTTTCACTATAACATATTTATGTGTCTGCCGCAAGTTTTAATTTTTACCGAAATGGATAATGGACAAATTATTGCGAGTTTTTAATGTCACTGGCTTTGTTTTCTGGGTATCAATAAATGCATTTGGAGTACATCGTAAATTCTGAATAAATAAAATAATTTAATGTAAATAATCTCTAAATGTCAATAATTCACCATGTTCCTAGAGTCAAAAATCAAACCTTGGCCGAGTGGCCTAATGGCCTCTGTATAGAATTCTAATCGTGTATCAAAAAGAATTCAAGAGGGTTCGAATCCCAAGTAGGCCAAAATAACTGTTGTTGAACATAAGTTTCTCTAGATTTCCTCGATTCTTATCTTTTTTTTTCTAGAATATTTCACCCACGATCTCGTACTCTGAATCTGTGGCTATTCTTCTCGGGCGCTTATTAAGCAGAATATGAATAAAAGAATTTGATTTGATTTTAAGCTTAACTTAAAGCTCATTTACAAGAAGCCTATTAAAATTGGCAAAAGTCATTTTATTTTGTCATCTCACCATCATCTCGGCGCATACACATCCCACTGTTGGGCTCGAGCCTCCTCCAAAGTAGAAGGGATATTTACCTACTATACTACGCTGGTCAGACGGATTGTCGTAGGGTTTTTCTTTCAAGACTTTCTTTTGCATAGACATTCTAGCGTATTACATTCCTCAGTCGTCTTTTACGACATCGTCGGGGAATATTGAATTATATTTTTACTCCGTTACCACACGCATAATTGTATATAATTGGAACTTGCTTTTTTTTGCTGGCTAAACTAACCTGCTTTATTAAAATGCTAAAGCTTGAACAAAATTTTAATATGTGTCGAAAGCTCACACCTCTTTCAAATACACTTTCATCTTTTCTCATATGAAAGTTTACGTATACAATGTTTAATTCAGCTTTTACGGTAGCTCACGATTGTTTAACAATGTAAGGACCATAATGGTAATGAGCCGCCTTATTGACCGAAGGGCGATCACGAACTCGTGTCATTAATCTTTTGAAGTTCCTTCGGGCATTTCCGATGCTTTAATAATTACATATTTTCTAGCTACTTTAAAAAAGTATTAGCAGCTATTATGTAAGTTATTTTTAGTATTAAAGTTTATATTGACATCACAGATGGTAATGGTTAAGATACCCACCCACCGTGATAATGTCGCGGTCTCGAATTCTACATAGTAACAACACTTTGGCGATCCACAAATTGTCCATCTCAGTTTGGATGTAATTTGTGTTCTTTAATTATACGTCTGTAAAGTCCCCTGCAATACAAAGATCCTTAATACAGGTTGCCGTTTAAAAAAAAAGAAATAACTTCATACTTAATTTGTACCACTATTAGGCACGGTTATTACCCACTATGAATGAACATTAATTTAACTGACTTACTATATCACACTGGACAATGTGTTTGGTATACTTTATTTTGAGTTGCATTCTTTTAAGAAATAAATATTTTAAATTTACATAAGAAAAGAGAAATTAAATATTCATAATTTTAAAAGGTCCGGTGTTTTTGACTGTTGTATGATGAAAAGAATACCGTGTGGGGACTGACTAAGAATACAGTTCGATATCCGTTATCTATCTCGTGGGAGTTGTAAAAGACGACGAAGTAATGTAATATGCATATCATATCCATGCAAGAGAAGGAGAACTCGATATAAAACCTTATATCAATCCGTCTCAGCAACGGGCTATTGTAGGTCAATTACTTGCGTATTTTAGAGGAAGCCCAGCTATGCAGGACGCTGATATGATGATCATGGTAAAAAATTAAATTAATCTCTACTATATTAACTTTGGGATATAATATGCACATAACATCTGTGCAAGAGAAGGAAAACTGAAAATGGAACCCTATATCAACATGTCTGACCAGCATGGTATAGTAGGTCAAATTTCCTCCCATTGTGGAGGAGGCCCGAGCCCAACAGTGGGAGAAATGTGGGCTGCGATTATAATATTTACCTTTATTATGATGGTGATAGTACATTCTTGTAGATCGATACAGAACGGACGAGTAAAAACTTGTTGCTATATCATATTTTCCATATAGTGAAAAAAAGGTGCCGTAAAAGGCGACTAAGGGTTATATTGTACATATAATAATTTTGCAAGAGAAGGAAAACTCGAAATAAGACTCCATACGAAACCACCTGACCAGCGTGGTGTAGTAGATTGCTTGCCCGCAGCGGGACGTATATGAGCTATGATGATATGAAGATGATATCATGTTTTGGGAATTATATAGAAAAAAAAAATTGTACCAATTTATACTGTAACGGTCAAGGTGAAAATCGTAGTTACAGTTTAAAAGCATCAATAACATATTTAGAACCACTATAAATAAACACCTGGCAATGTCCATAAAAGTTCAGCAATCAAACGTGAATCATACACAAACACATATTTATGAAGGTCGCACACTTTTTATTCGATTTCTATACTCATCGGCGTTGTTGATCGTAGTACGTTCAAGAATGCGGCAATAATACTATGTTTATATATGGTATTAAGATTATGTAATCATGAATATATTTCTGTTGGAATCACCTTTTTTACCTTTGAATGAATAAGAATACAACTCATGGGTATCGTTCAAGACGACTAAGAGCTTTGCGTAGACCAGGGCCAACTCCATCTGATGCTCTTTTTTAATCTGGGGACCATGGCCCGGTCAGCGCACCCGCTGCCCGGCTCCGTCCGAAGCGACTGAGGGGCGGTGCGCGGACCTATGACCCACCCGTAGCACGTCGCCTTCGTCGTGGACCGACCTACTTATGAGTACAAGTTTTCTCCATAATGGCAAGAAAATAAGTCTACCGTGACACTTAGATAAAAGGGGTAGCATAACATAGCGCTTATTTTATATATTTCTTCTCTAGCTCTTCTGTGTGGTGACTGAGTAAGAATACAATTCACAATCCACTATCTTGCCCGTAGGTGCCGTTCAAAACGACTAAGGGATAACAGACAAGGTCACTACTAGAAAATGAAAACTCGACACAAAACAAATACGTCTGATCAACGTGTTATAGAAAATCAATTTCTCTCCCATAGGGGAGAGGCCCGAGTGAAAATAGCCGGACTTACATATATGGGCTTAAATGACGATGATAAAATGATTATCTAGCAGTGACTGCCTACTTTTGTCACTCGGTTAACCTGATATAAGCGTGAAAGGACAAGGACCTTGACACTCGGCTGGCCCTCACCGGTCACCAGCCACTGATCATAACATCAGCTTACCTTTCCCCTCCTAATGGGGACACACCAAAAGAGTTGCTTGAGAGTGATCTCCAAGCTCTTTTAAAACTCGGCGACGCCGTCATTATCGCAGGCGATCTAAACGCCAAAAGTAAGTCGTGGAATAGCCACACCAACAACCGCAGGTGACTGGCCCTCGAGACTTACGCAGATCGGCTCGGGTTCGACATCATAGCCCCATTGGAGCCGACTCACTTCCCTCAAACAGTTGGGCACAGGCCCGACGTATTAGATATAGCCCTATTAAAGAACATAAACCTTCGTTTATGTCTAATAGAGGTAATTCACGAGCTTAACTCGGATCACCGCCCGGTGGTCATTGACTTCGCCCCCCGATACGGCCCCTCAGGCCTCAACTGAGAAAGTGCACAGACTGGGAGCGACTGAAGGCTAAACTCCAGTCTCCCTCCTCGTCGGCCCATCTTGACAGTGTATGTAGTACATTAAACAACAAAGAGGACATCGAATCCGCGATCGACGCCCTCACCGGTCACGTACAATCGTTAGTTAACGATTGTTCACGGAGGGTGCCCGACACGAGCAATCTTAGAGGGCGCTTACCCGCTGACGTCCGCGACCTACTGAGGCGTAAGAACGCAGCCATAAGAGCCTACGACCGCTTCCCCTGCGAAGACAACCGCTATCATATGCGGTCAATGCAGAGGGCGGTCAAAACGGCTATAAACGAGTTTCGACAAAACGAATGGGACGCCACCTTAAGCGAACTGTAGCCTTCGCACCAGGCTTACTGGCGGCTAGCCCGTTCTTTCAAAAAGGATACGGTGTCCACCATGCCACCCTTAAACCGCCCCAATCAACCGCCGGCGTTCGATGACGATGAAAAGTCTGAATGTCTGGCGGCCGACCTTGAGCAGCAATGTACGTCGAGTACACAACACACAGACGCGCGACACACCGACACCGTTAACAGCGAAGTGGAACGATGTACATCGCGTACGCGTACCGCAGACGCTGAGCCACAAGAGCCTATACCAACAGCGACAGTGGAGGAGGTTCAGGCGATTGTTAGAGGTCTCCACCCTAGGAAATCCCCCGGTTCGGACGGTATTTCTAACAGAGTTATTAAACTCTTCCCTCATTCATTATTATTAATATTAACAGCAATTATTAACGCCGCATTAGTTAATTACATATTTCCTAAACAATGGAAAAAAGCCGTGGTAATAGGTATACCTAAACCCGGCAAGCGACGTACCGAACCTGACGTTTCGCACCGAACCGTCATCATATCGCCCGATTAGTTTATTAAACAGTTTAGGTAAAATCTATGAGCGCGTACTACTTAGTAGGCTAAGAAAGTGCGCTGAGGATAACAACCTCATCCCGCCGATTCAGTTCGGCTTTCGCACGCAACACTCTTGCGTTCAGCAAGTACATCGAATAGTCGAGTATACAAGTTATAAACTGCAACGCGGTTTATATACGGGTATGCTTCTATTTGATGTAGAAAAAGCGTTTGACAAAGTCTGGCATAATGGCCTTATTTTCAAGTTAATAAAGCTTAAAATCCCCCACTACTTAGTTATGATAGTTAGGGACTTCCTACTCGAGCGTAGCTTTCGCTACAGAGTCGAAGGTACTCTATCAGCACCGCACCCACTAGAAGCCGGCGTCCCCCTGCGATCGGTCCTCTCTCCAATTCTCTTCTCGCTGTTCACCAGCGCCATACCCCAACATAGTAAAATACAAACAACATTATTCGCTGACGACACTGCCATCTTCTATGCAGGTCAATCCCCCACAACAGTGATAACCGCTCTCCAAACTGCGGCTACCGCCCTAGCGAAATGGACTAGGAAATGGAGAATCGGTATAAACCCCACCAAAAGCCAGGCGATCATATTCCATAAGGGGATAGATCGCCGCCACCCAATGGCTGAATACCAACAGATAAAGATGTTCGACCAACCCATCCCCTGGACAAGGGAGGTCAAATATCTGGGTGTGACCTTGGACAGACGACTGACCTTCGGTCCTCACATAGGGCTAGTCCGCGCGTGCGCAGCTCTAGTGCTAGGATGGTTACACAGCTTAGTACACGCCAAGTCTAAGCTATCTCTCCGTAGTAAAGTTAGATTATACACCGCTTGTATACGTCCTATCATGACGTATGCTAGTGTAGTGTTCACACAAGCGAAGCCACACAGGCTACATCGGCTACAAACATTACAGAATATGTTCATGCGCCGAGCGACGGGAGCATCGTGGTACATGCGCAATGTGGATCTTCACATAGATCTTGGCTTGCCGACCATCAGGCAATTCATGAAACAGTGCTCCCGCCGCTACTTCGACTCTGCCGCGACACACCCGAACCCATTAGTGGTAAGGGCGGCTTCTTACATCCCCTCTAAAATGTCCGCGATCAAACAACCGCGACTAATACTCGACGAACCCGACGACACTATTACGCTCGCCCAGACTGAGGCATACACAGCCCGCGAGGCCTTGACAAATAGTAATAAATATCCACGTTACCGCCCCCGCCGACGAGGAAGGAAGACGTGTCGCGTTAAAGTCATAAACGTGGGAGTGCCCACTTTGCCAGCGACCGCCCGAGCCGAGGTCCGTACCCCACAGGGGGTGCCCTCGGGATCGGTCGCTTAACTTCAAACGGGTTGAGAGCCCTCAGCGCTCACCAGTCCGGGTAAAGTTGTCACAGCCATCTGAGGCTAACAACAAAGTCACACAAAAAAAAAAATAAGGACCTTGACACAGTAACCCAGTCATCTAACAAGTATTTTATTCGTTTCCGACAAATAGAATCATTGTTACATTAAGATGCAAGTCCTGTATTCGTCTGATCGTTCAATAATAGAAATAGAATAAAGGAATCGGAACGTGATTTGTTACGCATATCTTCCAACTAAATTTCCGTGTAGTGACCGAGTAAGAATACAATTCACCGCTCTCTATGTTACCCGTGGATGTCGTAAAAGATGACTAAGGGTTATAATAAGCACAACATCTGTTCACGAGAAGGAAAACTCGAAACGAATATCGACTCCAACATGTCTGGCTAGCGTGGAATAGTAGGTCAATTCGTCCTGCCATTGTGAAGGAGGCTTGAGGCCAACAGTAGGATATATGTAGGCTGAGATGATGATATAAAACGCCTAAAGAAACCAAGAGCTAGCTAACTTCTGGGCCTTGATTCACACAAAAAGGATATAAGACGCTACTAACGAATGATGTCATTTAAAATTCATAAGAAATGCAACACGATATATATCGAAATCTAGTTATAACGAATACACAAGTATTCGTTGTAAATACCTATTGAGCTTGTTCATGACGAATACAAGCGCTAATCGATGTTTAAAATGATGTTGTTCACGCAGATCTTCTATACCAATAAATAAAATTGGAGTGTCTGTTTGTAATATCAAAATAATAGGCTTTTTTCATGCTCACACGGTTATTTGCACGACACCTATGCCTAAAATAGCAATTAAAAAATTTATGTCTGTCTGTTTGTTCCGGGTAATCTTCAAAACGACTGGACCGATTTCAAAAATTCTTTCACCAATGGAAAGCTGTAATATCAGGGCGTAAACTAGGCTATATTTTATCCCGGTATTCCCACGGGAACGGGAACTACGCGGGTAAAACGACTATAACCGAAGCGAAGCGAGGGCGGGTTGCTAGTTTTTTAATAAATTTTGCTGCTGGGTATTAGTGCCCACCCTAATGTAAGGCAGTGAAAGCTGCACTCGACAGGAAAGACATGAAAGTAGAATATATGTTGTAGGGATGAGAGTTCTTCGTTGTGTAAGTAAAACAAGATGGTTGATGTTAATTGTCTTTTTATTGTTTCGCTTCAACTTATTCTAATTCTGTCATACTATCTCAATCACACATTATCTGTTGTCTTAACTCTTCTTACACACACATCATTCAAACATTCATCTCTCTTTCCTTCATGCTGTAGATATTCACCTTACATGCCCTTTGAAATTACAAATTTTATGATTACATACTTATATTAATTTTAATTTCACTTCCATACAATCCCTTACATGCTCTGGTACTAACTTTACAATAATATATTTATACTTAAAAAAACTAACTTATACAGAACTACTTTGTACTTAACAATAATGAATTTTAAATTTTATAAAACTTATAAAATTAAAACCAAGCAAAACTGAACTAATACTATTATTACCTAGTGGTGCATATCAATTTATTATAATTACATAATGAATGTATGCTTAGGTTTACCTATGTCTATATCTTGCTGACCTATTACTACATATATATATATATAAAAACTTAAATTTGAAACTTATTTCAAATCTTACATTAATCTTGTAACAATTGATTAAAAACAAACAATATTAATCAACATATTGTTGTTGATACTGAACTACTTGACTTTATATTTATATGAAACTAACTTATTTAACAAGATTTATTTGTGACATCTTTATTCTTAAAACAATTTTTATTCAATAATGATGTATGTTAATCCCTGTTAACATACTAAGGATAGAATTTACTTATGACTATCAAACTGTGAATCTAATATTTAGGTATGCTGAACTACTTAACAATAAAAAATCTATGTGTAAACTAAGTTATTATAACAACATTAATTATTTAAAAACCTGTTTTACTTTAATATTGATGTGTGTTAATCCCTGTTAACATACTATATGTAGAATTTTAACTGTAAAATGTACGCAGAACTACTTTTAATTATAATTTTAAAAATGAATATTCGAGTTTTTATTGCAAACAAACACTAACCTGAAAAAATTTACAATTTATATGATATAGGTACATATGTTTTCCGACCTTTAGTAGTGATGTACTGCTGTTTATACTGCTTTCCAGAATCTATTGTATTATTCTCATTACTAGATTTATCCTGAATTTTAACTGAATCCGACTGTTCTTTCAATTGGTTCCTTTGTATTATATGAGTAAAACTTTCATCATTATTCTGTGTGTTATCATCTGAAAAGGCTGAAAAAGAATGCAAATCTGGCAACGAATGTAATGGTTTAATATACTGAACATGAACTATTTTCTTCACTGTGGGTTTTTGAATGTCTTGTATTTCATAACATACTGATCCTATTTTTCTTATGATCTTGAATGGTCCTTTATATCTTGAGGTTAACTTTGTATCTGTGGGCTTATACCATTCATACACTACATAGTCATCCGGCTTGAATTCATATTCTAGGCGTCTCATATCAAATTTCTTCTTATTACTCAAATGTATACTGATTATATTCGACAATGCTGTTCCTCTGGCATGTGACAATAAATCCAATTGATTTTCTCTATTGAAGTCTTCAAAAATAGTTCCAAAATGTATTTCATTAGGCGGTATTCTGGGTTCATAACCAAACATTAAATAAAATGGAGAATATCCTGTAGTTTTCTGTTTCGAAATATTTATGGCTAATATGGCTTTTGGCAACAATCTATCCCAATCATCCTTGTTTTCCATTGCGAATTTTGTCAATGTGGCTACGATTGTCGCATTGGCACGCTCCACCAATCCATTACTTTGTGCTGTATATGGTGTTGTGGGTATATGTTCTATTCCAAATTTTGAAAAAAAATTTTGAGTCTTCTGGCTTGTAAAACATGGTGCACTGTCTGAAATATATGTCAGTGGTGGTCCATAGACATAAATAATGTCATTTTCAATAGTATCTATGACGTTTTGTGCAGATAAAGAATATGTAGGCTTTGCAAAAATATATCTTGTAGCATGGTCTATATGAACAAATATATATGTGTAACCTGATTGTGTTTCTGGCAATGCTATAATATGATCTGATGAAATTACTTGCATAGGTGTTTCTGGTATAGGTCGTTGTCCCATTTGTCCATAAGCAAAGTTTGTTCTTCTGTTGGTCTTTGCACAAACTAAACATGCAGCTACATACGCCTTTACATCTTGACGTATAGTTTTCCACCAATATTTGCTTTTGATTTTGTTAAGCGTTGTGTTGTAATCCAAGTGACCATTATCATTGTGTGCAATTCTTATAACATTTTCTCTTAAACTTTGTGGAATAACAATCTTTTTCTGATTAAATAACTCTTGATTGCTAACATGTAATAAGATACCTTCTGAGATTTCATATGATTCCTTCATCTGTTTTATATGTTGTGACGATGATTCTTTTGACAATTTATTGATTATTTGTTGAGTAAATGGGTCTTTCTTCTGTGCTAACTTTAATTTATCTAAATTACTACTAATAACTAACATACACATGTCTTCAAGGGGATATCGTGAAAGATGATCTGCTATAACATTCTGTTTTCCTGGTCTATGAACTGGTGTAAAGTCAAATGAAGCCAAATCAACAACATATCGAGCGAATTTTCTATTTATCTTAGCTCTGTCAATAATGTATGCTGTAGAATAACTGTCAGTTATCAATGTAAACTTGTGGCCTAATAAATATATTCTAAATTTACTTACAATAGCCCAATGCACTGCTGTAACTTCAAGTTCATTTATATGGTATCGTAATTCTGCATCTTTTAAGCATCTGCTAGCATATTCTATGACTTTCCTTTCTCCATTTTGTATTTGAACCAAACATGCTCCTAATCCTTGATAGCTACTATCTGTTTCCACTATAGTCTCTGCCTCTTGTTGAAAATTTGCTAACACTGGTGCTGTAATTAATGAATTTCTTAATGTTTCAAATGATTTTTGTTGTTCTACTGAAAGGTTTATTCTCTTCTTTTTCTGACTTCTTTGTGATTCTATATCCTCTTTTTTATTTTTCTTTAATAATTCTTGTAAAGGTTTGGCAATGCAAGCAAAATTTTTTATATACTTTCTAAATGAACCAACAAAACCAAGAAATGATCTTATTTCTGTGAGTGTGGACAATGTTTTATATTGTTCAACTGCGGCTATTCGTTTAGGATCTGTTCTTTCCTGTTTGAAACCTACTAATTTGCCAAATAAAGGTATTTTACTAGCTATGAAAATACATTTTTCTCTATTTAATTTTAAACACTTTTCTCTTGTTAATTCAAACACTTTTCTTAGTATATAAAGAAGGTTTTCAATATTGTTACTACCTCCGGTAATGTCATCGAAGTATGCCCTTACTCCTTGATTATATAAATTTCCATATGTTGTTTTTATAACTTTTGACATTATTGCTGGACCTCCGACTAAACCAAACATAACTCTCATAAACTCAATATGGTAATCTTGTGTTATCACTGCAGTTTTGTATATATCCTCCTCTTTGATACAAATATTATGGTAAGCATGGTAAATATCTAATTTGAACTTGTAAACAAACTGTGAGACTGTCAAAATAATGTCCTCCATTCTCTCTATTGGTTGGGCATCTAATATTGTTATAGGATTTATGGTTTTAGAGTAATCTACAACTGGTCTATATGGAGATGATTCATGTAACAGCTGTTGAACTACAAACATTGGAGCTGCATATGGTGAAGACGATAATCTACATATCTTTTGTTCTAACCATTTTTCAACAGTATCTTTCAAAAATTTTCGTTCAGGTTCTGGTAGTCTGTATGGTTTGCAACTTATGGGTTTATTATTCTTTAACTTAATTTCCATTTCAAAGTCTGTGAACTTTCCTATGTCATTACAATCATTTTTGAATATATCATCAAATTCTGACACTAACTTCATAACTTTATCTTGATCCTCCTTTACAATTGACTTAACTTGAACACAACAAGCAATTGAATCTATTTCTTTACAATTTGAAGGGAAATATTCAGTATGAGTAGGTGTAATGATGCATACTTTACCATCAGGTTCATGTATTATTCTAGCATATACTGCAAATTGCCAATCTTTGCCTAAAATCATTGGGACAGGTAAATTTTCACAAACAGCTATCTGCGGCATTACATAATCTATTTTACCAATTTGCAATCGAGATGAGAACCATCCTATGGGCGTAAAATTACTGCCTGCTACTTTATAGTCTCCTTTCTGCCATGCATATAGTTGTGTATCATTAGGTAAATATGATTTATCAATAATAGTTAAAACTGAGCCTGAGTCTGGAAGTGCTGTTAGCTGAATATTGTTATTTACTGTTACTGGTATCAAAGTTACATTTGGACTCTCATTTTGAATACAGCTTACATGTTTCCTTTCAATTTTATTGTTGTTGTTGGTTACATGACTTTTAGAAGTTACTTTATGTTTTAATTGTGTACTTTGCAAAGTATTTGACGAGGATGTGCTTTCTTTAGGTTCAACTGTACAATTATATGAAATATGGCCCTTATTTTTACAACGGAAACAAGTCTGTTCTTCTTCTTTATCTGTGGCGGGGTTATACTTTGGTATAAAAGTATTCCTCTTTGAATCCGACCAATTAAATGAACTTTTAGTATCTCTACTTACATTTTCAGTGTTCTTCGTATATTTGTCCTTAAAATGTATCTTGCGGATGTTGTCTAAGGCTGTTGCATGCGTTAACAAGTCTTCTACATCTGTGCAACAGTGTGTAGCCAACGGAATCGACCAACGATGATCCACAATACCTTCCAAAATGAGTGACACCTTGTCTGCATCTGAAATAACTGTAGGACATCTTTCAAACATTGCATTTTTACCATATATATACTCGGTTATCGTTTCAGTTGCCCTTAGTACTCTTTTAGATTGATAACATATAAATTCTGCAAATGTCATTTTATTTGAAAATCTTTCTATAAGTTTATTTTTGTAATCCTCCCATTTATAAATCTTTTTGCCATAAGCTTTATGCCAATCACCAGCTGGACCCCTAAGCCTCATCGATGCATTAACTAATGTTAAATTTTCTGACCAATTTGCCAAAGCTGATACCCTTTCAACTTGTTTAACCCAATCATGTACATTATCTTTTCGATTACCACCAAACAGAGGGATAGCCTGACTAGTATCCGATGTTGAAAATACTTGTATACCACAATTACTATTTGAAAGGTTAGCCATCTTTGTCAACAGTTCTGATTGTGTCTGAAGAATATGGAGTAACACAGGATCATAATGTGAAGTTGAATCGGACTTAGACATACCTGCTTGCATCTCTTCATCATTCTCCTTTTGTTTCATCATTTCAATTTCTAATTTTAAATTTTTTAATTCCATTTGTTCTGACATTCTTCTATTTTTTTCTTTCTTAAATTCATCCATTATACCCTGCTCCACCTTAGCTAAATTATCTTTTCTTAAACGTTCAACGAGGTCTACCTTTAATCCACCCGTTGACAAATAACGTGTTTTCAGTTCATCCTTCAGTTGGGATACATTAAAACTTTCCAATACTTCTTTTTCTATGCTTTCCATTTTGTTTTTGGCTTGCTTCTTGTAAAATACAATCAATCTGAAATATATAAAAAGCCTACCTAACACGCTGTCTTGTCGTGACGCGTATCGAAACTTATTTCGGTAATCACGAGATACTGGTTGCAATCTACGTATTGCCTCCAATATATTTTATAGTATGTAACGTATACTACACAAATTTCGTAAACTACCAGGCCAAAACTTATATTGAACTTTTTATATAATTTTTTTCTTTCCAATTTTCACAGCGCCATGTGAGTAAAACAAGATGGTTGATGTTAATTGTCTTTTTATTGTTTCGCTTCAACTTATTCTAATTCTGTCATACTATCTCAATCACACATTATCTGTTGTCTTAACTCTTCTTACACACACATCATTCAAACATTCATCTCTCTTTCCTTCATGCTGTAGATATTCACCTTACAGTTGTATATGTGGATACACCACTGAACTGTGGCTGAACGATGAAATCAGGAATAATGTGACAAGAGAGCGCTGTGATGTGAATTAAGAATTAGTTACAAAGATCAAAAAAGGTATGTTGAGGTGGTTTGGACGAAGAGGGAATTTGAGGACCTTTTTTTTTTTGTGGGTGGGTCGCGGTCGGCGCGCCTCCGCACCACTCCGTCCGGGGCGACAGAGGGGCTTAAGCACGCAACTCCCGCGACCCACCCGAAAACCACGTCGCCTTCGTCGTTGGGCCGACCACTGGAGCAGCGTTAACTTGTCGTCAGTGGTCGGCCCGACGGAATACCCCCTGTTGGGGTACCCTCCCATCGACCGACGTCCCCCCTTCGGGGAGGACGTCGGTCTTTCCTCACGCGGTCGGCCTCTCGGCGGGTGACGGACTAATCCCCGGTCACGTCACCCGCGGCCTCGGCTAGGGCGGCATGAGGCGCAGATAGTTGCGCCTGCACCGCCCCAGTCGCCGGCGGCGGATCTCCTCATCGAGGCTGCGCTCCTCACGCAGGCGATCCGCCGCCTCCTTCTGCGAGATCACTCTCGCAGAAGGCTGCGACCGCGTCCCAATTCCCGACTCTGTCGACCATCGCCCTAGCGATAGCCGGCAGCGTCAGGTCCGTACCGATGATTGCGACGAGTTCACAGCGCTGCACTGCCCAAGCCCCGCAGGCCTCGAGCGTATGGCGCGCCGTGTCCTCGTCGCAATCGCAGTGGTGGCAGGACGGTGTACTCTCCCTCCTAACGACCTTGTGCAGGTATTTGGCGAAGCACCCATGCCCCGTCAAAACCTGCACCAGTCGGAAGGAGAGCACCCCGTGCCGCCTCTCCAACCACTGCATCAGCACCGGCCGGAAGGCCTCCACGGTTCGCACCCCGAACCGAGGCCTCTCCAGCCGGACTGTCCAACGGGCGATGACGTCTCGGCGGGCGTCGACGCGCCAGGCGGTGAGATCCCTTAACGAGACCACACCGCCCTCCGCTCGCACCCCCATCACCCGCCGATATAGTCCGGCGAGCATCTCCGCCTCCAGGTCCCACGGGGGAGTCCCGGCCAACAGGCGCGCTGCCTCCGTCGCCACCGTGCGGTATCCGCGGATGGCCCTGACCGCCATGACCCTCTGTGGTCGCCACAGAAGGGCCCTGAGTCGGGCGGTCATGGACCCCGCCCACACCGGTGCGCCGTACAGGGCCATCGACCGGATGACCCCCGCGTACAGCCGTCGGCACGCAGCGCTCGGTCCGCCCACGTTCGGCATAAGCCACGATAGGGCGGACGCCGTGCTGACGAGCCGCGGAGCGAGCCTACGGAAATGCTCCCGGAACCACCATCGCCCGTCGAGCACCAGGCCCAAGTACCTCATATGGGCCCGGATGCTGATGTCGACCGAGTGGACGGTGATCGAGACGCCGATGGGAGGGCTCATAGTGCGCCCATGGAACAAGAGGGCCTCCGTCTTGTCCAGGGCGACCCTCAACCCCAGCGCCTCGATCCGTCTGACGACCTCCTCGGTACCCGAGGTCGCCAGGCTTACCGCCTCTTCTAGCGTCCCACCGCGGGCTGTGACGAGCGTGTCGTCGGCGTAACAAATCACGCCCAGCCCGGGCGGGAGGCTCCCCCTCAACGCCCAGTCGTAGCCGATGTTCCACAGGGTGGGTCCGAGGACCGACCCCTGCGGGACACCGCACGTCATGGGCGTCCGCACAACGTCCCCTGCTCGGTCGGTGCAGAGGACGCTGCGCCCCTCCAAATAGTCTGCCACTAGCCGCCTCAGGTAAACTGGCACCCCGTGATACCGGAGCGCCTCCCTGATGCAGCTGAATGGCAGACAGGATCTAACATTTAGTTGTACCAACTGAAACTGTATTATTATATCACACGACACCCGTTCAGATTCGCACTTTGTAAAGTTTTAAGCTGTACTGGCATACCTCGGCAGTCGTTTATTGAAACTACTTTCTAATATTTCGTAATATTACATAGAAAAGGAATAAACTATGCCGACTCTAAAACCCTGTACCAACCTGTCTGACCAACATGGTATGTTAAAGTCAAATTCTCTCATTGTGGAGGAGACTCGAGTCCTTCAGTGGAACTCGTATGAGCCGAGGTGATAATGATGATTGTATTCAACGTTAGACACCTATAATTAAAGTCTATAATTAAATTACCTATAATTAAATTATCTGTTTCACCACCTCCCCCTTTTCTTGCATATGGGTATCGTAAAATACGACTAAGAAAATAATATCCTAGCCGAGGCCATGGGTGACTGGACCGGGAACTTAATTCGTCACCCGCCGAGAGGCCGACCGCGCGACGGTGACCAATGTCCCCGAGGTTGACACCGGTAAAGGAGAGGGTATTAACTCAGGGGTATTCCGTCGGGCCGAACACTGACGACAAATCACCCTGCACCGGTGGTCGGCCTAACGACGAAGGCGACGAGCCACGGGTGGGTTACCGCTCCAGACGAAGCCGGGCGGCAGGTGCGCTGACCGTGGCGTACCCCAGAAAGGGAATAATATGCTAATAACATATTTGCAAGAGAAATGAAATCCAATAACAATTCGTCTGAACAGCGTGGGTCACCATTTTGTCATTTCCTTGTGGAGGAGGCTTGAGCCCAGCAGTGATTGGGACGTGATGAGCTAAGATGATAATGGTGATAAAGTTTTAATATCAAAAAGCATTACATCTAAATAAAGCTTACAACACATTGTATATTACATGACTTGAGAGTTACACTTATGTAATAGTTAACGATTCAATTAAATGAGGTCAACTTCAGCTGTTTACACTTATGATTGCCGCAAGGCGGCACTGAGTCACCCCGAAACATTCTGAACAGTATAATTTGACTAAACTTAAACCCTTTTACAATAATGTTTACAAAGGCTTGTACACATGTTTGCAATGTTCTCGACATTAATATTTATATATTACATGAACTTCAAGCAATGAACAGTGACTCGTTAGGATATTATATCGGTCAATATGTAGAGTAAAAGAACTATTACAACAACATTATCCATATCTATACCAATAAATAAAATTGGAGTGTCTGTTTGTAATGTCATTTCATAATAGGCTTTTTTCATGCTCACATGGTTATTTGCACGACACCTATGCCTAAAATAGCAATTAAAAAATTTTTGTCTGTCTGTCTGTCTGTTTGTCCCGGGTAATCTTCAAAACGGCTGGACCGATTTCAAAAATTCTTTCACCAATGGAAAGCTATAATATCAGGGCGTAAACTAGGCTATATTTTATCCCGGTATTCCCACGGGAACGGGAACTACGCGGGTAAAACGACTATAACCTATAACCGAAGCGAAGCGAGGGCGGGTTGCTAGTCTTATATATAAATTTCTAGCGTACGTGTGTATGTCACTCAACTCCTCCTAAACGGCAGGACCGATGTTGACGAAATTTTTTATGTATGTTCAAAGGGGTTTGAGAATGGTTTAGATTCACAATCGGACCCGGTAGGTGGCGCTGCTGTCGATTTCAAAAAGAATCCTTTTTATTTTATTTGAACAGAACAATGTCTGTTGGGTCAGCTAGTTTATTATATTATTACTAGTTGACCTAATAGACGTTGTTCTGTTTAAATCTAAAAAAAAAATGTAAAAGGAATTCTTGAAATCGATTGCAGCGCCTTTTACCGGTTCCAATTATTAACCTAAACCATTCTCATATCCATCAGAACAGCCACAAAAAAAATCATCAGAATTGATCGAGCCGTTTGGGAGTTCAACTACAAATACACGAACAGAAGATTTATGTATATAAATATTTCGACTCCTATACGTTTCACTGTTGGACTCGAGCCTTCTCCATAATAGGAGGGCAATTGACCTACTATGCCACGCTGGTCAGACGTGGTGGTATAGGGTTTTATTTCGAGTTGTCCTTCTCTTACATAGAGGTTATGTGCATATTTTATCCCTTAGTGGGGGTGAGGAATTGTATATTGTTAAACATTAATTAATATTAAACATTAGGCCAATAATAAATATATGCCAGCCTCAGTCATTGCACGGTTTATCTATATCTAATCAACAATCAGTGTTCCTCGCATTTGCCATTCACGAATTACATCATACTGCTTTAGATTACGGTACTTTCTGAACTAAGACTCAAAAGTATAGGATAAAATAGGCTTAAATATTTCATATTTCTTTTGCGTATAGGCCATAAATATCCCAATCTTCTCTTATTATATGAGGGAATTGAGCCCATTAGATACCTTGTCTAAATGGCCGTCCGTTTAAGTAATATAGGGTTTTCTTTTTCTTGTGATAATCTAATCTGCTACGTTCTTGTTTATAATGCCCGTAGGTAAGGAACTCTGGAGGTCTGGGCATAGATGGGATTCTTAATCTGCTAATTCTACTATGTTTTAAAATAATATAACACGATATAATTTAATATAATTACATTATCAATGCAAATGACTTTTGAATAACTTCTCATGGTAGGGTAAACCAATTCGTTACGTAACGCGTTACGGCGCTTTAGATGACATACAATGTAAAAATTTCGTTGCTTATTATAGCTACCATAAGCCAATTGTTACTTTTAGAGGATTAAATAATGACATTAGAATGTACATACACAAAATTCTAATGTACATATTCAAGAAGTGTATTATGAATAAAATATATTTTATAATCAAAAGATTTAATTAATGAATAACCTTTCCTTACGTTATCATATTAATATACATAAAATTCAATTAATAACCTAAGCTTTTCTCAAGTTAAACAATTTCATTATTAAATAGTTCAACGTAGATTAGATTATGTTATCACCTCTGTCGGGCGTCTCAGGACGCACACGTTTTTTCTTATTCCATACTAGCAACCCGTCCTCCCTTCGCTTCGGTTTCAGTCACCTTACCCGCATAGTTCTCGTTCCCGTGGGAATACCGGGATAAAATATAGCCTAAGTTACTCCTTATATAAACAGCTACCTGCTAGTCAAATATTATTAAAATTGGTGAAGCCGTTTTGAAGATTACCCAGAACAAACAGACAGACAGACAATTATTTTTTTAAACTGTATTTTAGGCATATGTGTCGTGCAAATGACCGCGTGAGCATGAAAAAAAAGCCCAGTATTTTGACATTACACATA
Source organism: Lymantria dispar (assembly GCA_032191425.1). Lineage (NCBI taxonomy): Eukaryota > Metazoa > Arthropoda > Insecta > Lepidoptera > Erebidae > Lymantria > Lymantria dispar. The sequence continues at coordinate 12,778,323 of CM063454.1, read as the reverse complement.
GACACTTCCATTTTATTTATTTGTATAGATAATGAACGTTGAATTAGTATTCATTCAGTTATAATATTTTCAATATTTTTTTTTAAACCTAGCAATGCAATATGGCGACTGCATGTGTTGCATGATAGCGCACGAAGTAGTTCTAAATAGTCACATCCTGTTCCATGTGTTATGAATTTGATAACAATGAGAATTTCTTGTACGAGCCACAAATAATATTGTTGTAAATGTATTTTTCGTGTGAATGACGGAATAAGAATACAATTCACCGCCCGGGGGTGTCGTAAAGGACGACTAAGAAATATAATATGTAAATGACGCCCATGCAAGAAACATAAAATTTGAAATAAAACCCTATACTAATTCGTCTGATCAGGGTGGTAGAGTAAGTCAACTTTGCTCTCATAATCGAGTAATCTCGAGCCTAGCCGTGAGATGAATAAGAGTTGATGATGATCAAATTTAGGTTTTATTTATGTTTTTTTTTGACAAGTCCCTCGGTATACAGTAATTTATTGCGCCTGATGCCGCACTAGCGGGTGCGGGTGACCGGACCGGAGATTTAGTCCGGCACCCGGGGAGAGGTTAGCCTCGCGACGGCGATCGGTGTCCCGGGGGGACGTCGATGGCAAAGGGTACTCCCTCGGGGTATTCTGTCGGGCCGACCACTGAAGTCAAGGAACCGGTGGTCGGCCCAACTACCAAGGCGACGTGCTACATAGGTGGGTTACAGGGCCGCGCGCTGCACCTCTGTCGCCCCGGACAGCGGGTGGCAGGTGCGCTGACGGTATCCCAACCCAAAAAAATAAAATATAGTCATTTATGTATTGGTGTGGGTTTTTATATCTGTTTCTAAATGAAAAATTTAAATTATTCCATCAACCTATCAACATCCACTGCTGGATCTAGGTTGCCCTAAGGGCGGACAAGGCTATAATCGTCACGTTTGACATGTAGATTAACAATCGCAATTGGTCTATGAGTCTCCCAGAAAAAGGATTGCTGCCCGTTCTTTTACGATTCCCTCGGAAAGTAAGGGGTGACGATAAATTCTATTCTGTCACCACACGATTTAGTCAAATTAGATAACTTAATAAACTTCTTTAATTAAAATAGTTTGTTTTATGATTATAAATACATATTTCTTGGTCTTTCAACCCACATAATATATCCAGAGACACTGAATTCACTGCTAGTCTCCTGTTTATGTCTGATGTTTATTTATGTAGCTTTAATTGCCCCAGTTCTGCGTACGTTCGCCCACGTGTCGTCTTGAGTTCACAGTAATATCCGCTATTTATAAGAAACCTTATTACTAGTAATGTTTTAACCATGTAGGAATAGAAAAAGAATACAAAATCATCCCCTCTTCCTTTTTAGGCTGCCGTACCCAAAGGGTAAAAACGAGACCCTATTACTAAGACTTCGCTCTCTGTCCGTCCGTCTCTCTGTCACCAGGCTGTATCAAGAACCGCGATAGCTAGACAGTTGAATTATTTATAGATTATGTATTTCTGTTGCCGCTATAACAACAAATACTACTAACAAAATAAAATAAATGTTTAAGGGGGGTTCCCTTACAACAAAGTATTTTTTTATAGATAATGGTACGGAACCCTACGCGCGCGACTCCGACTCGATCTTAGCCGATTTTTTACAGATAACTTTACTCCAAAAGAGGTTTTATTTCGAGGTTTCTCGAAATAAAACCAAATAAAGCCAATCGTACTGACCAGCATGTTACTAATTACATAAGTACTCTACTAATTCCTCGCATTGAAAGACGCTTATGTTCTACAGGGTGTCCCGTAAGTAGTGGACCAATGGGCTACGAGGGGTAGCGAGACTTATTATCCAACAAAAATACTCAATCTTATTGTCCTAGGTCTTGTAGTTATGAAGTAAGGAATTGTTTATTAAATTTGATGAATATCATCTATGTATGCTAAATATTAAATTTTACAAAAACTTTTTACAATTTATTGCTATCTTTCCCGTGGATGTCGTAAAAGACGACTAAGGGACATAATGTGCACTAAATATCTGTGCAAGAGAAGGAAAATTTGAAATAAAACCCTATACCAACATGTCTGATCAGCATGGTTTAGTAGGTCAAATTCCTTCCCATTGTGGAGGAGGCTCGAGCCCAACAGTGGGACGTATCTGGGCTGCGATGAAGAGATGCATGTAACTAAATAAAACACTACGACAACTCGTTTGACTAGGCTGGTTTGTGGGATTATGTACTACCGACCGGGTCGGAACGCGGTCAACTAAATTATTCATTATCATCATCATCATCACAGCCCACTGTTGGACTCGAGCCTCCTTCATAATAGTAAGGCAATTGACTTTACTAAACCAGGCTGTTGGTGGTACACGGTTTTGTTTAGAATTTACCTTCTCTTGCATAGATGTTATAGGTATCCTTATTATATCCTTTCTCTCTGTCTTTTACGACATCCACAGGCAAGATAGGAAACGATGTATGTAACTATGTATTCTTATTCCTTCATGGCACGGCAAATTATTATCGACTATCAAAAGGCGGCTTATTTTATCAAAAAATAAAATATTTTTTAACTATTATTAATGAGAGCGTGAGACACCTTAGTGCTCCCGTGACCATGAATGATGAAAGGTGTATAATACATCATAAAATCAACTATAAACGCGATAAAATCGGTAGAAATAGCCCCAACTTTCTGAGGGTGTTTGCGTGTGGAGGGGTTTGGTGGTGCCCTTGGTGTCACCGAGCCTCGATGCACGCATTCGCACTCCCTTCACTTTCTTCGCGGTGGGCAGCGGCCTTGTAAGGGTCCATGAGCGGCAGCAACACTTACCATCAGGTGTACTGTTTGCTCGTTTGCCACCGTTGGCAATAAAAAAAAAAGAAATAGTTTTATTTCAATTGAGTAATAGTAATAGTGTAAATATCAGAAATCATTGGGTTGGTTTTCCTTCCTTATTGGAGGTGCCGGCAGTAGTTTACTGGCTGAGATGAGGATGGTGTAATGTCTACTTCCTAAAGTTGCTATTAATGATATAAATTACATATACAGTTCACAGGTATATAATTCTGTTGATATGCGCTAAACGCCCATATTAAATTTGTCTCATGTCATAACAAGCAATTAAGTCTTTATAAGCCTCAGTTTTTTACTGCGCCTCTGGTGGTAAACTAATTAATAACGATGCAGAACTGACAATATTATAGCGACTTTAAGAGAAAACAGTCATAACTCTATATGTCTTTTCCTAATACAAAACAAAGTCTCTTACGTTGTCTGTGTCTATGTACGCTTGGTCTTTTAAACTACGTAACGAATTTTAATACGGTTTTCACTATCATTAAGATGATTTGTTCCAGGTAGTTTATAGAAGTAATACATTCGTGTTACATTTACAGAAAATATAAAAAAATAATATTTCCTAAAAATAGATTGGAGCGCTTTCTTTGATAACATTGAATTATTCTTAGTTTAAATTTGAAGCGAAGTGAACGTGCAGTAATTTATAAATTACTAGCTGACCCACCAGCCGTTGTTCTGTTTAAATAAAATAAAAGAAATTCTCCTGGCAACCGACAGTAGCGCCACCCACCGGGTCCTATTATGTTTTTTTTCCTATTGTGAATCTAAACCCTTCTGGAATCCCCTTAAACACTCACAAAAAATTTCATCAAGATCGGTCCAGCCGTTTAGGAAGAGTTCAGTGACATACACACGTACACGTATTTATAGTATGTCAGATATCTTTTTAATTTTTTTTGACCTCATTGTCATCTTATATCGACGTCCACTGTTGGACATGTCTCTCCAAGAAGAAGGTAATACTATAATCCCTACACTTGGCATGCGGGTTCGCGTCCCAGTTTAAATTTAAATAAAGCAGTAACTTGACATTGTATTTTTAACCCAATACGTCATGGGGAAGTAGACCAGTAATACATGTAATACTGAATACCAGTTAAATGAAATATTCAGTTATAATAAAATTAATAATCACATATAATAACTTACTATACTACGTAGGTCGGACGAGTTGATAAAGCTTTTTATTTTGAGTTTTTCTTCCTTTGCATAAATGTTACCTGGGTACTATAATTCCGAAATCGTTTTTTACGACACCCACGGGTAAAAAAAGGGGTGGTGAATTGTATTTTAACTCCGTTGCCACACCGAAAGAGTTCTTCTCATCTTTAAATAATTAGTTAGTTATGCTGGGCTGACAGTAACTACGTATTCGACCTGGTCAAACCTGTAGGGATAGCGAGCACTTTTTTAATTTTCTTTCACAAGTTAAATGTTTTAATTAATTATGCAATAAGTAACCTCGCCGGGAGCAAAATAATGTACTAATATGTATTCATAGCTCCACGTTCATTAGCCAATTAACTCCCGGAGGCACTGTTTTTAATCTTGTACAAAATTTATAAATCTGCCACCCAGATGGAAGTACGTTTATAATTCTATGTTTTTTTTAAATACATATTCTGTATTAATTCATTTAAACTAAATAAATCTGCTTTATAGGATGCAAGTATATACAATTGGAATCGACTACAGACAGCGTAGTGGTTAAAATACCGACCTACAGTGCCAGTGTCGAAGGTTCGAATCTCACGCAGGATTTGTGCGATCCATAAATTGTTGTTCTGACTCTGGAAGTAATTTATGTCCGTTAATTATGTTTGTAAAGTCCTCCGCAACACGAGGATTATTTCCTTAGTGCAAGATGATGTCTTTAACAAAAAAAAATAATTAACTTACTATCTTACAAATACTACCCAGGCAGGTACACGAATACTGCCTAGACGGGTAGATACATAATTTTATTCTGAACTTACCTTCTTTTAGTAATTCTATATGCTTACTTAGCCGTCTATTATGACTCTTGCAGGAATGAAAAGGTTGGTGACGATGAAAAATAAACTAGTAGACTAGAATAGCGATATCTTTTTTTCTCTTCTTGGCTTGAATGGTGACATTTTAGGTTATAATTTCATACTGGCCAACCGAATAGATGGAAAATTTTATTTCTGTACATGCTTTTTCCGTTCCTTGCTTACCTCGCTCTCATTCCAGCTCATAATTTTTGCTGGTAAAATGCCCAAAAGCGAAAAAATGGTTATAGATGAATTATCGCAGAAAATTAATACTCTAACATTAAAAATTACAGCTCAATCTACTCTGATTGAGACGCAAAATAAGAAAATAGTGGATCAATTCAAAACCATAACCAATCTGGTGAAAACGATTGACAAACTCAGTTCTAAAGTTGACAGACTTGTAGCATCAAAAGATATGAGCGAGTTCAAAGAAGATCCCAAAATTTCAAGTACGCAGTGTGCGAATGAGACATTTGTCATTTCAGCGGTGATGCCAAATATATCAAAAAATGTTTCCAACGCGACATGCTGTATGGAACAGAAAATAACAAATCAAGCTAAAGGCGTAATAATAATAATAATAATATTCATTTATTGCAGGCAATGCCCATAGCGTTAGTAACAATAATCTTAAAGCTAATGTTAGTAGACAAATTTATAACTATATACTAAATATCCATGTGGAATTTCATCCAATGGTGTAGCATTGGTGAATCCCACCTGTCTATGAACACTCCCTGGATAGTGTTGTTGCTGCCGCGGACGCGCGTGAGTAGTGAAGCGCATCTTTTACGTATGATGGCCTTGAAACCATCTATACGTCTCTCCGCGAACATAGTGGACGCACTGCAGCGCAACGGCAGCCCCAACAGTAATGACACAAGATAAAATATTAGCGACTATTAGCATTAAAACTGATGCGCCTTTGGAACCAGAATTTGTAGAAGGAAACACAGGTGAAAATGACAACTATTGGACAGTTGTTAATCGGAAGAAGTCAAAATTGCCCTACAAGACTATCTTAAAAGGAGAAAATGCCCAAATTTATTCTTTCCATGCTATTGAAAAAAAGAAATTTTTGCACGTTTGGTCTCTGCACCCTGATACGTCATTGGAGACAATAAAGAATCATGTAAGTACTACTGTTCCTCGGGCGATATAAAAATTGAAAAAGTTATACCTAAAACCAAAAGAGACTACGCGTCTTTTATAATAGGAGTACCAGAATCTGAGTATAACAAATTGAACAACATTACAAGCTGGCCTGTTAATACTAAATTTAACGAGTGGGTGTGGTTTCGCAACTCCCAAAAGCGCACCAAGGGAGTACAATAAAGACTATAAATCCATACAATTATATTATCAAAATGTTCGAGGATTGCGTACGAAGACAGAAGTATTTTATACGGGCATGTTGGCTTCGACTTATGATCATATCGCAATAACGGAATCTGGTCTCAATGATTCAATTCAAGATGGTGAACTCATTCCACCTGGATATCATATAATGCGATGTGATCGAGTAGATGGGCGAAAACAAGGTGGTGTTTTTATAGCTGCGTCTACTCGATTTAAGCTAAGTCAGGTACACATTGACAATATAAACACAGCCTGTTTTGAAGTAGTTTGTGCAACTGTCAGCCAGAAAAATAAGATATTATTTTTATGTTGCGTGGTTTATATTCCACCTAATTCTAATTATGACCAATATATGCAATTATTTCAAATTTTGGAAAATGTATGTGTTAAATACAAATCGGTTATTGTGTTAGGTGACTTTAATTTGCCATCAGCTACAGTAGAAGTGCAATGTTATTATAACTATTTTACTACATTTTGTGGATTCTGGCAGGCGAATAATATTTGTAATATTAATAACCGCACCTTAGACTTAGTGATGACTACGCTATTGGTAAATGACATTGAAGTTAATTCATCGGAGGACCATTTAGTAGGCATCGATTCTCATCATCCTCCGTTAGATATTAAATTAAAGTTAAGAACGAATCGAAATCTAGGACGGGTTCAACATAATATTGATACAAATGCGGACTGCCATGCTGCCTGGAGATTTAATAAATGTAATTTTCTGGCGTTATATGAACAGCTGCGCTTGCTCAATTGGGACACGTTATACGAAATTAAGAATCCAGAATCTGCATTAACCCATTTCTATCGAATAATTATTGAAATTATAAATGAAACAACACCTGTGAAGCAAAAAAAGAGTCCTAATACTAGTAGATTTTCATATCCTGATTGGTACACACCGGATTTAATAAACCATATAAAGGAAAAGTCGAGGTTTCATAAAATCTACAAAGCAACTAGCTTACCAAGTGATAACAAAATATTTTCTCAATATAGATCATTGGTTAAACGTGAAATTAAATTTACCTATGAAAGTTATCAGTCTATGTTACAATTAAATATCTCCAAAGATCCAAAATCATTCTGGAATTATATTAGAAGCAAACAAACCAAGCGCAACACAAATATTATAAAAAAAGACAATGTGGCGATTAATGATGCAGAAGGTGCAGAGGTATTTGCTTCATATTTTCAATCAGTATATAGCACGGAACGTCCTATTCTGGATCCCATAGCAGCAGAAATAGTAGCGGGCGTAAAAGCGGGTGCTGCCAGAGTACACATAGCTCAATTTAATGGGCACGAGTTACGCTCGGCGCTTGAACACCTCAAGGCCAAGCACTCAGTGGGGCCTGATGGAATACCACCATATATTATAAAAGATTGTCGCGCGGTATTGTGGAAACCATTATTACATATCTTTAATTTGTGCTTAAAAACAGGTCATTATCCGGATAGATGGAAAATCACAAGAATAATACCGGTTCCAAAAAGTTGCGCAAATGATAATGTTACTGGTTACAGACCCGTAGCGGTGCTATCAGCGTTTGCTAAGGTTTTTGAATCCGCTCTTTATACGAATATTTATAAACAAATCAGGTCTCAATTAACTGATAACCAGCATGGCTTCCGACAGGGAAAAAGTACGGATAGTAACCTGTTATCGTTTATAACGTATGTAACACCAATTATCGATGCGGGTGGTCAGGTAGACTGCGCGTATTTCGATTTTCAAAAGGCATTCGATACGGTGGATAACGACATACTACTGTCGAAATTGTCAGCATTAGGTTACACGCCACACTTGCTCAAATTTTTTGCAAGTTATCTTAGCGAACGCCAACAATACGTAGAATACGCTGGTTACAAATCTAAGCCATATTATACATTTTCAGGAATTAGCCAGAGATCAAATTTGGGGCCTTTAGAATTCATTCTAATGGTTAATGACCTACCAGCAGTCATCCAGCATGCAGATTGTCTTCTCTGCGCGGATGATTTGAAGGTATATTTATCTATAAAGGATGCATCGGATGCGAAGCGATTGCAGGAGGATATTAACCGCATAGTGCAATGGAGCATTGAAAATAAACTTTATTTTAACATCTCTAAATGTGGAATAATGAGTTACATTCGAGCAAAAAATCCACAACAATACACTTATAAAATTGATGGTGAAGCTATTCTACGTTTAAGTTATATACGAGACCTAGGCGTTGAAATGGTGCCTGAATTAAGGTTTCGTAAACACATTATCAAAATTTGTAGTAAAGCATTCCGAAAATTAGGTTTAATTTTGAGAATTTGTAAAGATTTTAATAATATTTCAACCATCAAAATTTTATATAATGCTCTCGTACGCAGTCACCTAGAGACATCCGCAATCGTTTGGAATCCTCACGAGTCTAAATACAGTCTAATGCTAGAAAAAATTCAGAATAAATTCACCCGTTTTTTATATATGAAACAGTACGGAGTATATCCGTTTTATCCACTTATGTACCCAAGCCTGTTTGTGTTGGGTATGGTTGGCTATGACCAGTTGAGCGTGCGGCGCGATGTGTCGCTGGCCCGCTACGTGTGGCGTGTACTTCGCGGCCAACTACATCACCCCGCTATACTGGCAATGCTACACCTGTGCGCACCAGCAGGTCGCATGGGCATACGGCGCCGGCCGCTTGCTTTAAGCTTGCCAACGGCCAGAACTAATATGCTCCATTACGCCCCATTGACACGTGCTATTAGGCTAATAAATACAGTTCATTATTCCGCGGACATTTACAACTGCAGTCTACGGGAATTTTCAGACGTTGTATATAAGTGCGTTGCTTATAATTAATAAAACATAATATTAAATTATGATTAATATTTTGATATTATATTTTATTAATTGTTTTATATTATTGTCATTGTATTACATATCTTAATTTATTATTTCGTTAAATATTATTTGATAAAATATAATGTTAAATTATGATTAATATTTTGATATTATATTTTATTATTTGTTTATTGTCATATTGTATTACATGACTTAATTTATTATTTAGTTAAATGTTATTTGGTAAAATATAATATTAAATTATGATTTATATTTTGATATTATATTTTATTATTTGTGTAATATTATTGTCTTATTATATATAACTGTTATTAATTTTATATTTTTCTCTTATAATATCGCATTAGGTTAAATGTCCTGTAAAGGTTTTATAATTGATTGTAAATAAATAAATAAATAAAATAAATAAAATAAAATATACGTCCCACAGTTGAGCTCGAACTCCTCCGTAATAAAAGAGAAATTGATACCACGGTGGTCAGACGGGTTGGTATAGGGTTTTATTTCGAGTTTTCCTTCTCTTGCATCTATGCACTAGGTTATATGTATATTTAATCCCTGAGCAATCTTTTACGATACCTATGGGCAAGATAGGGAGTGGTGAATAATATTCTAACTCCGTCACCACCTCTCTTAGTCATAATGTGTATGTTATGGAAAGAATCAGTAACTAGCTTACGAGAAGCAAGAGTTATACATTGTATTCAAACTCATTGAATACAATGTATAACTCTTGCTTCTCGTTCTCACATATTCCTCTCGTAGCGACCAGATAAGAATACAATTTTATTGTCCTTACTCCTTACTTGTCAGCGGGAGCCGTAAAAATCGGCTAAATGTCTTCTAAGCAGAGACGTAACGTGGCATACGTTCGTCCATCGATTTGCTAAGTGATCATTACCGCACTATCACCTGATCGGTGGAGGAAGCCTGTGTCCAGTAATAGACGGCGAAAAACTGAATGATAATGATAGCACAGATATATTATTAATATCTCGATTAAATAAATATCTAATAAGTATTCCTTACCTCACAATGTATTGGAGGAAGTCTATAAGATTTTGATTGACTTGTTGCTAGCTATGTGAATTGGCCGTAGAGAAATACGCATTGTGACCGTCGTATATAAATTTTACTTTCATATGAACGTTAGCAAGCCATTCTATGTAATGACCAACTCGTTTCAACTGACCTTTTTTGCTACACGACTCACGATTGCGTCCCATAAAAGGCTATGTCCAGATAACTTTATTCCACATAATGCGTCCCCATCCCTTTGAAAAGGAAAGTTGTTATACATTTTTTTGAGATCGCATCCCTTTTAAGGCCTGCCAGTGCTTTTTATTGCAGAAATGGATGCGAAAAGGAATGCTTCCGAACAATATCAAAGGGTTCGCCGGCTTTATGGGTGCATATTTTTTTTTATTTAAACGCTGCAGGCATAGTTATAAATACATAGTTAGAATATCTTAGCCAGAGTATGAATATTAATCATTTTGAATAAAAAATCTTAGTAAAATACGATTTAAACGTATACAGAATCGACTGAATTCCGAGTTTGAAAGTATATATATATATATATATATATATATATCTTCAAATTAAATGTCAAGTCTCTAATTTGTGGTATTTCGAATAATTATGGTGCGTCACCTCGACCTCAGTGACATTATCCAATAAAAATAAATCCTAAATCGCAACCCGCATGTAACTTCCAATTCCAAGTTCAAATTAAACCCGTCGGCTGTTGGTTGGTTGGTCCTGCAGGGCTCGCGCTCGCCACAATCCTCGACACAGTGTGACAGTGCGCCGGCGCCGATGTTTCCGATCGGACGATTGGATAGCGACGCAAACGCGTGCGTGTTGCGAAAATATCGCAAAATTTATTTACACTAGCGTTTGTGAAGTGTGCCGTTTCTTTACACAAATGCCGTTTTATTATCGAATAAAAACATAAGTGTTTGAAACGTAATTATTCCTTGTGGTGTTTTGTTTAATATATTGTGTGATTGTGTATTATTTGTGTGACTAGTTTAGAATTCGATAGCTTTGTCTAGGTATGCAAGCGCTATCTTGCTTAATTAAAGTTCACTAACCTTTCTCAATTATAAATACACTGCCATCGAATTTCATCCGACTGCATTCATAAACAATTTCAACTTTTACGATATCTTGAATTACTTATTGAAACCATGAATCAGATTTAAATCAATGTTGACGAATAGACTAATGAGCTAATCGCTATCTGCCTACAAGTAAATATAGTCTTTCGTAGTTTATCATTGTAATATTCTTCACCTTCAACTTATAAAATTTGCACTATTTGGCACGTATCTTCTTTATAATGGGTAATCTAGGGCTTACTATCTTCAAGAAATTGTGCGTGCCGTGCTCAATTTACGGCGATGAGTAGGAGGGTATTGCAGGTTATGGGGCGTCCGGACGGTCTAAGCGTGCTGGGACCAGATCATAGCCTGTTAAAAACAATACAACTAACTTTTAAGCGTTGGCCAAGCATGCTGGGAGACGGTCTTGTTTTAAATTTTCTATCTCTGGCAGCGATATTATATCCTAACACTTCTTTGTCGTCATCTATAATGCCATCAGGAAAGGAAGGAGTGATAATTTGGTTTTAATCAATCACCACACGGGTAGATGTCCCACTGATTCGTAGTCATTATAGCTACAATTACGTACATCCCAATCTTCGATTTTACTGGTAGCGTAGGGGTTAAGATGTCGATATACCATGCCAGTGTCGCCGATTAGATTTCTGTACAGAATAATACTTACTCCCCTACAAAAAAAAAACTTCTGAATCTGGATTTATTTTGTATTTGTTAATTATAAGTTCGTAATGTCCCCCGTGGAATCCATGTGGTGACTAAGTAAGAATACAATTCACTACTGCTTCTCATGCTCATGGGTGTCGTATAAGACGACTAAGAAATACAATATGCATATAACATTTATGAAAGAGAAGGAAAACTTGAAATAAAACCCTATGCCAACACTTCTGACCAGCGTGGCATAGTAGGTCAATTTCCATCCTATTGTGGAGGAGGCTCGAACCCAGCAGTGGGACGTATGTGAGCCGATATGATGAATGTCCCCCACAATACAAGGATAAATTTCGAAATGTAGGGTATTAATTACCCTTTAAAAAAATCTATTTAATAAAAATAACTTTGTAAAAAACCTACATGTGTAGAACGAAACGTGAGTTTTGAGAAATATCTAAAATACGTACGAATAATTGATAGATTTGATTATACGAATCAATGGAACCTTTGAATGATATGTAACTGTTTCATTACTGACATACCTGCTTACTCCTTCGACAGTTTATACCTTATTATTATGTCCGACAGTCTGAATAACCAATAAAGTCCATAGATTATTATTTACTCTTGCACCACATTATTTTATATTGCATTAACTGTTAGGTAGAAGATTACCTACACACGCTATCATAAATATTAATCATCAGTAAACATCATCCTATAATAAGTAGGTGCATTTATACTTTTTCCATTGTCTGCCTTTACGCATATAATATTTAAAATGTATCTATTAACACACTCCTAGAAGCATTGATTACTAGTACTAAGTGTAGCCTTAGAATAAATAGCTAATAAGAATAATATAAATATTTTATAATTACTAACAGAACACTACATCCTTATTACGTTTCACAATATATCAATTATTTCAACAAGCAAAGGACTTCTTTCTTGAACCTATTCTCGTATAAATACCAGGACCAGTTTCTCCCTCCGTGCAAGAAACGCTGTTAGGTTAGCTTTGCGAAGGATTCGGACTTCACAATGCCAAATTATTTTAGAAACAAGTTTTTTGGTGTCCCTGATAGAATAGTTGAAATTTTAGTGTCAAGTATCATAGCTGGTGGTGCGGTTTATCCCGGTAGGGATAAACTGTGCGGCGTCTACCCTGGTTGGGGCAAACTGGAATTCGAAGGACCTTTAAGCGGGTGATCTGTTCCCTGGGCAACCGGGGAAAGAAAGTACTGGGATGGAAGAAAGAAAGGAACTGACTGACCTGTTGTCGCTGCGCTGATTTCTTATAGGGACGTCCCTTTCTCTTCAGTGGATGATGCTTGCTTCGGATGCCTTTCCTTGCTGCTGCTATATGTGGATATTTAAACGCGGAGGCGGCGTAATCCCGATATTTGTAAATATTATATTTATGCACTCAAAACGAGAATATGAATATAATATAAGCGTCAGGGCGGGGCGTGCGGTCGCCTTGCGAGCTAATCACGAATATATGTTCAAAAAATGGTCCAGTCACCTTGTAGGTAGGACGAACGGAATGAATGAGAGAGTGATTAAAGGAGCGGAATCGATCGCCCGTTGGTAACAGACCACAGATAAATATTTTCAATAAACTCTATGTTTATTGGCGTAAACAATAGCAATTAATTTAATTACAGTTTTAAGAATGTAAAACGTTCTTCTATTAAATAAAATAAAAACATAACTCAAATAATAAATATTATTCAACTATTCTTTATCCAATTAAAATGTAGGGGGTATTCCGTCGGGCCGACCACTGATGACAAGTAACCCTGTTCTGGTGGTCGACCCAACGACGAAGGCGACGTGCATCGTAGGTGGGTTGCGGGTGTGCGTGCTTACGCCCCTCTGTCGCTCCGGACGGACTAGTGCGAGGAGCGTGCCGACCGCAACCCACCCACAAAAAAAATCCAATTAAAATGTAAATATTAGTAAAAATCAATGAGAACAAATTATTAGCTATAAGAGTTATTAAGTGCATAATTTGTTTGTGAGTTAATGTAATACCAGCATTCGCCCATTTATATGTCAGCAATTTGGCAACTTCGTGTAATTGGCATCATCAAATTATACTGTAATAAGTTCAGTATAAAAAGACAATTCATTTCTTAGAATTAGATTTCGTTCTCTTTACTCCATTAAATGGCTAAGGTGAACATACCCATATGTATGGATTGTTAATACGCTTATTGTTAGAAAATTACATTGATTATAGAATGTACATGTTATCAGTAATTGAGAGCTTTGGTCGGTCCTGTAGAGTAAATATCTATGCAACTGCCTATCTAGGCTGTATAGCAATTCCTTTTACCTACTAATGCTGTAAGATTCTTAAACTCTTAAGCCTTTAAGATATATTTACGGCAAATGAGATTGTAATAACATTTTAATAAATATTTAACTTAGAGGGTGAAATAGTTAGCTGTTTCATTCAAAATAACTATGCTCCAAACCTAGGCACGAATTAACTTAGTGTAGACCATCAATTATTCTAGGCTTTTCCTAGATATTAGATGTCCTAAAACCCTGTGTGCCAAATTACATTATTGACTTCTCGTTGGGTAGTTAAAGAACAAGAAAAGTTACACCGACTCACATTCCAATTTATGATATTAATTAGAATTTTAGTACAAATTACAGTAGAAAAATGGATATGCCTTATTTATAATATTATCTATATACCAATAAATAAAATTGGAGTGTCTGTTTGTAATGTCAAAATAATAGGCTTTTTCATGCTCACACGGTTATTTGCACTATACACATGCCAAAAAAAATATAAAGTGATTTTTAATCACTTTATATTTTTTTTGTCTGTCTGTCTGTTTGTTTCGGGTAATCTTCAAAACGGCTGGACCGACCGCATATGTATAGATTTTAATTTGTGCTTAAGTCCTCTTTAGAGATATAGGTCGAACCTCTGTCCTGGGAAACGTATAATACCTCAATACGTTCTCCAACCTCTGCCATCTGCCAAGGGTGGTGATTATAGCACTATCGCTTCATGACCAATGTATGAATTTTTTTTTTTTGGGGTGGGCTGCGGTCGGCGCGCCTCCGCACCACGCCTCGTCCGGGGCGACAGAGGGGCTTAAGCACGCAACACCCGCAACCCACCCGATCACCACGTCGCCATTTTGTTTTTTATTAATACATATAAATCGTCGGAATAATTTTAAAAGTAATGTTCATATACTTTTTATGTTTTTCAAATGTGTTGTGACACCATTTGAATGCACAAGCCGTCATAATTATCAATTTATCTTTTAAGGGTTGCGTACGTATGTGCAGTACAGTGACCTTGTGCATTACGGAACGGTGCCGGCGTAAGCTCCATTAGACTCCAATTGAAATGCTTCACTTTTTGTGCGCGAACTTACCTTCTATACGTTATTATCCATGTATATTAAAAAATAACTATACCATTCTATGTTATTGCTATACTATTTCGTGTGGTGACGGAGTAAGAATGCAATTCACTATCCCCCCCCCTATCTTGCCCGTGAGTGTCGTAAAAGGCGACTAAGTGATTAAAATATTTATGCAAGAAAAGGAAAACTCGAAATAAAACTCTATGCCAATTCGCCGGACTAGCGTAGTATAGTAGGTCAACTTCTCTTCTATTATGGAGGAGGCTCGAGCCCAGCAGAGGGAAGTATATGAGCTGTCATGATGATGAAATAAATTTATTTATTTATTTAATATAATTGGTGACATAAATTTTTTGAATTGAATAATTAAAGAATTTACTGTTTTAATACTGAAATTGTTTACGTACAAAGTATTGGTTATGTGTATTAACGTGGGTATGTACCAAGCATGCGTGGGCGATCAGGAATGTTCAGGCGAATGTCGTCGTAAGTGAATACATTTTTCACTGCAAATATATTGGATTATTAACCCACTTACTTAAGTACATCAAAACAAATTTTGGTTTTATTTCTCTGGATAATCTGTTTTTAAAATATAATAACAATTTGAATAAATTATTTTTTTTGTCAGAATGGACACGTCGAGCTTAATAAAGAAATCTTCATTGCGGCTCACTGCTAGGCTCGAGCCTCTTCCACAATAGGAGAGAAATCGACCTTACTGCACCATGCTGGTCAGACAGGTTGATATTGGGTTTGTTTCGAGTTTTACTTCTCTTGCATAGATGTTATATGCTTACTATATCCCTAAGTCGTCTTTTACAACATCCACGGTTAAGATAGGGAGTGATGAATTGTATTCTTATTGTCACATAGCTTAGGCCGGTTTTATCCCGGTATGCCCACCGAAACGGGAACAACGCAGGTGAACCCGCAGGAATTTTCTTATCTCAAATATAGACAAACTAAACGTTGCTAGATAAAGACAATTTGTTACATTATATGAACTATACTATAATATGAACTATTGACAATCCCTATAAGAATCTAAGGGTTACAGCGAGTCACAAAATTGGAAGAGAAGAGGCCCCAGGATGCCATGAGTGTGGCGCGCTAATCGACGATGCGCGCCACACACTAGAAGTATGCCCCGCCTGGGGGCCTCAGCGCCACGTCCTGTCAACGGACATGGGAACAGCGGACCTGTCGTTGTCGACCATCATCTCGAAGATGCTCGGCAGCGACAACTGTTGGTCGTCGATGGCCTCCTTCTGTGAGGCTGTCATTACAAGGAAGGAGGCTGCGGAGCGGGCACGCGAGGCACTTGTGTCCGCGGACTCGCTCCGCCGGATCCAGATTTTCTATATAAATATTTTGACAATGGGCTCGCCTACATTAAGTGGATCATGTCGGCACAAATAATGTATCACGAAATATAATTACAATATAGCAGCTGTTATCTATTATAGTTAAGTTTCATATTTCTTTCACTCATCCCAATGTGGTTACGGAGTAAGAATACAATTAACCATTCTCTTTCTTACCCGCGGGTGTCGTAAAAGACGACTAAGGAATATATGCAGGTAACATCGATACAAGAGAAAAAAACCCTATTCCAAAACGTCTGACTAACGTCAATTTCCTTCCATGCTAAGTCCGATCCTTCAATAGAAGGGAAATTTACTAAAACCATGCTGCTCAGGATTCGAGAATGGTTTAGATTCATAGTTGGACCCGGTAGGTGGCGCTGCTATGTTAATTGAACAGAACAACGTCTGTTGGGTCAGCTAGACTAGTATATTATCTATACCAATAAATAAAATTGGAGTGTCTGTTTGTAATGTCAAAATAATAGGTTTTTTTCATTCTCACACGGTTATTTGCACTATACACATGCCTAAAAGACAGATTAAAAAAATTTTGTCTATCTGTTTGTTCCGGGTAATCTTCGAAACGGCTGGACCGATTTCAAAAATTCTTTCACCAATGGAAAGCTAAAATATCAGGGCGTAAACTAGGCTATGTTTTATTCCGGTATTCCCACGGGAACGGGAACTACGCGGGTAAAACGATTAAAACCGAAGCGAAGCGAGGGCGGGTTGCTAGTAATAATATATGTATATATTTTGCTGCACAATAACTAGTATGCACACAACAATAATTAATAGTAGGTATTAGTTCTATTTCACATACTATTTTAAACTAGAAGTTTAAAATAGTATGTGAAATACATGTCTATAAACAAAATTAAATAGGTGTGTCTACATTTAGCTCACTGTCATTAGGAAGGGAATATAAATGTTTGCGCAAACTGTTGATAACAGTAACTAATACTTGAGTTAAAACAGTTGTATGGTTGAAATAAACACGATTTCTATACAAGGTCTATTTGTGGTATTCCATTGAACGCTAGTTCAATGACATTTAACATTTTGTTTAGTTAGGAGTAATTGAATGGCGAGCTACATAGTGTTATGAATTTTTTAAACTATTTTTAAATAGTAGATCTACAGGGGCGGTCATTGTTGTCCTTGATCCTCCTCCACAATGGGAGAGAAATTGACCTACTATACCATGTTGGTCATATGTGTTAGCATAGGGTTTTATGTCGAGTTTTCCTTCTCTTGCATATTTGTTATCTGCACATCATAACCCATACTTGTTTTTTACGACACCCACGGGTAAGAGAGGGGTCGGATAATCCGAAATAATTAGGTACATATCCATAACCGTAACCGGTATAATGTCTTAATTCCGTAACCGTATCCAGATCCGAAACTCTATTAACATCCCTAGTATCAAGCCACGTCATTATAGTAACCAACTGACAACACTTATTAATTTTATTTAAAAAAAGTTTCTCTTATATTAAAAATACCATACTTATATGCTACAATGCTCTGTACAAAATTAATGAACCCATTGCATCGGAGATTGAACTGCAGCTATATTTTTATTCTTTTAGTTTCACGGTACAGCCCACTCTAATTGTCACATCCCTTTAACAATAGCCGGCAGTGTTTGTGTTTTTTGCCTTCAAGTTGATTAAGAAATATGTTACGATAACCGTTTAGTGGATATAGTTCTTTGGTTACATATTGAACTGGTTAAATATTATAAAATTTGACTCGAATAGCTCCAATGCCACACGACAACCGCTGGGGAAGAAAGATTCTCAAGTGGCGACTACGTATCAGATGACGCAGTGTAGGTGGACCGACGACCATGAAAGTTGTTAGGTATCGTTGGATGCGGGCGGCGCAAGACCCCACTTTGTGGCGAAACATGAGGGCGGTCTTCGGCCAGCAGTGGACGGCAATAGGCTGAATGATGAGGATGATGACTAAAATTCGAACCTAATTGTATAATTTTAGACTAAAAATACAAGGCGCCTGCATCTCTTTCTTTAATTCGTAGAATACGTTTATTAAGGTAAGAGGACACTTAAGTAAAACAATCATAACTATAAAAAGAAATTATCAAAGTTATACAAATTGTGCATAGTGCCGTTAAAAATGTAAATGTTAGTATTGAATTAACAATGGTGGAGCAGTTTTCGCATTGTCTTTAGTTATATCGTAGGCGCGTTAGGAGCTGCGCTTATTTGATGGGATGACGCGGGCTGGCATGACAAAATAGGATCGAAACGCCGAAGAATGCTTTGACGCGACATGCCAGAAGATACGCATAGTTGACTAGTGAATACAGAAATGAGCTTTGACCCATTCTTTAAGTCTACACCACGCTACCCTCGCTCACGTCTGTTTATACATACGTGCCAAGGCGTGCCCGTAGCCCGCTTAGACGTCCCGAAGCCTAACATAGCATCCCGCACCGTGTTACCACGGTATCCCGCTGTATGTCGCGGCATGCTGCGATATACTCGGTCTGCTTTTAACGCTTCCAACAATATTTATATGATAAAACTATGAAAATAAGATACATAATAATTTTCTCTTCAAAATCCTTTGCCCTCCAGCGTCATTCCGTCAAGTGAGCGCCGGCCCTTCAAGCCAAACAGCGGTATGAATTTGAATCATAAATTCACTAAAACTATTTATTCGTTATTACGAATATAATAAGAACCTCAGTTATGAATCTATTATGTAAAGTTGTCAGGATTTGCTTTTATGTTAGCCTTGAAACCAATAAAGCAGTGCCAGTAGTAAAACATTTACCGCTTTCTTAAGAAAATTGCTCAAGTACCGAGTTGAGTCGACTTACGATTTCTTAGTAAACATTAAAGTATTTATTGACCAGAAACAATAAATATTGTTAAAATTATATTCAGGTTCTTATGCAATTTACTTCAAAATGTATGTATCCTTCGAATCAAGTTGTTATTACCGACTTTTTACGCGTGGGTGTAACGCATAATTCACAATATCCCGTTGTTTAGTCAGAGGGATAATAGGTGTGTGATGGTTGGTGGTCACTTTACCGTGACGGCACGGATGTCGGGCCTGTCTGTTCACTTGTTGCTTTCCTATGCTACACGCTACACTACGTATATTTTTTAATATTCAACTGCAATATTAATGCCAATTAAACCAGCATCGTAAATGTTAATAAACGTGTCAACAGCTGTTTTCGAAGGAACTTTAGATGACATCGTTATCATTCAAAGCTAAACCGGTCACATTAATAGTGCACTCAAAGTGTAAGTTCTAATGAACACAGTGTTATTTTGTAAAGTGAAAAAGAAGAATCAGTGATAGCATTTCACAGCATGTTAATAACGAAATACACAGCTATTTTGTTGGAAAGTGCACGGACGACGGAGGCAAGAAATATGGCATCGTCGAGAACTAGCGCTTGGTCGTCATCGCTGGATAGTGGATCTAGTCGACGCCGTCCTGTCAGGCGCAGACATTTTATACACAGGTTTGTTTTATTAATAATTTACTATATGTGCAGATTAAATATCATAATAAGCCTGCTCTTATCCTAATTAGTTGGGGTCGAAGCAGTATGTACTTTTCCTCTATTGTACATATTACAAGGGTTTTGGCAATAGTTTTATAACCCACTGCCTGTTTGACATTAACCTTTCCCATCAGATGCAGTTGGCCCAAGTCGCGGTATTGTTCTTATTTGTCTTTTACGTGAGGCTTCGTAGTATTCAGAGCCACCACTACACAGCAAATAGAATAAGTATAGATTAAAAATATATATTTAATTTGGAAGAGATCAATATTTAAAAATAAAATTAACATCGTTTAGCAAGCATGATATACTCTTACATCTATACGCCAAAGGAATATCGAAAATAAAACCCACTGTGTCCAATGCAATGTATTAGACCAGTTTTCTTTTCATGTAGACTTGTTGGTCTAGTAGCATGTATAAAGGTTGAAAGAAGAAGGTTTTAAATTGAAATTGTTAATACCTAAGTACCTCTGTACCTAAGAACTAATGAAAATTTAATAATGACCCTTAATGCTATGAAATTATCATACGTTTTTGCTACTGTAAAATGTAACTGTAACATCCCCTTTTGATGTGATGATTTTGATGGATTTTCTGGAGAGGCAATCTGGAATTTATTAGGTACTCATCTAACGAAAAAAAACTGATATATGGCATCGTATTAAAATGCACATCGATTATAAATAATCAATAAACTTCAACCCTTTAATAAAATTAATTAATGCCAATCGTACGACTTTTTTCTGCAGCCTTTGTGGCTGCACAAAAAGTCGACAGATTCAAGTTAGTACAAAACGGCTACCAATCACAAAAGTACATTAAGTATTCATCGTACGCATCACTGCAGCGGCATTAAAGGTAGTAAATAGAGACAGGACATATTACGAGAATTGAATTTTTATTAGCTTCAATTGCAGCCGGTTGTTGCTGAGACGATGCGACAATTACGATAAAGTTTACGAGCTCTATTCATTTGGTTAGGGATGGAAAGTGACCGCAATGACTTTACAATCTGTGATGTTGAGATTTCTATAGTGCCTCTTCCAGAGGTCAATGACTTTGAATGTTATATACTGGTCTTTGGGATTATGATGGAATTTGAGCGAGATAACTAGTTTTCCGTGTGGTGACGGAGTAATAACACAATTCACCATCTCCTCTCTCACATGTGGATGTCATAAAAAACGACTAAGGGATTAAATCTATGCAAGAGAAAGAAAACTTGAAATGAAACCCTATACCAACACGTCTGACTAGCGTGGTGTAATAGACCAACTTCCCTCCTATTGTGAAGGAGGCTCGAGCCCAACAGCAGGAACTCAAATGATGTTGTAAATGATGAACAAATGTAAAGAAAAATTAGGCGTCAATACTTGCGTCGTTGGAAGCAGGCGGCACAGGATCGCACATTGTGGCGTAACATGAGGGAGGCCTACGTCCAGCAGTGGACGGCAATAGGCTGAAATGATGATGATGACTTGTTTTACTTGATTTTAGTACGAGAATGATTGCTTCTTAGAATCTTAGAAATGTGCTAGCATTTCTTTATGGGCGAATCAAAATAGTTTACCAACAATTAACATATCCGAATATTTTATTTGCTCGATCCATCATTTAACTGCCATCTTATTGCGACAATTAGTAGAGCGTTTTAGGTGATTATTTACAATCGGTTCAGTTTTTTTCTAATTCATGTTTTATTAGGTTCAAAGTGAAGTAAATATTGCAGTTAACCTCGGTTTTATGTAGTCTTTATAGCGTTTCCACGCTTCGTAGACTATATAAAAGTTTGCTAATGTACTTAATTGATGTAGGAAGGTTTTGTAAGAAACCACATCAGTTTAGAAAGTTATCCTAATTCGTATATTTAATATGTGTTGTAATTGTTAGCTTGATTTTCCACTTTAATCTCAGAAACCATCAGCTCAATCGATGAGGTCCGTCAATGTTAGTTACCAGGGGTAAAGTTACAACATAATGTTAGAGTTTATAGAAGTCTTTCTAGTTCCTCTACGGCGTATCTCCTGTTGTCACCCTGGACGCAAATTGCGGCGTGCGTTCAAACAAAATAGCCTGCCAATAAAAAAAGAGGGGAGGTCTATAAAAGTGGCTTAGATAACATATAAATCTAACATATAAATCTAAACTCTTGAATATTGGACGACATAGTGGTTCCTGTGGAGTATCTTTGAGAACACTAATAATAATAATGTTGAGGAAACTACAAGAACACAAGTTAGATTTCATGCTTAGATTTCGGATTGAGAGCCCGCAGCTCTCACCCACAGTCTAGATAAAGTTGCCATAGCCATCTGCGGCTAACATCTATAGTCAAACATAAAAAAATGCATAGTATACTTGATAGGTCTTTGACACGCGATGGTTCTCCGGTCGAAGCACGCGAAAACCTACCAATAGTATTAATTTTCATATACCGTGTAGGTTTTCTTCTAAAAGAGATCGTGTTCATATAAGTGCTTACTAACTGCTCTATTTGTCAACCAGATCACTCTCAATCTTGCGTTATAAGTGTCAATTGACGGAATTAGGTTACACGCGGTACGCAGTCGACCGCCTATTGAATTGTTGGGATCAAGTTTAGATTTTGTAATATAAAACCTACATGTGAACGTCTTTCGAATTTTCGAACGCAAAAAGTGAGATTAAATGTCTTATATTAATTTCAGCATTGTTTGATATTGGACAAACATAAAACAAATCCGCGTGGTGACGGAATAAGAATACATTACACTTTACAGCACCCCCTCTCTTCCCTTTGGGTGTAATATAGGTGTATAATATGTATAAAACATCTATGCAAGAAAAGAAAAACTCTAAACAAAACGCTATGCCAAACCGATTGACCAGCGTAGGTCAATTTCTCCTCCCATAGTGGAGGTGACCTAAGCCCAACAGTGGGATGTATATGGGCTGAGATTAGATTTAGAGATTAGGATAATAGATTATAATTTAAAATGAAATATAAGTAATTATCGCATATGATCACATTTTAATAATTCACCGACGACCTGGGGAAGGTTGCTGGGCATCGTTGGCTGCAGGCGGCACTAGATTGCACTCTGTGGCATATCATAAGGGAGGCCTACGTCCAGCAGTGGACGGCGATAGGCTGAAATGATGATGATGATCATATTTTTGAGACACTACTCGGTCATCCTGTATTTACAGTTTGTATAAATACAGAGATGGCTGAGTAGTCTATGTAGAGACTTGCTTTGCTGAGTGTCAAGGTTCCATTCCCATAAAGAACAGTTTTTGGACGATAGAAATGAATGTTCCAAGTCTGGGTGGGATTTATGTCCGTTTATTGTATTTGTGCAGGTGTTGTTTTTTCACATTAATTTAATATTAAAATTTGTGGGTACGTGTTTGTTACCTTTTGACGCTCTAAAGGCTCGACCAATTATAATAAAATTTGGCACGGAAGTAACTGACACCCTAGACACCCTGGGATACTTTTTACTACGTTACTGTGTGTGTTCCCTAATCATATTTTAACATTAGGCTAGATACTTTTAACTCAAGCGAAGTCACGAACAGAAGATAGCAAATAATAAATAAAAACCTACAGTGTGTCCGTTCATTTCTCTCCACGTTATTGTTATTCTCTTCTAAATTTGACATAGACTACTGAACGGAATTTAGTGAATTTTTGCTTAATTTCTTATTATATGGAACAAGCAGCAATAGGTTTTCAATCTCAATACGCTTAGTAAAAACGAAACATATCAAATTTTTGATTATGAGATGATTTGGGGTTGAGACTATTTAAACAGCAGCAATAAATAAGTTTGACGCTCGTACAAGCAACTTTGCTTGGCACTTGCCAATGCAACGGATAATTAATAAATAATTCCTTAAACTAATCTTCTGTAATCAAATTACAGAGCGACTGTTTACCAGACGAGTCGTTTCCGAGTAACTGCTTTTTTTTTCTCTCGGTGTCTTGTTACAATTTGTTGACTGTTGGAATTAAATGTAAGCGCATTTCTTTTAATTTATTTATCGTGTTCGCTTGAGACGATGAAACGTTTGACTATAAATACTCATAGATATGGCATAAATACACGGACACGGAATCCCGTGTACTGTTCAACTAAGAATATCAGGTCCTTACATATGAAATTGACGTTTTGTACGGGAGGAATATAAAGTCAATACTTTTTTGTAAAATATATTTAATTAATTAAAGTATGCACAGTTGTTATCTATGCACTTTTGCCATCTCATAGGTAGTTCATTGATCCCTTTTCTAAAAAGACCATGGGGGCGAGAATCAATAAACTCTTTAAAGGCGGTTTGGACTGCCGCATCGGAGTTGATTTTTTTTCCTTGTAAGAAGTTGTCCAAATTCCGGAAAAATTGTAATCTGTTGGTGCAAGGTCCAGGAAGTACAGTGGATGTTGCAGACATTCCAATGTAGCTCATCTAACTTAGTGGTTGTTTGTTGTGCAGTGTGTGGTCTTGCGTTGTCGTGAAGCAGCAGTGGCCTAGAGCGATTGACCAATCTCGGTTGTTTAGCAACTAGTTCTTCCTTCATGGTTTTCAGTTGCTGACAATAGATATCTGCCGTAATCGTTTTGCCAGATTTTAGAAAGCTGTAGTGAACGACACCAGCGCTAGTCCACCAAACACTCACGAGTAACTTTTTCTGAGTCAATTTTGGTTTAGGGCAGGATTTGGCTGGGTCTCCAGGATTCAGCCATTGCGTCGAGCGCTTCCGATTATCGTACAGTATCCACTTTTCATCACAAGTAATGATTCGATTTAAAATCCCTTCATTATTGTGGTTGAGCAAAGTAACAGCAATCGACGCGTGTTAGCAAGTTCCATTCACTCAATTCATGAGGTACCCATTGTTCAAGTTTTTTAAATTTACCAATTTGCTTCAAGTGGATAAATACAGTTTTGTCACTTACCCCGAAGCCTGCAGCTATATCTGAAGTGCTTTGTGATGGATCCGCTTCCACAATAGGCTTTAATACTACACTTTTCACTTTGGTCACCGGCCATCCATGGGGTTAGTTCTGAAGGTCGAAATTTCCAGAACGAAAACGTTGAAACCAAAAACGTACCGTGTTTTCTTTTGCAACATCAGCGCCGTACACATCATTAATCCTTCGAGTTGTTTCTGCAGCACTGGTTCCACGGTAGAACTCGTACTCGTAAATATACCGATATTTCATATTTTCCATTGTGCGGTAATAAGCGACGACAAAGAAAAATAATGAGGAAAAACAAATAAATGAATGTTTTCAAAATTCAAATGTGAATTTATAAATTTGAATTTGGAATTCTTAACCAAAGAGGAGATATTTCAGATCAAAGTGGTCAGTACGACAAAACGCTAATTTCATATCTAAGGACCATTAGGTCCTTACATATGAAATTAGCTATACAGTTTATATATGTCGCCATGCCTTTTCATTAAAAAAAAAATATAAATTATTTGCATAAACTGTTGTAGCGGCTGTACACACTCGACGAGAGCCTCTCGCCGAGAGTTTTGTCCAAGAGGTTCTAGGCGACAGCACGCCCTATACACACTCGTTATGCCAGTTGTACTGTAAATACCCGAGAAAATGGACGTAGAAACTGCTGCTGCTATTTGTCTTTGCGACGTGCCGTGAGCCCTTATAATTATTTAAACATTTACTATAAAAAGAGAATTCGTAAGCCACGGAGAAAAAGAAGTGGATGATTACTATGCATAGTCTACTCATAAACACTATCAGCATTCAACTAAAAGATCGAGTGTGTATATGCTCCGTCCCGTTCTCCTAGTGAAGCCCGAGACCCTTTGACTCGGACGCAAAAACCGACTGGTGACCGATACTAACCGAGGCGAGAATGTGAGTGCGAGACGAGACGAGAGTACCATGTTCATACTTGCTCTCTGCCCGTCTTGGGGTGTCTCGTCGAGTGTGTACAGCCGCTATTACAGACGACCGACGTCTCGTAAATACTTGCGATACAGCTGACCTTTGTATTACGGGATGTGTCTCTCTTCTCAGATACTCGAAGGCAAACAGGAGTTTCAAACTGAGTGACTGTTTAAAAGTGTGCAACGAATACGCGTAGCAAGCGATGCAGTTGTCTTACTCTTTTTTCTTGCGAATTATTCGACATGCTGAAGGGTGCCGTTCAGAATTTCAAATCTCTTCCATAAAAAGTTTTACTTCAAAAAGATTCAGCTCTGTAGAAAATATCCTAAAATGTATTTTTAATCCCACCAAAAACATTTAGGTACCTATATGAAAAATGTTCCCAAGACAAGATCCTATGGCTCGCACTATCAAATTTTTATCATACCTCATACAGAGCTAAGCTTTTAACTCTACAAGCCCTAATTCTACAAACTTAACTTTACAAACTCTACATCTTAGTCAATAATATGGCTTGGCTGTGTTTTTACTAAGAATGTACTAGAACATAGTGCCCTTTGCGCTTCGCTTGGCTCTTCTTGACGGATACGCAGATAACATCTTATTTCAGCTCATATAAGTTGCTCTGTTGGACTTGGGCCTCCTCCCCAATAGGAGAGAAAATTGACCTACTATATCGCGCTAGACAAACGTGTTGATATAGGGTTTTATTTCGAGATAATTGTCTTGCATAAATTTTATATATTATTATATAAGGGATAACCCTTAGTGGTCCTTTACGCCAACCACGAGTAAGGTAAGGGATGAGTTATATTCTCCTCACTCCGCAGATAACGCTTTGCGCGAATATATTCTAGTATTTACTAATAAATCGGCAGTGCTTTACCAAGTGGTAACTGGTTAAAAATACAATGGAACATTTAAGTTTAATAGATTCTAAGCCTGATTTAATAATGGTAGACTAGCTGACTTAACAATGCCAAGCTATTTCATCTCAATACCACTATTCTCTATTTAACCCAATAATCAATTGTACTTACAATGCATCGCTCCTTGACAACTGAATCAAGTGAAGGAAAGAACAAAGGGCTTGGGACGAATGCTACCAAATGGTGAATTGTTCACTTCCTAATCCGTTGATCAATATTTAAAGAAAGAGGACGGTATCAAGAGTATGAAGTTACTCGTACTTTAATATAATGTAAGATTGAGACGTAGATAAAGGAAATTTTATAAAAGTTATTTTGTTTTCAATACTAATTAATACATTTTTTTTATTAATAATTTTCCACGTGGTTCATCATCATCATATCGACTCATGTACGTCCCACTGCTGGGCTCAAGCCTCCTCTATAATAGGAGGAAAATGGCACTTACTCTACCATACTGGTTGGTATAGGGTTTTTTTCGAGTTTTTCTTCTCTGCAATATAAGATTAGATATAAAAACGCTTTAGAACATACTAGAACTTTTTAAAAGCCCCGATGATGGAAATAGAAAATTGCAATAAAAATAATAAACCTATTATATAAACCGGCATGTTGCCGCATGCCTATACTAACTGCAAGAAGCAAAAAGTTAATAACGAAATATAAATTACGTTCCATGGATGGAGTGACGTGGTCTGCAATTAAA
Organism: Lymantria dispar; assembly: GCA_032191425.1. Taxonomy (NCBI): domain Eukaryota; kingdom Metazoa; phylum Arthropoda; class Insecta; order Lepidoptera; family Erebidae; genus Lymantria; species Lymantria dispar. Next base: position 12,750,562 of record CM063454.1, on the reverse strand, counting down.
GGATGCAACTTGTTTGAAGGGGACGCCAGTTACTAATATTTACAAAGCAATCACGACTCTACTTACGTTGTAACTAAACCTGCATTTATTGTGTTTGATAGTTTGCTATAAAATTCTTTTTATACTACAACGATATGCTTATGTGTACCTCTCCGTGAAGCTAGTAGCGAGTATATCTCTGGGGTACTCCTGCTAATCGACATAGGTGTTACATGTCCAAATGTATTAACATTTGGACATGTAACTTTTTTTTTGGTAATAATGGGTCAACTGACGTCTATTAAATTTTAGAATTCTTCTCGCCCCATTTACGTTTCAATTTTAGGTACGTGTCTTGAAATGCAGATCAGTCAGGTTGCAATGGGATTTTAGTTCAATCTTCTTTCTACAGCTGTTATGTTTTTTTACTTACACCCCTTAATCCATTTTAGGATAACCACGTGAAAGGAGGTATTGATCACATTACGTATTACAAAATATCTTCTTTTTACTCCATATCCACGAAAAAAAATTCAGACTCGGTGACTAATAAGATTCTCGTGGTAGAAGACGAGTTTCTGGGTGTGTATGTATATTTATTACCTTTCATACTTCAACAGATGGACCAAATTTGGTATGGAGGTAGGTGACGCGCTGGGTTAACACATAGGATACTTTAGAAATCCTATTCCGTTAATGAGTTTCTTGGCATAATAGCTCAACATTAGTCTTTTTACTTTAAGCATAGTTCGTTGAACGGATTTGTATAAAATTTCCGGATAAATATATATAAGGCGAGTAAAGCTGCGATCAGAAACTCGTAAGTTATAAAGTGTTGTATAAGTTTTTCTAATTATTCACTGTTTTATTTAAGATGCCATGAGGGCAGCTTATCCGTACTAATATTATAAATGCGAAAGTAAGTTTGTTTATTTGTTTGTTACCCTTTCACGCTTAAACCATCGAACCGATTTTAAAAATTCTTTCACCAATGGAAAGCCGTTTTCTTTCAGAGTAACATAGGCTATATTTTATTTCGGTATTCCCACAGGAACGGGAACTCCGCGGATAAGGCGACTGAAACCGAACCGAATCCAGGGCGGGTTGCTAGTAATATATATAATTAAGATTGGCACACAAGACGAGTGAAGAAAATAATATAACTAATAAAGCATCCATTCAAATACAAGTTAAGTATGGCCATTTACACATGAATTCCAATAAATACAATGAACCTTAACTCATATGTATATTAATTTACATTCAAAGCAAACACTTTTAAAATTTTATCTGCGATCTAGACATACTCGTAAACGTATAGGTACTTCATTTAAACCAAAATAATCCAAAATACCGGTTTTCACTTAAATTGCATGATAGAGGATAATTGTCTCATATTGTTCCTTTATTAACTTTGGAATTTAAGGGAAATGAAGGCTTCATAAATTGTATTCATCATCGCAGCCTACATACGTCCCACTGTTGTCCCTCCTCCACAATGGGAGGGAATTTGATCTACTATACCATGCTGGTCAGACATGTTGGTATAGAGTTTCATTTCGAGTTTCCCTTCTCTTGAACAGATTTTATGTGCATATTATATCCCTTAATCGTCTTTTACGACATCCACGGGCAAGATAGGGAGTGGTGAATTGTATTCTTACTCCGTCACCATACGGATAAATAAATAGTATTTTATTATATCATAAATTGTATTACATGAACAATAATACTTAATATTACACGAATGATGAAGCCATTTTAAACAGACTTCAAAAAAGGAGGAGATGCTCAATTCGTCGATATCTTTTGTTATTTTATATGTTCACCGACTATTTCAAGTCGTTTCGGACCGATTTCGAAAAAATCTTTTTTTTTTTTTTTTTGTTCGCCAACTTTCCGGGTGGTCCAGTGATCATCAAGGTTAGGATCTATTGATGAGGTCTTGGGAAAATCGAGAATATCATTCAAATTTTTATATACACATTTGAAGCCACGGCGAATACATGACTCACCTTCAATTTGCAGACGATATCGTCGTTATGGCAGAATCCATGAAGGACCTTGGCACCATGCTCAATGATCTCAGCAGGGTATTCTAACTAGTGGGTTTACGAATAAATATGGACAAGACGAAAGTCATGTCAAATGCACGTCATTCCTATAGCGGTCCTAGTTGGCAATGCGACTCTCGAAGCTGTCGATCATTATGTTTACCCAGGACAAACAGTCCAGTTAGGTAGATCCAATTTTAGGAGCGGCCGGTCAACAATTGACGCGCTGGCCGCTCTGAAGTCTTTGGCCACCGAAGCGGTGGCCAAAAAGGAAGTTGTCCTCGCAGTCTCGCTCGATATAAAAAACGCTTTCAACAGTCTCCCACACGAGACATTGAAGGAGGCACTCCGGTACCATGGAGTGCCTACGTATCTTATGAGACTGTTGGAAGCGTACCTCTAGGGAAGGTACGTGCTCTGGGAGGGGGGCGACGGGCGTATACACCGCCAACGGGTAGAGTGCGGCGTCCCACAGGGCTCAGTCCTCGGTCCGGTGCTGTGGAACGTCGGGTTCGACTGGCTCGGGGTCGGCTCCTTCCTGGGATGGGGGTCATCTGTTACGCAGATGACACCTTGATCACAGTGAAGCGGGCGGACTTCCGGGGGGCTGCCCGATTGGCAGAGGAAGGAGTGGCGCTCGTCGTCGACCGGATTGGTATGTTGGGTCTGAGGGTCTCGTTGGACAAAACCGAGGCCCTCCTTTTCCATGGCCCACGCCGAGGTCCCCCCCGAGGAGCACACATCAGTGTGTCTGGGGTTGCCGTGCCGGTGCAGGCCCAGATAAAATATCTGGGTCTGCACCTCGATTCAAAGTGGACTTTCGGGCCACACTTTGCCCAGCTCGTCCCGAGGCTCGTCAAGTCGGCCGCGGCGCTGGGAAGGCTTCTGCCGAACACTGGCGGTCCTGGGTCGTCATGCCGGCGTCTCTACGTCGGCATCCTGCGGTCCATGGCACTGTATGGTGCTCCTATCTGGTCGGAGTCCCTCACCGTCCGCAACAAAGCCCTCCTGCGACGACCGCAGAGGGCCATGGCGGTGAGGGCTATTAGGGGCTACCGTACTGTGTCCTGGACTGCGGCGACACTACTGGCAGGCGACCCGCCTTGGCCGCTGGTGGCGGAGGCGTTGGCAGAGGTGTACCGGTTCCGCGCCACAGCACGAGCCAACGGGGAGCAAGTGTCCATCAGGGGACTGGGCAGAGTCCAGGAAGTGGCTCGAAGGGAAGTAATCCGGCGGTGGAGAGAAGATCTAGAGTCCCCCGTAGCAGGGCGGGGGACTGTGGAGGCGGTTGCGCCGTATCTCCACCGCTGGCTCAGAAGAAGGCACGGCAGCCTTACATTTAGGATGGTGCAGGTGCTTACCGGACATGGGGTCTTCGGTAAGTACCTGCATAAAATTGGAAGAGAAGAGGCCCCAGGATGCCATGAGTGTGGCGCGCTAATCGACGATGCGCGCCACATACTGGAAGTATGCCCCGCCTGGGGGCCTCAGCGCCACGTCCTGTCAACGGAGATAGGAACAACGGACCTGTCGTTGCCAACCATCATCTCCAAGATGCTCGACAGCGACAGCTGTTGGTCGTCGATGGCCTCCTTCTGTGAGGCTGTCATGACAAGGAAGGAGGCCGCGGAGCGTGCCCGCGAGGCGCTTGCGTCCGCTGACTCGCTCCGCCGGCGGCGACCAGGGAGGAGGAGACGCCGTTATGCGCTTCTTCTCCCACCGCCCTGAATGATGACAGGACGTGGCCAGACGGCCAAGCGTTGGGGTGTCTGGGGATAGAATGTCATCAGATGATCTCTCTGGCACCCCGTAAAAGCGCGGAAGGGGCCGCTGTGGTTTTAGTGGGTATTTCGGTCATATTTGTGGCCGGCGAGTTCCACACACACTCCCGTCTGTAACCGGCGGGGGATTGGTGTGCGTAAATGCATTTCCACAGCGTGAACAAAAAAAAAAAAGGTAGATCCAATTTCGAGAAAGAGATCAACCGACGCATCCAACTCGGTTGGGCAGCGTTCGGGAAACTTAGGAGGATCTTCTCGTCCAACATACCTTAGTGTCTGAAAACACAGGTCTACGACCAGTTTGTGTTACCAGTGATGACTTACGGTATAGAAATGTGGTCATAAAAAAAATTTCGTAGACTTATTTAATTCCGTTAGAAAGTCCCATCCATCTAAACAAACATTATTAAAGGCTATCACTAGACAATACGTGATAACAAACGATAATGGACCATCATACCGTGATTTTGAACGATTAACACATAAAAACGTGATATGTTATCGTGTTTGCAATGTTACTGATTGGAGTGCGTTGACATTGATACTTATTTTAGATTCACTACGGGAATGCAGCGAATAGCGCTCGACTAAATTTATTATGATGTAAATTGTTATTATACCAACAATATTCAACTGCGTTACCGCACAAATTTTATAACCTTAGATTTTTGTATACATAGGTATTTTATTTTACTAACTCGATTAAGGGCTATTAAGTGTCTCAGGTAAAATTTGCATCTCAAATCAGTTAGGTATGCGAAATGTATGTATAAATAGGTATATCCGTGTGGTGACAAAGTAAGAATAATTACACATCTTCATCCCCTTTTTTTCCCGTGGGTGTCGTAAAAGACGACTAAAACCTTTTATATACAGATGACATCTATGCAAGAGAAGGAAAACTGATAAAAATATCCTATTACAACACGTCTGACTAGCGCGGTATAGTAGGTCTATTTTCCTGCCACTATAGAAGAGGCCCGAACCCCACAGTAGGACTCAAGTGGGCTGATGATGATTATAACATACACTGTCGGAGATAATGTGCTGTGTGGTAGCGGCTTCGAATACTACCAACCCTTGCTTTGCTCGTGGGTGTCGTAAAAGACGACTAAGAGCCCTAGATTGACCCGGACCATCTGGTACCATTTGGGTCAAAGATTACATTCCCAAGGAGGGTTGACGTCAGGCAGGCGGCCGGCCATAAAAGTCATTGCCGAAACTTTTTGCAATATGTCAAAACAGATGACATATTGCGTCAACCCCAAGTAATTGGGATAAGAGCAAGATGATGATGATGACTGTCGGAGATAATGTCCAAACTCAATGTTATCAGTTTCTTAATGTAATTCTTCATCAGAATAAGAACAGTTATAGACTCCGTTTGCCGTGTTGTGATGGAGTCAGAATACAAGTCAGCATCCTATCTTTCTTGCATGTGGGTGTCGTAAAAGACGACTAAGGAATAAAACATGCAGATAAGATCTATACAAATGAAAGAAAACTCGTAAGAAAATCCTATACCAAGTAAAATAGTAGGTCCATTGTCCTCTTATGTAGGTGGAGCCTCGCTATCAGTAGTGGGACCTTGACACCTATATGAGCTGAGATGATGAAACCAAAGTACTGGAGTCATTAAAACGTACAAACGTACATCATGCTACCTTCAACGGTTTAAGGAATAAATCATCGTACTTAATATGTATGTACTATGTATATACAAGTTATCTCAAGTAATACTTACACAAAATAGTGATTTGTAGAACGTTGCTTGCCGCAATCAAGACAAACTTTGCCCCCCACGTCCAACACTAATCCACCTAAATCATCGAAGTTGCATTGCGTGACTTATGCCACTGCATTTATAGCCAAAGTTACTTTAACAAGACGCATAAAAATTAAGATTACACTTTATCTGCCGATATTGGTATCCTTAACTTTAAGATTATGTCAGCCATTTCTATAATTGATGTAGAAACGTAGTTAATACGGGGATGTGTCGCTTTGCTTTTTACGATAGATTTTTTTTTTATAATTTTAAATGGGTAGTGGTAGTAATTATTAGAAGAAAATTCACAACTGCCCTAAAACTCGTTGCTTGTGTTTACTTGCAACATATTGCATATTTCTTATTGTGTGAATTTTTCATGTTCAATAGAGTTTCATGTTTAATTGTTAAGAGAGAGATTTTAAGGATAACTTAAAAATTATTAAATTATATTAATTCATTATTTTATACATATAATATGTAGCTTAAAATATGATAACACGAAGTTTAATTGAATAAAAGATAATACAATTTTGATTCAAAATCAACCTAAATACGATAATCTTTAATAAGATAATATTAAATAACAGCCGAATTTTGTGGCTTAAAATAAATCATTTATAGTCAGTCCTGCCGCGATTAGGTAATTTTATACTATTAAACTACTTTATCAAGGCGAATATCGCATCGTTAATATCATGTTATGGATTGATCGTCCTTACATCAAACGAACGTACTATTTAATACCCACTTCATATAAACACAATCTTTTGCTATATCTTGTCTTTATGTATATAATTCATATGTTCTGTGTATGTGACTGAACTCGTCCTAAACGGCTGGTCAGATTCCTGTGAAATTTTTTGTGTGTTCCAGTGTATTCGTCGAGAATGGTTCAGATTAATAATTGGACATGATATGTGGCGCTGCGATCTATTTCAAAGGGAATTCCGTATATTTTAAACGGCTGGTCAGATAACTATGATTTTTTTCTATGTTCCAGCGTATTAGAGAATGGTTTAGATTAATAACTAGACCTGTGTGGGCTTACTCTTGAAATCAATTCTAATTTCGAATCCGATTTAATTCCAATCTCACCCAACTTATATTTGGTACTCTTACAAACAAATTCGAGAAGGAATTCTTCACGTTTGCCGTTATTATTTTCACCAAATGTGCCGTATTTTCTTACTTTAAATTAATAACGTTATCGAACTCAATCACCACAAAGACGCTTTCTTGAAATTGTGTAACATTAACGATTTTAAACTACATCAAAATCACGTCGGCAGTAGCAAATATTTGACTTAATCGACGAGGGGCGAATTCATTTAATTTAAAAAAAATCCACCGAATTAGATTCCAATCGTGCGCTACTGTCGCTTTCAAGAGTACCAAATTTGCTCAAATTCGAACTGCGATTGGATTTAGGATTGGAATCGAGATTCAAGAGTAGGCACACTGGTATGTGGTGCAGCGATCGATTTCAAGGAGAGTTCCTTATATATTTTTGAAGGTTTGAATAAAATTGCATTTTGACTATCAGCTACTCTTATATTAATAATAAGGTTTATAAATTTAGAAGAATTCCATTGGTCATGAACTTGTAAGCTTTGGTTACGAAAAGAAAGTTTCTTTTGAGTATCTCTAGTTTCTTTTTTTAGGGTAGGCTGTAATCTGTACATAACCCGTCAAATCTGAGCAATGTGCGGCATTATAACCTACCGTGTCCTCTCCCCATCGCCATGGGGCTGAACACTAGTACCAAGTACCGTCCCCTTCAATGCCCCGGCAACAAAAATAGTGTTGCCTGGGCGTCGCCCTCTCAACGAGGAAACAGGGCTGATTATGAGGTTCCACGCCGCACGCCTAGTGGTTGTATGAACCGGACCATGTCCTCAGTACTCAAAAGGCGATGAACGTATTTCTTGATGTTTAAAAATTAGGTAGTTATTATACTTACATTATTAATATACACATATATATATATATATATATATATATATATATATATATATATATATATATATATATGACGTAGTAGGTAGCGCCGTGTTGTTTTTAAAAGCAATGACGTCAGCATGGCTAACGTCATCTACCTCACTACAATGTTGATAGTGTTGATGGTGTTCCATGATAAACGTAATTGAAACAATAAAGTTGAAACGGTACTTGTGTTATTGAATTCTAGTTTAAAACTAAGTGGAGTCTAGAACTCCGCACTGTGTCGGCTGCTAGCGATCGAATCAATGTCGTACCTTTTTTTTTTTTTTTTTTTGTGTGTATTTAGCTGTTGGTCGCAGATGACCTTGACAGCTTAACGCGGGCAATGGGCGAGCGGAAGGCTCTCAACCCGGTAAGTAAGTTAAGCGAACATCGCCCGAGGGCTCCCCCTGTGGGGAACGGACCTCGGCTCGGGGCGTCGCTAAAAGCAAAGTGGGTGTGGCCACATTTAGGTTGATGACTTTTACGCGCCGCGGTTGTCGACCTCGTCGGCGAGGCCGATACCGCGGGGTTTTATGTGTTATCGCTGCGCGAGTTGTGTAGGCCCTTTCTTGAGCGATCGTAATAGCATCAGCCCCTTCAAGGAGATGACGGGGTCGTCGGACCGCGGATATTTTTGAGGGGACGTAGTTAACCGCCACAACCACTAGTGGATTGGGGTGAGTCATGGCAGAGTCAAAATAGCGCTGGGAGCAACGCTTCATATACTGCCTGATGGTCGATCGACATTACGAACGAACCACGGTGCTCCCGTTGCCCGTCGCATGAGTCTATTTTGTAGTGTTTGTAACCTGTTGATCCTGTTTGGCCTAACATGCGCGAACACTACACTGGCATACGTCATGATCGGCCGTATGCAGGTAGTGTATAATCGGACTTTATTTTTAAATGATAGTTTTGAATTTGCGTTTAATAAGCAGTGAAGGCGTCCCATCACGAAGGCGGCGCGCGCGCGGACCCTCTTCAAGTGGGACAGGAAAGTGAGTCGGCTATCAAGGGTCACACCTAAGTACTTGGCCACTCTGCTCCATGAGACAGGTCGGCCGAAGAGAGTGAGAGGAGGGATACTGTCCGGAGAGCACAGACGGGCAGTTCGTTTAGTGAACATGACCGCTTGGCTCTTCTCGGGATTAATTTCTATTCTCCATTTCCTATACTAATTGGCAAGAGCGGTAACCGCTTTTTGGAGTGTATTGACTACGGTTGTCGGGGACATACCTGCACAATAGAGTGCGGTATCGTCGGCGAAAAGCGCCGTGTGCACACGAGTGAACTAAGTGGCGTCTAGAGCTCCGCACTGTTCGGCTGCTAGCGATCGAATCAATGTCGAACTTTTTTTTTTTTTTTGTGTGTGACTTAGTTGTTAGCCTCAGATGGCTGTGACAACTTTACCCGGACTGGTGGGTGAGCGCTCTCAACCCGTAAATGTCGTACCTTTTTTTTTTTTTTTTTTTTTTTTTTGTGTGACTTAGTTGTTAGCCTCAGATGGCTGTGACAACTTTACCCGGACTGGTGGGTGAGCGCTGAGGGCTCTCAACCCGCTTAAAGTTAAGCGACCCATCCCGAGGGCACCCCCTGTGGGGTACGGACCTCGGCTCGGGCGGTCGCTGGCAAAGTGGGCACTCCCACGTTTATGATTTTAACGCGACACGTCTTCCTTCCCCGTCGGCGGGGGCGGTAACGTGGATATTTACTACTATTTGTCAAGGCCGCGCGGGCTGTGTATGCCTCAGTCTGGGCGAGCGTTATAGTGTCGTCGGGTTCGTCGAGTATTAGTCGCGGTTGTTTAATCGCGGACATTTTAGAGGGGATGTAAGAAGCCGCCCTTACCACTAATGGGTTCGGGTGTGTCGCGGCAGAGTCGAAGTAGCGGCGGGAGCACTGTTTCATGTATTGCCTGATGGTCGGCAAGCCAAGATCTATGTGAAGATCCACATTGCGCATGTACCACGGTGCTCCCGTCGCTCGGCGCATGAACCTATTCTGTAATGCCTGTAGCCGATGTAGCCTGCGTGGCTTCGCTTGTGTAAACACTACACTTGCATACGTCATGATAGGACGTATACAAGCGGTGTATAATCTAACTTTATTACGGAGAGATAGCTTAGACTTTGCGTGTACTAAGCTGTGTAACCATCCTAGCACTAGGGCTGCGCGCGCGCGGACTCGCCCTATGTGAGGACCGAAGGTCAGTCGTCTGTCCAAGGTAACAAATGTCGTACCAGCAAATGGTCGTATTTATAGTAAGGGCGAGAGCGAGGAACTCCCGATGACAATATATAAAAACTGTTTTATGATAACATGTGTTGTACTATCTATCTTAAGTATGGGAACTAATTATTTTGAACTAAACCTAATTGTTTTAACTGTAATTATAATTCAAGTTTAAAAATAATCAATCTTGCGCCGATATATATAGTCCAATTCAAAATCAATTACCAAGTCAATATCATTATAGATTTCATTCAATGCTAGTCATACGCAACAGACGTTCATTGATACTACAAATACATTGTATTAAAATTCAACTAAAATAAAATCAAATTCTTTCGTGTGGTGACGAAATAAGAATACAATTCACCACCCCATATCTTACCAGTGGATATAATATACATATAATATCTGTGCAAGAGACGGAGATGAAACCATGGGGTTTCATCTCGAATTTTTGATTGCCTGACGTTTCGAACACTTTGCAACGTTATGGTCACGGGCGGACTGACGGTGACAAAATCCGTGAAGTAGTTTTATTTACAACTAGCAACCCACCCTCGCTTCGCTTCGGTTTCAGTCGCTTAAACCCGCGTAGTTCCCGTTCATGTGGGAATACCGGGATAAAATATAGCCTAGTTACTCCCTGATATTATAGCTTTCCATTGGTGAAAGAATTTTTTAAATCGGTTCGGTGGTTTAAGCGTGAAAGCGTTACAAACAAACAAACATCCTTACTTTCGCATTTATAATATTAGTAAGTAAATTAGTAAGTAATGTGTAATGCTGGCGTAAACTTCAGAAATCATTACACAGTTTCTTGATTTTCTTCTACTATGAAAATGTTTGCTATGTACAAATATGACTTTTTATCTTATAATTGTGAAATAATTTACATAAAGCAAATAACTTATGATCTATTGAACCTGAAGTTGTGTTTGAAGCGAAACAATTTGGCACGTATATCAAATAACAACGTGTATCATATATACGTACACCTATATAATGAAATACGCCGCTAAATATTTGTATTTGAATTCTAAAGGACGAAACTTAATATTATGATATGTTAAAAGTTCTTTTATATTCACATCACAAGTTTCATATCTTGATGGAAAAAAGCCTGCCGATGGAATTTTCACATGATAACAAGTTGAATCGAAAAACTTTGTGTTAATATGTATAGGAGTTAAATTGACACCGAATGAGGGGAACCTTTATGATGGAAGCGAAACGATGTTATTTACAGAAAGGGTTTCATTTAACTTATACGACTTTGTTATTTTCAAAATAAAGATTTATACCTGAAATGTAATTATGTTTAATTTTAATGTGTTTACAAATACACACAAGAAACGTTAATGATATTGATTTTAAGTTCATAATAAAATGTTATAAATGTACCTATACCTGTTATTCTTGTAATAGACTTATTCATTATCATCTCATCCAACACAAGTCCCACTGTTGGACTCAGGCTTCCTCAAGAATGGGAGGAAAATTGACCTACTATTCGACGCTGATCAGTGTTGGAATAAGGTTTTAGTTTGCCATCTCTTGCATAGATGTTATGATGTTATCTGTGTATTATAATCCCTTAGTCGTCTTTTACGAAAACCACGGGTAATATATTAGTATATCAGAATATGTATAGCTCGTGTACGTTTCACATGTTCTATACGCGTTGCATCCATCCATGATGGTATGCAATAGCCAAGACTGACCAATGGAATTTATATTGAACAGAGGGAAAGGCTAGCCGCCCTGTATGGTAATTTATGATATTGATTAATTTTCAAAGACATGTGCAGACGTGTACTGTGAAGGTATGCGTCGTAGATACATAGTTTCATGTGGGGTTAAGCAGACAAAATGTAGAACATTTTGCAGATGGAATGGCGTTAAATTGTAACAGAATGTTTTGTTCTCGCTCCATTCTTGTTCAATTGGATAATTTTGATTACATTTTATGTAATATAATTTAGTGAAAGTATTAAACTGTATTGAATGTCATATAATAGTGATTAACGTGTTTTCTTGTTCCACTAAAATTCTTAGAGGAAACCATTCATAGTGGCTATCGCATTATTGAAGGTAAGTAATTTGACTTACTGATGGATAAACACTTGACTGGAATGAAGCTATTTCTTTATAAATAATTTAGCATAAAAGTCTTTATGACCATGCCATAAAATCCTTTAAAAAAAGACGAAGACTAAAAATACAAGAAGACGTATGTCATTGATATAAGAAAAGGAACTTAAAAAAGAAATCAGGCGGCTAGTTTTTGGTTCCTACATAAATCAAATTGTCTAATATAGGCAAAATTATATCCGTAATAACAAATTTATAATTACCTTTTATCCCTCTCTCCTCCTATTCCATGTGGTGACGAAGTAGGAATACAATTCATCACCCCCTCTCTTGCTCGTGGTGTCGTAAAAGCTGACTGTCATCTTGTGCATATAACACTATGCAAGAAAAAGAAACCTCGGAATAAAACCCTATACCAACCCGCCTGACCAGCATCGCAAAGTAGGCAATTTACCTCCCAACACGAAGGAGGCTCGAGCCCAGTAGTGGGACGTATGTGAGCTGTGATGATGATGATGAATTAACATCTGTAGAGAAACCATTTTAGCATAACAACACAAAGTATTTGAGTAAGCAATCAGTAAGTACACACTTTATATGACTATATTGAAACGCCAATCATTATAATATTTGCGTATTGAATATTAACACTGTTCTCGCGCAGGCGGTGTCGTAACTCAACCCACATTACAGGATATTAGTATCCATAGATTACAAAATAAACCTTCTACAAGTAAAATATATAATGTATTTTGAATACCGATAACCTACATAAACTTTGTATTTTTATTATCTTATAAAATAAAAAGTGGCGCTTTGGGAAACTTTATTGTGGTGCAAAAATTTGGGTTTAAAATTGTTTTATTTCGTATTTTTCAGTATATGGTGCAGTTATTTTTATTATTTAAAACTATGAGTTACATCGTCTTTGATAAGATTTGAACCTTACATTAATGAATTATTAAATCTGAGTGGTTACGTAAATTCGTAGTCGACTGGGTTAATGACGAGAACATTCCTTTCGATACATCTTCAACATATTTATCAGTTCAGTTCAAATACGTTTCACTATGGGACTCGAGCTTCCTCCGCAATAGGCGGGAAATTGACGTAGTCGGACGTGTTAGTAAAGGGTTTCATTTCAAGTTTTTCTTCTCGTGCATGGATGTTATATGCGTATTTAATCCCTTAGTCGTCTTTTAAGACCCCCACCGGCAAGAAAGGTGATGGTGAATTGTATTCTTACTCCGTGATCATACGGAATTTATATAAAAACTAGCAATCCGCCCTCGCTTCGCTTTGGTTATAGGTTATAGTCGTTTTACCCGCGTAGTTCCGGTTCCCGTGGGAATACCGGGATAAAATATAGTCTAGTTTACGCCCTGATATTATAGCTTTCCATTGGTGAAAGAATTTTTGAAATCGGTCCAGCCGTTTTGAAGATTACCCGGAACAAACAGACAGACAAAAAATTTTTAATCTGTATTTAAGGCATAGGTGTCGTGCAAATAACCGTGTGAGCATGAAAAAAGCCTATTATTTTGACATTACAAACAGACACTCCAATTTTATTTATTGGTATAAATCTATTTCTGTTCAGTTCAACAGATTCGTTATAACTTAAAACTGGCTGGACCTATTTAAAAATTATTTCATTCGCTTAAACCATACTGTTTAAGCATCGAAATAAGGTTGCTCATTCACATTTAATAGCCAGTATTATTTATATCTATTAATTAATTGGAGTTAGAAAGAATCATATACCGAAATTGTATATATCTTGTGATATAAACTTCACAGAATTATTTGAGAATAAAGATAATATCTTTATTCTCAAATAATGTAATTTAAATTAATTAAGCATTTAATCCAATAGTTAGTTTCTGTGTGGTGACGGAGTAAGAATACAATTCACCACCCCCTCTCTAGTCCGTTGGTATCGTAAAAGACTACTAAGGGATTAAATATTTACCTATATAACATCCACACAAGAGAAGAAAACCTGAAATTAAACTCTATACCACCACGTCTGACCAACGTGATATAGTAGGTCAATTGCCCTCCCATTGAGGAGGAGGATAGAGCCCAACAGTGGGACGTATATGCGCTGAAATAATTATGATAAATTTAATAGTGCAAAACTCATGAAAACAAACACCTTTTCAATTTAAATTAATGGTTTGGCAATATTAATGCGTTACTTGAACGGATATGTAATTTGTTTAATTACAATTCAAATTGATGTAATAAATGTACTGTTTTATAGACATTGTTGCAATTTAAATAGGTATTATTGCAATAGATATCAATCAATAAAATTGGTATTGAACGTAATATATTGTAGGTATTGAATGTAATAATTATACGATATATGTATGTTGAAATATAAATAACCGCATTTGTTGTAGCTGTCGTAAACTTCGAATGAGACGGATTCAATCTCAATCTGGCCAAATTTCATTAAGTGCTAGTTAATTTACTGTTATATTCACAATGGGGTTGACATCAAGCAGGGGTCTTGTTGTTAAACCTAGTCAAAATCACTGATGCACAGGATGCCATGTCCAGGCAATCGTTCATTCAGCTGGATAATTCAGCCACATTAAAGTCTGGCCAATGATTATTACTTTAGGTCACTGGTGTGGCAAAGTATACAGATGCTTCTCATATATTAAGAATATACAAAAATTTATTGCTTATTTTCTAGCTTAGTTCGATTTAAAAAAAGCTTAGTATTGTCTTAATAGACACATAATTAAAGCTATTGCCAAGACACATAAGCGATCGCTCATTAAGATCGGAGGTACGTGCACCGGCTCCCGGAGAATCTACTGCGGATAGGGAGGGATGCAGGTATTTCTTCTCTGTGCCGATATTTTATCATTCACTAAGACAACTGCGCGACATTGCCGTGCCTAAAAATTTAAAGTAAAACTTGTCTTGAAAAGCGTATTTCATTGAAATATACGCAAGCCTGCTTGTTATTGTTTATTGATAACATCTGGTAATTTCATCAACCTCTTTCATTATAACCAAGCTAAACGTGTTGTATTCGTAACAAACCTGTTAATTTCATTGGTCGGTTATAACAACTGATAGGCGTAAAGGGGTTAAGTTTCTCAAGCTCTTACCAATCCACTTATACTATAAACTTAAACGCTTTCCTCTGTAAAACTAACCGGATCTAATTAGTTTTCTATGTTCTCGGTTTCTTTAATAAAAAATGTAATTATATTCATCGTGATTTACTTCTATCAGTACTACAAATACGTTGAGTCAGGAAATGAGTATTCATGCGAATTACCATACTTATGGTTACCATTATATAAAGAAGTTGATTAGACAACTGTTGAACAAGTACTGAAGTAATTGAATATGTTCATATGTATATACATTTTCCGTGTGGCGACGGAGTTAAAATACAATTCACCATAATATTTCTTGCCCGTGAGTGTAATAAAAGACGATTAAGGAATACAATATGCATATAAAATCTGTGCAAAAAAAGGAAAACTCAAAATGAAACCCTATACTAACCCTGATTAAGATTACTTGTGATCAATATTATCTATACCTATCAATAAAATTGGAGTGTCTGTTTGTAATGTCAAAATAATAGGCTTTTTTCATGCTCACACGGTTATTTGCACGACACCTATGCCTAAAATACAGATTAAAAAATCTTTGTCTGTCTGTTTGTTCCGGGTAATCTTCAAAACGGCTGGACAGATTTCAAAAATTCTTTCAGCAATGGAAAGCTATAATATCAGGGCGTAAACTAGGCTATATTTTATCCCGGTATTCCCACGGGAACGGCAACTACGCGGGTAAAACGACTAAAACCGAAGCGAAGCGAGGGCGGGTTGCTAGTTATTAATAAAATATAGCAGAGTCCAAAGACTAATTGAACTTTCTTTTTTCTTTCTTTAATATACCTACAATTTTATTTTGTACTAGCGACCCGCCCTCGCTTCGCTTCGGTTTTAGTCGTTTTACCTGCGTAGTTCCCGTTCCCGCGGGAACACCGGGATAAAACATAGCCTAGTTTACTCCCTGATATTATATCTTTCCATTGGTGAAAGAATTTTTGAAATCGGTCCAGCCGTTTTGAAGATTACCCGGATCAAACAGACAGACAGACAGACAAAAAATTTTTAATTGCTATTTTAGGCATAGGTGTCGTGCAAATAACCGTGTGAGCATGAAAAAAGCCTATTATTTTGACATTACAAACAGACACTCCAATTTTATTTATTGGTATAGATTCGCAGTGCCGAAGTTACAAAGTACCTATTCGTGTGAAATGTGCGACTTTCAAGTTCTATAAGAGCTTTAGTTAGTACATACCTTTCATTTAACCACCTTAGCTTTGCTTTAGTTATCAAACAGGAACTTTTAAAGCCGTGATACAACTGCTTTTTAAAGTAATATATATTATATTGAAATGAAGGACCTAAAAAAGTTACAAAATATAAAAAAAACCTTTAAGTGGGTTTAAACTCTGTCATTTTCTCCTGGAAAACATTAGCGGTTGCGTACCGTAAAAGTTTAAGCTCGTACTTATGTTGGCCTCTCGGTACATGCCACCATTTGTCCCAGATCCAGAACAACAATTTATGGATTACATAAAGAATGATATTTCACAGGTAATTTATGTTTACACTATCTATGCAGTGAATTTTTTACACATTTTACTGAATATTTATTTTATAATAAGAAATACCTATATTTATATGCAAAATGAGTATTTTCAACAAACAAATTTATAGCTAGAACAAGGTACAAACCGACAAGATTCAGCCTGTGTCAGAGGCAAGTCTATACATAATTTTAGTATACCTAGTCCTTCTGGTGACGGAGTGTAAGAATACAATTCACCACCCTGTCTCTCTCTGTCTCTTGCCTGTGGGTGTCGTAAAAAGCGACCAAGCAGATAATACCTATGTAAACGAAGAAAAACTCGACATAAAATCCTATACCAACACTTCTGACCAGCGTGGTATAGATGATCAATTTCCTTCCCATTTTGGTAGAGGTTCTAGCCCAATAGTGGGATTTAAGAGGGTTGAGATTATGATACCTAGTCTATATTATATTCTGTAAAAATTTATAAAACTGTTTTCTAGAAATAAACACATTCGAAAATTGTCTATTGTAGTTCGTAATACTGTAGTAGAGTACTTAAGACCCGTCTGCTACTTTCTGAGAGTCCGTTCAGACATGTTTAGAGACACTTCACACACCTGACTCGAGCTTACGGAGTTAAGTGTCTAAATAATTAAGTTGATGGCCAGCACTGAAAATGCAGGTAGTGTTACCACATCAAATTTACTGGAAATCGGCACTGACGTATTAAAAATCTAATCCTCGTACAGTGACGGGCTTAAATTAAAATGTATTATCGTCCCTTACTTTATCGTGGCAGTCTTAAAACTATGGAATCACCAGTGAAGAAGGCAACAACATCTGCTGACAGGTCTGCCAAGTACGGCGATTGTATCATTAGCCTTATTTCTTGTGGAGGCCTAGCTACAACATTAGCCGCTGATAGTTTGAGGTTGCTATTCGCATATACCTGTATGGTTCTCCTGGGAAACATAAAACTCTGAATCAGTTGCCACTCCCACAGCCAAACGGGGCGATCATGCTATTATCGCCCCTTAGGGAACGTTAATAAGCTGGTTTTCATATTTTATATTCCCATAGACTGCTACCATTGCTTACATAAGTCCATATCCTGTAAACACAACTCAAACTATGGTCACACTACATTCAGGTACAGTTTGAAATACCCGTACTCAAGAGACGTAAGTGTGAGTCAAGACATCATTTGTTAGTGTAATTGGGTAACAACGTGTCAACTTAAAGCCTGATCGTTCTACCTCAATGAATATTTAAGACCAATATTTAGCATGTTATGTGGGTGCTGAATGTATTGTCGTAGTATTTGGAATTTCTCTCAGTAAAATAAGGACAAAATATTTGATAAGTCGCAAAAATTTATTTATACACTTAGTAAATAAAAATATTATTTGCCTTAACGGAATTTCATAAAAGAGAAATCTACAGATAAGAAAGATTAAAGTATTACACATCAGAAATTTCGCAATGGAACAGTAATTTCTTTAGTGAAATCATTGACGTTCTTTGCTTCAGCAGTTTTGTGCTATATCGCTTGATGACACTTTGTATCCCATTTTGGTACACAACCTATCTTTTCCCGTTCCCAAATTTCACTATCTGTATCATGATGCCCACTATAAGCCAATCTCAGTCTGACGTCTCTGCATATAACGCCTCGGGCCAGAGGTTACCTTACTTCTTTGTGGGAGTTATAAAAGTGACAAAGGGAGCATCGGAGAAGTATTAGCAGTGTTCTTATGAAGACTCATAAGTGCGATCGCCAATGCGCTTGCCTAGCCTGGCAATTATAGCACAATGGATGGATGAATGGTCGAATATATGGAATTTTAATTCTACTAATTATGTGAAAGTTTGTGAAGGTGTTTAGGCGCTTAGATGTTTGTTACTTAATTACGCAAAAACTATTGATCAGATTTGGGTGAAAAATGGCGCATAAATAAATCATTGCCTGGAATAATACATAGTATACTTTTTATCCTGGTAATATGTTGCCTTGGGATAGTGATTCAGCTTTTCTAATATTAAGCAATCGATAATTTGAAAGAGTTTGGATAACACCTTCGGCAAGTTATTTGTCACACTGGTGAAGCCCTGAACCGAAGCTAGTAAAAAATGAAAAAATAATTAATTATTACAAATTAGAGACTAAAAAACTGAGTCCAATACATCCCTATCTAATACTAAATACACAGGAAGTAATAAATATCTCAAGGGAAATGCAATAAACAATAAGCATTAAGTTTTATCGTATACTAGTCGTGAATTAAATGGCGAAACTTATCGTAGTTACAGTTGATGTTACGAAATGACAGTGAGAGATAATAAAGGCGTTATAGTCGGGGCCTTGTTCAGCTACTAATGTCTTTGTGGTTAAGGTTTTATGCTAAAGTTTTATTGTAGGTAAATATTAAAGTGTGAATTATTTACATTTTAGTATTTGCCATTTAGCATGTCAAGTGCTACTTGTATTTTAATACGAAACTTTATGAGGATGAATGGATGCTTTTTACAGTTTGAAAAAAAAAACCCTTTCAAAACATTAGTGTTCAAAAGGCCACTGTTGGATATACATAGGTCTGTCCACGATAGAATAAGGCCTAATAGCTACACCTGGTGAGTATATAACTTTTAAAAACTATTGCTTCTTCGTGTAATTCCTCGGTGTTCTATGATTCTTACGGTGAAATGTAGAGATAGGTGATTTTATATTCTTAATCATTTCTAAGTAAAATTTTGAAAAGGTAATTTCTTAAGAATTTAAATATACTCTGCCTATATTTGTGGCCATTTTGCAAATGATTTATAAATTAAAAAATGAAACGTAATTAAAAAGACAGAATATGAACGGCACACGTGATTTATTACTTTTATCGCCAGCAGACATCGATGCTTGCACGAAACCAATATTCTGGTGCATTGTTTCTAATCGCCTACTATAATACAAAGTAATATATTAAATACTCGTATTATGTGTGTAATATCATTTTGCAAAACCTAAAACAAGCTAATTACAACACAGGGAAAATTTATTGTAGTAAATTAAATTATTTTTATAGGTATTACGGCCTTGTTTTTATTTATTTTTTCTCATATTTATTTTTACTAATTACATGTGTATACTTTATGTATAGTAGTAAAAATAATATGTAATAACACCCGTTAAATTTTGTTTTTCAATATATTTTTCCCCAATATATTGCATTAATAATAACTGTTTATTTTCTCTTTACGCAGGATCACAATTACAAGGACAAAATTAAATTCTTGTGTTTACAATACTTCTGAGCCTTTTTGAGGGACAGTGGAGGGGCATTGTGGACCTTGAGGACCTGTGTCATGGATTACTAGGCTTTCACTCTACCTTAGCATTCTAGCTGTTTAATACGACGATCAGTTTCAGAGTGTGAGTCTTAATCATTAGGCAGAAATAGTTATATCGGAGAAGAGAGAACATTAAAATATTATATTATAATGCTACAAATATGATAGACATAATGATTTCTGATGTTTACGCGAGTATTATACATTTTAAATAAAACTACGGATTTTATCGCGTTTGTATTTGATTTTTGATTACCCGACATTTCGAACACTTTACAGCGTTCATGGTCACGAGTGATTAAATTTTCTGCAGAAACGATGACTTGTTGGACGTGAGACATCTTAGTCCACCCGTGACCATGAACGCTGTAAAGTGTTCGAAATGTCGGGTAATCAAAAATCAAATACAAACGCGATAAAATCCGTAGTTTTATTTAAAATGTATGATAGACATATTTGTAGCATTATAATATAATATTTAAGATATGTAAACTAGAAAGTATGTATGCGTGTTTGCAGTGAGCCTATAGTTTATATGTGTGCGTATGTGCTTGTTTATGCACGCACATGCATGTGTGTGAAGATTTGCGTTATGAAATGTGGATATCAAGAGTAGCTGCTGGGGAAGAAAGGTTCTCGGAAAGAGGCAACCACTTTTCGGACGACGCAGTGTAGGACGTCCAGAACAAGGTGGATCGACGACCTAGTGAAAGTTCCTGGGTGTCGTTGAATGCAGGCGTACAGAATCGCACTTTGTGGCGAAATACGTCCAATAGTGAACGGCGATAGGCTGAATAATGTGGACGACGATAAGAAGTCGCCTAGAAAACTGAAACTGAACTGAAACCCCTACGTGACGTTGGGCAAAGGTTGTACAAAAGTGTGAAATTGAACGGACTACATGATTCGTCATATATTTTCAAGCATCATCTTATTGAAATATATTTTTGAAGTGATAAATTCCTATGGAAGGGTAAACCGCTTCGTTACCTATCCCTTTACGGCACATTAGATGACATACAATGTAAAATTTCGTTGTTTAATACAACCAATTGTTACTTTTATAGGATTAAACAATGATACTAATAATATACATACACAAAATTCTAATGTACAAATTCAAGAATTGTAACTAAGAATAAAATATATTTTATCATCAATAAAAGATTTTATTAATAAATATCCTTTCCTTACATTATCATATTAATATACCTACATAAAATTTAAGTAAGAATCTAAGCTTTTCACAAGTTATATATTTCAGTACTAAATAGTTTAACTTAGATTAATTTAAGTTATCTCTTCTGTCGGACGGACGTCCCAAGACGTACACGTTTTTTGCAATGTAAAGCTTAATTCGATATCGATGTTGTGGTACTCACAGAATACTAATAATACCAGAGACAAATACAGCCACTCACCGAATAATGGATGGCAAGAGTTTAGTCAAGGCCTCGCAATAACGCCGAGAACGAACCACAAATTACATATTTTGCTTTATATCTCCCATTTTATCTTAATAGATATAGACGCATGTATTGTGCAATACATACAAAGAAAAAGTGTCGTATGTGCTAAATGATATGTTATGAAACCGGGAATGCATTTTTATGTGGTTCAAGGTAAATATTTTGTTCCTTTAGAAGGCACTTTTATTTTGACGTAATGAGAGTGCCACCACATTTATAAAATAAAAGTACGTTTGTATATCATGGCTCGAGCCTCCTCCACATTGGAAAAGAAATTGACCTAATATATCACGCTGGTCAGACGTATTGGTATAGGGTTTTACTTCGGGCTTTCCTTCTCTTACATAGATGTTATATGCATATTATATCCCTTAGTTGTCTTTTACGACACCCACAGACAAGAAAGGGGGTGGGTTATGTAACTGTGTATCTTGAAATTATGTCCGCTAATTTATGTATCCATGTATGACCATCAACGTCATCATCATCTTGCTCTTATTCTAACTGCTTCGAGACGATGTAATATATACTCCTCTTTCATTGGTTCCAAAAAATATTGACAATAATTTTATGACCAGCCACCTTACTGACACTCCTTATTAATGTAATTATTGACCAGACGGCATTAGATAAAGTTGGCCCAAGTCGATTTATGTGTATCCAGCTGTGATGTGGAAATGAATCTATATCCAAAGACGACGGACGTCAACAGGCTATTGGGTATATAATAGCTGGACTAACTAATAACATACGTTTTATATCTCCTTAGCTTTATCTCAGATCTCTTATCGACCGTTATTATGCTTAATACTGTGGAAGATAGGGGGGAGAAAAAACACAATGGCCTAACTACCATACTTATTAAGTGATGTTGCCTTATATTTTGGATTTATTTTATTTGCTAGATTCTTCGTTCCTTTGTCCTCTCAAACGAAATCCGTTGAAAAGAAGAAGTGTTTTCTCTTGTATGCGACATGCCTCGAAGACAATTTCTTATTCTAACTTTTACTGGTTCTCTTCCTTTTATTTATGTCATTCACGTCGTGCTTTTGGGCAACATCAGTTTCCTCTATAATGCAACCGCAAGCTTCTTCTTCTTCTTATCTATTGGCAATAAGCACAGTAATATGAGTTATTGGTGCCAGTGTCAAGTTATAATTTAATATTCCTAATAAGTCTTTAATCTATTTATATTAAGTCTTAGTCGCTAGCACTGATCGGGTGCTGATATCCAAATAAGTGATTTAGGAATTTTGCGTACCTTCTATAAAAATGCACACAATTCATTATTAAATGATATTCGTTACACTTCAGAATTTTCTCAGTATTAATTTACATAAAATACTAACGCAATTATTCATATAATACTGTAAAACACCAAAGTAATAAATAATATTTAAACGCGCTACATTTTAACATTACCGTCATTCTCGTCAAAAAGTCGCAACCGAAATCGCCCTACAATTCCATGCTGATTTGACGGATTGGCATCTTACATTATATGTCAAATAAGACCATTAACTATTTGACTTGAATTTATATTCAAGCTATCTGAATCAATCAATCTTTTAAAGTTATTTTTCTTTGGATTGCATACAATACTTGGCTAATGAACGACGTGTACGAAATTAATAGTTATATTCGTTCTATCATTTTCCTATGAATATAATGGTTTTAAGCTTTGAATTTTATAATTAAATCATACTAGAATATCAAAGGCATTCATTCTTCTTCTCTAGTCCTAACATATACCTACATATGACATCGATACAATGTCTTTTCTTTAGACATAAAGCATAAATAAAAAAGAGCAGAACCTCTTGAATGGGTTTTAGCCTCAATATCGGTCAAAATTACCATAAGAATAGCCTTGTTGTCAAAAACCACTAAATGCTATCTCTCTAAAATATAATATTAAGTGCATATTCTCATAATAACCCATTCACCAAGTTCAGGTATGAATGAACATTCTATATTTCTATACGATACCCAATCCTAAAGTAATAGGTATTAAAATATAATACCATAAATGAATTTTAAGACAAATCATAAGCATAAGATGACAAAACATAAAATGTTCTTGCGATGACTTTTTATGCGCTGTCCCAGCTCATACGTGTCCCACTGCTGGCTCGAGCCTTCGCCCCAAAGAAAGGGAAATTGACCTACTCTGCCGTGCTAGTCAGACTTATAAGGTTATATTTCGAGTTTTCCTTCCCTTGCACAGATACAATATGTGTGGTGAATTGTATTCTTACTCCGTTACCATACGGCAAGGTTTAAAAGGAATTTACGAGTAATTTGTGAACAAATATTACTGATCTATGTTATGAAATTACTTGAAAGTTGTTTGGCAAGAAAATGTTTTAAAATGACAGCAATTGTTTACATCATGCAATAAAACAATAACGTAAAGTTAAACTCTCAAACATTTTATGAAATTAATATCCGATGACATTTCGTCTCAAATAATTTATGTTAGGGAATTAGGTCGAGTAGCATTCAATGAATATCACAAAGCAAATCAGTTCAAATTGATTGGAATTGAAAGCGCTTTTAGATTCGCTGTGGAGGTAATATTGGAGAATAGTGACGGAGTCCCTTATAGATTGTTATCGATAGTTAGAATACTAAGATGACTTGACATCGGAGTATAAAGCATATCGTCAGTTGAAGTTACTATAGATCAATAAATAAAGCAGTTTCGTCGGATTGTCAAATCCAAATTCTTCTAGAGATCATCTATTTTAGTTTCACAATTAATATTTAAGCGTGTGGTGACAGAGAAGAATAGGCTTTGCCCGTGAGTGTCATGAAAGACGTCTAAGAGATATAATACGCATATTATATCTATCTCTAAAAGAACGAAAAATCGAAATAAACCTGACCAGCCTGATAGTGTAAATCAATTTATCTCCTATTATGGCGGATTGTGAAACACTACTAAGGTACATAATATGTATGTATATAACATCTATGTAAGAGAAATACAACTCAAAATAAAATCCTATGCCAACCCATCCAGCCAGCGTGGTATAGTAGGTCAATTTTCCCTTCTATATTGGAGGAAGTGTGAGCCTAACAGTTGGACATATATAGGCTGAGATGATGATGATGATCATATGGCGGCGACTAAAGCCCAGTAACTGGACATATGAGCTGAGATGATAAGCAATGATGTTCGTATGAATTACCCATTTGATGGCAATTGTTATGTATTAGAACCTCTGGATGCAACACTACAATAAGTAAAAGAGCTGCACGTAGAGCTGTTAACCTAATTTGCAAACCAAAAGGCGTTGCCTCGTGAATGAGGCGTAATAATAGCGTACGTAAGGTAGGGATCATAGCTATCAATGTCAAGTTACATTAGGTAGACATTCCTTCATATTCTTTTTTTTGACCGGATATTCTTTTATTAATCTGGATCGAATTACTGATTCGCCATTGAATCGATCATTTCAGAAGGCGGCATGAGGTAGCACGACCTATTATAAAACCTCCGGCCCGGCCGTCCCGAATAGTCGAGCGCCTATTGTCTTCTCTCTTCTTCGTCTTTCGGTTACTTATCACATGATTTTAAATTTACCAAAAATCAGCAACGCTCATTCTAAGTTATTAAAATAAATATTGCCGGATGACCATATATTTTATATAACAGATTGAAAAAAAAATCTGTCTAAGAATTTTTTCATTAGCGTTCGATACAGACATGGGTACCTACCTCAAACTTTATCGATAAATGTATTTAAATCTTATCGATGTTAAACTCTTCCCTCTTCATCCCTCAACGTTCCTCGAGCGTTTCTCTGCAAATATTTGTTTCAATTAGGCGTCTCAGAGGTCCCTCCACGTCAAACAAATGATGATCGGTATATCAAGAGTGACATACAATTGATATTGCGAACCATTTACTTTGTAAGATGTGTTTTATAGATATTCTTTGAGTGTTCTGGCTGGTTACATTTATTTTATAAAAAAGGTTTTGTGAAAACATATGCTGCCTTAAAACCTCTCTTATTTATTTCTTTATTTTATTCTATAAATCGAGTTACGGTAACAAGTTTTTATAATACCTTCGATTTTAGGGAAATTAATAGAATGAATAAAAATAGAAAATGCTTATTGTTGTTAATTCATGATCGGGTACCGCTTGTGAGACCTGTTCCAGTGATAATCTTTTGCCTTGTATTTAAGATTTATATTATATCATGGTTCTTGATTAAGAGATTTAAAATCAACATTATTTCTGGTCAACAATTATATTTTCATTGAATCGATTATAAATAATTCTGATAACAGCAGGATGATGATATTATATACTGGTTCGTGGGGCATTCGCACTGAAGCTAATATTTCCTAAACGTGTATATATGTATTTAATTGCATTTAAAAAGAAATCAGTGAAAAAAAGACCAACTAATTTCTAGCCGTGTCTTCTCTGTTACGGTCACGTTCCGGGCCAGTGTAGTTTATGAAATTAATCTAAGGCAAAATGAATTTGAATTCAAAAGTTTGCTAGATGCAAATAATTTCAATTAGCAAACAATGAGTAAGTCAGATTCGTTGCTTATGTTGAAAATACGCTCATATTGCAGCTGCTCAGTCAACTAGAATCACACTTTTCTCTCAAAAGAGACGACGTTCTGTAATTTCATATTAATACGTTAATAATGTTTGATGGTCTCTAAATATTAATTTTATAAGGAAATCTTAGTCATACAACGTGCTATCAAGTGCGGTAGGTATGCTTGATATGGCTACGTGAAATAAAATTGTCATACGGTAATTCCTAAAGTATTGTTGCTCACACAGTCCAAATAATTAGCATACGGAAATGACAATGGGCAGGCTATATCGCTCTAAGAATCAACAGTTGTTGGTGAAAAACGGTTAGGTTAAGTTACACTATTGAATAGTGAACTCAAATGGAATAAAATAAAAGTAAAAAAAAACTTTTTAAATACAAGTTTTTATTTAAATGCTCTAAAATGAAAAAAATAAACATTAACTTTAAAACTTTTACTATCAACAAATAACGTCATTACACAATTTATATGTATAAAAGCTTGTCGCGACATTAAGTATTTGTATTTACTTAGTTTGCATTATACATATAAGTTCACTATAAAGAAAAGTAAACTTTAACCTTAAGAGAGCATCGCATAATTACATCAGAACATGCTGGACATTCTCAATAATACCACAGTCATTACAGTTTGGAGATGGATATTTTTCATCAAAAATGCGAACTTGTTTGATGGAATGTGTCCCGAGCGTAATCTAAGAACTGTCTTCAGATATCCTCTATTGGCCTTTATATTATCTATCCAAGATGTGGAAGAGGAAATTAAAATATCTGTGCGATAAATCGCTACTTATACCTAAACGCTTACGACATCTCTGTAGTTACTTAAACTAATGCGTCGGTCAAATTTGAGGTCTACATAACATTTTTTTTAATCCAAATGCTTCGGTCATTGCCGCTGTCACATCTTATCTCTTCTTTGGGTTTCCTTTACTATTACGTGCGATCATAATCTCTTAATATATAGATATTTCGTTACGTATTGTGAAAAGGCAAATAACAAATGTTAATGTATTTTAAGAAAGTAAATTCCACAACGAAAACTCATCTAAGAATCTCTTTGTGAATAAAATATAATTAAACATCCAAAGTAGTTCGCGGAACAGAAAACATTGCAATCGCAAACATCTTAAAATACAACTCGTCGAAATGGAACGGTAAGATGGCGACAGCGATTTTTTTACCGACAACTTTTGAACTCAAGCCATTATTATTTTTCTGATGTCTGCCTCCCCGAGACTGCGACGTTAATTAAACGCGACTTAAGACTTAAAAGACTTGGAGAGTAATTTTTTGAATTGCGCCTACTCTTAACCAACTAACTAGATTAAAGATTGTCTGGTAAGTTTTCGGTGCGATAAGAATTTTGTTTTAGATGTGAATAAACTACTTTTGAGGATTTAACTTTTATGGCTGTGGGAGTCCTCCCGTGTGGAAAAATGCTATTTCACATCCTGTGTTTTTATTCTCGCTGATAAATTAATAAAAACCTATTACATATATGAAACGACCTTTCTGAACTGAAATAGAATACATTTAATTACCTCTTCACTTCCAACAGGTATCGTAAAAGACGACTAGGTGCTGTAAGTATTGATCATCACTGCAAGAAGGCAAAGTTAAAATCCTAGTTTAGGATTTTATTTAATCTGATTACGTAGTGTGGTGTACTAGATCAATAGCTCTCCGATTAAGTAGATCGCCTGTGCTCAGAAGTATGGCTGAAAAAGAAGAAGAGCTGAAATTGATTGTATCTTGATGGGACTTGAACCAACTCGAAATCATTTCCAAGTAATTTACTAAATACCAATGATTTTTATAAGAACCCAATCATCTTAAGTGTATAATAAACAAAAATTAAAGATTAGAACTTATAAGAGAAATAGTATATAACTCATGATATGCTAAACTTAAAATTACATTATCCAAATAATAGCTGCCAAAAGTCTAAATAAATAAATACTTGAAAAAAAATTGTGATTTTCTAAACAAATAAACTAGTACACTGTGAAAAGAACGCCTAAGCATTGTATAGATATCACACACAAAACTCGCCTTGTTTATTGCTATATCAAAAATAACAGGCGTTTGCCTTTTTTTTCTATTAAGCGTTAGTTCATTTCTTTCTCTTTCTTCTCTTCTTTATATTTATATATTGTTCTTGTTGGTTTCAGGTACTGTGTTTTATTTGTCATGTACAAATTTGTCATGTTCGTCTTAAATTAGGCTCAAATTTTTACGGTAAGTGCTTTTCAATTTCATAAATGTTCTTGCTATTTTTAATTGTTCGTAAATAGAATTTAAAGGTATAGATGAAGATAAACGCCCATAATGGTTTTAAAGTT
This sequence comes from Lymantria dispar, assembly GCA_032191425.1. Classification (NCBI taxonomy): domain Eukaryota; kingdom Metazoa; phylum Arthropoda; class Insecta; order Lepidoptera; family Erebidae; genus Lymantria; species Lymantria dispar. The sequence continues at coordinate 12,722,304 of CM063454.1, read as the reverse complement.
TACTCCTCGTAAATTTCGAAAAAATGCCTTAAATTATCACAGCAAGATAACGATCGCGTACGACCTGCTTTGAACAGAGCTCCCTACGGTTTTTACCGCTTACATATTATTACTATGTATTACGATAGAAGCACTCCAAAATCAGCTGAATCCTTACTGATTTTAGTTTGTATTAAACTATTATAGTTTGATTTAGTTCTACAAATTGAATTACATAAATAAAATCTGGACCTATCATTTAACAGTTATGTAGGTTTATTTACGTCATGGCCTCGTAGAAATTGCTTAATCAGTATAATCGCTTGTCTTTATTGCAGAGTACTTATAAACGATGATTGAGAGCGTCTCTAAACGAAATATAAGTGCCATTAATTGTTTTGATGAGGAACAGCATCCAAAACATTGAGCAACATAGCGTGTAATCATTCCTGCCCTAAATTTTACTATAAAGAAGCTAGTTATAATTACATATAGTGTGAAACAGCGTTTCGCTTGTCTATAGCCGTGGGCCGGTCCATCCGGGTTAGTGCCTCACTCTCGCAGAAAACCGACGGCTGAGTAGTATAAATTTTTTACTGCATTTCGTTCGGTGATCGAGAGAGCCGGAAGCCCAACTTTCTTAGGTTAAACGTGGTGATTTTTGGTGATGCCTTTAGTACCACCGAATCGCATGGCATGCATACGCATTCCCTTCATTTTCTTTAGGGTAGGCAGCGGCCTAGTAAAGACGGAGCGGTAGTATTATTTACCATCAGATGTGACGTTTGTTCGTTTGCCACCAACAATAATAGAAAAAAAGGAGCGTTTTTATCTACTATCAAGAGCATTTTCTTACAATAACTACAAAATTATATGGTCAGAATAGGATTATTTATTATTATTCTTATTAGAAATATTATTATTCTTTGTTTATGTTATCTGATTTACGTCACTGATATGACCATGCGTTTTAGGATGATTCCAAATTATGGTATCATGTTTAATTTTGTCGTAGGCTATGGTATGGTGGTATTATGTTGCGGTACGTTTGCAAATGAAATAGGAATATTATTGCTTATCTTCTTTAATGTAACTTTATTTCTAATAAATGATATGTTTTTTTTTTATTAAAACCTTAGTAGTCGAAAAAAAGAGACTTATTTAGTCTAAGCTTTTCATTTGCATTTTAAAGTATTTGAATTTTAAGGCAACTATAATACTTCTCTTTCATTTAGTGTTTAGATCTATTTTCCTTTGATACAACAAAATACTGGTTCAGAGAAACTACGTGCAAAGTGAATATCAAGAAGGGGGCACACACTATCATTTACACAGAATTATAGCAAGAAGTTATGACATAAAAAATTCTTATGTGGTCGATAGTTTTGATAGAATGAATTATCTTACAGATATATAAAGTTATTATGAAATATAGGTTAGAATGGAAATCCTAGTGCGATTTCCCCCCAAAAAAAATGCATCAACTAGAGGGAAATTACTTTCATATTTTGCAACCATTTTCTTGAATACACATTGTGACAGTTGCACTTAATAAAATTGTCGTAAAACATGAAAATAATTGTTGATAGTGTTGCCCAAAAAAGTCTTGGTCTTGATCTTGCGAGAAATGCGAGAAATTGGAGTCGTAAGAACCGGCTAAAAGCCAGCAGTGTTCTAGTTATTACCCACTCTTATACCCACTGTCCCTACTTATACCCTCATTACGATCAAACCATCTGCCAATTGCGATAATTACAGTATTACTCTCCCCCTTGAAAGGTGGACGAAGTGGAGTGGTAGATAACGTGGATAGATAGACGAGTAATGTTATGATTGGTAAGTTTTTGTAGCCGCCACACAGAGTATATACTACAACAAAATAATATGTAAATAATTATTATTTCAAAATAAGTAATTAATATTAAACCTATCTGATGTTACATATGAATTAAAACTGTTTAAAGTTTTTATGTTGTTTAACATAATATGAATCAGTGATAGCAACTTTAAAATTTACTGAGTAACAAACTGAATAATGACTACGAAATTTTGCAAGTATTACTTTACCGGTGACTAGTGTTGCCCAAAAAAGTCTTGGTCTTGCGGTCTTGGTCTTGGTCTTGCGAGAAATGCAAAACCGAGACCAAGGCCAAGACCGCTTAATTTTTGCAAGACCAAGACTGACCCTGCAAGACTTGAGCAAGACTAAGACTGGGCCTGCAAGAGTCTCGCGGTCTTGCATTTAATTCAAATCACCATTTCAGCTTATATACGGTGGAGCTCGTGTCTTCTACATAATAGGAGGGAAATCGGCCGTGGCTGGAGGGGAATCGCCACGGTGATCGGCCGTGTTGTTACAGGGTTTCATGTCAAGTTTTCCTTCTCTTGCACCGATGTTATATATTATAGCCCTCAGTCGTGGGTTCGCACTCGCGGGTAAAATAGGGGTGATGAATTGTATTCTTACTCCGTCACTACACGGCAAGTCAAATCAGTCTTGAGATATCCATCTATTGGCCAATCGATTCCCAATGTTGGTGTTGGCTTTTCACCGTCACCATTCTACCAACGTACCACTCGACATCGTAGCAGGGTTCATGCATTTCACCTGGAAACGTTATGGTCTTCAACTGTACGTTTCCAGCGATCATTTCTCCCACGTACGTGCAAGCTCTGGAATGAACTACCTGCTGCTGTGTTTTCCGAGCGCTATGACATGTCCTTCTTTAAACGAGGTTTAAGAAGAGTATTTCCTTCACGGTAGGCAGCGGCCTAGCTGTGCCCCTGGTATTGCAAAGGTCCATGTGCAGCAGTTTCACTTACCATCAGGTGTGCTGCTTGCTCGTTTGCCACCGTTGGCAATAAAAAAAAAAAGAAAAAAAAAAGCACACGCGCGGTCCATTCTGTCCGGGGCGATGAAAGGACGGCGCGCGGGAACGTCGCCTCGTTGTTGGGCCGACCACCAGAGCAGGGTGACTTGTCGTCAGTGGTCAAATAACTCTCATCGCGGTGAGGGCTATTAGGGCCTACCGTACTGTGTCCTGGACTGCGGCAACACAGCTGGTAAGCGACCCGCCTTGGGCACTGGTGGCGAAAGCGTTGGCAGAAATATACCGGTTCCGCGCCACAGCGCGAGACAACGGCGAGCAAGTCTCCACAAGGGGATTGGGCAGAGTTCAGGAAGTGGCCCGAAGGGAAGTCATCCGGCGGTGGAGAGAGGATCTAGAGTCCCCCGTATTAGGGCGGGGGACTGTGGAGGCGGTTGCGCCGCATCTCCACCGCTGGCTCAGGAGAAGGCACGGCAGCCTTACATTTAGGATGGTGCAGGTGCTTACCGGACATGGGATCTTCGGTAAGTACCTGCACAAAATTGAAAGAGAAGAGGCCCCAGGATACCATGAATGTGGCGCGCTAATCGACGATGCGCACCACACACTAGAAGTATGCCCGGCCTGAGGGCCTCAGCGCCACGTCCTGTCAACGGATATGGGAACAGCGCACCTGTCGTTGTCGACCATCATCTCCAAGATGCTCGGCAGCGACAGCTGTTGATCGTCGATGGCCTCCTTCTGTGAGGCTGTCATGACAAAGAAGGAGGCCGCGGAGCGGGCACGCGAGGCACTTGCGTCTGCAGACTCGCTCCGCCGGCGGCAACCAGGGAGGAGGAGACGCCGTTAGAAAACAGACGGGGGATAGTGCGTAAATGCATTTCCACAGCGTGAAAAAAAAAAGTGTTCAAATAACTCCGTCGCTTGCCAATCAAATTGAAAAATCTTTTTTCTTGGAAAGGGTGAATGTTAAATGACATAAAATTTACTGTACCAACTGTCCCGTGTGGTGACGTCTTAAGAAAACAGGGTCGAAATTTCTTCCTTTGTCATAGGAGTAGTAACTCTGTCTAATGTAACACCAGGGGAATAGGAGAGTAATTGTCCCCAGTGGTAAAGGTTATATTCAATAGTGGACTATAGGCTAGCAGATGGATAGATATGATAGGATGATATTTGATTAATTTAGTTGGATTTTTCATTGCCATGATAAATGACTGTTACGTTATTCCAACTGCAAGACTTGCAAGACTTTGCGAGACTCTTGCTGCAATACCAAGACCAAGACTCGAGTGTGCAATACCAAGACCAAGACGAGACCAGGTGTGCTGTTGCAAGACCAAGACCAAGACTGGTCCAAGTCTCGTCTTGGTCTTGCATTTGGGCAACACTAATTGTTGACCGTGAAGCAAGGCAGCCGATGCAGCATAATATGTTGATCTTTTGTAACAACTCTGAAATAATCAATTCTGCATTTAACTAATCATCCACCGATTCATCATCCAATTATTCAAATCAACTTTTAACAAATCTATTTTTCTTGCGTCTTCTTTTTACTTCTTTACCCAAAGTCTCCACAGTCTTTACATCTCTTTCTAACATATTTCTGTCTATATTAACACTCTTTTGCGATCCGAATTTCACAAATTTGGTTCAGCTTTTCGTCCCTTCTTTTGGCGGACGCACGATGACGTGAGAGCGGCACCCGACCCCATATCCTGCCGTATTCCTTTGCCTTCGCCACTGATACCGAATCCTTGATGTCCGTGGCCAACCCAGAGGTTTTCGTTCATGACGTCACTTTGAAACTGTATTTTTTATAACACATTCTTTTCACCTAATTGAAGCAACATTCGCTTTTAGGGTTCGTGCCCAAAGGGCAAAAACGGGACTCTATTACTAAGATTTCGGTGTCTGTCCGCCCGTCTGTCTGTCTCCAGGCTGTATCTCAAGAACTGCGATAGCTAGACAGTTGAATTTTTAAAAAATTATATATTTCTATTGCCGCTATAACAACAAATACTGGAAACAAAATAAAATAAATATTTCACGGGGGCTCCCATACAAGAAACGCGATTTTTATAGGTTTAAAGGTTTTTTAGGCAGGTTTTCTATATGGTACGGAACCCTACGTGTGCGACTCCGACTCGCACTTAACCGGTTTTATGCAATATTTTGTCTTATCTATCATTTGATTAGATGTAGCTTTTTTTTATATACCTTAGTCTTTATATATCTATTGCATAGTTGAATTCTAAATAGTTGAATCATTTATAACCGCATAAATACTGTTTATCTATTATTTAGTCGATTTTTACTAAATATTTTACACAGAAGACAATATCCTATCTAGGTTGAACCTATATCAATTCTAGGATAACCGAATTTGTCGTCTAGTTGGTCCAATCAGGATTTGTCGCGTCTCTAATTGCAGCACTTCTTTGCACTACACCGTTTCTACCTTCTAAAAGGGTAATTCAATTATAATTAACACCATAGTCGAGCCAAGAATACTAAATGTATGTTTAAAAGAAACAATAGTTCGCAATTTAAATAATTAAATTTTATTCCCGCCGGTTCGAATTTCTAGACCGTTTTATCTCATTCAGAACTTCTAATAAAAGTTATGCTTCACTTGAAGAAGAAGCTATTTTAGGTTTTAGTTATTTGATTACTGTATTTTTAGATATTTCTGCTTGTAACGCTATTCGGTGGTCATATATTTAAAAAACTATTTTAATGATCCAAAATGCTAAATAATAAAGACAAGTATATTCATGATTGCACGACTATTATGTCTACCGATACGTATACATTAGTGATTTGTTTAAATTGTGTAAAATATTATTGCAATGTAAATAAATGTCGGTGCTAAAGTGCTGGCAGTCTAAAGAGATAGTTGAATTGTTACTTTGTGATATTTTATCTATACCAATTAATAAAATTGGAGTGTCTGTTTATAATGTCAAAATAATAGGCTTTTTCCATGCTCACACGGTTATTTGCACAACACCTTTGCCTAAAATACAGATTAAAAATTTTTTGTCTGTCTGTCTGTCTTTCTGTCTGTCTGTTTGTTCCGGGTAATCTTCAAAACGGCTGGACCGATTTCAAAAATTCTTTTACCAATGGAAAGCTATAATATCAGGAAGTAACCTAGGCTATATTTTATCCCGGTATTCCCACGGGAACGGGAACTACGTGGGTAAAACGACTAAAACCGAAGCGAAGCGAGGGCGGGTTGCTAGTTACAATAATAAAATTTTACAAAATGTGACTGCTTTCTAATCTGACCGTATAATTAAGAAACTAATGATTATGAAGAGTAAGAAGACAGTTTCTGTTGTAGATGTTATTGAAAATTTCTATCCAGAACTATTTAATAGTGTTGCTGAAGCTTTACTGCTGCGTATATGGATCTTTATTACTTTATCATCTTAACTCTTATACCGTCCATGACTGGGCTTGAATCTAATTCACTATAGCCCCTGCTATTGACATTGACCTACTATATCACGCTAGTGATAGTAGCTTTATTTAGAGTTTTCCTTCTTTTGCATTGGATGCTGTCTACATGTGTTCCCTTATCATTTACAGCCTACTGTAAAGGAAGGAGTGATGACCATTGTATTCTTACCCCGTTACCACTTACCATATCTTACTAGTCGTCCGATCTTAATTAGTTATGTAGCTAAAGTATAACTATCATACATTTTTGCTTCGTTTCGTTTGACATTTAAAAGATTTTATCTGATGTTTTGGCGTAAACGCTCAAGACATAGTTAAATATTATTCGATAGGGGACTTTTAATAAAATTTTGAGCCTGCATTTAAATGTACTATAATAGCCACTAAATTGAACCTAAATAGGTTGACTTCCCCGATTAAACATCGCACGGACTTTGCAAAATCCCAGTCGTGATTAAAATCAATGAAGTACGGAAGCAGGGGCAGTCGCCACTTAAAAATAATTCATAGTCCCCTTCATTGCCCTCCTTAATTTACAGAAAATACTTTCCGTAATTACGTTACGCTAAATTTTTTTGACATTGTTCAGCTACTCAATTGGTGCAAGCCTAAAGTGTTTTAATTAATTGTTATTAAACATTATTACTTACTAATTTATAATAAAACTAATGACTACATATTGTGTTGGGCTGAAAATCAACGCCCTGTTTTTTTTTTGGGTATGGGTTGCGGTCGGCGCGCTCCTCACACCACTCCGTCCGGGGCGACAGAGGGGCGTAAGCACGAAACTCCCGCAACCCACCCACGATGCACGTCGCCTTCGTCGTTGGGCCGACCACCGGAGCAGGGTTACTTGTCATCAGTGGTCGGCCCGACGGAAAAATCAACGCCCTAGGAAAAACATCAATATGGCTGGGATGCGCTCGCATTCCCAACCATAAGTTGAGCGCAAAACCATTTTGTTTTTACTTTATTATTATTATTTTTTTTTCAAAATTTTATGTTTTTATTTAATTGTAAAAACAAATAAAGATCTTTCTTTCTTTTAATGGAATTGGACATAATACTGTCAAGGATCCATTACATTTATCTACTTTGTATGACATATTGAATAAGAACAGATGCATTATGGTCTTAGTGAGTTACCATTTGGTGAAGTGTTTGATATGTTTACATTTGATAACAAAATAACATGGTAGCGATAACAACAAATAGTGATTATTCATTTGACAGTAATATCAAACACCATATTATCCATTACGCAATAAATAATATTATTACAGCCGCACAAGACAAATTCATACGTCTAATAATTATGCACGTCTCCACTAACTACAATATACATTAGTCAGCGATTAATTATGTCGTATTAATTAATCCCTCATACATTGTATTAAAGTTGGTATTAATATCAACTCAGCGAAAAGGCACCTCGAAATAAATCCCTATGCCAAAATGTCTGACCAGCGCAATGTAGTAGGTAAATTCCCCTCTATTGGAGGAAGCCGGAGCCCTATAGGAGGACCTATATCGGCTGTTGTTGATAATGATAAAAATAAAAAATCCTATTGGGAATATTAAACAAATTTAAAAATAAGTCCTTTTTAGTGTTCTTTTTGGTTAAGTTGCTAACTGTTAATTTTGAAACAAAAAGTGAAAATCATTCTGATTCGATCAATCCGGTCGGAACCGGCCGGATCCGGCAGGATTGATGGCAATCTGGGCGGATCTGGCCGGACTGAAAATGACGCTGGATTGCAATCCCTACATTCTATTCTATAATATTAAATGGAAGGACGATAATCATGTATCTTGTATTTTTTGAGTTTTAGTTCATCATCATCATTTCAGCTCATAAACGTCGCACTGTTTGGCTCGAACCTCCTCCACAATAGAAGGGAAATTGACATTACTAGCCTGATCAAACAGGTCGGTATAGGGTTTTATTTCGAGTTCTCCTTCTCTTGCATAGATGTTATACGCGTATTATATCCCTTGGTCGTCTTTTACGACACCCACGGGCAAGTGGTGATTTGTACTTCTTACTCCGTCACCACACGGATGAGTTTTAGTTAATTTCGTAGTTTTATACTTTAAGATTAAAGAGAGTATGTGATTAATATAATCATTATTATAAAGCCTCGGTAACGGTATATTACTATGTAATATATACGAAACCACTAATACACACGATCACACAATCCAACGATAATAGTGAAGCTGTATTGTATTTTCGTCTATCGTGACAAACGCACTTCACAAATGAAATATGAATAGGAAAAGGGAGACGGGGTGAAATTTTATGAGGCCGCTACAAAAATATATCATCTTTCTTGTAATATACTTTTGTATAAACAAATAAAATATGCGGGCGATAAACATTTGCAGATATAGAGGCTTTAGTAACACCTACATCGTTGTATTTATATTCTTGTTATTTTTATATGCTTTGTATTAACTTACTTCCTTGGTATGTTCTTAGAATTAAAATACTATTTTTCGAGTATTAACATAACATTTAATTAAAATTTAGCTGTCATATCTTCGGCATCTTGCTCTTATCCCAATTATTTTTTATGTAGCAAGACCACACCGTCGACAGTCTTCTGTACACAGGCGTGGACTGGTCCGTCCGGGGTAGTACTCTCGCAGAAAATCGACGTCGGAATAGTAGTTATTTATTACTGCACTTCGTTTAGTAATCGACATACCCGGCAGCCCAACTTTCTAAGGATGATAACGAGGGTGTATGGTGGATTTTCGTGATGTCTTTAGTATCACTGAACCTCATTGCATGCAATCATACTCCCTTCACTTTCTTTACAGTAGGCAGCGGCCTAGCAAAGATCCATAAGCGGCAGTATCACTTACCATCAAGGGTGCTGTTGGCCACCAACAGCAATAAAGAAAAAATACTTGGTCGACTCTCCTTCCATACAACGCTCTCAAATGTCATCTCTGTGATCATTCCCTGTCAATCCCTATCATGCTTTATGCATCCATCTTTTCCTAGGTCTTCATACTTAAAACTTTCGTCACAACATTACTTTCATTCCATCTCATCACATGTACATATATGGGCTGTTATACTAAACTCATTTTTATATCATCGGTCGCTGTTAATATCAAATTAAAAATGTAAGCAAAAAAATAATTATAAATTTAAAGAATTTCATATGCGTTTTTCTTAAACTCCCAAACATCTCGGCAAATAAGGGAAGTATTCTAAATATTTTATTGACCCTATAAATCGTTATGGAATAAAAAAAAGATCATTCTCTGGTGCTGAAGTCGCCAGTAGTGCAACTGCAAAGTGGACCAATTCAACACAATTTATGATATGGCTCATAGCGACCGTTTATGGTTTTACAGCATATTTATCGTTTTATGACATAATGGGGGCGGTTTATGATAATTCCTCGGCAAAATGTCCTTTGGTGTAAAAATTTTAACGTTACAATTACGTTCGGTTTTATGGATCGGTGTAGAACTTGAATATTTTATTCTATGTTTAATAGGCATGCGTGTAACTTTTATTAAATATACATATATTTCTCTAGGAGCTTTATAAACTAGTTGATCTGATCAACTGTCTAAATAATTGAAATAGAGAGGTTGTAGTGTTCAGAAGAGAGGCTTCTATCAGAAAATCAATTGTAACTATGACCAAAGTGTTTGGGACATCGATATATATGTACTAGGTACTTGGGACTAAATCTGTCATAGTAAAAAAGAATATTAAAACGTGTTTCAATTATAAAGCCATATAAAATATATTACGAATTTTCTCTATTACCAAAACCTTTGTATTACGAAAAATATTTATTCAAAAGTAAACACTCGTGTTTATGCTCGGCTTAACTTAATACCCCAATCATTAGAATTTAACTAAACCCGCAGTTTGTTTCAAGTATCCCCCTTTACTACGGAACAAACATACCTTTAGATTTTTAACGTTGTAATCGACTTCCAAATAGATTGTTAACCATTACGGTTTTCCTAGATACAAACGATATCAAATTCTTTAAAAACAATCAATGAATGTTAAAATAAGTTTGTATTCGAGTTTCAAAATTCTGTTGTTAAGTTAGTACCGAAGCGGAGTTGTAATAATGTTTCCGCTCTTTAGCCGATGTTTGCTCAGCAATACAAACACGAGAGATTGTACAGGGATCTCAATGTTTATGTAATTTTCGGGTTGCATATATATTTGATGGTGGCTTTGAAGGTTGGTCTATTAATCTTTCATAACGCGTTGACCTTTAATGTTAGCCACATACACGGTATATTATTGTTAAATATTGACCATGTAGCTCTGATAATGATATTGGACAATCAAATGGGACCGTGTAAATAATATTATTTTTGTCAAATATTTCAGTTTCATTCAGGCAGTATACCTTACAAACGTTCGGTAAACCGAGGAAGTTCGGTAAAAATATCCAGCAATAAAATACTAGGCTTAATTACTTTAAATATATACCTACATAGTTAGAACTCTGTGCTTGTCATCTAATTGTAAGTTTGAATGAAATTTCAGATAATGTTTCAGATAGGTTTGATTTTATCCGTCGATGGCCCTGTACGGCGCACCGGTGTGGGCGGGGTCCATGACCGCCCGACTTAGGGCCCTTCTGTGGCGACCACAGAGGGTCACGGCGGTCAGGGCCATTCGCGGATACCGCACGGTGGCGACGGAGGCAGCGTGCCTATTGGCCGGGACTCCCCCGTGGGACCTGGAGGCGGAGATGCTCGCCGCACTATATCGGCGGGTGACGGGGGTGCGAGCGGAGGGCGGTGTGGTCTCGTTAAGGGATCTCACCGCCTGGCGCGTCAACGCCCACCGAGACGTCATCGCCCATTGGGCAGTCCGGCTGGAGAGGCCTCGGTTCGGGGTGCGAACCGTGGAGGCCTTCCGGCCGGTGCTGATGCAGTGGTTGGAGAGGCGGCACGGGGTGCTCTCCTTCCGACTGGTGCAGGTTTTGACGGGGCATGGGTGCTTCGCCAAATACCTGCACAAGGTCGTTAGGAGGGAGAGTACACCGTCCTGCCACCACTGCGATTGCGACGAGGACACGGCGCGCCATACGCTCGAGGCCTGCGGGGCTTGGGCAGTGCAGCGCTGTGAACTCGTCGCAATCATCGGTACGGACCTGACGCTGCCGGCTATCGCTAGGGCGATGGTCGACAGCGTCGGGAATTGGGACGCAGTCGCAGCCTTCTGCGAGACAGTGATCTCGCGGAGGGAGGCGGCAGATCGCCTGCGTGAGGAGCGCAGCCTCGATGAGGAGATCCGCCGCCGGCGACTGGGGCGGCGCAGGCGCAACTATCTGCGCCTCATGCCGCCCTAGCCGAGGCCGCGGGTGACGTGACCGGGGATTAGTCCGTCACCCGCCGAGAGGCCGACCGCGTGAGGAAAGACCGACGTCCTCCCCGAGGGGGGGACGTCGGTCGATGGGAGGGTACCCCAGTAGGGGGTATTCCGTCGGGCCGACCACTGACGACAAGTTAACGCTGCTCCAGTGGTCGGCCCAACGACGAAGGCGACGTGGTTTTCGGGTGGGTCGCGGAAGTTGCGTGCTTAAACCCCTCTGTCGCCCCGGACGGAGTGGTACGGAGGCGCGCCGACCGCGGCCCACCCACAAAAAAAAAAAAAAAAGTTTGATTTTTCTTTTAACTCGTTGATATCCTGTTGGGCCCGGTTTATATACATTGAGAAAATTTCAATGTATTAAACGTAGTGCTGAAGACGTTTGACTCGGGTTTCCTTTTCATGAAGTGCTTTACCCAATTATTTCCTTTAATGTGGTTTTAGAGGTAGTGATAAATTTAATACAATTATATATTCATTAATACAAAATTATTAAAGTTACTCAATCCCCCTAACTCATCGCCGAGACAGAATATAGTAGGTATAACAATAAGTAGTAACCGGCTTTTTCACAAAAAAAAAATTAGTACTTAGTAACATTATCGGCCTTCAGATGATGATATTGAAATGTCAATAATTCGAATCGATAATCATCGAGCTTTTCCAGTGGTCATGCTGTTGCTGAGAGTTTGGTGTCTGCAGCCAAAAATGGACTTGCTCGTCTGGGTTTGCACTCTAGCAAAAAAACGACACCTAAATATCAATCTCCTACTGCACTTCGTTTGGTGAGAAAAAAGGGGGTCTCATACCTCAACGACAGCCCGGTCTTGCCATAGTATTGCTGCAGTCCACAAGCTACATTTACCGCTTACCATCAGATCTATCGGATCGCTTGGCCGGTTTTCTTTTTTTTTGTATATGAATTGATTGAAAGACCTGATTTAAGAAAATGACAGAGCAGTTCATTCATTTATTTCACGAATGAAGAAATTAATGAATGAACTGCTCTCTCAATGTTATTAAATCAAGTCCTTCAATCAAATCAGAACAAATACAAAAAAAGGTTATTATGATTCATTCATTTTTACGGTCGATAAACTTTATTGTTACAACACATTCATTGGCCTTTATCATAATAAGTCACAATATGGCCTGTCTATTAATATTGGTCCTCTTATACGTGACATTTGACCGCACTGCCTATAGTCTAGACTGCCTGTCTCGCGTGTTTTACTAAAATAAAGAAGCACGACAATGTTCGTGAAATGTAATTCACACCGGCACGATGGTTGAAAGCCATTGTACTGTTTTATTTGTTGATTCTGTAGATAGGTACATATTATCCATGGCATACATTTCCTATACAAGCTTTTTGCAATAAAGTTGCTCATTAATAGATTTCAACGATTCTTAGTTATATTCATCATAGCAAGGAAAACTCGAAATGAAACATAGGGGCATTCATTTAGAGTTTTCCTGACAACACCAACCAACATGTCTGACAAGCATGCTATAGTAGGTCAAATTCCTTCCCATTGTGGAGGGCCCGAGCCCAACAGTGGGACGTATGTGGGCTGTGATGATGATGTGATGAGCAGAAAATGCCACTTTGGTCAGACGTGTTGGCATACGGCTTTATTTCAAGATTGCCTTGTCTTGCATAGATGTTATATGCATATTGTATCTCTTAGTCGTCTTTTACGGATACCCCCCCGTGAATGTAGAATAGAATAGAGGAAAGATCAAGGAGATGTACGCGTCTCGTTGATATTTAATTATACATATTTTAAAAGGATTAAGTGTGAAAATGAAATAATGTCGAATTGTGCTCGATTCTCGTGCAGAATAAAACTTTGTTATACACACAATTCACTGCAAAGTAGAGCTTTCATACTCCTTAGTGGAAGATTTTCTTAAAAAAAACTACCTTGTTTTAGGTAGTTACTATAAAAACATGGTTGTCTGTAAAGTCGGTTTACGGACGATAGTTTAACGTGACAACGTCATAACAAAACATTGATGAAATGACTGCATACTTTTATGAATAAAATTGTATCAGCGTAACCAGTATCCATTGTTATAAGCTACTGAAATTAAATCGGGTCGGCAATTACCGTAATTCTCGATATATGGCGCTATTCAGTTTAGCTGAATCGCATTGTACTAAATGAATATATTTGAAATCCTTTCATGGAAGATGGCGCGCTTTAGTACAGCTGAATCGCATACTACTTAATAATAAAACAATGAGCGTAACGGGACACTTTTTCGTGCATGCAGCCAGCGTTCATCGATTTATTAGACGTTGTCACGTCAAAATTTAAACCAGTCCACTTGAGTAGTAATAGGTTAATTAACGGACGCATTAATTTATCTGGAAACTAAGTGGTGGTGACTACATCTCACAATGTACTATTGGCCAAAATCATACTATACGACTATAGAATAGTGACAATTGTTGTAAATATTTATTTATGCAGTGATTTATGAGCATATTGACGTAAACTTCCGAACAAGAGTGAAAACTGCTATAATCATCACGGTTGACGAGTTGACGTTTACGACGATACGTTTCCTAGGAGGTATTGCTACCCATTATTCAGGTGATGCATCAACCCTTTTTTACGACTTTCGACGAAAAAGGGCAGTGACACATTGCTCTTAGGACTGGGTTCTGGTGGCCCGCCCAAGGTGATAGAGAGGCATACCATAAGACATACTTATACAGCCGATTATGGGGTTACATGCCACGTCGTCACCTCCGTCACCTCGGACGAATCGGGCAGGATATTACCATATCAAAACTTGACAAAAAAAAAACAAAAACGGGACACATTGTTAATCTAGAGTTAGGATATTTGTTATTGTTTTTATTCCCGTAAGAACACTCATAGCTATAATCATAGATATAATAGCGCTTTTTTATTAGGAGCATTAGGTGCTGATAAACAAATCATTGTATTTGTAGACACATGTCTAAAATAACGGTGTCATAATACATACGTAACTACATTACAACTTCAAATAAAACTAAGTAACTAAACGTTTGTTACGTAAATTTGCGTACACCATAGTTGAGGTTCGTCATACCCCGACCTGCATTTGTGTAGTTTCACAGAATTGGATTTATGCAATTCCACTTGCCTCATGCCCTCGGTATATGTTTACTTAAGAACGCTTTTTCTCACCAATCTGCCTAAATATAAAATTAAGTGAGGCTTCGATTTCTAAGACGTTTTTAAGATGATTATTCGACTTCATTATAAATATTGTCTGTAGTCTTTATTGATATTAAGGCATACTGCTTCACTCATATTGATCACAGTGTTATGTTCAAAACAAAAATAATCTTTTCGTATACTAACGGTGTAAAAACATGATTTGACATCCCATACATTTTCGCGTGTATGTTAAGAAACTACTTAAAATGTAAGTTGATAAAAGCGCTAAGAGAAGAAACACTCAAAGCAAAAGGCTAACACGTATCCTGTTTTTTTTTTTTGGTGAGCTATATGATCGCGCTCGCAACCCACCGTATTCTCTTCCCTTCGTCATTGGGCCGGCCACAGGTACCGAGTTTCTTGTCGTCCATGACCAGCCCAGTGGGATATCCTTTGGGTACTGTCCCTCCCCGAAACCCCTTTCGGGGCATCGCCCTCACGTCGTCACTTTTTCCTGATTCTATCACCCACGCAATATGTCTGCTGCTGCTCCACACTCTGGTAATGTTTTACCCAGTTTTTAAAATTTCTTTGAATAATTAATGGGTGGCCACATAGTATATTTTAACTTGTTATCGGAAAAAATGTGTACATTTGTGCACCTTACAAGTTCAGAATAAATGGCCATTTCAATTAGAAAAAAAAAACAATGAAGATCAATATCGTGTTTGATAAAATAAAGTGAAACCATATTTTATAGTATAACTATTTTAATATTGGATTTAAATAAAAGTATATCACCCGGTATTAATGTAGACAGTCATAGATAACAAGAGAAATATACCACAGACAATATAGAATACTAAGACTATCGACTAAGCATACTGAGAAGTGCTGCCTGCATATTTTGTTTGTTTTGACGCTATTTTATTAAAATCAGTATTCGGTAAGCATGACGATTGCTTGTAAATTTCAATTAGCCATAAACTTGAATACAAATGTTAGGTGAGTGGTATTAACATAAGACGAAGTAAGCAGGTGGTTCAATGTCAAGTCGCGCGTGCGTGCACTTTCCAACTAGCCTCGTTTATGTGAAACACGCCACTCAAATTGCATTAAATTGTGTAAAATATTTAACGATGTGTAAGATGAATGCAATGATGTGTAACTATTAAGCAAGACGAAGAATTAAATTTATTAATCAATTAACTTTACGTGGCTTCCATTAATTATGTTAGAATTACATACACTGGTTTAGTGTGTTTATTAATCCTGGTTGACTAACCAAATGTGCAAGATCATCATCATCATCATCTCAGCCCATACACGTCCCACGGCTCGGGCCTCCTCGACTATGAGAGGGAAATTAAGCTACTATATCACGCTGGTCAGACGTGTGGGCATAAGATTTTGTTTCGAGTTTTTCTTCACTTGCTAGATACTATATGCATATTATAGTAAATTATATAAATTATTAATTTGCTATATAAGCTTTGAATGTTACCTGAATTATAATCATGAAGGGATGACTGAATTGATTACAAATACATTGGATACCGTTCTTTCTTTTCCAGATATTGAAAAAGACTATTAAGGGATATAAGCAGCATGGTAAAGTAGGCCAATTTCGCCCTTATTGCTCTACAGTAATACTTAACATTGGTGCAACATGGCACGTATAAAAAAATTAAGAATAAGAAGAACATATGATAATTCTGTTTACAATTTTTATTGTATTTAATTTTCATTTTATTACTCTGGAGTTTTACTTTACCGGTGACCTTGGATATTTTACAGCATCCAAGGTCACCGGTAAAGTAATACTTGCAAAATTTCGTAGTCATTATTCAGTTTGTTACTCAGTAAATTTTAAAGTTGCTATCACTGATTCATATTATGTTAAACAACATAAAAACTTTAAACAGTTTTAATTCATATGTAACATCAGATAGGTTTAATATTAATTACTTATTTTGAAATAATAATTATTTACATATTATTTTGTTGTAGTATATACTCTGTGTGGCGGCTACAAAAACTTACCAATCATAACATTACTCGTCTATCTATCCACGTTATCTACCACTCCACTTCGTCCACCTTTCAAGGGGGAGAGTAATACTGTAATTATCGCAATTGACAGATGGTTTGATCGTAATGAGGGTATAAGTAGGGACAGTGGGTATAAGAGTGGGTAATAACTAGAACACTGCTGGCTTTTAGCCGGTTCTTACGACTCCAACACATTATATTCTTACGCCACCTGATCGTGACCATGTGATTCACTTCAGCTCATATACGTCCCACTGTTGGGCTCGAGCTTCCTCCACAATAATAGGAAAATTGATCTACTGTACCACGCTGATTAGACGTGTTCTTATAAGGTTTATTTCGAGTTTTCCTTCTCTTACATAGTCGTCTTTTAATTTCATCTTTGTATTATACATAATAATGATAATTCAGTGATAATAATTCAATTCATAAAAGTATGAAATTTTTCATCAATAATGATTTCTGATGTTTACGCGAGCACTACACATTGTAAATAAAACTACTGTTACGGATTGGATTATATCGCGTTTATATTTAACTAGCAACCCGCCCTCGCTTCGCTTCGGTTTCAGTCACCTCACTCCTGTGGGAATACTGGGATAAAATTTAGCATATGTTACTCAGGGATACTGTAACATTCTAACGGTGAAAGGTTTATCGAAATCCGTCCAAGAGTTTTTGAGTTTATTCGTAAAGAACGTTTCCTCTTCATAATATTAGTGTAGATTACACCTTTAGAGGGTGAAAATTAAAAAATGCTGAAACATGTGTTTATTTATTTTTACTAAAGAATATTTTTGGAGAATTTGAAGAAAATCGATGTAGATTTTTTTCTCCTTATACAAACTTTGTTACTGCGGTTTACCCCCTAGGAGTTGCATTTCAAAAACCTTTTCTTAGTGGGTTTCTTTTTACGTCACGCAAAGAAACTACTGTCAAAATTTCATGTTTCTGGCTTCAGCAGTTTCGGCTCTGTGATAAGTCACTAAACTGACATTTTCCTATTTTACAACCTTAGAGGATGAAAATGGACAAACGCTGAAACACGTGTTTATTTATTATTATTAAAGAGTATTTGTGCTTAATTTGAAGACAGTAGCTAAAGATTGTTTTTTCTTTCCATACAGACTTTACCGTTGCGTTTCACCCCCTTAGGGGTGGAATTTCAAAAAATCTTTTCTTGCTGGGTTTCTACGTCACGCAAAGAAACTACTGTCAAAAATTCATGTTTCTGGCTTCAGCAGTTTCGGCTCTGTGATAAGTCACTAAACTGACATCTTTCTACCTATTTTACACCCTTAGAGGATGAAAATGGACAAACGCTGAAACACGTGTTTATTTAAATCAAATCAAAATTATTTGTCAGAATATTGTCATATTAGTTAGTGTTATCTTAGATAAAGTTTCAAATATTCTACCGTTTCCGGTGTACAAATACTACAAAGGTGTTTAGTAGATAAATCGAAATAGTCAAACAAACAGAAATAATAATAATTTGAAATACAATGTCATGGGTTGCAATAAAATAGAAATCAATAGATATGTCAAAGTAATAATATATAAAAACATTTTTAAATAACATTATTAAAGTTTGCCTTCCATAAATTCGTTAATTGAGTAATAACACTTATTCATTAAGAAATCAAAAATTGCACATTTAAATTTGCTTAAACACAGGTCTTGAAAAGAGTCTGGCAGTTTATTATATACGCGTATTGCCATACAGTAGACATTCTCACTAAATAAATTTATTCTTTGTTTAGAGACATACAGCTTATTTTTATGGCGACTTTTTCTACATACGACGTCATTACGTAATTCGAAGTGATTGCGATGTTTATAGACAAAAAGGCACATTTCATGTATATATAAACTGGGTAAGGGCAAAATTTCGAGTTTTCTGAAAAGTGGCTTACAACTGTCCAGGTAACCAGCACCACAGATCGTCCTAATGCATTTCTTTTGTACTCTAAATATTCTCATTGAGTCAACAGAGTTACCCCATATGATCAGGCCATACCGTAACAGTGAGGAAACATAACCGTGATATGCAGTTAGCGACGATTCTATTGTGGTAACATGTCTTAATCGGCTTAAGACTTATACATATCGATCTAACTTAACGCAGAGTTTCTCGATATGTTTTTTTCCAATTACAATGTTTGTCAATTACTAAACCTAAGAAAGTAGAAGTTGCCGCTAATTCTAATTTGTTTTCATTATATCTGATATTTAATTTAATGGGATGGCTGTTGTATGTCTGAAATTGTACCATGCTAGTCTTGCTATTTACATTGAGATTATTACATTTAAACCAGTCAATAACCGAGATCAAAGCATTATTAATGTCAATTTCAAAATTATTTATGTCATGTCCCTCAATCAATAGAGTAGTATCGTCAGCACACAAAAAGCATTTATGTGCGGTCACATCAGGGAGATCACTAACATATAATAAAAAGAGAACCTAGAGGACCTAGGATACTGCCCTGCGGTACTCCACGTTTATTGACTTTGAACGTAGAACGGTGCAATAGTTTATTATGTCCTACATATGTTGGGATTTCTACACATTGCAACCGATCATTTAGGTAGCTCGTCAGCCATTCCAAAGCTTTACCCCTGATCCCGTACTTTTCTATTTTATATAATAGAAGTTTGTGTTGGACGAAATCGAAGGCTTTAGACATATCTAGAAAAATTGTTACTATTGGATTTTTTTTATTAAGACATTCAGTTATGGTCTTTATGAGTGAGAAGCAGGCTAAAGTCGTTGACATATTCTTCCTAAAACCAAATTGTTCAGATTTAAGGATGTTATGCTTTGACAGAAAATTCAGTATTTTCGAATACATTGCTTTCTCAAAGACTTTAGATATAACGGGAATGAGTGTTATAGGACGATAATTGTTCATATCATGAGTACTATCTTTCTTGTGTAAAGGTTTTACAATCGAATATTTAAGTCGAGTTGGATATATACCGTTAATAAAGGAGAGGTTAACAATATGGCTAATGGGACCTGCCAAAGCTTTTGAACAGACCTTTAACATTTTTGTATTGATGTCGTCTATGCCTGTAGAATTTGTGTTATTTAGGGAAATTATAATCTTATATATGTCAAAATCATCTACTGGAGTCAAAAATATTGAATTAGGATTACTAAAAATGTCATAAGGATAATTAAAGTCAGTATAGTTTGGGTCGTCTTTTTTAGTTATAAGGTCAATAAAGAAGTCATTAAATAATTCAGCGATTTGTTCAGGTTTAGTATTTTTTTTATTTCCCACCTGTATTAGATCAATTCTTTTATTTTGATTTATTTCACCAACATTACTTTTGATTATATTCCAAGCTGCTTTGCAACGATTTTTTGAGCATAGTATAAATTTACTATTATTATTTTTTGAGATGCATTTATACACTTTTTAAATATCTTACTATAGCTGTTATATACTTCTCTATTAAGATTCTTACGGGACTTTGTAGACTGATATTTTAGATATAAATAGCGTTTCTTTATTGATGATTTGTTTTTATTAAAGAGTATTTGTCCTTAATTTGAAGACTGTAGCTAAAGATTTTTTTTTCTTTCCATACAGACTTTACCGTTGCGTTTCACCCCCTTAGGGGTGGAATTTCAATAAATTTTGTCTTAGTGGCCTACGTCACGAAATGAAACTACAGTCCAAATTTCATTGTTCTAGACCCCACAGCGGGTGCCCTCGGGATCGGTCGCTTAACTTTAAACGGGTTGAGAGCCCTCAGCG
Organism: Lymantria dispar; assembly: GCA_032191425.1. Taxonomy (NCBI): domain Eukaryota; kingdom Metazoa; phylum Arthropoda; class Insecta; order Lepidoptera; family Erebidae; genus Lymantria; species Lymantria dispar. The sequence goes on along the minus strand of CM063454.1, from coordinate 12,701,675 downwards.
CTCACCACCAGTCCGGGTAAAGTTGTCATAGCCATCTGAGGCTAATAACTAAGTCACACACAAAAAAAGACCTCTACTCGACGAAAGGAATATTTCTGCCAAATTTCAAGTCTGTACGCCTTATGGTTCCAGAGATATGGTGATGAGTATTGACTCATCACCATACAGATAGTGCGATATATATTGATATATCGCTCACAAAACCCTCCTCTCCTATATATTTATAGATTTATGATTGCCCGACGTTTCGAATACTTTACAGCATTCGTGGTCACGGGCGGACTAAGATGTCTGACGTCCAACCAAGTCAATTTTATTACAGATTTTTATAATTACCTACCCGCTACAGAAAATCAACTATTAAGTTATGACCCACATTTTTGTTACAAATTTATTGCCAATACAAGAAGAATATGATGCTATATGAAAAAATTATATTGTTTATGATTAGTAATTATTCAACATTAAACATTTGTAGTAATTATTACAATTTTTAATTTAAACCTAATAAAATTAACATACTACCACCGGATCGGAACGCGGCCACACAGAAATTTTCATCAATGTTTTTTTATGACGTTAACACGTAAAATTATCGTCCGTAAACCGACTTTAAAGACATTCTATGTTTTTTTCGAATTTTATATACAACTTCAGATTTTGATTTTAATTTGTCTTTTCATCGTTCATGAGAGGATAGTGTGGCCATGACGTTAGTTTTATTTCACCCGTATTACATCAGAGATCAACATATTACAAGATAATCAAAATTTATTTGATCACAATAGGATACTCTACACCACTCGCAAGGCTACGTTACCGACAAGATTGTATCATTTTATCTCTAAGAGAAGAATGTATATAAAGGTTGAATAAAGATTGCTATGTGTATTGTCTGCGAAGAAAAGCAATTGTAGTGCGTTTACAATGCACTTATTCAACCTAACAAATATTATAACTTACTCATCAAATTACTTACTCATTTAATACATATCTACGTATATTTATTATTTTTATGAACAACTGAACTTTAATCTCGTTCATCTCTCTATTCAATCCGTGTGATAGAGTTTAATTTATTATTCGAGAGTAAAAGAGGAATCTCTTTCCCTCTGTTTAAAATCAAACAACGCCACTACTCTGATTAGGATCTGAAACTTGCATCCCTGAGCTTCTAGACTTTTATTAACGAAATTCTAAGTTGATAAAACTTCCTACAATCTTCTTATTCATTAATTTATAAGGGGGCGACTACTGAGCATAGGTCGACCCAATGGTAGAGCGACTACCTCCAAGCTCGTTAAGCGAGTAAGAGATCGCAGTTGGTGCTTATAAATTTCCCATAAGAGTACTGCTGTCAAATTACCTGGTGTTTTTATTTAGCATTTTTATTTTTACAAATACGTTGCTTAGAAATAAGGGGTAGTGATACATTGTATTATTAAGTCGCATTTCAGGATACTGTTATATGTTTGTTTTCCTATGTCAAATGTTCGTCAATTGAGTATGTTAACTACGTAAGTATTCAATACAATTTTCAATCAATTAAAGAGACCTCTACATCGATCCAAACCAATTGCCCTAATCAACGAATACATTTTCTAGAGGAGTTAACATCAGGCAAGATGTTGGTTGCTAAATTTATCTAAACATTTAACACCTAACAAAAATCTAAGACAAATAATATTTACCTAAAGCGAATTCTGTCAGAAATCTTTTGTGAAAGTTTTGTTTCATTGTCGGGCAGATTGTTGAGCAATAAATGAAGGTACCTACATAATTGATTTTGATTGTATAAACAGGTTTAATATACTTCAAAATATATATCTATTTATTTGTCTATCTATTTTTCAACCCTTCACCTTTCATCAACCATTGTAGTAGTTAGGACTTCTACAGCAATAGCAACACAGCGCGGTCTTATGGAGCCAGCATTCAGCAACCTTGCGATTTTAATTAAGTCATAATCTCAACTATTTTTATCTTTCAATTACAATATTACTTTTATAATTCATAAGTTTATATTCACTTAAAATACATTGTAGTAACAATTGTCTTTAAATAACTAGCAATTTTATTAAATGGAAACAATATATTTAAGTACAACTTTTTTCTAAGAATCACACGAAAGTGGATATGTACGAGATTACTGAGAGCTATTGTGCATTGTGACAATGTTCACTTTCATTGAGGTCCATATATGTCACTTGGTGAAAGTCGAAAATATACCCAATTATTAAATTAATTGTATATGAATACAAACATAGATGTAAATAGATAACATCACCTAATTAAAGTACTGTTAGATTTATTGCTGTTACTTTGTTTTTAAAATTACATAAGAGAATTCTTGAATAAATGAATGAAATGACAATTCATCTTTATATTTTCGAAATATTTAAGAAAATTATATAATACCTTAGAGCGATATGACAAGAGGTAGATAATGGCAGATAAATCATCAGGTTTGTTATAAAGATATTTATTTAAATATTATTCCAATTTCACGTTTTATAGTTTTGTCAACGCTTGTTGAGAAAAAATTTATTCAATACAAGTGACAAATTATTTTAGAAAATGTTATAGTTTATATTATTGAAGATTTTATTAACGCTTATTATTTTTAAATTTAAGGAATAATAATGAATTCACTGTTACTATTATTGCAAATAATCCTAAATTGCTAATTGCAAAAACAGACAACTAGTCACTAAAGTTGATGTATTTTTTATTCATCATCCCTAAAGTAAGAGATAAGGGACAGTGTGATCTAATATTTTGCCGTGGAACATTTATTTTTAGGTAGTCTATCATTTTCTTTTAGGTTACAGTTGGAATATACATGCCGTTTTATGAATTTTCTTCCTGAAAACTAACAAAATTTTCAACTCGAACCGTTATTTAAATCAAAAATTCAAGATCATCATTTACAGCACCATATATTGACTTATTTTAAGTAATTTAGAAGTTGTATCTAATAATACTTATTTATATTGCTTAAAAAATTGTAGAGCGCGAAAAATTTGCGAAAATAGATAATATAAAAAAAAATCTTGATTTATTTTGTTTCAAAGTTTGATATTTGTTACTTATAAATGCTAGCACGTCTAAACGAATCTGCACAGAGTTAGAATATATATAAACCGGAACAGCACATAGACAATTTTTCCCGGGAGAAAATAATGATGCCAGTAGGATAGATTTGATTAATGTAATCTATACGCATAAATAAGTCCTTTATCAGGACTGGTACATGTAAAATGAGGCGTGATAATCTGGAATAAAAGAGTAAATGAAATGACAAGTTTTGTCGTCTGTCTAAAAAGCGAGTGACGGTCAATCTTAAACTAATCTCGCATTTATTAACATATAATTTTGCAATATGGATTTTAATTCCGCGGGTATAATGTATACTACCAGAAAGTTAAAGATAAGATGGCGATAAAGAGAGTCATAGCGAAGAATAAATTTGCTCATCTTTACGTCATAGGATATAGGTATAGAATTTTATGTGATCAAAATATTTTTTAATCTCCTTATCTTTACCAACCAGGTGTAAAACCTGAACTGTTAGCTTTTGCTATAGGCGATGTTGCAATACAATCACGATCGACCTTGTCTCTACATTTATTGCCGTCCTTTTCTTGCTCGGCGTTTGTTTTTGAAAACATACCATTATATTAACTACGATTATAATGAAAATTGTAGTAAAACAATTAGTCTTAGTGGGAAATAGGTAGGAAGATTTAAAAAAGGATATATATGTAGAAGTAATGAAGGGATGTGGTTCCGGACATGCGTATTGGAGAGGGACGGAGACAGCCGGGCAACGAGTAAACGTCAGTTGTTGGCCGGTCGCCGCGGCGCGAGTTGTGCCTCTTTTATGCCCATTCGAGCGTTTCGATACAGTACACATATCAAATTTCACGCGAAATTTTGATATCGTCGTCTCATTTTGTGAAGTGTTTTGAAAAAAAAGTTCGCGCGTTGCCCGGTAAATGTTTCAAGTTTATCAAACTTTAGCAGTTTATTAAAATTAGTGCTTGGTATTATTTTTATTTGCGATATTGTGTTTTTGTAGATCAGTGTTGTTTGCGACTTTTACAATCGTTTTGTTTATGTAGTACGTATTATTTTTCTTTTAATTTGTTTAAAACTGTTCTATTTTATTTCTTTTATATTGTTTTTTAATGATATCATCAATAGAGTTGTTTTATCACTGTCCACTGATAAGTCTTATCTTTAAGTTACTGTTCTATGCATTGACAAGTATTGCACATTTAGGTTACATATGTGTTTGTAGACGACGTGATATTACCTTATATTTTATATTATACATATTGTAATAAAAGTTACAAACAGCGAACTGGCGACGTGGGTAATTTGAATATTATGACGGTAATTAAGCAATAATATTATTGTTTGTTAACGAATCATTTCATTTTAAATGATATATGTAAATTATATCAGTCGTTACCTTGATAACACAGATAATATAGATATCTATAACCTTACAACTCCTATTCGAAAACAATTTCATTTTCAATATCAATTCGAAAACAATGTAGTTTTCGAATTCAAACTTCTGACCGTTGAAACAAGTAGACACGCGTTTGAGATAACTGTAGTTATTGTGAATGTGAATCACCGACTGTATGAAATGCGAAAGACAAAGAAGGGATTTGAATATAAGGCGAGGGGCCCCTTGAAATTGATCGTCTAGTACACCCCAGCCTCTGGTTAACCGAAACCCTTAGATATGGCGTACGTTTAATGTGGTACAAATTTGATTTTAAATTTTCTATATTGATCTGAATGTTATTGAAATTTGTGTTTATTTTTTAAGCGCTCTGAATTATAAGTCTATCAACTATTGACATCCACTGTCGACTGTTGAGCTTAAGCTTCCTTAAGAGGGTAAATGCCATAATTGAAGGCTTATATCTCCTAGTTGGCGATCATGGTTAGTGTTGAAAATTTCCAGAAGAGTGCTACTGCCTACTCTGTTGGAGAGAAGTCTCCTCCTCAACGAATTTACGTTTGCCACAAGATAGAAAAAAAAACTGATGAAACAAAATTGATGATAGATCTAAGAATACTCTCATAGTCGACCAGAGCCGACTTTATTAGAACGAGCGTTACATAGCCGAGCGTGACGGCTCAGTCTGATACGATACCGATAAAGTGCACAGTGCGTCTAAAGAAGTTTTCACTAGAAAAATATTTGCGCAATGTTGTTAAATTTAATTTCACTCGATTAGTAATTCAGTTCAAAATTTGAAATGCAATAAAGAAGAATTGAACAGTTCACATTTTTATTTTAAGTATTAATACCGCTGTCATATAATGGCTTACATAATGGGTATTAATCGGCATGACTAGATTAGAAAACCGTCGCGATATTAGCTATTCAATACTTGAATAATAACATTTTGAAACTTGTCTAACTGGATTTTATCAAAATAGTCGCGTATGCCACGCGTATTTATTGTATCGTTACTATTTGGTTGCTTATTCGAGCGATAATTGTTCCCCTTAATGGTATAAGGCCCTTTTTTCGATCTATCTCATTGTTGTCCATAGGGTGTAAGGTCGTTGACATTAGCCTTCCCCCTTTATATTTTGGATTTGCAAAGATATTTTTCATCGCATGTCGGATTAACAAATACATCATTTCTAATCGCTTTCGATTATTATTGCTCTGGATATTCATCATATATAACCGAATGGTCATTTTAAGCTCAAGCATTTGGCAGTTCTCACGTTTCCCGTTAATCGTTGATATATTCTTTTGTTGTGCATTAAAAATCTATTGTCTATAGCTTTGTTCATTTAATTCTTATTGATTGTTGGTCAACAATTTTTGAAGTACATTTTTTAATCCTAACAAATTCTCAAATTAATATTCAGAGCACATTTTTTGCTTTACGTTTAGTAATGTTACAAAAACAAGTAAGCGTTTTTTTTTTTGTACGCGAACCGTTTTTATTATGGTATTGTAACAGTTTTTACTTCAGCCTCGGGGTTTCGTTACGAGAAATAATATAGAACTAAGCCTCAATTATTTCTTAGTTCTATATCTATTTGGTTTCTTTGAGGATTTTCGCATCGATGGGATCTTAGCTTATTGGTATTTTGTCACTTTAGAGGCTCGCACATTCATCGGGTTTTTTTAAACAAAGTCTTGCCCATGGATGTTGTAAAAAACGACTAAGGGATATAATATGAATATAACAACTGTGCAAGAGATGGAAAACTCTAAATAAAACCCTATACCAACCTGTCTGATCAGCAAGGTATAGTAAGGTCTTTTTCCCTTCTATTGGGAGGAGGCTCGAGCCCAACAGTCGGACATATAAGAGCTGAAATGAATGAATGATATGACATGATCTTAAAAAAAAATGCTGTACTCTACGGTGCTTAATTTGAATTACCTAGAAATCGGGTTATTAATCATACTTTTTAATATTGTAAGTATATTACTTTATTTCTGATACAAATAAAAGCAAGTAACTTGGGATTGATCTGTTTATCTACTCGTGAAATCTCATTTATTCAGTTATACTATTATGTGTAAAATATAAATAATAGATGTATATACAGATATTTATTTAAATAATTTTCTCATTAGACGTACCTATTATTAAAGCCATTTCGCAGAGCATAGGTCATTTCGTAGACCATTCCCAAGCCCATCACTTAAGAGAGTTTACACGTTAAGGGAGCTAGTTGTTTTATTATTGCAAAAAAGATTCAGAAATATTTCATTTCACATAATAATAATGAATTATATTAAACGTCAGCAGCAATTTTTTTTTGGGTGGGCTATGGTCAGAACACATGTCGTCCCCATATCCCACCATATTCCTATCCCTTCGCCATTGGGCCGACCACCGGTACCGAGTTCCTGTCGTCCGTGGCTAGTCCGGCAGGATACCCTTTCGGGTACCCTCCCTCCCTGACAATCTTCCCGGGACGTCGGTTGCCTTCACACAATCAGCCTCTCTGCGGGTAACGGACTATCCCCCGGTCCAGTCACTCGTAAAAGCGACAGCAACTCTAAGCTTTGGTTGCACTTCTCTGTTACAAGAAAACACAAAATTCGCTAAGTACGGAATTGTACTAGTTTGGAGGTAACAAACCTGCGGCTAAAACTTGTCTATACCAATAAATAAAATTGGAGTGTCTGTTTGTAATGTCAAAATAATAGGCCTTTTTCATGCTCACACGATTATTTGCACTATACATATGCCTAAAAATCACTTTATAATTTCTTTTGTCTGTCTGTCTGTCTGTTTGTTTGTTCCGGGTAATCTTCAAAACGGCTGGACCGATTTAAAAAATTCTTTCACCAATGGAAAGTTACAATATCAGGGAGTAAACAAGGCTATATTTTATCCCGGTATTCCCACGGGAACGGGAACTACGGGAATAAGGCGACAGAAACCGAAACGAAGTGAGGGCGGGTTGCTAGTTATTAAATACATATAGAGAGAGACGGATTAACGACCCATTCTCTTAGTTAACCTCACTGACACCGGCAGGGCAAAAAAGACACGGCAAAAAGCACAAGGTGTGCACAATATATTAAAAAAAAGACTGACTTGTTAGGCTACTAACGGCTATGAACATTAAATACTTACATTTATATATCGGTACATCTTTAAAAAAATTAGGAGTGTTTCGCCCAGCTATGGGATAATTAAGTGAAAATAGTTAATCATTCTTGTTACAAAACAAACTATAATAATATAGTACAACTGGTTAATAATGACGATCTAAACGTTACGCCATTGGTTTCACGTCTAACCGCTTGTTATCGCTTCAATACGCAATAGCTTTTGATCAAAACAATGTGAATAGAACAGCCTATGGAGCACCGTTAGATAGTGGTACGGTATAGTAATTTTGATACACATTGTATTTCAATGAGTAACAATATTCCAGATTGCAAAAGCAAAACACGTGTAGTATTCCTCGTTAATATTAAATCCATTTCCATATATTGAAGGACTATGAAAGCAATATGCCATCACCCCTTCTGTCTCAACAACTTTTGTAAGAAATAATTAGGCAAATATAAGACAAATAAAATACAAAATAAAACCTGCTTTCAACCTGTCTGATTTGAAAGTGTTCGAAACGCTCGGCAATCAAAAAATCAAAATTAATACAAACGTGACTAAATCTGTAAAAATAGATTCCCTCGCTTCGGTTTCAGTCGCCTTACCCGCGTGGGGCCCGTTCCCGTGGAAATACCGGGATAAAATATACCCTATATTACTCCCTGATATTATAGCTTTCCATTGGTGAAAGAATTTTTAAAATCCGTTCGGTGGTTTAATCGTGAAAGTAACAAACAAACTTACTTTCGCATTTATAATATTAGTAAGGATATCACAAATCAATTTTTATCTTATTTGTATATGTTTATATGGACTTTCAAAATGTAGTGACCTTCAGAATACAATGTTGACACAATACATTATTCCCTTATTGTTTTGTACGAGTCATAAAACCCACTAAAGGATCACTACGAGGAAGAGCAGTAGCTCTCGCCTGGACTACTTATAATAATAATGATTGAAAACCCGTTTACTATGCCCGACGATTATTTACTTCGGCCTTCTTAAAGCCAAAGTTTTACAGTGGACGTTGATAATCTGATCGATGAAAGCGCGGATATATAATCTAATGCCCAACAGTGGGATATACCTTTAGAAGAACAAAAATTGGAAAAGTTTGCGCTTTAAGCTCTATTCAAAAAAGAATGTTGTCCATATTCGGTATACATGTAAAGAAACAAGAAAAACACACAACCGAAAATGGATAAACCGGACTTTTCACTCCATATCTGAGTTTACATTTTACATCGATACAGATAATACATATAAGTTTTTAGTTTACATTTTGAAGCTACGATTTTGAATGTATTAAGGTTTTATGGATCCATATTATCCGTGTGGTGACGGAGTAAGACAGCAATTTACTTCCTTCATTTTTACCACTGAGTATCGTAAAAGACGACTTAGAGACTTTGATATGCATATAAGATCTTTACATCAGATGGAAAATTTGAAATAAAGCCCTATACCAACCTGTTTAAGCATCGTGATATAGTAGGTAAATTTCCTTCCCCTTGTGGAAGAGGCTGGAGCTCAGTAGTGGGAACGAGCCGAATGAACGAAAGGATTGACAAGGTGTGATGTATGTATAGAGGTTTTATAGTTTTTATGTTTCATCGATTGACATCTCGGCTGTTGTTTGTTGCTTAGCAATAAAATATACGATAAAATATAACGTAATATTTATTAATATTCCTAAATATGGAATACAAGGATACTTAACGATTTAGGAATAGGACCAAAACTTTATACATGTACCTATGTTGTTCGTAGTTGAGCGTAAACGATAAAGTGAATTTTTTTACATTAAAATTATCATCCTGCTGTTTCGAATTTAATCTCTAACCAAATTTAGACAAACAAACAACGAGGAAGACGTCTTAACGTTACCTTGGTTAACACCTTCACCTATTTTACGGTTCCCACAGCTTAATTTTTTACCTCTATTTGATTTTCACCCACTAATTTCAGTTTGCTTAAAATGCATTAGTGTGGGTAGTACCTCTAAGCTTTGTTTATCTATATATGGGTAGGAACTAGCATCATCAGTAATCGTCGCAAGTCTGTCCCGTAGGGGCGTTGCACCGCAATGGAATGTCTGCCTGATCGTGGTTACGAAATACCGTGACTATAGACGTGATTCTCTACTGGAATACGCAATATGTATTTTTCTCTTTTAAAACTTAAATACTTATGCAATACAGTATTTATTTATATTATAAAAAGTAATAATTCTGAAATTAAAATTTCGATATATTCTATAGAATTATAGCATCTAAAGGTCTCACTATAATTTTCCAGGTATCCCCTCCATAATAGCCTTCTCTTGTTATTTAGTAGCCTAATATCAGAAGCTGGCCAGATGAGTTATTATAAGGTGCTTTTTCGTTTCCTTGTAGTTTCGTGATTTTATCTGCTTGCATCCCCTGGTTGTCATGTATAGGTATACTTCCGCAGGAAAAGAACGAGTAGTAAATTATATTCTTCCTGTCACACAGAAAATAAGATCCGAAAATAATATTTAAAATAGGGTCATAACTATTTTAAAACTTCTTTTACTAATAAGAAACTACATTTTCCTTGGATACTGTAATTTACGTTATCAAAAAAGCCACTAGCCTCCAATTTTTTTTATTAACTTTTTGTGATTTGCCTACTTAAAATGTAACACCAACAAAAACAACGGACTCCATTGTTTCATACAGCTCCTTATATTGCAAGTAGCGGCACAACTTCATAGTCATCGGTCTAAAAGTGCCTTATGCCTAAAGTTCCAAGAATGTCTGCTGTATAAATAATATATGGTTCTCCTTGTTAGGATCTCTTTAATGTTAAACGAGTTAAAGTTAGCAAGTATTCACACCGTTGCTTATTTCGTTTTCTGCTTCTTGGTCTATTTAAGTCTTATTTTGTACACAAGATTCCTCCACCAATAAGGTAAAAATCTATTGCCTAAATGCATAGACGTAATATTTTGGTTCGATTTTCGTTCTTTTGCAATGACTAATCTGTATTTATTTCTCGGTTATTTTTTACAAAATTCACAGAAAAACAGGATCACTGGCACATACACATATATATAAAATATATACACCATCACACATTCACATTTCTGTACCGCCTCATCACGTGGTTTATAGTTGTTATGAGATAAAAAATCTATTGTGCGCCTTTATTTCAAACACTTGAGCAAGTTTCATCAATTTTTTTACATGAAAGAGTGGCTAAGTGTCCGTCTTATCTCGTCTCCCCCACTTGCAACAACTCCAAAGAATGATGGAAGCGATTCGTCATGTTCCCTGCTTAGTGACCCACTTACTAGGGCTTCGAGATAGTGATTTTTTACCAAATCTTCAGTGAATACATTACAACATTGGTGTTAAGTAGACTCCATGGAGAAATCCGTCTGTTTCACGGTATCTGCGTTTCTATTCTTCATCCTTAATCAACGCTATAGCTATAACTGTACTTATATCATAATAGTTTTTTTTTTGGGGTGGGTTGCGGACGGCGCGCTCCTCGCACCACTCCGTCCGGGGCGACAGAGGGGCGTAAGCACGCACACCCACAACCCACTCAAGATGCACGTCGCCTTCGTCGTTGGGCCGACCACCGGCGCAGGGTGACTTGACGTCAGTGGTCGGCCCGACGGAATACCCCCTATTTGGGGTACCCTCCCATCGACCGACGTTCCCCCTTGGGCAGGACGTCGGTCTTTCCTCACGCGGTCGGCCTCTCGGCGGGTGACGGACTATTCCCGGTCACGTCACCCGCGGCCTCGGCTAGGGCGGCATGAGGCGCAATATTATAATAGTAAACTAAATGCTTTTATTAAAAAAACATGATCTCTAAAGCGTTTACCTAATACAAATAGATAAAAACTTTTTAGTGTAACGAGAACAATGAATATTGATAGGATGGGCGTGCCCTTGCTTCAAGGGGATAATAAAAAGATTTTTTGCGTCATCCTTATTTTTTTAAACTCCTTCCGCGTCAACGTTTTTATACATTGATTAATGACCAGCCTATTTGAGATCATTCAAGTGAATAGAGACAAGAGCTTTTTAGTTTATTTATTTAATTTTGCAAAGGCTCTTATAATAAAGGTGCTTATATCTTTCTGCAACAAATTTTTAACATCTAAAGCGATGAGATTTCACAGTGACTAGGTTTGTCTTTACAATTTCATTGGTTCTATCGTATTAACTATTTGCTGATTGTGATGACCCTGATGAACTCTCTAATTACTTATGTCGTAAGCAACGTCGATCGCAGGTGAAACTTGCTATTAATTTTGCGTTAGATTTCAACGATCCATTCGAAGAGATTAAGAATATATCGATGTTGTAACATTTACTGATCAATAGAATATAACTTTTGGCATAATTGTAGCAATAGTATAAAATAACGGCGTGTTAACTGGCAAGAATTATAATTTTATTAAAAGTGTTGAAAGTTTTTATGGTTAAATGATTTGCTGAAAATCTTGCTTATAATCGTTACTACGAACAAGAAGTCTAGTATTTTTCTTATCTCATTAATTATGTATTTAGAAGACTATATGTAATGTCATTTAATGTTTTTAATACATGTTACATTACATTTCATCTTGCATAATACTCGCTATATTATTTATAGTTTAAGTCACTTCCTACCTACTGCGCTAATCTCGTTATTCTAAGATTGAAGATATTTCAAATTTGCCGTTAACCATAGGTACATAGTATCATTAAGTATTGCTTCCTGCTCAAGTTGTTTAACGATTTCCTCAAAACTAAGATATATTCAAACATCAAGATTGGTTTTACATTAATATTCCTGTCACGATTAAACTATAGGCACCTGGAGACAACCCGCATCGTTTGCTTGCGCCAACTCCTTGTTTGTTTGACTAACCTGAGGTGCATTGCAATAATTTGAAACAGTTCAATCGACTTAACATATCCTGTTATAGAAGCGCTATTACCATTGTATATCAACGTTGGTCGCATAATAATATCTATCATATTGTCATCATTATAATCATTTTAAGTAATTTAATCAAACTCTTTCGATGTGTTCTTATACAACTATCAATTAAAAGACTTGGCGGATAAAAACATGGAATATCATATCATTTTATATTTTGCTGATTTAATCAAATGTGTGCTTAACTTTTTATAGTTGCCACTAGTTTTGTATGCGATTAGATAAGCACGAACGTTTACTCAAAACAGCGTAAGTAGTTGCTAAGATTGTTTGATATCAATACACCAACCGCATTGTTCAAGAACTCTGCACAAAAAATAAATATCACTCGGCCTTCAAGCTTTGCACAAAAAGCGTTTCGCTTTGAAGATCTTAGTGTGTAATTTGGAATTCCTAGTAGTCGTGTTCTATTTAAATCGATATCAACAAACAAATATTTCGATGTAACCGATTATTCACGGGCTGAGGAAAAAAATCAACAAATTGCTCATGTAACTTTACTCATTCGTTATCAAATGGATACCAGATATGTTTAACTTGGTGTTCAGAATATAAATTTTTTGGATGACTCTCAAGAGTTTTATCGTAAAATTTCCTCGACTTGAAATATATAACGTTTAGGCCTGAACCAGTTTCAATAATAGAAATATTGAACAAGAGTCGGAAGTCTCAAGACACATTGTGGCTTTTGCCTTCCTGTGCAGTGCGTGGTCTGAATATAGATACGCTTGTTATGGTTCCCGCCACATACGAACCCCTTTACTTAGATAAAGTGTAGTTTTTTGTTTAACACTGAATAGTTGTCACGTGGACCCTTCGTCGAAGGACACCTTACTAAATGTTGCCCCGGTTTTTTATTGTTATGTATTTTTCTATGTTTGTTCACACAACATCTACTTACCTGATATGTTAAATCGTGATTATAAGTTATCTATCATCGCTATCATCTACACATCGTTAAAAAAAACACTCGTTTCTTACTCACATTTTGCGGGGATTTATCACTCTTATTATATACTAGCAACCCGCCCTCGCTTCGCTTCGGTTATAGGTTATGGTCGTTTTACCCGCGTAGTTCCCGTTCCCGTGGGAATACCAGAATAAAATGTAGCCTAGTTTACGCCCTGATATTATAGCTTTCCATTGGTGAAAGAATTTTTGAAATCGGTCCAGCCGTTTTGAAGATTACCCGGAACAAACAGACAGACAGACAAAAATTTTTTAATTGCTATTTTAGGCATAGGTGTCGTGCAAATAACCGTGTGAGCATGAAAAAAGCCTATTATTTTGACATTACAAACAGACACTCCAATTTTATTTATTGGTATAGATTAATTGTCTCAATCCATCTATCCATTGTTTCGTGTGGTGATGGAGTAAGAATACAATTCATGACCCTCTTCCTTGCCCGTGGCTGTCGTAAAAGATGTCTAAGGGATTATATTATGCATGCAATATCTATGCAAGAGACGAAAAACTCGTACTGAAATCCTGTACCAACACATTTGACCAGCGTGGTACAGTAGGTCAATTTGCCAATATGAACTAGGATGACGACGAGATGACAACACAAGAAATTATTTCTCTACAAGACTTACAAGTATAGTACAAAAGTGTGAGGGCTGCCACATGTTATTAAATCCCTTATTATAATAAATAGTCTTATGACTTGACAACGGCATAAGACTTGAGATATTAGATGTTGGGTCGATAGCATTAGATGCCCTTCAAGACGGTATAATATCTGCGCCTCATGCCGCCCTAGCCGAGGCCGCGGGTGACGTGACCGGGGAATTAGTGCGTCACCCGCCGAGAGGCCGACCGCGTGAGGAAAGACCGATGTCCTCCCCGAGAGGGGGACGTCAGTCGATGGGAGGGTACCCCAATAGGGGGTATTCCGTCGGGCCGACCACTGATGTCAAGTAACCCTGCTCCGGTGGTCGGCCCAACGACGAAGGCGACGTGCATCTTGGGTGGGTTGCGGGAGTGACATGCTTATGCCCCTCTGTCGCCCCGGTCGGAGTGGTGCGAGAGCGCGCCGACCGTAACCCACCCCCCCCAAAAAAAAAGACGGTATAATATAATAGATCAATTACCTTCTCTTTATATAGAATACTTACTAGCTATCTTCCACCCGCTTCGCTGGGCTGAAATTGAAATTTGTTTAAATGACAGTTATGACGACTTTATTATTATAAATAATTCTTGACAGTCCTCGATTCACTTAATAGAATTAAAATATTCATTTTTAATAAATGTCTATCGAACAGAATGACTTTCGTTACAATAAAAAATAAAGTCAAAAAATATAGGTCGCGAATATGTAAATAAAATAAAATAAATATCATACACTAAAACTTTCTCTAAAACACGCTGAATCTTATGTAATACTAGCAACCCGCCCTCGCTTTGCTTCGGTTATAGGTTATAGTCGTTTTACCCGCGTAGTTCCCGTTCCCGTGGGAATACCGGGATAAAATATAGCCTAGTTTACACCCTGATATTATAGCTTTCCATTGGTGAAAGAATTTTTGAAATCGGTCCAGCCGTTTTGAAGATTACCCAGAACAAACAGACAGACAGACAAAAATTTTTTAATTGCTATTTTAGGCATAGGTGTCGTGCAAATAACCGTGTGAGCATGAAAAAAGCCTATTATTTTGACATTACAAACAGACACTCCAATTTTATTTATTGGTATAGATGTTATGTATTATTCCGATCGGTTTAGTAGTTTTCGCAGTATACCCCAACAAAAACACCGGCTCTCCATTTATTAGTATAGATGAACATTATGAGCATGTTCAACCTTAATGTTTACAATTAAGACATCAGGTGCGTTGAAAATCTCAGTGACACAGATATATAAGTATATTAGTTTATTAAGTCACGTTCGTCCTTACATGACCTTTAGGCCAAGGTAATTAAAACTAAAGCAGTTTTTAACAATGGTCCACCTGGTGATAACGCTGCTTATCTTTGTGATGAGTAAAAATCGCCATATTTGCTTTTGGATTTAATGTTGTAGACATATTATTTGATGTCGAATCGGAATGTTCTTACAGTGATGGAATAGGCATGAAATTCTTGATTTTTTTTTATTGCAAACGGTGGCAAACGAGCAAACAGTACACCTGATGGTAAGTGTTGCTGCCGCTCATGGACCTTTACAAGGCCGTTGCCTACCGCGAAGAAAGCGAAGGGAGTGTGAATGCGTGCATTGAGGCTCGGTGATACCAAGGGCACCACCAAAACCCTTCACACGCAATCACCCTCAGAAAGTTTGGCTTCCGGCTCTCTCGCTCACCGAACGAAGCGCAGTAACAAATTGCTACTACTCAGACGTCGATTTTCTGCGAGAGCATGGTACTGCCCCGGACGGACCGGCCCGCGGCTGTAGACAGATAACTGTCGAGAGTGTGGTCCTACCACTCCTAAAATCCTTGTTCATGTTACTCGTAAATATTGTTGAACTAATTGATGTAGAGACATTAACAATTATGTAATATATATTCTCTCAATTAGGTAATGTATATGTGTATTATGTAATGTAATATATATTCTCTCAATTATGTAATGTATATATACTCCAAGAAAGGAAAAACTCGAAGTACTATAACATTTCATTCAGTTATTTTTCTTGTGTTATAGTGTGTGAGCTCAATAATGAAACGTTTATAGGCGTCTAGAAATCCGTTCTCGCTTGACTTGGGTTTCAGTCGCCATACTCCCGCTCTCCACTATCATGACACACGACTGTAGCCCATGAGGGCTCGGGTTCCCAGACCGAGCTAAATTTTATAGGGAGTTTCTTGATAGGAAAAATAGTCTGAACTACTCCTTATATAAGCAGGTACCTGGTAGTAAAGGTCAGTACGACCGACGACCACAGGGCGCTCTCCAAAATGTTAGGGGAGCAACGCATCCCCTACCATACGTATACAATGCCCGAGGACAAACTCCTACGGGCCGTCATTAAAAATGTCCCTCGGGAATTCGCCAAAGAGGAGATTCTCGAATCTCTCAAGGCTCAAAACCTTCCCGTGAGGGAGGTTCACCGTATGGTGCGCGGCAAAGCACGCGCACCTATGAATATGGTATTAATATGCCTAGACAACACCCCCGAGGGGAAACAGGTTTTCCGTATCACACATGTGTGCGGACTTATGGGCGTCAAAGTAGAGCCCCCTTATAAAACCGGCATAATGGCGCAGTGCCATAAATGCCAGATGTATGGCCATACATCAAACAATTGCTATGCCCACCCAAGGTGCGTTAAGTGCCTAGGTAATCACCACACAAGCGAGTGTGAGAGGCCCAAAGACCTGTCGCTCTGCACAGAGCCGCCATCGTGCGTGCTTTGCGGGGAGATGGGCCACCCGGCCAACTTCCGCGGCTGTCCACGGGCGCCCAAAAGGACAATTCGTCCAACGGGCCCAGCCCGCTATTATAATAAGGCCTTCGTGCCCGCCCCCCTCCCGACTCACAATGCGTGGTCTCGCCCCCTCACTCAAGGTAGGGAGGCGTTCCCCGCATTACCGCGCACGCAAGCGGCCCCCCCCCCCACCCCCCTTCACGCACCCACCAAGACCCCAACCGCCAACCGTTGGGCATAAAACGCCCGCCGGGGGCCAACCTAAGCCCCTTATGGGCACACCCGTCGCCAAACCCGCACCAGTTAGGGTAGCATCACACGCGCTCCCTAAGACCCCACAAGGCCTAGACCCGGATCTAGCCCTTGTGGCTAATTTCGCCTCACTCATCGACTTCGCGGAAATCCGCGAGGTCGCCGCAGAGCTAAGGAGGAACGAGGGTAATAACCTCGCCCTCCTTAACATTGCCATTAAATTCTCGCCCCTACTCGAACGTCTGGGGTCCCTTAGTTTTAAATAAAATGGATAAACACACTTCCGGCAGAGTCAAACCACGACACCTAAAGTTAGGGACATATAACGCGAATAGCCTCTGCTCACAGAGGGACGAGTTAGGTACATTTCTTAGGGAACAACAGCTCGACATTCTTATGGTACAAGAGACGTTTCTCAAACCTTTCCACAAGGACCCTAGAATTGCGAATTATAATATAGTTCGCAACGATAGGGTCACTTCGCAAGGAGGGGGAACGCTCATCTACTATAGGAGGTCGTTGCACTGCACGCCTGTGGATCCGCCACCTCTGGCGTACATTGAAGCGTCAGTATGCAGATTAGCGCTCACCGGCCATCAGCCAATTACATTTGTCTCGGCTTACCTGTCACCCGAAAGAAGGGACGGTAAACACTTAGTGGAGAGCGATCTCAAGGCATTGCTTGACTTGGGCGGCGCCGTCATCATTGGCGGTGACCTTAACGCCAAGAACACCTCGTGGAACTGTCATAGTTCGAACAAGAGGGGCAAAGTCTTAGAGTTATACGCTGACAGATTAGGTTATGACGTCATAGCGCCATTAGAGCCGACTCACTACCCTAACATTGTCGACCACAGGCCAGACATATTAGATATAGTACTTCTCAAAAATATAAACCTACGTTTATGTTTAATAGAAGTACAACACGAACTAGATTCAGATCACCGTCCGGTGACTCTGGAATTCGCCCCCCGCTTACCCGGCCCCTCAGGCCACAATAACGTAACAACAAGGTTGACCACCGACTGGGCACGGCTCGGGAGAAATCTCAAGGCCACCTCATCGGCATACCTTGATAAGATTCCCAAGGACATAAAGTCCGAGGAAGAAACCTCCCTGGCGATCGATTTACTCACGGGTCACGGGCAGTCGGTAATTGACGACTGCTCGCGGCGGGTGCCGGATACGAGCGATCGTAGATGGCAACTGCCGAGTGACGTACGCAACCTACTGAGAAGAAAGAACGCCGCAACCCGCGCGTACGACCGATACCCCACGGAGGAGAACCGCAAACGCCTGCGGGCCCTCCAAAGGGAGGTCAAAACCGAAATTAACAATATGAGACAGAGCAGATGGGACGCCACTTTAGAAGAGCTGAAGCCCACGCACACAGCCTTCTGGCAGCTTTCCCGCTCACTCAAAAAAGATGTAGTGTCCACACTCCCTCCCCTCAGTAGAATAAATCAACCGCCGGCATTCATGGATGACGAAAAGTCTGAATGTCTGGCAGAGAGCCTAGAGCTTCAGTGTACGCCGAGTACATTATACGAACAAGAAGCGACTCACTACAACACTATTAATTCGGAAGTGGCCAGTCGTACCACTTTATCGCGGTCGAATATAAACAACGACAATAATATGCCTATCCCAACAGTGAGCACCGACGAAGTCGAGTCGCTTATTAGGGGTCTCCACGCTAGGAAAGCCCCGGGTTCGGACGGTATTACAAATAGAGTAATTAAATTATTCCCAGCCCATTTAATAATATTACTGTGTTGTATTTTTAATGCAGCCCTCAAATATAACATCTTTCCTTCACAGTGGAAAGAGGCAGTGGTAATCGGAATCCACAAACCCGGCAAAAAACGTACCGAACCCAATAGTTATCGACCTATTAGCCTACTGAGAAGTTTAGGTAAATTATACGAACGATTAGTACTCAGTAGGCTACGCTCATACGCAGAGTTAAATAAACTTATACCGGACGCGCAATTTGGTTTTCGTGCTAAACACAGCTGTGTTCAGCAAGTACATAGACTAGTAGAATACACCAGTAGCCAGTTCATGAGGGGACGGTACACTGGTGTACTATTTCTAGATGTAGCGAAAGCTTTCGATAAAGTTTGGCATGAGGGCTTAATTTACAAATTATATTTATTAAAAATCCCCGAATACTTAATTCTAATAATACATGACTATTTGAGTCATCGCAGCTTTCGCTATAGGGTGGAAGGGACGTTGTCGACCTCCCATCCTCTCAAGGCCGGTGTTCCACAGGGCTCGGTCCTCGCCCCATTTTTGTTTACACTGTATACAAGTGATTTACCCAAGTTCACTCGTGTGCACACGGCGCTTTACGCCGACGATACCGCACTCTATTGTGCAGGTATGTCCCCGACAACCGTAGTCAATACACTCCAAAAAGCGGTTACCGCCCTTGCCAATTGGTATAGGAAATGGAGAATAGAAATTAATCCCGAGAAGAGCCAAGCGGTCATGTTCACTAAACGAACTGCCCGTCTGTGCTCTCCGGACAGCATCCCTCCTCTCACTCTCTTCGGCCGACCTGTCTCATGGAGCAGAGAGGCCAAGTACTTAGGTGTGACCCTTGATAGCCGACTCACTTTCCTGTCCCACCTGAAGCGGGTCCGCGCGCGCGCCGCCTTCGTGATGGGACGCCTTCACTGCTTATTAAACGCAAAGTCCAAACTATCATTCAAAAATAAAGTCCGATTATACACTACCTGCATACGCCCGATCATGACGTATGCCAGTGTAGTGTTCGCGCACGTTAGGCCAAACAGGATCCACAGGTTACAAACACTACAAAATAGATTCATGAGACGGGCAACGGGAGCACCGTGGTTCGTTCGTAATGTCGATCTACACATCGACCTCGAATTGCCGACCATCAGGCAGTATATGAAGCGTTGCTCCCAGCGCTATTTTGACTCTGCCACGACTCACCCCAATCCACTAGTGGTTGGGGCGGTAAACTACGTCCCATCAAAAATATCCGCGGTCCGACGACCCCGTCATCTCCTTGAAGAAGGGGATGATGCCATCACGATCGCCCAAGAAAGGGCCTACACAGCTCGCGCAGCGATAACACATAAAACTGCGCGGTATCGGCCTCGCCGACGAGGTCGAAAACCGCGCCGCGTAAAAATCATTAACCTAAACGTGGCCACGCCCACTTTGCTTTCAGCGACGCCCCGAGCCGAGGTCTGTTCTCCACAGGGGGGAGCCCTCGGGCGATGTTCGCTTAACTTACTTACCGGGTTGAGAGCCTTCCGCTCGCCCATTGCCCGCGTTAAGCTGTCAAGGTCATCTGCGACCAACAGCTAAATACACACAAAAAAAAAAAAAAGTAAAATATTATTAAAATAGGAACAGCCGTTTAGCAAATGTTAAGTACAGACACTTCCATTTTATTTATTTTTATAGATAGAAGACTAAGAATGTGTTGCCTGAATCAGAACATTCCTATATTTTCTATGGCAAAAAATATAATGGTATGTTTGCGTTAACCGCACAAAGAATAGTTTCAAAGTAATTCCAACCAAGCTATATTGGTAGGCGATCTATCCAACTATTGAATAATTGTAATGGTTCCTTGCGAATCGCCTACACGCTTGCGCTTCCTACGTTTAAAATACAAGGTTGTACAAGCTGATAGCATCTATACCAATAAATAAAATTGGAGTGTCTGTTTGTAATGTCAAAATAAAAGGCTTTTTTCATGCTCACACGGTTATTTGCACGACACCTATGCCTAAAATAGCAATTAAAAAATTTTTGTCTGTCTGTCTGTTTGTTTGTTCCGGGTAATCTTCAAAACGGCTGGACCGATTTCAAAAATTCTTTCACCAATGGAAAGCTATAATATCAGGGCGTAAACTAGGCTATATTTTATCCCGGTATTCCCACGGGAACGGGAACTACGCAGGTAAAACGACTATAACCTATAACCGAAGCGAAGCGAGGGCGGGTTGCTAGTTAGTAATATATTCCTTTATTACATGATCGATTAGTAAACACAGGGCTAGGTTTGTTTGATTACTGTTTTTAGTTTTTTGTTGATACTTTATACAATTACGTTGTATTTAGCGGCTTTTTTATATCTTAAACAAAAAGAAATCAAGAAGTGTGAATCAAAGTTATTTCATTTCTGTTGCCTCGATTTTGAATCCAGAGACTTATCTCTGATAAAGATTTCAAATTGTAATTTACTATATTTAATAACAGTATTCGGCATACGATATGTAGTTTTATCGCCCCAAAAACCACGTTTTAAGCAGAAAAATATGAATTAAACCAAATTTAACTCAAAGCAATAGCGGTATTAGAGCCTAAAGTGCATAACAAACATGTACAGTTATTCGAATTTATAACAGTACTAGCTTCTGCCCGCGACTTCGTCCGCGGAAAATTTCTTGTTTTAACATAAGATTACACTCGATTGATATTACTGTATTTAATTTTATTAGTAAAATATTTTTTGGAATCAGATCAGTAACTTAAAAGATTACCGAAGTTCTATTTTCTGCTCAAGGTAACTTAACCCTTAGTTGCCTTTTACTTATTTTATTTATTTGTTTAAGTTAGGTATCTATTTAATTTAAAGCTTCTCTATATACAATGTTTGAGGTTGTTTTATTTTCCGGTAACAGAATAATCTGCCTTTCGGATGATCCCACTCTTGATAGACCAACATATAATTGCCCATGGGAAAAACATTCTTTTCGTAGGTCAATGCCAACCAAAGAGAATGTTTGTCCCTGGGACTTATTAATAGTCAGGGCAAATGATGTTTTTATTGGAAACTGGAGTCGTTTAAACGGTATGGGTAGGTCCGTCGGAATCATTGGAATTCTTGGGATGTGCGCCAACTGGCCAGCTCCTGGGCCGATGAGAATGGTCGCCACAATTAGGTTGTCTTTTAAATCTTTTATTAGTAGCCTTGTGCCATTGCACAGGTTAGGTGGGCTTAAATTTCTTAAAAGCATGATAGGTGTCCCGGATTTCAACAGCAGTTCGTGAGGTGGCAGACCAGATGGTTTAAGCGAATTTAAAAATTCCTGCGGATAGTGGACTGCATCCTCGATATTACACACTGTATCAATTGACTTGTAGATTTTACCATGGCCGGGAACTTTTTGTAAAATTAGATTATTGATTTCATTGACTGTATCGTTCCTTGGTGAGACGATAGCCCTTGAACAATGCCAATGAATGTCTCTATCTAGTAAATATTCGAGGTCAGGATATACTGCATCTATAAGATGCTGTAGACTGTGAACTATACGACCCAGAGTCTCATTTATAACGATTTCCGCAGAGTTAGAGTCCAAGGTTCGAGAAGAAAAAGACCCTTCTCCAATTTTGAGCAGCTGTTGTGGAAAATCGTTATCCATATTTCCAATAACGTGGACTCTCATGTTCGTACGTAAATTCAAAGTTTGGACTATACTCCATAGGGGCGATGATTTTAGACATGCCTTTATGATATCCGCACGTGTACCTCTTGTGACGACGGGAAGTGTCTGACGAAAGTCACCTGCAAACACAAAAGTGACACCACCCATGACAGCGACTGAGTTTCTCAAGTCCTTAAGTGTTCGATCCACTGCTTCAACATGAGCTCTATGACTCATGGTACATTCGTCCCACATTATCAACGACGTATTCTGTAACAATTGACCAATGGGCCCATTTTTGCGTATCGAACATACCGACTGTTGCTCCAATGAAACTGTCAATGGGAGTTTGAAGGTAGAGTGAGCAGTTTTACCGTCACTCAATAAAGTAGCCGCAATCCCAGAAGAAGCCACTGCCAAAGCTATTTTTCCGGATTGCCTAACATGTGCTAATATTAAATTAGCGAGGAATGTTTTCCCTGTGCCTCCTGGGGCGTCTAAAAAAAAAATTTTTCCTTTATTATTCGTTACGCTATCAATAATTTCATCAAAAGCCTGTTTTTGGTCTGTGACTAATTTAGGCAAATTTTCATTTACAAAAGTAGCTAATTCACTGATGTTGTGCGGATGTACCAACATTGTATCTATTGCATCATTTACAGGGCGAACTGGAGACGGTAATCCAAAGTCACTCAATGTTTTATCATTCAATGCTAAAAGTTTGTTTTCAATTTGTATTAAACCTTCATTGTACATAACATCATTAAAAGGCATGGTAAAGTCCTGATTTTGTTGTCGATTTCTATGTCTGATATCTTCACAAAAATTGTCCTTGAAGATATCCCATAGTTTTAACGGTTCAGATGGCTGACAAAATAGCAGTATCACCACAAATAACTCCCTAAGTTTCAATGAACATTCCGACATCGAAGCTTCTCTTAATGTCTTCTCCCAGTGATCATCATTTTCCAGCAAACCTCTGTCCCGGCAAGCCGCTTGATACGTCTCCTTGACCACTCCATTTATAGTTTTCAAATCTTTGAATGATGTGGGACCGCGTACGTGGTGCAATAAAATTCTTAGATAAAAGCATTCTGATTGTGACGGATGTACACCGTACACTCTTCCCAAAGCTTCATCTCTTTTTATTTCTGGATGCCCATCGACGTCTTGACCGCGCCTTCGTCTTGAAAATTTGTTATTAGCCCACGTATAATAGTGTGGAACTTCGTGGTACAACAGCGTTTTTGCAAATTCGTCGGTATTGCAGAGTTCAAAAAACGCTAATAGAGTGGTTTTGCGCGGATTTTGGGCAACTTGTCGCGCAGTTCCTGGTGTGAAAAACACCCTTTGCCCGTTTTCTAAGTGCACGGCCAAATGCACGACCGTGGGATGTCGGTCGTGGATCGGAAATTCGAGTATTCGCCAGACGGCTTCCGATGTACTTATATATCGCCCATTTAAATAATTTTCCACCTCATCATGCGGATTTCTAACGCTGAACGTGGCTTGATCGGAACCTTTATTTATATATTTACATATATATTTTATAGCCTGAACTGAATGGCAGTATTCGACGTTAATGTGGGCGTTAAATGACCTGCACAACATTGGAGAGTATGGTACAATCCATCTGTTATCTATTGTAATCGGCCTCCCTCTGATGTTTACAACTGCGACTTGACCACCATTTTCAGCATTACGACGACGATATACAGGATAACCATCCTCGCCTGTCTGAGTATCGGTGACGAATCGCCGAGGATATTTCTTTGAACATATACCGTTCTTCATACACGGTGATGATAAATTGTGCTCCCCACAAGGTCCATGGATCATGTTTTTGGTGATAATATCGAATAATATTGGGTCATCATCTTTGTTTGGTAGTTCAGCAACTATTATACTGTCTATTTCATCTGGTTGTATTTTTTGTGCAAACCAAAACAGCATATGACAGTGTGGTAGTCCGCGTTTTTGCCATTCAACACTAAGCATATGGCATTTGACTTTGCCGAATACCTCGTCTTTAGTGAACGACTTGATCATTTTCTTCATCTTTAAATGAAAAACCCTAGCAATAATGTCATGACGGTCGAAAGAACGTTGGCCAGCAAATAGCTCTTTCTTAATTTCTGGCCACTCCGGATTGCAAGTGAACGTCACAAATAAATCGGGTCTTCCATAGTTGCGTACATACGTCATTGCATCTTGGGTTTTTTCATGCATGTAACGCGGAGAGCCGGTGAAAGATGAAGGCAAGATGACATGTTGGCCAATATTTGCAGCGTTGACATTAGCATCCTGATTTATAGCGTCTCTTAAATGGATATAGTCATCAGCTCTCAGTTGTTGTTGATTGCGACTTATGTAACTTAGTCTCTCTGTTATCATTTTAGCCATCATGTCAACACAGTATTGACTAAACAAATCCCGATAATAATGAAGGGGATTAAAACTGTTGGCCCTGGTCATCAATCTATACATATAAAATTGCATACACGAAACTGTTTTATTTCGCGCTGAATTTTGTAGAGGGATAGTCAAATAATAACCATCTTCACCGTTAACAAACATCAAAGGGTATTGTAAGGGATCGTAAGCTCTGTGTAATTCAGAAACTCTTTTCAGTTGACCATCTTTGCAATGAAGGACTATATCTCTAGGTCCCTTATCTTCGTCCACCAATAATACTGCAACTTCGTTTGCTGTAGGTGAATTGTATCTTCCACGATGTTGATTTTGTGGAGTGCGGTCAGCGTGAATGATTAATTTTAAGTTTTCAGATGAAGAGTTATGTTCTAAATTGTATTTGAAACTGCGAATATAAATGTTATGACTATTTAACGACGTCTGTAAATCATTGATTAAATCGATATTTAGGTTAGGAGCAATATTAGACCGCAACGAAAGTTGGTCGGCATCAGAAATGAAATAAATTTGTAGAAACTGCGGGCTTTGCCCTGGCGAAGGGAGTAGACTACCAATTAAGTGATAAACTTGCCCTTCTACTTTAAATGTAGGCATAAAGTTTCCTTCGCGAATTTCTTTAGCACCGAATGACGTCATTTGGAAGAGTGTATTATACTTTCGTATGTTTTTTAAAAAATGCGCAGATAATAGATGATTGCCCAGTAATAGATCTTTTATTGGTTGTGGTGGTGCCTGGATATCAGGAAGAACCACTTTTCCTGCAGCACAACACATACCATTTGGTTCATCGCTCCATTTATTTGCAAAACACTTAGGACATGTTTTATTCATTTCGCCTATTTTCACAGTGTTTTGCTGAGCATAATCTATATTGGCATCGTAATTGAAGGCTGATCTATTTCCTTGGGCTATATTCCGATTACGCGCTCTGACTGTAGCTGCTCGCTGTCTTTCTGTTGCTAGGCGCTGCGAGCGCTCAGTGCTAGTCTCCCTATCCCTTGTCTCACAGACATGCTGCCTTAACTCAGATAGACGGTGCGCACGTTCAGCGCTAGTTTCTCGAGCACGGGCCCGCGTCGTCCTCACATTTTGGCTTGCGAGGCGCTGTGAGCGCTCGGAGCTAGATTCTCTAGCGCGTGCTTGCGAAATATATTCTCTATTTCTCGAGAGGCGTTGCTCATTTTCAGGGGCAGATTCTTCCGTACGGCGTACTCGATCGGCTCTTGTCTGTGATGTCTGCCGAGACAGTTGAGATTTCCTTTTAGGCATGCTCTCAACAAACCACGCACAGACTTGAAAACAATTATGAACAAAGGGAGAGCGACTCGAACACCGTCCGCCTTTACAAAACAAAACAATCGTAATATCGAATAACTCGTGTCGATTATTACGATAGAACGAAGTACGAAACTACGAACATACAAAACAAACGTACAACGAAATTACGATATTTTCGATTATGAGGTATCTATCAACAACAACAACCATGCGAACGAAACAACCGAAACCAATAACCAACTGACATGTAATTTTTAGAACTCCAACTAACGACAACGTGGGCATAATAATTCGAGAGGGTCATCAATCCACGGAAAGTCTTAACACCGCGATTCAGAAAAATGACGTCATTGCAGAACGCCATCTATGGGCAAATAGGTAAAACGTCTGCACAATGAAAGTTATGCTAGGGTCATTTTGCGTTTTAGTAATTTTATATTATCTCCGAAACTTTATGACCAATTGATATACTGTAAATGGCAAATCTTATCTGTATGATGTTCCTGTGATACTGAAATAATTTATTGTCATAAGAATTAATATTTTGTTGCTCAAATAATCAACCAAACGTAACAATGCCGAAAAAAAAATTTTTTAATGCAATAATAGAAGTATAAAAGATAAAATATAAAAGATAGAGATATGGTATCGCTGACTTTTTTGTAGAAATAATTAAGATGAACCAGGTAGCCATACATTCTTTTTAATTTTAAGCAACTGTTTAGGCAGCGCACGCAAATAATTCTGTTTTACGAGGTATTTTTTTCCGACTTGCCAGACAAAAGTTGTGATAGCTCGGT
The DNA here is from genome assembly GCA_032191425.1 of Lymantria dispar. Classification (NCBI taxonomy): domain Eukaryota; kingdom Metazoa; phylum Arthropoda; class Insecta; order Lepidoptera; family Erebidae; genus Lymantria; species Lymantria dispar. The sequence continues at coordinate 12,674,524 of CM063454.1, read as the reverse complement.
TAATATACATGTTATAGAAACAATTTATAGCCTATAGCACTCAGGAATAATGTAGCTTTCTGCCAGTTAAAATAAAATTAGAATTAGATTATGAGTTCCAGAGATTACCCCCTGCATACAAACTTACAAATTTTACCTCTTTATAATATTAGTATAGATTTGAATTAATATGAACATGCGTACTTTATGCGCCTAACTCCAAGGAGCTTGCATGCCACGATGTTTTATCGGTATAAGAAATCCAACAATTCTCATTTTCTGCTAGTTTAACCTTTACAAAGACGAACAGTGCCCTACATTGTAAAAATAATATATTCTTACGTACGTAATTTGCTATAAAAGTGGTGTGGTTCGCTCAGTTGGCCCTAATTAGTCCAAAACAGTAAGCGGTGACATGAATAAAATCAAAATCGTCATTTTAAAAGTATTCTGAAAGGTAGAATAATTACCACAGCACTTTGCATCAATAATAAATTAATATTTCTATATCATTATCTAGTCTACCTCTTGTGTATATAGTCTCTCTATCAGTTGATATTCTGTCTTTGTATACATCCTTATGAAGTGTGTAATTACCTTGAAATCAGTTTAATCACGTTTAGCTTTCCCTTAATCAACCTCCGCTAATGTTCCGGTCAATGGTCTTATAATCGATCATCATTAGTTTGAAGATTATTCTACTTGAAACAACCATCTGACCTCTATATCTTAAGTTTTAAATAAGAATGACGAATTAAAAATTCATTTGTTGTAATTTCACGTACATGAGCTGAACTTTGTAGGCTGTGTATTCATTGGGGAACTTATTCTTCACATATTTCACTTGAGGTTTGTAGGTTGAACTCAGCGGGGAACTTATTCTTTGTGCATTTCAGAAATAATTATACTGAATGTTTTGATTTTGGTTGTTAATTTAACCATCTAAATCATCTATTTATTAGAAGCTATTTAACTGTACGTTGGTGAAGGAGTTACATGTCTGTATAAAATCATAATCTGTATAAATTATAATACATATATTATAATTTATTATAAATAATGGTGAATAATATAGATTAATAATGGAGCGTACCTATAGCGTAGAATTTTTGAAGACCTAGTACTGAACAGGTCAGTTAGTACGAGTAAATTTGTTAAAATATTATAAAAATAATTTAATAATTTTAAGACAACACCATGCACTAAGGAAATAATCCTTGTATTGCTGGGAACTTTACAAACATATAATTAACAGACACAAATTACATCCAGAATCAGACTTTAGATACACATGGCGTTTTTTACACTGCTATCGACTACTTATTGTCGAAATAAGCCTACCTAAATACTGTCACCGATACTGGTATTTGAAAAAAAAAAACAATTTTGTAATTGTCACTCATAAAGTCGTAAGCGACAGCTACTGATCGAGAAAATTAGAAAATTTAAGAAAACTTAACGACTAGTTAAGTTTTCTTAAATTTTCTAATTTTCTGCGCAACTTTCTTAATTTTTTTTCCGTAAAAGTCATTTTCAAAGTATTAGAAAACTTAAAAAAAAAGATGGACGAAATCGGTAAAGTCGTTCTCAAGTTATGTTATTGTCCTGCCTGAACAGCGCCACCTACCGGGTCCAATTGTGAATCTAAACCATCCTCGAATCCCTTTGAATATACACAAAACATTTCGTCAACATCGGTCCAGCCGTTTAGGAGGAGTTCAGTGACATACACACGTACACTAGAAATTTATATATAAGATGAACACGCACGTGCGTTTGTTTATAATCCATATTATACAAGCTGCCGTCTGCCGCATTCCGTTCGACGCGTGAGTCATGTCTGTTGTCATGACTATCAGAAATATCATGAAGGATAGATATATGTAGGTTAATCGGTTCCTATGACATATGCAAAACGCTGGAATAGATCTGGGCGGTGTTTGAAGACAAATTGACCTGGGAAATTAACCTACTATATTGTTGGTCAGTTGGGTTGCATAGTTTTATTTCGAGTTTATCTTCTTTTAGTTCGTTTTTTACGACACCTACGGGTAAAATAGGGGGGGTGGTACACTATTTCTAAATAAGTAATTTTTTTGTTACCTAAGTTGCTTTTTGTAATGATACTAACTTGTTACTTATTTCATATTTACTATACTGTTCACAATATCGTTGTTTCGGATTATTTACCACTATTAATCACGGGAGAGTGGCTGAGGCATTTTATTTTATAGGCATACATCGACAAAAAGATTTAGATTAAAATCAATGACCTTTATAAAGTATTTACTTACTCTTTCATTAATAAATGGCATTGCAATCTTTTTATAACTTCATATCATTGCGTATGAGTATAAAAGTTCAGTCGATTACAGCTGTCGTGCACCTTTCAAACCATACTTTTTATGGCTACCTGCACGATATTTTCCGTAATTAGTATGGCCAATATAAAAAGTTAATATTAAATTAAAAACATTCTTAAATGGTAAACTGTTTTGAGGTGATAAGTTATTTTATAGCAACACATTGTCCAACCATACAGCAACTTATCGTTAAATTTCAAGATGTCGCACATAAATATAAGGTAGATGAGGGCTGTCGGTGGTTCATTTAACCTCAATCCTGAAAAGGATCACATTTACTGCAGATCCTTACACCTGCATTATCCACGTGTTGATCGAAGACTAGACCAGTGCCAGCTATGGCATCTCTTGACTTGCTACCTGTTCCGATTACTATAGCTGTTAATCTGTCCCAGTTCTGACCTGCCTGGCCAAAACTAGAATGCCAGACGGCAGGTACAAATTTGTTCAAACGGTAACATAACATTTGCGCTTTGTCGAGAAGAACAACTTTGAGCGTGTACTGTATTCTCATTGCTATAATACTTATGGAAATAAGAATCGAGTTACATATCTTGCATGCATTTTTTCAATATAATATTTATAAGAAATATTTATCACAGGAATTTACGCTTGAATATCGCATGCCTGAGTAGATGCTCTTAGTTTATTAAATAAACTATAAACTGAAAAATTGTTAAACGTTAATCATCGTCTGACAAATAATAATGTTTCGCAAGATCGTTTTTATACGAGTAATGTACACTGTGAATTAAATTGATGATGTTTCATTAAAAGAGTTATGAAAGTGCGTAATATATTGTCTCGTGTTTCATTTAATAGTAGCATTAAAGTAGAAATCAACCAAATGCGTGGACATAACAAGGCCGTATTAATCGAAAGATGTTGTTTGTATTAGTGAGCCCTTAAATTGTTGCCGTCATAGTATTTTTCATTCTTCTATACAGCTTGTAAAAATAATTGCTCAACGTGATATAATTTCAATTATTTTTTAATATAAATGTGGAACTAACTAACACTACCTAACTTACTATCATCACTTCACATCATCAATATAAATTAAAACTATTTTTATCGCGTTTGTTTTTGATTTTTGATTGCTCGACGTCGCCAAGATTTTGCAGCGTTCATGGGCGGACTAAGATGTATCACGTTCAATAAGTCATATTTATTACAGAGATTTGTATCTATTCGATATAGAATTAGTTATTAATTTTTGACCTATATTTTGATAGAAATTTATTGCCAGTACAAAAAGAAAATTATTCTATATGAAAAATATATATTGTTTTTGGTCAGTAATTATTAATCATATATCTATAACATTTAATTTGATATGAATAGTACCTATTCAGATATTACAAAATTATCATCAAGACAGATAAAGAAAAGACACATAATATAATGTTTTAGATGAGATATGATGATTAGATTAGATGTAACAAATATAAATGCGAATAACTCAGTAAAATTATTTTCGTTAAATTGTCGAATAATATAATATTTCTTAGACATTTGACTAACACTGATATGTCCTGTAGACCAAGATCAGAGTTTGGTTTATTCATGCCATAAAATCAATCGAAATATATATTTTTTTCTTAATCGATTAAAACTTAGCCTTTAAACTTAGCTTAATCAAATACTACGATTTTATTGATATATATTTTCATCTAGATTGGTACATTTATTACTTGTTGGACGTGAGACACCTTAGTCCGCCCGTGACCATGAATGCTGCAAAGTGTTCGAAACGTCGGGCAATCATAAATCAAATACAAACGCGATATAATCCGTAAAAGTAGTTTTATTTACAATACAGGGTATTTGTTTTTAATTTAACATTAACGTGAATCAGTCAATTCTATTCTTAATTTCTTGGCATATGAAACAATGCATAAACAATAGTAGGCTAAAAATAAATAAAACTTGGTAGTCATGAAAGCGTAGATGTTACAAAATATGTTACTAAATATATTTTAATTTGCGAATAATTCTCACACTTAATAAATCAGAAGTCGGTGCAACAATAGTACATACTCGGTAATAAAAAACAGAATATAATTATAAGCCACTAGAATAATGATTTTATTGCTTTTGTTTAAAAAAGTACTGTTCAGGTTAGAGAAAATCACTCAGTGTAAAAACATAAAGCAATAAAGCATAAAAGACTTAGAACGTACCAATAATTTTCTAGTCATAGAACAACATTATAACAAAAGAATTTACGTCAAAGTATGAATGATGGGTATTCTGTAATCATCTGTTACATACTTCACAGCATAATAGTTGTATATAAGTATTGCATACTTTCAAAAGTACTTCATAAAAAAGGCCAATAAGAATTAGAAATTGCCGCTCTTTTCATTGAACAGTTATATCCATTACAAATGTAGATTGCTAATAGAAATATTACATAAGAGAGACGCTTTTAAATATAATATAGATTTGTTATACAACTTTTGTAAAAAAATATTAAAATGTCTGTATCATAATAAATGATTTTATTTAGTGCGTGATTAAGATTTGAAAATTAGGTAAATATTAATTTAAGAAATTCAAATCATTTATTATGTATAAACCCCGCGGGGGTACTTACATATTGTCATTTTTTTACATTTTTTCTTAAAATTACCGCCGGATCAGAACGCGACCGCACTGAGAAGATCCGGCAAGAAACTCAGTGGGATTGTCTATTTTTTATTAATTTTTCTAATTTCACTTAAATAAAATTATATCTTACAACATGCTTATTAATAGTTCCAGTGTGATGCCATTCGAAATATTACATAATACAATTCACAAATATAATTATAAAACTAATTAACGAATTAAAAAACTAACATATCGAAATCCATCCATCGGTTCGTAGACGCCCACTGTTGGTATGGCTTCCCCACGAGAATGCCACTAAGAAAGGGCCTGTGCCACTTGGGCACACGGTTCTCTGTAATTTTCAAAATGTCGTCCCTCCTAGTAGAACTTTGGAAATATAGTGAGCGAATTATTTTCTTGAAAATTTTATTGTTATAAACAATCATTATTGTTAGTGAAGAAGTAATAGCAGGAACAGAAGAATACTGTCATCTACTTTCTTTCGGTCCCTCGCTCGTTGTAAAACAAGTATAAATAATTTTGGTGTAAAAAAGATTAACTTGAAGTAAACAAACCTGAGCACCGTGATGTAATCTTAATTTCTCTCCTATTGTGGCAGAAACTTATGGGACGATTGCTACAGCACGCTACAGCATGAATATATGAGCTGAAGAAATAAATTAATTACTTCATAAAAACTAAATTCTTTAAATCGCTTATCTATGGTTATATATAATTTACAATGAGCAAAAGCGATGCGAATCTGAGTTGCAATCGCACAGTCCATAGTAACTTACGCAAGTCTTATATAACATAGCTATAACCGGAGATCTCGATCGACGACTGTCCACCGCAAATGACCGGTGTCCGCATGTTACTGGGTCAAATTTGTCGGACGGTTGACTTGACATTTCAACGACACGAATTAATGTCCTTTTTTGAACGACTCTTTTAAATAGTAGTTGTCAGGCGCTTGATAAATTGTAGTCGTCAACGTCATCTTACGCCATTCTTAAAGAAATAAATAGAAGGTCTTTCGCATTGAATATACCTATCACGTTGAGATTTTATTGCAAAATATATAATAATATATGTATAACTAGACTTTATAATTATAGGATACAGATTTACATGAAAATATATTTTGTTCTCCGTGTGGTGATGGAGTAAGAATACAATTCACCACCCACAATCGTGCCTTTGGATGTCTTAGAAGGCGACTGAGACGTATAATATGCATATAACATTTATACAAGAAAAAGAAAACATGAAATCAAACCATAGAAAAATGAATAAGATAGAACGGCCATGTGGGCGGGGCAAGCGTGCCACAATTACGATCAAACGGTCTTAATATTGACGAAATTCGTTATACCGGCTCTTAGTTGCGCTCATATAGTGTATATACCTTGAATGAAGCTCCGACAAAAAAGAGAAATATGCCGTCTTGCGCTGTTACAACGTGTCGAAAACGAAGTCAGTTGCGTAGTTATAGTCTAAGAAGGCATTTCTTTTCATCATTAAGTCCATAAACTTATTAATTCAGTGATATTTCGTAATTTTATGAGAGTATTATGTCGTTTACAACAATCAATTATTAAATCGCAAAAAGAGCCAAACATTATGCATCGTCTGCCGTACATGGATATCACCTTTTATTAGTCCAGCAACCGCGCAATGTACTGCGTTAAATGCGATATCACTAAGAACCGACTTATTAGCGTGGTAGTATACGTTTTCATTCAAAACATTGACGTTGATCCACCCGTATCGATAGTGTTGTCCAACATACTTATAAGTTATCGATTTCAATAATTACCTATGTGTTAATTTTATCATATAAATAAAAATTTTAACACTTTTAATTTAGTAATCGTTTTATTTAGTTATATTAACAATATTTAAATAGGTATTTAAAAATCAATTATTCTGATATACATTACCTACTTAATTTATCTTGTATATCTAATATAGTAGTATAATATAATAGTAGTATAGTAGTCTAATATAATTGTACATTCTTGTATATTTTCCGTGTGGTGACGGAGTAAGAATATAATTCAGCACTCCCTATCTTGCCCGTGGATGTCGTAAAAGACGACTATGGGATATAATATCCGCATAACATCTGTGCAAGAGAGGGAAAACTTGAAATAAAACCCTATACCAACATGTCTGACCAGCATAGTATAGTAGGTCAAATTCCCTCTCATTGTGGAGGAGGCCCGAGCTCAACAGTGGGACGTATGTGGGCTGCGATGATGATGATGATGATGATCTATTGTACAAACTTCATAGTGCTCATTAGTACTTACTCTTTAGCATTTAATAAAATAGAAATAACAAAATAATAGTAATAAAATATCTATGTTCGGGACCAATCACTAAATATATATATATATATATATATATATATATATATATATATATATATATATATATATATATATATATATATATATATATTATTTGAAGTTTAATATTTTATGGTAAATAGGTACATTTTAATTTTAGATGCCCATGAAATTAAAGTATTAGAAAACTATGGATTAAGGCAACTGGTAGTTAACTAAATACCAACTAAATCGAGCACAATTTGTTCACAACATTTTGTAGAGTACTAAAAATAATGGTAAAGTGATCAAATAGTATTGTATTTCATTTTTATTGGAAAACTAAATGTTTAATTAAGTAGGTATTTAGTTTTCGTACAAAATAATTGTTCTATTCTTCCTTAAGATGGAATAATTTATGATAAGAATGAATTTCTTGAGACTGGTTATTCATTACTAGTTATTATATGTGTTGATTTCTAACTTTTCATAAGTGTTGAATTTTTATTACAAGAAATGTTGACATGATAGTCATCATCTCAGCTCATATACGTTCCACTGCTGGGCCTGAGCCTCCTCCGCAATAATAGGCAAATTTACCTTACTATACTATAGTAGTCAGACAGGTTAGTATAGGGTTTTCTTTTGAGTTTTTCTTCTCTTGCATAGATGTTATATGCTTACTATATCTCTTAGTCGTCTCAATATATTAGGATGGGACATCCGCGGCTAAGATACGGAGTGGTGATTGATATTCTTATTCCGTCACAACACGGATAATATTAGTATATTTTTGTTTACAATAAACAAAAATGTACTAACAAGTAGCAGTATATCAAAAAAATTAAATAACTGTTTTGTTTTTTAAGTTAAATAATAACACCAATAAAAATAAACCGAATTTCAATAAACAATAATATTTTAACATATTTTAAGAATGATATCTGAAGCTTACGCGAGCATTGTAAATAAAACTACTTATACGGATTATATCGCGTTTGTATTTGATTTAGGATTGCTCGACGTTTCGAATACTTTACAGCATTCAGGGTTACGGGCGGTCTAAGATGTCTGACGTCCAAACAAGTCAACGTTATTATAAACGTCCATGCCCCCGTCGCAGAGACCGTGTGAAAGCGCCCACAGTTGGAGCGCCTCCCTGCAGTACTACCTTATGTGAAAGGAGTCACTGACAAGATTGGCTTCATCCTGAAACGGGCTTCCATAAAAACTTATTTTAAGCCACTCAAGAGGATTAGTCAATTCGTACCACCTGTCAAGTGCCAGATCCCTCTACAAGATGAAGGAGTTTATAAATTTGACTGTGACTGTGGTCTCTTATTAATATGTTTTAATTGTATCTTGTGTACCGGTGTGTACCATATATGGGAACAATATAATATACTCGCTTACGTAATTTATTATAGCACTTAAATTTTCTGTCACACATACAGAGTGTAGTGAGGAGTATTTCATTTGCATGATTTTACTGTTAAATTACTGACTTGCATTACAAATAACTTCAACACATCACACAAGTAAGTGCTTAATTTAAAGGCATTAATATTTTTGTTTCGATGAAACAGGCTAAATAAATATCGTGTAGTATATCGACCATGGCAAGCACTAGTGTACATGTGTTTTTTTATATGTGAGTATACGTTGCCTACAGAACTTAGTTATAGTTTGTGTACCAACTGCAACTTCGAAATTTATGTGTGTGTGTGTTATGTTAGTGTGTGAAATTATTGTAAGCATAGACCTTGCATATGTGTTAACATTAGCGGGAGGGAGTAATTATGCCACGCTGGTTTTCGAACAAAATCAGGGGAATAGCCTTTCTAAAGTATTAATATTTCTGTGAATCAAACCCTATACCAGACCGTGTGACCAGCGTGGTATAGTAGGTCATTTGCCTTCCTATTGTAAGGGATGTACGAGCCCAGGACGTATATGAGCCGACATAAATATAACTAACATATTATGTTGAAATTATATAATTGAAATAAATTTTATGCTAGTAATTTCAATTAAAACCCTTTTTCAGAAGAGCCTAGTCAAAATATTGGGTTAAATTTAATAATAATGTTTTTTTTTCAGTTATCGATATGTGTACTTCCAAATATTTGTCGAAATGAAACCTAATACCTACCTAAAGGCATATTAAACTTAAATAATTTCCTTTCGAGGCCAATCATTCTTTTTAAGATTGCAGTGACGTAAATCGTTTTACGATTAACTAAACATAAAATTTGCTAACAGTAAGTTTTATTTATGATATCAATTCCGTATTTCTGAAGGAATATCTAAAAAATAAAATTCTATTTCACCTAAATATATAAAATTGTGGCAGGAATAGGAAGGGATACTATTGTCATCTAGTCCAGGAAAGTTGTGGATCTGACAGGTCTAAACTAAAATTTTTGGCGATAGTAAAATTTAAACGATATTTTACAACAGTGCCATGCTTATGCTATTTTTGACGCTGACTAACACATTATAAATAAAACTATTTGTAAGGATTTTATCGCGTTTGTATTTGAATTTTCATTGGCCGACGTTTCGAACACTTTAAGCGTTCATTGTCACTGGTGGACTAACATGTCTCACGTCCAACAACTCGTAGTTATTACAGAGATTTATATCTACCCACTATAGAATTATTATTGAATCCACAATATCTTCGATAACTAGTTATTATAATATTCCTGTGTATCTACGGCGATTGTCATAAATATAATTACATCGCTAAAAAGTACAATGAAGCAGGTCAAGGCGATAAAACTATTAGAGAGTTTCCAACATAAAATGAACAATGAACAACGGGACGCGTCTGCACTACAATGATATACAAGGTTAAATGAAGCGAATAAACGCTACAAACGGACGTATCAGAGGCTCAATAAGAAAGATAAGGCTGAGAAATATACAGTATTGTTTAATGAAATACGTGTACATAAATAATAAAGCAGATTCAATGAACTGAGTGAACTGTGAATCATGTTCATGATACACATTCGATTTTCTAATCAAATAAGTTAAAATATTGCTGCTCCTAATATTGGCATAATACAGTCTAGAATTATGTTCTTATATTACAAATTATTTTATGGGTAATCCCATCATATCGTCTCTATATTTCTCTGTAGCTATTAACAGAATTATTAGATTAGATAGGTCTGTTCCCCTCACAGAAAAAAGTATTAATATTTCTGTGGTTCCCCTTTTATACTTTTTTATACTTAGATAGTTCCCTTTTATATATTTGCTTAGATATAGACTAAATAAAACATGGTGTTAGCGCATTCAAGCCAATCATTTCTTAAGATTTATAATAGAAATATAGATAACAGTAAATTTTATTCTCAATAGGCTTGTTAGTTATACCATATAGTTTCATAACTGCTTCCAACAATGAGTTTGACAATCTAAGGCGCTGTTTGGAATATCTTTAGGAATTCAAAATTTTACTTGCTAGGAAACATAGTTTCCATGTTCTGTATACTTAGTGCTCATTAGTAAAAAAATGTCAATGAAACTAAAAGCTAAAAACAAATTCAATAGCGTCAACAACAGTTTTTATCGTCGGTATGCAATAATTGGGCCCATTGTTTCCAAATAGCGTCCTTCGTTTAAATTTCTAATTCACTATCAATTGTCTGATTTGATCAACACAAAATGACCTCAAAAATAATTATACTGTAAATTCTCTGGAATCATAATCCTGATTTTATGAAATGTTTGTATTATAATATAAATTGTTCAAAAAACCTCTCAGCGAGGCGTTTCGTTAATATATAAGTTTAGTAGAATATTGCGGAACTCAAATGACTATTAACCTAAATTAAATTCTATTGTTCAATACCCTCGTCATTATACCTTAGCTGTCATGACGACTAGCAAGCACCTTGTTGTCAAAGGCACAAAAGTCCGATTTTGATTGACTTGCAATGCGCGTCCTAAATTCGGCAATGTGTGTCCCAAATTCGAGCTGACTTAAAAACCAACTCTATCGATGGTATCACAATTGCGTTTAGTTTATATACCCCTAACGTAGATATTTCTTTCCTTTTACAGACAAAAATGTAGATAGAATAAAAGTAGGTTAGCACCTACATTTATTAAAGTACGATGTCCATTGATCAGGCGTCACCATTGGTGCCGATCAAGCCTCAAGTAACGCTGCAAAATGGTGCTTTTATAAAGAATAGTCATAACAGAAGCAGTTTTTGTGGTGTCGTACCGTCGAATGGTAATGGAACGTTCAAAACTTTCGCCGTTAATCGTAAGAGTTGGAGTGGAAACGTGACTCTTCCGCTTCAACAGTTCACTCCCGACGTAGAACAAGCTCCGCAATTGGCAACTTTCCGCTCGGGGACTGGTACGTTCCCGAGAAACAGAGAGCGGAACAATAATACTGCGAACGGAATATTAACACCTAACGGGAACGCAGTTCAGATATTCAGAGGAAATGAAGTGAGGAGGTGCGGAAGCACAAACGGCCGACGTTACGCTGAGATCGGAAACTGGAATAAAAGGTGAGTACATCAATTTTGTTGCGATTTTTTTCTTGAAGGTAATTTAATAAACCTACATAAAGACAAAGAAAGTTAATTGAAAAAGTTCTCCACATTGACACTTGGGTAGATTCAAAATTTTATTATTTAAATTACAGAAGTTATTGAATACTCAAGTGTAGTTTTTATTTAACTGTACAGGTGCGCAGTGCACTAAGTAACGGCTTTACGTGTCGATAGCCGTGATTCCCACGTAGGGTATTCTTTTGTGTGATCCACAAATAATTGCCCTAGATTCAGTCTAAGAGACTGGATGTATTTGAATCCGTTAATTATATTTTCCCCATGACACGTGAAATCATTATTTAATGTGTAGTTGTTATTTAAAAAAATTAAAAGTGATATAATTTTTGCCCAGCTGTAACTAAAGTTATTAAATTGCTTTCTTACAAACGCATACTGGCTAATGTATGTAAACTGTTTCCCCTATGAATATTGGTTCGCTACAAATCAAACACGGTCCCTAAGGCAAATAAAAATATCTTCCGTACCGTGTTCGGCTAACTTTTACTAAAGCTTTATTTTCTCCTTTTTCATCTCGAGTAATTCTGTAACAAGTTTCCCAATTTCATTTTCTCGTCGCTTTCATTTCCTCCCGTATAGTAGCTTCTCCTACCCTTAATATTACTTTTATTAGCTCAAACCGTTTAACAAACATTGGTTTGAGAATCTAATAAAGGTTTAGTTACGTTTGCACAAAGAGATGATCGCTTAAACTTGATTCATTTTCTTATTTTTATATCCAATGTTTGAATGTGGAATGACATTTCTTTGTGGCTTTTGACAAATTTGGATTGATATTTTATATTCTACCAGCTTTACTTTAAATTAGTCTTTTTATAAATTTAATGATTGTTTAATTCGTTTTGGATTAATTTCTGATTTGTAAATTGAGATTTTTTTTAATGAAAGGGTAGAGTTTAGCTTGTCACATAGAATAACAGCGATATTTTGAATTTATTTTATGCCTTTGTCTGTAAAGTTCTATATCTATTAAATGTTATACCAATATACATTTGTATTATGTTTCATAATAATAAGTATTTATTAATGCGTTACCAGTAGGTATATTATATAGGTAGAAATATAGTAATATTTCATATCGTACGTGCTTTCTAAATTCTAGTGTCATCGTCATCATTTTCATCCTGTTTTTATCTTAAATACTTGGCATCGACTCAATATGTACTCTTCTTTATACATATTGTAAAAATTTTGGTGATAGTTTTATGACCAGCCGCCCACCTGTCGTCAACCCTCTTTGGGAATGTAATTGTTGATCCTACGGCATCAGATTGCGTTGGTCCAGGTCGATATAAAACTCTTAGTTGTCTTTTACGACACCCAAGAGCAATACCCCTAATATTGCTTATATTAATAGTATTCGCAACGGTCACCACACTTGACCGCGCGACGGCTACCGACGTCCCGGGACAGGGATGTCGAGAGGTGAGGGTACCCGAAAGAGTATTCCGTCGGGCCGACCACTGACGACAAGTCACCCTGCTCCGGTGGTCGGCCTAACGGCGAAGGCGATGTGGGTACGAGTGGGTCATGGACCCGTGCGCCGTCCTTTCGTCGCCCGGACGGAATGGACCGCTTGCACGCTTACCATAGGCAACACAAAAAAAAATTAAAACAAAAAAAAAACGGTCACCACACAGCAAACATTTTATTGTAATATAATTAAATGTTTGCCGAATCTAATATAGTTTTTATTGCCTTTTATTCATTGACAATAGAAAGTTCGTCCATAATTCTCGCTCACTCAATTCGGGGAGGCCCTAGAGCTTGATAAGGACGTCCGATAATCTAACTAGTGCTTCGTCTGCTTATTAGGGGTTTATCGTTCTATGATTCGCCTTCACTAGCGATGTTATCGACTGTTCTATTTAGCAGTTTTGCTATTTAGGCGAATTTATTACCACTGTTTACTTCAGTCTATCAGATTAATAAAAGTATTTGGTAAGAGTAACAGCTTATTATTTTATTTGCTACGTTATATAGCTTTGTTTTCTAAAGCTGTGTACATTTTCGTATTTACTTTAGTTAGTAGCCTTAAATCAAGGCCTAATAATGAATTGGAATCAGTAGTATGTCCAATATGAGTATTAGGTGTTGTAAGTAATGTAACATTATTTTTTAATTCAAATAAATTTGTGTTTATTAATGTGAATATCAGTTTCTATGTTTTTTACTCTTTGAAATTGCTACATTAAATTAATTACAAAAATATTATACATCTTAATATTAGGAATTATTATATATATAGTTACCTGTTAATATAGCGCCATGTGTAAACTGAATTTTCAAAACCGGCTCTACAAGTAACCATCAAGGCAATATGCTATACTCGTGGTGACTTTTTTCTTACAACATAAAACTACTAGGCCAGGATCCACCGTACATTTTGTTATTTCATTACTAACAAGCTAATTTTTCGTGAGTAGCTTTATCTTGATGAGACGCCCGACAATATCTGTACGAAAACTCTCAATTGTGGTAGGTTTCGGAGGTAGGAGGGATAGAATATGTGCATTTGGTGGTTCTAAAAAATTTATTACTAACGGCGTGATTTTTGGTATATCTCAAGATAATCATCTAAATTATCTAAAAAAATATTTGTCCTATAAAATCTGTGGTTACATCACAGAGTCCCCTGCTCCCAACATGTATCGATAACGAGGTCATCAAAAGTAATTACTAACAAGCTGATTTTTCTTTTCTTACTTATTTAATATTTATATAAATTAACAGTCATTCATCATCATCATTTCAGCCTACAGCCGTCCACTGCTGGACGTAGGCCTCCCTCATGTTGCGCCACAATGTGCGGTCCTGTGCCGCCTGCATCCAACGACGCCCAGCAACTTTCACCAGGTCATCGGTCCACCTAGTGGGGGGGCGTCCTACACTGCGTCGTCCGATACGTGGTCGCCACTCGAGAACCTTTCTTCCCCAGCGGTTGTCGGTTCGTCGAGCGATGTGGCCTGCCCATTGCCACTTCAGCGTGCTAATTCTTCGTGCTATGTCGGTTACACCCGTTCTTCTGCGGATTGCCGTATTCCGGATTCTATCTCGCAGAGAAATCCCGAGCATAGCCCGCTCCATAGCACGCTGAGCGACTTTGAGCCTTGATATAAGGCCTACATTTAGGGACCACGTTTCCGTGCCGTAAGTCATCACTGGCAACACACACTGGTCGTAGACCTGTGTTTTCAGACACTGAGGTATGTTGGATGAGAAGATCCTCTTAAGTTTCCCGAACGCTGCCCAACCGAGTTGGATTCGTCGGCTGATCTCTTTCTCGAAATTGGATCTACCTAACTGGACTGTTTGTCCGAGGTAAACATAGTGATCGACAACTTCGAGAATCGCATTGCCAACTAGGACCGGTACAGGAATGACATGGGCATTTGACATGACTTTCGTCTTGTCCATGTTCATTCGTAAACCCACTAGTTGGGATACCCTGCTGAGATCATTGAGCATTGTGCCAAGGTCCTCCATGGATTCTGCCATAACGACTATATCGTCCGCAAATCGAAGGTCAGTGATGTATTCGCCGTTAATGTTGATGCCGAGTCTAGTCCAGTCTAAGAGCTTGAAGACATCTTCCAGTGCAGTGGTGAACAGTTTCGGAGAGATGACATCTCCCTGTCTCACGCCTTTCTGCAACTGGATCGGTTTCGTACTCTTATCCCGGATACGGACTGACATTGTGGCGTTCCTACTGTCCATAGAACCTTTCGACCTCTCCCAAGATCTCACTTTGGGATGAAATGACAGTGCCATCGTTGGTCTTCAGCTTAGTCATTTGGCTTTGCCCAATAGACAGATCTTGTGCGAACACTTTTGAGCCACGATTCCGCTCTATCGCTTCTTTAATACGGAGCGTATTAAATCGGCGAACAGTCATATTGTAATCGGTTAACAGTCATATTGTCCTACAAATTGCGCGGTACGTTATCCCGATCCTACGCTCAAAAGTTGGAGTACAGATCCTTGATGTAAAAATAATTACTTCCACTGGATGTAGGCCTCTCTCATATAACGCCACAGAGTTTGGTCTTGTGCCGCCTGCATACAACAACGCCCAGCAACTTTCACCAGGTCGTCGGGCCACCTAGTGGGGGGTCGTCCTACACTGCGTCGTCCTATACGTGGTCGCCACTCGAGAACTTTTCTTCCCTAGCGGTTGTCAGTTCGTAGAGCGATGTGGCTTGCCCATGCAAGCATAATATGTAGAAAACGCTGTAAGAACCCATCTTACCAGCGTGATGTAGTAGGTCTAATTGACCTCATATTGTGGAGGTGCTCAAGCCCAGCAGTAGGACGTATTTGAAAGAGATGATAGTGATGTTGATAACAGCGTATTGTCCGAGATGTTCCTCCATAAGGGGAGGGAAATTGACCTATTATACCACGTTAGTCAGACGTGCTGGCTGGTTTTGTTTCAAGTTTCCCTTCTCTTACAAAGATGTTATAAGCATATTAAATGCCTTAGTTGTTTGTTACGATACCCACGTGCCACGGCCCGTGCCAGAGAGGGGGTGGTGAATTGTATCCTTACTCCCTCACCACACCGTTCCTAAAATGTGTCTATTCTAAATAGCAATAATATTGACAGTTGGGCTTTATCATTATTTTTTGTTCCGCTATAAGCATCATAAAACTGTAATTGGATCATTACATTTGTTTTATTTCGAGTTATACATACGGTATCTCGAATATTACCGAGATAATAAAATTACTCCGCAACGAGTAAAGAAGCCCGTTTCTAATATAAAAAATATCAGTTAGTTGGGCAATCATTTCGGAGGTCTCACGAACACCGTAATTTGGTACAATTACGTACGCCACAACTTTTACTTGTATTTCAATGTTTGTAGCTTGGATTAAATATCCCTTGACAAATTCTAAAGAGAATAAAACGAAAGTTATATTTTTAGATTTCTTAGCTACTTGTGTGACTACCGTTACCAACGTTTGTGAATTAGGTTTGAGATTAATTATGACTTCTCGTTTATTTATGAGGGCAATTTCTTTTTTAGTTGTAGTCAGTATTAAAATAAACGTTAACCTTATCGTAAACTAGCAACCCGCCCTCGCTTCGCTTCGGTTTTAGTCGTTTTACCCGTGTAGTTCCCGTTCCCGTTGGAATATCGGAATAAAATATAGCCTAGTTTACGCCCTGATATTATAGCTTTTCATTGGTGAAAGAATTTTTTAAATCGGTCCAGCCGTTTTAAAGATTACCCGGAACAAACAGACAGATAGACAAAAATTTTTTAATCTGTATTTTAGGCGTATAGTCCAAATAACCGCGTGAGCATGAAAAAAGCCTATTATTTTGACATTACAAACAGACACTCCAATTTTATTTATTGGTATAGAAAACCGTTGAAACTCTAAAATAAAAATCATTATCAAATCTTCTTGTAATATTGTATTGTTATCGCATTTCAATGGAAAATAATGTAGTATATCGAAGATTAAAATATTTAATTAAAGAAAATATGTACACATAATACTGCGTTGGTTAAATGGTTTTTTATTAGTGCTGCATAAATGCAAAATTTTTGATTAAGATTAATGGGAAGCCTCGTCTCCAGCTCATATTTGGGCCATAATATTTACTTTCCGTGTGATAACGGAGTAAGAATACCGCCCCCTCTCTTACCCGTGGGTGTCGTAAACGACTACTAAGAAATACGATATGCAGATAATATCTATGCAATAGAAGGGAACCTGGACATAAAACCGGTCGAATAGTTATCCGTCTATAGCCGCGGGCCGGTCTATCAGGGGTAAGTACCACACTCTCCACAGAAAATCGACGTCCGAGTAGTAGCAATTTGTTACTGCACTTAATTCGGTGAGCGAGAGAGCCGAATGCCCAACTTTCTGAGGGTGTTTTCGTGTGATGAGTTTTAGTGGTGCTTTTAGTATCACCGAACTTCATTGCACGCATTCACACTCCCTTCACTTTCTTCGCGGTCTTAATCTTATATCATAAAAACAATATATCCGTTATAGATCTTTTGTATATGAGAACTGAGCAATGTTTTTACAAACGAACGAAATTGGAACAGATTGGCATATATTGATTATCACTCAAAATAAATCGTTACCCGCGTTATTTTGTAACAGCCGCCGCATGACGGATGGTGTCTCAGCCTTTCAGTATCGCTGAAACTGACATGAAGTGATTGAACGCCTATTAAGTGAAAGCGATGTTGAAGCTGTTGATCCATTTTGTCTGATGTTCCATTTGATTATTCTATTTTGTTTTGTTAAATTAACATTCCAGCATTTAAATACATCAATACTTTTTGTAATTTTTATAAATTTCTATTGCCTTTGTAGTCTTATGTAAACTATTGCAAAGAAATGCAAGATTCCAAGTCTCAACTTTGAATCGTGGGGTATATATGTATTATTAGGTTTTCAATCTAAAATCTTTATTAACAGGTTGAAGGAGATTCTTAAAATGAACTGAGCAGTATCTTATTCTGAATTAGTATTATATCATAATACAGATGACTGCTTGATAAATGACATATAGCGAAGGGATATAAATACAATAATTTAATAATGATTGCTAACCCTTACAATTATTTATCCTCACTGCAATAGCCAACCTGCTTCTTAAACGTAATAAGTAGTACACTAACCCTTTATTCCTATATACAATATATATTATACATACTATGAAAGAAGGGTACATATTGGGTAGATCCAAGTAATTGGCATAAGATGATAATGCCGATGATAATAAAACACCAACATATTATGTATAGACCAATAAATGGATCGTCATTGGATGCAAGCGGCACAGGACCACACTCTGTGGCAAATCTTAAGGGAGGCCTCTAGCATTGCACGCCGATAAGCTAAATAATAACGATGAAGCTTAACCAATAAATATGTGGTCTAACTTATTTCAAATCCAACCATTATTTTCTAAGTCACACAAAAATTGCAAAAAAGATTGGCAAGTCCAAAAATGGAAACCCCATACTTAACGCTCATTACATTTTTATTTTTAAAAAATACACTACCACAAAGAATAAATACAATACAATACATTTACTTTGTTCTATTAATTATAACTAAATGACACCGAGCCATTTGCTATAGGAAACAGCGTATAAAAAATCTGAACCTATTTAAAAATAATGTCTCGCTAAATAGTCTTCCGGACAGTACTTACTTCCTTTTCAGTTTTTTTTTTACACTGAATAAAATAAATACTCTTTAAATATGGTTATTATATCAGCTTACATAACATAAATATCCTTTATTGGTTATAATTTCAGCTCATATACACCCCTGGGGTCGAACCTCCTCCATAATAAGAGGGAAATCGACCTACTATACCACGCTAGTCGTTTTATGTTAGTATTGTGTTTTATTACGAGTTTTCCATCTTTATGAATGTTATATTCACATTCAATGGTCCCAGTTGTCTTTCACGACACCGACGGGCAAGAGAGTTTGTGGTGAATTGGGCTCTTATTCCGTCACCACACGGATTAAAGTTATCAAAAGTATTAATTGTAGTGCCTTTTCTTGACTTGCATAATTTTATTCACATTATCCAATAAGTACAATAGGAATAAAATAGAGACTTTTTTTCATTACCATCATCTCGGCCCATATACGTCCCACTGCTGGGTTCGGGCCTCCTCCATTATAGGAGGGAAGGTGACCTAGTATACCACGCTGTCTAGATTTTTTTTTATTGCCCATGGTGGCAAACGAGCCGGCAGCACACCTGATGGTAAGTGATACTGCCGCACATGGACCTTTGCAATACCAGGGGCACAGCCAGGCCGTTGCGTACCGTGAAGTAAATACTCTTCTTAAACCTCGTTTAAAGAAGGATGTACTATAGGATTTCATTTCGACTTCTCCTTCTCTTGGATCACAATTATGTGCATAGACGACGACCGAGGGCGTCTTTTACGACATCCATAGGCAAGAGTGGGGTGATGGATTGTATTCTTACTTCTACACCACATAGACGTTTTTAATTCGAGCCAATGCTCATTATCTGTAATGCTTACAGCATTATCGTTTAACTTTTCGCATTGAAGCGTGCAACTTTATTGTATCATTTAAAAATATTGCCTGCGCAAAGCTATTAAAATGAAATCATTCGTGCAAGATAATGCAGTTGCATCATGATTACAGAGAGCTTTAATTTTATTGATTTCATATAACATACAAATACTATACGCAACATTTATGTAATGGCAATATTTCCATCTCTAGATGAAATGTTGTATGGTAAGGATGAGTACACATTCATATATAATTCTTCTAGTCACGTGTGGATAGACCGATTTTGATAAAGTTTTTGCGTATGTTTAGAATTCAAGAAAGGTTTTGATTAACAAATGAACCTGGTATAGTTTTTGACCATGAACCTTGCAAAGTGTTCGACACGTCGGCCAATCAGAAATCTATACCTATATATAAAAGGAGAAGCTGACTGACATATCAACCCAGGGCCTAAACTATAAGGGTTAGAAACTTGAAATTTTGCACAGAGTTTCCTTTTACAACGTAGGAGAGCACTAAGAAAGGATTTTTGAAAATTCATCCTTTAAGGGGGTAAGACGGTGGTACAAATTTAGTATGAAACCTTGCCGTTTTTGAAGTTATTCGAATTAAAACCAGTGTGAAGGTTCTTCATTGAAAGTCATGTAACACATGCAAAAAATTTTTTCGAAAATCATCCCTTAAGGGGGTAAAAGGGGGTTGCAAGTTAGTATGAAAGTTCTCTGATGTTCAAAATTATTTCAACCTCTAAATTATCACACACGGCTTACGCGGACGAAGTCGCGGGCAAAAGCTTGTCAAAGACAAACGCGATAAAATCCGTAAAGTAGTTTTATTTCCCTAGCCGAGGCCGCGGGTGACGTGACCGGGGATTAGTCCGTCACCCGCCGAGAGGCCGACCGCGTGAGGAAAGACCGACGTCCTCCCCGAGGGGGGGACGTCGGTCGACGGGAGGGTACCCCCGCGTAGGGGGTATTCCGTCGGGCCGACCACTGACGACAAGTAAACCTGCTCCGGTGGTCGGCCCAATGACGAAGGCGAGGTGGTTTTCGGGTGGGTTGCGGGAGTTGCGTGCTTAAGCCCCTCTGTCGCCCCGGACGGAGTGGTGCGGAGATGCGCCGACCGCGACCCACCCAAAAAAAAAAAAAAAAAAAGAAGTTTTATTTGAAAAGTAGTTTTATTTACAAAACAACCAAATGGTTGTCATTTTTGGATATTCAAATTATTGTTTTGGCTTTAGAATTTGTACATTAATTTTTTTTACATTCAACTGGTTTTGTCATATCTCGGCACATATACAATGACATAGCTATGCCAGCTACAGATACATACATGACCTACATGAATTTACTTCCCATGCAAACCTACTTTTAGAAGTTTTCACTTCGAAACTCTCTGAAATGTAATTATTTGATTATTTAGAAAAACAAGATTGCCATTTTTAAAATACATTATATAATAATAATAGCAATTAACGAATGTATGTGAAAACGACGCAATCAAAATCAAAAATATTTTTTCTAAACTACGACTAGAAAAAACTGCAACGTATTTTTACGTAACAAAGACTTTACTTTCTGAGAGAAAGCTTACAATGGAGTCGAATAATATTTGCCTGAACCACGTTTTAACGGGCGACTGGGGACAAAAGCTGAACGGGAAAATAATTTTCTTCCGTTGAGACAGGACATCTTGCACTATTGTGGCAGGATTTCAAAGACCCTTTTCACGGCTTCCAATATTCTGACTATATTATACTTTTATGTGTATAAAATACGTATAGTATAAGTATGTGAAAAATGTCGCTAGAAGTGAAGAGTCGGTTGCGAATTAAAACAGTAATATTTGTTAATAAGTACAAGTATTTGAATATTTAAAAAAATATTATTAATACAAACAATATTTATTAATACAAAAATATTATTAATTCATCAATTATTAATTATTAAGACGATTTTTATGGACGTAAAATAGTGTAATAAATATATTTATGTTGTTAGTTTTTTTTCTGTGATCCAATATTTAATATTTAATTTTCACCGGGGTAGTGTTACTCATATCATGTTTCTTCTTTATCTCTTTATCTTTATATATAAATTTCTTCTGTACGTGTGTATGTCACTGAACACCTACTAAAGGGCTGGACCGATGTTGATGATATATTTTGTGTGTGTGTGTGTGTGTGTTCAAGGGGATTCGAGAATGGTTTAGATTCACAATTAGACCCGGTGACGGCGCTTATTTGTACAGAACAATGTCTGTTGAGTCCGCTAATATTTATATGTATATACATATTTTTCTTGTGTACGTCACTGAACTCCTTCTAAATAGATGAACCGATTTTGATGATATTTTTGTGGCTATTCCAATAAATATAAATGGTTTAGATTAATAATTGGTACTGGTAGGTGGCGCTGTAATCAATTTAAAGGAGAATTACTTATTTATTTAGATTTGAAGAGAACAACGTCTGTTAGGTCAGCTATTATATACATATGTATACATTTCTTGTGTACGTGTGTGTGTATGTCACTGAACTCCTTCTAAACGGCTGGACCGATGTGGATGAAATTTTTTGTATGTGTTCAAGGGGATTCGAGAATGGTTTAGATTCAAAATTGGACTCGGTAAGTGGCGTTGCTATCGATTTCAAGGAGATTTCCTTTTTATTTGAAACGAACAACGTCTGTTGGGTCAGCTAGTATAATATTTAATATAAAAATTATATTTAATTATAATTATATATCATCATCATCATCTTGCTCTTATCCCAATTACTTGGGGTCGACGCAATATCTGTTTTGACATAATGCAAAAAGTTTTGGCAATGACTTTTATGACCGGCCGCCTGCCTGACGTCAACCCTCCTTGGGAATGTAATCGTTGACCCAAATGGTACCAGATGGAGTTGGTCCGGGTCAATCTAATCAAATTATAATTATATATATATAAAATTTAATATAAAAACCTTACAACATAAATAATAATATAACGTAACGACGATGTATCTATTTTATAAATAAAAAAAATCAAGCAACCATAAACAGTCTGTTGTAAAATAAAAGCCAACAAAAAATACAAACGATCTCAAATGTTTGTCAAACACTCGAATCCCAAAACACTATTGGGTACATTTGTACCAATTTACATTCCTAAATAAACCTTTGTTACAAATCCCACATCAACACCTGTTTGTAGAGTAAATGATGTTGCAAATATCAGAATACTTCTGTCCCTTATTTTCAATATTCAAATATTTAGGGTATTTCAAATACGTTGCAAGCAAAATGCGCCTTTGGCTACTCTATTTTATTTTATCTCTTTCTACGCTGTCGGTTTTCCTTATAGCTTTTACTCGCTCGCACATGTTACGTAAAATTAACACAACAGCAGGATCCATCGTTCTTCCCATATTCGTCGTGTAATACTCATTGCGTATTCGGAACGCGTGTTGAGGCATAAATATCCCCTGTCGTTCTCATTACAATAACTTTGCGTGGACGTCCCTCGGCTGCAACGGATGCCGCCTCTCCTGGGATGTCACTCACTTAGGTAATGGAATTCTAGACCGATTTTCCCGATAATTATTTTATGTGGTTTTGATGTTCGTGATGGGAAAAGCAATACTCCATTTTAATATTGATCAAAACTTCTAAGCAAGATTATTATGTAGGTAATCTATAGAATTTCTAGTATATTCAGGACATACAACCAATTAACATTCTTTATGTAATGGCTTTTAACAATTTCTTAAAATATAAGGTGTTTTTACCTACACCTTGCTACACACCAATTCCATATGCAACTTAGAAGCTTCGAATTCAGTTGGCAAGTCGACGCGACTGAATACTACGGTCTAGCGAGCACAGTTCTTCCAACCATAGCGGTTCGACGTGTGGCCAATGTCGAGTAGGCATACATACTCATACCCTCAACGAACTGAGTCGCGTCGCAATGAGACTGCCCGTGCGTGCATCACCCGTTTGTTATGCTAATTGAAGCTGCTGATTTGCACAATAAAACAACTCACGTGGACAACGATTTTAACGATCCCCCAACTCCTAGGCAATGGTGAAATACATTTTATACATTACAGTTTTATTTAAAAGTAACAATAAAATTGTATTCTTAAAACACGCAATAGATTTTTGAAGTTAAACTTCTTTTGACGTGTTAAGGAGAAATTATGAAAGTAATTTTTTACGATGCACGCGCACACTGTCACGAAAAATCGCCCTAAAGTTCGCTAGTCAACGTATTTTTACGATGCGCACACACACCGTCACAAATGTCAACTAGATAATGCGTTATAATAAAACGTTTCATGTATTCCTTTTTTTTTATTATTAATGTCGTTTTTTCTACAAATTTATAGATAACGCGAAGGGTAAAATTTTTAGAAAGACTTATCTTTTGTTACGCCAAAGAACTAAAACTTCTTATGTGCGTACATAAGACACGCATTTTTAATTTATTCACGCCTTGGTTTTGAATGTTCGTAATGTGCTAATGCGACATAATTGCGTTGGTGTTATATTAGACGTTAATTAGTCGAAGAAGTTTGTTTAAACAATCGGCGTGTACCTACACGTGCATAAGCAAATGTTTACTGCAATTAAGTGTTCGTGTTACTTTCTAGTTAGAACGCTTAAAATACCGTTATCGAGAAATAATAGCGAATATTGAACTAAAAGTTAGAGCAGGATAATAAAATTTAAAACATTTGTATGACTGCACAGATGGCGTAGTGGTTCACATAGCGACTTGCCATACCAGTATTGTGGGTTTGGTTTCTATGCAGAACAATACTTTGTGCGACCTACAAATTGTTGTTAGTAGTCTGGGTGCAATTTATGTCCATTAAATTATATGTTTGTAAAGTCCCCTGTAATACAAGGATTATTTCCTTAGTGCAGTGTTGTTTTTATATACATATAAAAAATCAATCATAACCAGTATGTCAACCGAAATTATATTGATAACATCCTTAGGTAAATTTAATTTTAAGGTTGTCTAAGGTTACACCATTAAGGCATAATTGTACATATGTAAATAAGACTACCCATATAGCGTAGTCGTTACGATACCGACTAACCGTGGCAAATATTGCGGATTTGATTCTCATGCAAGACCATACTTTGCGTGATCCCCAAATTGTTCTTCGCAACACAAGGATTATTGCCTCAGTAGAAGCTGTTGTTTATAAATCATAAAAAATATTTAAAAAAGTAATTGCGTTATATTAATAGCGTATTGATTGTTAGTACTATATTATGTCTATAATTAATATTTATTGTAACAATTATCGTATTTATTAATAATCTTCTATCATTGTAAATAAAACTACGGATTTTATCACGTTCATGGTCGCGGGCGGACCGCCCTGCGCTGCAGTGTTCGGAACGTCAGGCAATCAAAAATCAAACGCGATAAAATCCGTAGTTTTATTTACAACTAGCAATCCGCCCTCGCTTCGCTTCGGATTCAGTCGCCTTACGCGCGTAGTTCCCGTTCCCGTGGGAATACCGGGATAAAATATAGCCTATGTTACTCCCTGATATTATAGCTTTACAATGATGAAAGAATTTTTAAAATCGGTCCAGTACTTTTTGAGTTTATTCGTTACATACAAAAATACAAATCTTTCCTCTTTATAATATTAGTGTAGATATGTGTAATAAAAAGTAATATTCGCGTAAACATCAGAAATCATCTTCATTTAAATCTTTACTATTTTTTAAACTTTACTGGATCGGCTTTATAGCTTAAACAGTTTCAGCAGAATAGGATTTTTTCACTGAGCAACTACCACCTAATTTTACGTTCTTACGACACAAGAACTTATGGTTTAGTACATTGTGTTCTCTTTAAAAAATACATATTTGGCGCCGACGCTAATTGTACGAAATTGTTCATCAACTAAACTTATGAATGACCAATCAACAAGTTTAATGTGCGTGCCATTGCCGTTCTAATTCATAAGTTACATTAGCATTCTCAACGTCGCGTTCTATGAATGTAATTTAGTTTGATAGGTTAAGTGTTGAATGTAAATGTGATAGTCAGTTTTGATCATGCCGTAACGTCTGAATCGCATCGAGATGCGAATATATACATTACCAAATAATAATTTCAAAGGAATATCATATTTTTCGTGTGATGACGGATTAAGAATACAATTCATCACCCCCCTTTCTTGCTCGTGGATGTCGTAAAAGACGACTAAGGGATATAATGTGGGTGCAACATCTATGCGAGAGAAGTAAAACTCGAAACAAAACCCTATACTAACACGTCTGACTAGCGTGATATGGTAGGTGAATTTCCCTCCCATTATGGAGAAGGCCCGAGGTCAATAGTGGGACGTAAATGGAGCGAGATGAATATTTTGTTTTTTCTAATCTCAAAAACTACGACTTGGATTTAGATTAAATTCTGCAGTAATATTGTCTGCTTATATATAAGTTTCCTAGCATCCTATCTATATAATTAGTCTAAGATTGTCTCCTCATGTCACTTACTCATCTTTTGCGACAGCTTTTGTGTCAAATCTCAGTTGATGACTTTACTACGTAAGTAGATAATAAAATAGTCTAACTCTTGTTTTTATATATACACGAAAGGGAGAATCTACACAGTACTATAAGTATTATGATTCAGTTCTTAAACCCATTTTATACTTTAACTTATACACTGAAAATGATTTTCTGCTTCAAAAAGTCCACTGTAGGCTGGCAAACTGACAGATTTAGTGATCTGATATCACTTTTCCGTGCTTCCTTGTCATCTTTGGGATTTACAAGCATACCAAACTTTTGTGCATTCCGAATGGTGATGGAGTAAAAATTGAACCCCTACCCTCTCCTGCCCGTCGTAAATGACCACTAAGGTATTAAATATGCATATAACAACTACGCAAAAGAAGAAAACTTGAAATTAAACCCTATACCAACACCTCTGACTAGCGTGGTATAGTAGGGGTAGTAGTAGGTCAACTTCCCTCCTATAGTGCAGGAGGTTCGACCCCAACACGTATGTGAGCTGAAAGGTTGATGATGATGAAACTTTTGTGTAATTTATAAATCTTTATTTTAGATGTGCATGTGTTTAATTGTAGGTTAGCAACATCTCTGACAATACAAATATTAATCCCTTAATGCAGAGTATTATTTAAAAAAAAAATCAACGTCATTAGTCTGTGAAACCGAACACAACAAAACTAAATTAATAGCCACTTAATCACGTCATCCGCGCATTCCAGAATATTGCCTATATGTTACATCACTAGTGATTTCTATTTTTCTCTCTGGTAATACAAGATTGTATTGTATGACCCAATATGATGCATTTTTACCGGTATTGTAACAGATGAATAAGGCACATTGGTCACTTTAAAAGAAAGAATACTCAAGAAAACTGCATGCTAATTTGTGTGACCAACATTGAATAGTGAGTCAAATTTATTATGAAGGAATCTAGATATCAGAATCCTCCATCCATTTTTAGGTGTTAGGGCTGCCTTACTGATATTTATATCTGCACTCATAAATGTATCATCATCATCGCATCTCTTTTGCTCCCACTGTTGGACTTGGGCCTCCTCCACAATGAGAGGGAATTTGACCTACAATACCATGCTGGTCAAACATGTTGGTATAGGGTTTCATTTCAATTTTTCCTTCTCTTACACAGGCATTATGTGCATATTATATCCCTTAGTCTACTTTTATGACATCCACGGGCAAGATAGGGAGTGGTGAATTGTATTCTTACTCCGTCACCACAAGAAAACATAAATGTTTCTAAAACTTGTGGCATCCACTCTCTTCTGCTTTTTGCGATTTTTATAACTAGCGCGGGAAACTGTGGTAACCGTTCACGACACAGACAAGTTGGATTTATAGAAGTTGGGTCTATTTTACATGAACTGTGAAGGAAGAAAAGTGTATATTAAACTCGACCACTGTACCATTTTTTTTTTTTGTTTTTGTTAAAGGACAACACCCTGCACTAAGGAAATTGTTCCTTGTATTGCGGGGGACTTTACAAACATATAACCAATGGACACAAATTATATCGAAACTCAAGATAAAAATTTGTGGATCGCCATCTGTCTATCTCAAAGGCTGTTAATATAAACATTGATTGCCTAGTAATAAGAACCCACTCATCGTAAAGTTACATAATGTTTGACATAAAGCTGTATTTATGTGTAGAACAATTAATATCTACCTACACTGAAACCAAGAAAGTGGGGAAACCCGTCATTCATCTGAGTCATGTTAGATAGTTCTTTGTATTCGTACGGATTCCGTGGCTTATCTGTCGACTTGCATATGCCAATGAGTCATAGTAAAGGATATTTTGCATGGATGTAGGCTTAGTAATTGATTGGTATTGGCAACAAGCTACTTATTGTATAAGATCATTCATGGTACTGATGAAAGTTATGATATTTAGTTTATGAATCGTGAAGACTACATTCTTAAGAGTTGACGCAACTCTTTGTTTTTATCTATATAAGAAACTCACTAACTGAGGTTGGTCAGTGGTATTGGTATACGATCGAAAATTGTAATACTTTGCTTTGAATTTCCTAGGTTAGAAAAATATAATTTTAATTTATTTGAAGCAAAATTTCTCATCACCGTGTGGTAAGGGGTTCGGAAAACAACGTGTCTTGCCTTTTACTTTGCCGTGGGAGTCCTAAGAACTAACTTATGGATCATCAGGAGAATGGCAGCAGCACTCTTTAGAAACTTGTAAACCCCAACTACTATCAGAAATCTGCCTTCCAAACACGGTGGCTTTATGATCTATATCAAACTATTTCATAATTTTTCCGTATGATGGCGAAGTTAGAATACAATTCATCAACTTTTTCTTTACCCATAGGTGTCGCAAAAGACCATTAAAGGATAAAATATACAAATAACGTCGATACAAGAGATCAATTTCTCTCCCATAATTGAGGAAGTCCGAACCCAGTAGTGGGGCGTATATGGGTTGAGATATTGATGATATGTTTCAATCATTGTGTAGAGTATTTCTGATTTATTAAACATAATAATATGACTGGGTCAACTAAGTAAATAAAACAGTAATAATATAATTAGGAAAGAACAAATCCTTTTCGATCTTAAATGTGCCCACATATATACTGTGGGCATTGCGATAACAGATTATCCTATTCAAACCCTTTTCAAATCCTTTTACTTGGTTTCCTTTACAATTTTAATAGAGTGAGATAATTCACCCTTGTCAATGTAAGTACTTAATGAAGTTATAAAGAGCCGTAAAGCTTATAAAGGCCAATTAAAGGAGTAATTATAATTTCAATAAATTTGTAGAAGAGCAATCACGAATAAAGTATTCCCAGTTACCCGTTTATGTAATTATCAATTCATTCATCCTTCGTTGCGTTAACAAATCACGTGACCATGTCAATGACGACTTTAATTTACAGGCAGGAAATTCTAAACCTGCATATAGAAGTTTTCAGTCCAAATGTACTTAGTATTATAATTTTCCCAGTAATGTGCCTATTCTCTCAGTGATCCTACATACGACTTGAATAGGAAAGAAATGGGTGGTGAGATATTTACATAAAGTCGCCCATATTGGCGGTACCAATTGTTGTCAAAACGATTCTATACGAAAATTAAACTAGAAATGTTTAGGTTTATATTTACAAAGCTGGCAGGTCAATCAAAAGATAAAGGCATAACGCAATCGCTTCGGGCATTAATTAAGACCGATATAAGCGGATTGACGGTGGACGGATTATGCAATATCGATTAATTCAATGACATTAGTTGAAGTAATATGTGTTTAATATGTAGATTTTGACCCCTTCTGTCTCGTGGTATATAATAAAACATGTTTTTTTGAATTGAGATAGATAGCGAATTAATTAAATAAAAAAACACTATCTAAACATAATTTATGGCAATATTTTGCCATGGGGTATTTGGTTTATATGGAACATTTTGCGTGAGGTGATGGACTAAGAAGAATATAGTAGTAACCACCTACTTTTGTTTGTGAGTTATGAATTTATCCATTCATCAGCCCATGGACATCCTCTTTTGGAAATAGGTCCTCCCACGAGAATGCCACCCGGTACGTTTCTGTGCCACTTGCATCCAACGGTGCCCTGCGATTTTCAAGATATTCAAATTCAAATCATTAATTATGTATAAACCCCGCGGGGCACTTACATATTGACATTTTTCCTTAAAATTACCACCGGATCGGAACGCAGCCGCACTGAGAAAATCCGGCAAGAAACTCAATGAGATTGTCTATTTTTTATTAATTTACAATTTCATTTAATCGTCAGTCCACCTAGTAAGGTGTCGTCCTATGCAACTTCATCCGATTTATGGTCGCCACTCGAGAACCTCTCCTTCGAAACTTTTCTAGTTTTCAAAGTTCTAATTCTTCGAGGTATGTCGATTACAACCATTTTTCTACGAATGTCCGGATTCCGGCTATTATCACTGTAGGATGAGATGAAAATGTGGGTCTAAATGTCTCTTACATTCAAGTCCGCGTTTAACAATAAATAACATTTTGAATAGAATAGATTTACAATAGAAAAGATTATAAAATAACAAACAATTACATTATAAAAAATAAAAGAAGCTCTTGCTTACTAAACTGAGTTGCTCTAAACAGCAAATAAAATTCGTCTATAAGCAGTGCATCTCGATGATAAGCGAACTGTAGACAATATCCAGAATACTTGTACAATATACGAGAGTATATTGTCGATCCTTTAGCAAAATGGAAGATAAACCGATGTACATGCTAACAAGAGACTGATTCAATAAATGCAGTGTTTGATGCCCTGTGGCTCGAACTGATATGCACTTAGTTATTTGATGCATGTATCCATACATAGATATGTTTATTTATAACCGATTTCAAAAAGGTGGAGGTTTTCCAATTTAAATCTATGTTTTTTTGTCTATGTGGTTTACACGATCATTTTGCGAACTATGGATTGAGTTGTTTGATTTTTTTTTTGGTATATCAAACTTTAAAGGTTCCTTATAAATTTAGTCAAAATCTAACCGGGAAGTGCTTAAGTTATCTTTAATAATGTGTATTTATTTCATTTCAACTACATTGTTGTAGTGGAAAGAAAGAAAATATTTAATTTAGGTACAGATTTATACAATTTGACATTAAAAAACTAAATACAAGAATTTTATTTGTTAGAATTTTGTAACAACATTTTGTACTCTTATCAGATTACATATGATCTAGTTTAGTTAAAAAGGGGGCAATATTTGTTAAAGGTAGTTCGAGTCAAAAAATAGTTTCAAGAAAAATACAGATTGGAAGTGACCTTTAAAGAAACTAGCGTGGTGAACTACCTAGTAAAAATATTTATCACTACAATATTAAAATTAAATAATTCACAATATTTGGATACATATATTTTCCGTGTGGTTGCGGAGTAAGAAGAATATTCACCATGTCTGTGGATGTAGGTAGTAAAAGACGACTAAGGGGTGAAATAGTGCGACCGACGTCCCTGGACAGAGACGGCGAGAGGTACCCGAAAGTGTTTTCCGTCGGGCCGACCACTGAGGACAAGGAACTCGACACTGGTAGTCGGCCCAACGCCGAAGGCGACGTGGGTACGAGTGGGTTATGGGCCCGCGCGCCGTCCTTTCGTCGCCTCGGATGGAATGGACGGCGTGTGCGCTTACCATAGGACACCCATAAGAAAGGGGCGAAATATGTATATATGCAAGGAAAATTCGTAATAAAATCAACATTTGTGATTAGCGTGGTATAATAATTCAATATCCCTCATATTATGGAGGGGGCTTGAGCCTAACAGTGGGATTTATATGACCTGAAAATGAATGAACATGAATGAATATCGTCGGCACGGGGCCCGATCTGTCGGACGCCCAGTTTGGGTTTAGGAGAGGTCGTTCGACGATCGAGGCCCTATTGCGCCTGAGGGCCGTGGCGACTGAGGCCGTCACCGGCAGGGGAGTGCTGTTGGTGGTGTCCCTAGACATCGCCAACGCATTCAATAGTCTGCCATTCAGCTGCGTCAGGGAGGCGCTCCGTTACCACGGAGTGCCAGCTTACCTGAAGCAGCTGGTGGCAGACGATTTGGAGGGGCGCAGCGTCCTCTACGCCAACCGAGTAGGGGACGTTGTGCGAACGCCCATGACGTGCGGTGTTCCGCAGGGGTCGGTCCTCGGACCCACCCTGTGGAACATCGGCTACGACTGGGCGATGCGGGGGAGCCTTCCACCCGGGCTGGGCGTCATTTGTTACGCCGACGACACGCTCGTCACAGCCCGCGGTGGGACGCTACAAGAGGCGGTAAGCCTGGCGACCTCGGGCACCGAAGAGGTCGTCAGGCGGATCGAGGCGCTGGGGTTGAGGGTGGCCCTAGACAAGACGGAGGCCCTCTTGTTCCATGGGCCCCGTATGGACCCTCCCATCGGCGTCTCGATCACCGTCAATTCGGTTGGAATCAGCATCCAGGCCCATATGAGGTACTTGGGCCTGATGCTCGACGGGCGATGGTGGTTTCGGGAGCATTTTCGCAGGCTCGTCCCGCGGCTCGTCGGCGTGGCGCCCTACAATGGCTGATGCCGAATGTGGGCCGACCGAGCGCGGCATGTCGACAGCTGTACGCGGGGGTCATCCGGTCGATGGCCCTGTACGGCGCACCGGTGTGGGCGGGATCCATGACTGCCCGACTTAGGGCCCTTCTGTGGCGTCCACAGAAGGTCATGGCGGTCAGGATCATCCGCGGGTACCGCACGGTGGCGACGGAGGCGGCGTGCCTATTGGCCGGGACTCCCCCGTGGGACCTGGAGGCGGCAATGCTCGCCGACTTGTATCGGCGGGTGTCGGGGGTGCGCGGGGGGGGGCGGTGTTGTTTCCTTGAAAGAGCTCACCGCCTGGCGCGTCGACGCCCGCCGGGACGTCATCGCCCGTTGGGCAGACCGGCTGGAGAGGCCTCGATACGGTGTTTGGACCGTAGAGGCCTTCCGGCCGGTGCTGATGCAGTGGTTGGAAAGGCGGCACGGAGTGCTCTCCTTCCGACTCGTACAGGTCTTGACGGGGCATGGATGCTTCGGCAAGTACCTGTACAGGGTCGCTCGGAGGGAGAGAACTCCGTCCTGCCACCACTGCGATTGCGACGAGGACATGGCGTAGCATACGCTCGAGGTCTGTGCCGCTTGGGCAGAGCCACGTCGTGAACTCGTCGCAATCATCGGTGCCGACCTGACGCTGCCGACCGTCGCTAGGGAGATGCTCGGCAGCATCAGGAACTGGGACGCGGTCGCATCCTTCTGCGAGGCAGTTATCTCGCAGAAGGAGGCGGCGGGTCGCGAACGCGAGGAGCACAGCCTCGACGAAGCGACCCGCCGCCAGCGACTGGGGCGGCGCAGGCGGGATTACCTGCGTGCAATGCTGCCCTAGCCGACGCCACGGGTGACGTGACCGGGGATTAGTCCGTCACCCGCCGAGAGGCCGACCGCGTGAGGAAAGACCGACGTCCTCCCCGAGGGGGGACGTCGGTCGATGGGAGGGTACCCAGGATAGGGGGTATTCCGTCGGGCCGGCCACTGATGACAAGTAACCCTGCTCCAGTGGTCGGCCAAACGACGAAGGCGACGTGGTGTTCAGGTGGGTTGCGGGAGTTGCGTGCTTAAGCCCCTCTGTCGCCCCGGACGGAGTGGTGCGGAGGCACGCCGACCGCAGCCCACCCCAAAAAAAAAACATGATTGAATATATACAATCAAATTTAATTACGTGCATTCTGCTAATATCTAAATGTATCATAACATGCAAAACTTTAACTAAGACCCCATATTGACCTAAACAAATATACTAGAATGTTATTGTACTTGTTTGGCTCGCAAAAAAATATCACTTGACCAAACAAATCTACTGGAGTATGTTCTATATGAATTGATATAAACAAACCGTAACATTGTATTTTTTTTTCCGGTGGGCTATGGTCACGGGGCGACGCATAGGGGACGCGTAACCCTATAACCCAAGGTATTCCCACCCCTTCGTCATTAGACCGACCATTGATACCGAGGTCCTTATCGTCCGTGGCTAGCCCTGTGGGATACCCTTGTTTATAGAACAAGAATACATATCAGTTCGCTGAAAGTTAAAAACTTGATTCCCGTGTGGGTGAAGAATGCAATGTTGTCACTCCTTTACTTGTATCGTGAAAACTAGCTGAGTGATCAACTGAAAAATGGGCGTGTTCCCATTGGGGAGGCCGGTATCCAACAGTGTCCGCCATTATGTTAATAAATGGATGAAATTGTAACGAGTAATGACGGCTTAGGTGTATGATATGTTACCAAAACTTTTTCTTTCTCTTGAATAAGATAAAGAGGTGATTAAAAGCTCGAAGCTGAGAATAAAGGTATACATGTGGGGCTAACTACTAACATTAGCTCCTGTTATGAAGAATGCTTGATGACTTTCAACAGTAGCAATAGGGCTGATGATGAAGATATTTCCTGAAACAAAATGTTATGTTTTATTTACAACCAAAATCTATTGATCCAATGATCATCATCATCATATAGCTCCATACCTATAAACAACATTGATACTTATTCTACTAATTTTTAGCCTATTATATGACCACTATTTAACATGGGTCTCTTTCATAATAAAATAGAAATATCTTCCACTATCTCAGGCTTATTGGTTTGGCGTTGAGTTATTTTCTTTGCAATGTTTATTCCAAATTCATATATTACTACATCTACCAGTAAAGAAGGAGTGGTGCATTTAATTATTGTTAAAATAAATAACATGTGAAAGATATTTCTTATGTCTTCACGTAAAGTGATCGTTTTTCAGTAGCGTGATATTCAAAGTTATTTATAGGAGTCTGTATTGAAAGTGGCCCTGCAGCAATTATCTCTGCTTTCCAGTCTAGTGAACCCAGTGTAGTAGGTGTAGTAGGGAACTGCTCGCGTGAAAACTGTATACTTATATGCGTGTAAATAAATGCTTAATGTATATCACATAATCACGTCTTGATATCGGTAGAATTTCCCTTGACGAAGTATATTGAAAATTATTCTAAACGAAAATAAACAACAAAATTAAAAACAATATTTTATTTCATTTGTGTATCTAATACTGGCCTACTTAATGGGTGGCGGCGGCTGTGAATACTACCAAACCATACCTTAGTTGTCTTTTACAACACCCACGGTGTTGTAAAAGACAACTAAGAGCTTAACATTAACCTGGGCCGTCTCCATCTGATGGCGTCTAGTCAATCAAATCAATAACTTTTGCAGTATATAGGGCTAAAGAGGAGTATATATTACGTTGGCGCAAGTAATTTGGATAAAAGCAGAATGATGATTATGAATACTCATACTTATGAATTAGAAAACAACTAGATTCACGTATTATTCAATCGTCGTAAGAATAAACTTAACTGTATAAATAATAAAGAGAACTTTCAAGACAATTTCTGTATTATTTTATAATATACTATTCACTAACTTTCGCAATAGAAGTATAATAAAAAACATTAATATTATGCAGAATATCCGAGCCTAACAGTGGGACGTACAAATATATACTGACAAAAAGTAGATATAGTAACTTGTCTGTAAAGCTCGATAACCTTGTAGGATCTTACAAATTTAGATGAAAACTGTATTGTGTTAACATTATAAGTCAATCAAAACCCTCAAAGTACTTTTGTGTTCCTTATAATTAGTTAAACAATAGATTTTTGCCTCGCTCTCATAATTGGTTTTTGTTGGCCATCAAGAACTTTATCCAATCTTGTTTTTGCTCGCTCGGAGGGCTAATTTTGTAAGGCGATCGAATTACCGACAAGTCTTTCAACTTCAATTTAGTCGACGATTTAATAAAAAAACGTTGTTATGTTTTTTATTTTAGCTACTGTTGAATTCGTCTCAAATGAAAAACTTATTTAATTTGGATCTTCCTAATTTAGTAATTAGATCCGTCTCAGTCTTTTAAGTTACTATAACTGCGTATTATCTACAAGTTCTTGTTAGTAATAGAGCCACGCAGCTGACATCTTTTTGTCGTATATAGTGGTACCGCACTATCTCAGAAAATTGTCGTTTTAGAGTAGTATTCTGCTACTGCGCTTCCTTCGATGAACGAGAGAGCCGAACCACCTTTCGACACATTTGGCTCATATGTGTATTATATTAATCTATGAGCGGTATTTAGGTACTACTTATCATCGGGTGGATTGTTTGCTCGATTGACTCAATATATTTTCAGGTAGATCTGACAAGGTTTTCTTAGAAAAAATCATTTTATTTCTATAAAAACTACTATACTACTTGACTAATAAAACTACATAATGGTCTAGATCTAATCACCGAATTTCCTTGACAATTCTTTGTATGATTCGCAATTGGGTCAGGGCGTAAGTTAATTCCAAAATTTCTGTCTCACGTGTGGTGAGGGGTTAAGAATACAATGTTCCATCTACCACCACCACCGAATTCCAAGCGAGTCTTGATTACCTGCAAAAATCAGCTAAGAGATCACTAAAAAATGAGGAGAGTGCCCAGGAGTAACATACTCATTTTACTCCTGGGACAATTTCTAACACCAATTGCGATCGCCAATCTTCGGCGATTACGTCATTATCCTTTAATATAGTCATGTTACTTTTAGGCAATTTCTAACACAAATTCCGATCGCTAACCTGTGGCGATTACGTCATTATGCTTTTATGGGCACGACTATGTTCAACAATGACATTGGTGGCTAATGGATGTGTAGAAGAAAAAATTGTATTTATAAAATCTTGCACATTTTTTTAATTACAGGTACCTAGTTGATGGCATCAACAAAATTAACATTTTTAATAAAAATAGCCGCAACGTATGAATAAACTTTGATGTTTACGAACATCAATGATCATGATTTGATTAACACAAATATTTTGTATTGTAGTGAATATTTTCAGAAGCACTTTTCATTACAACTAGTTCAATAAACACAGACATTTATTTATATAAAACATAAAGTTTCATTGATCTATAGTACAAAATTGTAAGTAACAGATTTCAAAGCATTCACAATAAAAGCATTGTGCTCCTCCGCCCGAAGCGAAGCCGATCAGCCACCATTTCGTATACGAGCACATATTCCATTCCATCTAAACACCTACAATTTAAAGTCTAGTTTATTGCAGAATAGTACTCCCTAGTTTCACAATCTATATTGAGTTACCGAACGCTTCCAGCAATGCTACTGTAAAGCTTTATACATCGTATGTTTTTAGTCCTCTGAAATTTAATCGGAAACCTATTTTGTTTTGTTTTTTAATGTAATACCAGCTGCGATCAATTATCTGGATTGTATGAGCAATATGAATAAATTTCTTTGCTATAATACCTATGTATCATATTCCACGTATGATTTATCACATGGAGATGGAAATAATGCAAATCACCATCTTTTCCTTTTCAATGTTCTTTGTGATAGACTATCGAGGAGTGTTACCTTAAAACCTTTCGGATTGTCAATTGAATTCAATGCAATAGGCGAAGGGGTAATATATGGCCAGCATAACCTACGTCGCTCTTCCATTACCGTGAGGTGAAGCTAAATCACAAAGTGTGGTTTATTTAACCCATTTCATTTTTATGAGATAATAGTTGGCCTCCTATTATCGAGAAGACTCGGAAATCAAAGGTTGACGTATGTAGACAAAGAATTAGATCTCAAAATGCTTTTAAAAATTTATTAAATCTTTTTAACGCTAATAAATTAAAGTCATATCTCCTTTCAGATTAATTTAAGGGTTTTTATAGTTTTATTTTAGGCCAATTAATTATATCTTTCTAAACAATAGTCCCGTTCATTTCACTGTTATCTACTGTCGGGAGAGTTACAGTAGCTCAACTGTGCGTTTCCTGACCCCATTATCTCCCGCATAGCTTGACAAATAAAACGCTCTAATTTCATCTGACTTGCTTCTTTTGATTTTCAAATAAAATGAAGTGGAAGTTAACCCACTTTGAAAATTAAGGAATTCCGTCCAATATATTTTGAGCAATCAAATTAAAATAGTTGTTTGAAGTTTCATAACTTCCTTTAAACTAATTTTAGAATCACGTTTAAGGTTTAAACGGATTTTGATTTTTAAAATCAATATCGCTGGTTCGGTAAGGTGATTAACAGTAACTACCTAAGGGTTGCCACCCTACGTCCGGTCACAAGTATCATATAACCGGTGGAGTACTGCACTGATTGACAGCTATATTCCCTCGACAACCCTA
Source organism: Lymantria dispar (assembly GCA_032191425.1). Lineage (NCBI taxonomy): Eukaryota > Metazoa > Arthropoda > Insecta > Lepidoptera > Erebidae > Lymantria > Lymantria dispar. Next base: position 12,636,287 of record CM063454.1, on the reverse strand, counting down.
ATTGTCTGACCGCCCTCGTATTACCGGGAATTTAATAAACAGAGTCCATCAATGCATACACTTTAACAACGCTGTTTGGATTATGCCCATTGAATACCGAGTAGCGATTGAAATTGCGATACGCATTGCGTATCATCTTGTACTTACATTTAGGTATGAAAATGCTAATATTTGCTAAACAGGTCATTGAACTATTCATAGTTTTAATAAAAAAAATCATATATGTCCCACTGTTGTCAAGCCTCCTCCACATTAGAAGGGTAATTGACCTACTATATTCGTCGTCTTTTACGACACCCACGGGCAAGAAAGGGGCAGGTGAATTGTATTCTTACTCCATCACCACACGAAAAGAAAATATATAGTTTTGTGTTAAAAAAATACAGCTTTCAAATAGTTATTACAATCATAAACTATATTCTTCCAATATTGAGATATATAGGCAAAACATCACAGAATGAAGTTTATATGAGTGACCCTATCGAGTATACTAATCGCCTGTTAGAGAAAAGGAAAGGTTTGCCTAGTGTATAAACCGAATCGAACTGGTTATAAGTTAATAGACTGTTTTATTTCGAGTTTAACTTTTCTTATAGTAATGTTGCTGATGCCCCGTAGTTTTCTTTTACAACACTCACTGATAACTCGGTAATGGTAAAACGCTGTATTCTTACCCTGTTACCACTGGTTAAATTTCGTATAAAAACTTAAATGGAAAGCAAGTGACTCTTATATTCATAGCCGGATTAACCCTATCAGCATCACTTACCATCAGATGTGGTGTTTTTTCTTTTGCCATCAATAACAAAAAAGTAGTAAATATTGAGGAAGTATACAAATTTTCATGCTATGGAGAGGGCTATGCTCGGTATTTCTCTACGTGATAAAATCCGAAACACGGAAATCCGTAGAAGAAGCGACCATGAATCCGACGGCGCAGTGTAGGACGACCCCCCAATAGATGGATTGACGACATTCTCAAAGTCGCAGGGAACCGTTGGATGCAAGTGGCGCAGGACCGTTCCGAGTGGCATTCTCGTAGGGAGGCCTATGTCCAGGAGTGGACGTCTGTAGGCTGATGGATGGATGGATACATATTTTCAAAAAAATCGTTCGATGAAATGTTTTTTTATTCTTGATGCATGCTCGGGGCATCTAATCCTTGCGGACCCTCCAGGCGGTTGCCTGATTTGCCTTATGGATAATCCGGTCCTGCTTATATTAGTTTTTATGTTTATATTATAAGTTGTATAAAGATATCGATTACGAGCAATTACATTTTTAATAAAAAATAAGATATCAGGGATCAGGTTTTGTCTGACTTCACCCAGGATGTTCGCCAAAATTTGCATACATCACGGCAGGTGGCGAAACACCAGGTGTTTTGATACTGGTGAGGAGATATAATAAGTACAGAGTTTCCGTTTGGTTCGTGTATCTTGTGTCAAAAATGATTAAGCACTGGCTTTCATATTGTTTTGTGCTGCAACTGTAGTCGAAGGCTGGGAATTTGCGAAAGGAAGCACCTGTTAAGCGAAAACACGAAACTTCAAATCAGACTCCGCTTTATTGGCATTTGGTGTTAATAATTGGATTTGGATTAATTTAATAAATACTAAAAATGATGTTGATTATTCCTGAAAATCACCTTGTGCAACCTAAGTTAATAGGTGCTTCTTTCCTCTATTTGTGTATTTCTCAACAAGTTCATTATAACTAAAATAGTTTCAATTCGTTCCTTTTTATAGAAAGATTATATTTTGACAAATAAGAAATATCTTGAAAATGAGAACAATATGTAGATGCTTACTGTGTGAGTATAAAATAATGTTTTCATGATTAGTAATAAAGTTATTATTTAATTTAAATAGAATTTTTTGAATAAAATATTTATACAAACGTATTGTATACATAACTAATGATTCAATTGATAAAAATAGTTGTAAAACTGTGTGTGGCACTACACAGAATGTGTTGCCACCACTTACTTTTCTGTAGGAATTCCCATTGAGATTACTGGGACAGGAGGTTACCAGGATTAGGAGCAGCGCTATTCTTAAAAACTTATAACACCAACAGCGGTCGCCAATCGGCTTGCCAATATTGTGATTATGGAATTATTCCCACTTCGAAAGGCCAATAGTTTGATATGTGTGGAAGTAATAAGTTATAGACACAAATAGGCATTTTATTCATATGCAAATTAGGAAATAATAGCTTATATACGAAATATCATATTTTTACGACCGGCTCAGTCGCGATGGACATAATATAGACAGAAAGTTAATTCATATTGTATGACTTTACCCTCGAGGATCTCAAAATGCGTTCCAGCAGAACCAATATTCTGTTTTCCGATAATGAAATTGCACTTTGAATGCAGCAGTGTTATTGATATTAAATCGGGGTTCGTTTGATAATAATTAATATTGGATATCAGACTGTATTTTATGCTAACATAGTTTCTAAAGGGCTTTAGAATTTTTAATGTATTCATGATATTTTTAATATTAGGGATATAGATATGATTTTAAGGACATTGAGTAAAAGATACAGAAACTCACAAACTCAACTAAAAGTCTAATTTGACCGGGTAAATAGTGAATCACGAATAACCACTGGGATAGTAGTACGTTGAAAATAGAAGTTACTATAAAGATAAAGCTGGTATTGAATTTTAAGAATAAATGCGGGGTATTCGTGTGATTTTTTGTTTATTAACTCTACTGTAAAGTGTGAATCCACATCGATTCTATAATCAAAGCGCATGTCACCAAATGACTAGCTGTTGTCAAATTTATGTATTAAGTCAATATCTATGCATCAGAAATATTACAGGAAACAAGAAATTTGTAGGTAACATTGTCTTAAACTTATAACTATGTTAATAAAGTCAGGAGGAAATATTAGCGGTACGTTATAGCTTATTTTTGCAATATCCTGCCTTAAATCGGGTGCTATAAAATATTAATTAATCTCGTAAACTTTAAAAGGAACTTGCATATTACAGTTTTTATTAGGTTAAGTTTTTCATAACCAATGCTTTGAAGAACGCGTTGACATCTTAATTTATTTACAACTCTTTTTAAAGATTTGATTATTATTTTTCATACTAAACATTAAAAAAACCTCTATAAAGAAATTAAGTACATATGAACAAGACAAAAGCTTTTGCAATATGCATGCAAATTATAAAAATGATTTTCATAATGACTTCTGATATTTACGCGAGTATTACGTATTCTAAATAAAACTACTTTACGAATTTTATCGCGTTTGTATTTGATTTTAGGGCAATCAAAAATCGTTCATTCTATCACAATTATTATGTCTCTTTACTTAGTTTATTGTTTTTTTGTGTGTCTCATTTACTGTATGGTTTTCTATGTGTTCCTAACGTCTCTACTCTGTGGCACAAAATAAATATATTTCCTTCTTCTTTCTTTCTTTCACACACACGCAATAAAATCCGTAGTTTTATTTAAAATGTTTTACATTTTGACTGCACAATACTTTTTACCAACTTCAACGTCATCATTCATCCTCTCGCCCTCCATTGCTGGACGTAGGTTTCTCTCACGAATTAGGGGACAGTGCCATAATCGCCCGACTTTTTGGCGATCGTAGTGAGATGTTATACATTTTCGAGGAGAGAACTTTTCCTGGTGATACCCTCAGCCGATTTTTATGACTCCCACAAGCAAGTAAGGGTTTACTAATCAGGATTAGTGTTTATTTAAAACATTCTAATTTGCATTATTATTTTGATATCTGGTTATTATATTATGTATCATTATCTCAGCTCATACAGGCTCTAGCCTACTCCGGAATAGGAGGGAAATCCATCATCCATTCCACACTGGTGAAATGGATTGATATAGGATTTATTTGGAGTTTTAGTTCTCTGCATAGATATTGTATGCATGCTTTATCCCTTACTCATTTTTTATGGCACAAACGAGCAAGATAGGGGGTCGTGAATTGTATTCTTGCTGCGTCACCATGCGGAACATCGATTATTAAACATATACCTATAAGTTTAATACGTATAATTTAGAACAAAATACATTTGTTAAAATGATCTACCGGTACAATACAAGGTTGGGTACCTTGTCGTGTTGAGTATGAAACCCGGAACTCCGGTGGGCGGATCCCGTTGGTCTTTTTACACGTACACCCACCTAAGCCGTAATTAGATGCCGTTGAAGCGAGGTCATTTTTATGAGAGGTTTTATATCAGCTGCCGTCACTTCACAGCTGTTTGGTCGATAAGCAGGTTTATAGCGATATAATGGGGTTATATTATGAATGTATATTTTGTGCATTCCGTTGGAGGTGATAGCCATATTCTTTATTACTTTATGAAGTGTTAAATACGGAATTTTTTGAATTCTAAATTTATCTATTTGATGTTTTTAGATGCCTATCTTAATTTCTTTGAATTACATTCTACACTTACAACATATACATTTGTAATTTTTGTTTCTTCCTAGCTATCCCCATCGCCTCGCTTTATTTTTTCCGTAGATTTGTTTAATGAATTGTTCTATCTGTATCACTGACAACGTGTTAGCTTATTTTTAAGGCGGTCGATAGAGTTGTAAAAATGTGTGAGCGTAACAAACAAACACATATACATTTATAATATTATTAAGGATATTATTACCAAAATGCAATGGTGCAATAGTCTGTCTATTATTATCACCCTGCTTTTCTCGGGTCGACTCAATATGTTCTCTTCTTTCTTAGTAAATATTGCTAAACTTATTGCCAATAGTTTTATGACCGGCCGCCTAACTGACGTCAACCTTCTTTGGGAATTTAATTGTTGACTTGACGCAATTAGATGGTATTGACCTTGATCGACGAAAACACCTAGTCGTCTTTTACAATACCCACAAGCAATGTAAGTGTTGGTATTATTTTATTTTATCAGACTCAGTGCCAAAATCAGTGCAGCTACTGGAAATTTACTTATTGTAAACTTAATAACACCAGGCATAATACTGAAATCCAAAAACTTACTGGACCAGCATATGACATCACTAGATCGATAAAAAAACAAACAACTGCATATTGTGATTTGAAATAGGAAACCTCTAAATTCAAATGCCTGCAAATTTAAGGTTATAAGGTTTATGCAAATATTATAAAATAAATGTATTTTTAATTATTTTATCTCTATTTCTGGTTATATAATTCCGGAATACTTTTTAGGATTCATCATAATGGGAATGCCATTTGAAACCTCATCCTCTCATTAACAAATAAATAATACAAACGTGATAAAATTATTTAAAAATATAAAACGTATTTTTTTAACGTAACGTAATCTTTTAAAATAGATTGGATTGGATACTTGGATTTCTAATTACATCAGATATCTTCTTAACAATGACGAGCCACATAACACTATCAGCTTAATCGACGACTAATATAGTCAGTGATTGGTACAGCATGCTACGGTCTACCTCAGCTATTGATATTCTTTCTACAGCTATAGGGTTCTTTGTGTTATTATACATGGATGTAAAAGAAAGTATGTTCATAGTATTGCGACGAGGACCTTGTCCGAATATGGTAGAGGATAGAATAATTTAAAAATAAAACAAAATTTATTAATGTACGCTTTTTTATTCTGTAGGCTTTCTCGTAAGGCAAATCTCAGTAGAAGCAGGCTATATAAAACTTTGTCTTTTATATGCTAATAGGCGTACTAGTGTGACCCAACACCAAATGTTGTCACTCATAAAGATATTGTTCAAAATTATGAAAACAGTGAAAACTGGACTTAAAATATTAACCGGTTCCTCTTCATAAGCAAGAAAATCAAATTCCTATTTAAGTAATACAACAAATATCTTTTTTTGTTTGTATTTTTTTTGGTAATAGAAATTCTAATACATATACGTATATTCTCGTACGTAATTGCATGAACTAAAAAAATGTTACCGTTGTATCTCTCCTAAGGCAATATAATATCTATTAAAATATGATTTGTTGGCACCGAATATTTTGATAATGATATTTACATATAAAACTATTATGGCAATGACTCATTTACCTATCGAAAGATTGTCAAATCTCAATATGTATTGAGTATTCCGATTGAATAATAACCAAATTTATCGATATAATTTCAGAGCAGCAATAAGATACCTTCCGGCGTAGTTAATATCCTTAATTCATACCCTCATTCAACCGGAAGTCGCTATTCTAAATCAAACTTGGCTGCGACTACGAATTTGGGGAGAGAGCATATTTTAATATCCATAATGGTGATTTAGAATCGAATGGATTGAGTCAGGTGTAAGAATCTCGGATTGTTATTCGTTATGTAGATGGAGATATTCATCATCTTTATATGTACATAGTTTCGTGTGGGGACGGAGTGAGACTACCATTTACCACCCCCTTTTCTTGTCCGTGGGTGTCTGAAAAGACGGCTAATTATAATATGAAGATAACACCTATGCAAGAGGAGGAAAATTCGAGATGAAACCCTATACTAACCCGTCAGACGAGCGTGGTGTAGTCGGTCAATTTCCCTCCCATTGTGGAGCAGGCTCAAGCTGATCAGTGGTAAGTATATAAGCTGTGATGATGATATGTTCATCAGATTTTAAAAAAAGCATATTCCCCTTGCAGTGACTGTGACACTATCGTAAAAGACGACTAATAGATTTACATAGACCTGTGTAAACTCCATCTGATGCTGTCTGGTCAACAATTAAATTCCTAAGGAGAGTTGACGTCAGGTCAGTCATAAAACTATAGCTAATAACTTTTGTAATATGTACTATAAAGGAAGAATACATATTTAATCGACCTCAAGTAGTTTGAATAAGAGCAGGACGACGATGTTAAAGGTGACTAAGCATAAGATTGGCAAAGCATTATTCGCCGATTCTACCGTTTGCACCTTTCATTCGGATTTTTCTGGGATAGATTTTAATAAGCTACTGACCACCCGTTAATTCCTAAATACAATCTACTTACTCGAATCTACAAGTTCTTGCTGTGGTTCGGGATACACCTACACTTAACAAATAAATAATTGATACAGACAAATTACATTACGTTCATCAATTGTGGGCGTTTTAATAGTGGCTATTGTCTTTGAAAAATCTTACTTAAGAATCTGTATATATCTTATAGATCTTTCATTATAATCATCTTAGCTCAAGTATGTCCCTCTGCTGTTATAGAGTCTTTGCCAAAATAGGAGGGAAATGGACCCACTGTATTACACTTGTCAAACGGTTTGGTACAGACAGGGCTTTATTTCGAATTTTGCTTTGTCATGCATAAATTTTATATGCATATTATATCCCTTACTCATCTTAAAAGACGTGTAAGAGGTTATAATATGCATACAATAACCTTATATTTGATTTTTACAAGACTATTACGCATTATAAATAAAAATATTTTTGCTGATTTTATCGCGTCTGTATATGATTTCACGACGTTTACAACATTTTTCAGTATTCGTCACTACACGGGAGGACTCCCAAAATCAAAACTCAATTACAAATGCTATAAAATCCGTAAAAATAGTTTTATTTATAGTGTGGCCTATTATCGTGCCTGTCAGTGCTGTTTACAACAAGAATAGGTCAAGATAAAAGGTAGAGAATTGTAATTTTACTAACTTACCATACCGAAAATTACTAAAGATAGTGCAAGGATTTGCAAAATTTGATCATCATAACCTGTTCTACGCAGATCCCTTTTACGATATTAAGATCATAAACAGGGATTTTCTTAGGTAAACTCACAACGTATCGTTTTATCTATAGAACCGTACCTGGAGCAAGGTCTCTAAATTAAGGAGGGTAATTGAGTCTTTTTTCCTATCAATGTTTTATCTATAATCATATTATAAAATGGGCCTTATAAAGTTAGTTGCAATATTGTGCTATAGGGCAGGCTCGAGCCCAGCAGTGGGATGTATATAAGCTGAAATTCACTGTAACCATGCAAATAAAAAAGTTCCTATTACACGGTTCACTCTGATTGTAATTATGCTTATCTCTTTTGGGCTAAAGTATTGAAGAGGGAGATATTTTTAATTAATAGCTTCGCAATCAACCGATTCGTCAGATTGATTATTTGGTATTTCGGCAATTAATCATATTTGATAAAAAATGATATTGATGTGTATTATTATAGACGATTCTATATACATTTTTTTATCTACTAATTGATAACTGCTTCTGTTGCTGTAAGGCAAACAGAGATTAAAAAAAATACAACTCGTTTTAAAAACCGGTTAAGGGGGCACCATGGGAACTTACAGTAGCACTCTATTGAGAAAACTCATAACACCAATTAAGGTCACCAAATATGGCCAAATATGGCATTCATCATCATTACCATCAGAGCCCTTATATGCCCCACTGCTGAGCTTGAGCCTCTTTGACGATGGGAGAGAAATTAACCTGTTAATATACAGGCCAGATGATACCAAAAGGTCAGGCAAACTGGCAATAAAACTCATAGTATTATTTGCATATTATTATCACCTGTGTTATCATCATAACAGCTACCTATGTGTTATCTGCATATTGCCTTAGTCATCTTTAACGACATCCCATAGACAAGAAAAGGGGGTTCATGAATTGTATTCTTAGTTCGTCAACACATGGGAATATATTGCATTATCTCGTTTTATTTAGGGAGGCCTATGTCAAAGAGAGAATATCTACATGCGGATAGAGTTTATTATTAATGTATTTTATTTCTTTCAAGGTTTCATATAAAAGCTGCAACTTTTCTGGATTAAGTCTGCAGTCTTTTAAGAGGTTACCCATTTTTCCGTGTACTGTTCAACAGATTATAGAAAATGTGATTTGACATAAATCAGTCTTTTAAAAAGATCATATTATACACTAGACAATATTATCATTCCATTATAAGATCCAAAGGTCTGTATTCCGTGTGGTGACTGAGTAAGAATACAGTTCACCACCCCCCTCTCTTGCCCGTGGGTGTCGTAAAAGACGACTAAGGGTCTCTTAATATAGTATGCATATAATATGCAAGAGAATGAAAACTCGAAACAAAACCCTATACCAACACGTCTGACCAGGGTGGTTTTCAATGGTAGGCAATTTCCCTTGGATCGTGGTAGACAATTTCCCTTCTATAGTGGAGGAGGCTCGAGCCCAACAGTGGGACTTGTATGGGCGGAGATGATAGGATCACACATACAGTTAATTAAATAACTATTCAGTTTTAGGTATTATTTGATATCGAAGAAACATTTTATGTAATTCTTGCTACTGTATGTTTGAATTATAATTTATTAAATCATACATTAAAAAACGTGACAAAACTGCAATAGCTTATCGGTCGGATGATATGGTGTATTGTTTAAAATTATGTTGTAATGTTTAAAAGAACGAAAAGAAGAGTTTTCTTATACCGATATTATCTGCTTACATTTGACTTGTGGTCCCATGATACCCACGAATAGGGAAGGGAAAAGATACATTGGATAATGATGTCTGATGTTTACGCAAGTATTACACATTGTAAATAAAACTACTTTACGGGTTTTATCGCGTTTGTATTTAATTTTTGATTGTTCGGAGTTTCGAATACTTTACGCGTCCGCCCGTGACCATGAACGCGAACAGTTTTATGTACGATACATCATACATTAGACCGTTAATTTTATTATTTAATATTATTACATTAGATCTTGGATGTAATTTGTATACGTTAATTATATGTTTATAAAGTCCCCCGCAATACAAATATTATTTCATTGTTGCCTTTTTAAAAAAAAAAAATCTGTCTAGGGAAACGGTCAATTTAATTTTTCCCATGATGAGCAGCATTCCATTGATGAGCATGCGGCCTAAATTATAGTAATGGCACAGCCAGGACGCCACATATCCTGACGATAGCTATGTAAGATCGACCATCCATTCATCTGATTACCGGATGGCAATCATATTTTATTAAATAATTTTAATGAATTATATTCATGATTTTCTTGTAGTGACGGAGTAAGATTATAATTCACCACGCCGTTTCTTGCCCGCGGCTAGGATTGCCAACTTTTATTGCAAAAAATAGAGTATTTTTGTTTTTATAAGAGGTATATAAGGATATGTCCTTATAAAAATGAGTATTATTTATTTTTTATAGTTTTAAAAGAATTCCAAGACATAAATGTATGACTGGCAATAAATAGTATAGTAAACATTGTGTAAATAGCATACTCTATTAGTATTACAGATTATAAAATATGCCTACATGTACAAAACAGTTTATTTTAAAGTACAGTTGGCAAGCCTAACCGTGGGCGTCTTAAAAAGCGACCAAGAAATAAATGAAGATAAGATCTATGCAAGAGAATGAAGACTCGAAATAAAACCCTGCACCAATGCGTCTGACCAGCCCGTCGTAACGTCCCTCCCATAGTGGAGGAAACTCGATGATGATAGTCATAAATATGATTTTTGAGGCAATCTATACCAATAAATAAAATTGGAGTGTCTGTTTGTAATGTCAAAATAATAGGCTTTTTTCATGCTCACACGGTTATTTGCACGACACCTATGCCTAAAATAGCAATTAAAAAATTTTTGCCTGTCTGTTTGTTCCGGGTAATCTTCAAAACGGCTGGACTGATTTCAAAAATTCTTTCACCAATGGAAAGCTATAATATCAGGGCGTAAACTAGGCTATATTTTATCCCGGTATTCCCACGGGAACGGGAACTACGCGGGTAAAACGACTATAATCTATAACTGAAGCGAAGCGAGGGCGGGTTGCTAGTTTTAAATATATTCAGATACATTTTTTGTAGGATAAAAGATAATTCTCATCCGATCTAGATAGTTCACCTATATAGTTTTGCTCTTACTGAAAGTACTCTACTATTCCATAGGCTTCGATGGAATATGGATGAAGGTATATTAAATTATTTTTTATTATAACGCAATGTGTAAAGCAGACGGTCAAATATTCATATAGCACTCGAGTGATACAGTTGAATGTGTACTTAGGACCATAGGCGGGAGTGCATTTTGTATCCGCGGTATAATAGCGTATGTACATATTTACATAATGTATGAGGAATCTTCCGGTATATTATGCAGCTTCCGTTTTTTTTAAGGTTGTTGATCCTAAATTAATATTTGAATTAAATTTTATTAATTAACTTTCAATAAATTATTCGTGTAGTGAAGTGACAATGGGCAGGCCACATCGCTCGACGAACCGACTACCGCTGGGGAAGAAAGGTTCTCGAGTGGCTACTGACGACGCAGTAAGACGCCCCTCCACCAGGTGGACCGACGACCTGGTGAAAGTTGCTGGGCGACGTTGGATGCAGGCGGCACAGGACCGCACTTTGTGGCGTAACATGAGGGAGGCTTACGTCCAGCAGTGGACGGCGATAGGCTGAAATGATGATGATGAAATATCCGTATGGTGACGGAGTGAGAACACAATTAACCACCACCTTAGTTTCTCGTGAGTGTCATAAAAGACGACTCAGAAATTCACCAAGCCAGGCCAACTTTCTTGGATGCTGTCTTGTCAACAATTATATTCCTAGAGATGTTTGACGTCACGTGACTTGGTACGACCGTCACCAATCTACCAACGTACCACTCGACGTCATAGCAGGGTTCATCCATTTCACCTGGAAACGTTATGGTTTTCGACTGTACGTTTCCAGCGATCGTTTCTCCCACGTACGTGCAAGCTCTGGAATGAACTACCTGCTGCTGTTTCCCGAGCACTATGACATGACCTTCTTTAAACGAGGTTTAAGAAGAGTATTGTCTTCACGGTAGGCAATGGCTTGGCTGTGCCCCTGGTATTGCAAAGGTCCATGTGTGGCAGAATCACTTACCATCAGGTGTGCTACTTGCTCGTTTGGCACCGTTGGCAAAAAAAAACTATCGACAAAACTTTTTGTAATATATCATCATTTCCGTTCATACAGTAACATCGCACTGTTAGGCTCGAACCTCCTCTAAAATAGGAGTGAAATTAACCTTACCATTCTGGTAAAACAGGGTGGTACAGGCTTTGTTTTTTTTGTTTTGAGTTTTCCTTCTCCTGCATAGATATACGTATTATATCTCTTAGTCATCTTTTATAATATTCACGGGTTGGGAGTGGTGAATTGTATTCTTATTTCATCACCACAAGGATGAACGAATAGTGCATATTGCTTCGACCCAAGTAATTGGGATAAGAGCAAGATGATGATGATTTATGTACATACATATAATAAATTGGATGTAACTGTGCCTTTGTTTTTTCTATATTGTTATAAATGAATTAACACTGGCCATGACAGCATTATTCAGCAGGCAATTTGTTTTAGTAACTTTGTCACACAATGAAACGCGTCAAATGAATAAATCATGGTATGTCATGGTGTGAGGCAAACTATAGAATACATGTGAATTTAGAGTGAGATATGCCAATGTGAGTTCAATAATAAATAAATTGTATTCAAATACTTTAATATATTTATTGCCTAACTTGTATCGAATGCGACCGGTGTAGTTCCGTGTTAATAATTTACAATGAATTTTTATTTTATTGCAACATTGTCTATACAAATAAATATAAGTAAAATTGAAAGTTTTAAAAACATCCGACACTAACTAAAATAGTAAAAAAAAAGGAATTATTAAATATTAATGCCGTGTGGTGACGGATTAAGAATACAATTCACCACTCCCTATCTTGCCCGTGAATGTCGTAAAAGACGACTAAGAGATATGCACATAAGATCTGTGTAAGAGAAGGAAAACTCGAAATAAAACCCTATGTCTACATGTCTTACCAGCACGGTATAGTAGGTTAAATTCCTTCAAATTGTGGAGGAGGCCCGAGTCCAAGAGTGGGACGTATGTGGGCTGCGATGATGATGATCATTAAGTATTATATCTCTTCAACAGGATTTATCAATTCATTGTCATTTAACGATGACACTGGCATGTGCGAAGCACTTTATTGAGTAGTCATACGCCATTACATCATTTTGGAGCTGATACTCTTACACTACTGGACCGATATTAATCAAACATAGCTGAGAACCACCGCCAGAAAATGTCTTGCTAATGAAAAAAACCGCATCGAAATCGGGCCATCCGTTTGAGAGCTACGATGCCACAGACAGATACACACAGACAGATATCGACGTCAAACTTATAACACCCCTCTTTTTGTGCCGGGGGTTAAAAATTGAAGATTGTTTGTAATGTCAAAATAGTACATACTATTATATTACAAATCCTCTGAAATTATTTATTACAATTTGAGTCAAAAACTATTGAACTTATTTTGATAATTTTTTTACAGTTTAAGACATATATAAAAAAAAAATATGTAAAAGAAACGAATATTTTTTTTTTATCTCGGCATAAATATAATTACAAAATTTGAATTTAAGTAAGTTAATAAATAATTTTGAAAATGTCTTATATAATTATTATATTATTTAAACTAAACTTTAAAAATAAAAAGAACACAGAGCACGAGGACTCCACACGGAAATGATAACTTAAAACTATAAACAAACAGTTAATATTTTTGGATTTTCAAATTATTTATTTGACCTTGAAATTTATTGATTAAATTTTTTTACATTTATCAGCACAGAGCGCCATGGACATAGCTACAAATATACTTTTGGCGTTAACACGTCACGTGACCGTAGAAATGATGATGAAAATGGGGGATTTTTGATAGGAATGTCAAAATGTCACGTCGCGCTTTTAAATTTTATTCATTATTTTAGTGTTTTACAGTTTATATTCAATAATTTTGCTAATATTTTATGTAATATAATGCAGATAAAATTATGAAATATAGTGAATATGATACAATAGCGAATTGCGTGCATTTTCACATTCAACCAAAATTCCTAGAGGAAGCGTGATTTGGTTGTCAGCACCAAATCAAAGGTAACGACTGGCTAAACTGCGAGGACTGAAGACGTGAATAATCCATATTATAACTCGACCAATAGCTCATATTATTGTAGCTTATTACTATTTAACAAGAAGAAGATGATGACTTACATAAATTTATTCGAAATACGTGAATTTCCCTATCCGAATCTGCCTAGAGAAGTTTTCACTTCAAAAATCACAGCTGTAGAATATACAAAGCGGATCTATATTGCCCGCATTAAATAATATTAGGAATACATTTGCATTTAAGCCAACACTAGACCTATAATACGGTCGAAATAAATTGAACATCAGGTGTATTCAAATTGCAGTAGGCAGGCGTAAATATTTAAATCGGCCGCGTATTACCACGTTAGGGCGGCTGCCTACTCGTAGCACTCGTACTATCATCTGATGCACGCTCAGTCCATTTCCATAAAAGCCTCTTCAATCTCGCAAAACGTTTCGGGAATTTCAATTCGCGCTTAGTATTTTTTTCGATATAGGTAGGTATATAGATTGTTGCGTAATAAATATTTAACGTATTTAATTGTGTTTTCGTTCGTTATAAACTTTTTTTCAAGACTAATATTTTGAGAGGTTAGAACGAAATGTTATTTTTATTTAATCTATACAAATACCTAAATAAAATTGAAGTGTCTGTCTGTGTGTCAAAATGTTACGTTTTTTTCATGCTCACACGGTTATTTACACAATGTTTAAAAACCACTTACAAATGTTTTTCTGTCTGTCCTTCTGTTTTTCAGGCAATCCTTTAAGCGGCTGGACCGATTTTAATAATATTTTACTACCGAGTACCTGTCAATATAAGAAGTAATTTAAGCTACTTTTCCTCTCAAACTCAAAAACTCACATAACATTTTACGCGCTCGGGGAATCAAACCTGGCCACATGGATAGCAGTCGCATATCGTAATATTTTAGAAGATGGAGATTTAAAATGCGGGGGTCTAGGCTACTGAAACCGGGGTTACTAGTGATAAATAAGTTTCTAACACGACTACTGATATTTTTCAATAAAAGGAAATAACTATATCAAGTAAAAGTCTTAGTCGTAAAAGCATTAATAACGTTCTTATATTTCTTTCAAACCAGTTACCAACATAGGCAATTCTGTAGTATTACACAAACACTCAATAAAAATGTCGCTAATGTAAAGCTTAGTTCACACAAATTGCTCTCTTTTTTTACTGGAAAGAGATATGACAAATGCGCAGGCCCATAATACAGCCTACTTTTGGGCTCAGACCAACTCACGAAATTCATCTAGTTGGTATGGTAGCCAGAAGGCTAGATGGTTCATATTTCTACTTTTCCTTTTATGGCAAGGTTATTTGCTTACGTTTCTTAATTGATTCTTACCAAACTATATGAGAAGGGAAAGAGCCATTATAATCCACTACGTTACCACATGAAGAACCACCAGACTATCTCCTCTGTTTGACTCTTTTATATAATTTTCATCATATCTCCCCCTTCTCTTCTGTAATAAATTCTCATGACTAATACTTATACCATCATTACCAAACTTCTGTACCAGCAATATTAATAGATGTAATATTTAAACGCTGTTATTTATAACCATGAAAATAACAATGGAATATCGTGATAGTGCTCTATGTAAATTGGAATGTAAATTTTTATGCTACCATTCATTTAGAAGACAAAAATGGTATAGTGACTAAGCTTTTGTCTTATTATATTTCAATAGGCTCATTACAATATCAATATAAATTGGTTTACAACTCGTTACATAAAAACTTTTAAGTTTTTTTGTTATATATTTCAAATCATAAGCAAGATATGTGTATGGTGAATGATGGAATAAGGCTACTAGATATGTGTCTAATCTATTGCCCTTAATTGTCGAAATAGGACCTAATGGAAAATACAGAAAATTTCACCGCAAGAAACCCTGTGGTAGTTCATTCAGCTTACGTTGTCTAGTGAGCTAATATTCCTTCCTTAAACGTTAATTACAAAAGTAGCTCGCGCTATAATGGAATATATGTATATGGTTTGAACAGAATGAAATATTTGAAGAAGAGTTAACTAATATTCACGCATGGTATAAATCTGAACATTCATATATTCTATAACCAAAATAAAAATTCACACTACCAGTGTTTGTCTTTACGTGGTTCGCTATACATACGCACTTTTTGTACTGAAAATATGAAGCGAATAGTTATATGGCAATAGTTAGAGATCATGTATCAGTGTGCACGCACCTTATATAAGGTCAATGATCCTTTCCAATGCGGGCACCAAATTTGGTAGCGAATGCTGCCGGAGACATTAATCGGACACTGCTTGAATCTCGGACCAAAGAGATGAGACAAAAAAATCCAGTCATTAATTCAACACAAAACTGTCGGTTACAACTTCCTTGATATTATGGCTATCGCTATTACGGCTTGTTATCGAACCGACGAAAATGATACAGTGAACTTAATGTGTGAGTAACACTTATGTACTGATACTGTCCTCACATAAACGTAGTATGGTTATAAATACACATATATTATAACATATACATAACTGGTATAAATATCAAAGATTGATCGGTGTATAAGTTCCTAAAATTTGAATCAAGTCAAAATCTTTTCGCTTGCGTAATTGTTTAATAATAAATATGAGGTTGACCGAGCTTCGCTCGGAGTATTTTTGTAGCATTTATTTAGATATATATTAATAAAAAATAAATAATGAAAATTATATAAAAATTACAAAAAGAGAATAATAATAACACCGAGATTCGATCCGACGCCGTTTGTCGCCGATGTCAAAAATAAAATGAAACCTGACTACTTCGCCACTGAGCTATCGTAACTCATGACATTGATGGCAACATTTGAATTCATATTAGTTTAAAATTTAATGTCATTATATTGTCTGTCAAAAACACTGACAAAACAACATTTTCTATACATAAAACCTAGCTAGATCGATTTTTTGGGCCCGAATCCTCTAGTATGCAAAGTTTCAACAAAATCGTAAAATATATATATATATATACACTCATTTGCAAAAAAAACGGGCACCTAAGCAATGAACCATTTCAAATGTTAATATTTCTTTGTTTGATAATTATAGGTAGTTTTATCCACACAATTTGCTAAATTAATAAGAAAATAATCGTTTTCATCAGTATTTCATAAAATTTAGATACAATTTATGGGAAATAATGCTAAACCTCGCTAGTAGTGTATATTCGCTAGTAGTGCATATGCTCATGAAGTAAAAATAAAAAAGTTTTTTTGTTTGTTTTTCTTTAATAAAGTAAAAGCAGATAAATGTTTAGTATCGAGTGTGACCCCCTCTAGCTAAAATCACAGCTTGAATTCGTCTGGGCATGCTAGCGAATATATCCCGGATACTTGCTTGCGGAATACGTTCCCACTCCGCAGTAATCACATTCTTCAGCTCTCTGATGGTCTGCGGAGCCGGGTGTACTGATCTCACACGCCGTTTCAGAACGTCCCAGACATGCTCTATGGGATTGAGGTCGGGACTTCGAGCTGGCCAATCCAAACGACGAATGCCGACCTCTTGCACATACGCATTAACATCGCGGGATCGGTGGGCGCGAGCATTGTCGTCCATAAAAATCGAGTCTTCACCTAGAGCGGCCAATGCGGGTTGTGCATGAGAAATTAGAACTTCCGTTATGTATCGATGCCCAGTCAGTGAGCCGTTTTCAATGAAGACTAACTCTGTACGATCCATTGAATTTATTCCTGCCCAAAACATAACAGAGCCCCCACCATAAGGTGTGATTTCTTCGAAACATGCCTCTGCAAAGCGTTCTCCTTGTCTTCTTAGCACTCGCCGACGTCGATCTTCACCGAACAGAGATATCCTGGCTTCATCAGAGAACAAAACCCTATTCCAATCGTCTTGAGTCCATGATTCACAATTTCTAGCGAACCTAAGCCTGTGAACTCTGTGCTCACGGAGTAATTTGGGGCCGCGGGCCGGGCGGTGACTGCGTATATTGGCAGCGAGAAGCCTCCTCCTGACCGTCCATAGACTAATATGCACATTTCTTACTTCTTGGAGGTTGTTCTTAAGATCCACATACGAAGATTTGCGATTTCTCAATGCGCGACTCACAAGAAGACGATCATCCCGTGGTTGGGTACATGGTTTTCTTCCAGAACCAGGCCTTCTCTCGACGGAACCAGTCTCCTGATATCGCTGCCAGGTCCTTTGGACTGTCGAGCGACTAACATTTAGCCTCCTAGCCACGAAACATTGGCTGCAACCCTCTTCAAGCAGCGCGATAATTTTGGTAGCTTTTACCACTTTATCTACCATTTTTGATACAGCCAAACAGCATTAAATAAAGCTTTGACAGTCAAGGATATGAAATTAATCGATAAAAATTGAATAAAAGTTATGAAAGTCGATGTTAACTTCTGGAACTTCGCGCCAAAAATGTAGGATAAAAAGGGGTTTTCTGTAAAAATGAACATCAAATGAAAAATTGAATTTAGAACGTACTTTTTTAAATACCACAGCATTTTTAAAACCGGCCAGTAACGTGTACAAACGATTGAAACCTTTTTGGTATTGTATCTTTTTAAATATGAATGAAAATCAAAACCGCCCGTTTTTTTTGCAAATGAGTTTATATACAAAAATTGCTCGTTTAAAGATACAAGATTATTTCATTATCAATATCTCGGCTTGTATACGTCACAGAGCTGGTCTCGAGCCGCCTTGAAAATGGGAGGGAAATTGACCTATTATATATAACATTCTCGTCAAACGATTTTATATGGGGTTACATTTTGAGTTTTCTTTCTCTTGAATAGATTTCTTTCCGTGTGGAAACGAAGTAAGAATACAATTCACCACTCCCTTTCTTGCCCGTGGACGTCGTAAAAGACGACTAAGGGAAATAATACGCATATAACATCTATGCAAGAGAAGGAAAACTCGAAATAAAATCTTATAACCTACCTGTCTGACCAGCATGGTATCGTAAGGTTATTTTCCCACCTGTTATGGAGGAGGCTTGAGCCCAACAGTGTGACGTATATGAGTTGAAATGATGATGATGAATAGATGTTATCTGCATATTGTAAAAATTATTTTACGAAATTTATCGCGCTTGTATTTGAATTTTATATTGTCCGACGTTTCGCACAATCTATAAAATAGTTTTACTTACAACTCGCGTAAACTTTAGAAATCAATAATTGCATATTGTTACCCTTAGTCGTCTTTAACGACATCCACGGGGAGATAGGATAAGATGGGGGGTGATAAACTGTATTCTTATTCCATCACTACACGGAACAAGAATTGAAATAAGAATTAATTACGATTAACGCAAACCTATATAATAGAGTAGTATGTCCTATAGCTTAATCTCTGAGGCATTCTCGGAATGGTTATTTTACGCATGGACGCAACTCTCTGTTACGCCCTATTGCCTTTTATTTCGACATTTACGTTTCGAACAAATCCACATTGAGTTCGTTCTTCACCATTACAGCTATAACTTTGCACTCAAAGATGTAAATGAATAGGGGAAATTAAATTCAAATAAATTTTAATTATACTCAGATTCATGCAGGGTTTAAGAGACTGCTACTTTAAGATTTCAAGCGGGTTGAAACACGTCGCAATCCTCTCATATTTATATCTTTCTCGTGTGGAGTGAAGAATACAATGTGTCACCACCCCTTACTTTTCTCGTGGGAGTCGTAAAAACTGTCTGATGGGTTACCAAAAGATCAGCACTCTTCTGGAAAACATATAACATCAAATTTCGCTCGCTAATCTGCCTGCCTGCCGCTTAGGTAGGCCTATCTTCAACAGTGGTCGTCGACAGGTTGATAGAAATTTAAAAATCTCTATTACAATACAAAAATAAAATCGGCCAAGTGCGAGTCGGACTCGCGCACGAAGGGTTCCGTACCATTAACTAGGTAAACAAGTGCCTCCCTATTGCCATTATTGATATTGAGCAAAAAAATCAAGTTTGTTGTATAGGAGCCCTCCTTAAATATTTATTTTATTTTTAGGTTATAGCAGCAATAGAAATACATCATCTGTGATTAATTTCAACCGTCTAGCTATCACCTGTCACCGTTCTTGAGATACAGCCTGGTGACAGACGGACAGACGGACAGCGAAGTCTCAGTAATAGGGTTCCGTTTTTACCTTTTGGGTACGGAACCCTAAAAATAATAATATATAATCAGTAACGTTTGCTGGAAATATTCATAAGCGAATATTTCTAACGATCGGTATAATTCATTACCACAAAGATATTATTAACTAGCTGACCCGGCGAACTTCGTACCGCCATAATTTTTTTCGTAAATTTATTTTCAAAATTTCCGAATATATGATTCAAAGAGAATACAAATGACTGATTATTGATTTCTGACAAAATTATAATTATCAAATTTTCAACCATACTTAACTATAGACAAAATTACGTCTAGCTGTCATTTGCGTTTTGATATTACATATCAAATGCATTATTACATATCAATTACATGCAAATGAGTTTTTGTTCTCCTACGTTTCATAGTGACTTGTATTCTCTTTGACATGAGTTTCGGCGCGAATATGGAAATGTCATGTTAAGCTCTTGTATTATATTAATTTTTTTAGTGTTTTATAGTGTTATATTGAATAATGTTGCTGATATTTTATGTAATATAATACAGTTAAGGTGCTGAAGTGTGTTGAATGTGATATAAGAGTGATTTACGTGTACTTTCATATTCTGCTGAAATTCCCAGAGAAATCATTTAATTAGGTTTTCAGCGCCTAATTAATGGTAACGACTTGACTTACTGACGGACATGACTATAAATAAGCTATTTTATATAAAGAAATGTTAAATAATATGAAGAAAATTCTATCAGACTTGGCTGTTCGCGCTTTGATGTCTTTGCCTGTCCGAATGGACAAACAGAAACAAAAAAATATCTATTTGAAATTTTATGTCACGTCACACGGGAACGCGATCGAACGGGATAAAAAGTAGCTCATTGCCATTAAGAAGAAGAAGAAAAAGAACGGGATAAAAAGTATCCTATGTTCGTCTCCTGGTTCTAAGCTACCTCCCCACCAATTTTCAGCCAAATTTGTACAGCCGTTCTTGAGTTATAAACATAGTAACTAACACGACTTTCTTTTATATATATAGATTTAGCACTCACTTTTGACGCGAATGTCAAAATGTCATGTAGCGCTTTTATATTCTTTTCATTATTTTAGTGTTTTAAAGTGTTATATTCAATAATTTTGCTGATATTTTATGTAATATAATGCAGATAAAATTCTGAAAAGTGGTGAAAATGATGTAATAGTGAATTACGTGCATTTTGACATTCTGCCCAAATTTCCTGAGACGCATGACTTGTATTAGCACCAAGTCATGTTAACGACTGACTGAAAGACTAAGACTAAAGACGTGAATAAAAATCAATATACTCGACACTGGCACCAATAGCTCATATTATTGTAGCTCATTGCCATTAACTAAGAAGAAGAAGAAGAACGGGATAAAAAGTAGCTCATTGCCATTAAGAAGAAGAAGAACGGGATAAAAAGTATCCTATCTCCTGGTTCTAAGCTACGTCGCCCCACCAATTTTCAGCCAAATCAGTACAGCCGTTCGTGAGTTATAAATAGTTTAACTAACACGACTTTCTTTTATATATATAGATATCTAATTTAATCACGGAATATATCCTCCGGGGTTGTTGGTTAGTTAACTAAACATAGGCAAGTTTACTTAATACTTCCAACTAAATTTAAAAAAATATTTAACACAAATGTTTGAATATCACTAAGGAAATTTAAACTACAACAACTAAGTAGTGGACCATCACCTCTATGGACCATATAAATAAGAGTCCTAAATATTTTAACCTTTGAGAATATAACCAAACCTGATATTATGTTTCTCATTAGAGTAAACAATCATCCTGCTCTTATCCTAATTAAGATCGACTCAATATGTACTCCTCTCCCATCATACATATCGCAACTGTTTTTAGCAATAATTTTATGTACGACCATCTGTCTGAATTCGACTTCCTTGGAGACGTGATTGATGACCAGATGAAGTGGGCTTAGATCGATGTAAAACACGCAGTCTTCAGATACCTACGAGCATTCTAAGGGTTGGTAGTATTTATAACTGCTACCACAGAACCTCATTAGAACAAACATAACTCAAAATAATTACTGAATGTATGCTACTGAAATTAGTTTATACCTTTACAAATAAGTTAATAATCTACAAGGCTGTCTAACAGCCGAAATTACTTTGACCGCATTAATTCTGCTATAAAGTTACCTGTTGAGACTCTGGGGAGCTCTCAAAGGAATGTAGAGCGCACTAAATAGTCTTATTTAAGTAGTATAAAGTAGCGACATCAAAGACCAAGCGATTTTGTGTTTATGTATTTAGAATTACGTCTTACATTTTATTACATACTTTCAGTTTGTTTACGGACCTTCTTTCTTTTACGACTTTTTAATATTATGATGTAGTAAAACATTTGTTAGCATTAGTTTAGGCCGTTTAGAACACACAAATTAAGATTTGCAATATAATGATAACGTAGATTTGCATTTACCTAATCTATGTATGATATATGTACATTAACTCATATGGCCTCCCATATAATATATTGTAAATACTTCACACGGCATTTCCAAAGATAGCCATCGAAAATTAACGAAAGCAATCAATGCAAGCTATATTAAGGTAGATTTCATTGTTTTCCGAAACTTGTATAATACAAGTTGTAAGTTTGCATATTGGAGGTAGATTCCGCCAAACTGTTTCATATAACTTGGAAGTATTTTCTAGGCCGCTACCTACTGTGTACCTACCTATCTTAAAAATTTACTTATTTTATCATCTTTTCTAAGGCGCCAAAAAAAGTAGAACTTCAAAAGATATTTGGGACGTTATGTTGCCAGAATAAAATGGAGATATCTTTGTCATAAAAGTATGTGCATATTAAGACAATAATAATTGATTAAACTCCTTTTATCATGTACTGAAAGTTATTGCGTAGTGATAAGCGCTATGTAGGCCACGTTACATTATACCTGATAACATACTTTTGTTACATTGACTGTTTTTTTTTTCAGGTAATAAAGACAGCATTGTTTAACTTCGTCAACATAAGGTAAATTGCGTTGTTTTATTAAACATCAATATCTGGTTGACCGAGCTTCGTTCGGAATATTTTATCGAATTTATTTAGATATATATTATTAAAAAATAAATAATGAAAAATATATAAAAAATTACAAAAAGATAATAATAATAACACCGAGATTTGAACCGACGCTGTTTGAATGTCAACAAAATCAAAATTAGAACCTGTCAACTTCCCATCTGAGCTATCGTAACTCATGACGTTGACAACGAAATTTGAATTCATTTTTTTTTTAATTTATTGAAATAAGGCTTTGTCGCTTAGCGATAATACCGCCTTATTAAACAAATACAAAATTATTACTTCACAATACAACTAGAGTATGCTACTTACTAATTTATACAACAAATATGCTTCAGCTGATGATGGGTTAGCTAAAATGCTATTACAAAAACATACATCAAATGGCTTCTGTTCAAAAAATAAATTTCTTAGGCTAGAATTCCGAGAACATTCCATCAGAATGTGTAAGACATCTTCAACAACACCACACGTAATGCAATTGGGAGAAGGAACTTTTTTCATTAAATATCCGAATTTATTTGATGGAATATGGCCAGAACGTAGTCTAAGAGCAATAGTCAAGAACGATTTATTTAAATTTATATTATCTATCCAACGGTAATAACAGACAAGGGGTTGGATAGTACGATACCATATGCCTTTTTCTCTTGATCTTGCGTCGAAATACTCCTGCCAATTCTCTAAACAAAGTTCTTTTATGCAAATAATGTGTTCCGAGTATAGGGGAGTGATTCTTACAGGCATCCCATCAACCACGGCTTGCTTAGCTAATACGTCTACTTCATCATTTTCTTTTAATTGTATATGAGACGGAATCCATTGAATGAATATAGTTTTGGACTTCTGCTTATTCCAGATGGATTCATATATCTGATAAGCTACAGGGTTACCTCGCCCATGCGAGGTGTACCGAGCTAAATGTTGCATAGAACTTTTCGAATCAGTTAAAATTACAAATTTATTATGACTAATGGATTCGATATACGATAAGGCTTTTGCTATCACTATTAATTCTATATGCATTATAGATATATTGGAATCAATCGCAAACTTACAATATTTCTTCAATTGTGGATCTAAAAAAGCTGCTCCCCTATACTCTTATCTTTTGAGCCGTCGGTAAAGATTTTATAAAAGCCAGAATATCTTTGTTCTATAAAGTTTTGACAGGTGTATTTAATGTACTCTGTATTGTATGCCCGTTTAGCTAAAGTTATTCCTGGTATATTATTACATATAATCTGCGCAACGTTTATGTTACTTATCCAAGTTTCAAGAGAGTACATTTCAAGTTGAGAGCTTGAATGGATATCGAGGCCATTGAGATGTTCGTATACTGAAATAAGCAATGGTATTTTTTTATGCGACCAATAGCTGGCAGTTTTATGTAGGCATAAATTTTCTATAGCCTCAATAGTACTATTGCTATGAAGTGTCTTAGCTCTAAGAAGAAATTTGCCTGCCAAGTATTTTCTGTGGATATGAAGAGGAGGAAGGCCAAGTTCATTTTCCATAGCATGGATAGGAGTGGAGCGGATAAAGCCACCAATAAAATTTGAATTCATATTCTTTTAAAATTTAATGTCATTGTTTGTTTTGCTAAAAACACGGACAAAACAACATTTTCTATAAATAAAACCTAGCTAGATCGATTTTTTGGACCCGAAACCTCTAGTATGCCAAGTTTCAATAAAATCGTTGGAGCCGTTTCCGAGATCCTGAATATATATATAGGTATATATATATATATATATACAAGAATTGCTCGTTTAAAGATATCAGATTGACATTGACATTTCTAGGATCTAGTCCAATCAAATTTTGTTTAAAGAAAAATTGTGCCACTGTCGTGGGGTCGAATCCCAGGACAACACTTTGTGCGATCCACAAATTTTTGTTGTGAGTCTAGATGTAATTTGTGTCCGTTAATTATATGTTTGTAAGGTCCCCCGCAATATCAGAATTATTTCTTTAGTGCAGGGTGTTGGCTTTTAAAAAACAAAAAACATACGAGTCGGAAACAGTTCTCCTTTTCTTAGTCCCACTTTTTGCCAACAATAAGACCTAACTTGTAGTAGAACAACGTTGTGAATAGAATTTAATAATCTACCACTGCATTGGCACAGGGCGGCGAGCTGAGAAGCCTCGCCTAGAAACTCAGCACACTCGTCATTTTTAAAGTCACTTATCTATACAAAATAAATTAAATTGAAACGTCTTTTTGTAATGTCAAAATAGTAGATATTTTTCATGCTCACACGATTATATCTACGACTAGCTTCTTCTCGCGACTTCGTCCGCGTGGAATGGGTTCTTTGGGTTAGCGCTAACTTTAACCTGTGATTTTGTTTACGTAGCATGTGAAAATATTTTTAAATAATACGATTCTGTTACACACGATTTTTGCGAAACTAAGCGTTTATTCGGCCCAAAAAAAACCGATTTAGAAACATTCTTCATCGATGCTCTGCTCCTATTGGTCTTAACTTATATAACCTATGGCCTTCCTTGATAGATGAGCTATCTGACGTTAAAAGAATTTTTCAAATCAGACCATTAGTTCCTGAGATTCCCGAGATTACCGATTACCTGAGATTATTATATATTAGTATATATATATGATACCTATGCCCAAAAACCAGTTTATTGTTTCAAATATAGCCTTAAGTTACTCTCTTTATAACAGTTACTTGGTAGTAAAATATTACCAAAATCGGTCCAGCCGTTTTTATGATTACCCGGCACAAACAGATAGAAAATGTTCATACTGATCTTTAAGCATAGGCATCGTGTGTAATAAAATAATTTATTTGTATGGAATGTATTAATGTTTAATTATTTAGTACTAGCTGACCCGGCGAACTTCGCACCGCCTTTTTCATAATTATTTTGTTTTAGTATTTATCGGTTTGGTTTTAGTACCTATTATCCGTGCGGTGACGGAGTAAGAACACAATTCACCATCCGTGTGTGTCGTAAAAGACGACTAAGGGATATACCGCCTTTTCTTATCGATTCCAAAACCTTTTTTAATCTAAATCTACATGTAATTATGCTAAAAATGTTGAACCGACGCGACGGGACGAACGTCAAATGTTTGACAGGTAAGAACGGTTTGTATGGTAAAATAAAATTATATTATTTAAAATTATATTATTAGCAATTTTACATATTTTCTCACCGTATAAACCTTCCCTGGACTACAAACGATTCAAGACCAAAAGTAGCATAATCGTTCCAGCCATTCTCGAGTTTTAGCGAGACTAACGAACAGCAATTCATTTTTATATATACATATAGATAATAAATCTAGCGTTGATGCTCATCGAACCAGGGGATATATTTATTTTTTTCATAATATAATTCATAAAATGAATTAACTAATCCTTGTGAAAATAGTAGTTTTATTAAAGTTTTTACTTATTACATGCTTTTATCATTATAGTCCGCCTTTAAGGTCATAACAATAAAGTTATCAACTGCAGCCGTGTTTGCAAAAGCGTCGTTGCTAATATATTATTTGCAGCCCGACATTGCATTTTGGTCAACAAAACAAATTGAACCTTAAATGGATAGAACAACTGCTTATTTTTAATTGCACGTGAGCAAATTATGCAATTATAAACTTTATAAGTGAAAAAATAAGGTTTAAGTTTGATTAAGGTGTTTCATGCATTATGAGTCCGGAGTGTTGCAATCTGCCCTATAGAATGTCACCGACATAGTTTCGTTCATATAGAGTGACTAAAATAAGCCCTCTGATGTCGCAAAGAGCGGTTATAAAGGAAGTGCATCTATTTCTTAGAGTCGTATCTTACAGAAACGACAAACTACTCATTATTTTATTACGAAATAATCAGTTTTATTTGCCTATAAATTTTAGGAGAACTATAATTATAATGAATCTTTGATGTCAATAAAAATTCTAAAGAAATATTCACTTTATAAGTAAATGTTAATAGAATGTCAGTCATAATAAATGTGTCTTAGAACGACTAAGCAAAAACTAGTCCAATTATTCTTTGATTCTCGTAACGTTGAACATGTCTGAGCGTGTTTTACTTCGAACAGCTTTTTTATTGAAGTAACTTACTTATTTCTAATTATTTTTCTTTTTTGGATCGATATAGACTATTACTACTATCGATATAGATTATTACTACTATTTCTAGATCAGGAATAAAATATATAGACCCTGTAATTAACTAAATTATTATGTTTTCTTTGGGAAAGCGTTACGCTTTAATGAAATCTTTTCTATATGAGTCATAGACTGATAAGATCATAGAAGTGACAACATTTCAATTAAGTCTATGAAAGAACAATAATGTTAGGCGTACTACTGGTTTACATTTCTGTGTGGTGACGGAGTAAAGAAAGAACCTACCAGTTGCTCTCTGTGCTCGTGGATATTGTAAAAGATGACTAAGGGCTATATCCCCTTGCACGCATGTAACATCTATCTTTTTTAGAAGGAAAATTCGAAATAAAATCCTATACCAACACTCTGATCAGCGTAGTATAGTTGAGCAAATTCTCTCACATAAAAAGGGTCAAGCCCAACAGAGGGACATAGGCGTGATGATGATGATGATGTCAATGATGATGCTAGGACTTTAACGAAACTGATTGCGGAACAGAAAATAAATGATTATAGGTAGGATCGGCATAATGTGTAAACGTTTACGTAACTTACGTAACTGACTACTCATTAGCTGATTATAACAGTTGCAACGAATTTCCAATAGATTGAGTTCAAATATTATATGTGATAATGTCTTTTCCATTCACAAATAAATATTTATTAATAAAAACACTTGAACTATAAAAATAAAAAAAAAACTTGTAAAATAGAAAAGACATTGAACGAGCATCATTTGAAATATTTCACTAATATGGAAGACTACCTACCAGCTACCTAGCGTAGTCTGTGAGGCTCAAATTGCCTCCGGCCAGACACAGCGTTCCTATGTAATTGCCTTAAGCCACTCCTCCTCAGTTACTAGTAAATCAAGAAAGTGAATCGTTCCATCCATTCCCGTAACAAAGAGAACAAATTTCTAAAACATTGTAACTGTACTTATTTATCGTATAACACATAATTAAATTCCTTTGTATATTTATTTAAAAAATATTCTAAATTTAATTATTTGCACGTGGCTCAGTTCAAACCTTAAAAGCGTTGAATCATCATTCATTCATCCTGAGCCTCCTCCACAATAAGCTCGAACCCAAGAGTTGGACGTATATGAGTTGAAATGATGATGATGATGACTTTAAATAATTTGTTAAGTATTCTTAATGCCTTCTTTTTTTTCAAAAAAGGATTCATTTTAAATGGACTGTTACATTTTTTTTTAATCTTTGCAGTATTTTCTGCTACAGGATCAAGAAGGATCCTGTATTTACTGAAATAAGTACTAAAAGCTATGATAACAATGACGATGAGCTTATACCACATAAAATTATGATCAAAATTAGATCAAGTCCAGAGATAATCTATGGTAAAATTAAACTATTTCGTTTTATATGAAGTCGCTTCATACAATCAAATGAATATAAAAGAGGTCAGTGCGAGGTTTTCATTATTATGCAAAATATCATTGTGTCCCAAATCCCGAAGGATGTCACATTGGCCGAGTTTGAAAAGAAGTGTTATTACTCCCCTCAGTCGGACAGCTGACATATTAAAAGACAAACTCCAACCTTCATTTATTATTTACTTTTCTCATCTCGAATGTTACACTGAAAATATTACAGTTTACAGTACAGAGTATTTTTATTGTGTTTTTGATATAGGGAAAGTATTCCTTAATATTGTGTACCCTTGTCTGTGGAGTGACTTTATAAATTGAATATTTCATTTCTCTTTATTTTTTTGAACGTTTTTTCTGTTCATGTTATAAAATCATGGCTGTTGCAACTGTTCTTATTTATATTCCTGCAATTAATTTAATTGAAAAGGTCAAACGAATGACGAAATCCGCTGACAAGCATCAGAGTTAAAAATATTTTAAAATATTGAATGGCAACTGTCGATCAAGTCATAAATCATGTTCAAAAATTTATTATTAGTGATGATATAAAATATTATGTTGATACAAACGATCGAGATCTGCTGAAAGTTTTTAGGGTTTTCTTCAGATGTTCAAGGAATGCCTCAAATAATTTTCAATAATAAACTTTAGAGTTACATGCACATAAATAGAAACCAGTTCGCATTCATTATTAACCGTTTAAAAGAAATATAGGGCCAAATGTGGATGTGTTTTTGTTTACCACTTGGAAGATAACGGACTATATTTTATATCATCAATACGATTCTACAGAAAATTAGTTCCGAGTTTTAATCTGCATTACACTAGTATAGTTGGACACGTTTTGTGTCTAGTAGAAGCTAAGTGTTATATTATTTAATGATTTCTGATGTTTATGTGAGTAATATAAAACTATTTTTGTGGATTTTATTGCGTTTCTATTTGATTTTCGGTTGGTCGACGTTTCCAACACATTTCGACATTCATGGCCACGAACAGACTAAGATGTCTTACGTTCAATAAGTCATCACTATTACAGAGATTTATGTCTACCCGCTACAGAACTAGTATTTAAATTATAATTTATACTAGCAATTATATATAGAATTTTAGAAAAAAACGTTGTACAATCAAAAATCAAATATAAACGTAACAAAATTCGTAAAGTAGTTTTATTTATAATATATAGGTATTAGATCTGACACATAACATAGTTGTGAATTTGCTTAGACAAAAGTAAAAACTTTACCATCATAAGATCCTACATTAGTTTCGGGCTGTCGATCCTGTCAGATTTCTTTGTAACTTCCCCTATAGCCCGAAGGTTTCTTTAACCCTTGTATCCATTTGAGAGTCCTATGCAAACACCCCATACCTTTACAATCTATTTGTAAGAAGATGAGTATATAATTCTCCCCCAATAAGACGGCACGCGCCATTTTTCATTCCCTGCAGGGCAACTATACCCTCGAAAGATGTGGCGCTGCGCTAATAATTATTTTTATACGAAATTGAAACATTATTTAATATTTTCATTACAATCTATTGCTATGTTACGATAACATTTCAAATTGAAAATTAACTGTTAGCTAGGAAAACGAAGTGGTAATGTTGTTTTAAATCTATATATATAAATAAAATTGGAGCGTCTGTTTGTAATGTCAAAATAATAGGCTTTTTTCATGTTCACACGGTTATTTGCACGACACTTACGCCTAAAATAGCAATTAAAAAATTTTTGTCTGTCTGTCTGTTTGTTCCGGGTAATCTTCAAAACGGCTGGACCGATTTCAAAAATTCTTTCACCAATGAAAAGCTATAATATCAGGGCGTAAACTAGGCTATATTTTATCCCGGTATTCCCACGGGAACAAAAACTACGCGGGTAAAACGACTATAACCGAAGCGAAGCGCGGGCGGGTTGCTAGTTGAATAATATCACCTCTGTATTTTGCGCGAGTGACGTAAAAATTATGCAAAAGAATCCTTCACCTAATGCATGTCACACTGAAGTAGGTACAAAGGTGACCAGTGTGCAATAAAAAGACTCGCTCGCCCCTGGATTTGTTGATATAAGATCAACAGCCAGAAGCCATTTTCCGATAAGACTTATTCGAGATTTAAAGGTTGATATGCTTTACCTATGAACAATCTACCTTTTTTAGGATTCCATACCCAAAGGGTAAAAACGGGACCCTATTACTAAGACTTCGCTGTCCTCCGTCCGTCTGTCTGTTACCAGGCAGAACCGCGATATCTAGATAGTTGAAATTTTTACAAATTATGTATTTCTATTGTCGCTATAACAACAAATATTAAAAATAAAATAAATATTTAAGGGGCCTCCCACACAAAAACGCAGTTTTTTGTCTATTTTCTTATAAATGGTACGGAACTCTATATTCGCGACTCCGATTCGCATTTAGCCGGTTTTATTTCTATTACTCCACATACGTTGTATAATTGTTCACGGATCTTTTGCACAACAGAAGGAAAATTTGTCTTACTGTCTATGTATCGCTGGCCAAACAAAGTATTAAAATGGCTTGTCATTTACTAACAATCAATGAATTAAGATGTTGAGATGAACGTTTTAAATATTTAAATTTCTTCTTAGATTGTTTTGGTTAAGGCAATTTAGCAACATACTTTTAAAATGTCACTAAACGTTAGTAAAATTAGATGGTAAATGGAATAATTTTTCAAATGCCAATGTCATTGAACCAAGTCATAGATAACATACGTTTTTGACTCACAATATCTAAATTTCAACACCAACAGTTTCGACTGTTGATAAACTAATGAAAGCACTGACGTTTTAAAAGCACCATTAACTTGCTGACTAGCTTGCATAACCTAATGAACGTCTAATATATTTAAAATGCAAATCGATGGCATTATCTAGTAGTTAATTGCTGTTTTATAAATATGTTGCCATGATAAACGACGCCTACGTCTGGGCGATTTGCATTCAATTAAGGAAGACCGTCATTACATACCGTCTGTTTATTTTAAGTATCACAAAGTGTTCATTTTCAATAACGTTAACAAGCGATTTGATCAGCCATTGAATATGCTAGACTAGTATTAAAAATGTATAGCATATTTTTTTCTAATATTATTGACCCAATTATCCGCTCGATAACAGATTATAATAACAATTTATCGCTGCCCTATGGTTGTCCATGAAGGTCGTAAATATTGGCTACGACAAGAAAGGGCAGCTGCACTCTTCAACGCAACGCTTCAGCGCAACATCAGTTACAATAGCCAATCCGCGTCTTGCCAAACGTGGCGATTGTGACAATATATAATTTGTGTCCGTTAATTATATGTTTGTAAAATTCCCAGCAATACAAGGATTATTTCCTTAGTGCATGGTGTTGTCTTATAAAAAAAAAAAAATAAAAATATATGAATATACTTAGTTGGTAAGGCCTTTATTCACCAGCGGACGTCGCTAGTCTAATGGGTTGTATATCTTGTCGAGGACAGTGATGGTTGTTAGTAGATAACTCGTATCCTTGTTTGAAAGGAATTACTTTGGAGTCAATACTTAACTATGTATGTTGTATACAATTTCATTTAAAAAATGACGATTCCGCTGAGTTTTTTATCGAATCTTTTTAGCTTGTGACCCCGTTCCGATCTAGTGGTAGATTATTAGATCAATTTCAAACAAAATGTAATATATGCATACATCATAAATGCATATAGTATGTATACAGGGGAAATAAAGCTCGATATAAAATTATACCAAGTTATCTGACCAGCGTAGTATAGTAGGTCAATTTCCCTCCTATTGCGGAACAAGTTCGCCTCTAGTCATGGAATAAATATGAGCTAACATAATGACGAATGCCACTTCAGCGTTTTGAGTTTCTTTTCTCTTATGTGATTAATCTTCTTACCTGTCTTCATTCATTATTATAACTACCTTTTTATTCTTAGTACGAATGAATATAAACTCATTTGCAAAAAAAACGGGCGGTTTTGATTTTCATTCATATTTAAAAAGATACAATACCAAAAAGGTTTCAATCGTTTGTACACGTTACTGGCCGGTTTTAAAAATGCTGTGGTATTTAAAAAAGTACGTTCTAAATTCAATTTTTCATTTGATGTTCATTTTTACAGAAAACCCCTTTTTATCCTACATTTTTGGCGCGAAGTTCCAGAAGTTAACATCGACTTTCATAACTTTTATTCAATTTTTATCGATTAATTTCATATCCTTGACTGTCAAAGCTTTATTTAATGCTGTTTGGCTGTATCAAAAATGGTAGATAAAGTGGTAAAAGCTACCAAAATTATCGCGCTGCTTGAAGAGGGTTGCAGCCAATGTTTCGTGGCTAGGAGGCTAAATGTTAGTCGCTCGACAGTCCAAAGGACCTGGCAGCGATATCAGGAGACTGGTTCCGTCGAGAGAAGGCCTGGTTCTGGAAGAAAACCATGTACCCAACCACGGGATGATCGTTTTCTTGTGAGTCGCGCATTGAGAAATCGCAAATCTTCGTATGTGGATCTTAAGAACAACCTCCAAGAAGTAAGAAATGTGCATATTAGTCTATGGACGGTCAGGAGGAGGCTTCTCGCTGCCAATATACGCAGTCACCGCCCGGCCCGCGGCCCCAAATTACTCCGTGAGCACAGAGTTCACAGGCTTAGGTTCGCTAGAAATTGTGAATCATGGACTCAAGACGATTGGAATAGGGTTTTGTTCTCTGATGAAGCCAGGATATCTCTGTTCGGTGAAGATCGACGTCGGCGAGTGCTAAGAAGACAAGGAGAACGCTTTGCAGAGGCATGTTTCGAAGAAATCACACCTTATGGTGGGGGCTCTGTTATGTTTTGGGCAGGAATAAATTCAATGGATCGTACAGAGTTAGTCTTCATTGGAAACGGCTCACTGACTGGGCATCGATACATAACGGAAGTTCTAATTTCTCATGCACAACCCGCATTGGCCGCTCTAGGTGAAGACTCGATTTTTATGGACGACAATGCTCGCGCCCACCGATCCCGCGATGTTAATGCGTATGTGCAAGAGGTCGGCATTCGTCGTTTGGATTGGCCAGCTCGAAGTCCCGACCTCAATCCCATAGAGCATGTCTGGGACGTTCTGAAACGGCGTGTGAGATCAGTACACCCGGCTCCGCAGACCATCAGAGAGCTGAAGAATGTGATTACTGCGGAGTGGGAACGTATTCCGCAAGCAAGTATCCGGGATATACTCGCTAGCATGCCCAGACGAATTCAAGCTGTGATTTTAGCTAGAGGGGGTCACACTCGATACTAAACATTTATCTGCTTTTACTTTATTAAAGAAAAACAAACAAAAAAACTTTTTTATTTTTACTTCATGAGCATATGCACTACTAGCGAATATACACTACTAGCGAGGTTTAGCATTATTTCCCATAAATTGTATCTAAATTTTATGAAATACTGATGAAAACGATTATTTTCTTATTAATTTAGCAAATTGTGTGGATAAAACTACCTATAATTATCAAACAAAGAAATATTAACATTTGAAATGGTTCATTGCTTAGGTGCCCGTTTTTTTTGCAAATGAGTGTATATACAGATGGAGACAGTTATAAGACATAAAATACAATTAAGACCTGGTCCAGTTATTCTTGCAAATATTGAAGTCAGCCATTAAAGAAATAACAGCGGAAACTCATTTGGCAATGACTGCAAGCGGCCGATCGTAAACAGGACAAGTGAGAAACAATGTTTATACTTAGGGTCGTTCACATTGTGAGCTACGTGCAAATGTGGGTCGATGCTGCGATTACTGAAACAAATAGTCACAGTTCCTTTGAAACACATTGGATGACTTTAAAATCTTCGTTTTAGAGAAGACTGTAGTTTTGTGAATACTTTTCTAGAAACTTACATGTAACCTACTGAACCTACATTTACGTGTATATACATTCCACTACTTCAGCTTCCAGTTTCCAGCGATCATTTCTCCCACGTACGTGCAAGCTCTAGAATGAACTACCTGCTGCTGTGTTTCCCGAGGGCTATTACATGTCCTTCTTTAAACGAGGTTTAAGAAGAGTATTTTCTTCACGGTAGGCAACGGCCTGGCTGTGCCCCTGGTATCGCAAAGTTCCATTTGCGGCAGAATCACTTAGCATCAGGTGTGCTGTTTGCTCGTTTGTCACCGTTGGCAATAAAAAATAACTCTTATTCTATTTAAGTGGGTTCGGCATATCAATACAATCGATGAATAAGAGATACTAGGTCGATATAGTATTTTTAATCCATTTGTACGACACCTAATCATATAATATATTTGTAAGAGAAGGACGATTAAAAAAAACCGTCTGACCATCGAGGTATAGTTGGTCGATTCCACTCCTATCCAGGAAGAAGCTCGAGCTCACCAATGGTGCACGTATATGAGCTGAAATGATGTATGTTATGCGTTTTATTTTAAACAATGATAGCCTTTTTTATTATACCCTATACTATACAAATAATCATTAATTCCTTGTGTTGCAAAAAAAACAAAACAGATATATCATTAGCAGAAATTACTCCTGAACTAAAAGCAGGCATTTGTCACTCAGTTCTGCGTGAAATTTGAACTAAGGCTTAGGTAGAGTGGTAACATATAAACATCTCACCGTAAATCGTGCCTAAAATTTTCTTATAGAAAATAATAAATCGCTCTCAACTCAGAAATGAAACCAGAGACATCACAGGCTCTCGCCAAGAAGTTTAAAATAATAATAAAAAAAAAATATGTACTAATTTGATGTACCTACTCTAGAATAATATCTTTTTCAGAATTTATACAAAAATTTGTTGTCAACTATTTTTCAATCCTTTAACTAACATTTAAAAAAATGTACATATTAAAGAGGATAAATTTATATTTGTCTGTGTGTGTGTGTGTGTATGTTTGTAATGAATAAACTCAAAAACTACTGTGCCGATTTCAAAAATTCCCACACCAATGGAAAGCTATAATATCAGGGAGTAACATAGCCTATATTTTATCACGGTATTCCTACGAGAACGGGAACTACGCGGGTATGGCCACTGAAACCGAAGCGAAGCGAGAGCGGATTGCTAGTCTATACCAATAAATAAAATTGGAGTGTCTGTTTGTAATGTCAAAATAATAGGCTTTTTTCATGCTCATACGGTTATTTGCACTATACATATGCCTAAAATGCACTTTTAATTTTTTGGTCTGTCTGTCTGTCTGTCTGTTTGTGCGGGGAATCTTCAAAACGGCTGGACCGATTTCAAAAATTCTTTCATCAATGGAAAGCTATAATATCAGGGCGTAAACTAGGCTATATTTTATCCTGGTATTCCCACGGGAACGGGCACTACGCGAGTAAAACGACTAAAAGCGAAGCGAGGGCGGGTTGCTAGTTGTTAATAATTTTGTATATATATCGTTACTGCGACAAATGTAGAAAAATATTAGAGACATTAATTTAATATAATCGTATTAACAAAAAAATAAATGGAGTGTAAATAATCTCCTTTTCAAGTTATAAAAATGTCACAACATTAAACTTACGATTGTTTCTTTAATCTGCTTACTGAAAATACAAAAACAGTTTCTATTTCCTACATGATATCTATAAATTATCCGTGAATTTCTTAGTTACTAACAGTTTATAGTTTTATAAATTATGTGTTTATATTATTTAATGGATGCCCCAAAAACGAATGAACGTAAAAGTTTCTTAGTTAAACAACACATCGTCGATATAAAGCTTGATATATCGATTTTGCTTTATTACAGCAATAAGGAAAGTTATTGTAACGATTTGTGCTCGATTATCTAGTTTTGATTGTAGTGAACTTTATAAAAAATTATAGGTAATAATTTCACTTACTTATTTTTAAGCAAATTTTTATAGTATTCTATTTCTACCACGCTTCGCTTCTCACATCTTGATAAGAAATATAATAAAGAACTATGTTTTCGTCTCTACGTACCCTCTTGTGTATTCCTTATCAATTATGAATCTGTTTCCGTGTGGTGACGGTGTAAGAATACAATTCTCCACTCTCTTTCTTATCCGTGGATGTCGTAAAAGACTACTAAGGGATATAATATGCACATAACATCTGTGAAAGAACGAGAAAACTCGAAATAAAACCCTATATCAACATGTCTGACCAGCATGTTTTAGTAGGTCAAATACCCTCCCATTGTGGAGGAGGCCCTAGCCCAACAGTGGGAAGTATGTGGGCTGCGATGATGATGATGCTGATGATGAACCTGATCGAAAAAATATTCCAACAAAATTTGGAAGTTTAACATTTTAATAATTTTGTTATAAAATAATGATTACTGAAATATTTGTATCTTTATCTGGGGGCACGGCAGTGCCCCCGCCAAGTCGAGCAAAAAAAAAAGTCGGGCCAAACGCAACACTGCCGTAACATACTTTTCTCGAAGACATTCAGGCTATTTTCGACCCCCTATAACTTCGTTGTTAATAAAGCTAGACACCTGAATTTTTAATAACCTACCAGCCCTTGTATACACATTGTGTATTTCAAATTTCATTCAATTTGAACCAATAGTTTAAGAATTATAACTAGTCAAAATTTCGTAATTTTGTCACTCACTGACTGACTGACCGATAATCAATATTAAAGTGGCACTTCTAGCAGACATAGAAGCTTCAAATTTAGAATGCAATTAGTGTTTAGTGTATAAATGAAGGAAAAATTATGAAACATTATAATTTTCATTCAGTTTCCGAGTTACACCAACTGCATAAATAATTTTGTAAACTCATATCAATATATAGGATTACAAAGTTACATTTCCAGTTAAACAAATGTAACTTTGTAAAAAATAAGAATACATTTGTCATCATCATTGCTTCTCTATGAGAATCGTAACAACCGGCTAAAGACTGCGCAGATGACGTAGTGGTTAAGATACCAACGTACCGTGCTAGTGTCGCGGGTTCAAATCCCATGCAAGACAACACCTTGTACGATCCACAAATTGTTGTTCTGAGTCTGAATGTAATTTGTCTCCGTTAATTAGATGTTCTTTCCGTATGGTGACGAAGTAAGAATACAATTCACCACTCTCTATATTACCCGTGGATATCGTATAAGACGACTATGGGATATAATGTGCACATACCATCTGTGCAAGAGAAGGAAAACTCGAAATGAAACCCTATATCAACATGTCTGACCAGCATGGTACTATACAATGGGAGATTGAGACCTCCCATTGTGGAGAAAGCCCGAGCCCAACAGTGGCACATATGAGGGCTGCGATGATGATGCGATGTTAAATTATATGTTTGTAAAGTCCCCCACAATATAAGGATTATTCCCTTAGTGCAAGGCGTTGTCATTTAAAAAAAAAAAAAGAAAAATAGATTCAACAGGAAGAAGAGTGGGCAGCAGCTCTCGCCGGGGAAATGTATGATATCTCACTGCGAAACCGACCCGCCTACCAAACGTGGCGATTACGTCATTATTTCTTATATGGCGAAGAAACATGAGCTCTAGTCATGGTAACTCTGTTACCTACCATTGAGCGTCGTTGGATGCAGGTGCCACAGTACTGCACTTTATAGTGAAGCATGAGGGGGTCTATGTTCTACAGTGGACGGCGATAGGCTGAATGATGATTGGCATAATAGGTGTAGACTAGGGCGATTTTTTTTTGACTTTTTTTTTTGTTTTTTCGGTCCCATCATGAATTCTTGTTGGAAATACCCAAAAAACAATTCCCTGAAAGTTTGAGTCCTTAATATTAATTGAAGGCCTCGACCAAGGCGTGTGAAGATTTCCCATTGAAAATACACAAATACTCTGATTTTTTATTTTTAAATTTCTTAAGCTCGACGGCATTTCATGGGATCACTTTGACCGAAGATGGTTTTTCTCAGAATTGAACGCTCTACAAAAGTGCCCATTGCGGCAAAGTCGTAACTCACACTGGCGAGGCAGTACGGGCCACGGCACCTGATGTTTCCATAAAATTCGCGTTTTTTCGCATTTATCTCATAAATAACAAGAGCTACGGAAAAAATTTAAAGGACAAACTTGTAGGGAATTCATTATTCTACAAAAAAAAAAGTACTATGGACCAAATCGCTAAGATCAATATTAAGCCTTGATTTGAATTTTCCGTGAAATTTTGGCCGATCATTGATTTAAACTTATTAATATCTCGTTTTCTTTCTCTGTAATATTATATTTTTTGTTCAATATATTTTTTTAAGGCTAGAAAACTAAAGCAAAATTAATAATCTACAATATTTAACCTTTAATGATAATAAACATTTAATCAAACTCTTTTCTCTTCATTTCTTCTCCGTCAGTAGGTACTTAATAATCTAATGGCACAATCTTTATGCGATGAATGCGAAAAAACGCGAATTTTATGGAAAAATCAGGTTCAGTGGCCCATACTGCCTCGCCAGTGTGAGTTACGACTTTGCCGCAATGGGCACTTTTGTAGAGCATTCAATTCTGATAAAAACCATCTTCGGTCAAAGTGATCCCATGAAATGCCGTCGAGCTTAAAAAATTTAAAAATAAAAATCAGAGTATTTGTGTATTTTCAATGGGAAATCTTCACACGCCTTGGTCGAGGCCTTCAATTAATATTAAGGGCTCAAATTTTCAGGCAATTGTTTTTTGGGTATTTACAACAAGGATTCACGATGGGACCGTAAAAACAAAAAAGAAGTAAAAAAAAAATCACCCTAGTGTAGACAGATACCTAGATATAATTATGTTCAAAGATAACTTGTAAAATGGTCAATCAACTTAATGAAAAAGCAAGAGTGTGCCGTGTCTTATGAAATTGTACCAAAATCTCCCAAAGTATTAAGCAAACTAAATTGCCTGAAATTTACCTAAAAGAAGGAACGCCATCATGAGGCTCGATTGCCGTCAAAGCGGAGAGGAGAATAGAGATGTGTTTAAAAAAAAACTAATCAAATTTCTTTATTTCCACATCTCTCCGCTTAGTTTAGGTAGAATTGACTCAAGCGAAAAGGAGAGATGTCTAATTTTTCAGAGAGTGTGCTCTAAGAAAATCTTTTGTTGGTATTCAAGAAGTAGAAGGTACCGGAAAAGCAAATGAGTAGGTCTATCTACAAAAAGAAATGAGATACCATTGCCAAGTCATTCTGTTTATTTAAAACATAAAAGATCTTTAATATTGATATAGTCACTATAAGAAGTTGTTAGGTTAGCTATTTACGCAATAACTTAACAAGAAAGGTCCCTTAAGCAGGGACTGAAGGAGTTAATCGACTTGGTATAACATGGATCTCACAAATTTTTATGGTAGAAGAACTCAGTTGCGAGGCTTGGCTTTTTTTTACAAGTCTTGTTTTTGATGGTATAGAACCTACTGTTATCGATTAATAGTATTTTAAAAAGTTTCAAATAGACTTACAAGAACTGCGAAATTTATAAATTAAATCTTCTAAATTCATGTTTGACGCCGTAAAAGTAAAGTGGAATATAATCGATCTACTCCGGAGTTTTATTTATATTTTTAGTTGTAAATTGCATTGACAAGTAGATTAACCTGTCCGTTTCAACAAGTGTAAAGATAAAATGTAGGTCAACCTTTAATGTGTGTCTGTATGCAATATATTATTTTCAAGTAAAACAATTTAGGAATTGACCTTTTCAAAATTCTGACAATACAAGGCTTGCTTAAGATATTATTGCACAACTCGAAAATAGCCCTCTACATATTGTAACTGTTTAAAGGTTTTTTTCAATTCTTTAAGCATCAGGCTATTCATATTTTCATATTCAAATATATTTTTGGTTAACTAAAAATTTGAACCTAAAGATTAACATTCTAATAGCCAGTAGTGCGATCGTTTTATACCATCCAATATTCAATCTTTCCCCTCTAATGTTTTGCTCATTTGCACGTTTCAAAATAACTTCAGACTCTTATAAATTTGTTTATTGTATAGTTATACTTTGTTCAGTAGTAATACAGATGGGGCCTGCCATTTCATTGGTTAGAGACTTTCCAGACGCCATTAGGGATATACTGTGAAGTTAGTTCGCTTCCTCAATGTAATAAAACTTTAAGTTACTGCTACTTCATTATAATGCGAGGCTTTTAAGTTGTTATTTTTAGGACTATTAATTTTTAACCTGGAAATGGAATTTTAGCATATATCACGAAGGGAGGCCGACGATGAAAGTGCTCCGCCCATCACGGAGCCGGAAATGGGGGCGGCGGTAGCGCGTATGCGAGTCAAATCCATCGCCCCCGGGCCCGACGGTATTCCGAACCGTGTGCTGGCCCTGGTCCTCGAACACCTGGGACCACGCCTCAGAGGACTGTTCGACGCTTGTTTGACGTCCGGGCAGTTCCCTGGGTGCTGGAAAGAGGGGAGGCTGGTTCTCCTGCCGAAGCCGGGACGGTCTCCCGAGTCGGCCTTGGCCTACAGGCTCATCGTGCTGCTCGCTGATGCGGGCAAGCTGCTGGAGAGGGTGTTGGCTGCCCGCATCGAGCGGCACCTCGTCGGGGTCGGGCCCGATTTGTCGGACGCCCAGTTTGGTTTTCGGAGAGGGCGTTCGACGATCGCGGCCCTGCTGCGCCTGAAGGCCGTGGTAGGGGAGGCCGTCACCGGCGGAGGAGTCCTATTGGCGGTGTCCCTGGACATCGCCAACGCCTTCAACAGTCTGCCATTCAGCTGCATCAGGGAGGGGCTGAGGTATCACGGGGTGCCCGTATACCTCAGGCGGCTGATGGCAGACTACTTGGAGGGGCGCAGCGTCCTCTACGTTGACCGAGTAGGGGACGTTGTGCGAACGCCCATGACGTGCGGTGTCCCACAGGGGTCGGTTCTGGGTCCGACCCTGTGGAACATCGGCTACGACTGGGCGTTGAGAGGAAGCCTCCCACCCGGGCTGGGTGTAATTTGCTACGCCGACGATACACTCGTCACAGCCCGGGGTGGGACGCTAGAGGAGGCGGCACGCCTGGCAACTCTCGGCACCGAGGAGATTGTCAGGCGGATCGAAGCCCAGCGCTTCGATCCGCCTAACAAGGTTGAGGGTAGCCCTGGACAAGACGGAGGCCCTTTTGTTCCATGGCCTCCGTATCCCGCCGGCGCTTCGATCACCGTGAAGTCGGTCACCATCAGCATCATGGCCCACATGAAGTACTTGGGCCTTGTGCTCGACGAGCATTTTTGGTTCCGGGAGCATCTCCATCGACTTGTTCCCCGGCTTGTCGGCGCGGCGTCCGCCCTTTCGCGGCTGATGCCGAAAGTGGGCGGACCCAGCGCTACGTGCCGACAGCTGTACGCGGGGGTGATCCGGTCGATGGCTCTGTACGGCGCACCGGTGTGGGCGGGGTTCCTGACTGTCCAGCTGAGGGCTCTCTTAAGGCGACCACAGAGGGTCATGGCGGTCAGGGCCATACGCGGTTACCGCACCATGTCGACGGAGGCAGCGTGCCTCTTGGTCGGAACTCCCCCGTGGGACCTGGAGGCGGAGATGCTCGCCGACATTTATCGCCGGGTGTCGGAGACGCGCGCCCGCGGTGGTATGGTCTCCCTGCAGGAGATCACCGCCTGGCGGGTCGACGCCCGCCGTGGAGTCATTGCCCGTTGGGCAGTCCGGCTGGAGAGTCCTCGGTACGGTGTCAGGACCGTCGAGGCCTTCCGGCCGGTGCTGATGGAGTGGTTGGAGCGGACGCACGGGGTGCTTTCCTTCCGGCTGGTGCAGGTGCTGACGGGGCACGGATGCTTCGCGAAGTACCTGCACAAGATTGTCAGGAGGGAGAGCACACCGTCCTGCCACCACTGCAGTTGCGACGAGGACACGGCGCAGCACACGCTCGAGGAGTGTGCTGCGTGGGAGGGGGAGCGCCGTGAACTCGTCGCGATTATCGGTGCCGACCTGGCGCTGCCGACCATCGCCAGGGAGATGCTCGTCAGCGTCAGGAACTGGGACGCGGTCGCCGCCTTCTATGGGGCCGTTATCTCACGGAAGGAGGCGGCGGATCGTGTGCGAGTAGAGATCCTATTCGGCGACACGTTCCGCCGCCGGCGACTCGGGCAGCGCAGGCGCGAGTATCTGCGCCTAATGCCGCCCTAGGCGAGGCCGCGGGTGATCGGACCGGGGAATTGTCCGTCACCCGCAGTGTGGCTAACCGCGCGACGGCGACCGACGTCCCAGGATGTCGAGAGGTGAGGGTACCCGAAAGGGTATTCCGTCGGGGCGACCACTGACGACAAGTCACATCTGCTCCGGTGGTCGGCCCAACAATGAGGTGACGTGGGTACGGGTGGGTTATGAGCCCGCGCGCCGTCCTTTCATCGCCCCGGACGGACTGGACCGCGCGTGCGCTTATCATAGCCCACCCATAAAAAAAAAAAAAAGAATATATCACGAAGGAATGTTCTCAATATGTGTTAAATTTATGTTCAAAGCATAAAAGTATGCCAGAATGTCGGTACATTTAACACGGTTGCCGATTTCAGACGGCATTCTGATCGGACTAGAAAACCGATTGCAGTAGGTATAACAAAAGCTACAAGAATCATGAACTAGAATATTTTTATTTTCTGTAACAAACCTAAGTATTTTTTATTGCTAACGGTGGCGGTGGTAAACGAGCAAACAGTACACCTGATGGTAAGTGTTGCTGCCACTTATGGACTTTTGCTAAGCCGCTGCCTACCGTGAAGAAAGTGAAGGGAGTGTAAATGCGTGCAATGAGGTTTGGTGAAACTAAAGGCATCACCAGAACTCACTACACGTAATCACCCTCAGAAAGTCGTGCTGCCGGCTCTCTCGCTCTCCAAATGAATCGCAATAACAAATTGCTACTACTCAGACGTCGATTTTCTGCAAGAGTGTGGTACTACCTCGGACGGACCGGCCCGCGGCTGTAGACAGATAATTGTGAACAGTGTGGTGTATAAAAACTATTTAGCATGAAGTTCTTGTAATAAATGTAAATAATTGTAAATAAAACTACTATACTTTACGGATTTTATTGTAATATTAGCAACCCGCCCTCGCTTCGCTTCGGTTCAGTCTTTCCTGCGTAGTGCCCGTTCTCGTGGGAATACCGGGATAATATATAGCCTAGTTTACTCCCTGATATTATAGCTTTCCATTGGTGAAAGAATTTTTGAAATCGGTCCAGCCGTTTTGAAGATTACCCAGAACAAACAGACAGACAGACAAAAAAAAATATAAAGTGATTTTTAGGCATCTGTATAGTGCAAATAACCGTGTGAGCATGAAAAAAGCCTAATACCGTAG
The DNA here is from genome assembly GCA_032191425.1 of Lymantria dispar. Taxonomy (NCBI): domain Eukaryota; kingdom Metazoa; phylum Arthropoda; class Insecta; order Lepidoptera; family Erebidae; genus Lymantria; species Lymantria dispar. The sequence continues at coordinate 12,592,266 of CM063454.1, read as the reverse complement.
AATCCGGATATAGCGACCTTTAAGGGACCGGCACTACTATGTCGTACTAACCGGATGACGTACAAAACGGCAGGATTATTTCTTATATACATAAGTACATACCTAACTTACGAATACATATGTACACTTGTATTATAATTGAGAAAGTTTGTTTGGTTGCATTTGATTCCCCGGCTAGAAGGGAATCAAATGCGGTGTAATATTGCACTTGTTTCTTCAATTGTAAAATACTTTCGCTTCACAGAAATCATTTTGTCGAGCTTTAAGAACTTTTCATAACAAGTGACAAACACTAACTGTGATTTACGCGCGCTAATAAGAAAAGGTGAAGCGCGCGAGGCGGGATGAAGTCGGGGCGCCGAATTATTGGTGCGTATGTTGTATAAACAAAACATTGCGCGTCGTTTTAACCTGATGTATATCATAAAAAATGGTCTCTATAAGCAGTTAGTCGTTTAAACCGGAGTCGCACTAAACGGTTATATTTTCTCAGTACCTAACTATTAAACCTAACTTGAGTAAACATTATCGTCGTTAAAAACGGTTAGTCGTTATAAGCGAAGTCGTTATATATGAATTCTACTGTATTTTGATATTACAAACAGACACTCCAATTTTATTTATTGGTATAGATTAGCAACCCGCCCTCGCTTCGGTTTCAGTCGTTTTACCCCGTAATTCCCGTTCCCGTAGGAATACCGGGATAAAGTATAGCATATATTACTCCCTAATATTATAGCTTTCCACTGGTGAAAGAATTTTTGAAATCGCTCCAGCCGTTTGAAGATTACCCAGAACAAACAGACAGACAGACAAAAAAAAATATAAAGTGATTTTTAGGCATCTGTATAGTGCAAATAACCGTGTGAGCATGAAAAAAGCCTATTATTTTGACATTACAAATAGACACTCCAATTTTATTTATTGGTCTATACCAATAAATAAAATTGGAGTGTCTTTACACTTTATAGGATTGTAAAACATATTGCAAGGATAATACGCGAGTATATAGATACTCGCGTAAAAATCAGAGATTATTATCCTTGAAATATGTTTTACAATCCTATAAAGTGTTTAAAATATCTTAAAATTAATTGTTAATAAATAGCCTTTATTTTTATCCAACTCGGTTGGGCAGCGTTCGGGAAACTTAAGAGGATCTTCTCGTCCAACATACCTCAGTGTCTGAAAACACAGGTCTACGACCAGTGTGTGTTACCAGTGATGACTTACGGCACGGAAACGTGGTCCCTGAATATAGGCCTCATATCAAGGCTCAAAGTCGCTCAGCGTGCTATGGAGCGGGCTATGCTCGGGATTTCTCTGCGAGATAGAATCCGGAATACGGAAATCCGCAGAAGAACGGGTGTAACCGACATAGCACGAAGAATTAGCACGCTGAAGTGGCAATGGGCAGGCCACATCGCTCGACGAACCGACAACCGGTGGGGAAGAAAGGTTCTCGAGTGGCGACCACGTATCGGACGACGCAGTGTAGGACGCCCCCCCACTAGGTGGACCGATGACCTAGTGAAAGTTGCTGGGCGTCGTTGGATGCAGGCGGCACAGGACCGCACATTGTGGCGCAACATGAGGGAGGCCTACGTCCAGCAGTGGACGGCAATAGGCTGAAATGATGATGATGATGAAATAGCCTTTAATGCTTCTAGCATAAAACAATAAAGTCATCACGCTCTCTACATATGTACATATCTAAGTATGTACCATAAATTTTTTGATAACTGATGTTAAATTTGTAGGACCTCTTCTTAAATATAGCATTTAAACTGTGAGTGATGCTTAATATTAATATTGATTTACTTGTATCGATAGGATACGAGATAACATTTAAATTATGTCACCTTACTGAAAAGTCAATGCTGATCCAATTTTTAGGTAAACCTTTTAATTTTACTGATATATTTACCTTGAACTCATATTTGTATAATGCTTACTACAAGTAGGTCCTACTGACCTACAATACTTACAAGAAATGCCCAATAAAATAGACTAAGTTTTTTTTAATAATATTACAAATTTAAAGGAGTAATTATTATATACATATCATCATCATCACATCTCATTTACTCCCACTGCTGGGCTCCAGCTTATTGCATAATACGAGTGAAATTAACCTACTATACCACGCTGGTCCAACGTAGGGTTTCATCCCGAGTTTTTCATCTCTTGCATAGTGAGGGATACAGTATGGTTATTATATAATACAAACACGAACTTTGAAAACAATTTTAAAATACCATTCCATACAGTTCTAAGATAGGTTGCTACGTACCGAGAGAGTAATGTCCATCTAACCTCGTTTAAAGAAGAATAGGTCAAAACCATACAAACTATTGAGTAAAAGTTGTTTATCGTCTTCGATTTTGTAACAGCCGGTTTTGTGTAATATTATCATATCTCATATGCTAAGCATAATACTTACATAAGATATAACCTGAATAGAATATGTAACTTACATTTAATCACAAAACTAATTGAAACAGTTATCAACAATACCTAATAATATGATGGGTTAAATAAATTCCCACATCTAGACCGGTGGCCTCTGTGGTTACCAAACTTATGTTTGTTTGCGGTCGACCGACTTGTTTTCAAGATTTCATGTTGATTGGTGGTAAACAGCAACGTTCGTATTGATAATGTACGTGCATTCATATTACTATTCGTATATTTGTCGTATGGTGATAGAAGAAGATGTGTAATAGATATATCACACTTCTCGCGATTATTATAAGGTATGATTGATATAAGAGACAAAAGGAACTAACAAAAGTGAAGGAAAAAGAAATATATCTTGTAGCAACACGTCTAGCCAACGCAATATACTGCATCAATTTCTCCAATACAAAGGGGAGTACCCAACTAAGAGGAAGAGGAAAAAATAAATAATTTAAAATAAGGCAAGGCAATAAAATATGTGAAACAATATGTGGAGAGTACTAAATCTAGAGGCAGTTATATGACCTAAACAGCTTTTGCAAACGCTACCGAGAAAAGCATTTAAGTGTTAATGTATTTTAAAAATACAACGAAATCACTCTCGAACCTATGGAGTCGTCGTACTATTTTAGTTAGGATAATTCTAACTTATATTACATTTGTCTTATAGGTTAAATTTTATATACAGTGTCAGAGTAACATCAAATGGAATTCATGCCTATTTTGCTCATACTATCACTGGATTTTAGATCCCTTGTCCTATAGGTTAAAATATTATTCTCTATAGACTACGGTTAAAGAATCGGTCCATTCATCCATTATCTAGTCAACCTTCACTGTTGGTTATATGTTTTTCAGGAGAGTGCTCCTGCGCATTCAACTGGTGCTCCTTTAGCCTGTTATACTACTCCCACGAGCAAGTAAAGAGAGACCTATTATATTTTATCTCTTCACCACGCGGATAAAAAAAAATGCAGTCAGCAATTGTCGAGATTAGCATGTTCAAAGAAACAGTTTTATATGTATTTTAAATAAAACTACTTTACGGATTTTATCGTGTTTGTATTTGATTTTTGATTACCCGACGTTTTGAACACTTTGCAGCGTTCATGGTCACGGGCGGACTAAGATGTCTCACGTCCAACAAGTCATCGTTACTGCAGAACATTTATAATTATCTACCCGATACAGAAATTAGTTATTAAATATTGACCCACATTTTGATACAAATTTATTGCCAGTGTAAGAAGAAAATGATTCTATATGAAAAAAATTATATTGTTTATGATTAGTAATTATTTAACATTAAAATTCATAGTAATTATATTTAAACGACCTAACAATCTAGTATACTACCACCGGATCGGAACACGGCCACACTGAGAAAGATCCGGCAAGAAAACTCAGATGACAGGATGCTAAATTAATATTAATTTTGAAGGCGGCTTACTTTATATTATTAAGAGGTATTTAATTTATAAAATTATTTTTAGCTATTATTATTAGTTTTATATATATTTAATATTATACCTATACATATATACCATAGTAAAAATGACAAAAACGCCAGTAGTCACATCATCATATTTAATTTTGTTTTTGACGTTATTAGAATACATTACAATTTTGTATCCTTAGTATTCAAGTTAAGTCAGCAGACTGAGAAACAATAATTTCATAAACACCAGTAATTTACTTTAACAAAGTGAAAACTTACCGCATTGTTTCATTCACAAATTGTTTCACATGTTCCGTTACAATAAAAATAGTTTTAGTACAATGACCTCTCTACACATTCCGTAATCCATTATACCATTATTATTCGCAAAGGTTTCTCTTTAACAGCTACTTGGTATTTCACTATAGATACTCTCTAGTAACGCTATAAATTATCAATCTATTTATCAGACCTCGATATATTCTACTGGATATAGGCCGTCCCATTGTGGGATAAGCCATAGTCGCCACGTGGCAAGCAGATTTGCGAACGCAGTTGATGTTATAAGTTTCGCAGAAAAGCGCTGCTCACGTTAGCCGGTACATTGTAGGTCATATTATTTTAAATATGTGTCGGCACGTACTGGTCAAATATTCGGTTAAAGCATGATATAATTTGTTAACTCATGATGGAATCGTAAGTAATAGGGACTGTTAGAGTATTTAGTTGCATGTGTATTTGCATGTGAATCCAAGAAGATACAGATAAACATAAATAGAATAGAACGTGCTTCATTGATTGGCACAATAGAAATATATTTTTATTATAAGAATTATTTTTTTATACATTACCTTAACTGTTAATTGACAAATCTCAATAATGTAAATAAGAGTCATCGTATCGTAACTGAAAAGAGCGTATTAGTTCGGAACAATGTCTAACTGTTTTGCAATATTTAGAGATGAATACGAGTGAGAAATTGGTTATCTTACGGCAGCCCACGCTGGTCCAGTTGCTAGGATGATTAGAACGAATCTGTAGTAGGTGTGGGCCCGAGTCTCACGTATAGCAATTATTTTTCGATTGTATAAATAAATGCTAAATTTCAGTAATTTAGTTTAATTTTCATTTGTACATATGTATATTAAAATAATACCGGTTGGTATAGGGTTTTTTTTTTCGAAATTTCATTCTCTTGCATAGATGTTATATGCATATTATACTCATCAGTCGTCTTTAAAGACATCCACGGGCTAATAGTGAATTGTTCTCTCCTTCACCTTCACCTCATAGATAATTTTTTAAATTTAACGTTTGCACATTACCCTATAACAGAAACTAAATTGCCTCGATTTTCTTATAACATCCCCAAAAAATTTACTCATATTTACACACATAACCATTTGGATTACTAATATGTTCACATATCTACCTTATTTAGTTTACTGAAATACTAAGATAAATTCCTTATAGGTCATATTTCTTGTCCATTTCTAAGGACGCAAATACCGATCGTAATACTTTAGGAATGGAATTTCTTCGGTTCTATTCGTAGCAGCGCAGTTATTTAGCTTACAGGAAATATCTGTGGAAGAATTTTGTCATCTTACTTAAAATTATCTACTCGTATATACGGAACTTTTATTAAGTTTTAGATTGAGTTATGTAATAAACTTGTAGACATACTACTAACCAAAACAAGTAATCAGTAGTTTTGAAAGAAGTATTTTCAATGCCATCTCACTTGGTTTCATAATATAAATAGTATTTGTTCCTGTTCCTGCTTTAGTTTCCTGTATTGAAAAATGTCGATGGTATTTCCTTGTTTCTTTGAATTTTAGATAATACATCTAGACACGTGGTAGTGTGTTGTGCCAAGTTCGGGCAAAGAGAACTGGTGAGTTGCACAGTGTGTATATCTATACGAATCCTTTCGGGGCCACTTTTGACCTCTTCATAATTAAAAAACTAATATAAACGCACTAAATTTAATATTCTTACATATATTTTGTGAGGTTCTAAATAGGACATCCAAGATACGTTTTCACCCGCAAATTAAATTATTTAGAAGAATCGAACCGTGCTATAAAAAAACATATGTCGCATATACTGCAAAGAACATATTAAGTTGATTAAGTAAATAAAAAATAAATAGTATCTGAAAAGTATTCAAGTCAAATTCAATAGATTTTAAGCTATTTGCTTTTTATAAAATAATTCGATTATTGATAGTCATACGTATGAATAAAAAAAATGGTAGTTGAAAAATTAACAAGTTTTTTTTTTTTATTTTTTTTTTTTTTATTGTGTGACTTAGTTGTTAGCCTCAGATGGCTGTGACAACTTTACCCGGACTGGTGGGTGAGCGCTGAGGGCTCTAAACCCGCAAATTAACAAGAAATTGTGTTTTAATTTAACCGAAAATTGTTGTACGTTCTTTTAATAAATAAATTTTAAGATTGTCTCCAGAACATGGCAGCCATTTAGATCTCAAATCTTTTATTGCTGAAATCGATAACTGCATTAATAATTATCATATTATTAAACTTCGACTCCTATTTGCACATTTATGTTTTTGATGGGTTTTTACTTTTATATGAATAAACCTTCAGTAAGTTTTAGGCAAATCAGCTTTTGTATTATTTGGGTACAATATGTACGAAGACTAAATTAATGTATTCGTCAATACACATGCCTGTCATTTATGTCATTTATTTACCATAGTGTAACACGATATTACCAACTGTTTCCTGATATTCGGAAACCCATAGGCGTTACGGTTGGCTTCCCAAGACTATATGAAGGGTGCCACCTGGTAGCAACAGAACTAACAGAGCGTGCATTACCATGAGCGGAGGAAGTATGTGATCGATTGGTGGTTTAATCGGCAATAATTATGTTTGAAGGGGTAAATAGTTTTTGTTACAATGGTTGCTATAGCAATATGCACTCATCAATCGGTTCTGTTTGATAATTTACTTTAGAATTACACATTACAGAAGTGGTAATTCCTAAGCTACAATTAAAAGTTAAAAGTTCGTAAGTTGTATATTGATTTTTTGGCAGATTTTTCTTCATAAATTTTCGAGAGTATATATGTGTAGGTATATGTTTATGTATATATGTGTACGTGTATGTGTATCTGGGTATACATTTTTCTATGAGTATGTATTATGTTTAATGGGTTTATTATTTTCATCTTATTGTTATTTAGTTATTAACATAAATAGTTCTCAAAACAGATTTCAATACTTGCACCTACTATATTTTTTCACCATCGCCCTAAGGTTGACTGGAAGAAAATGCCTATGGCATTAAGTCCACCTATGTACTTTTATTTTTGTGCATGAAGATTAAATAAATAAATAAAAGAATTATTATTACGTATAAATAATAACTATTTAAAACTATTGAATAATTAATAATAAGGACATATTATAAACTCATTTGCAAAAAAAACGGGCGGTTTTGATTTTCATTCATATTTAAAAAGATACAATACCAAAAAGGTTTCAATCGTTTGTACACGTTACTGGCCGGTTTTAAAAATGCTGTGGTATTTAAAAAAGTACGTTCTAAATTCAATTTTTCATTTGATGTTCATTTTTACAGAAAACCCCTTTTTATCCTACATTTTTGGCGCGAAGTTCCAGAAGTTAACATCGACTTTCATAACTTTTATTCAATTTTTATCGATTAATTTCATATCCTTGACTGTCAAAGCTTTATTTAATGCTGTTTGGCTGTATCAAAAATGGTAGATAAAGTGGTAAAAGCTACCAAAATTATCGCGCTGCTTGAAGAGGGTTGCAGCCAATGTTTCGTGGCTAGGAGGCTAAATGTTAGTCGCTCGACAGTCCAAAGGACCTGGCAGCGATATCAGGAGACTGGTTCCGTCGAGAGAAGGCCTGGTTCTGGAAGAAAACCATGTACCCAACCACGGGATGATCGTTTTCTTGTGAGTCGCGCATTGAGAAATCGCAAATCTTCGTATGTGGATCTTAAGAACAACCTCCAAGAAGTAAGAAATGTGCATATTAGTCTATGGACGGTCAGGAGGAGGCTTCTCGCTGCCAATATACGCAGTCACCGCCCGGCCCGCGGCCCCAAATTACTCCGTGAGCACAGAGTTCACAGGCTTAGGTTCGCTAGAAATTGTGAATCATGGACTCAAGACGATTGGAATAGGGTTTTGTTCTCTGATGAAGCCAGGATATTTCTGTTCGGTGAAGATCGACGTCGGCGAGTGCTAAGAAGACAAGGAGAACGCTTTGCAGAGGCATGTTTCGAAGAAATCACACCTTATGGTGGGGGCTCTGTTATGTTTTGGGCAGGAATAAATTCAATGGATCGTACAGAGTTAGTCTTCATTGAAAACGGCTCACTGACTGGGCATCGATACATAACGGAAGTTCTAATTTCTCATGCACAACCCGCATTGGCCGCTCTAGGTGAAGACTCGATTTTTATGGACGACAATGCTCGCGCCCACCGATCCCGCGATGTTAATGCGTATGTGCAAGAGGTCGGCATTCGTCGTTTGGATTGGCCAGCTCGAAGTCCCGACCTCAATCCCATAGAGCATGTCTGGGACGTTCTGAAACGGCGTGTGAGATCAGTACACCCGGCTCCGCAGACCATCAGAGAGCTGAAGAATGTGATTACTGCGGAGTGGGAACGTATTCCGCAAGCAAGTATCCGGGATATACTCGCTAGCATGCCCAGACGAATTCAAGCTGTGATTTTAGCTAGAGGGGGTCACACTCGATACTAAACATTTATCTGCTTTTACTTTATTAAAGAAAAACAAACAAAAAAACTTTTTTATTTTTACTTCATGAGCATATGCACTACTAGCGAATATACACTACTAGCGAGGTTTAGCATTATTTCCCATAAATTGTATCTAAATTTTATGAAATACTGATGAAAACGATTATTTTCTTATTAATTTAGCAAATTGTGTGGATAAAACTACCTATAATTATCAAACAAAGAAATATTAACATTTGAAATGGTTCATTGCTTAGGTGCCCGTTTTTTTTGCAAATGAGTGTATATAAATTCAATGTAGTAAACACAGCGACGCAGTAGTGATGAGGAACTGACTGTGTCTTTCTCGTTTGGGTACACTCGACTGTCCCGAGTTCATCTGATCGAATCTTTCACCTCAAAGTGTGACGGATCAGCTTCATTTACAACCGAACGAAAAAATCTGTGTGCGATGCGCCAAAAGAAGTTTTCACTTCAAAAAAGGTAAAAATATTTCAAATACATTGAAAGTTTTGTTATAACGCATTGTATAGTTGATATTTGTGACGGTGCGCAGATAACTTCAGGGTGTCTGTTTTTTCGTGACGATGTGCGCGTGCATCGTAAAATTTACTCTCATCATTTTTCCCTATTATACAAAAAAAAGTCTAACGTGGTTATAATACGTAAATTTTCCTTCCACTTATGAGCTAAAATTATGATTATGACAAAAACAATGTTAGTTCTTCACATTAATTCAATTCATTGAAATAATAACATTTATTTAACAAAACGTCTGATCTCTAAACATATGCTAAACAATATAACAACATATTATAATTATTTGTATACACTAAGGCTCATTTGACCTAAATATCGCTCATTATTTATAGTGATTGATCATTGCCACCCGGCCATTGTCGTTTAGCTGTATAGTAAACGTTGTTTTAAAATTCATCAATTAGTACATCGGTAAGCATTGCGTGAGTGCGTCTTCGCTAGTCACACGCTCTTAATTCTATATTCTTACTAATGTTTACGTTAAAATCAACTTTGTTCCATCGTGTTAAGTTGAATTATTACTGCAGGGTTATATTTGTTATTTGTTTTGCCTAATTACTTGACGGTGACGAATGTACGCGACGTACCGTGCGAAATTTCTATGAAATCCTCAATGCTCACTGTTTCAGTATGTAATATTAGTTTATGCTTTCAATCTGTTATACTAGAAATATTTAATTACTCAGTTTTGTGTTAATTTTATGCTGGATTTTATGCATTGTCTGTTAATTAATTTTTATCGGACTTAAGGTATTGTATTTATAATTATTTATGTTTATAAATAGTATATTATGTATAAAAAAAAATTCTCGCGGATTTTCTTTAGTAGGAGCATGGAATTCGATATTATTTAGTATGTATACTGTTATAAAGTACAGTTCTTCGCATATGCGTAATATTGGGCATTATTAGCCATGGTTTTTCAATAATGGCAGTAAAGTGGCCTATTATCCTACGCTTGGTAGATGGGTGCGCATAGGGTTTTGATTACAATTTTCTTTATCTCGTAGTGATTTTGTTCAATTACACCTCTTAGTACCTTTTAACGACACCGGCTTTTATTTTACTCTTCGTTACTACTACTACTTTGTTATCGCCTGTAAGATAATAAGCCCTCATTATCATCACAATCCAGGTCACATATGAGCCCACTGTTAGTCTAAAGTTTCCTCCACGATGGGAGGGTATTTAACGGAGTGTACTACACCGGTTAAACGGGTTGATATAGGCTTTTATTTTGATATTTCTTTTTTCCGCATAGATATTATTTGCATCTTATATCTCTTAGTCGTTCTTTAAGGCAGGTAAAAAGGCGCAAGTAAATTTTATTCTTATTCTGTCACCACGCAAGAAAATAATATCACTCCTTATTAAATTAGCTCTTTGTTGGATGTCTGTTTTATTTACCGCAAATAAATCGCTATTAAATTATGTCTCTAGTCTATAATATAGCAAAAGTTTTATTCATTAGCAAAAATGTTGATGTATTTTTTTTATTGCTGTTGTTAGCAAACGAGCAAACAGCACACCTGATGGTAAGTGATGCTGCCGCTCCGATCCTTTTCTAGGCCGCTGCCTACCGTGATGAAAGTGAAGGCAGTGTAAATGTGTGCAATGAGGTTCTATGATACTAAATCACTAAAACCCACCACAAGGAAACACCCTCAGGAAGTTGGGCTTCCGACTCTCTCGTTCACCGAACGAAATGCAGAAACAAATTGCTACTACTCAGAAGTTGATTTTCTGCGAATGTGGTACTACCCCGGACGGACCGGCCCCCTGTTGTATTGTAATCAGAAGATTGTCGAGAATATGGTTCTACCAAATATAATGGATTAAAATTTCAAAAAAAATACGCTTTAATGATAAACTGAGTTAAAAACTAGAAAATAAATTCTATCTTTATGATTTACCGACATCTTGATGTGGATAAAAATTGCTTTGAAATTTTGTTTAATTGATAAGTGTATGTTAAACTTATAAAACCGTGATAAAATCCATTAGGCTATAATCCAAACTCGTTAGTTATAAATATTAACGTTGCTATAATACCAGCTGACGTCGAGTCTTCAATTGCCAACGTCTTAAATACCGGCCGTTAACAGCTCATCTTACAAAGCGACTTACAAAATATTTGTGGCGAATTATTACTAATAATTATTGCGTGCCTGATCTCGTAAATATTGCCGACATGTTGGTATTCCAAATGTTACTATATTTTGCAGGCTATGTCAGAATGTGGGTACTAACTTCAATTATTGACTGACATAGATGGTGAAGACAATCATGTACCAATAACCTGACCGGATTTCACTCGTGTACATGGAGTTTTTTGAAACCTATCGATATACTACTACTAAGTATAAATTATGTCACGATGTTTTTTTTTTCATTGTTTAAACAAGAAATCATCTCATCATCTCAGCCCATATACGTGTCCCACTTTGGGAGGGACCACTATACCACGCTAGTCAGACGTGTTGGCATTGTTTTCTTGCATCAATATTATCTGCATAGTATATTCCTTAGTTGTCTTTTACGACAGCCACGGGCAAGAATTGTATTCTCGGGGTGGTGAATTGTTTGCTCACTCCATCACCACATGGAAAAATAGGTAATAATTTATAATAAATAACTCTTTTTGGACTAATCCCACCATACGTTCCCATCATTGTAACTCCTGTAAGCCCGGCTTCACAATGGTTTCCATAGATGTCACCGAGATTATACCCTCAGGCAGTACCGGGAAATGAGTTTATTTGTATTGGGACCTGCAACAAATATAATTAGAAATGGTAAACAGGAGGAGTTGAAAGAGATTGATTTTACTTACCTTCTATGCACTGCGGGAGATATTAAAAAAAATTACTAGTTAGGTAACAAATAAGAGGATGTGCAGCTACGACAAGCGCAGCCGCACAGCATTAACAACGTAGGAAAGTTTGACGTGGCCTATATGTAAGCCTTAAAATTGGTCGCTATAGTAGGTATGGCAGAAACGCCTGAATACACGGCAATTTTCTCGAGTTGCTACAAGGTCCGTATAGTTACACTCCAGGCATGACTGCACCTGCATAATGTATAACTACGAAACGAATGAACATGAGTATGCGCCACGAAGAGTGAATGCAGGATCTCCAGCTGTCTATTGGTTTCTATCATTATTCACAACATACATATATCTTATTATTTATGTATTTTTTCTTATTTCAGGTAAAGAACGAGAAAGAGATAGATTATCTGCAGTTATTTGTAAGTTTAAATTCATCTATGTAGCAAAATTATTATTTTACTTTAATAAAGAATTGTACTCGCTGCTTTGCTTGCGTTGATATATATTTATTATTTTGAGATTTATTGTTACTTTTTAAGCCTAAATGACAGCATGATTTAAGATTTTAGACCGCTAACAATAATGCATTGGCGAAAACTAATTTCATACTTCATTTTTTGCGTAATGCGTGTACAAAATTGTTTTGAATTATGTTGCTCTAATAAAGATAGTTTTTCTAATGCCTCTAATGTACAGATATCGGCTTGTAACAAATTTAATAAATGTCAGCAAAAATGAAAAATTTTTTTGGCTTCAAAAACGGTATTTTTTTCCGGATATAAGCTAACCTATGTGACTTTCTATAGTTTCTATACCCCTGATAGCGAGTAAATTTTAAGGCAATAAACAAATAAATCTGTAATTGCATTTATAACTAATAGTTAGGATGACGTCTAGGTCAACTGCATATTTTCTGAAACTCAACTTGGCACATGTTTCACTGAGTTCCGTCGTAGGTAGTGACAGATTGCTATGACGATGGATAGGCTCCGTTGACATTAGCGGCCATGACCGAAATAAATAGTGAAGAAACATTTTTGAAACATATTTACTACACTAATAATATTTTTTTATACTAATAACATGACATAGGTGTAGCTAAAATTCGTTTATGTTAATATTTATTTGAAACCATTTTATACTCATGGACTTTTATTTAATACCAACGCAATGGATATGGTATTTATGAGAACCAATAGACGCAGTTCTATTCAAATCTAAAAATCTAAAAAGAATTCTTCTTGAAATCGATCGCAGCACTATCCGGGTTTAATTTTTCTTTAAACCATTCTCGAATCTACTGGAACACACACAAGAACAACATTAAAATCAGTCCAGCTGTTTAAGAGACATTAGTTCACACACGGGCAGAATATAACGTTATATATATAGTATAAAATATATAGTATAATATAGTCACATTGTATAGTATAAAGACTATAGCAAATATTTCGAAGAAATAATGGTTATAATTGTTAATGTAGCAAACAAATCCTTTCATTAACATAATAAATTATTCGATTTTGAGCATTGTATAAGACGTTTTCCTACAATATATCATACTTCGCAATATCCTAGAAAGGCATTCGCCGCCTTGGCTTTCGTTTAACATAAATATTTGCAATTAAAATTAAGCATCACCACCCTATCCGTGCTATTATTCAAATTGCACGCCACAGGAGACCTCAGAAAGTTTCAAATTAATTAAGAGGGTCATAAGACGGCCCGTTAAGGAAATAACAATGAAGGTAGCCCCTTAACTTAGGCATTATTTATTGCAGGTCTGAGGACTATTACACTTGCCCCTGTCATCATCTTGCGAGTTTTAGATAATTCCTACACGTTGCGCATGCTTTTGGCTAGTATATCCTCTTGGCGCACATTCACTTGCTGAATATAAACGTTACATTGACGCTTGTATTAATTTCTAACATCTGAAGTGCAATTATACAACTAATTTATGAAATAACTTCTGTTACTTTGTGTTTCTGTATGCAAAGTTACTCATTCAATGTAAGCTCTTTATCATCATTTCAGCCTATCGCCGTCCACTGCTGGACGTAGGCCTCCCTCATGTTGCGCCACAATGAGCGGTCCTGTGCCGCCTGCATCCAACGACGCCCAGCTACTTTCACTAGGTCATCGGTCCACCTAGTGGGGGGCGTCCTACACTGCGTCGTCCGATACGTGGTCGCCACTCGAGAACCTTTCTTCCCCAGCGGTTGTCGGTTCGTCGAGCGATGTGGCCTGCCCATTGCCACTTCAGCGTGCTAATTCTTCGTGCTATGTCGATTACACCCATTCTTCTGCGGATTTCCGTATTCCGGATTCTATCTCGCAGAGAAATCCCGAGCATAGCCCGCTCCATAGCACGCTGAGCGACTTTGAGCCTTGATATGAGGCCTACGTTTAAGGACCACGTTTCCGTGCTGTAAGTCATCACTGGTAACACACACTGGTCAAAGACCTGTATTTTCAGACACTGAGGTATGTTGGACGAGAAGATCCTCTTAAGTTGCCCGAACCCTGCCCAACCGAGTTGGATTCGTCGGCTGATCTCTTTCTCGAAATTGGATCTACCTAACTGGACTGTTTGTCCTAGGTAAACATAGTGATCGACAACTTCAAGAATCGCATTGCCAACTAGGACCGGTACAGGAATGACATGGGCATTTGACATGACTTTCGTCTTGTCCATGTTCATTCGTAAACCCACTAGTTGGGTACCCTGCTGAGATCATTGAGCACTGTGCCAAGGTCCTCCATGGATTCTGCCATAACGACTATATCGTCCGCAAATCGAAGGTGAGTGATGTATTCGCCGTTAATGTTGATGCCGAGTCCAGTCCAGTCTAAGAGCTTGAAGACATCTTCCAGTGCAGTGGTGAACAGTTTCGGAGAGATGACATCTCCCTGTCTCACGCCTTTCTGCAACTGGATCGGTTTCGTACTCTTATCCCGGATACGGACTGACATTGTGGCGTTCCTATACAAACACTTCAGCACTTCGATATAGCGATAGTCGATTTGGCACCGCTGAAGGGACTGCAGCACCGCCCAAGTTTCGACTGAATCAAAGGCTTTCTCATAGTCCACAAACGCTAAGCACAGGGGCCGATTATACTCCTCGGTCTTTTGTATAATCTGCCGAAGCGTGAGGATATGGTCTATGGTGCTATAGCCTTTTCGGAAGCCGGCTTGTTCGGGCGGCTGGAAGTCATCGAGCTTGCGCGAGAGTCGATTGGTAATGACCCTCGAAAACAACTTATAAACGTGGCTCAGGAGTGAGATGGGTCTGTAGTTCTTCAAGAGAGCTTTGTCACCCTTCTTGAAGAACAGCACCACCACACTCCTGGTCCACGGCTCTGGAACGTCGCCCCCGAAGATAACGGAATTAAATAGTTTCTGAAGGGCTATTAAGACCGGCTTGCCGCCCGCCTTCAGAAGCTCTGCCGTAATTCCGTCATCTCCCGGTGCCTTACCGTTACGTAGTTGTTTGAGAGCCATTCTGATCTCGTACAAGCTGATGTCCGGGATTTCTTCGGTATAATGCCGAGTTAGCTTGGATCTGGGATCTTGGACCAAGCCGACAACGGGATTTCGGGATGATTTGTATAACTGTCCATAGAACCTTTCGACCTCTCCCAAGATCTCATTTTGGGATGAAATGACAGTGCCATCGTCGGTCTTCAGCTTAGTCATTTGGCTTTGCCCAATAGACAGATCTTGTGCGAACACTTTTGAGCCACGATTCCGCTCTATCGCTTCTTTAATACGGAGCTCTTTATAAACATGTAGTATTAATAGTTGAGTAAGTGTTAGACCATGCCAAGAAAAATTTAACAATGAGTTTTCAGTTTTAACAAATATTTCATTATATCTAGTTTTACAATTTTGACCATCGTTACATAAAGGCATTTGGTATAAGGCAACGTAACCTGTCTCCATCGTTTTCTAAAACCGATATGAGCCGTTATACCATAGCTTGGAGACTTCGCTTCAGTTACTTCTCCATAAATAATTTTGTTTACATGATGCGAATTGCCGAATTGCAATGTATGTGTTAACCTTTTAAGACATTCACCACATCGTTATAATATGTACGAATAAAGCGCAAGGTTAATTTGTTTAAAATGAATTTTAATAAATATAATGTCTGTCAATACTACACTTTGTCAGATCCTTTATCCGACGAAGCCAAGAGATTTACAGTGTTTAATTTAGTTATTAAGAATATACTTACTTACCGATGAGGGCGGCATTATCTATTCCGATAAAGACCTGTTTTTATCAAAATAAAAATTATCCGTGTGGTGACAGAGTAAAAATACAATTCACCATTCTCTATCTTGCCCCTGGGTGCCGTAAAAGACGACTAAGGGATATGATATACAGATAACATCAATGCAAGAGAAGGGAAACTCGATATAAATATCTATGCCAACACTTCTGACCGGCCCGGTATAGTAGGTCATTTTCCTCCCGTTGTGGAGAAGGTCCGAGCCCAACAGTGAGACTTATGTCGGCTGCGATGACCATAATGAAAAATTGTCTAGTCTAATAATAAAATATATTAACGCGAGTTGCCATTGATCTTTTAATCATCATTTTTGACGTCTACTGACCAGTTGTTATTACTACTGAGTTATGTAATGTTGCTTTAAAAAGTACCATTTCAGTAACAAAATAAAACATACATGACAACTAAAGTATATTTTCTAAATATTGGAGTTAATTAATTCGGTACTTGTACATTTTAAACAAGAACTTTTATCAAATCCTGAAAATTCAAATACTGGCAGTATATAACTTGATAAAGGATTAGAAATTGCGAGCATTAGTTTTAACAATGCTAAAGTATTTCAGCAGTTGAAGTCTGGGAATAGCGTACTGCAATTTCTAGTCAATATATCTCAAGTGCACGATATTTTCCAGCGACATCTACAAATCAGTCTTCACAAAAGAAATTCCCAGTATAATCTATTGTGCACCATGCACATTTTCACACGGGACCGTATAGAGCTTCATTCCATTCGGCTGGTGAACGGTTAGAAAGAAATATTTGTGAGATTATAAGTGTGTATTTGACTAGAATGTTCTTTTTTATAAAATCGATTTTAACTTGAACAAAATACATTTTCAAAAACATTAGGTATATTGTTTTAGAAAATGTGCAATGATTTATTGAAACTACATATATTTAAAAAAAAAGAACAATTCAAATGATTATGAACTGTTTATTTATAGTGTAGTAGCAACCTGCCCTCGCTTCGCTTCGGTTTCAGTCGCCTTACCCCCGCAGTTCCCGTTCCCGTGGGAATACCGGGATAAAGTATAGCCTATGTTACTCCCCGATATTATAGCTATCCATTGATGAAAGAATTTTTGAAATCGGTTCAGTGGTTTATGCGTGAAAGCGTAACAAATAAACAAACAAACTTTCGCATTTATAATATTAGTAAGGATTGAATAGGCTGTGACGTTTCTTAAATGCTTGTTTACAGTTCCGATTTGCTATTTTTTGTGTTAAGTAACTAAATAAGCACACGCTCACAGGTGCATGCACTCGCACGCACACACGCACGCACTCGCACACATACGCACGCGTACACACGCGTGCTCACAGACGCAAGCGCGCACATACACATGCGCGTATACACAAACGCGTACACACGCACGCACACATACATACGCGCACGCATACACATACGCGCATGCATACACACATACGCGCACGCATACACATACGCGCACCCATACACATAAGCGAAACGCATACACACGCGCTCACGCACACGCAAACTGATGTTTACGCGAGTATTACACATTGACGGACTTGGTACGGAGTCGGATAAGTCCGCTCGTGACCAAGAACGCTGAAAAGTGATTGAATCGTCGGGCAATCAAAAGTTAAACACAACCGCGATAAAATAGGTAAAGATAGTATTATTTATAAAATCATATTTATTCAAATCCCGCGCTGTCATGTAGGTAAATTCACTAATCCCTAAATAATTTTTGCAAAGATTCTTTGTAATTTCTAAAGCATTAACATACAATTTGCTTACAGGGTAGCATTTTATCACTTACGTATTCAGTTCGTAGTTTTCATTCAAAAATATGCTATGATGCTGCAAGGAACGCTGACGTATCGTTTGCACTTTTCTTTAGCCAAAGATGCTTCAGCGTACGAGAATGCATATTACAGAGTGCACGTTGCCTAAGGATTCTACTGTCTTCCAACTTCTATACGCATAATTTCGGCGAACATTTCCTTTGAACTCATATTTCATGACCCATTGTATGCATCGTTCAACTTCCTCTAACTTCTTTTATTTTTAGGACAACATATCGTACTATAGTCTACAACGTTTTTTGATGACCAAAACTATATATTAATATAAATTATATAGCAGTAGTAGAAGTATATTAAAGGAAAGTCCATGTATTATATATATTAGACTAGCAACCCGCCCTCGCTTCGCTTCGGTTTCAGTCGCTTAAACCCGCGTAGTTCCCGTTCCTGTAGGAATACCGGGATAAAATATAGCTTATGTTATTCCCTGATATTATAGCTTTCCATTGGTGAAAGAATTTTTGAAATCGATTGTGTGGTTTAAGCGTGAAAGCGTTACAAACAAACACACATCCTTACTTTCGCATTTATAATATTAGTATGGATTCTTATTCTTATAATATTCTGTGTAAACTTTTTAGAGAATACATAAGTCAGCGTTTTCTTAATTGCCTTTATCGAATTTTATTTGGCATGTTTCGTTATTTCTCGCACTTGGTTAATAATATAAAACGTTTTATTAGATAATGGCAAGCAGCCAACTGCCATATGTTAGACTTATTATTATTTTAATATTTTTACTGCAGAATTAAACAAGGAAAGGATCGTCTTTGTTGATTTATTTTTTTCATCTAGTGACGGAATAAGAATACAATAAGTATATATTCTATCCTTGCCTTTCTTTTTTCTCTCCAACGTCATACAAAGGGAATAGCAATATGTACATTGCCGTGCAAATGATAAAACTGAACGTCTGTCGAAATGAACAGGCTTTTAAACATTCTTAATCATAAGCTCTACTCCTTTTGCAAAGGTTAACACTAACCTAACGCGTTTAAGCGTCTGTTTTGATTAGCAGCGTAATTGATACATGTACATAGACAGACATATATTTATATCTTATATCTTTAAACGAGCAATTCTTGTATATATATAATACCCATATATATATATATATATTTTCAGGATCTGGGAAACGGCTCCAACGATTTTGATGAAATTTGGCATACTAGAGGTTTCGGGGCCAAAAAATCGATCTAGCTAGGTTTTATTTATAGAAAATGTTGTTTTGTCGGTGCTTTTAGGAAAACAATATAATGACATAAAATTTTAAAAGAATATGAATTCAAATTTCGCCGTCAACGTCAAGAGTTGTAATAAATCAGGTGGGAGGTTCTCCAGTTTTCTTTTTGTTTTGTTTTGGCATTCAAACAGCGTGGAATCGAATCTCGGTGATATTATTATTCTCTTTTCGTAATTTTTGATATTTTTTTCATCAGTTAATATTTATTTTCCATTATTATATATCTAAATAAATTCGACAAATATCCATAAAAAATATGCCGAGCGAAGCTCGGTCAACCAGATATTATTAAACATATACATACAAAAGAAAAGAAATGCCCTCTAATTAATACTAGCTTGGCAATGATCCATACTGTACAATAGGTACTTCATTTTTGTCAAACTGCTTTAAGTATACTCTATCTATAAACGAATTACATATATTTTTCATAGCAAGTCTTAAGGTCTATATTATTTGGATAAGGAATATAATATGCATATAACACCTAAACAAAAGAAAGAAGTCTCGAACAAACCCCTGTGTCAACACGTCTGCTCAGCGTGGTAGGTAGATTTTTCTCCCGTAAAGACTCGAGCCCAACGGGGCACTATATGGTCTGAGATGATAATACAGTAAGGTGATTTGAATGAAATGAACCAAGATAGTTTGTGAGCGAAATTCTTACATAAAAGAATTTTTGACAATTGAGTTTATTAAATTAAAAGAAACTGCATACATGCCAACTTCATCATAATCATCACTCATCATTTCAGCTCATATACGTTCCACTGTTGAGTTAGAGCCTCCTCCACAATAGGAGGGAGATTGACCTTATCTACCCTATCTTGCTGGTTAGACAGGTTGATATAGGGTTCTGTTTTGTGTTTTCCTTCTCTTGCATAGATGTTTTATGCGTATTGTATCCTTTAGTCGTCTTTTACGACATCCACGGGCAAGATAGGGAATGGTGAATTGTATTCTTACTCCGTCACCACACGGTAAATATGCCAACCAATGTCATATTACGTTACATTTGAGTGCATAATAAATCGTAAAGTTTATCACTGCCATTGAACTTGTCAGTCGACGACCTTTTAGATACAAAGTTGGTAAATGATACATGGGTCATTTCTAAGGTTGTCACAATAATATTTTGCGCTGCCACAAAACTTTCTTCGCAATATTTCCACCCACAGGAAAGCCGTTCCCGTGGCGTAGTGTAGCAATATAGAGTCATTCATTTCTCTGTGAGGAAATGTTTGCCACTGTAAAGTAACAGTAGGTGGTGTAAGTACAAAGCAATAACAGTTTTTTTGTCTTCTTTTTATATAAGACGCCTGAAATTAATTCGGTAAACTTTAAAGTATGGTATTAAAAGTACTGGATTTTGTGTTTAATAAACGATTGATATGTATACACAATTGCACTGCTTTTTTCTGTGAGCACGCGACAAATCAATTTAGTGAGTTTTAGACTTGCCATAAATTTGACTTACCTTTTATTTGTGGTAGGCTATATCTGGGGCGACGAATGAGCGGCGTGCGGCCCTATAAACTTTTTTTTTTTTTTTAGGGTGGGTCATGGTCAGCGCACCCGCCGCCCGGCTCCGTCTGGGGCGACAAAGGGGCGGCGCGCGGCCCCATGACCCACCCGTGGCACATCGCTTTCGTCGTTGGGCCGACCACCAGTGCAAGGTGTCTTGTCTTCAGTGGTCGGTCCGCCGGAATACCCCAGTCGCGGAGTACCCTCTCCTCTCGACGTTCCCCCTCGGGGACGTCGGTCGCCGTCGCACGGTCAGCCTCTCTACGGGTGACGGACTGAATCCCTAGTCCAGTGACCCGCGGCCTCGGCTAGGGCGGCATTAGGTACAGATACTCGCGCCTGCGCCGCCGCCGCCCGAGTCGCCGGCGGCGGATTGCGTCGTCGTGTAGGCGTTCCTCCCGCACGCGCTCCGCCACCTCCTTCCGCGAGATGACTGCATCGCAGAAGGCGGCGACCGCGTTTCAGTTCCTGATGCTGCCGAGCATCTGTGGCCCTATAACCTACCTTATACTCTACAATGAAACAATCATGCACCGACAAGATTTGCCGCCAAATTTGATTTACCTACGTAATACTTCTCTTATTTTTATGTGCATTATATTCCTTAGTCATCTTTTACGACATCCACGAGTAAGACAGGGAGTGGTGTTTTATATTCCTACTTCGTCATCACACGGAAAAGATAGATGTAACAGAAAATACAAAAAAAAAATTGGACAACAAATTCTTGCATTATTATTAGCCTTTTATATCATTATCTAACAAACTATAATATCTGTTCAAGTAATTCATATAGGTTTTTCTTTTTTCAAAAACATATTATCACTATACATTTTGTACGGTGGGGCAGTAAGAATACAATTCACCGCTCCCTCTCTTATCCGTGGATGTAGTAAAAGACTACCTACTAAGGGATGAAATATGCATTTAACATCTATGTAAGAGAAGGACAACTCGTTATAAAACCCTTTAGGAACACATTTGACCAGTATAGTAAGGTCAATTGCCCTCCTATTGTGAAGGAGGCTTGAGCCCAACAGTGGGACGTAAATGGGCTGAAATCATTATCATCGCCATTTCAGCTCATATACGTCCCACTGTTGGGCTCGAGCCTCCTCCAAAATAGAAGGGAAATTGACCTTACTATACCACGCTAGTCAAACAGGTTGGTATAGGGTTTTATTTCGAGTTTTCCTTATCTTGCATAGATGTTATATGCGTTTTATATCCCTTAGTCGTCTTTTACGACATCCACGGGCAAGGGAGTGGTGATTTGTATTCTTACTCCGTCACTACTCGGAAATGTTGATATATTTTGGTTTTATTCAACATTTTAAATAAAACTACTTTACGGATTTTATCGCGTTTGTATTTGTTTTTTGATTGACCGACGGACGTTTTGAACACTTTGCAGCGTTCATGGTCACGGGCGGACTAAGATGTCTCACGTCCGACAAGTCATCTTTATTGCAGAAAATTTATAATTATCTACCCGATACGTAAATTAGTTATTAAATATTGACCCACATTTTGATACAAATTTATTGCTAGTGTAAGAAGAAATTTATTCTATATGAAAAAGTTATATTGTTTATGGTTAGTAATTATTTAACATTAAAATTAATAGTAATTATATTAAAAAAAAACCTTTCAATTTAGTATACTACCACCGGATCGGAACACGGCCACACTGAGAAAGATCCGGCAAGAAAACTCAGGTGACGCTGCAAAGTGTTCGAAACGTTGGGCAATCAAAAATCAAATACAAACGCGATAAAATGCGTAAAGTAGTTTTATTTAAAATATGTAATACTCGTGTAAACATCAGAAATCTTTATTCAACATTTTACATAGTATTTACAAAGCCCCTATATTATTACGATAGTATAACAATGTGGCAACCTTATTCACATGACAACGACGCTTATCTGTCCTTTGAAGTTGATTGTGTAAATACTTGTCCCTTAAGCGTTTGAAGTCAGATCCATTTATTTAACACTTCGTTGAGCTAATACTCAAGTGCCCGATGCACTTGAAGTTGCAATTGGATTTCCTTTACATTATCTTCAGTATAGAAAGGGAAAGAGAATTATTGTGTTCCTTATTATCAACCAATCAACCAGATGACGTAGCGATTGAGATACCGACTTACCGCGATTGTGGAGTGGATTCAATTTCCACCAAGTACTACACTTTGTGCGATCCACAAATTGTTGTTCTGAGTCTAGACCACAGAAATATTAATACTTAATTTTTCTGTGGTCTAGACGTATTTGTGTCCGTTATGTTTGTAAAGTCGCCCGCAATACAAGGATTATTGTCTTAGTGCATGTTATATTAAAAAAAAACAAGAAATCAATGCTGTAGGATAGTTTTCTTACGACCAATTTCGCTTTAGGCGATCCAAAAGATTAGGCATATAGCGTTATAGGGTTCTGACACCAAGAAATAGTCGGTAATGGGTAATACGTTTGTTATGTTTTGCCTAAGCATAAAAGTTCATTTAAAAATGCAGTGAAAAGTGCAGAAACGGATGGCACATATGTATTAAGAAAAGTCGTTTGTTTTACGCATGTCTCTACCCAAACGGATTGGTATAGGGTTTTATTTATAGATTAATTTTTCTTAAAAGGATATTATTTTACATAAATAATATAATACATTTTAGGATTCATTTTCAATGTGCAATTTATATTGTCTACATAAAGCAATCTTATTTAAGCTGTAGCGTGAAGTTATCTGGCCGTATGCTAATGAATCTCCGTGTGGTGACGGAGTAATTATACAAAGCACCACCCTCTCTTGCCCGGGGTTTCGTAAAAGACGACCAAAGAACATGATATGCATATAACATCCATGCAAGAGAAGCGGAACTTTACATAAAACCCTATTCCAACACGTCTGATCAGCACGGTACCAGGTGTGGCGGTTAATAATTCTTAATTTTTTTCAGACATGGTGCTGAATGCACGCATTAATTGGCATCCTTATTTCTTATGTCATTTTGTTGCTATGTCAATGCGCGTCAATACGACACAAATACTTGTATCGGTATAAATATTGTATGCGGTATCGCGTTAGTGTCATTGTTTTTTTGTGTTTTGAAAATGTCAAGTTACCAGCCAACTAAAGAGCATTTGCGGCGCGTGTTGCTTTTTTTGTACAACCAAGAGAAAAACGCGTTTTTTGTACAAACTTACTGCGACAATTTCCTCACGCAAGACGCTTGTGTGCGGTGGTATAGACGCTTCAAAAGCGGTGATTTCGACTTAGACGACAAAGAACGTCCAGGTCAACTGAAAAATTTGAGGATGCCGATCTATAAGAACTGTTAGACGAAGATGATGCGCAAACCCAACAGTAAATGGCAGAAAAGTTAAACGTTTGTCGCCAAACGGTGGGTGATCGTCTGCATGCCATGGAAAAAATTCAAAAGGCAGGAAAATGAGTACCACATGAGCACAACGACAGAAAGATTGAAAAGCGAAAAACAGTGTGCGAAGTTTTGCTTTCTCGACATGAACACAAAAGTTTTTTGTATCGAATCGTGACTGGGGACGAGAAATATTTCTATTTTGAGAACCCAAAATGTAAAAATCATGGGTTGACCCAGGTCAGCGATCAACATCCACTGCAAAATCGAATCGCTTTGAAAAAAAGGTATTGCTGTGCGTCTGGTGGGATCAGAAGGGTGTCGTGTACCAGGAGCTTCTAAAATCGGGTGAAACGGTTAATGCTAACCGCTACCGTCAATAAATGGTCAGTTTGAAGCATGCGTTGGAAGAAAAGAGACCAGAATGAGCATCAAGGCACGGAAAGGTGATTTGGTAGCACGATAAGGCTCCCTCACTCACAGCGAAAGCGATCAAGGACATCACTTCTACGTTTAACTGGGGACTGTCACCGCACCCGCTATACGCACCGGACCTGGCTCCATCAGATTATCATATGTTTTCATCGATGTCGCACTCTCTATGCAGCACTTCGAGAACTATGAAGATTTCAAAAAATGGGTTGACTAATGGATCACCTCAAAAAGTCTACATTTTTTTTTGGGAGGGCATTCACAATTTGCCACACAGATAGCAAAAATGTATAGCAAGCGATAGCGCATACTTTGAATATATGTTTTTTTTATTTATTTTCCTAATCGACAAATGTGTTTACGAAAAAACTAAGAATTATTAACCGCCACACCTAAGTATATATGTAGTAAGTCAATTTTCCTCCCATTGTGAAGGAGGCCCGAACCCAATGAGACTTATTGGGGCTGATGTGATGCTGATGATGATGATGATGGTACTGAAGTAAGAATACATCCTTCGTCCTTTTCCCGAGGGTGTAAAGATACGGCCTGCGTGCCGTATCCGGCTCCTGGGCCGTATCAATAAGGCCATGTAAAAATCAATAATTAATATGATTTTTAACAACCGTATATTGAATACCTACTATATAATTTAATAAACAAAATGATAATAATTCAGCTCATTTTTTTATTATTTTCCACCTGGCCGCCTACGGATTCAACATTTAATATATGTATAATTCAACATTCAAAATTGAGTTTGACACCTCTGCTCTAAATAAAACTTTATGCAAATCCTGTCTGGCTAGCATATGGTCATAGTTGGTTAATTACCTTCCTAGCCCCAATAAACTCCGATTGTTGGGCACAAACTTATGCTCGTGAAAGGCTAAAATTGAGTAGAATTTAAACTAAACTAGTGTTCTTTCATAATATTTTTATTCCGACTGCAAAGTAGGCGTAGTACCTATGTTTGCTTAGACAGTAACGATTTTTCATGTCGAATGTCGTTGGATAGTTCTTTGTGCGATTCAGAAACTATATTTGGATTGAGTCTGGGTTATTTATGTTTGTAAACTCCTTTCCAACAAGTATTTTCTATTTATTATCAGTATATTTGGTGTCGTTTTAAAAAATAATAATTTGTAAAATGCTAATTCTTTAACGAGTTTGATAAAGTACTACCGTACTTATAAAAGTACATGTAGGAAGCCGCCCCACTAGGCGGACTTGGTGAAAGTTGCTGGACGTCGTTGGATGCAGGCAGCACAGCATCGCACTCTGTGGCGTAACGTGAGGGAGGCCTTCGTCCAGCGGTGGACGGCGATAGGCTGAAATGATGATGATTAATGATGATAAAGTCTCTACTACTGAAAAATCGGTTGTCTGTAAAGTCGGTTTACTGACGATAGTTGAACATGACAACGTCATAAGAAAATACTGATGGAATGGTTTCATTTTTCAAAAGAAAATTTTAATTTTATTTGTTTAATAGATATTTTGTATGGATCAAGCCTTAAATGGAACGCCTCAGAGCGAGGTAACGCCGCATACCTCATGTTTTTTCGTGTGTGCAGCCGGCTCCATCGAATTGTAAGACGTTGTCACGTCAAAAAAACTTGCAGCATTAAATTACTCAAATACTATTACAAATATTTGATAAGTATCTATTAAGTTTTAAATAGATATATTCATGTGGTGATGGAGTAAATACAATTCATCACCCTCTATCTTGCCCGTAGTTATCCTAAAAGGTGACTATGGGCTATAATATGCTTATGAAAGAGGAGTGTTGTGCAAGCGAATGAAAATTGAAATAAAACCCTATACGTACCAGTCTGATCAGCAGGGCATAGCAGGTCAATTATACTCCTATTTTGAAGGAGGTTCAAGCCCAGCAGTTGGCAGTATGAGTCGAAATAATGAAATCGATATGTTTACTATCAGATCAATAGAGAAAGCGGTAAAATAATTAAATTATTCTATGTACTGCGAGACGATAATACCACGGGATTATTGGTTTATTGTCATATAGTGTCGCTACGTGCGTTCCGATGTTTAATCCCCGGATTTAAGTTACTGTGGAATGGCTTCTTTGCTGAATTACGGCTAATGGATTTATGTAATGTTGTGGTGTGTTTTGTGTATGTAGATGTCGGCAAATAGTTTTATAAGGCTTTTCTCTATCAAGATTGCTTTTTTATAATAGACCTGACCTATAAAACTTTATACGTTTATTAATTAAACCAAAAGTTAATAAACCAACCTGTACTTGTAACGTATAATATTTTTTTTTATGTTTAATAAAAACAATACTTGAAAGAGTATCGCAGTGCCAGCTACCGATTTTAATTGTTAATCTAAACTATTCAGCGATGAGATCCTTTGGCATGGAAAAACCAAAAAATCTAGTACTCAAAAGTCAGATGACTGCTTTCAGAATAATGTTACGAGTAAAAAACTTGTGGTATAAATATATACCGCGGTTTGTAGCTTATTGATAAAAATGTGTTTGTAATTCTGGAGTTAATATTATTTAATACTAACAGCGCCCTACGGTTTCACCCGCAGTTCCTCTTTCCGTGGGAATATCGGGATAAATTATAGCCTATGTGTTATTCTGATATATAAGCTATATTATTGTGAAGTTTCATCAAAATCCATTCAGTAGTTTTTGCGTGAAAGAGCAACAAATATCTTCACATCTTCACATATATACTTTCGCGTTTATAATATTAGTAGGATAGGACTAATTAGTTTCTTTACTTTGAACGTGCTCGTATATTCAATTAATATATCAAACTCACTCAAAAATAAATGAACAAACATCTAAAACTAAATAGAGCATACCTTTCTATTACATAAAAGAGGATTCCACACAACAAGTGAGTCACCGGCCGCATACTTTCTGTATCCAGACTAAGCCATTATATATTATCTCTATCTAGTCTGCCGAAAGTGATCCTATTGGCTCTTGGCCAACATCACGACAGACAAATATTTTTGGGCCAATTCATTTGGTCCCAGTGCGCCGAACCGCGTGCCACCACGGACATAAATTCCTCTACTATTTATATGGAGCTAAATATAAACGTTTGACTTTAGTTTTGACCAAAATGAACTCTATATTAATGGAAGTAAATATTTTGATAAGTTGTTACAGAAAAAAAAATAGAACCGTTAGTTCTTATTTTAATCTTAATTTTAAGTACGTGTTAATAAAATCTAAGTTTTATACATATTTAAATTAATAAGAATTCAATAGTCACTTCTTTCTTTTTCATGGGTATCGTAAAAATCCTTTCATCATTTCAGCTCATATACGTCCCACTGCTGGGCTCGAGCCTCCTCTACAATAGGAGGGAAATTAACCTTACTGTACCATGCTGGTCAGACAGGTTGATACAGGGTTTTGTTTTAAGTTTCCTTCTCTTGAATAGATGTTCTATGCTTATTATATCCCGTAATCGTCTTTTACGACATCCACGGGCAAGATAGGGAGTGATGAATTTTATTCTTACTCCGTCACCACACGGAAGCTGACTCAGACGTGTGCTAATCCCATCCGAGACGAAATCCAGACACAATGTATCAACACGTTTTAAACTTTCACTGCATACAAAAGTTAGAGAAATACAAAGTTTTCACGTATGCATTGCATATCCTGGGTCGCATTCTGCGAAAAACGTTGCCGGGACGAAAATAATGTACGGTATCGTGCATTTTTCACGTGTCGAGAGTAAACTGTCACTATAGTATTGCACAGTGGACCGAGTACGGCCATCACCAAAGTCACGTACGGGAATTAACTGTGGCATAAAACGGTCGAATTGTTATAAAACGTGCCAGGTAGCGACCGGCTAAAGTATTTCTACGCGAGTTTAAGTGTTGTTTGTTTTAGTTTTATGTAGTGTTGTGGCTTTATATTGTAGTGTTAATAAATTTATATACGAATGTTTCGTTGAATATGTGTAAGTATATGGGGCGTCGTAAATACTACCTAGGGTATCAATGTGAGAATGAATAACAGCAATCTCTTGAAAATCTTATCTTGAACGCCAACTCGCCTATCAATCGTGGCGATTATAATAATTATATTCCTTTGGAGTGATTATTTTCAACAGTGAACATTTATACACTGATGGATGCATAGAAATTCGTATTAAATAGAAAATATATATTTTCTTTTTATTGTTATGAAGTGGTTACGAATACTACCAACACTTGCATTGCTTGTGGGTGTCGTGTAAGATTAAGAGCTACCTTAAACCTAAAAAGGATTACCTTATTGAACGAATTAATATTTTAAAATGGAAGGAAAGAAGGAAACCCACCACTTTCCCATGCTAATCAATATACACCACAATAGAAGGATTACGGGATAGGATTTAAGGAAATCTTACTCTCACGTGATGAGCACCTTCCAGAACATCAACTTGCAATTTGCCGCAGAACTTCGAATATTTATTCGACACGTGTTTCGCCTCTACACGAGGCATCGTCAGGACGACGATTCGGCTGCAAATGAATGAATTAAGACAAAAATCACCTTTTAATGATGATATTATTTGAATATAGGTTCTGAGTGGTATTCGCATTGTTGCCATATGTGCTACACTTAACGGCCAAAGGTTGATGGATAAATTGATGGATACTGACAATGCATATCAGTAATTTACTAATCGTTTATTAAGCAAAGTAACATGTAAGGGGTACACATTAATTCAAACGTCAACTGGGCTTGATACTGACATAGCCGAGGCCGTGTGTGACCGAACCGGAGAATATTTCGTACCGGCAGCGGCGGAGAGGCTGACCGCGTGAGGGTAACGCCCTGCGGAGGCGTCGATGAGGGATGGTACCCGAAAGCGTAAACCGCCGGGCTGACCACGAACGTCAACGACTCGGACAGTGGTCGATCTAATGTTATGGGGCCTCACGTTGCTCTTTCATCACCCCGGAAGGAACGGATGGCGTGCGTCCAGACCATAACTCTCCCAAAAAAAAACGCAGTCGTTAAAAGACGGACTGCACTAAAATAATTAATTCTAATGCCGAGATGGATATCTCGGCATTTAAAATTAGAACTATAAAAAAGTTTAATGCTGGGTGGCAATTAAAGGCAATCACTTCCATCCATGATAAAGTTATAGAAACTCAATGTCGTTATACCTTATTAATTTTTTTTCGTCTGATATTATTTTAATTTATGGCATTTAGCTCTTATTCTTCATCATCCTGCGTTAAAAAAGATGCAATTACTTCTTTAAAATGTGCGCTTGGCTATTACTATATGCGTGATTTTATATTTTATTAATTATTTATTAATATTTTTTTGTAATATCCTTCTGTGCTCACAGAAATAGAATACATTTCACCACTCCTTTTATTGCGCGTGGGTGTCTTAAAAACGACTAAGGGATTATAATATGCAGATAATATCAGATATACGTTGAACTATTGGGCTCGGACCTCCTCCACAATGAGAGGAAAATTAGACCTACTATACTTCGCTTGTCAAATAGGTTGGTGTAGAGTTTTATCTTGAACGTTCTTTCTTTTTTATTGATGTTATGTACACATCATAGCATCTATTCGTCTTTTACAGCAGCCACGAGAAAGAAAAGTAGTGGTCAATTATATTCTTACTGGAACAGCACCCGGAAGAGTTTAAGTTTTCTAATAAGAAATATTTCTGTACATTGATACTCGTTTCTATGTCCATTAGCATTAAATGTCTGTAGAGATGTATACGATATTCAATGAAGCTCATTTTATAGGTACCTAAAGATTTTATGACGTCATAAAAATCATTTTAGCGTTTCTCAAACAAATCGGACTATTAAAGCCGCTGGACTTTCATTATTTTATCGATTTATTCATTTGCTGTATCTAGTTCATATGATTGTGTATTTGTAAATATATTACAGATGTTGGTTTATTAGCCTATTAGCCTATTACCGACCTACCTTGCCCAGTGCTATGGGTTCTAAACTCACGCAGAATAACAATTTGTGCTATTCGCAAATTGTTTTAGCTGTCGTAGCAGTCTCTACTTATAGTCTGGATGTAATTAGTTAATGATATGTTTGTAAATTACCCCGCAGCACAAGGATTATTTCGCTAGCGTTGTCTTTAAAAAAATACGTATATTTGGAACGAGCATATGTACTTACTTTATGTCCTGTATACCATTTTTTTAGCAAATTATGAACCAGTAGAATTAATTTCAGTTGAGTTTTGCTATTCTAATAACCTGTTTATTCTGTGTGATGATGAAGTAAGAATACAAATCACCACCAAGAGGGTGGTGATTTGTATTACTCGTGGGTGGTGGGTTAAAAAAAGACTACATTATGAGAGCAGATAAGATCATTGCGAGAGAAGGCAATCTCGGTATCAAGTCCAACTTGTCTGACCAGTATTGTATAGTAGGGTAAAATTTCTAAAATTTGATTATTTTCTTTTAATCAGTCTTTCGTATGACGATGACCTAAGCAAAACGAGACGTGTATAGGTACACAGTTTTAATGCCTAATGGTCATTAGCTTAATGATTAAATCTAAACTCGTGTTACCACTGGGATATTGTTTATTTCAGTATATAAAAAAATAATAATAATACTGCTTACGAGGTGTACCTCACGCTCATAAGGCTTAACAAACCCAGCTCTGTGCACTTTAGCAGAAAAAGGTAAAACATTATAGTAAGTCGGCTACCGTTAAACCATTTGCAGGTACAATCCGGACAGTCTATTTAGATTAAGCCTGTTACAGTATTTCTTAAAACACTTCATATGTTTCACGAGTTACGGGGAAGAGTATACATTTTTGTAGGAGTTTTTATTCTAAGATGAATTTGCTCTTGAAGACTACGTCATAAATAAATACACAGTAGAAAAAGTTCCTGCAAAAAATAATTGCGATATTATAATTTACATGTTATTTAATTTGAAAATATAAAAAGAAAGCATTTGTTTTTATTTTAATTTATTACATAGCCGTGAAAGTATTTTGTACGGCAAACAAAACATATATTACTCTCAATTAGCTGAAAATTGAAATAGGAAGATTTTCTCTACCCGATTGTTTAGTAGCTCGCCATGCCCCTTCAAGGAATTTGAAGATTTGTCGAGGGTTGATAATGAATCCCCTAGCAGTACATCTCGCAAAGGAAATGACTGTAAAGTGTTTTTCTATTCTTCTACTAACTGTGGGGTGGAGTTTCTAGTCGAATGAGCTATTATGTAAGAGCGTACCTACGTACGTTAAATTTATGCCATATTATAAGGGACCAATATTTTTTTGTGCAATTTCTGATTATACGCCTACCAATTACATGCTCATAACATGATTAACATATCACACGTTAATTGCAGCTTGGCTAATTGGGCTATGTAGTTTTCATGATTACAATTTTTTTTTTATTGCCAACGGTGGTAAACGAGCAAGCAGCACACCTGACGGTAAGTGATACTGCTGCACATGGACAGGGGCACAGCCAGGCCGTTGCCGTTGTTTTCATTGAGATGAATTTGTCCCTGTAGTGATAGAATATAAATACAATTTACATACTATCGGAGTGTAAAAAAAGTGGTAATAGATGGAGAGGTTGCCAGTTTCACTTTGGAAGGACACACATATCTACAACGGCGCATTGATAGGTTTTTATTTATTCGATATATATCCCTAGTGGTATGATCACACTGTCGATAGTTATCTGTCTACAGCCGCGGGCCGGTCCGTCCGGGGTAGTACCATGCTCTCGCAGAAAATCGACGTCTGAGTAGCAGCAATTTGTTACTGCGCTTCGTTCGGTGAGCGAGAGAGCCGGAAGCCCAACTTTCTGAGGGTGTTTGCGTGTGGAGGATTTTGGTGGTGCCTTTGGTATCACCGAGCCTCAACGCACGCATTCACACTCCCTTCACTTTCTTCGCGGTAGGCAGCGGCCTTGTAAAGGTCCATGAGCGGCAGCAACACCTACCATCAGGTGTACTGTTTGCTCGTTTGCCACAGCTTGCAATAAAAAAAAATATATATTCGATTATTTAGTAGATTCTAGATTTTATTTTATTCGATTAATTACAAACACGACAAAAACACTTAATAAAGTGTACTAAATAATCGAATTACACAGAAGAACGTACGTCCGTGTGGTGATGGAATAAGACTGCAATTCACCACCTTCTTTCTAGCCCGTCGATGTCGTAAAAGACGACTAAAAGATTATAATACGCAGATAACATCTATGCAAGAGGAGGAAAACTCGATATAAATCCAATACCAATACGTTCGACCAGCGTGGTATAGAAGGTCAATTTCTCGTGAGGAAAGACCGACGTCCTCCCCGAGGGGACCAACCGCCGACCGCGGCACACCCCAAAAAAAAAAAACCGAAGGTCAATTTCTCGCCCATCGTAGAGGAGGCTTGAGCTCAGCAGTGGACGATGACAGGCGAGCAGCACTTTAATCCGTTTTGATCCCTAAAATGACCTTATGACTTCCACGGGAAAGTAAAAGTGCTAACATTATTATAACTAAACAGGTAATGTAACTAAACGGGTCGTTATTTACCTTTGTTTTTATGATACTTAACGTATGATATTAAAGTTCAAAAATTGTATTTATTATGCAGTTGCAAATGTACGTAATTAATGTGGACTATCCATATAATTTATCAATAATTAAAAGTATTTTGTTATGAGATACAATCTAATCAAACTTCTCGTTAATGTTTTCTTTACCTTCGCCCGTTTTCTTTATTAATATAGGTATGTTTCACCAATTGGCTAGTTTATAACTGCATAAATGGCAATGGCGGGCAAGATAGGTAATAATGTAAACAAACTTATATTGTGGTGGTTCATCTTTAAATACATAGTTTATCTAGATAGTAAGCGCCATATATAATAATCAGTGTGGTGACAGAGTAAAAATAACATCTGTAACCCCTCTTTCTTGCCCTTGGGTGTCGTAAAAGACGATTAAGGGATATAATATGCAGATAACATCAATGCTAGGAAAACTCTAAATTAAACCCTATACCAATACGTCTGACTAGCGTGGTATAGCAGATTAATTTCTCTCTCACAATGGTGGAGGCCCGAGCCAAACAATGGGACGTATAAGAGCTGTGTTGATGTAGGGCCAAATGGTCTTTCAGATACTAAAAACGTTTAGCCATGACAGGTGCAAGAGTTGTTTCTTCAAAATTAATTAGAGTATTCTGTTCCCCTTTTGCAGTACTATGGAATTAATATCTGACTAAGCTCGCTTATCTAATAATTGTTTTTTTGTTACAGGTATAACACCGCTACGATGGCTTGCCTGTAACCATAAGTCAGAATTGTATGAATATGACTATGATACTGTGTTTACGGAGTAAGAATACAATTCATTACGCATTCTCTTGCCTTGGTTGTCGTATAAGACGACTAAGGGATACAATGCGCATGTGTAAGAGAAGAAAACTCGAAATAGAACCCTGTATTAACGACTAACAAACACGGTGTGGTTGGTCAATTCTGGGCAAGAGGTCTCCTCCATAATAGAAGGGAAAATGGCCTACGCACTAATCGGGCGTATTGGCATAGGATTTTATGTCGAGTTTTTCTTCTGTGAGATAGATGTTATGTAAGTACATCATATCCTTTAGTCGTTTTCTACAATACTCACAGGTAAGAAAGGTGGTCTTAGAATAATAACGTATAAAAGGTAAGTATGCGTACAAAAAATGAAGCATTTCAATTGGAGCCTAATGGAACTTACGCCGGAACCGTTCCGTAATGTACAAGGTCACTGTACTGCACGTATGTACGCAACTCTTAAAAAATAAATAGGTAATTATTACGGTTTGTGCATTCAAATGGTGTCACAACACATTTGAACAACATAAAAAGGTTTTTTACTTTTAAAAGTATTTTGACGATTTATGTTAATAAAAAAAAAAATATTTCATGATTTGTATAGTGGTGTGCGTGTGTACGTGTGTAATCGCCCCGCGCATGTTGTATTTTTGGCTCCATGTTTTCGATCGCTCGAAGTACCGACACTATACTTCTATACGTTATTATTCTAAGGGGGTAGTGTATTGTTATTCCGTCACACACAGAAAACAATAGTTTCTGTACATATGTAGCGCTTATTTTATTCTATAATAATAATATTTCATCTTATATATGTATGTAGCTATTTATACGTATGATCTTCTAAACAAAATTTACGAGCAAATTAAAATATTTCAATCACTGCTCATCAAAATGACATCCAATTTACGATTCAACAAATTTAAATTCCTTTCTAAATCCTTTGCAGTTAAATCTCTTCATTCAATGAAGGTGGAGTTGAGGAAGTGAGGACATTACTGCAGTGCAATGACGCACAGCGTTTTATGTACTGTGAAACGTTGACACAGGGGTGAAAATCTCCCCTTTGGGCTACAGACATCTGTCTTAGAAATGTATTAATCTTTCCGAACTTAGGACAAGTGTTTTGATCTTAAACTTACATTTAAGTCAAAGGTTAAAGAGTCATGTGCCTATAACAAGTTACTATTCAAACTAAGATAGATAATTAATTTGCTACAGGAACTCTTAAAAATACAGCTCTTTATAGTTTCTATTCCTATACGAGAAAACGTTCAGTCCGACTGATTCCTAAAAATTTTAATGTACTTAACTATATCAGATAATAAATTTAATAAGTCTCATCTATCCAAGAGTACTAATTAATGTATATTTCATAGTTATAAGGAACAGTTATAAAATCATTTACCGTTTGGTGACGGAGTAAAAGTACAATTTACCACCCCTTCCCTTGCCCGTGGGTGTCTTAAAAAACGGCTAACTGCTAAGGTATATGGAGACATCTATGCAAAAGAAAGAAAACTCGAAGAAAAGCCATACATATCTGACCAGCGTGGTATAGTAGGTCACTTTTGCCTATGGTGGAGGAGGCCCGAGCCCAACAGTTGGACGTACATAATTGTATAATAATTTTATATAAAAGAAGTCGATAAAAAATAGTCTAACCTATTGAGTTTCTGACCGAACCTCTCAGTGCGATGGCGCAAGTCAGTAAAAAAAAAATAGATTAAGCCGTTTAGATTCTTGCTAAGTCTTCTCAGTCCAATCGTGCTCACATCCGGTGGTATTTTTTTAGGATTCAAGTTAGATAAAACATTGAAACTCCAATATACATAAGTGAGCAAAGTTTATGCTTATTAACACGCTTTTATTAGCTTCACCTGTATGTTTGTTTGTGTTCACCTTTGAGCTTGATTTTGCCCTACTTTGAGCGATCAGATTTTCTTTAAACTTTGCACATCTATCAAAGACCGATGACAATGCAATAATCCGCTTTTTCTTTTTTTGGGGTCGGCGCACTCCTCGCTCGCGCTCTTTGATATGCTATGAAAGCGTGTTTTTTAGTTTTTTCAACTATATTTATTTTTATGTGAATTCCTTGTAAACTACGCTGTCAGCAAAATCACTCGGTTGACATAATTTCTTTGAAATTATTATTAGGTGTCATATTTATAATGATTAGCAGACGTTTCTCTCTTCACACAAATGTGACGTCATATTCAATCACATTGGGGACTAGTTAATCCATCCGTGCGTTATCGCAGTGACCCTAATAACAATGGCCCATTGTTCGACTTACGTTTATCACGTGATGATTGTGATGCTGCTTAAGTGAATAATATTTACTCAGATCTTTTACAATCTTTTACTTTTTTTTTCTTTCGTGTGTATATTTTTACATGCTGTTTACTAAGTTATACATATATATAATTAATTATCAATTAATTGTCATTCAACGGTTATACTGGCACGCGTGAAGTACTTAATCCAGAAATCATACGCCATTACATGATTTAGGAAAAGAACTGATACTCTTACACTCCTGAACCGATATTAATAAAACATAGTTAAGAACCACCGCCCGGAAACTGGCTTTCAAATGTAAAAAATCTAAATCGGGCCATCCGTTTCAGAGCTACAATGCCACAGACAGACAGACATCGACGTCAAACCTATAACACCCGTCTTTATCGTCGCGGGTTAAAAGTCCAAGCTAAAGAATACAAAATATGATTATTTAATATCCACTATTGTTTATTGGATGAAATATACGCCAAGCAGTGGACGGCAAAAGGATGAATTACGATGATGAAGATGATTGTCTGTTTGTTTCATCATGCACCAAAAAAAAAATGTGTATGTTTCACTAAATTTGGTAGGATGGTAGGCAAGTAATAAACTTGCAAGTGGCGCTAATATCAGAAAATATATCCTCTACTTATACTGTACACGCATACGCAGTCTACGCACGCAAAGGGGTATTTAACAATTAAAAAAAAAAGTGTGACTGAGACAAAAAACTATCATTTGCGCACAACTACCAATTTTTTTTTTACCACGACTGCAAAGTAGAACTATAGATCTATACTTATCACTTAATTACAGCTGTCATATGCACCATAGTAATTTATATAATAACTAGTTTATGAGTCGTGTCTCTTTGTGTTGGCAATTAAGATATGATAGGAAGGAAACGACGACATTTGATCTTACACGTATAAATATTAAGATATCAATATTTATCTACTTTTATGTTAATATGATATTATAAAGGATTATACTTCGCTTCGTGCTTCTGCTATATCTTATCTATACTGCAAATAAATAAAATTGAAGTGTCTGTTTGAAACAAATAAAATAATGGGCTTTTTTTTTCATGCTGATACGGTTATTTGCACGATACCTATGCCTAAAAACCGGTTTAAAAAAATTTTGTCCATCGGTCTGTTTCGGATAATTTACAAAACGGCTGGACCGATTTCGATAATATTTTACTAACAGCTAACTGTCTGTATAAGAAGTAACTTAGGCTATATTTTATGCCGATATTCCTATGGAATCGGGAACTACACGGGTAAGGGCACTGAAACCGAAACGAAGCGAGTGCAGGTTAGTGTTGGGTAGGACATGACATAAAAAAGAGTTTGTATGAGGAGCCTCTTTTTTGTAGTGAGCCAGTACATTGTCGCACTTCAAGTGAGGCGAGGCCAACGAGGATTGGAGTGTTAGATTAGGATGCGACATGAATGAGAAGCCACTACTAAGCCAGTACAATGTACTATCCTACTTCAAACGAGGCGATGGCAAAATAAAATCACACTATTCCGTGCCATTTAAAGCTCTATTTGTATTAACCTAAAGCTCAATATTGATGTTCATGACGTTCAGGTTTCAGCAGAAACTTAGTAGCGCCATCTCATTCTAGCACATATAAATTAGGTGAAAGAGTAGACGCAGTACTGAAGTGACGCATACGACTACGACGAGGCTCGATGCGTTCTCTTTCACTCACTCTCTAGAGTTTTGAAGCGTGTCCCGTAGTTCTCGCTTGCGACTACCGCGACAGAAAATTTGAAGCGGTACATTTTGAAATGCCGAGCCGCTCTTACATTTTGACGTCTTTGACGCGACAAATTTACTGCCTCTTTGACGTGCTACTCAACACTAGTGCAGGTTGCTAGTGTCAGAATAAATTTTAAAGCTCCTGTATAGGTTCAGTTAAGCTGACGTATCTCTGGTGCTATTCTGCTCCGCTTATCGTAGCTATACCTTTTGTTTGTTGGTTAATCTACTATGCTAATTATTATGACTTTCTGGTGCATATAATTGTAAGGAAGCTCGTTGGAAACTTTCCAACTCCTTCTGTTTATCTTTTCTAATTAAATTTGTGTGTTAGCATCTCATGAAAATTGTGATAAGTTGCTTTTTGCTACCGCGAAACTAAAATGTGCGATGCAGTAAATGGGGATAGCGAAAGCGAATTACGCCAAAATTTCAGCAACGAATATAAGAAAATTGCTCATCCTAATAACGATAATGGGAACTATTTAAATTATTCCCATTCTAGTCCTATTCCTTGTAGTAATGGAGTAAATACTTAGTTCACCAACTCCTATCTTACACCCAGTGGCGGCTGGTGGGTCATCAAAGTGGTGGTGCACTTCTCTTGGTCACTAAAGCTCGCCAATTTATATCAACTTTATATTTATGCTCATTTTCACTCACACCACACGTAGTATAAAATAGTATACGCAGTATAAAATGGAACTGAGACCAAAATAAAAAAAAAAAATTAATGTAAACAAACCATATTTATCGCGTCACAGATACATCGAAACTATACCTACTTACTGTACTTAACGAGACGTCATCGGCGAATTTCGTCGAAAGTCGAGTTCTCTCGGCAATATTCGGTTCCGCCGTGCGGCGCACGGGAAGAGACTCATTTTTCAGTATATTTATATGAACTATCTTCTGTCTCACGCGCCAGGCGTTTTAACTCATAACTAATACAAGTTGTATGGGCAGTCCCCGTGCGCTCGCCTAAGCGCACGAGATTTTTTTACAGGGAAAATAAGTTTTAATAGTTTAGTAAAGCGCTTAAATTGTTTCGGCATAATTTAAAATTTTATTTGTTATATGTTTTTGTATGTTCAAAGAATATATATTAATATGGTAATTTAAAAATAAAGATGAATTAACATTTTGTAATTTTCAAATCTTTTGATTTGGTGGTTCAGTGCACGAGCGCACTTAAGATACAGCCGCCACTGCTTACACCTATATCTGTCAGTAATAGAGCATGAAAACATTTTATCCCTGTATTCCCACGAAAACGGGCATTACACTAGTGAAACCGCAGGAATTTGCTAGGATCATTATAAATCAAAATACCTAAAGATAGTAATCGAAATATTTGAAGATGCTGCTTTATACACATACTAGTAACCCGCCCTCGCTTCGCTTCGGTTTCAGTCGTCATACCCGTTTAGTGCCTGTTCCCACGGGAATACCGAGACAAA
This sequence comes from Lymantria dispar, assembly GCA_032191425.1. Taxonomy (NCBI): domain Eukaryota; kingdom Metazoa; phylum Arthropoda; class Insecta; order Lepidoptera; family Erebidae; genus Lymantria; species Lymantria dispar. The sequence goes on along the minus strand of CM063454.1, from coordinate 12,552,628 downwards.
ATATAGCCTATGTTACTCCCTGATATTATAGCTTTCCATTGGTGAAAGAATTTTTGAAATAGGTTCGGTGGTTTGAGCGTAAAAGCGTAACAAACAAACTTACTTTCGCATTTATAATATTAGTAAGGATGTACTAAAGTAAATCACTCGCTGAAAAAATGAAACCAAAATCGATATCATTTTTTATCGTATTTATACTGTCTCGGCTCACAAACGTATCACTGTTGGGTTCGAGCTTCCTCTCCAATAGAAGGGATATTGACCTACTATACCATGCTGCCAGACATGTTGGTATAGGATTTTATCAAGATTTTTTTAAGTCTTAGAATAATAACGTATAGAAGGATAGTGTCAATACTTCGAAAGTTCGAAACATGAATCTCAAAATACTAATGGCGCGCAAACGATTACACACGTACACACGCACACCACTATACAAATTATGAAATCAAATTTTGTTTTTATTAACATAAATCGTCGAATTACTTTTAAAAGTAATGTTAAAAACTTTTTTAAGTTTTTCAAATGTGTTTTGACACCATTTGAATACACAAACCGTCATAATTACCTATTTATGAGTTGCGTATGTACGTGCAGTACAATGACTTGTACATTACGGAACGGTTCCGGCGTAAGCTCCATTAGGCTCCAATTGAAATGCTTCACTTTCTGCCTCCCCGAGGGGGGACGTCGGTCCATGGGAGGGTACACTAAATAGGGGGTATTCCGTCGGGCCGACCACTGACGTCAAGTCACCCTGCTCCGGTGGTCGGCCCAACGACGGAGGCGACGTGCATCGCGGGTGGGTTGTGGGAGTGCGTGCTTACGCTCCTCTGTCGCCCCCGGACGGAGTGGTGTGAGGAGTGCGCCGACCGCAACCCACCCCCAATAAAAAAAGTCTTCTTTCTCTTGCATAAATGTTTTATGCATAGTATATCCCTTAGTCGTCTTTTACGACATTCACGGACAAGATAGATAGTGTTGAATATTATTTTTGCTCCGTTACCACACGGAGTATAATATTCATTAATGTGGTGACGGTGTAACAATACAATTCAACAATATATTTTTACAATTAATTATTATAATATTTATAACAATAAAAATACTTCCGTGCCTGTTAACGGCTATTGTATGAGTTACTAGCTTGCCTCTGACCAGAACTGCGGTAAATTCAGGTGGGATATGATTTATGTGACATCAGTAAATTTTACCGGAGGCAATTCCCCACGGTGCAGAGGAAATATTCTCTTCATAATGGACCCAACAGAGATTTCGCTTAACAGATGGTACACGTCGGCCGGTCGATACGCACCGATACATTTAATTTAGTGTCTATTATTTTAATAAATGCTACTAACTTTATTTTCTTTATTACCAAGAATTCTATAATTCTATTAAAAAAAAACTGATTACATTAACAAAATAATTAAACAAACACGTATTTACATAAAATGATTCTTTATTTTATATTGTGTAATTAAACACAAGTCGTTATCATTTTTTTTGCTTCGTTACTTTTTTTGTATAGTTTTTAAGTTTTTGTCTTTTCCGTATGGTGACGGAGTAAGAATACAATAATATCATCCCGTCTTACCCGTGGGTGTCGTAGAAGACAACTAAGGGATAATATATGGATAATATCTATGCATGAGAAAGAAAATTCGAATTAAAAGCCTATACCAATACGTCTGGCCAGCATGGTATATGTAGTAGATCTATTCCCTCTTATTGCAGAAAAGGCTCGAGCCCAGCAGTGGGATGTATAAGAACTGCTATCATCAGATAATGATGATGATTATATCTTTGTGTTTTTTCGAGTTTGTTATAACAAGGAAAGGGGTTATTGGGATTTGTCGGTTACAGTATGAGATCCTACAATTTCTTGACATAGTGCGATCCGCTTGCCTTGTTACAGAAATTCAACCCAAGTCTACACAGTTAGTAGCTACTAATTTATGTTATTAGACTAAAAAGCAATGTTGTATTACATTTTTAAATAATTTCATCATCATTATCTGAGCTTTTACCGCACATTCCATTGGCTCTAGTCTCATCCACAATAGGAATAAAATTGACCTACCTTAACCACGCTGGTCAGACGGCTTTATTTAGAGTTTTTCATATCTTACGTAGCTATTATATACCTATTATATCCCTTAGTCGTCTCTTACGTTAACCACGACGCAAGATAGAGGCTGGCGAATGGTATTCTTCATTCATGACTACACAGAAAACAAAAATTTATACATTATTAATATTATTAAGAGTATATTACTCATCTACTGAAAACGCAAAATAGCAGATGATTTTACTAATTTATAATCTAAATTCTACGCATTGAGCCAGATAATAGTCTAGAACTTCTTAACTAGAAGAACATATGTTCAACAAATGGGGTTTTATTTAACTCTCATAGACACACATGCTATTACTATCTAATCTAAGGTCCCACGGCAATTTTATTCAGAAGTGGTTTCTTGTTGATTTTTTTTTGTGATTGCTCTGAAGAATAAGTTCTTGTAACATTACTTTTCACAATTTCAGCTTAAAGAGGACTCACTGCTGGGCTTTATTTTTTTTTTTGGGTGGGCTGCGGTCGGCACGCTCCTCGCACCACTCCGTCCGGGGCGACAGAGGGGCGTAAGCACGCACACCCGCAACCCACCCGAACACCACGTCGCCTTCGTTGTTGGGCCGACCACCGGAGCAGGGTTACTCATACTCATACAGGGTTGTCATCAGTGGTCGGCCCGACGGAATACCCCTCACTGCTGGGCTCGAGCCTCTTCAACATTATTATCATGTCTGCCGTGTTGGTTTAAGATTTTGTTTCTAATTTTTATTTTCTTGTATGTATGCTATACGCCATAGTCGTCTTTTACGTCACCCATGAAGACGATAGTGAATGCTGTATTGTATTCTCACTACATCACCACACGGAACTATGTATTAATGTAAAATTATCATATAGCGATACTCAGTATAACCATTTGTATGACACACAAAAAATTGTCCTGGTTCAATACCATATTGAACCCATGATCGTATCCAGTATTATGGGGGCAGGAGGTCGACATTTAGACTACTACACCACATTTGCAGAAACTATATACTTTATCAAGTGTAATAAAAACAAATAATAACACTACCACAATCTTGATATATGTTATGTAAATGTTTGGACCACCGTCTTTGAATATAAATTGCAGTGGACCAACGGAGTGCTTTCAGCGAGGTTTTAAAACAAAATTCTAATAAGACGGTCGCTATATGGCGCTTTTCAAATTTATATCTCGAAATTTTTAATATTGCCTTCTAGTTTAGAGCCATATATAAATTTTGCGGTTGGTCAGAGCTATGATATAATGTAATGCTTATTAATCTAATAAATTGTTTTAGTAAAAATTATGTTTTACCGTGTGGTGACGGAGTAAGAATACAATTCACCACCCTTTTTCCTGCCCGTAGGTGTCGTGTAAGACGACCAAGGGATTCTACGCAGATAACATCTATGCAAGAGAAGGTAAACTTGAAATACAACCCTATACCAACCCGCCTCACCAGCGTGGTTATAATAAGTCAATTTCCCTCCTATTGTGGAGGAGGCTCGAGCCCAGCAGTCGGACATATATGAGCTGTAACGATGATGATGATTATTTTTTCAGTCGATATCAGCTTCTTCTTCTTTAGCTTCTATCTACGTCCTTTCCAGTAGGTATCGTAAAACGCGAATAAGAAACGAAAGGAGACATCACTACATGAAAGGCAAAACTCGAAATATTGGCAACCCGTTTAGGACGTCTAAAATATTAAACCAATTGAGACCAGCTTTACCGCCAGTAGGACTAAATTTCATTGAAAAGAAATCGTATAGATTATTGAAAAAGACTGTATTATACGTTTTTATTATATTTTCTGTACTTATTCGTCTCGTTATGCCGCCCTACCTCACTTTATAGATATGTCGCTATAAAATACCAATAAAATTTTATTGAGCAAATCAAATCATTGGTATAATTCAGAATTCCAAACCGAGTAAATTTAAAACTATTCAATACCGCTCAATAGTTTTCAAGTACTTATTGCATCAATAAAACGTACTATAAATGCTTCAACCGTATCTCTGATCATTTGTTGTGCATTTGAACTGTACCAAATTCTAACCGACTAATCATTAATACTATAACTTTAAGATATAAAGTTGTGTGGCAGATTTCGTTTAAGGATTTGGCAAAGAAAGCAGTTGGTCTAGGCAAGAGAGTTTTAAAGGAAGGGTTTTATCGTAGCTAAACTACAATTTAGTCTGCTTTAGACTGATTCAATATTATGAAGTAAATTGAAAGCGACTTTTCTAGCTTACGACGTTATTAGCGTGAGATTTATCTATACTTATAATAAATCAGTAGAGATAAAATCTTTATATTAAGCATTTGAGAAAGATTTGCCGATATTTTTGGGAATTATTATCTGTTTATATACTCGAATGTCGGTTAATTTATTATCGAATCACGTAAAACTGTTGAACCAGATTTCTTGAAATTTGGTATGACAATAATTTATGTTCTGCAGTAACAAGTAAGAGCATTTAAATCATAAAATATTAAAGAAAATACAAAATTCGCCCTTCACGTGGTCCTGGCCATAACTAGTATAGTCGAAGTACAAGTGAAATATGAATATTTTTATATCTTGACCGGTATAATTTATATAATAAATACTTAGCAGACCCGGCCACGCATTGCTATGGCTAATGTTTTTTTATATTACATTTTATCAAACTATTTAAGTGGAACTGTAGAAGAACATCTGTCACGGAGGTCGTCATATTTTTTTACAAATGGCATATATGTAAAAAAGCAAGTTAAAATCGTATATGACACGTTTGTAGGTTTGACATAGCAGCGCCATCTATTAATTAATTACTCAATCCAGTCAACAGATATCGCCATCTGTTAAAATCGTTTGGAGTTAACAGATAATTGGGAATGTCAAATATAGGTATATATAGGTAATACAAATAATTTGCAATAAAATAATATTGCGACTATAAATTAAGATGTAAGCTATCCTATCTTTCAAGTTGGATCAAACTGCACACGGTGTGCAAATTTGATTAAAATCGGTTAAGTAGTTTAGGAGTCCATCGCGGACAAACAACGTGACACGTAATTTATATATATTAAGAAGATAATAAGGACTGATTGATGAAGTAACTCGGTATCGTGACGTAAGAATACAATTCATCACCTTTTTTACGACTAGGGGATTAAATATGTATATAACATCTGTACAAGAGAAGGAAAACTCTAAATAAAACACTATATCAACAGGACGCTAGTCAGTAGCGTGGTAGAGTAGGTCTACTTCTCTCCTATTGTGAAGGAGACTCGAACCCAGCAGTGGCACGTATATGAGCTGAAATGAATGAATTAATTAATGGCTTACCTATTCATTGACGAAGCGTTGGGGTAATCATCTTTTGCTCCACCGTTTGAGAATAAGATATAACTATTTAATAATTTAAATTATGGCTTTTATAAACTGTCACACACAACACAACAAAGTTTACAAAAGCCATACTTTTGTGAACTTTGTAGTGACTTATTTTCATTAAAACTAAACGGTTTTTTCTTATCTTAAATTAACTCTTTTTCTATAATTGCAGTGTCTTCTTTACATTTGGACCAGCTTATCGCTGAATTAATACGCTTGTATGATTATATATTGTTTTTTATATTTTTTTTCTATATCAACATAATTTACATCAACCAGTTTTGGTTAAAGATTTGTATCTAAAACTTTCTACAATCGCTGAACGTAATAGTTATTTCATGTTTATCTAGTTACGAATTTTTATCTTCTTTATTTGATGAACAGAATTCTGAACTTAAAATTTGCTAAGAGATTAAACTTTCGTAATTTTTTAGCCTTATCCTTTGTGTTGAACGTAAATGTACTTCAAAATTAGTCGAAATAAGTCTTCTAGAGGTAATTGTGTGTTTTGATTTCATATATTTGCAATGAACATAAGTTCTAAAATTCAATATTTGAAAAGGAAAATAAAATTATTTTATGGATTTTATCGCGTTTGTATTTGATTTTTGATTGCCCAACGTTTCCGGCCAAAAATATTCACGGGCGGAATAGCTGGTTTTATTTACCACGTGTAATACTCGCGTAAACATCAGAAATCATTAAAGAAAATAGTTTTAAGTGTTTCAATAAAATTTTATATAATCTCGGTTTATTCTAATATCTTTAGGTACATGAAAACACCGTTTCAAGTAGATCAACAACAAGATAGTGACACAAAACAATGTATGTATAAAGGAAGTATAACAGTTACTATAATATACAGGCTGATTTTAAAATGTATTTGTTTTGGCTACATTATCTTCATCCATCTATCTATTCATCAGCTTGTAAAAGTTAATTCTTAGACGTATACTTCATAACACCTTTATTGTCATTATCCATACGCTTGATAAAATAATTGCCAAGGGCAGTTAAAGCAAGAACTATTGCCCATTATCCTAATAGTTTCTTAACTTGTTATAAATATTTCATCAATAACTGTAAAATATATAAATAATCATTTTATCCAAACAATTTAATTTAAGTTTAGTATTGAATGTTGTTAGTTTAGTATTCATTACAATGTTAATTTAAGCTGATATCAGACGGTTCATTTTTTGTTGGCTTTTGTCTTTCATTTTACATCTTTCACTCGAAGTGAAGCATCTAAACACAAAATGAAACATTAGTGCCGAATGAATTCATTAGTGAACCGATCCAACAGTGTTGGATATTGGCATCCGGCATATTTCACTCGCACTCCGAATGAACAAGAAATGAATGGTCTGAACACAGAGAACGTTCATTCGGGTTCGGCCATTATGTTTCGAGTTCTGTAGCCGAAGGACATCACGTGGTGATATTTTTCCTGCGATGCGTTGCACTGGTTGCACGCTGAAAAATGGTGTTCAAGTGGAACTATCAAAATACATTGCTTTTTTGGAGAACTTTAAAACTACCCTTTCCTTTGGAACCACAAAATTGATGAATGCATTTCTTCCTAATAAATTTCTTCTTTTAATCCATGGTCGCACTCACCACCATCGACAATTTTTTTGCTTCTTTTTTGTCAACTCTTTGACTAAATGATCACAGATTAAAATAATTCCAAGACGCACGATTTCATTCGTTGACATATTGTAAGAAATGAATAGTGAATGTTCTTTTTTAAATCACTTTTTCTTAGCTGTGTGAACATAGAATGAAAGAAAAATGAACATTCACTCGAGTGAACAATCACTCGAGTAAACCGTCTGATATCGGCTTTACTAATTTCAACCAGAGTTCAACAATGGAGGATGTTAATTATTATTCTATATGTTCAGTTCGAAAAGTTTCAAAATCAGAACTTTTACTTCTAAGTTCTAATTTTTTAAATTCCTTATTCTCGTATCGTTTTTTTTTTTTCGTACATTGAACTAGTTAAGAAAATGTTATATTTAAAATTTAAAAAACAAAGATAAAAAATAGAACTCCTTGACATCGATTGCAGTGCCGTCTACCAAGACCTTCAATTAAGTTATTTTAGTGGTCTAGAACCTTCTTCGCTTTAATGCCTTTCTATTGAACCAGATTTGGATTTCTTCAGTTAGATAGTTTTAAAAACTATAAACGACATAGAAACAGTTTTTGTGCTTTTTGTGTATAAATTAGTAAACATATAAATTTAAAATCAACCTGTAGATATTATAACAGTTTATATGGTAGTACTAACGTTGAGATGGTGCTCTCCACGGCTGCGCTCTTTGAGTTGATTACAGCTATTTGTCTACCGCACCCACCGACCGCTATAGTAAACCATACTAACTACTCTGTAGATTATTGTATGTGTTTTGTAATAACAGTTTTGATTTGAAATTGTACGTGATAATTTCGTATTTGATAAATGTGTATTTTTAAAATTATTGTTTTCAATCCATTATTGGGTATAGGCTCCCTCCGTAGTCAGACATAGCATAGATTTTAATTACAACTTTATTCTCATGTAATAGGAAGTCATTTTATTTGCCTGATTATTGAGAATTTTTGTTTTTGAAAATGTATTACGTCTCACTACTGTGATAATTCACCTTCAAACAACCATGGGCTAATGATGTTAAATAAACGAGGCACATTTTCAATGCAAAAAAATGCCCTTATCTATTATGATCTAAATTTATTGATTATAATTATCCTGTATAAAATAACGGTTGGTTAATTATACATTAAATTTAATAGTATAATCTTGCCCAATCGGTTTTAAGACTTGCTCGATCCATATTTGAAATAACAACCAGACAGTCGAAAATTATTTTAAGTTTACACTGCTTCTATCTGCAATCAGCAATATATATTAAAATAGTTATTAGTTGTAAATGGTTATATAATATTGAGTAAACCGTTTAAAATATGTTATATTGATTATGATAAAGGCATATGATGTTAGAATGTTGGTCTAGAATTCAAGCTGCCAGAATCACGTTACCAAATAATCTTTAGCTACTAACATGGCCTTAATAGTTAATCCCGTGATTGGCATGAGTAACTACGGTATTATTTTGTGGAAATTTTGCAATAACATGTTATTGCTACCGTAGCATGGAAATAATATAATGCAATGATTTCTAATATTAACCGGAGTATTACACATTGAAATTAATCTATTTTTAAGGGTTTTCACGTTCAACAAGTCATCATTATTAGAGTGGTTTATATTCCCGCCGCTGGCGAATGGGGCGGCGTAGGCGCGACTATCTGCGCCTCATGCCGCCCTAGCCGAGGCCGCGGGTGACGTGACCGGGGATTAGTCCGTCACCCGCCGAGAGGCCGACCGCGTGAGGAAAGACCGACGTCCTCCCCGAGGGGGGGACGTCGGTCGATGGGAGGGTACCCCAAGTAGGGGGTAGGGGGGGTTAACTCTGCTCCGGTAGTCAGCCCAACGACGAAGGCGACGTGGTTTTTGGGTGGGTTGCGGGAGTCGCGTACTTAAGCCCCTCTGTAGCCCCGGACGGAGTGGTGCGGAGGCGCGCCGACCATAGCCCACCCACAAAAAAAAAGGAAAACAGTGGTTTATATTTACCCGCTATAGTATTAGTTATTAAATTTTGACATTTTAATAAAAAATCATTGCCATTACAAAAAGAAAATGATACTATATGTATAAAATTTGGGTTCGACAGGTCCCTACGTTTTACCAAAAACGATCATGAAACTAAAAATGAAATACAAATCGAAGAAATGCATACAAATAGTACTATTTTAAATAATATAATACAACTACAGTGTATATGGTAATGAACTACCAGTTAATATTTTTAAATTCAATCCATAAAGTTGAGTATTTATTATATTATAATTTAAATTCTTTATTATAAAGAGAATTAATAGAGATGGAATACATCTATATTACGCCCTGTAAACTTTCAGCTTCATAAAACAGGATCCTCTTGAATGTTCTTTGCTAAGTATTATTTATTTTTTATTATATTCTAACCATTGTATATTTACAATACATATAGGTACCTAAAATATAATAAATAAATAATCTCTTCAGCCCATCTAGGATCTATTACTGTGTATCGGATGCAGTTCTAAGCCTTGTTCTGGCTGTTTATAATTTTTATTGATGAAAATTTTATAAAGAACTTTTAATCCACAATTAGTATTGGAAACCAGGGAACTGGCAATCGAAAACTTAGGCATTACACTATATTCTTATTAAAAATATTTTAAAATCTAAAAACATCATTAATCTAAACTGAATTCTAAGAAACGCTTATCTTAATTAAATTAATGTAAACACGGTGATTTAAATGAAACTCTCATTATATATTAACCAAAGAAGGGATGTTCCATTTTGTAGCCCTTTGATCATCCCTCCTTGACTGTAATCTGTTGGATTAAGAACATAAGAAGCACTGACGAAGTCTCACTTTTGCATAATTATTCCTTTTATCAGCTGGGGAAAATCAATTTGTTGGCTAAGGGCCAGTCTTATTTAAATTAGTGACGAATTATAATGGTGAATTTGTTGTGGTAATCACGAGAAAAAAGTATAGCAGCATCTACCTTATGACTTGTGATATGCGTGGTGAAAGATGAAACTTATGTATAACTTATGTCTTAGATATGACGTGGATAAATGCTTGTGTAATAACCATTTTAAAGTTTAAATAATTTAAATACTTTATTCCTTCTGTGAAATGAATGATGTAAAAAGCCGAAATGTACTAAACTAAGGGCAAACTAAAATGGAGTAATAAAACTTATAAAATAAGTTTGTTTTTAGGAATTTAGTTTTATGAAAATTAAATATTATTAATTAAACTTATGAGTAGGTTATTTTATGGCTAATTTCTTACATTGTCATCTAATACATATTTCTCAGCTCATTGTTAATAAGATTTCAAATTATGCAACGATTGCAATTGTAAATTGCAGCATGCAGGCTAAAACATGTCAGCCTTTTACTTTTACTTCAGTCCATGTACAATATGGGGCATAAACTCGCTCTATAATGGAAAGGAAATGGAGCTACTGTATGGCGCTGATCAGACGGATTGATGGAGGCTATTATTGTCAGTTTTCCTTCTTATCAATGATATGATTAGCTTACATCTTTTGTCGTCTTTTGCAATAGTGGCATCAAGAAAGTTGTGGTCTATTATATTACAACTCTATCACCATGCAAAAATTTGGCACTTATCTCATTCTAAGAGACGTAAAATAAAATCATATACTAGTCTATCTGAATAGCGTGATAGTAGGTAAATTTTTCTCTTATTATAGAATAGGTTCGAATCCGGGATGAGCTAAAATGGTGAAGATCACTTTCAAAAATTAGCATAACTAATATCAATTATGAAAATATATCATCATCATACCTATACGACCTAATGCTGGGCTCGAGCGAACTCCACGATGGGAGGGAAATTGACCTACTAAACTACGCTGATTAGACGTGTTGGTATAGGGTTTTATTTCGAGTTTTCCTTCTCTTGCACAGACATTATCTGCATATTATAATCCTTTAGTTGTCTTTCACGACACCTAGGGGTAAGAACAGAGCGGTGAATTGTATTCTTACTCCGTCACCACACGAAAAATGAAAATATATAAAATAATACAAATATAATTAATAACAGTATTAGTATCGCAGTATTTACGGCATACAAAGCTTCAGCGTATTCAGTAAGCGAACTTCATAATTGATGACTGGGCCAAATGTGATAATTAACCTCTTATGGTCATACGTATGCTACCTAATTAGCTTTTAGTCTCACTACTATTTACGTAGTTTCATGACTACATTTTGATGAAATAAGTATTTCAAAACTTTCAACTAACATTATCATCATCATCATCACAGTTCATATACGTCCCACTGCTGGGCGAGCCTCCTCCACAATAGTAAGGAAATTGACCTATTATACCACGATAGTCAGACGAGTTGGTACAGGGTTTTATTTCGAGTTTTCCTTCTCTTGCATAGATGTTATCTATACCAATAAATAAAATTGGAGTGTCTGTTTGTAATGTCAAAATAATAGGCTTTTTTCATGCTCACACGGTTATTTGCACGACACCTATGCCTAAAATACAGATTAAAAAATTTTTGTCTGTCTGTCTGTTTGTTCCGGGTAATCTTCAAAACGGCTGGACCGATTCCAAAAATTCTTTCACCAATGGAAAGCTATAATACCAGGGCGTAAACTAGGCTATATTTTATCCCGGTATTTCTACAGGAACGGGAACTACGCGGGTAAAACGACTATAACCTATAACCGAAGTGAAGCGAGGGCGGGTTGCTAGTCTAAAAATAAAATCAATATTAATTTAGCATTATGTCCCCTGAGTTTTCTTGCCAGATGATTCTCAGTGTGGCCGCGTTCCGATCCGATGGTAGTAGGTATATTAGTTTTGTTAGGTTTTGAATTAACAAATTGTAATAATAATTGCTACAAATTTAATAATTACCAACCATAAACAATATTATTTTTTCATATAGAATAATTTTCTTCTTATACTGGCAATAAATTTGTACTAAAATGTGGGTTAAAATTTAATAAATTTAATACCTAACTAATTCTCTGTATCGGGTAGATAATTATAAAGGTCTGTAATAGCAATGACTTGTTGGACGTGAGACACCTTAGTCCGCCTGTGACCATGAATGCTGTAAAGTGTTCGAAACGTCGGTCAATCATAAATCAAATACAAACGCGATATAATCCGTAAAAGTAGTTTTATTTACAAGGTGTTTTTTTTTTTTTTTTTTTTTTGTGGGTGGGCCGCGGTCGGCGCGCCTCCGCACCACTCCGTCCGGGGCGACAGAGGGGCTTGAGCACGCAACTCCCGCGACCCACCCGAAAACCACGTCGCCTTCGTCGTTGGGCCGACCACTGGAGCAGCGTTAACTTGTCGTCAGTGGTCGGCCCGACGGAATACCCCCTATTGGGGTACCCTCCCATCGACCGACGTCCCCCCCTCGGGGAGGACGTCGGTCTTTCCTCACGCGGTCGGCCTCTCGGCGGGTGACGGACTAGTCCCCGGTCACGTCACCCGCGGCCTCGGCTAGGGCGGCATGAGGCGCAGATAGTTGCGCCTGCGCCGCCCCAGTCGCCGGCGGCGGATCTCCTCATCGAGGCTGCGCTCCACGCGCAGACGATCCGCCGCCTCCTTCTGCGAGATCACTGTCTCGCAGAAGGCTGCGACCGCGTCCCAGTTCCTGACGCTGTCGACCATCGCCCTAGCGATGGCCGGCAGCGTCAGGTCGGCACCGATGATTGCGACGAGTTCACGGCGCTGCACTGCCCAGGCCGCGCAGGCCTCGAGCGTGTGGCGCGCCGTGTCCTCGTCGCAATCGCAGTGGTGGCAGGACGGTGTACTCTCCCTCCTCACGACCCTGTGCAGGTATTTGGCGAAGCTCCCGTGCCCCGTCAACACCTGCACTAGTCGGAAGGAGAGCACCCCGTGCCGCCTCTCCAACCACTGCATCAGCACCGGCCGGAAGGCCTCCACGGTTCGCACCCCGAACCGAGGCCTCTCCAGCCGGACTGCCCAACGGGCAATGACGTCTCGGCGGGCGTCGACGCGCCAGGCGGTGAGATCCCTTAACGAGATCACACCGCCCTCCCCGCGCACCCCCGACACCCGCCGATACAACTCGGCGAGCATTTCCGCCTCCAGGTCCCACGGGGGAGTCCCGGCCAATAGGCACGCTGCCTCCGTCGCAACCGTGCGGTATCCGCGGATGGCCCTGACCGCCATGACCCTCTGTGGTCGCCACAGAAGGGCCCTAAGTCGGACGGTCAAGGACCCCGCCCACACCGGTGCGCCGTACAGGGCCATCGACCGGATGACCCCCGTGTACAGCCGTCGGCACGTAGCGCTCGGTCCGCCCACGTTCGGCATTAGCCACGATAGGGCGGACGCCGCGCCGACGAGCCGCGGAGCGAGCCTGCGGAAATGCTCCCGGAACCACCATTGCCCGTCGAGCACCAGGCCCAAGTACCTCATATGGGCCCGGATGCTGATGTCAACCGATCGGACGGTGATCGAGACGCCGATGGGAGGGCTCATAAGGCGCCCATGGAACAAGAGGGCCTCCGTCTTGTCCAGGGCGACCCTCAACCCCAGCGCCTCGATCCGCCTGACGACCTCTTCGGTGCCATAGGTCGCCAGGCTTACCGCCTCTTCTAGCGTCCCACCGCGGGCTGTGACGAGCGTGTCGTCGGCGTAACAAATCACGCCCAGCCCGGGCGGGAGGCTCCCCCGCAACGCCCAGTCGTAGCCGATGTTCCACAGGGTGGGTCCGAGGACCGACCCCTGTGGGACACCGCACGTCATGGGCGTTCGCACAACGTCCCCTGCTCGGTTGGTACAGAGGACGCTGCGCCCCACCAAATAGTCTGCCACTAGCCGCCTCAGGTAAGCTGGCACTCCGTGATACCGGAGCGCCTCCCTGATGCAGCTGAATGGCAGACTATTGAATGCGTTGGCGATGTCTAGGGACACCGCCAACAGCACTCCCCCACCGGTGACGGCCTCAGTCGCCACGGCCCTCAGGCGCAACAGAGCCGCGATCGTCGAACGACCCCTCCTAAACCCAAACTGGGCGTCCGACAGATCGGGCCCCGTGCCGACGAGGTGCCGCTCGATGCGGGCAGCTACCACCCTCTCCAGTAGCTTGCCCGTGTCATCGAGCAGCACGATAGGCCTGTAGGCCGAAGGCGACCCCGGAGACCGTCCCGGCTTCGGCAGGAGCACCAGCCTTCCCTCCTTCCAGCACCCAGGGAACCGTCCGGACGCTAAACACGCGTCGAACAGCTCCCTGAGGCGGGGACCCAGGTGGTCGAGGACCAGGCCCAACACGCGGTTTGGAACACCGTCGGGCCCGGGGGCGGTGGACTTTGCGCACATGCGCGCCACCGCCACTCCCATCTCGGGTTCCGTGATGGGCGGAACACTGTCGTCGTCGGCCTCCCGGTCAGTGTCTGGCGGAGCCATGACCGGGGGCGTGTGTTCCGCCCGCCGCGGGAACAGGTCCTCGACGACCCGGGTGAGAAGGCTGGGCTGGAGAGTCTCGGTGAGGGGAAGGCCCCGTGCGCGGAGCTTATTCAGCACCGCGCGATAGGGGCGTCCCCAGGGGTCACGATCGAGACCGTCCAGCATCTCCTGCCGACTGACGTCCTTGGCGGAGCGGACGGCCAGCCTGAAGGCCGACCGCGCATTGCGGTAGCCCTCATACAGCAAGGCCTCCCGCTCCGCGTCGCGTTGCCGCCGCCGGCTGCGGGTGTAGGCCCTCCGGGCGCGAATGCACGCGGCCCGGAGATCCGCCAGCTCCCGGGACCACCAGTGGACCGCCCTCCTCGGGGGCGGACGCCGTACCCGGGGCAATTTACAAGGTGTAGTGCTGGCGTAAACATCAGATATCATTATTATTTTCAGGTTTATCGCTACTACCTTAGAATATGGAATACTAAAATAAAGATGAAAATAACTACGAAAAAGACTGAGAGAATGCATTGTTTTAAATAAACATTAATTTGGGCTGTACTGACTGTCAAACATTAACTTAGCTTTCTTATTTTGGTATATATGTACTTATTTTTAAACGTATTTGAATATGTTATGCACCTTAAGAGCCATTTCGCAAAATCATTACGCTCGAGTTTAGGTAAAAGACTGCAGAAATGTTTATGTGTGCGTAGCTAACTACAGATGCGCGTGTAACGCGAGGGTCGAGATAGACAAAGTAGTCTTGAGCCGTAAACGGGATGTGATTTGATAAAAGATTAATTGTAAGAAAATAAGTTACTTATTTTAATTGTCTAATGATTTTCTGTTAGATTAATAGGAAAACACAAATAAGTTTGTTATGTAAAACATATAATAACAATTACCATAAAAACAAATACATGTCAATTAAATGCTAAATGAATATTTTATTTGGATAGCATTTTCTCCTGCCAAAAGGTTGTCTTTTTCTACTGACTATTTTCAATAGAAAATGAGGACCAATCCATATAGCCCATACACATAAGTTTTCGCTATGTGCAATTGGCCTTGAAACCAGTAATACCAGTCGTGATTTAAGATTGGCTGTTCACTTTAAAACATTTCAGTCCTTTAGTTTGTCAGACAGCATCAGGATCATTTTCTAACAGCGAGGTTGGACATTTCACTTCCACTAATCCTTCACTGTACATCGCATCTGGTGTTGCCCCTAAATATAAAAATTCCTCGTCTATAAAAAGACATTTTACTATATTATAATTTTCTTGAGCACTGAGTTGGGCCACAATCCACCAGAATTATTACGCAGTCCTTGCGTCCCATGGCTGAAATAAGATAACAAAAAAAAGTGAGCCGTCGCTCAGGACGCCTGACAGATGTAAAACATCGAAACTATTTTGTACGAGTAGAGACACGGTATCGAATATAAAGTATCGATACTGAACTCATGAATAGTATCGAACGATAAGTAACGTACTGTTTAAAGTATCCAGTACTTTTATTTACTTTATCTTTAAGTATCGAGTACTTTTCTTTCGAAACCGATGCTTTTGTATTCGATATTTTAGCCAATAAGTACTTTTTGGTAGGTATCGTATCGAATAAATTATCCATTTTAAAATTGACTTTACGACTCATACGCTTGAAATAATTTGCGATTTATAAACCAGAAATAGCGGCATCTATCGAGCAAACGACTAACTCTAAGCTACAATATATTTTATAAAGAACTCTCTAATCCTGTAATGATAATAAGACAAGCTGTTTAAAGTGAGTCAAAATCCAATTCTTAAGGAGTTGGTGACATACAAACAAATAAATACACAGCTGAAACTAATAAAAGCCTATAAAAAATGAAATGCTTTCATCCGTTCACAGACATTCTTTTCGCATGAAGAGTGTGATTTAGGAAACAGAAATGGCGGCATTTATCGAGCTAACGACCAACTCTCAGCTTCAATATATTTAATAAAGAAATTTTTAATCCTGTAATGATAATAAGACAAACTATCTAAATAATTTTAACGTCATGGTCCTCCTTAAATTTTCAACTTTTAAATGAAATTTGACTGTTTAAAGTGAGTCAAAATCCAATTCCTATGAAGTCGGTAATATACAAAGAAA
Source organism: Lymantria dispar (assembly GCA_032191425.1). Classification (NCBI taxonomy): domain Eukaryota; kingdom Metazoa; phylum Arthropoda; class Insecta; order Lepidoptera; family Erebidae; genus Lymantria; species Lymantria dispar. The sequence continues at coordinate 12,535,930 of CM063454.1, read as the reverse complement.
TAAATATATATACACCTGAAACTAATAAAAGCCTATAAAAAACAGTTCTCCAGTTTTCGTAGCTGAAAGTAAACTAAATACCATACCTACTGGTATATTTATTTACATTACTTACAGAATTTCACATAAATTTATAAAACAAGTATATATGCATAAAAGAACATTAGATTACGACAGGAACTAATACGAAAAAACTAAGGCATAAAGTATTAATAAAATATCGCGATTTTTTTCCAAAAAATAATGATTTTTATTCAATAAACATTTATTTTCATTAATATACATTATAAGTAACAATTTACTTTGAGTTCACTAGATGGCATTGTACAAAATTTTAAATCGCACCATGGTTTCGTTACAAAAATGTAGGTATATGCATCCAAATATTTATTTAATATATACGGGTTGAGAGCCCTCAGCGCTTACCCACCAGTCCGGGTAAAGTTGTCACAGCCATCTGAGGCTAACAACTAAATCACACAAAAAAAAAATTAATATATAATTATTAGGGGACCGCGAGGCGTGGCGTTAAACGCCACGCGACGATCACGGTCACCCTCGCCTATAGATGTTTCACATCAAAAACTTCGCCGGCAATTATCTAAGAATGGGATCTACTTATATTTTGAAAGTCCCCTAGTTTAGTTTGTTAGGAGAAGGAATCTCGAAAACATTTCTCAATGAAAATTTAAAAATGTAGACATTTAGCCAGGAAAAATCTGTGTAATCATAATCATCACCTCAAATATATATCGGATTCTATCTCGCAGAGAAATCCCGAGCACAGCGACTGAACTTGGTTATGAGGCCTACATTTAGGTATCATATTTTCGTGCCGTAAGTCACCACTGGTGACATATACAGGATATAGATATGTTTTCAGAAACCGAGGTATGTTGGATGATCCTTTTAAGATCTTAAGGTCTCTGAACGCTGCCCAGTCGATCGGGATTCATCGACTGACCTCTTTTTTGAAATTTGACCTACCCAACTGAACTGTTTGTCCAAGTTATTCATAATGATCGATAACTACGATTATCGCATTCACAACTAGGACCGCTACAGGAATGACATGGGATTTGACATGACTTTCGCCTTGTTCATGTTCATTCGTAAACCCGCGAGTTGAGAAATCGTACTGAGATCGTTGAGCATGGTGCCAAGGTTCTCCATGGATTCTGGCATAATTCAAGAGTGGTAGGACCACACTGTCGACAGTTATCTGTCTATAGCCGCGGGCTGGTCCGTCCAGGGTAGTACCACGCTCTCGGAGAAAATCGACGTCTGAGTATTAGTTACTGCGCTTCGTTCGGTGAGCGAGAGAGTCGGCAGCCCAACTTTCTGAGGGTGTTTGTGTGTGGAGGGTTTTGGGGGTGCCCTTGGTATCACCGAGCCTCAATACACTCATTCATACTCCCTTCACTTTCTTCGCGGTAGGCAGCGGCCTTGTAAAGGTCCATGAGCGGCAGCAACACTTACCATCAGGTGTACTGTTTGCTCGTTAGCCACGGTTTGCAATAATAAAAAAAATGACGCTATTACTGTAAATCGAAGATGAGGTTGATGTTAATGCCGAGTCCGACTCAGTATTAGAGCTTGAAGACATATTCCAGTGCAGTGGTGGATAGTTTCGGAGAGACGACGTATCCCTGTCTCATGCCTTGCCGCAATCGGATCGGATTCGTACTCTTATTCCGATCAAATTTTACATACTCACACATGTACATCGTACGTAAGTCATACATACTTGATAGTATAAAAATCTTAACTTATGACAAAATACGAAATGTATCAAAACTATGTAATTGCAGTATAATAATGATTTTAGAATACGAACGCACTGAATCGGGACGCAGGAACAAGCGACATAGGTCCATCCTCAACGGGTGCTCGCACCGTACTAATCGGTGCCCGCTTGTGTATTGTAATTTGGACTAATATTCAATAATTAAATACAATTAATTGCATACAAGGATTTTCAATATAACTGTAGAATTCGATTCTCCAAAGATCATAGTTTAATGTGTAATTTAATTTAGAATAATTTTATTATTTTAACGCCATAAAATAGGCGATAAAAAAGCAATGCAAAATTTAAAAATCGCCCTAGAGTTTTATTTTTTTTCTGATTAACGGTATAAAAAATTTAGAATGTGTTAAATTAAATGGCAATAAGAGTATATTTCTGATGTTTACTATATTTTTTGTGGCCTAAAATATAAATATTATTCATAGATACAAGGCTCTGAAATTGACTCTGAGGCGATTTTCCATTAAAATGGTTGTGGGAGATGGGCTACTATGGATCGAACAATTGACTTTTAGAAAAAGTGCTAAATTAATCGTCAATACGAAAGATTGGCCCATTTTAATATGTATTCAATAATATCTAGATGTTACTTACGACGGTAAATTAGGAGCCCAAAATCAGATAATTTCGAGCGTAAACGCGAAATGGCTCTTAAACACTTGTACAGTTATCAACAGGTAGGTGAAATGTTTTAAGGTGAAATATTTATAGCTGTAAGCTTCATAAAGATATTAATATGACTTTAGCATTCACTATATCGATAACACGTCTTGCATAAAATCTAAGGCTAGAATAGATGAAGAGAAACTTTCTACACAAGTTTTCATTTGCATAACTGGTTGAATATTAGTTATGATGTTTGAATGACGTTTAATACCTCCAGTATTATAAAGCGAGTAATAATAGATACAATATTATAAGCTGAAGAAAGCCTTCATTCATTATCATCATTTCAGCTCATATACGTCCCACTGTTGGGTTTGAGCCTCCTCCACAATAGGAGGAAAATTGAACTTACTACACCATGCTGGTCAGACAGGTTGGTGTATGGTTTTATTTCGAGTATTCCTTCTCTTGCATAGATATTTTATGCGTATTACATATATAGTTAGTTGTCTTTTACAACATCCACGGGTAAGATAGGGGGAGTGGCGATTTGTTTTCTTACTCCGTCGCCACACAGAATCAAGCTTTAAAATATAGTTATAGTGTTGTCGGATTAATTGGACACACCCCGACCAGACTATATCGGGTCAGGTAAGGACGGTGTGCGACTTATTACATCCCGCAGCGCACCCGAAACTGATTTCTTGAATTCAGTGGCCAATCCAGTGGGTTTTCTTTTCGGGTATCTACTTCCGTCGATGCGCCATTAAAGCGCCTGAACCATTCATGGGCTTAGAAAAGAAAATTAAGACATAATTTAGTAAACGTAGTTCTTTCTATTTATATAATGATTAGATGCCGCGCATAAATTATGTATATAATTTGCTAAAGTGTACTACTTTATCTTATCTCCATGATAACTTAAGAATACAATATGTATTGCTTTGATAACTTAGTTCCCGCGGGTGTAATAAAAGTGGCATAAGGAAACGAGTCTTTATTTTCGTGTACGTCTATACTTATTGGAAGGGCTCACTGAATTTTTCCTACTCTTAAAAACACTGCAGCTCTTTAAGTTTTTGGCTTAAATTCATGATACCGTAAAAATTAATTATTTTTATACATATATTTCTTGTGTACGTCTGTATGTCACTGAACTCCTCCTAAACGGCTGGACCGATGTTAACGAATTTTTTTTTGTGTTTTCAAGGAGATTGGAGAATGGTTTAGATTCACAATTGGATCCGGTCGGTGGCGCTGCTGTTGATTTCAAGAAGAATTTCCTTTTATTTTATTTGAACAGAACAACGTCTTTTGGGTCAGCTAGTTAATTTATAGATTTCAATCGTTTATTTTACAAAGTAAAGTATTAGGTAACTCTAACAATAAATCTGTTCCTTATAAGTCTATATGCCATTATTACTGGTTTTATTTGTAAATGTTATTTCCGAAGCACAATATCACTATCACAAAGGATACGCCAGGATTGTACCGATCACTGAGGTTGATGAGCTTAACCTGCCTTTTGTTTCAGTATTGATCGGAAGTGCATGTCACAAAGACTTGTTACAATGATTAATACTTTGAAGTTTTCTTTATTGCTGTTGGTGGCTAATAGCACACATGATGGTAGGCAATATTGCCGCTCATGGACTTATGCTAAGCCGCTGAAGAAAGTGAAAGGAGTGTGAATGCGTGCAATGAGGTTGGGTGATACTAAAGGCATCGCCAAAATTAATCCAAACACTCTCTAGACAAACTTCTGTCGGCAATATCATCCTACCACATTTAAATTTGTACTCCTTTAAAAAGAGAATATCTGGTTGACCGAGCTTCGCTCGGAATATTTTTATCGAATTTATTTAGATACGCCTTTTTCCCATAGGGGTAGGCAGAGTCCACTGCCCTCCACCTGCTACGATCTTTGACATATTCAGCGTAGCAAAGCGGTTCTCTGTGGGCCACTTTTCGCCCCCGACGGAAACGAGACGTGACGTGTCGCGAGCCACATCGCCGCCATTCGTACAGTTTTTTAATTTTTGAAACTCATTGCGTTTCCGCGAGAAATACATACACATATAATTAACGGACACAAATTACATCCAGACTCAGAACAACAATTTGTGGATCGCACAAAGTGTTGTCCTGCGTGGGATTCGAACCCCCGACACTGGCGCTGTAGGTCACTAGCATTAACCACTACGCCATCTGTGCAGTCATATATATATACCTGAATATATATATATATATATATTCAGGTATATATATACTGAGTATTTCTAATTCTCAGTGATAGCATTGATTTGTGTGAATAAAACTGATTGCACATCCACCTGTTATCGCATATTTCTATAATTAAAATGTTTTGTACTGTACTAAATCAATGTTCATTATTCTAAATACTAAGTACATTAAACGGGAACATTAAAACCAAATACAATTTTCTCTGAAAATTGAGTCTACATTTTAGGGCAGCTGAAATTGTGATCAAAATGTGTGTGAAAATATTTCGTTCAAAGGGGTACCGAATAAAGACTAAAAGCCTTCAACGTAACATCATGGCTCAGAGCTTTAGTTCGGTACAGTTATAATCGTATTAGCCGAGGCGTCAGGGTACTGACGTCAGTACGGTAAACCTGGCTAAACATTATTCATGCTACCTGGGGAAGACATTATGATTAATATTTTCATGTTTGTGTAATGGAAGGCGGAATATGGAAGAGTGTTTATGCATTCACAGGGTTGTATATTTTAGTATAATACGCTTCGTATTATGATTGCGCAATAAAGTAAAGAGGTAAATAATGTCATTTATAATTTTGTACAAAAGTGAAAGTGACTAAGGTCACTTTAACGAATTAATACTTTGATAATAGTTTAGTTTGGATTATATGTTTTTGAAGTGAAAAGATCTTTAGGTGCGCTGTATATTTTATTTTTCGTGTATTGAATGAGACTGAACCTTCGTGCCCGGCTATGTAACGCTGATTCGAATAAAGTCGGCTTTTGGCGATTAAGATTTCATCATCATCATTTCAGCCTATAGCCGTCCACTGCTGGACGTAGGCCTCCCTCATGTTGCGCCACAATGTGCGGTCCTATGCCGCCTGCATCCAACGACGCCCAGCAACTTTCACTAGGTCATCGGTCCACCTAGTGGGGGGGCGTCCTACACTGCGTCGTCCGATACGTGGTCGCCACTCGAGAACCTTTCTTCCCCAGCGGTTGTTGGTTCGTCGAGCGATGTGGCCTGCCCATTGCCACTTCAGCGTACTAATTCTTCGTGCTATGTCGGTTACACCCGTAAGATTAAGATTATTAGATGTTATTAGCGAAAATATATTGTAATCATTAATGTTCTATGTTTTAATATTATTTTTGTACAATATTTTTTTAATTCATTATTTAGTGTCAACAATTGATATCTGCCTTTATCAGACAATGACCATCACTTCAATCAAAAGCGTAGTTTAATATATCAGTTACAATAGATTTCTAAAAATTAAACAATTGTTTAATTACGAAATACGAGTGCGAATGATGATTCAACCAAAGTACAATTTACCAGATTTTTTATATAACAGAAAATATATTGTATTTCGTATAATTCACCTCGCCTTGTATTGTAATATTTCTGTTTTATCTAGTCTTTTTTCATTTTATGTTTCAGTAGTTGATATATTGTAATAAATCAGTATTTTAAATTTCAAATAATCTGCATGGATATTCTGGTTTTACTATCAAATAATATTCTACGTATCATATTAACTAAAGCGCGTCTGTTAGTACAAAAAAGCAGACATAATGTTCTTATTCACCTAAGTTAGATTTCCTTATTACTTATATCAATTGTTTTATTATTATTTATAAATGCATTTTAATTTTAAACACAATTATAGTAACCATGAATTATGCAGTTACCACGACTGTGGCCGCCGTTATGGATAGTAGGATAACTATGTATAGCGTTTGTTGATTGAGCAAGGTTTTTATGCGTTTACGAATCCTGACAGGTAAGACTATAAAATATATATAAAAGTGCATAGTAATACAATTCAATAATCAAATAGTTACATTCTTTGTATAATATATTAGCACAGACTATATTAGTCTAAAAATTGAGTATTGCGGTAGGTATTAAAAATTACCAAAGCGCGCATGCATTACATCTGTGCGCAATCCTGTTACAATAAAGATCTAAACTTATAAAGAAAATGCAGTCGAATTGAGAACCTTCTCCTTTCGGTTGAAAATAGGTATGGTCTATTATAAAATTCTGCGTTTTATACATAAGTAAGTTGATATATAAAAATATTTTTTCAGATTTTATCGCGTTTGTATTTGATTTATGATTGCCCAAACACTTTACAGCGTTCATGGTCCATGAAACGGCGTAAACATCAGAAATCATTAAGTATACAAGTACTTGAACAAAGTTGTTATAAAGTATAGTTATAAAAGCGGTTGCAACTTAAAAACTTTTTACCTAGAAATGTTTCACATACACTTCTAACATGTAGGTAAACATACATATGTATGCTTATTCAACTCTATATTTACAGAAAATTACGGTTGAGAGATCCGAGTACTAAAACCTGCAATTCGTACACCCCTTTCTCGCTTTTTGCACTTTATATTTTACTGCGTAAACGGTGGAAGGACCGATTTACTCGGTTTATTCTGTTTTATAGTACGCGTTGACTTGTAACTGCGTCATATACTTTTTTGTGTGAAGATATTTCTCTAAGACCTCTCTCTGTCTGTCTGCCACTTTATGTTCCTTTTAGGCGAGCATTATTTAAAGGTTTAATTCAGTCATAGACACTGCTATTTTTTAAAGAGGCTAAGGAATATACTCCTTTGTCGCAAAGAAATTTACAAAACTATAATTGATGAACACGAGTAATAGTCACAAAGCCGTTTATGAATTGTCCTACGCCTAATTACATATCAGGCACACCGCTGAATTATTTGTTACAATGAGATAAAAAGACCTATATAAAATTCAAATCATTTTTTTTTAAATCATTTAATTTGCATATACCCCGAGGGCCACTTACATATTATAATTTTTTACATTTCACCTTAAATGACTACCGGAACGGAATGCGACCGCACTGAGAAGATTCGGCAAGAAACTCCGTGGGTTTGTCTTTTTTATTTATTTACTAACTAGCTGACCCGGCGAACTTCGTACTGCCATAATTTTTTTCGTAAATATATTTTCTAAATTGCCGAATATATAGTCTCTGGAAGAACCATTACAGCTTTGTCGGGAAAGATTCGATCGTCTTGGTCGCGGCATTGTTAATGATGATTCAAAGAGAATACAAATTACTGATTATTGATATCTGACAAAATTAGAATTATCAAATTTTCAACAGCTGTCATTTGCGTTTTGTTATTACATATCAAATGCTTTTTTGTTATACTACGTTTCTTTGACATTTTATCGAACGGGAAATGGGAACGCGATTGAACGGGATAAAAAATCCTATGTCAGTCTCCTGGTTCTAAGCTACCTCCACACCAATTTTCAGCCCAATCGGTACAGCCATTCTTGAGTTATAAATAGTGTAACTAACACAATTTTCTTTTATATATATAGATTTCCTTTAAATAAAATTACATACAACAACATGCCTATTAATAACTCCAGTGTGTGGCTCTTCGAACCTCACCTAATATATTTATCAAATATAATGTAAAAGATTATGACCCGATCACGAGTTAACCACCAGAGGAGCCATCATCCCTCTCGACTACTTTATTTAAACTTATAAAATCTATATACTTTTTTTAAATGGTAGAAAGAATTGTCTTTTATCTGACACTGGCCAGATGGTTTGGCATCTGCGGCCTTTAGACCTTTTATAACACCCGCAGAGTCAATACTCGCAGGACAAGAAAGTTGAAGAACTGTATTCTTATTCAAACACGACAGGAAAATGTATACGCTATGTCATAAAGTTTGATTCTTAAAGTATATTAACATGATTTTAAAGCCACATTCAGTATTAATTACGGGTTTATACAAAGCACACAGATTAATAGTAGTGTCAACGTTGGGTATCGGCGCGAGCGTACAGAGTGGCCGTTATCGTTTCAAGCACCCTCTTCAAAGTCACCCGCGATGAGTAATTTTACGTACTGACACCTACTTGTGAAACACGATTAAAACCCGGCGAATATTCGTTTGAAAACTGATATTTGTAGTGTTGTCCTTTTTAAATAACGTACTATAACAGTAAAGTATAGATTGTTGAACAATTATTTTAGAAGAACATTGACAGAGATATTCAATTTAGAATATTTATGTATATTTTTGCCGTGTGATAACGGAGTAAGAATACAATTCACCACTCCCTATCTTGCCCGTGGATGTCGTAAAAGACGACTAAGCGTATAACATCGGTGCAAGAGAAGTAAAACTCGAATCAAAACCCTATTCCAACACGTCTGACCAGCGTGGAATAGTAGGTCAATTCACTTCCCATTATGGAGGAGGCCTGAGCCCAACAGTGAGACATATATAGGATGAGATGATGAAGATTATGATGTATATTTTTATAGAGCCACGCCATTCACGCGAGGAGAGATAGGCCATACCTCGGGAGAGAAAGGCGTGGCTATACCCTTCTATAAGGTTGATGCAGCACAGACACATTTCGTTGTTTAACTTTATTCCCACATAACCTAATATTATTTCTGATTTAAATTCAAACATGCTATTGGCTATACAAATCTCTTTTTTCATACTTCTATCGTAGAGAAATCCTGAGCATAAGAATTTTATTACTTTTTCCTGAATTGGTTTATTGAAATTAAATTGCAATACCCTTTAAATTAGTTATTAATTGATATGTTAAATATTTTTAGAATTATATTAGAATAAATTATTTATTATCATCGTTCACCTATCAGATGTCCGGTCCCTGTTTTCGGTTGCTGTAAGGCCGTTTACGGGATTGATACTCGAAAGGGCAAACAAGGAATCGGTACCAGTGGTCGGCCCAATGGCGACGGGAAGGAGTACGGCGGGTTATGGGATCGCGCACCACCCTTTAACGGACCGGATGGCTTGCCACACCATAGCCTGCCAAAAAAACCCATTACCATACGAAGAAATTATTGTTTAATTTATTCATGTTGCAACAATGATTCAATTTTAGAAATAACTCTAAAATTGAATTGCATTGAACAAACGAATACCGAGGGTGTTCAATGCACATTGAACATGCAACGCAGCAAATTCATAAGTAGAGCATGTCAACATACAATAGAGCATGTCAACATACAAACAGCGCAAATTTGCAAAATTCGCACTGACATGATTAAAGATGCTGCGTTACACTTCACACTTACGACACACTAACACAAAATAATATATGTGTGTATTAGCAATAAGTAGTACATAAGGTGTAAATTTTGTAAAATAAATCAGATTTGAATTTATTCATCTCTCAGTTACTACCCTCTCACTGCGGCCAAGACACACTTAGCCGTCAGTTCTGATCGGTCCTGTGAGTCTGCTTGACCGGCAGTGAGAATTACCAATCCTCCACCCAAACATCCATCTCACATCTACCTGTCACCTTAGGTAGCGCGGTGCAGGTATCCCATCAGATAGGCTAGGAACTTAAGGGCTTTAGGTACATCAAACTATAACCTTAGGTTCTTCTGTCAAACACGGCGTTAGTCCATAAGCCCATACGACGCCGTACAGAGGGTGTTCAAGTTGTGTTTCTAAACACTAAAATTAAACAAGCAAACTACTATGATGTAGTCGATCCGGCAACTACTAACCTCTAAGACTCGAATCAATCATATACCATATAAAGTTAAAATTTTATCAAATAGCGGACGTGATTAGCTTTTAGATTCGCCGTTCCGCCACGTCCGCTAGTTGACCAAATATTAACCTACCTGACTAAGGAGTACTCTCGAAATACGGTCAGCCTATGGGTGTTCACTGTTGGATATAATAGATCTTTAAGTGTAGAAAGATACTGTAAGTGCCACGCTTGGGTTGTCGATCTCGGTTGGTATTATGTTTCTTAGTTGACTGTTGTTTATTCTCCCGGTGATTCCTTATTTGATTTTTACGTTTCACCGAAGAAAGTAAGCTAAGCGAAGAAAACGTACCCAAATAAAACTATACAGTGTTGATAACAAATGTTTATTGTATGTAATGGTGGCTGAAGAATGATTGGAGTTACATAAAATATATAGGAGATATATGTACATATAGAACTTACCTTCAATAAACAGTGTAACTAGTTACTAGGTAACTTGAGATTGTATAATACCAAGTTATATCGCCACCATATAATATCTATGAAAGTCAATGTAGACTTGGAGACTGGGATTCTGTTTGCACATTTGGGAAAACTTTTAGATTGACAATAAAACTTTACCGCAGTATAATTTGCGTACATTTATGAATGTTACAAACTTCTACCATCACTTTTATCAAAACATAGTAAGTCTGTATAGCCATTTTATTCTTGAGCCAAGATGATCTATAAAGAGCTCTCATGGCACTGTGTAACCCTTTTATTATTAATCATAACAACTAAATAAAGCAATAAACCAGCTCTAATATTAATATAAACAATTAAACCCAATGGTTTATTAAATTAACTTCAGTGTTTTCTCTGCAAACATTCAGTTATTTTGTATCGTAATAGTGAACCCTAGAGACGGGTCAGTAAATGAAGAAAAACAAAAGGCAACCATTAGGGTTGGCCCGGCTATGTCAAATAATGTTATGTTGTATTAAAGCTTACAGGGTTGTCAGTTGTAATCTTTAAAATTTAGATTCAACTAAAACGCCCTTCAAAATAAAAAAAAGCTATGGAGTTCTTCAAAAATGCTTTCATTTATACATATTTTCAGTGCCTTTTGATGACAATCAAGCAAGCAGCCCACCTGACGATATACATATAAAACTTTGTTTTAAATATATATAATATTACTAAACTTGACTGAAATATATGTTACAATATAATATTAAAGTAGATAAAACTTTGTTTTACTAATGTGCTACCTACTTCATATATCCGAGGTTTTTGTTATTACCTATAATCACTAATAATATTGCATTATATAGTTCAAATTAGATAAAATATTTATAATTTTCTTTAATATATTGTTGTTAAGATTGTTACGCAGCCATTATTTTTATTGATGACTAATGAGCTAGTAGCTTACCTACCTGGCAGTAAATAGTAACTGCCCCGCGTGGAGTTCTAAAATACTGAAGTAGAGTCAAATTGTCTCTATTTTTTAAACAAAATATTTTAGGTCTTTTGCTTTGCTCATAAGAAACAGGGCCATTATTATGCTAAAATAATTGAACATAAATAAATATTGTGTTTATTTGGTAAATAACAATGCTTTATTTTTAATACAGTTTAAAATATTTTAGGTCTTTTGCTTTGCTCATAAGAAACAGAGCTATTATTATGCTAAAATAATTGAACATAAATAAATATTGTGTTTATTTGGTAAATAACACTGTTTTATTTTTAAACACATTATGAAATCAAATTACAGATCGTGTAATTTAATACTCGTAATCATTTATTACATCACCATCGTCATCATTTTCTCAGTTCAAACAACTGGGCTGGATCCTCCATATTAAAAGGAAAATTGACTTTCTATACCTCGCTGGAGAAACGAAATAATATTCAATTTTATTTTAAATTTTCCTTCTTTTGCGTCTTTACACTATATTCCTTATTCATCTTTTACCTCTGGGCAAGAAAGAGTCTGGTGAATGATATTCATAATCCGTTACCACATGGAAAATTTATTATTACAAAAGCAATTTTTTGGCAGCCCTATAAGCGGATGTATTTTTCCCGTAACACGTGTGCGGAATTCGCATTAATCTCTAAGTTCCGCAACTGCCAACGTGTGCTTAAAAAACCTTACTGTTAGAGTAATTGAGCTAAATTTTGCCTTTGAAATATATATACGTGAAAAAATATTAATCAAAAATCTATACTCTAGTCCTGCCTAAGTTTTCTATCGCCTCTTAGTGCCTCTTTAAAAATCCGCTCTAAGAAATAAATTCTCGAGTTGCATCAAACATTTCTTAATATACAACTAATAGACATAAATTATACCTAGACTAAGAATAACCTTTTCTGGATTGTACAAAGAATTAACTTGCATGGGAGTCTAAGTGGCGACATTTGGCACTAGAACACGATCACGCCGCCATCCGAGCAGTCGACATATCTAGTCTGTTTGAAGTAAACTTATCTAGGACGTAATCGTTAAGACACTGCCCTAAAAAGAAACGTTCTAGGTTACTATAAACCTGTTAGCGGACTTATACCATACGCACATGTAACTTTGATAGCAGTAGGTACTTAAGATTGGTACCAGATAAATATCTAATTTATTAGGTAACCATTATACAATTCGATCGTGTTTTCGTGAAGGCAGTTTCTACAAATAAAATACCATATTTAAATGGGACTCCACGGGAAGCATTAGCTTTCAAACAAAAAATAATCATCAAAATCTGTTTACCCCGTTACAAATTCTGAGGTTTTTTTTTTTTTTTTTTTTTTTTTTTGGGTGGGTCGCGGTCGGCGCGCCTCCGCACCACTCCGTCCGGGGCGACAGAGGGGCTTAAGCACGCAACTCTCGCAACCCACCCGAAAACCACCTCGCCTTCGTCATTGGGCCGACCACCGGAGCAGGTTTACTTGTCGTCAGTGGTCGGCCCGACGGAATACCCCCTACGCGGGGTACCCTCCCATCGACCGACGTCCCCCCCTCGGGGAGGACGTCGGCCTTTCCTCACGCGGTCGGCCTCTCGGCGGGTGATGGACTAATCCCCGGTCACGTCACCCGCGGCCTCGGCTAGGGCGGCATGAGGCGCAGATAGTTGCGCCTGCGCCGCCCCAGTCGCCGGCGGCGGATCTCCTCATCGAGGCTGCGCTCCACGCGCAGACGATCCGCCGCCTCCTTCTGCGAGATCACTGTCTCGCAGAAGGCTGCGACCGCGTCCCAGTTCCTGACGCTGTCGACCATCGCCCTAGCGATGGCCGGCAGCGTCAGGTCGGCACCGATGATTGCGACGAGTTCACGGCGCTGCACTGCCCAAGCCGCGCAGGCCTCGAGCGTGTGGCGCGCCGTGTCCTCGTCGCAATCGCAGTGGTGGCAGGACGGTGTACTCTCCCTCCTCACGACCCTGTGCAGGTATTTGGCGAAGCTCCCGTGCCCCGTCAACACCTGCACTAGTCGGAAGGAGAGCACCCCGTGCCGCCTTTCCAACCACTGCATCAGCACCGGCCGGAAGGCCTCCACGGTTCGCACCCCGAACCGAGGCCTCTCCAGCCGGACTGCCCAACGGGCAATGACGTCTCGGCGGGCGTCGACGCGCCAGGCGGTGAGATCCCTTAACGAGATCACACCGCCCTCCCCGCGCACCCCCGACACCCGCCGATACAACTCGGCGAGCATTTCCGCCTCCAGGTCCCACGGGGGAGTCCCGGCCAATAGGCACGCTGCCTCCGTCGCAACCGTGCGGTATCCGCGGATGGCCCTGACCGCCATGACCCTCTGTGGTCGCCACAGAAGGGCCCTAAGTCGGACGGTCAAGGACCCCGCCCACACCGGTGCGCCGTACAGGGCCATCGACCGGATGACCCCCGTGTACAGCCGTCGGCACGTAGCGCTCGGTCCGCCCACGTTCGGCATTAGCCACGATAGGGCGGACGCCGCGCCGACGAGCCGCGGAGCGAGCCTGCGGAAATGCTCCCGGAACCACCATTGCCCGTCGAGCACCAGGCCCAAGTACCTCATATGGGCCCGGATGCTGATGTCAACCGATCGGACGGTGATCGAGACGCCGATGGGAGGGCTCATAAGGCGCCCATGGAACAAGAGGGCCTCCGTCTTGTCCAGGGCGACCCTCAACCCCAGCGCCTCGATCCGCCTGACGACCTCTTCGGTGCCATAGGTCGCCAGGCTTACCGCCTCTTCTAGCGTCCCACCGCGGGCTGTGACGAGCGTGTCGTCGGCGTAACAAATCACGCCCAGCCCGGGCGGGAGGCTCCCCCGCAACGCCCAGTCGTAGCCGATGTTCCACAGGGTGGGTCCGAGGACCGACCCCTGTGGGACACCGCACGTCATGGGCGTTCGCACAACGTCCCCTGCTCGGTTGGTACAGAGGACGCTGCGCCCCACCAAATAGTCTGCCACTAGCCGCCTCAGGTAAGCTGGCACTCCGTGATACCGGAGCGCCTCCCTGATGCAGCTGAATGGCAGACTATTGAATGCGTTGGCGATGTCTAGGGACACCGCCAACAGCACTCCCCCACCGGTGACGGCCTCAGTCGCCACGGCCCTCAGGCGCAACAGAGCCGCGATCGTCGAACGACCCCTCCTAAACCCAAACTGGGCGTCCGACAGATCGGGCCCCGAGCCGACGAGGTGCCGCTCGATGCGGGCAGCTACCACCCTCTCCAGTAGCTTGCCCGTGTCATCGAGCAGCACGATGGGCCTGTAGGCCGAAGGCGACCCCGGAGACCGTCCCGGCTTCGGCAGGAGCACCAGCCTTCCCTCCTTCCAGCACCCAGGGAACCGTCCGGACGCTAAACACGCGTCGAACAGCTCCCTGAGGCGGGGACCCAGGTGGTCGAGGACCAGGCCCAACACGCGGTTTGGAACACCGTCGGGCCCGGGGGCGGTGGACTTTGCGCACATGCGCGCCACCGCCACTCCCATCTCGGGTTCCGTGATGGGCGGAACACTGTCGTCGTCGGCCTCTCGGTCAGTGTCTGGCGGAGCCATGACCGGGGTCGTGTGTTCCGCCCGCCGCGGGAACAGGTCCTCGACGACCCGGGTGAGAAGGCTGGGCTGGAGAGTCTCGGTGAGGGGAAGGCCCCGCGCGCGGAGCTTATTCAGCACCGCGCGATAGGGGCGTCCCCAGGGGTCACGATCGAGACCGTCCAGCATCTCCTGCCGACTGACGTCCTTGGCGGAGCGGACGGCCAGCCTGAAGGCCGACCGCGCATTGCGGTAGCCCTCATACAGCAAGGCCTCCCGCTCCGCGTCGCGTTGCCGCCGCCGGCTGCGGGTGTAGGCCCTCCGGGCGCGAATGCACGCGGCCCGGAGATCCGCCAGCTCCCGGGACCACCAGTGGACCGCCCTCCTCGGGGGCGGACGCCGTACCCGGGGCATGGCCGCATCGCAGATCTGCGTCAACGCACTGCGGATGCGGCCAGCCTCGGCGTCCACCCCGTCCGACTGGTTGGCAGAGGACAGCCACGAGTAAACGATGGCTGTCTCCGCCAGCTGGTCCCGGTCTAAGCGACCCACAGCCCATCGCGGGAACGCAGGACGTCCATCCGCCCCGTGACCCCTGCTGGGCGTCGGGATTACCGGGGAGACCTCCATCCGGATATACCGGTGGTCCGACAAGGTCTCCACCTCCTCCACGACGCACAAATTCTGAGGTAACAAACATAAGAAAATACAGTCGGATTGAGAACCTCCTCTTTTTTTGAAGTCGACTAAAAAAGCATATCGCCTAACTATAAACTGAAACTCCAGCGCTATAACAAATTACAACAATTATTATTAATGTCATTTCTCTTATATGAAACCATATTAAAATTAATTAATTAATTTTCAGCCGGACACCTGCTACAAATTTGGCGTCAAATATGATGGTTTAATTGATCGTTGTAGCGTCAGTAGCGTGTAATGACCACAGGGGTGACATGTGACGCGATGCTGATTTGTTACCCGCGTTGAAGGGATATGTCACGCATGTGTGAGTGTTAAAATGGCAGGCTAGAGAATAGAGAACGTGGTGAAGTGCAGAGTTATATAAACATGAGGTAGAAATAGCTAAAGTATAACGAAATAGCGTAAGTATAAAATACCATCAAAAACAAAGACTTGTAAAAAAAGCCAAGCCTCGCAACTGAGTTGTTCTACCACAAAATTTGTGAGATCCATGTTATACCAAGTCGGTTAACTCATTCAGTCCCTGCTTAAGGGACCTTTCTTCTTAAGTTATTACGTAAATAGCTAACCTAACAACTTCTTATAGTGACTATATAAATATTAAACATCTTTTATGTTTTAAATAAACAGAATGACTTGGCAATCGCATGAAAACACACCTCACAAGTAATACATATTATATTACATTGCACTAAACATAGTGCAAAATATTTTAAATTTGAAGCTTCTATGTCTGCTAGAAGTGCCACTTTAATATTGATGATCGGTCAGTCAGTCAGTGAGTGACAAAATTACGAAATTTTGACTAGTTATAATTCTTAAACTATTGGTTCAAATTGAATGAAATTTCAATACACAATGTGTATACAATGCCTGCTAGGTTATTAAAAATTCAGGTGTCTAGCTTTATTAACAACGAAATTATAGGGGGTCGAAAATGGCCTGAATGGCTTCGAGAAAAGTATGTTACGGCAGTGTTGCGTTTTGCCCGACTTTTTTTTTTTGCTCGACTTGGCGGGATACAGATACCTTTTTTCGGGCCAGCTATGGTCTGCCCAAAAAAAACCAACTGCCGTCCTCTCTGTCCGGGGCGACGCAAGGGCGACGTGCGGCCGCCATAACCCCCGTACTTTAGTCACTTCCCTCCCCTTCATCATTTAGCTGACCGCTGGTACCGAAACCTTGACGTTCCTGACGTTTGTGGCCAGCGCGGATATATAAAATGCCTGGCGCATCTAGGTTTGAGAACTCATGTTTAGAAAAGCTCATAACGTAAATAATTAGTTATAAAAATCTTTTTTTTGTTCTGTTTACTACAAAATAAAGTAAAAAAAGCATAAAGTCACTATGCGAGCTACATTTATGATCTACAGTTGCTATTTAGATTTTCGCGACCATCACCATCATTTCTGATCATATACATTCCAATGTTGGGTTCGAGCTTCCTCCACAACAAAAGGGAAGTGGACCTATTATACCACCCTGGTCGAAGGGATTGGTATATATTTTTTTATTTTTAGTTTTGCTTCTTTTGCACAGATATCACAATCGTATTTTACGACACTCACGTGCAAGGTGGTGAGTTGTATTATTACTCCGTCACTGCACGGCAAATAATAGATACAGATAGACTTAAAACTGAAACGGTGAAAATGAAATAGACTGCTGACTATTCCATTATTTAGTCTATTATCTGAAGTTTGATATTAATTTACAAATACGCGTATTTTAGGTGGAATTCCATGTATTTACTACTGTAACGAACTAATCTCTAGAATAGCTCTTGCCATCTAGACTACAAAGGCGTCTCTTAATTTAAATGGAGCACGTTTCAAGATTGTATAATTTCTGAGTAAGAGTGTAGACTATCTCTGAACACAAAATTTATTACTATATTTCACGGAAATTTTGGAAAATAAAATTGAATATTAATCTGTTTTTCTTAATAAAATTGTTTTGATGATTCTAAGATGTTTCTTTTTTACAAACTTTATAGTACCCAGTCTCATCCAAAGACTAATAATTATTTAAATTCCAAGATGTTTATGTGTTAAAGTCAGAGTTAAAAATGTTTTTCTGTTAAAGCCTTTTAAAAGTCAAAGAGAAAATACATCTTTCTCAGTGTGGCTACGTGCCGATCACACAAGTCTCACTGTTAGGCCAGAGCCTTCTCCACAATAGTAGGGAGAATTGACCTAGTAACACGTTGACCAGACATGTTGGCATAGGGTTTCAAGTTCTCCTTCTCTTGCATAGATTTTATATATATATTTAATCCCTTAGTTGTCTTTTATATGTGATAGAGGTGATAAATTGTATTATTACTCCGTCACCATACAGAAAAATATTACATACTTGTATGTATGGGTCTGCTAAATATTGTATTATACTTTCTATATTGACTTTGCTTCTACAAGTTGTTAACTCTTCATGTCGACGGTCATCATGTGTCGACAACAAATTGAGTGTCACCTCACATTGAACCGACGTACGGTTATTATAAACTCAGTCACTTTTAACAGCAACCCGTTCAGCCGAACTAAATTGCATAAAGCAGGGTTCGCTCTATATAATGTGGTAAAGGGTTTTATCAGTCGTAATTGGTTTCTCTTTCTTTACTTGTTACTAAATTTTGTTTGTGAAGCTATTAAACGGTGAATAAAACCTAACCATGAACGCTGTAAAGTGTTCGAAACGTCAGGCAATGAAAAATCAATAACAATGGCGATAAAATCCGTAAAATAGTTTAGTGATACTCGCATAAACATCAGAAGTCTTTAAGCTATTCAATTTTTAGTAATTAATTTGTCAGTTTAGTCGAAGGTGTCTCAAACATAACATTTAGAATCGACAGGCAGACTATAGCACTATTAAATAAAATTAAGCGTGTACCTAAATATCTAAAGCTACTTTTATATGCATATTATATCCTTTAGTCGCCTTTTACAATACCCACGGGCGAGAGTAGGGGGTGGTGAATGGTATTTTTACACCGTCACCACACGAAGAATGGACAAATAATACTCGTTTGTAATCATAGTGATGTTATATGCGGCTAGCTAACTTGAATTATACCAATTTGAAAAATGTGATGCACTTACATGATACATGAAAAACGATTAAATAAAATATTATCTGCAAATTAAAAGTATATCTTATCTATCTCTTGTTGATAATGTAATTCACAAATGTTATTTTAATTAATATATTATACAGTATTTTTCATTAATATTATGTCTATAATATCAGCTCTCAACTCATATACGTACCACTGTTGGGCTTGAATCAGCTCCACTATGGGTGAGAAATTGACCTGGTCAGATAAATTGGGATAGGATTTTATTTATTACTTTTCCTTCTATTTCCTTCTAGTTTGTTATATGCGTACTATGATACCCTTTGGTCTTCGTTTACGACACCCGTGGGCAAGAAATAGGGGTGGTGAATTGTATTCTTACTCCGTCACCACACGAAAAGTCTAAGACATAAATAAGATAAAAATGGCCTTTACTTCCTCTGGCTTTCGTTAAACATTTTATTTTGTTAAAATACAATATAAAACTATATATTTTTAAATTAAAAGGTAACAAATATTTTTAATTCGTATTTATATTTAATTTTCGTATTATGAACTAGGCTAGGATGTCTTGCAACATAGGCCGGGATCCCTTCGTTTGTAGTTACTCAGCACTGTCCGTCTCCAACGCTGGTTATAATTTTACATCTTTCATCGCTCTTACTCTTTACTTTTTGGTAAAATGTAATATAATTCACATCTTTACTGGTTTAACTAGCTTTCAATCTGAAGCAGTCTTAATTCTATCTATATAAATATAATTGTTTGCACGAACAGAACAGTCATTCTGAAGAATGTCCAATACACACTGTGTAAGCCCACGTGCACGGCTTTTTAATTAATACCTACGCGTTGGAACTCGTACTCGAATATAAATCTTAGTTAATGTCCCTTTGGTCTGGTCACTTTGGTCCCATGTGTTCGTAAGCTGCCACAAGATGAGCTGAAATCGATTGTCTACCGGCTAGATAATTAATAGCGCATTATATCCTCCTCTATCTTTGATTATATATTAAACTAGCAGACCCGGCCACGCGTTGCTATGGCTAATGCTTTTGTTATATTACATCTTATTAAACTATTTAAGTGGAACTGTAGGAGAACATCTGTCATGGAGGTCGTCATATTTTTTTACAAATGGCATCTATGTAAAAAAGCAAGTTAAAATCGTATATGACACGTTTGTAGGTTTGACATAGCAACGCCATCTATTAAAATCGTTTGGAGTTAACAGATAATTATGAATTTCAAATAATAGGTATATATAGGTAATATAAATAATTTGCAATAAAATAATATTGCGACTATAAATTAAGATGTAAGCTATCCTATCTTTCAAGTTGGATCAAACTGCACACGGTGTGCAAATTTGATTAAAATCGGTTAAGTAGTTTAGGAGTCCATCGCGGACAAACAACGTGACACGTAATTTATATATATTAAGATTTTAATTTGTAGTATGCATATTGGAAATAGTTTACTCACTCCAAAAAATGCATATTATTTATTTCGGAATATTGTTAAACTTTTTAGAAATGCTTTTTATGCGTACGTAATGAGATTATTGTTAATTCAACTATGATTTTGCAGGATTTGTGCAATGGTGGGCTTAATTTAGTGAATATCTTCAATATAGATCTTGGACTGTTGAACAAGTACAATCCCTCTTCAAAATAATGTCCTATTGTTTGTTGTTCCTTGTCATATGTAAATCACAAATCATTTAAAAGTGGAAGAAAGCTTACTATTCGGTTCATTGTTGTAGAATTTAAAATGGAAATTAAATATGTGGATTGAAATACTAAACGAAATTATAACTTCACATATTTTTTTATTATTAAAATGTTAGCATTATTTGAAATAAGTAATAAAAATAAGCAGCTATTAATTAAAATTAGGGACTCAGTGTTACCTAAAAACATACTGCATTATTTCATAAACCTAAAATTGCCATGGTCATAAATATTTTTACTTTTACTTACGCTACATATTTCATTGTTACAGAAATGCGACATTCCTTGAACCACATCTCCAGGGAATAAGAAGACGCGACAGCAGAAGCTCCGATTCGGATCACGATGAACGTTCCACGGAAGACGATGAACGCTGCTTGCTTCGAAGCTCACCCCGCACGAGGCTCCCACCTCCTCCTCCTCCACCTCCAGATGGCGATCCACCTCCGCTAAAACCCAGAGAGTTTTTCGAAAGGCTGCAGTCGCAAGCTATGAGGGAAGCCCAAGGCAAAAAGCAAAGAACAAGAGATCTAGCCATCAAAGATCCGCTCTTCAAACCTGTCAACGTTGATGGCAGCCTAGGAGACAGTCTCAGTCAGGTAACTAGGACATACACTATTTTTCTTATAGTCACCAAAATTGTTTATGTTTATAAATATAAACATAAACAATCAGGAGTCAATCACATAAACATATCAAACATAAACAATCAAGAGTCAGGAAATCCTGACTCTATTAAAATTACTAGTCCGTGTTATTAAGACTCCTTGTTATCTCCCTTTTTTTTGGCTGGGCTATGTTCAACGTACACGCCGTCCGTTCCGTCTGGGGTGACGAAAGGGCACCGCATAACCCATCGTATTCCCTCTTCTTCGCCATTGGACCGACCACCGGTACCGAGATACTTGACGTCCGTTTCTACCCCAGCGGAACCTTATTACCGCTACTGTTGTTATTTTCTTTCTCGTGCCTTTAAATGTGACCTAAGAATACTTATAATACAGTATCATTGCAAACGAAATAACTCTCTTGAAGCCCATCCGTGTGGCCTGCGTTATAGTAAACTTAATGAGTTTACTATAACCTAACAACACAGGTGGGCACAGTTAATCCAAAAGTTAACTTCGTTAATTCGTTAATTAAAATGATAACTTCGATAATCGTTAAAGCGTTAAATTTGCGAAAATTTAACGCAAGTTAAAGTTAATCGTTAAAGTTAACTATTTAAAACTTATACTGCTTTCAGGCTGAGAGAAATAGATAACTTCTACAGCATGTAGTGGAATTATGTTGCATTATGTATGCATCTGTCCACACTAGCTTGCGACGCGCTACTGTCGGTAGCCGCGATACCAAAAGATTCAGCAATACTTTACGACACTTTCTGACGTAATAACCAAGCGGAGGTGAGAACATATCACTTCTGCTACTATCATAAATAATTATAATCTACAATAGAAGAATTCACAGCAATTGAAGAAGGCTCGTAATCTGTTGCCTTTTTCGCGGAGCGGGGTGGGGACCGACTTAGTCTAGTTTAGCCAGATAGCCGACTGGTAGGACGACGTCCGCTGTGACGTCATGTTCCGTTGGGCAGTCCGGTTGGAGAGACTTCGGTACGATGTTCGGATCGTCGAGGCTTTCCTGCCGGTGCTGATGGAGTGATTAGGTCGGCGGCACGAGGTGCTTTCCTTCTAACTGATGCAGGTATGAATCGGGCATGGTAGCTTCACCAAATACCTGCACACGATCATGAGGAAGGAGAGCACACCGTCCTGCCACCATTGCATTTGCGACGAGGATACGCCACAGTACACACGAGGTGTGTGTCTCGTGGTCAGAGCAGCGCCTTGAATTCGTCGTAATCAATGGTGCCGATCTGATCGCTAGGGCGATGCTCAACAGCGTCAGGAACTGGGACGCGGCCACCGCCGTCCGTATGGTAGTTATGTCACGGAAGTAGCTGGTGGAAGGTGCGCAGGGGTTTCTTCTCTACAACACGATCCGCTGCCGGCGACTTGGACGGCGCATTCGTCGTGTAACTTACGAGCGTGGTGTGGCGCGTAATTCAAGCAAACAAAATGACAGCATGTCAACATAGGACTAATGTAACGAACTAAAGTTAACGGAAGTTCAACTTAACGGAAGTTAACAAGAGCGTTAACATTTTTTGAAGTTAACTTAAAAGTTAATCCGTTAACCAGATTGTTAACTTCGTTAATTAACGATTAACGGATTAAAGAGTTAATGCCCACCTTTGCCTAACAATAGAGCAACAACAAAATATCACTTTAAGAATGTTGTCCTATTAAATTAAGAATTTATATTATAATTTTCTATACGATAATACCATGAAATATAAATTTCTCTTCTTTTTAATGATAACGCTCTGCACTAAAGAGCTTATTCTTGTTTTGCGAAAGACTTTACAAACCCATGATTAACAAACAATTTGTGAATCGCACAATGTATTGTCGTGCATGGGAATTGAATTCGTGACACTCGGTACGGTAGTTATGTGGGTAAGGTAGTTTATTAACCACTGCAGTGCCCCTTAAGCGTCAAATATAAACAATGCAAGTGATCTGATAAGTACAAAAATAGATCGTATAAAGATTAATTGAGAAATTATGACAAACGATTAATTGAGAAATTATGAAATAGCATGTAAAAATTATGTTTATATATATAAACATATTCTATTGACGGTACCCTAAAGAAGTAGGAACTGAAAACTTTTCTTATTCAATGCAGTTTCGTGAATTCGTGAAGTTCGTTCAGACATATTTATTTTCATCAGATTAAATTCTTTTGACAGACGAAACGTGAAAAATTCTTCATTAAAATGTTGTCTGTTATTAATATGTAAGCTTTTTAAAGTATCTTTAAAGCTCCTGTCGCTCCTGTTTTGCGGCCATGAATACGACGAAAGTAATGCTACATAAAAGCAATATTTTTTCAATAGTCGATACAGAATTAAATTTGCGGTTCAATAGATGGGAATTTGTACAAGGGGAAGCTTTTCGTTTGATGTTGTGTTTACAATATATTAGAATTATTGTTTGGCTGATAACAGCAATTTATTTTTTGCGTATTATCGCTACTGAATACATTTTTTTAATATTTTACATTGGCTATAATATTAAATAACATTATAAGCTCATAAAGTCACGAAGACTTAATGAGCTTTCATTCGATTATAATATGCCTGATGGTTAAAATATTTACCTAACCTATTAAAAAAGCTTATTAAAATAGCTTTCTAACTCACCGGTATCCCAGTAGGATTAATAACAAATTCAGGAATAATTTTTTGTTTTCAAGTAAATAGAGCATGGCAGAAAATTTGATAAAAATACCAGATCATGTCATCATCATCATTTCAGCTCGTATACGTCGTCCCAATGCTGGGCTAAAGCCTCTTCAACAATATGAGAAAATCAGGCCTACTATACCACGCTGATCAGACATGGGTATAGAGTTTTCTTTCGAGTTTTTCCTGTCTTGCATAGATGTTATATGCATATTATATCGCATAGTCGTCTCTTACGACACCCACAGGCAGGATGAGGTGAATTGTATTCTTACTCCTTCACTACATGGAAAAGAACTTGTACCGTCTTATTATCGTTGTCCATCCATCAGCTCATCGATGCCCACTTTTGGACTTAGCACTCCTAATGGGTGAACAATATTATGGTCGCAATTTAACAAGTGAGTTGTCGATCACAGTTGATGTACTTTCTAATTACGAGTAGGTACTATCTACTATCAATTTTTCTGATGATCGTTTAGCCTATTTATACGACTCCTAGTACCCATAAGTAAGTAATGCAGAAACAATATATTCTCAAACCTATATCACACCACATCAATATTTATGAATAGTAATTATTCATGTGAATTACCGCTTGTACTAAAACAAGTATGCATTTTACTAAGAAGACTTTGTAAAATGTGCCCTCAAATCACAATTAACCGTTGTTTCCCCACACTTTAATGTTTACCAACCCGCCGCTGCACTCAGCCAACTGCACCTCTCGCAAGTGACAGAAACCCACTCAAGCTGTAAAACTTCTCTGTCAATTGCGGTGTTGCTTTGTACATTCTTGAAGCCCTAGAACACTTGTGGGTGTTGTGTAAATGGATTTTTTATGATCATAATTTTTATGTATATTCATTTAAAATTGAAATAATCCACTCATAGTTTAGTACAAGATTTATTTTTATCTTAATGCGCAACTAAAATTAATTGCGTTGCTACATGATTAGTATTAACTGAAATTGCTTCTAGTAATTTTCATATTTTAGGTTGTCATTTAATTTTTATCACTCAGCTCATTTACATTCCACTGCTAGGCTCAAGTTTCCTCCTGGATAGGAGGGAAATTGACTTACCATATTTGTCAGACGGACTAGTATAGGGTTATTTCGAGATTTTCTTCTTTCTTGTACGGATCTTGTATGCGTGTTATATCTCTTAGTCAACTTTTACGACAGCCACGGACGAAATAGGAAAGTAGTAAATAGTGCTGTACTGCCCCATCACTCCGTGTGATTTAATTTAGTTTTAAACCGATTATATTGAGTTAATCTACTTATATTTGTGTACAATGTAGTGAAGTGTCCTGCGACGGTGGTCCCAAATATTAGCAACTCTAATATTTCTGGTAAATGTGAAAGCCCTCTAAAAGCTCCATCCTCCACCTGAAGCAATGCCACCCGTGGTCAAAGATTAGTAGGCTGTTTGTCCATCTTTTACTTTTGTTAAAGAAAAATGCTACATTCACCATCATGAAATTATAAAGGCGACGAAATCTAGAGTTAATTTTTATTAACTCTGTTCTTTATGTGAATATTAAACAGTTTCACTCTTTTGGGAACGTTAGATTTCATTTTACCTTTAATTGAATAAACTGACTCGAGATTCAGATGACGATATCAAACCGTATTTTTATATGTTACCTACATTGTCTTTTCAAGCTGACATGCGAGTTAAAATGTCTATGATCAATTGTATCGCTAATTACATATTATAGAATTATCTCTTTATTGTATTTATTACTAGCAACCCGCTCTCGCTTCGCTTCGGTTTCAGTCACTTTACCCGCGTCGTAGTGGCCGTTCCTGTGGGAATACCGGTATAAAATATAGCCTATGTTACTCCCTGGTATTATAGCTTTCCATTGGTGAAAGAATTTTTGAAATCGGTTCGGTGGTTTAAGCGTGAAAGCATTACAAATAAACAAACAAACATCCTTACTTTCGCATTTATAATATTAGTATGGATAGTTTATAATGAGATTCAATATATTTAATACAGATACGGTTAAGTTCAAAACAAACGTGTTTTTTCTATAATGTTATAAGCTATATAGTAGTAGCC
This sequence comes from Lymantria dispar, assembly GCA_032191425.1. Lineage (NCBI taxonomy): Eukaryota > Metazoa > Arthropoda > Insecta > Lepidoptera > Erebidae > Lymantria > Lymantria dispar. Next base: position 12,509,819 of record CM063454.1, on the reverse strand, counting down.
ACAAGTGCTGTACCCAGATGGTAAAGGGATCGTCTGACGCATAATATTCATTACACTACACTTACTGGTCCATCGGGCTGACGATTAACCCTCAAATTAGAGAGAGGGTCTGAAGTTAACTGCCTTTGCGGCACATAAATGACATGTGTGACTTAGAAATTTCGGACGAAAATGCGCTACTTAACGTTCATAGTCAGTAATGGTGTTTTCAATTATTTTGCGGATAATTACTAGTAGCACTTATATTTTAGAGATTCTTGTTATGTGTTCTATTAATATATAAAATATTATATATCCAAATGCTTTTATACGTGTGGTGATGGAATAAGAATACAATTCACCACTCCCTATCTTGCACGTGGATGTCGTAAAAGATGACTAAGGGATATAATATGCATATGACATTTATGCAAAAGAAGGGGAACTTGAAACAAAACCCTATACCAACCTGTCTGCATGGTAAAGTCAATTTACCTCTTATTGTGGAGGAGGCTCGAGCCCAACAATGGGACATGTATGAGGTGTGATGAAATGATAGCATACCGTATAGGTCTACAGAAATCCATCCAAAACCAAAGGCTTAGAATCGGTGGTCCGCCTAAATGGTGAGGCACACTATGACAAATTAAGGGGCTGCGCACGATCCCTGTCGCCGCCCGCCAATGATATAGCTGCATAGATGACATAAATAGCGATCTTACACACATGTGGGATGTTTAGAAGATAAAATAAAAAAAAAAAAACAAGCGTGTGTGAAGTTATACTACTTTAACGTAACAAAATAAAATCTTTATAAAATTTTATCCTTCGCGTTATCCTACGTTTGTAGAAAAAAATACACTAATAAAGGGAAAAGGTATTTAATACATTGAAAGCTTTATTATTACGAATTAAATAGTTGACATTTGGGACGGTGTGCGCGCGCGTCGTAAAAATCTACTCTCATCATTTTTCTCTAATGAACCAAAAGAAGTATAACTTCAAAATTGACGGCACTTTTATAGTTTTATAACCGAAGTATTGTTATTTATCTTGAACAGTGCGTCTATGTATTGTCCATCCAAACTTCTAGCTTACTTTTGAGCAGTTCTTTACCAGAAAATCCTATTTAATTTTTTTATCATACTTGGAATGCGATCCTAACTGTAGCCGTATACTTTGCTACCGTATCTAATATTTACTTAAACTATTTTTAAATGACCATTCATACTTATACATACATGTATTCATAATAAAATATTTAACGGTTGAATATTACTCGAAAAGCTGAAAGGCTCGTTTGCTGTGCAAATGAATAGATAACGAAATGAAACTCCACTCGCCCCCATTTATCAGAATTTTAACGACAGGCGACAAAATGGAGACTTATATTAAAGGGTATAGCAAAATATGCTTGCTCATTAATTTAAGCTATACGTTGCAATTTATAATATTATATAAGTAATACCACTTATACTTATTTTAATACTAATGATTGAATTTTCTATATTTATAGCAATTAAGTAGTGATTGTCTGTAATGGACTAGAAATTAGGAAGTGAAATAATGAGACAGTTCAAATACTGTTATTTATTTAAATGCCTTTAACTATTCCTGTACATGCTTTGCAGCGTAATAGTTTTGACGAGGAAGTTTTTGAGGAACAAGTTATTTATGCTAATACAAGGAAGTTATACTAAGCTATGCTCGCAATTTATAATTTTTGGTCTATACTAATATTATAAAGAGGAAAGGTTTGTATGTATGTTTGTAACGAATTGGTTCAAAAATTACTGGATCGATTTTAAAAATTCTTTCACCATTAGAATGCTACATTATCCCTGAGTAACATAGGCTATTTTATACCGGTATTCCCACGGGAACGGGACGCGGGTAAGGCGACTAAAACCGAAGCGAAGCGAGGGCGAGTTTCTAGTCAGTAATATATATATATATTTATATCTCGGCAAAGTACTGCTGCAGAAAGGTAGGCTATATTCATATGGCCATATCCCTGACATATGTACATATTGTATGCGAAATATTAAGATGTTAGATTAAGTAATTAAAGCGTGATATCAATTTGATAACAGACAAAAAAATTAATTCACAGTCATGTATCAAATATTATTTTGCTAAAAGAAAGTTGTTTTTAGTTAAGAAATGTTTAATGATTGGAAAAGTTATGCTCCAAAAGCACTTAAAATTCTCTCAAACGAACTTTAGTAACAGTCGACTAGAGTTTTAATGAACTTCAAGTTCAACATAAAGTCGGTAGTAAATTTAGTCTTAATTTTTAAACCGGGTTCCAATTTTCCTGTAAGTTAAACGTTTTACATGCGATAATTGCTACCATTGTCAATAGAACGATTATCGTGTGGCCCGGAACTCGACGCCCCCTTAACTCTCTTCCGGGGCAGACTTTAATCGTTCTGAATAAAAAAAACCATCCCTAGTTTAATTTGCATGCAATGCAGCGAAACCATCGATCTAGGGCAACAATGAGGCGGATTTATCTTTTTATTGCATACCACTGCTTATTGGTGCAATACTGTTTATTTATGTGTTCTGTTTTTATCTCTACCTCTTTGATACTTAATTCCCTATTCTCGGTAGCTCTGTTCTACAACAAAAGAGATTCCTCATCAAATTGTATTTTATTCTTCTATCTTTCTAATGTTTGTCAGGACTAACAATGCAGACCTACTAGTCAGGTTCCTGGCTCGTTTGGGTGTATTTCTTGAGGTGTCGGGATGAGAATACATTTGTCCCTATGCCGTAATGCTTGTAGCAGTCGTAAAAGTCGACTGAAAGACCACTATGAGAATGGCCAGTGTCCTAGAAAACATATAACACGATTTACGATAGTGATTGTGCATGCCTAGCGTGACAATTACGGCACTAACCCCTCTAATGAATGACCGCGCCATGTGGCGTTCTGTGGGGAAAGTTACCGTCCAGCAGGGGACTGTCTAAAGCTAAAGATAAAGATTCTGTTAGTATATCTACGAAGAAACAATTTTGTTCCTCTACTTACATCATTTTGATTTCATATTTCTAAATACATGTCTCTCTTGCTAGAGATATAGCGAAGGGCCAAGGCATTAAAACTCTCCGCGTTTAAACAATCCAATAAGGTTTAAATAATAATATCTTCCTAAATAAATCATATCTACCATCAATTATCACGTATATCACATTTAGTTGTATATCAAATAATGTAGCTTAACGAATGATATGTCAAGGGCTTCTTTTCTATTGATTAGAGAGCCCCTTGAAATATTCTGATATTAGTCTGCTACACTTTAGTTGAATTTGCCGAGTATTATATCATGTATGGATATAGATCGAACTGTAGAGAATCGTGGAGGATGACATTAAATACACGTCACAAGTTTAATTAGCAACTTGAACTTGAATTATATTTTTTAGTGATCTTCTTTTAAATCTCATGGATTCAAGCTTGTTACAAGAAAGCCATGTGTCTTGTTATACTACCCTGGGCGGGTAAATTTGTGTTTTTTTTTTCAGTTACCTTTTCTCGCAGTAATGCTGCTTATGTTCTTATGATTTTTAATTGTTTCATTTAACACAAATGTGAGAGGAAGAGATGTTGACTGCACTCACCCTCAGTCTCCAAACGAATAGTATAAGTATAATTACAGTATATTAAAGTTTATGCATATATTCCCTAGTAGAGCAGAACCTGTATTATTATTGGGTGGTTATTTTAGTCGGTCTTTATAAGATCTATAGTGGTGATAGTAAATGTTTTCAGTAATTATAATGATGTGCTGTCCATATATTAAGACATATTTAAAGAATTACTAAGCTAATGAAATTTTTATTTAATTATTTTTTTAATAAAGTGTAATAACATCTATGTAATCTTACTTTACCTGTGTGGTGACGGAGTAAGAATTCAATTCACTACTCCCTGTCTTGCCCGTGAATGTCATAAAAGACGTCTAATGGTTTTTATGATTCTATAAGGGATAACATTTAAATAAGAGAAAGAAAATTCGAAGTAAAACCATATACCAACACGTGTGCCCAGTAGTGGTATAGTAGGTTAATTTCCCCCTTTTTTGTTTTCTTTGTTCACGCTGTGGAAATGCATTTACGCACTATCCCCCGCCGGTTACAAACAGGGGAGTGTGTGTGGGACTCGCCGGCCACAGAACCGAAATACCCACTAAAACCACAGCGGCCCCTTCCGCGCTTTTACGAGGTGCCGGAGAAATCGTCTGATAACATTCTATCCCCGACACCCCAACGCTTGGCCGTCTGGCCACGTCCTGTCATCATTCAGAGCGGTAGGTGGAGGAGCGCATAGCGGCGTCTCCTCCTCCCTGGTCGTCGCCGGTGGAGCGAGTCAGCTGACGCAAGCGCCTCGCGTGCCCGCTCCGCGGCCCCCTTCCTTGTCATGACAGCCTCACAGAAGGAGGCCATCGACGACCAACAGCTGTCCCTGCCGAGCATCTTGGAGATGATGGTCGGCAGCGACAGATCTGTTATTCCCAGTTCCGTTGACAGAACGTGACGCTGACGCCCCCAGGCGGGGCATACTTCCAGTGTGTGGCGCGCATCGTCGATTAGCGCGCCACACTTATGACATCCTGGGGCCTCTTCTCTTCCAATTCTGTGCAGGTACTTACCGAAGACCCCATGTCCGGTAAGCACCTGAGGTTAATTTCCCCCCTATTGTGGAGGAGGTTCGAGCCCAACAGTGAGCCTAACCTATATGAGCTGGAATTTTGAATGAAATGAATATTACTTATTTAAATTATTATCAATTCTTAAGATTAATTCGATGTATTATTTTATCAATCGATGTACAACACATAATTTACTTCTCCTATGAAGCAATAGACGGTATATTTCTTTTTGATAAGAGTACGTCTATGTTCTTCTTAAATTATATTTAGTCTATCGTATCTATCTTTTTTTACTTAGTTAAAAAATCTTTCAAATATCCTTTCGGGCTTTTTATAACTCTGTTATGCTGTTATAGGATATTTATTTTTTCTAAATAAGTCTATATAATATTCATATAAGCATAGACCAAATTACAATAAGATAGATGATAGAATTATTAATTAATGTTATTATTATCTTATATTAAGAATACCGAGAAAACAGCAGACTAATTAATTTATATCCACAAATTAATTTCACGAAAATGCCATTATGTTATTAAGTGCTATTACACGTACTCCGAAATAATTACATGAATTAGGGGACAGACTAATGAGCAAAAAAAAAGCAAATTAAATAAATTTCGCAGAAAAATGGTTATTACGACACTCTGATGAGTACACGCAAGCGAGACCCGACTTATTGATTTTAACCCCGCGTGAGTCATCTGCCGTTGCAATACACCCCTCCCCTTTACCGCCCCACACTGGACCACAAACACTGTTTGCTCTCTTTGATTGAACTTGAAGAAAACTAAAGGGCGACCAAGTTTGAGAAGTTTATAACACCTTCTGTTTTATTCTAATCCCAATTCCTATTGCTACATCGAATTTGATTTTTTTATTGTTGCATTCGATTTGAATTCGTTATAAGTTTGTCGCTTCGTAATGCTTCATCATAATTATTTTAAACATTTTTCATTTCTAATGAGAATACTAAAATGACTTGTTCGACGTGAGACACCTAATCATCCCGTGACCATTAACGCTGAAAAGGCTTCAAAACGTCGGCAAATCAAAAATCAAATACAAACGCGATATAAAATCCTTATAAATAGTTTTATTTGTAATAAAATAGTATCTATTATTTACATACGTATTATTTACCCGAACGAAGTCTTTGCTATCTTCAATATAAACGAAGGTCCCCGCAAAACTCTCTTGGATTCCGTCAAAGTTTTTCCTAATTAAAAGTTCCTTATAGGAGTTTGGGTACTTCGGTCACAGGTGTAGGGTGTTTGATCTTAAAACGTTTGGAACATTCACCACGCAACAACACTTGCGCCCACTTTGCACTTAAGAAAGTCACGTAAAATGAACTGTTATGAGATGGAAAAGCACTCTGTACTTTCTCTACGTTCAGTATTTTCACGAGACGCAGATGTCTCTTAACAGATTGTTATGGCAAGGTGTTTATGGCATAGGTGTTGCGATTGCATTTAACGATCTTGGATTAATATGGATATTACTTCATACAGACTTTAGAACTGGGAAAAAAATTAGTTATTTTATTATTATCTATTATTAAAACTATAGTTTCAAGTAGTTATCAAAGGCAGTGTGATCTGGCGAACTTTAAAAGTATCCTATATCATAGAGGCGATTATAGTATTCCATCCATCCATCCATCTGCTTATCGATATTCATAATTCAATACCATTATCATGATCATTTTTCGTCATCCACTGCTGGACGTAGGAGACAATGTTGTATTCACCACCCTTGGCTGGCGGGTTGGTGATCACAGTAAGTTGTTATACGTGTTCCAGGAGAACGCTGCTGATCGCCCTATTAGCAGATTTTTACGACTCCTACGCGCATGCAAGGGCTGGCGACAGTTGTATTCTTATTTCGTCGCCACACGAGAGTTTATTGTTCATAAATTTCCCCAATAATAATAATAATACAAGGCGGGATAACAAAAGTGTATAGTTTGTATTCGTAACACCTTTTTCTTTGTTTTTTTTTGGGTGGGACGCGGTCGACGCACTCCTCGCACCATTCTGTTCGGGGTGACAGAGGGGCGTAAGCACGCACCTGAATACCACGTCGCCTTCGTCGTTGGACCGACCACCGGAGCAGGGTTACTTGTCGTCAGTGGTCGGCCTGACGGAATACCCCCTAGTGGGGTACCCTCCTATCAACCGACGTCACCCCGCCTCGGGGACGACGTCGGTCTTTCCTCACGCGGTCGGCCTCTCGGCGGGTGACGGACTAATTTCCCGGTCCCGTCACCCGTGGCGTCGGCTAAGGCGGCATGAGGCGCAGGTAATTCGTAACACCTAAGCTTGATTCATAAGGCTACAAGACTAACTTTATTTTCCGTGTTATATATATGTGTGTATATATATTCCGAGAAATATTAAGATCTACAGCGGTGGCAAAAGTCGATATTCATAGTAATTCAAAGGACATGCTTGATATAGCTGTTTGATTATTTATAGACAACATTTTTTTTTAATAAATCAGGCACATGTTAGCACATATTACTGGCCTAATGATGTATCATGTATACGCTAATATATTTTAAATAAATCTATTGTTACGAATTTTATCACTTTTGTAATAACATTATTATAAAAATATTAAAAGAAAATTAATATTAATAACTTAATATAGGTAGATAAAACCTCTTTAATAATGATAACTTTTGGAATTGAAATGTTCGAGTTTTGACCCGTGACAGCGACAACAATAGAGACTGGTCGAATCGTCGGGCAAGTAAAAATCGAATATAAATGCGATAAAATCCACAAAACTAGTATTTTCTCAAATATAGTTATAATATAATAGTTTCTTCTATTGTGGTTAAACTCGGCAGATTTATTTTAAGCCATTTTAATAACTATGTAAAGCAAATCATCATCATCATCGCAGCCCACATACGTCCCACTGTTGGGCTCGGGCCTCCTCCATAATGGGAGGGAATTTGACCTACTATACCATGCTGGTCAGACATGTTGGTATAGGGTTTCATTTCGAGTTTTCCTTCTCTTGCACAGATGTTATGTGCACATTATATCCCATAGTCGTCTTATACGACATCCACGGGCAAGATAGGGAGTGGTGAATTGTATTCTTACTCCGTCACCACACGGACACGGACTGTAAAGCAAATAATACCATAGAATTAATTTCCGACTATTCGTGGCATTTTAACGGACCATATTGCAACCTGAAAATGCGACAATCTACACGAGAAATTAATTCTACGATCGTCGACGATAATAGCGGTAGTAATTCATTTGCGACAATGCCTTCCCTACAGCAGCCGCAAGGTGTTAAATTTTGCCACACAATAGATGCCAACGTAACAAATATCACACCAAATGCGGTGGGATTTATGTTCGAAGTTGGTTTGCAATTAGATTTCTTCGGTATTTGATGTGGCTGGGGGCTACACACAGTACACATGTAAATGCGGAAGACTTGATATTTTCGGAATAGGTCAACATAATACAACATATTTCTATGTTTAACGAACTCACCATTATATGATAGAACAGTTATAAGATGATAGATATTAAATAAAACTATTGGTGGGGTGGCGGACCATGAACACTGTAAAGTTCGAAACGTTGGGTAAACAAAAATCAAATACAAACGCGATAAAATCCGTAAAATTATTTTCTTTACAATGTGTAATACTCGCGTCAGACACCATTATTTTAAAATATTAAATCTCTCTTTTTTCTATTAATGTCGTGTTATATTTAATCATTTACAGTCTCACGCTCATCTAAAGCTATGGCTTTAGATATGTACCCACATAAGCATTATTACTAGTAAGTGGAGGTGTGAAGCGAAGAGATTTTTGTCTACTAAGTAGAAATCGAGTCGTTTTATGTCCATATTTCTAGTTGCAGTTTATTTCACGTTTATCTGGTTTTAACCCTTATAAATATCACTGTTGGTCATAATCAGACGCAAATTATAGAATTTCTATTCATGCTATCATAATGATGTCACTACTTAAGCCCTTCAGTTCTCTTTTAAGATGTTCAATGACAAGGAAGGGTTATAATGTTCTTACTCGTCTGTTACTTGATTATTTATAATTTATTAATACATAGCTAATTATGTGGTTTTAAACAAACATATATAAAATGTATAAAATTTAATAAAGAAGATTTGCCGTGTGGTGATGAATTAATAATACAATTCTCAACCCCCTCTCTTGCCCGTGAGTGTCGTAAAAGACGACTAAGGAATATATGCAGATAATATCTATGCAAGAGAAGGAAATCTCATAATAAAACCCTATACCAACACGTTTGACCAGCGTTGTATAGTAGGTCAATTTCACACTTATTATGAAGGAGGCTAGAGCCCAGCACTGGGACGTATAATATATGATGTAAAGATGTGATGAATCAAGAAAAAATAGACAAAATTTTATTGCTGAAACAAATATGTGATGAGTACAATGAACAAAATTATAATAGTACAATTAGACTCGAAACTGAATCACAAGATTTGTTTGTTTTAGTTTTGGGTTCATACGGTTATTGAACTCATATTGCTTGCATATCTTCCAAAAGATCTCACAAATTATATGTACAGTCAACTAATTCCTATTGTAGTGATGATTGAGAATACATTGTGTGACATTTATTTGCCGTGGAAATCGTAAAAACCGGCTAGGAGTCGTCAAGACTTAGTCCGTCACCCGCCGAGAGGCCGACCGCGTGAGGAAAGACGGTCGGACGGTCGGTCGGTGGAAGGGTACCCCAAATAGGGGGTATTGCGTCGAGCCGACCACTGATGACAAGTAACCCTGCTCCGGTGGTCGGTCCAACGACGAAGGCGACGTGGTGTTCGGGTGGGTTGCGGGTGTGCGTGCTTACGCCCCTCTGTCGCTCCGGACGGAGTGGTGCGAGGAGCGCGCCGACCGCAGCCCACCCCAAAAAAAAAAGAGAAGTCATCAAGACCAGCAGCACTAAGTTGGCAACCTTGTATTGAGGTCTGGGTATAGTTATTCTGGTAGTAGCCCCCCATTTAGGAAGCGAACGTCCAATAAAATTAGTCCATATATAGATACAATTGAAGGAAGTTCACTAATTTCTACTTAGGTACTGCCACCGTATATTTTTAATAACTACTTAACGTTTCATGTTAGTAGTAAGTAAAATATATATATTGTTTCTGTATTATCTATACCAATAAATAAAATTGGAGTGTCTGTTTGTAATGTCAAAATAATAGACTTTTTTCATGCTCACACGGTTATTTGCACTATACATATGCCTAAAAATCACTTTATATTTTTTTTGTCTGTGTCTGTTTGTTCCGGGTAAACTGCAAAACGGCTGGACCGATTTCAAAATACTTTCACCAATGGAAAGCTATAATATCAGGGCGTAAATTAGGCTATATTTAATCCCGGTATTCCCACGGGAACGGGAACTACGCGGATAAAACGGCTAAAACCGAAGCGAAGCGAGGGCGGGTTGCTAGTGATCGAATAAAAGTACAAAATCCATCTCACCCGATTATCTATTAACTACAAAAAAGGTTCTTTCTTTTATTCTTAAGGTGATTGTAAAAGCTACTGAGGAACGTAAGCAGATAGTATAATTGCAAATGAAGGAAAATTCGAAATAAAACTATTCGAAACTGACTAATGTGGTATTACACCACGATCAATGAATTTTTCACTCATTATGGGGAGACCTCAAGTCCAGCAGTAAACCGTGTGGTAACCAAGTAAGAATACAATTAATAAAACCCCTAATTCTTTCCCATGGGTGTCGTAAAAGAGGACTAAGGAAAATGCAATTTGCAATTAATATCGATGCAAAATAAAAAAAAAAAACTCAACATAAAACTTTAGTATAGGTCAGCACGTCTCAACCTCTCATAATGGACTCTTCCAGTCCAATAGTGGAACGTACGTGGGCTAAGATGATGAAATTAACGCCCAAAATTTAATTGTGTTAATTATTCTCTCATAAAAGGCAAGTAAAGTTTACTGTAGAATAGCTATTTAATATTATGAAATCGAGTATAATTAAGTTGCTGACTACCAAATGCGGTTTTCATTGCAACTTTGGTATCAAAGTTAAAAGGGATCGTTGGAATAAGACTTGTTAATTTTGTTACGAACTAAAGTTACGGTGATTATTACCGCCATTTTATCTAAATATGACCACATAGATGTTGTCTAAATAATAATTTAAAGTGGCCATTCCCCTTTCTGCAAAATTGTGTTTTCTATATTCCGTATGGTAACGGGGTACATCCTACCTTTCCCGTAGATGTCGTAGTCGAAATGCAACTTTATGCATAACATGGATATTAGACATGCATATAGATGTAAAGCATGCTATAATAGGTCAATATCCGTCCTATTTGGGAGACGAATCGAGCCCGAAAGTGGGACGTATTTCTTGTATTAGATTTAATAATAAAGATGACTGTATAGATATCGTAGTACAGGCCCTAGCGCTTCAAAAATTAATATTTCAATAATACATTATTCAGTAATAATCAATAATAATATATGAAATATTAGATCAGTTGTTGGTTAAGCATGTGCTACACGGTTTCAAACAGTGGTTTGAAACAGAAAAGGCAGAAAAGCACTTTCCTGGCTACATGGTTTTTAAGCTTGTTTGAAACCAACAGTGTTTAGAGAACGTGGCGCGGATAGGACGTCTTTACGCTCGCGTACCGTATAATCACTACAACGACGTCATGACGCCTTACATATCAAAACAACAAAAAGTTGGAGTAAGTCTTGCACTTTTGTGTGCAATTGAAGGATAAAATTAAAATATCCCATGCATTTCTTTTCTGTGTTTTATTTTTATACCCTTCATAATTTAAGTCCCAAAGGCAGGGCAACTCTTTGTATAACTCGAGAAGTTGAGTAATAAAATCACGATCGCGTTCCGTCTGCTCACGCGCCATTTTGTGCGCAGAACGTCGTCGCGTGCGCCTGCGCTGACCTCTGCAGCGTGACTGTTGTTCGTTTGGTTTCAAACAAGCGGCTAGATGGTTTCAAACAAGATAAAAACCACCGCTTGGCCAGTGGTTTGAAACACAAGCCTCGCTACCAAGGGCGTTTAAAGGTCATACGAAATTTGGCATAAAACATCTATCTACACTGTTTCAAACATTTGTTTCAAACCACTGTTTGAAACCGTGTAGCACATGCTTTAAACTTTTTATTGCTTTAGATTTGCCTTATAAATTCGCGCGATATAACTCAGGTTTTTATAAGTACTAAAGTGCTTTAAATTGCATGAAAGTGAAATCAGTTGAAAACAAAATGTTATGAGTGACATCTGGCTTTCACACAATTACCAACTTCTAGACGTAATGAGAGGTTTTTCTTCGGAAATTACTTTTAGAGAGTACCTACTGCAATTTAAACACGTTTTACGCTCTTTCCGACCGCGAAAATTTAACTATTAAATTGTACGCAGTAACTATTGTTTCACGCGTGATTTTAGGAATTATATGTCATTTAGGAATTGTCGTACTATTTAAATGAGTTATAGACTTAAAAGTAATATACATTATAATACTTTAGATATAACTTTTCCTTCTTTCAAGCGTGCTATACGAACCAATGCTGGAAGTAACTTTTTCTACATTAGTAGGTAAATGGCCCTTCTATACTACACTGGACAGACAGTTCTTCATTTCTGATTTATTTTTGTAGAAATTTTACTTGTTAAGTTGTGGTGTGTTGCAAGGTTTAACTCATTCACTACAGGGATAGCTTATTAATTTCTTTAGAGCTAGCAATTAATTGCATTGCTGATAATAAATTTATTTAAGTATTACAAATTACTTTTAAACGACGCGGTAAATTATTCTTAATGTAAACATGCGAACTGCAATGTACGTAATTCCCAAAGCCTGCACAATATTAATATGAACGATTTTAATGTGAAACTATTGGAACAAATGGTATAAAGCTACTGCAGCTGCATTCAATGTTTGTCTCAATTAACAAACAAGTCCCTATCGCATAATTAATTAATATTGTATGCAGCAATATAAACAGTAAAGTTACGTAAATATTGTTTATCATTTTTTATGTGGTGATGGATTTAGAATACCTATAATGTTCGGATAACCAGTGGGGTAGATAGCACCACTCTCGCTGGGAAACTCATAACACTAACTGCGATCACCAAACTTTTGTGAGTCAACCTATCCTCAACGACGGAAGTCGATGAATGAAAGAATCTCGAATGATTTTTTTTAAATAACTAACTATACGTCATATTGAACCAAATCAAACGAAATCTATCTATAGTTATTATCTATCCAAAGTCAAGATATGTAAAGTAGATATCAAGTCCAAATGTTAAAGTTGCTGAAACTAAAAATACTGTATGAATCTCTAATAAATTTTAAATTCGTTCAAGAAAGGATCATAACCGCAAGCTACTTGAAATTCATAAAAAAATATTAGAGGGAAAATTGAGAGTGGAGCTATCAGATTTTTCACAAAGATATCACCACAAAATCTTATCTGGACGCAACAACCGGACGAAAAGGGTGGTACGAATTTAACATATAAACAACGAAGCATACGAAACTAAAAGAGAATGAATGAGCGTCTTTGAAATTGCTCGCCTTTGTGGCAAGCTGCGAGCGAAACCTTTTTCGAGGAAATCTACTAATAATATTTCCAAGTTGTTGAACAAAGAGCCTTATTTCTGTTTAAAGCCTGAGTATTTGCCCCTTAAATATTGTGCTCGTTTTTTATCAAAGTGACATTTATATGAAGAGTCTCATATTGTTTTGGCTTATTCTTGAATTTCTATGATAATTGAATGTATCGTAATATATTTTTGTATTATTGGGTATCTCATATTTTGCTTAGCATTTTTATTTTTTACTCAATCTTATGTTAACTCTATAAAAACCTTTCCTGTTTGCAATTCTGCCTCATACTGATCACATAATAAGAATCTTTATAAAAATCCAAATACATTTAATACTCTTACATGGGTGTCTCTGCCTCTTGAATTAAGTAGCACCTGTGTCTTAAGAGACATTTCCTTCTGAAATATTCATCTATTTCACTATGACAGAATTACATTGTTCTATAAATATATTATGTCAAGACTAATAAAATAGAAATATAAATTTAATAATAGTTTTAGGAATGACATGAATGTGCACAATACGTTTACTATGTTCGACCTTCGCCAGTGTTTTATATCAGCAAATTCTTTGAAAGTTATTTGTTTATACCTCGGGATCCTATTTTCTTTTTGTTTAAAGAAAGTTCTGTTTTATTGAAACATTGATAACGCAAATATATAAACAGAATTTTCAAAATGATTTATTTTCTTTTACTGCTGGGCTCCTTCATAATAGCAGGGAAATTGACCTACTATCGCCACGCTGGTCAGACGTCTTAACATTTTTTTTATGGGTGGGCTATGGTAAGCGCACGCGCGGTTCATTCTGTCCGGGGCGATGAAAGGACGGCGCGCGGGCCCATAACCCACCCGTACCCACGTCACCTCGTTGTTGGGCCGACCACCGGAGCAGGGTGACTTGTCGTCAGTGGTCAGCCCGACGGAATACCCTTTCGGGTACCCTCACCTCTCGACGTCCTGGGACGTCGATCGCCGTCGCGCGGTCAACCTCTCTGCGGGTGACGGACTAAATTCCCCGGTCCGATCACCCGCGGCCTCGGCTAGGGCGGCATTAGGCGCAGATACTCGGACACGATCCGCCGCCTCCTTCCGTGAGATTACGGGCTCACAGAAGGCGGCGACCACGTCCCAATTCCTGACGCTGTCGAGCATCTCCCTGGCGATGGGAGCGTCAGGTCGGCACCGATAATCGCGACGAGTTCACGGCGCTCCCCCACCCACGCGGCACACACCTCGAGTGTGTGCTGCGCCGTGTCCTCATCGCAATTGCAATGGTGGCAGGACGGTGTGCTCTCCCTCCTGACAATCTTGTGCAGGTACTTGGCGAACCAATCGTGCCCCGTCAGCACCTGCACCAGTCGGAAGGAAAGCACCCCGTTCGTCCGCTCCAACCACTCCATCAGCACCGGCCGGAAGGCCTCGACGGTCCTGACACCGTACCGAGGGCTCTCCAGCCGGACTGCCCAACGGGCAGATCCCTCCACCAGCCCATGGTCCCTCCAGCCTTCCTGGCTATATGGACCGAATCACGGGAGATGCACGCCTTACTTGCGTGTGCTCTTTCGGGCGTGCACTATCTTGACTCCCTACAAATTGTCTGCCCGAGCCCTCTCCTTTCTGGGGCGGCTTGTTCCGCGTGGGTGTCGCTATTGCGACGGACGACACGATGATAGCGACTGCGTCATGGACCCTGTCCTTTCTCCGCCAGCTCGAGCCCGCTCCTGATGTTATGCCAATGGTGCGAAAAGTCTCTCAACCGTCGAAAGTTGGCCTCAGAGTTAACAAGATCGCAATAGTGTATGGGTCCAGGATTGACCCGTTGAATCCCGTCCAACATCTTCATACGGATTTCATCATACAGTGGGCATCGCCATAGCACATGATCCAGACATTCATCCTCCTCTCCGCAGTAACACAGGCTGCTCTGACATAGCTTCATCTCATAAAGTCTCCTTCTAAAACAGCCATGACCTGTCAAAATTTGAGAGCACTGGTAGTCGGGCTCAACCCAGGGGGATCTGAGTCGAACACGAACATCGGGGAAGAACCGATGGAGCTCCCTACCCTTCTCCTCACCGTCCCATCTTCGCTGCCACTCAGCAACGAGCTCCTCCGAAATTTGGCTTCTCTCCGTCCTAGGGCAGTCCCGGCCAGAAAACCTTACATCGTCTATCCTACCAGCACGGATTACCTCTAAGTCCGCAGGAAAAACCCCTGCCAAAACTGGCAATGCTGCCGAACTAACTGAGCGGTAAGCCTTTGTGATTAGTATAAGGGCCTGCCGCTGGGTCCTTAACAACGCGCTCCTTACCATGTAGGTGGACGTGCGTCTCCACCAACATCCCGCCGCATAAGTGATGATGGCAACGAATATAGCCTGGTACAGTATTCGAAGGCCCACGTACCGTATGCCCCAGGATGAGGCGGAGACACGCGACATTTTCCCGAACGCTGCTGCAGCACGCTCTCCTATGGACTGCGCGTGGAGCCGGAAGCTCAAGTTAGAATCAATTACGACACCCAGGACAGTCGCTGATTGGACGCTTCTTACCGGCTCTCCACCGAGCCTAACAGTGGGCGGTCTTCCACTCAGCTTCCCTTTTAGGGTTATGGAACATGACTTCACGGGGGAAAAGGACAGT
Organism: Lymantria dispar; assembly: GCA_032191425.1. NCBI lineage: Eukaryota > Metazoa > Arthropoda > Insecta > Lepidoptera > Erebidae > Lymantria > Lymantria dispar. The sequence continues at coordinate 12,493,871 of CM063454.1, read as the reverse complement.
CTGTTACGAAATCCCCAGGCTGTGACAAGTCCGAGTGCCGTGGAGGCCAAAGCTTCTAATCCCGCACGAGAGTTCGACTCGATGGTGACCGTTACGACATCCGCGTACGCAATCAGTTTGACTCCCTCTGGTAAAGGGAGTTGAAATAGATCGTCCATCAGGAGATTCCACAGAGAGGGCCCCAATACAGAGCCCTGCGGGCATCCCATGGTTAATTGTTTCCACACGATTTCACCTCCAGCAAAGAAACCGGCACGTCGGCCGCAAAAATAGGACACCAGCATCCTATAGATGTTCGGCGACTGCCCAACGGGCAATGACGTCTCGGCGGGCGTCGACCTGCCAGGCAGTGATCTGTTTGATGCAGACCATACCGTCGCGGGCGCGCGTCTCCGTCACCCGCCGGTAAATTCCGGCGAGCATCTCCGCTTCCAGGTCCCACGGGGGAGTTCCGGCCAGGAGGCAAGCTGTCTCCGTCGCTACCATGTGGTAGCCGCGTATGGCCCTGATCGCCATGACCCTCTATGGCCGCCACAAGATGGCCCTCAGACGGACGGTCAGGGACCCCGCCCACACCGGTGCGCCGTACAGGGCCATCGACTGGATCACCCCCGTGTACAGCCGTCGCCGTCGGCACGTAGCGCTGGGTCCGCCCACATTCGGCCCGGCGGTACGAAGGCCATGGAACAAATGGGCCTCCGTCTTTTCCCCCTACCCTCAACCCCAGTGCTTCGATCCGCCTGACAATCTCCTCGGTGCCGAGAATTGCCAGGCGTGTCGCCTCCTCTAGCGTCCTACCCCGGGCTGTGACGAGTGTATCATCGGCGTAGCAAATTACGCCCAGCCCGGGTGGGAGGCTTCCTCTCAACGCTCAGTCATAGCCGATGTTCCACAGGGTCGGACCCAGAACCGACCCCTGTGGGACACTGCACGTTATGGGCGTTCGCACAACGTTCCCTACTCGGTTAGACGTGTTAACATAGAGTTTTATTTCGAGATATCCTTCTCTTGCACAGATGTTATATGCATACTGTATCGCTTAGTCGTCTTTTACGACACCCAGGAGCAAGAGAGAGGGTGGTGAACTGTATTCTTACTCCGTCACCACAAGGACAAGATTTATATGTACTTAGATTATAAGATTTACATTTACTGGACCAAAATACTAATTGTTTTTAATATTCACGTAACATTAAATTGTATCATTATAATGTACTAAATACTTAAGACGTCATGTTACATTTTCATATGAAGCCGTATAGTCGCTGATTCAAAGACAGGTTGCATTGAGCCATTAAGCTCTCATACACACGATACAGGCTTATAAAGAGACTCGCTAATATTTGCTTATTATAATTACTGCCACGTACCGTACATACCGCAATTAGCGTTTTCTCTCACTGTTTTAATACTGATTAATGAAATGAAAGGATACGATTTGAATACGTGCGTAGCATAATTGTAATTTAAATTTCGACGTGTAGTTGAAAATTTGAATACGTGTTAGAATAAAGTTGTAAATATTTAATGATGTTAATAGTTCGAGTGAAAATTTGCACTCGAGTAACAAACTAGAATAGAACTATCATTACAGTTCATATCTGTCCCACTATTGGGCTCGGGCCTCCTCCACTATGGGAGGGAAATTGACCTACTATATTACGCTGATCAGACGTTTTGGCATAGATTTTTGTTACGAGTTTTCCTTCTCTTGCATAGATATTATAAGCATATTTAATCCCTTCGTCGTCTTTTACGACATCCACAGGCAATAAAGGGAGAGGTAAATTGTAAAATACAGTACTCTGTCACCACACAGAATAGATCTAATTATACTATTGCTCTTTTCAGAGTCGAGAGAGTTTATCATCAGATGGTGAAGGTGCTCGAGGTGATTGCTCCTCTGTAGGTTCTTCAGGATCAGGTTCAGAGGAGCAACCACCATGCGACATCGGGCTCCTAGAGAGGCTAATCAGAACGCATCCTGTGTGGTTTCTACCCGGAATCCAGAGAGCCGGCGCTTTTCATTTACTACAGGGAAAAGAAGAAGGGGTAAAGACTTTTCAAAATTAAATCTACCATGCTCTTGCGTGAGATATGGTTATCTAGCCGTAAGAATTAACACATAAATGAATTTTCAGTTTGTGATTTTTAATATCAAAACGCGAGAGAGATGAACTAATTCGGTACTAACATGAATTATTAGCACAAGAATGAGATTTTTCTATTGAAAGTTTTGTTTGCCGACTTTTACGACTGGATTAAGATTCCTAAGCCACGCGGTGAAAAATAAAATAAGGATATATTTTGGTAATCGTTTCCTTTGTTCTTATTGAATAATCATTTCTACTTTCCAGAACTTCGTAGTTCGACAATCTAGTCAGCCTGATACGATGGCAATTAGTGTGCGTTTGCCGGCTGACAAGGGTCCATACATTGAACATTACCTTATACAAGCGTCTGGTGGACGTCTCGGTCTCGAGACCTCGCACAATCGTTTCGACAATATACCTGAACTAATAGCACATTATTCACAATGTTGGTGAGTATTAACATCGCCTTATTAATGCAGAACACATACTAATTCAAGGAGTATAAATTTCTAAAAGAAAACCGCGTATTACACTGCTTAAATGAAGGAAGTTAAAGGCGACCCATTATTTTTCCATGGTTATTAAATATACCGCACATCTCAAGAAAGGAGGGAATACTGGATAGGATCAATGTGAAATATGATGTAAGGTCCACGGTCTAAGTCTACTTAAAATTATGTAGAGAGCAGCTTCCAAAACTTTAACTTGTCATTTGCCGCAGAACTTGGAATATTTATTCGACACGTGTTTTACCTATAAACTGGGCATCCTCAGGATAGGTTGGCTTCTCATCTATTCAGTGAAATGATTAATCTTAAAGTGTTGGGTAGGTATTTGTTTGTTTTCCCTATTTAAAAATAATATTGGATTGTCAAAATTTCGTCAATTCAATCAATACTCTTACCTTAAGTTTCAAAGAGTAGACTTACTTCATCATCACTCCAGCTCATGTGCCTCCTACTGCGGAGCTTGAGACTACTCCACAAGAGGAGGGAATTCACCTACTGTATATAGTTATGTTATAGAAAGATAAAAAATTTCTAAAATCTAAAATATATCAAGATCATTACACAATATTTCTGTGGTTAAATAAAATTATGTTTTTCACGCGTGGGGATGGAATTAAGAATATAATGTGACAACATCCCTTCCTATCCCGTGGGAGTTGTGAAAACCGGCTGATGATCACAAAAAAAGTAACACATGACGCCAATTGCGATCGCGAACCCGGTTGCTAAGGTGTTTATAGAATTATCCTTCATTGGAGAGTTCTATGTCTAACAGTGACCGGCAATGAACTAATAGATGAAAGCAGTTTCATCGACTGTTGGTTGGAAGCTAAGTTTAATCTAAAAATGGACTTATATGAGTATTAATGACATTTGGACTGTTAAAAAATTTTCTTTACCACATTACAGTGACGAGTTACCAGTGCAGTTACAATTACCTCGTCCACTTCGTGAGGCCAAGAGTCGACATCAGCTTAGTTCACTAGCTATGCTGGGTCAAGAGTTCTGGGGATATCCTATGGCGAATCCGAAGAACAATCCGAGCAATATTCTCTCTCCATGTCAATTGGCTAATGGCATAGTGCCTATGGCTGTTACGCCATCTGACACTGGATCTAGTCTTAGTAGCTTTAATACCAGTAAGTAATTTATTCTTTATTAGTGATTTAATTCGGTATGTACATATACTCAAAAGCGAAAAAAAAATAAATGTCGCAAGCACCATATTATAATATCTAAGACTTTTTGTATTTCTAGCATTGTAAATTCATAAATATGTTAATGTGCTGCCCTAATTGTAGTCCCCTGTTACATTGAAATTTCTTTAGTATTGCTAACGTAACTAAACTTTCAGGATATGAATGTTTGGATTTTATATTATTGAAATCTACCATAATGTTTGAGTGTATTATATTTCTGATATTAATGTTATTATTGACCTAGAATATATTATTCGTAGCTTTCTATACAATCTAAGATACTTTTTAAGCTGTCTCTTCTGAAAGAAATTACACAACTAATGTTACTTTATTAAACTGCAATGAATGATTTTTATTTCTAAATCATTATAATTTAATTCTACTCTATATTTTCTTCATTCTAAAAGTAATTAGAGATCTTGATTTTATCTAACAAATAAACGAAATATTTCTAGGCACAAGAACAAACTCTCGAGAACACATACTCAGCCCAGATAAAGATCAAAATGTAGTGCTGAAGATGTCACCAATCGACATTTCAGGTTCCCCACCGAGTCAAAATCAAAATCTTAGCACTTTTAAAGGGAAAACTGCCCCATCACCGCCGGCTAAGCCTAATAGCTCATTTATCAGAGCACCGAGACCAACCCCACCAAATACTTTAAGCCTTATGTCTAGTACGGTAAGCACATATTTGATTAACGATGTTTTAACGGTGTTGTTATCTAAAATTTGTATTAATGGACGCTTCACATTTTCAGGCGCATATAACACAACCTCATTCATTTCCTATAGCCAATTCGCAGCCTTCTCCCACTCATTTGAACAATGTGAAAACCACTCCACCTCCACCGCCACCGCGATGGGCTAAACCGCCGTTTTCAAAACCTTCCTTATCACCTAAATCTGAAGCTACAGCTTTTTGCCCTATTAACAAGACTTCACAGAATGGTAACATAACAGTCACTACAACAGTTACATTCTGTGTCAATAACACACAAATTCATAATCATCAGATCAATGAGAGTATACAAAGTGACAGGTTGCAATTAACGCTTGCATCTAACGCCATAAATAATAACAGTAGCAACGAAGCCGTATTTAATGCCGTGGAATCACAAAACTTGCCTGAGAATGGTGCAGAGTCTCAGGTAAGGATTACTGGTATATTGCTTGGTTTGTGCTATGTTAAATGCTTGCTTGCATGTTATTTTAGGCTCGTTAGTTGTTTCTAACTGTTTGTTGTTCTGTTCCATTTACAAATGTGGTACTTACTATAACTTCCTGTTCCTATATAGAACATGATGCACCGTATGTCACCAGAGGGAGAGTGCATCAATGCAATGACAACTAGTTTGCACGGCAGCTTCAAGCGTCAACTGACTGAACATAATTCTGTTGAACCTGCATCGCCGGTAGAACAATCTCAAACTAATACATCTGAGTCAGTGGATCCTATTGTAAACAGTTTAAGCAAATCGAATAGTTCTTTTGCTCCAAATAATTTAGTATCGCCAAACGGAACAAACTCTGTCACTAGTGGCATATTTTCTCCAACTAGTCAGATAAATTCTCCCGTATCTAATGATACAATTTCTTCCAAAAGTGGTGTCTTTTCTCCATTAAGTCAAACTAATAAAAGTGAGATTTTTTCACCTGTATCTCGAAGTTCTCCAATTTCCGGCAAAAATGTTTTTTCGTCAACAATCAATCAGTCAATAACATCTCCTACTATAGCGAAAGATAAAATTCAGTCTCCAAATATGAATACAGCAAGTACAACACCATCTGGTAGATCGAGGAGGAGTAAGCACTCCCATCGAAAGGAGTCCAGACATTACCAGGTAGAGTAAATGCTTTCAGAATGCCAATGTATTATATGTTTTGGATCAATATTACTAATCGCACGATGAACGATAACCTCCTTTTTATATATCTTTATTTACTTTTGTTTAAGTATATTCATTTACTTTTGTTTATATTTTTAGCCATAAAACGCGTTACCTAAAATTATATTTTTATAGTTTTAGATTACTCAGTAAATAAACGTAACGTATATGTAACCTTAAATTTAATATTTTTGTAGGAATCAGATATACTTGAATCTCCAGGGGTGTATTGTAGGAGTTCGTTAATGGATAAAGTTTCAGACTACGAAGATATTTGGGGACCAGAGAGTAACAGTTGCTCTACTTTCAAACCCTTAAAACTTGAAAATGAAAATAACATAAATAATGGTTTAATGAAAAGCAAGAGGCCTGATCTTTTACCAGACACTTTACGTGAGTTAAAACGTTTAATATTAAATTAATTATATTTATATAGTTATGTCGTATTTATTAAACTACGTATTATTAAAATTACAGCTAAATTGAATGCAGCAAAAAGCACACAGTCTATTTTAGAAAAAGAAAATATACACATAATAAATTCAACTGAAAGTCTGAATGAAAAGAAAAATCTGTCTGATAGTTCACTGAAAAAGAGTTTTAGGGGATCTAATGATATCATTGCAACAACAAACAGTAAAGGAGACGTTGTAGCAAAAAGGCCGGATAAACTTAATATTCCTTTGAATATTAATAAAAAAATAACTGAAGAAATTGAAGCTGTGATTAAACATAGGGAAAATTACAATACCGAAAGCATGGAAACTATTAAATTAGTCGACGATTGTGATAAAGATTGTATTGAAGACGAGTCTGAGAAGGACAACGCGGGCAGCCCTTTCTACGCTGATCCTGTAGATACTTTGAAGGAAGTAAGTGGATGGCCATTTAAAATATATACGTCAGATTTATTTGTACGGGACTTAACCAATTAATTTTGTATCATAGGCTGCTTTATTAGCACCAGTACAACGACGGAAGCTGTTAAGAGTTGGAACGCATATCTCTCAGCGCTATTCAGAACCACCAAATCAAAATCATCCGTATTACCCTCTTCGTGATATGCATAGTATTGAGGAACTATCTCGTGAGTATCTTCGGACTTATAACATAATCTTAAAACTAATTGCATACAAAGGCCTGTTTTCTATGAACCGCTTCAAGTTTTTACTAGATGAACATAATCGTCTTTGCACTGTGTTCCTCAAGTGTAATGAGAATTTTGGTAAACAACCACAAAGTTACAAGCAATTGGCACACCTTTGGACAGCCACTAAATATGTAGAGTCGAATTAAATATTGCACCATATTAAGGGGTTTTAAAGAAAGTTGCTTGCCTGCGAATAATTTTATGAGATTTTTTTTTATTCCATATATGTTTTTGTTAAGATTTTTTTTTCTCAGAACATAATAGAAAAAAAAAATTTACCACCCTGACTACATGACTGTGTTTTATTTCAAGGTTCCCTTCTTTAGCATTCATTATACCTGCTTACGTTCTATATTCCTCTCAGGAGAGAAAAAATGTCACCATCTCTTTTTTTCTCTCCTATTTAATATATTACATTTTTAATATGTCATAACACGGATAATTTATCACTCACTAGTCTATTAAAACATTCAAATAAAGTAAAAATGCTATTTAATTTCAGCGTCATCCCCCAATACGTCATCGTCCGTGGACAACCTGATATCACTACGGAGTAAGCCAAAGATGAAGCCGGTGCAACCGCCGCGTGTTTCAACCAAACCACCCACAGGCAAGAACGACCAGACTTGGACCGTTGATTCCAGTTGGGAGTTTATAAGTCAGTTTAACGATGACTAAAACAGTAGCTGCTTAAACTATTGCTGTTGCACTCCCCAACTCGTTACAACTCCCAACGATTATTTGATTCCTCCTTTACACTTATTTATGCCTGTTTGATCGCAGTTTTTTGAAATCTTGTAGATTATGTTTAATAATATTTTTATATGTTAATTGTTGATATTCTATAGAATTTGACGGCACTAGAAATTGGCACACAGAAACTAGACCATACAAAAATATTTAGGCTAGATGGAGTTACATTGTGTTCTACTAGTAGTCCCACAAAAAGATTCAGCACAATATTTCTTGTTATTACATATCTTACAAGACCATTAATGCTTAAGACCTTAAGTAATGCCAGACTTCATGTGTTCATGTGTACTGTTGTACACACAACATGACTGGTATACAATAGCAACAAAACTGATTTGGTTATCACGTATATTTCACAAGTAATAAGACTGTAATAAGTTAATACTGACCAGACAGATCGGGTAATAATGTATTGGTACCTTTCACACCGAGTACCGAAAACCCGAGTCTCACGCAGAACAATTCTTTTAGGATTTGTTACTTAGTACCTACTGTAGCTTTTTTACCTTAGATAATCTATGTCATTTTTATGTTTTTTTAGTGATAGTTTTATGCCATGTTATTTGATTTAAATGACCGTGTGGTTTCAGTTTCAGTGTGGCCGCGTTCCGATCCGGTGGTAGTATATTAGTTTTGTTAGTTTTTAAATCAACAAATTGTAACAATAATTGCTACAACTTTAATAATTAATAATTACTAACCATAAACAATATAATTTTTTCATATAGAATCATTTTCTTCTTACACTGGCAATAAATTTGTACTAAAATGTGGGTCAAAATTTAATAAATTTTTAACTAATTTTCTGTATCGGGTAGATAATTATAAATGTCTGTAATAACGATTACTTGTTGGACGTGAGACACCTTAGTCCGCCCGTGACCGTGAATGCTGCAAAGTGTTCGAAACGTCGGGCAATCATAAATCAAATACAAACGCGATATAATCCGTAAAAGTAGTTTCATTTACAATGTATAGTGCTCGCGTAAACATCAGATATCATTATGATTTAAATGATTCATTTTTTTTGTTAGTAGATACTATTAGGCTGTTTTAATGAAGTAAATGATCTGATAATGAAAGAAATGTTTCTAAATTTATATACATAGGTATTTTCGCGACGTTCTTTCTTATAAATTGTTTCACTTCATTTGATTTCAATAGTTATTAGTTTTTATTATACAGAAGCAGTACTTCTAGTGTAACCCCTTGATTTACATTCAGTCAAATTAATTCGTAAAAAGTCTTGTACTTTTTTAGTGATTTTTTTTATTATATATTCGTACAATATTTATTTGTTGATGAAGAGTGTGATATTTTTTTAATTGATGAAGTCATTAAAATGTTTCTTATTTTATAGACAAAAATGACGAAGTGTTGAATGAAGGAGGCACGTTTCCATCGCTGGCTGAACAAGAGAGTCGACTTAGTGGCGTAGATGACGTCACACAACATTTTACTGTACATCAAGTTGTTGCGCAAAGGTACATTACACATTATTTTAAAGGCATATTATACTTTTAAACGGCAATATATTTTACGCGATAAAATTCGTAAAAATAGTTTTATTTATTATGTGTAATACTCGCGTAAACATCAAGAATGATTGTGGAATATATTTTTGGAAATTAATACTGTGTTTGTTCATTTTGCCATTAGGTTACCAGATTTACATCTGAATTCGGAGCCAGCTGTGTTACCAGAAGAAGTGCGATCCCCACCGCGCGCTTCTTGTTACGACAATGTTCACGATTTGAGGCCATTATCTGAACAGGTACTTAATTAATTTATCACACATTTACTTAATTAATTTATTTATTGATACTCTTCCTGTAATTATATGGAATTTTTCGGTTGTAATGTTTGCCTAGATTACGTATAGATCTGAGTAAAGATCTCTGATGTTGATATCCAAGTACGATATTTTTTGTGTGATCCACAAATAAGTCTGAGTGTTTGTTTAAAATCACAAAATATTATTTCCAATTGCACCCGCGCTTAAATAACTTGTTATTTAAAATGATCTTTTTGGAGTGGTAGGACCACACTGTCGCAGAAAATCGACGTCTGAGTAGTAGCGATTTGTTACTGCGCTTCGTTCAGTGAGCGAGAGAGCCGGAAGCCCAATTTTCTGAGGGTGTTTGCGTGTGGAGGGTTTTGGTGGTGCCCTTGGTATCACCGAGCCTCAACTCACGCTCCCTTCAATTTCTTCGCGGTAGGCAGCGGCCTTGTAGAGGTCCATGAGCGGCAGCAACACTTACCATCAGGTGTACTGTTTGCTCGTTTGCCACCGTTTGCAATAAAAAAAAAAACATATTAGGGGAGAGCAGGTAGGATTCGTACACTTTTTACATTAGGTCATATAAAAGCAAAACTAATCGCTATTTCCAGATAAATTTAATGGTACTGAATTGTCTACCTATCTGGCTTTAACAGTAATGTAGTTCAGATTTGATATAATGTAACACACAGAAAAATTAATAAGATAGAACGGCCATGTGGGCGGGGCAAGCGTGCCACAATTGCGATCAAACGGTCTTAATACTGACGAAAGTCGTTTTACCGGCACTTAGTTGCGCTTATATAGTGACCTTGAACGAAGCTCCGACAAAAAAGAGAAATATGCCGTCTTACGCTGTTACAACGTGTCGAAAACGAAGTCAGTTGCGTAGTTATAGTTTAAGAAGGCATTTCTTTTCATCATTAAGTCCATAAACTTATTAATTCAGTGATATTTCGTAATTTTATGAGAGTATTATGTCGTTTGTAACAAACAATTACGAGATCGTAAAAAGAGCCAAACATTATACATCGTCTGCCATACATGGATATTACCTTTTATTAGTCCAGCAACCGCGCAATGTACTACGTTCAATGCGATATCACTGAGAACCGCCTTAGCATACGTTTTCATTCAAAACATTGACGTTGATCCACGCGTATCGATAGTGTTGTCCAGCATAATATAAGTTATCGATTTCAATAATTAGCTATGTGTTAATTTTCATATTAATAAATATTTTAACACTTTTAATTTAGTAATCGTTTTATATAGTTATATTAACAATATTTAAATAGGTATTTAAAAATCAATTATTCTGATATACATTATCTACTTAATTTATCTTGTATATCTATAGTACATCTATAGTAGTAGTATATCTATAGTAGTAGTATTCTTGTATATTTTCCATGTGGTGAAGGAGTAAGAATATAATTCACCACTCCCTATCTTGCCCGTGGATATCGTAAAAGACGACTATGGGATATAATATGCGCATAACATCTGTGCAAGAGAGGGAAAACTTGAAATGAAACCCTATACCAACATGTCTGACCAGCATGGTATAGTAGGTCAAATTACCTCTCATTGTGGGGGAGGCCCGAGCTCAACAGTGGGATGTATGTGGGCTGCGATGATGATGATGATGATCTATAGTACAAACTTCTTAGTGCTCATTAGCACTCTTTAGTAATTAATAAAATAGAAATAACAAAATAATAGTAATAAAATATCTATGTTCGGGACCAATCACTAAATATATATATATATATATATATGAATTTTACACGTAATGTTTAATTAAGTAGGTATTTAGTTGTCGTACAAAATAATTGTTCTATTCTTCCTTAAGATGGAATAATTTATGATAAGAATTAATTTCTTGAGACTGGTTATTCATTACTAGTTATTATATATGTGTTGATTTCTAACTTTTCATAAGTGTTGAATTTTTATTCCAAGAAATGTTGACATAATAGTCATCATCTTGGCTCATATATGTTCCATTGCTGGGCTCGAGCCTCCTCCGCAAAAATAGGCAAATTTACCTTGCTATACTATAGTAGTCAGACAGTTTAGTATAGAGTTTTCTTTTGAGTTTTTCTTCTCTTGCATAGATGTTATATGCTTACTATATCTCTCAGTCATCTCAATATATTAGGATGGGACATCCGCGACTAATATACGTAGTGATGATTGGTATTCTTATTCCGTCACCACACGGATAATGTTAGTACATTTTTGTTTACAATAAAAAAAATGTACTAAAAAGTAGCAGTAGCAGTGTATAAAAAAAATTAAATAACTGTTTTGTTTTTTAAGTTAAATAATAGCACTAATAAAAATAAACCGAATTTCAATAAACAATAATATTTTAACATATTTTAAGAATGATATCTGATACTTACGCGAGCACTTCACATCTATACCAATAAATAAAATTGGAGTGTCTGTTTGTAATGTCAAAATAATAGGCTTTTTTCATGCTCACACGGTTATTTGCACGACACCTATGCCTAAAATAGCAATTCAATTTTTTTTTTCTGTCTGTCTGTCTGTTTGTTCCGGGTAATCTTCAAAACGGCTGGACCGATTTGAAAAATTCTTTCACCAATGGAAAGCTATAATATCAGGGCGTAAACTAGGCTATATAGGAACTACGCGGGTAAAACGACATGATTGCCCGACTTCATCCTGAAACGGGCAATCTGAAATGGGAACAATATAATATACAAATCGCTACTCGCTTACGTAATTTATTATAGCACTTAAATTTTCTGTCACCTATACAGAGTATATTGAGGAGTATTTCATTTGCATGATTTTACTGTTAAATTACTGACTTGCATTACAAATAACTTCAACACATCACACAAGTAAGTGCTTAATTTAAAGGCATTAATATTTTTGTTTCGATAAAACAGGCTAAATAAATATCGTGTAGTATATCGACCATGGCAAGCACTAGCGTACATGTGCTTTTTTATATGCGAGCATACGTTGCCTACAGAACTTAGTTATAGTTTGTGTACCAACTGCAGCTTCGAAATTGATGTGTGTGTTATGTTAGTGTGTGAAATTATTGTAAGCATAGACCTTGCATATGTGTTAACATCAGCGGGAGGGAGTAATTATGCCACGCTGGTTTTCGAACAAAATCAGCCGAATGGCCTTTCTAAAGTATTAATATTTCTGTGATGTAACATGACAAAGCTATGAAAAAAATTGCGAGAAATGGAAATCGTACGAAAGCACCCCACACGCGGGGTAGCTTCGTACAGTGAAGAGGGTACATTCGTACATAGTGGGGAGCTTCCGTACACAGAAATTGAGAACGCTATTTGTATGAAATTAAACTTTTATTAAGATCCAAATTACGACAGAATACACCTTAAACGTCGTGATAATTAACAATAAGTATAAGTTACTTATATTCTTTAACAAACAGCTTTTCAAAATGTACGTCATAAAATCAATATTTAAATTAACGATTAGGGTAATATTACAATCACATAACAAATCTAATGCACATTGTACAACATAGTAAGATCTTTTTAAATACATAAATATTAGCTTTTTTTGCTGTAGCAGCAGATTTTGGCAGCGGCAATACATAGACCACGTCTGATAAGTATACTGTGCTGTCGTCTTGGTATCAGAAAAAACAAATTTCCTAGCACACTTCTTTCTCAAAAATGAAACTTTATATTCCATGGAACTGTATTTCATTAGAACCTGTCTTATATAATGTAAAACAGTCTTTTTCTTCTCGAATTTACCCAAAACAAAGCTTTTTCTTTAATATTTACCGTCATAACTGGCTTTTCGTTCTCAATATCAAAACTTTCAGACATTTCTTCGAAGAAATAACACTAACATTCTCTCAAACTTATATCTGTCTGGTCTTCACTGTCATTTTCTATAGTTTTTTATGCTTCTCTAGTTTGGTTTCTTTATTATTCAATAGCAAATTCAGCGCTCGTTTCATTTTCTTAGCATTAGCTTTTCTCTCTTGCTCCTGTTTCTTCATCGTTTTTGATTTTTTTATTTCTATCAGTCTATTTTTCTCATGAGTATCTGTATATATCCTGGTATGATCCTAAAATGATAATATTTTAACTTAACGAATTTTCTGAACTAACGCAGGGTGCATTCGTACAGTACGAATCCACCCCACTTACGCTGTACGAAGGTACCTCAAACGAAATATTCATAATATAATTTCAAAATAAAAATAACAATTGAAGTTACTACAAAATTTATGTTTACATATTAATCTAAGGTACTTATTCAAAAAATATTATAAATTACTTTAACAATTTTAGCATAACTTATTGATAATAAATCTTTTCAAAGATGAATCAAAAAATTACTTACGCTGTCTAAAAACATGTATCGACTTGTCTCAACGAAGTACAGTGCGGCAGTGCTACCTGGTTTACCTGGGAGCCTTTGTGCATATGTGGGCCTTACATGCACACAAATAAAAACGCGTCAACATGTAGAATAGTATAGATATGACTCCTGTACGAATGCTCCCTCTGTACGAATCCTACCTGCTCTCCCCTACCTTTTAGCCGCCAACAAATTGTAAACATAATTTTCTTTTTGGTAGTTTAATGACATATCCGTGTGGTGACGGTGTAATAATACTATTTACCACTCGCTATCCTGTGGATGTTTTAAAAGACAATTGAGGGATATAATATGCATGTACCGTTTATGCAAAAGAAGAAAATCTCAAAATAAAACCCTATACCAACTCGTCTGGCCAGCAAGGTATCGTAATATCCTATAGTGAAGGAGACTTGAGCCCAGCATTGAGACGTATTACTTTTAGGACTGGCTACTTGTCTGACGTTAACCCTCCTCACTTGTCTGACGTTAACCCTCCTCGGAGAATGTATTTGTTGACCTGACAAATGAAGTTGGCCCAGTTCGATGAAAAACTCTTTAGTTTTTTTTACGAGTCCCACGATAATGTAATGGTTGGTAGTATTCGTAGCCGCCACCATATAGCTTGTTCCATACAAATATCATCATAAAAAGTAACTAAGAATATTATTGCATTTTGCACACAATGTATAAAGAAGCCTTATAAGAAGTATTCTGCCGTATGGTGACGGAGTAAGAATACAATTCACCACTCCCTATATTGCCCGTGGATGTCGTAAAAGACGACTAAGGGATATAATATGTACATAGCATCTATGCAAGAGAAGGAAAACTCGTAACAAAAACCTATGCCAAAAAGTCGAAATGAAACCCTATACCAGCATGTATGACCAGCATGGCATACTAGGTCAAATTCCCTTCCATTTTGGAGGAGGCCCGACTCCTATAGTGGGACGTATGTGGGCTGCGATTATGATGATGATGATGATGAAGAATATACTTGATATTAAGCTTTCTACGTTTTATAAATTTCAGAATACGAGTATATTTAATGCTTAATATATCTAGCTGTTACGTATAATCTTAATTACTTAATTTATTTCAGGCAAGCGACGATGGCACAGTTTTTTCGGAGCCCTGGGATAGTTCTCAGTGGGACGGACTAATACCACCTTCTAGTGGCCAACAATTTTATGAAAATGTAAGTGCCTACTTATACATGCCCACTACTAGTGGTAGGACCACACTGTCGACAGTTATCTGTCTACAGCCGCGGGCCGGTCCGTCCGGGTAAGTACCACTATCTCGCAGAAAATCGACGTCTGAGTAGTAGCATTTTGTTACTGCGCTTCGTTCGATGAGCGAGAGAGCCGGAAGCCCAACTTTCTGAGGGTGTTCGCGTATGGAGTGTTTTGGTGGTGCCCTTGGTATCACCGAGCCTCAATGCACGCATTCACACTCCCTTCACTTTCTTCGCGGTAGGCAGCAGCCTTGTTAAGGTCCATGAGCGGCAGCAACACTTACCACCAGGTGTACTGTTTGCTCGTTTGCCACTGCTTGCAATAAAAAAAAACATATTATATACTAAAGAGATATTGCATCCAAATATTAATTAATCAATTTAATTTTAACATTTTTTAAATTTGTTTTCATATTTTTCTTTCTAAATGGGTTTCTGTGTCATGACGGTACCTCCTTTTTTTCCCATGTGTGTCGTAAAAGACGACTAAGGGATGAAATATGCATATAACATCTTTGCAAAAGAAGGAAAGTTCAAAATACAACCCTGTACTCGTCTGACAAATGTGTAGTAGGTTATTTTTCCCTCCTATTGTGGTGGAGGCTCGAGCTTAACAGTGGGAATTATATGAGCTGAAATGATGATAAAATGATTTTATTACGGTGTTTTTTAAATCAATAAAAACACATTTTTGTGCCTCGGGAGAGTGTATAAAAGAGAACTGTCCTGCCTAGGCCCTCGATATACCTTCAGCACAGAAGGTGGCTATTTATAGCTAGGGTTCTTCGCCAGCGCCATCTGTGCAGGGTCTCCCTAAAGGTATCTAGCTGTCAACAAATAATTTACTTAAAAAATGTGTGTGATTTTGAAGAAAAGTCTTTTATTTTTAATTATTTATTTTGCTACGGTACTTTCTAGAAATAAGTATATACGTGGAGATAAAATGCTTGCGTCTAGACCGTAGCCTAGATATTGTTAAATTTATTTGATTAATATATTTTTATAAATTTCTTGTGTACGTGTGTATGTCAACGAACTCCTAAACGGCTGGACCGGTGTTGACGAAATTTTTTGTGTGTTTAAGGGGATTCGAGAATGGTTTAGATTTACAATTGGACCCGGTAGGTGGCGCTTATTTGAACAGAACAACGTCTGTTGGGTCAGCTAGTATTTATATATAAATTTCTCGCTTACGTGTGTATGTATGTCACGGCACTCCTAAACGGCTGGACCAATGTTGATGAAATTTTTTGTGCATGTTCAAGAGGATTCGAGAATGGTTTAGATTCACTATTGGTCCCGGTAAGTGGCGCTTATTTTAACAGAACAACGTCTGTTGGGTCAGCTAGTATATATATATATTTTGAATAAATAACATTGAAACGATTATAATTAGTAAAGTCAATTTGTCTTTATTCAGGATGAGCCTTGTGAATGGGAATCCCCGATTCCGAGGAGAGGACCTGCTGCGGTTACAAGAACGAAAAGTTTTAGAGACCGACTGGATCCTTTACTAGGTAATTTACGCTTTAAAATAATCACGCACTTACATAACATTTCGCCATAAACAAAACAGTACTTAGCTAGAAATAAAACACACCCGTTTAGAATCCAGTCCAGGTCATAGCCATACCAGAAACAGACTTCGTAAGACATTGTCTATAGGTATATGTCTATAGGTAGGACATGATGCCACCAGAAAGCCGAAAGCAATGATAGACGTGAAAGACGGGCAAATTATAATTAAAAAAATCCAATTATAATCTGATGCTAGAACCAGTAAGGATATTTTAAACCCGAATGACGTAACGCCGAACTGCATATGCTCATTAATACTTAACTAATGACAAAAAAGATTTCACAATTGATCAATGTAATTAAATGTTTTCATTTTTAATTTCTCATTCATCATAATTAACGGACTCAAATTACATCCAGACTCAGAATAAAAATTTGTAGATCGCATAAATCGCATAAAGAAGCGAAGAAGCGATAGAGCGGAATTGTGGCTCAAAAGTCTTCGCACAAGATCTGTCTACTGGGCAAAGCCAAATGACTAAGCTGAAGACTGACGATGGCACTGTCATTTCATCCCAAAGTGAGATCTTGGGAGAGGTCGAAAGGTTCTATGGACAGTTATACAAATCATCCCGAAATCCTGTTGTCGGCTTGGTCCAAGATCCCAGATCCAAGCTAACTCGGCACTATACCGAAGAAATCCCGGACATCAGCTTGTACGAGATCATAATGGCTCTCAAACAACTACGTAACGGTAAGGCACCGGGAGATGACGGAATTACGGCAGAGCTTCTGAAGGCGGGCGGCAAGCCGGTCTTAATAGCCCTTCAGAAGCTATTTAATTCCGTTATCCTCGGGGGCGACGTTCCAGAGTCGTGGACCAGGAGTGTGGTAGTGCTGTTCTTCAAGAAGGGTGACAAAGCTCTTTTAAAGAACTACAGACCCATCTCACTCTTGAGCCATGTTTATAAGTTGTTCTCGAGGGTCATTATCAATCGACTCTCGCGCAAGCTCGATGACTTCCAGCCGCCCGAACAAGCCGGCTTCCGTAAAGGCTATAGCACCATAGACCATATCCTCACGCTTTGGCAGATTATACAAAAGACCGAGGAGTATAATCGGCCTCTGTGCTTAGTGTTTGTGGACTATAAGAAAGCCTTTGATTCAGTCGAAACTTGGGCGGTGCTGCAGTCCCTTCAGCGGTGCCAAAGCGACCATCGCTATATCGAAGTGCTTGTATAGGAACGCCACAATGTCAGTCCGTATCCGGGATAAGAGTACGAAACCGATCCAGTTGCAGAAAAGCATCTCATGCTTTTCTGCAACTGGATCAGGGAGATGTCATCTCTCCGAAACTGTTCACCACTGCACTGAAAGATGTCTACAAGCTCTTAGACTGGACACATCACTCACCTTCGATTTGCGGACGATATAGTCGTTATGGCAGAATCCATGGAGGACCTTGGCACAATGCTCAATGATCTCAGCAGGGTATCCCAACTAGTGGGTTTACGAATGAACATGGACAAGACGAAAGTCATGTCAAATGCCCATGTTATGCCTGTACCGGTCCTAGTTGGCAATGCGACTCTCGAAGTTGTCGATCACTATGTTTACCTAGGACAAACAGTCCACTTAGGTAGATCCAATTTCGAGAAAAAGATCAGTGGGTAACTTAAGAGGATCTTCTCGTTCAACATACCTCAGTGTCTGAAAACACAGGTCTACGACCAGTGTGTGTTACCAGTGATGACTTACGGCACGGAAACGTGGTCTCTAAATGTAGGCCTCATATCAAGGCTCAAAGTCGCTCAGCGTGCTATGGAGCGGGCTATGCTCGGGATTTCTCTGCGAGATAGAATCCGGAATACGGAAATCCGCAGAAGAACGGGTGTAATCGACATAGCACGAAGAATTAGTACGCTGAAGTGACAATGGGCAGGCCACATCGCTCGACGAACCGACAACCGCTGGGGAAGAAAGGTTCTCGAGTGGCGACCAAGTATCGGACGACGCAGTGTAGGACGCCCCCTCACTAGGTGGGCCGATGACCTAGTGAAAGTTGCTGGGCGTCGTTGGATGCAGGCGGCACAGGACCGCACATTGTGGCGCAACATGAGGGAGGCCTACGTCCAGCAGTGGACGGCAATAGGCTGAAATGATGATGATGAGGTCATCGCATAAAGTGTTGTCCTACATTTATTATATCTTTATATACATATTAGCAATCCGCTCTCGCTTCGCTTCGGTTTCAACGCCTTACCCGCGTAGTTCCCGTGGGAATACCGGGACGAAATATAGCCTTTGTTACTCCCTGATAATATAGCTTTCCATTGGTTAAAGATTTTTGAAATCGGTTCGGCGGTTTAAGCGTGAAAGCGTAATAAACAAACAAACAAATAAACTTACTTTCGCATTTATAATATTAGTAAGTTATATATATATTTCTTATGTACGTGTGTACATAAGAAATATCCAAAACGGCTGGACCGATGTTGATGAAATTTTTTATGTTCAAGGGAATTTGAGAATGGTTTAGATTCATAATTGGACCCGGTAGGGATTTCCATGTAGTAACAAAGTATATTATACCATTCTTTAAGGTCGTTGGATTTTTAAAAGACGTGATCAAATAATATTACATTTTCAAGGATAAGAAAAATAGTAGTATAGCCAATCATCTAACTACTCTAGTTTATTAGGTCAACATTGAATGATATCCCTTTGCGTTTTGAGCGAGGTTCATGGGCATTAATGGGACGGGGTCTATGCCGACTGAGAAGAAGAATATTTACTGGCGTCCTAATTATCTTTAGGGTTTATTAATTAATCAGATAATTTTTAATGTTTGAAGCATATCTGTATGACCAAAATCGTACACTAAGAACAAAGTACTTCCAAGTTAAATTTAGCAGCAATTTTTTGATTGCTCATTATTATATATTAAATATATTATAATAATGTATAATACACACATTTTTCTTTCCGTGTGGTGACGGAGTACGAATATAATTCACCACTCCCTTTCTTGCCCGTGGGTGTCGCAAAAGATCACTAAGGGATATACTCGTATTATGCATGTAACATTGTAAGAGTATTAAACTCGAAAGAAAACCCAGACGTTTGACCAAAGTGTTGTAGTTAGTCAATATCCTTCCCATTGTGGAGGACGTTCGTGCCCAACAGTGGGACGTATATGAGCTGACGTATATGATGATTTAATCAGAGAAATTGTTATTAATGTAATAACGATTTCTTTAATTAAATTTAACCAGACATTTCTGTAATGTTTAGTTTCAAATTGCATTGTTATATGTACATTCTTATCACTGGACACAAAATGCAGATGTACTGTGTACATTTGATAGCTTGCCAATTACAATATATTGAATTAATTAGTAGGGCGTTATTGTAACCGCGACGCACATCGTTTATCTATTACCACATTAAAGTAAATAAATTAAGTATGACTGAAGGGCAAAGGTCTACGCGTGCTGTGGATTTCTTAGTCATACCTTGCAAGTGTGTAGAGACAGTTGCTTTCCAACTCGGGTTGGACGAGCATTAAAGTGAAAACACTCCGTTGGTGTGAATGAGAAATCACCGATTTAAATCTTTCGTGCACGCGGGCAAAAACCGCAGAGTAATTAGTCATGAAGTTGTTCAAAAAATTGTTCCTAGGAAAGTCAGAGAAGCTGATTGAAGAAAAGGCAATTCATAAATTGGACTCGGTCATTCATTTGTCATCGCCATTTGAAAGCTGCGCTGTTGGAAAGGAAGCTTTAGAAGATTTGGATGTATTTTTACCAACGTCTATAGAAGTGTTCGCTTTCACTACGACAAGGAATTTTAGGGCAGACAGTCTAAAAGAATTTGTATTTGAAAGTGATTGGGTGATAGTAACCCGTGAGCAGCTGTTGGAACCGAAGTTCCAGAATCATTTGAAGAAAGCAGATTCTTTGACTAATTTATGCCGATCTTTGGCAGAGACCAGTGTAAGTAAAAGATTAGCAAAAATAACGGCACGATCGCCTAATTGCCTTTGTGATGAGTTTTGTTCCGAAGAATGCGAAAAACCATTGAGTTCAAGCTGTTTTCGTCGCATGATTGACTCTATGAAAAAGTTTTGTCGATACGTATTCTCCAAACTGCAGTTCTGCAAAATATTTAAATCTGATTCTGAAGTTTCAAAATCCAGCAGACATCCGATGATCTCATTCAACTCAACTACCTCCTATTTATGTAATTATATATTATGTATATAATAAGGGTACTAGTAAGTAATCATCGCCTACAAGTTTGGTAGTCAAATTTTACCTATATGTTCTCGTGTGTAATTCTGTAAGTGGATTGTTACGCTTGGATGCTATACCCCTGGGGGAGAAGGTTCTCGAGAGGCGAGTACGTATCAGATGAGTGTAGGACGCAACCCACTAGGTGGACTGACGACATTTTGAAAGTTGCTGGGTGTCGTTGGATGCAGGCGGCACAGGACCTCGCTTTGTGGCGAAACATGAAGGAGGCCTACATCCAGCAGGCAACGACCATAGACCGAATGATGATGATGAATATCATTACGCTTTATTTTCAAAATACTATTTTTTTAACTTGGGTTTCGTGACGATTTAATTTCAATGATGATCAAGTAACGTCATTTGAGAATGGCTCGATAGATTTTACTGAAGTTATAAGAAACAAAAAATGTTTTCAAGTATTGCAAAACTATTTTTACTTTTTCTATACATATTTTTAAATCTATACCAATAAATAAAATTGGAGTGTCTGTTTGTAATGTCAAAATAATAGGTTTTTTTCATGCTCACACGGTTATTTGCACGACACCTATGCCTAAAATAGCAATTAAAAAATTTTTGTCTGTCTGTCTGTCTGTTTGTTCCGGGTAATCTTCAAAACGGCTGGACCGATTTCAAAAATTCTTTCACCAATGGAAAGCTATAATATCAGGGCGTAAACTAGGCTATATTTTATCCCGGTATTCCCACGGGAACTGGAACTACGTGGGTAAAACGACTATAACCTATAACCGAAGCGAAGCGAGGGCGGATTGCTAGTCAGTAGTAAATTTGGTTGGGCATAAATATAAAAATCTATTTGACAGCATCGTAAAATATTGGTATTTGTTGTATTTTATTTTCGACCAACAATATTAAAAATATATCACGTTTCTATGAACGCAGAAGTTGCTTGGCAATGAATGAATTACAGTTTTATTTTAATTCAATAAATTTATGTTCGTTAAATTGTTTTATTTCTATTTAACAAAAATCAATCAAATATTCGGATTGATAAGTTCCTCCTCAATGAACTTATTGACATATTTACCGACATCGAGCAGCTAAAAAGTTTAGAGATAGACATGTTCAAAAATACAAAATATATACCTACATATAAAATATATACACAATGTGTATACAATGCCTGTTGGGTTATTAAAAATTCAGGCTTCTAGTTTTATTCACAACGAAGTTATAGGGGATCGAAAATGGCCTGAATTGCTTCGAGAAAAGTATGTTACGGCAGTGTTGCGTTTTGCTCGCCTTTTTTTTTTGATCGACTTGGCGGGGGCACTACCGTGCCCCCAGATAGGTACTGCATTTAATATACATACTTATGTACAACATCGTGTTAAGTTTTATTAACTTGTAAGTAGTATTTATATGAATAATAATAAGTCTTAATTTCTTTTCCGATAAATCTTTTGTTATAATTTTATTATTAGTGAATCATTTAAAACAAATTTGAAATTGCTAATTACTATAAATGAATTATTAATGATGTCGGCCGCATTAAAAGTTTACGATTTAAATATTTTTAAACTATCGCGTTTTATTTAGCGGAAGTGTGACGCCATCCGAAGAGATGAAGAGTAATCCTAAAAAACTCTAGGTGGAATTTAGAATTAGAAAATGATTTAGGTTAGGTACGTTTTGGGAATTAATAGGTCTTTACCTATGTAATTGCCGTTCTGCAGTACTGGCCATTTCAAATCAAAATAATTTTTGTTTGGCTAAGAATTTTAATTTCAAATTAATTTTATTTTAAAACATGGAATTCATTTTCCAAAAGTAGTCATTTGTTTATTGATTAGCGTTTTCATCGCATTTCAATCTTTTTCGTCATCATGGATACGTTAAAAATTAGAGTAATTATGGAATATAAGTATCGTCGTGGCAGCAACGCGGCACAAGCGGCACGCAACATCAACGACGTTTACGGAGCTAACACTACAAACCAACGCACCGCCTGTTATTGGTTTGCTCGCTTCCGTTCTGAAAATTTCGACCTGAAAAATGAACCTCCCGGTCGTCCGAAGACTTTGGTCGACAATGACGAATTAAAGGCGATTGTGGAAGCCGATGATACACAATCTACGGCTGAATTAGCAGCAGCTTTCGACGTTAGCGTCAAAACAATATTGATCCATTTGCGTCAAATTGGCAAGGTAAGAAAGCTTGACAAATGGGTGCCCCACGAACTCAATGATCGCCAGCGCGAAGTACGCGTCGAGACATGCCTTGCATTTCTCAACAGACACACAAATGAAGGAATTTTGAAACGCATTGTTACTTGCGATGAAAAATGGATTCTGTTTGATAACCGCAAGTGCTCAGCAAGTTGGTTGGATCCTGGTTCAGCACCTAAACAATGCCCTAAACGAAAACTTACCCCTAGAAAAGTGATGGTCACTGTTTGGTGGTCTAGCGCCAGTGTGATTCATCACAGCTTCTTACCAAACGGGGTGAGCATTACTGCAGATGTGTACTGTGAAGAACTGAACACAATGATGGAGAAGCTGGCACATCTCCAACCAGCATTGGTCAATCGCCTGTCTCCGCTGCTCCTGCACGAAAAGCGCGACCTCATACTGCATAGCAGACGGTCTCCCAAGTTGCAAGAACTGGGTTTGGAAGCTCTCCGTCATCCGCCATACTCATCAGACCTTGCGCCTACAGACTACTTCTTTTGCCAGAATTTGGATAACTTTTTGGCGGGAAAGAAATTCAATACCCGAGAGGCAGTACAAAATGCCTTTGAAGAATTTGTTGCCTCCCGTCCAGCTGATTTCTTTAAGAAGGGCCTCAATAAACTGCCGCTGCGTTGGCAAAGATGCATTGATTGCATGGGTGATTACTTCGATTAATACAAATAAAAAATACATGAAAAAAATCGTTTAATTTTTTTCATACATAACGCCAATTTCATAGGTAATTATGGACTTAATTAATTATAAACCTAATGTTTAGTTGCCGTAATTGCCATATGAGTAATGTGTGAATAATCTTAAAAGTCATTTTAATAAGTTTATATGAAAAATATGTACTAGAGTTACTATTTCAAATATATCTGGCACTAGGCATTATCAAGAATTGTTAAAATATATAGAATATTTATTGTTAATCAAACATCCACGGGTATTTCCCTGGAGATTAATCATTTACTTCGGTATATACTAATAATAAAACTGTTCAATTTTCTTACTTACTTACTAGAGAAAATTATTAATTGATAAATGCTTAATTATATTATCGCTTTATCAGTGAAAGAAAACATCCTGAAAGATTCAGCTATCTAAGAGAGAAAAGGAAATTCTCTGTTATAAATGGAAGTCATGCCTTGAACAGAATTTTAGGCTTTCAATTAATTTAGGGGGACGTTGGTCGATGGGAGGGTACTCCTCAAGGAGTATTCCGTCGGGCTGACCACTGACGTCAAGTTACTCTGCTCCGGTGGTCGGCCCAACGACGAAGGCGACGTGTCGCGCGGGTGGGTTACGGGTGTGCGTGCTTACGCCCCTCTGTCGTCCCGGACGGAGTGGTGCGAGGAGTCCGCCGACCGTAACCCACCCCCAAAAAAAACAAAAGGCTTTCAATTAATTTATAATGAATATCTATGACAGATAATATTTGAAGACGACATTTGTTACATGAAAATATTGTATTATACGAAAATTTTAGCCTAGATATATTTGCTACCGACGCGGCGACGTCAAGAAATCAGTACCGATGTTCCGCTTAAGTGGCGGTGAGGACTATTAAGATAATGGCGCCGTACGTCGCCTTTTCGTCGCCCGGAGCGTACTAAATGATTTGAATTTGAATAGCCTATCAATGAATACTACTTATCCTTGTGGTGACGGAGTAAGAATACAAATCACCACCCCCTGCCTTGCTTGTGGGTGTCGTAAAAGACTACTAAGGGATATAGTATGCATATAATATCTATGCAAGAGAAGGAAAACCCGACACAAAACCGTATACCATCACGTCTGACCAGCGACCAGCTAGTATATTATATTAGGTCAATTTATTTCGCATAATAGAGGGGGCCCTAGCCCAACAGTGGGACGTGTACGGGCTGAGATGATGATGATGAATACTAGATTTCTGATTGTTGTTTTTTTGACAGCGGCTGGGCGTGTCCGAGCTCTACGTGGCGGCCGTACTGTTCGCGGCGCAGGCGCAGCCCTGCGTGCCTATGCATTACACCTTGCTCAAGATAAAAGTACTACCTTCGCGCAAAACATTGA
This sequence comes from Lymantria dispar, assembly GCA_032191425.1. Taxonomy (NCBI): domain Eukaryota; kingdom Metazoa; phylum Arthropoda; class Insecta; order Lepidoptera; family Erebidae; genus Lymantria; species Lymantria dispar. Next base: position 12,468,794 of record CM063454.1, on the reverse strand, counting down.
CAATTTCATTGCCTGCACGCTTGACTCTAAGGAAACATGTCCACAGGTATTATTTACCCTTTATCTGAATTATCAGATGATATTATTGGACACCTATTTAGTTTTCGGTGTAGTGACGCAGTAAGAATACAATTCACCCCTTCTTTTGCCTGTGGATGTCGTAAAAGACGACATCTATGCTAGAGAAGGAAGATTCCAAACAAAACCCTATGTCAACACGTCTGGCCAGCGTCGTATAGTAGGTCAATTTCCCTCCCATTGCCGAGGAGACCCGAGCCGTACATGCCCTTCGATGTTGACGATTCATTATTCATCCATCCCTGTTTCTTTTATCGAAATTCCTTTTAGAATTATATTTTTTACTTAAAAACATGGACTTGGCTTCCAAATTTTATTCTAAAGATATAATTATTCGCAGATTATTATACATATATTATTGCAATGGGTGTATTTTATTAAAAAAATATATAATTGTTGTTTTAATGTTTGAGAATATTACAGTATTGGAAATTGTTACTAATAATAAGATTATACAATGCGTTGTTGCAAAAACGAGAAGGAAAACGTAATAAAAACTAACTAAAAACTAAACGTAATAAAAAGTCGTAATAAGACTCAATACCAAGCTGTCTGACCAGCATGGTTTAATAAGGTCAATTTTCAATTTCCCACCTATTATGGAAAGGAAGATGATGAATAATAACTAAAAAAAAAGGAAATGTAAACATGTCTTAGAATATAAACAAAAATAAATATGCATTATTTATTTATTGTAGATAATGATGCGAAATATGAGGCAATTCATGTCGGGAATGAAGAATTATCTCGTCAAACATGGCGAAAGAGAGTTTGAGAAAGAAGTGGAAAAAGAAAGACTCAAGGTGAGCTGTTTTCAATATATTTGATAATAATTACTCTTAAATGCTGCTTAAAGATATTGCGAGCTTAAAAAAGTGTTTTACATATGCCAGTTATATATTTTATTCATTAATAAAAATATTGCCGTATGGTCACGGAGTAAGAATACAGGTCAGGTCACCACTCCCTATCTTACTCGTGAATGTCGTAAAAGACCCCTTAGGGATATAATATGCCTATAACATCTTTGCAAGAGAAGGAAAACTCGAAATAAAACCCTATACAAACCTGTCTGACCAGCATGGTCTAGTAAGGTCAATTTCTCTCCTATTGTGAACGAGGGTCAAGCCCAATAGTGGGACATGTATGAGTTGAGATGAATGAAATGAAAAAAAATTAAACGACTCCTGTCTAATAGTATTATTGCATTTATATTAATTTTATTACTACCTATATGCGTGGTAGCTAACGGCTACGAATAGAAGAAAGAAGAAAGAAAGAAAACATATTTATTCGATGCTGAGCCACACGTCACAATATATATGGTTAAGCATACATACGTCTCACATAAACATTAAAAATATTATAATAACAGAACAGATACGTAGGTACGTAGCTAGGTGCTATTCTTAATGTGCTTAAAGGAATCACGACAATAGCCGAAGTGAATGAAGGCAGCCGATACCACTCGTCCGCCTACAAAACAGTCAGTCAGCTAGAGAGCTGCGATCATGACGGCCGCTGCCTCACGCTAATTATATTATGTATATGAGGAATCGTATGAATGATTGCCGCTCACCCACTAATACTACCAGCCCTTACATTTATCGTGGGTGTCGTAAAAGATGATGTCTCTGGGCCAACTCCATCTAATACCGTCTGATCAACAATTGCTTCCTAAGGAGAATTGACGTTATGCAGGCAGACGGTCATAAAACTATGTATTGCCAATAACTTTTGCAGTAAATATTATGAAAGAAGAGTACATATTGAGTCGATCCCAAGTAATTGGGATAAAAGCAAAATGATAATTAATTCCATTAGTAAATATACACAAATTCTTTATTATTGTTGTTACTGCTTTTCAATAATAATACACTTTATCGTAAGTGCAGCCAATAGCATGTGATTCCTCCTTCTAATTGATAATCTAGAACAGCAATTTGATTGTAGTCTTTAAAACGATCTTTTGTTGCTTTCACACATGTGATATGGCTAGGATATCTCTAAATGTATCAAATTTACTACTCTCAATGTGAGGCAAGTGGAAACCAATGTCCAAATGAATGGTGTGGCTCTAGACCTTGTAGAGTCAACCGTTTACTTCAGAGGGGACCTCATATTGAAAAGTTATCGAGTAGGCTTGGCTTAGCTCAACGACTGAATATTGAAACACCTAGAATGGTTTATTTCGCTTATTTCCATAGTCTTATGTCTTACGGCATATTACTGTGGGGATGCTCCGCGGACTTTAATAGAATATTTGTTCTTCAAAAAAGGGCTGTCCGTGCAATTTATAATCTAGGCCCAAGAATCTCACTTTGGGAGAAATTCAAACAAATAAATATTCTAACTGCTGTATCACAATATATATATGAAAATATAATGTATGTCAAAAAAAATATCGCTAACTTTAAGAGATATTGTGACATTCATGAAATGAATACTCGTAATAAGGACAAATTAGTTGTACACACTACTCGTCTTCAAAAAATTGGCAAATCATTCACGTTCAAAGCAATAGTCCGCCACCAAAAAACAGTATTTGGGATGACTAAGAGGCAGTATGGTTACTACATTTTTAAGCATGCCTGAACCTTCATACATCCTCAAATGAGATTTGTTAAACTTTTTAAACTTTCAGAGTATACGCTTCTACAATAGATAGATCCGAGACCTGCCTATGAAAAATTTTAAAAAAGCCATCAAGAATAGACTTTGTAAAAAAGCTTACTATAAAATCTCGGACTATGTAGATGATAATACAGATTGGTTGTGAGCAGCTCCTCATTCAGCAATTTCCTTATTATTTTAAATATACTGTTTTCTTTTTAACTTTTATTGTAAAGTGTAGCGTGTTTTGCCTAACGAAATTTTGTATTCTCACCGTTTGTAACATATTATGGTGTTGGTCATGCTCACAGAAGGATCTACTTGCGGTAGCTGCGTGGAGCGGGTCTCTCCCTTCCCTCCATAGTAGTTGAGGGGAGTGATGGCTGCTCTAGTAGTTAACTCGTGATCGGGTGCCGCTTGTGGTCCAGCCATAATCGTTTGAATTATATTAAGTATCTTGCGGTTCGAAGGGCATCACACTGGAGCTAGTTCTTACAAAACATGTACACAATTGTATATCTAGTAAGAAAAAAAATAATAATTAAAAATAATAGACAAGCCCGCTGAGTTTCTTGCCGGATCTACTCAGTAGCGGTCGCGTTCCGATCCGGTGGTAGTACATTTTTTTGAAAATTGTAAACTTGACAATATGTAAGTGCCCTCTCGGGGTTTATGCATAATAAATGATTTGAATTTGATAGGAATTAGTTGATGAAAAGATCGGGTACCGGTGGCCCGCCCACGTGGTGCTTGAGAAAGGTACTCACCCAGCGGGCTATGCGCTCATTCTCTGCCCTTTCCCGTCGCGATCGGACAGTGCGTAATGCACCATTGTCTGCCGCTATAAAAAAGGATAGGCATTTTCTCAATAGAGAGAACATTACGGCGATAATATACGGCGCCACGCTATTTAAATAAACATGCATTTATTAAACGCAATACCCGAAATATGATAACAACATTCCAGCAACTTTTAAACAAATAATTACGTATAACAGGATATGACACATATTGAATTTATTTACCAAATGCATTAGCGTTCTACAATAAATAAACAATGCCGATTAGATTTTAAATCGTCTGGTATTAAATCAATATTTATGGTATATTGTTTATGTATTCCATAGTTCGTCTAGCTAGTATTATAGGTCAAATATCGCCTAAACGATTACATTACAAATTTCAATATTGCAGATATACAAAAAAGCGACAAAAACTATTTTCATATAATAGTTTTTCCGTGTGATGACGAAATAAGAATGCTATTAACCAATACATTACCCGTGGATGTCGTGATCTTTCACGACTAAGGCGTATAATATGCATATAATATCTGTCCAAAGAAGGAATATTCTAAATCTTATATCTTTAAGCGAGCAATTCTTGTATATATATATATATATATTCAGGATCTTGATAACGGCTCCAACGATTTTGATGAAACTTGGCATACTAAAGGTTTCGGGGCCAAAAAATCGATCTAGCTAGGTTTTATTTATAGAAAATGTTGTTTTGTTGGTGTTTTTAGCTAATCAATACAATGACATTAGAATATGGATTCAAAATTCGCCGTCAACGTCAAGAGTGGCGATAGCTCAGTTGGGAAATTGTCCAGTTTTTTTTGTTTTGGCATTCAAACAGTGTGGGATCGAATCTCGATGTTATTATTATTCTCTTTTTGTAATGTTTGATATGTGTTTAATGATGCATTATATCGCATGTACATTGAGGGCGCGGGGAGGGGTGCGCCACTATACATATACAACATTCCTCCCCCTATTGAAAATAGTTACGTTAAGTTGACCACAGTTACAATAAGTTAACAATAGTTAAAAAAAATCGTAAAATATACTATATATGTATACAAATCAGTTTTAAAAATATTTTCTATAGCAGACCTTTGGTTGATTACGCAAGAATCTTTTAGGTGAAATTATATCATCAATTTGTGATTCCTCTTGGGTCTTTGGATCAGCTTCCGCCTCCTCAAACTCGTCTTCAGTGCTAGAGTCTTTCTCTGCTGCCCCTACTTGAACACTGTGAGACTGAGTTTCCGTCTCGTTTCGCTTCTGGTGGATATCTATATCACCATCATCCCTCCTCTCGTCCTCTCCTCTCAGCGAGGATGTGTTCGAATCGTAAAATTCCATTCTTCGTTTAGGTAAACTATGTGGAATTATCTGAGATGGAGAACTACGAGTCCTTGAGACGCCTGGCGAGCTTATTATGGTAGAGGGTTTCGTTAGCACTGGATCCGGTGGTGCATGCAATGGTGACGATGGAGGCGACGGCGATGGGAGTGGTGATGGCGGCAAGGATAACTTAGACCCGTTCGCATTTGAAACTTGCTCATCATATTGATGACCGTCTCCTATGCCTTTATACACCATCAACTGATTTATATGCCTTTTGTACATTTGTAAGTTAGCCTGATCTTGTACTAGATAAATAACTCTTCCTATTTTTCTTATTATGACCCCCTTACCCCAAGTAAACTTAGTACCATTTACAATATTCTTATAAAGGACAACATCATTTTTCTTTAGATGCTTCATTTTAATTTCACCTTGATTTTTAGTTTGCAAGAACTGTTTGTTTTTAAAGATGTTAGAGATAGGCGGTGACGAGGTTGTCGAGGGCTTTGCATTAAGTAAATCTAATCGCGTCCTTAACTTTTGACCGAATACCATTTGAGCAGGAGACAACCCAGTAGTCGTGTGAACCGAATTACGGTAATCCATGAGGTATTTTAATAATTTAAGATTTGTCTCCTTCGCAGTTTGGCTGGATAAAAGACAAGATTTTATACCCTTTTTGATGATTTTCACACATATTTCTGCCTGACCGTTACTGGCAGGGTGATAGACAGGGGAAGTTAAGTGACAAATCCCGTTCGAAACACAAAACGATTGAAATTCGCGCGAAGAAAAAGCTGTACCATTGTCACTTACTATCGTTTTCGGAACGCCAAATCTTGACATAAAATCACATAATTTCCCAATTAGTGCCGCAGAAGTGGTGGTAATATTCATATTGTATACTTCTACCCACTTTGTGTACGCGTCTACGAGTAGTAAATATGTACAACCGCTAATTGGGCCCAAGAAATCAACATGTATTTTTATAAAAGAACCGCGTGGAGGCGAGGGGCGTAGATGTATGCACACATCGCACGACCCTATCATTCTTTCTAAAGCTTGATCGATGCCCGGAAACCAAAACCGTGACCGGGCCTCCGCTTTAGTTTTAACAATACCTAAATGTGAAGAATGTAATTCCTTCAATACAGGATCATACAATTTTTTAGGTATAACAACTTTGTCTCCCCTCCTCCTCCTCCTCCTCCTCCTATCCTCCTATCCTCTCATGACGCAACCGTTTTCGTATGCCAATTGTGATCTACACAAATGGTATGGTTTTAACCGCACATCATCCATTTTTGGCCGCCACCCATTCAAAATAAAATGTACGACTTGCCTTAAGACAGCGTCATCGTGAGTCTCATTGCGTAAAATCTCCCGAGTGAGTGGCATACTGCCGTCTACAACGAAACAAAAGTGGCGCGATCGTATGCCACCTCGCAGTTGCAACATCTACACTGTTCAGTACACGCGCACTCGTGAACTGTACGCGGCAAGCTTGCGCGCGACAAATAATCTGCGGTATTATTATTGCTGCGCACGTATTCTATGTTATAATTATAACTATTTAAAAACAAAGCGTACTGTTGCAATCTATTTGCTGACATTTCTGGTATCCCTTTATACGGCCCAAAAATAGACAATAACGGTTTATGATCAGTTCGTAAGGTAAACGGTTTACACCTGAACCTGAAACCATCGCACGCCGTAAATAATAGCGGTGGCTTTTCTTTGTATTTGAGCGTATCGCTTCTCCGCAGAATTCAGCGTGCGCGACACAAATGAAACCGGCCTCTACTCCGTCAGCTCCTACTTGTGATAGAACAGCTCCCAACCCACTCGGTGATGCGTCTACCGATAAAATTACTTTCGCGGTTGGATCGAAATGTGCGAGGACCTGATCAGACGTCATCACTTCCTTTATCTTAGTAAAGGCGGTATCGTGTATATCACTCCACTGCCATTTACTACCTTTCTTTAATAGTTCGTATAATGGACTAAGAATAGTGGCTGCGTTCGGCACGAAGTTCCTGTAATAATTAATTAATCCTAGAAATGATTGTAGTTGAGTAACGTTAGTGGGCACCGGCGCTCCCACCATAGCTTTAATTTTTTCTGGCGCCTTTTTTAATCCGTCTTTTGTGATTATATATCCAAGGTAATTAATTTTTTCTTGGAAGAAACTGCATTTTTCTTTTTGCAAGGTTAATCCTGCATTCTCCAAACGCTCCATAACCGTGTGAAGCCTATCCAAATGGTCCTGTTTATTTTTAGCAGTTATTAATATATCGTCTAACAGACATAAGACACCGTCTATACCCGACAATACACTTTCGATTGCGCGTTGAAAAATAGACGGTGCACTAGCCAAGCCAAACACTAGACGTGTAAATCTGAATAGCCCACGATGTGTATTGATGGTTGTTAGATTCCTCGATTCATCCTCTAAAACAAATTGATTATAGGCCATCGACAAATCTAATTTACTGAAGTGTTGGGCCCCATGAATCTTCGAAAACAACTCATTTATTGTGGGAAGTGGATACTGTTCTATTAATAATTGTTTATTTATGCTGATAGAATAATCCACACATAACCTGACTGTCCCATTCCGCTTTCGCACTGGAACTATCGGGGAAACGTACTCTGCAATACTTATAGGTTGTAAAATACCTAGATCCACTAACCTATCTATTTCTTGGTTCACCTTCTCACGCAAAGCAAAAGCTACGGGCCGTGCCTTACAGAACACCGGCTTCCCATCATCTTTTAATGATAATTTTATTTTGTATTTGTTAAAAGTGCCCAATTTGTTTGAAAATAGCTTCGAATATTTAATTTGAAGATTCTTGACAAATATATCTGAATCTAAACAATAATTAACCGGCATTAATTGTAATCGAACTGAGGAGGCGGAAGCGTAAAAATTATGACGTTCCCCAAATCTAATACACTTCGGGGTAAAATGGTTATCTAGGAGTGAGAGTAAGTCTTCATAGGGTACATCAATGACGTCCTTAGGCAATGCTAGATCCGTTACTAACTTGTAGGTACTCTCGGTGAGTGCGCTGAGAAGGATCGCCTTCCTTTTCCCGCCCACGGGAGCTGTTGTATTCGTAATATTATTTGCTATAAAATATTGCGATATACGACCTTTATACGTTTTCCACGTTTGCACATTGTGGTCGAATGTGTGCAATATACCAAATTGCACGCCGGGATTAGACATTATTATCTTATACATATTTTCTAATTTCGGGTACTCGTCGCCACTGTTAGATATTGGAAATACAACTGAAACGATCGCTTGCTAGTTATGCACTATTTAATGATGCATTATATCGCATATACATTGAGGGCGCGGGGAGGGGTGCGCCACTATACATATACAACAAATATATATCTAAATAAATTCAACAAAAATATACCGAGGGAAGCTCGGTCAACCAGATATTAAAATCCTATACTAACATGTTTGACTAGCATGATATACCTAATAGATGACTTGCCCTCTTATTGGGGAGGTCGCTCGAGTCCAGCAGTGGTACGTTTATAAGCTAAGATGACTATAATAATTTAAGTTCCAAGTTATAATTGAATTAACTATCCTATATTATTATGGCAGTAAGTTCATCTTCTAGGTATTTCAAATTAGACTCCTTAATGTAAGACTATGAATTCAATCATAGAAATCGTAATAATAAGATATATATTATTTAGTGAAAGATAGGCGTACCCATGTCATAAAGAGGACGACCCCCTACTAGATGAACTGACATCATCTTAAAAGGCGCAAGGAACCGTTGGATGCTAGTGGTACAGGACCGTTCCAAGTGGCATTCCCGTGGGGAGGCCTATGTCCAGCAGTGGACATCTGTAGGCTGATGGATAGATGGATGAAAGAGTTTTAGTCAATTGTCCGGCATTGACTTACGCAGGTGATTGAAGACCTCTGAAGTGATATCAAAATATAAAAGCTACGTGTTTTGCCAACCTTTTAATGAAAAAATTATTTTTATTATACATTTTTAAGCATGGTAAAATATTCTCTAAAATGCAGTATTTAGATGAAAAATGTATGTTTTGAAGTTAAATCCGTGAAAATAGTGTTATTTCAAATCTATTATATATTTGCGTAAACATCAAAAATCGTTAACATAATTATCTCTAATCTTCAACAGCTGAAACCAACGGAGTTTCTAAACCTGGATGCAATACTGGAAGGCGTGATGCACCGCCTAGTTGTACGACCATTACGGGCGCGCTTATATTCACTGCTTGCTGCGTGGCACGCAGCCGATGTACGCAGGCTTCACGCTGCAATAGAACGCGCTCAACACGCTACACCACTGCAAATGGGAATCAAGGTAATGCTTTGCCAATATTTAGTTAGTCTTATGAGAAATTAAGAATACAATATGTTGTACTAGCTGTCCGCTATTAGATACAGACTCGGTTACAGGCTAGGATAATGTTAAAACCTTTACCGCTTAAAACCATTATAAGAATTTCGACGTAGTGTTGATGACACTGTCAGGCAATTTAGTTAATGTACTACCCTAATATGTTGTTTTTTATCCGTTAGACGTCGACTTTAAACAAAAATAATACAGTAAAATAATTATTTATAAAAATAATGTAAAAAATAATCATTAGAAGTTTCTTTTTTATTTCAGGAGTCAACGAAAGTGCCTTCAACAGCGGTGTTAGCTATAATATCGAAGAACTTCCTCAAGATGCAAGAGGCTGACTCTCCATTGGATAAACTTGAAAATCTTCTAGCGGCTATTTCTGTCATGTTCAACGCAGTAAGTTTCTTCATCATTATCATTTAGCATTTTGCCATTCACCGTTCGACGTACGCCTTCCTCATAAATTATGGTATAGTGCCGTAATCATCATGCTTGGCAGACGAGTTGGTGAACGCAATGAAATGCAAACTCTCCTGGTGAGAGCGATAACTGAGCCATAGCCCATGAGCAAATAAGTAACACTGGTAATTGTATTCTTATCTTGACACCTTGGGGGAAAAGAGAAAATTCGTACATTAGATTTGTACATCAGATGTCATTTGACTTCTTAAAGTAATGACTGAAAAATCCATACTAATATTATAAATGCGAAAGTAAGGATGTTTGTTTGTTTGTTTGTAACGCTTTCACGCTTAAACCACCGAACCGATTTCAAAAATTCTTTCACCAATGGAAAGCTATAATATCAGGGAGTAACATAGGCTATATTTTATCCCGGTATTCCCACAGGAACGGGAACTACGCCGCGGGTAAAGCGACTGAAACCGAAGCGAAGCGAGGGCGGGTTGCTAGTTAATATATTGTTTACTTTTAGATTCGTGGTGAACGCAGCGTGGGTGCGGATGATTTATTACCCGTGCTAGCATGGTGCGTAGCTCGTTGTCGGCTGGTATGCGCAGAACTGGAAGCGGAGCTAATGGCAGGACTTCTGCCCGCGGCTTTGCTTGCCGGCGAAGGTGGCTACTATCTCACGGCACTCTTCTCTGCCGTCGCCGTTCTCAAGAGATTGGCTCCTGAACATTCTTCAGATACAACTTCTCCTGTTAGTAAATACAATATATTATTTAAGGTTTATATAACTTAAGAAGCAGGACTATGGAATCGATTGCTCCTTATAAAAATGTCTATACTTACCATTTCAACAGCCTAAATATTAGTATAGTCGATTATGTTATGCGAAAATATACTTTAACGATAGACTACATAGACGATATTGGGGTGGTAATTGAACTGCTATGCCACATTGTTCAGATTTGCTAGTCAGTAATCAATAAAATCAATTGCTTCCAGCATTTTATTTTATTTCGAGTTTCTTGTATTGCTTATCTTAAATCCCTTAATCGTCTTTTATAATAGCCACGGGAACGGGAATCATGCTGAATTGTATTCATCATCCGCTCCTATACTAACACGCAAAATATCACGTCTTTGTCGTGATAGAGTAGTTATTTAGTATTATATTATTAACTAGCAATCCGCCCTCGCTTCGCTTCGGTTATAGGTTATAGTCGTTTTACCCGCGTAGTTCCCGTTCCCGTGGGAATATCGGGATAAAATATAGCCTAGCTTACGCCCTGATATTATAGCTTTCCATTGGTGAAAGAATTTTTGAAATCGGTCCAGCCGTTTTGAAGATTACCCGGAACAAATAGACAGACAGACAGACAAAAATTTTTTAATTGCTATTTTAGGCATAGGTGTCGTGCAAATAACCGTGTGAGCATGAAAAAAGCCGATTATTTTGACATTACAAACAGACACTCCAATTTTATTTATTGGTATAGACTAGCAACCCGCCCTCGCTTCGCTTCGGTTATAGGTTATAGTCGTTTTACCCACGTAGTTCCCGTTCCCGTGGGAATACCGGGATAAAATATAGCCTAGTTTACGCCCTGATATTATAGCTTTCCATTGGTGAAAGAATTTTTGAAATTGGTCCAGCCGTTTTGAAGATTACCCGGAACAAACAGACAGACAGACAAAAATTTTTTAATTGCTATTTTAGGCGTAGGTGTCGTGCAAATAACAGTGTGAGCATGAAAAAAGCCTATTATTTTGACATTACAAACAGACACTCCAATTTTATTTATTGGTATAGATTTGTACTTCCAATAATTACCAAAGTTTCCTTCCAGTGGCGCCGCGGTTCAATGGATACGCTACGTGAACAGTGTCCGGTTGCGGTGATTCGTGTGGTACTGCCGGACGAGTGCCGGGGCTCTATTCGGCGGGTGCCGGTGCCGTGCAGGCCCGGCGCCAGGGCAAGGGATTTGTGTCGTGCGCTGGCTCATGCAGCCGCGATAACTAATCCACAGGATTATGCATTATTTGCATTACATGATGGACATGGTAAGACATCATTATCTTCATCATCGTTACAGCTTCTACACGTCCCACAGCTAGGCTCGAGCCTCTTCCACATGGGAGGAGAAAAGGACCTACTATACCACGCTGGCAGACGGATTGGTATAGGGTTTTACCTCGAGTATTCCTTCTCTACTACGACTAATCGTTTTTTTTAGTTTATAATGGCAGGCTGCCATTATAGGCACCACTGATGACAAGTAACCCTGCTCCGGTGGTCGGCCCAACGACGAAGGCGACGTGCATCGTGGGTGGGTTGCGGGAGTTGCGTGCTTACGCCCCTATGTCGCCCCGGACGGAGTGGTACGAGGAGCGCGACGACCGCAACCCACCCCAAAAAAAAAAAAAAGGAAAATTTTCTCTGAACGGGTAACAATGTAAAACGTCTACATTTAACTGTACAATTTTAGTCTTCTGTAATAGTTGTCGTGCCTGTTTGATTACTGGGTATACATTCAGGATTATTTGTATAATTGTCATAGCGAAATGAGAAAACCTAACAATCTCTGAGAATGAGGGTCAAGCAAGTTATATGCTTTTTGCCCCATATCAAAAATTCCAAACTTAATTCATTGTGACTAAATACAACAAGAAAGTCGACAATAATTAATACATAAAATAGTCGTAACCAAACAAAATACAAATAGTTAACGGTTATAAAAAATGTAATAAAAAAAACCGTGACGGCAATTTTACAAAATGGTAGTCCCAAAAGATTCCAAATTAGTTTAATGAAAGAAAATGATTTAGATGGTATTCTTAAATGGCCAATATATTTACTAAAAGTGCATTATTGGCATACATACATTTTAGCCTACATACGTTTCACTGCTGGGCTCGGGTGGCTACTATGGACGTGTTTATATATGGTTTTATTTTGAGTTTTCGTTTACATAGCCATAATCATTATTATACATATATCTTAGTCGTCTTTTACGACACCCACGGGCAAGATAGGGGGAGGTGAATTGTATTCCTACTCCATCATCACACAACTTTTTACAATTATTTAATTTTATTTAATTTAGGTTTTTAATTTTGGGTTTATTCGCAGAAACAATGTTGAACGAGAACGATTGCCCACAAGAAGTAATGTCGGAGAAGAGCGGTCAGAACTACACACTCGCATATAGGAGAATAGATGCGAAGATTGCTTGGCCACAACAGGCCCTACTATCCTATCCATAGTGACTCTTCTCAATAACTATGTAAAGGGCTGTAATACACATCGACCTACTGTAGCAATACTGAATTATATTTTCATGAAACATAATATTAGCGATTACATGCAAATCTTCTAATTTAGTTCAATCAAATGATCATTCTTCTGTCAGCTGTTATTTTTGGTCACTAATTCCAAAAATGACATCGATATTGGCAAATCAATTCCAATTCCTTTTTATGCAAATCGGGAGATTAAATACTAAAGCGACTAATTAATTAATATAGAAAGGACCTATGAGTCCATTCATCAGGTCTATAAATGTCTGCTATTTGTCATAAACAACCCAATAGGGGGTATAATTAACCTGTTACGTTATAAGCCCTTTATTAAAGTACCGTGGATGGATTCATGTGAGTTTTTAGCATACATGGTTATTAAATATATTAACGATAGGATCGCTATAACTATAGATATTCTACAGACGGTCGGTGTATATAGTCCATAAAAAGTAATAATAATCTCTTAGATTGTGTAATATCGTGCTCACTACCCTTAAGACAGCATAATTATTTTTGGGAACGAAAACAAAATATATTTTTATCACCTAAACAATAATAAAGTGATATTTTATTCAACTGATTTATAAGTGCTAACGTTTTCTAAGCTTACGTATAAGTACATCGCTTATAGGCAATGTTTTAAAGCGTTATTACTCAACGAGCGTATTCTAATGTCATGTAATTGTAGCTTTTTTACTCATTAGTTTAAGTAATTAATAAATAATATTATATTCTGACTGAACTTTTGGGTGGCATCCCTATTTTGTACATTTTTGTAATGATTATGAAAGATGTCTTTCGTAATTTGAGTGGAGAGTGATTGTAAAATAAGGGACTAATATTCACCGTTTTTATTTTGATTTGTTTAATACGCCGACCTAAATATAAATACGCGTTTAGGAACTATACTCAGTCTTATAAAGGCGGAACTTATTACTCGTGTGTAGGATTGTGTTCCCTTAAATTTTAACGCGTATTTTTACATTTTAATAACTTACCAAATTGTCGTTTTAATTTAAATTAAAATTAAGTATTCATTTAAAAATTTTTTCTAGTGTTAAAATTTACTTTTGAAGTATAATATACATATTTTTACTCTTACTAACTTGTTTATGAACTGTGATGTTAATCGTATTAATTAGTAATATTATAAGGTTTTTGTATTAATTTTTGTATATTCGTAGAGTTGTTTCTTAATATAATTTATTTATATGTAATTTTAAGATGAATAACCAACAAAATCATTAATTTAATGGGTAAATTATAGTGCTGATATAAGTGTGTTGATTTTTGATTGTGCGCAATACTAATGTAATCTAATTATTTCTCGTAATATGTACCTTCTTTATATTATAAATATTTAAGCGAATGCGATCACGAAAGTTTACCCGTTATTTGAATATATTCAGAATAATATTATGCATCGATTCAAACAATAAAGGACAATGTCATTTTTAGCTCTCTACAGATAATACATCGGATATACCTACATGATCATTTCTGATGTTGACACGAGGATTACACATAATAAATAAAACTGTTTTTACGCATATTTTCTCGTTTTTATCGCGAAATACAGACCGTAGACCGTGGAAATAGTTTTATTGTTCTTTTTACTTGATGGATTAAATTTAAACTTTGGTTATCAAATACCAATGATCATGTAATAATTGCCGTAGCTTGTCCCATTATCCGTACAGGATTATGAACTTTTTTACATCTGTGGCTGAGATTTTGGCGTGACTCAACAGATGACGCTATCTTTATTTACTGAATTGCAACTTTTGAGTTGTCTACAAAAGCCTATTTTTTAGTTTTTAAACTACCTGTTCTAATTTTGTAATAATACGATTTTTAAGCTAGTCTGCTATAAAATGTTGATCGTATGTATATCCAGTAATATATTTCAATACGGTTGTTTTGTTTTAGGGCGAACATTTTGTGAACTCGGAACAATGTCCTTTGTAGTTTGTTTAGTTGCGTAAAACTTGTATAAGCAATAGCACTATTTAGGGCTTGGAGAAATGTTATAAATCATATATTAAATAAGTTTTATCTTTAGTATACTCTACTATATCTCAAAATTGGTAACAGTCGATATTTTTATTGCACGAACAATAGAAATATTGAACTAATCTTCGATTTGATTGCATGCTTATTTTCGACTTTCTTGAATAGCCAACTATATATAACACAATAGTGTTTAAATAAAATACTTGTTAATACAAGTATAAAATTATTTATCACCTTTGATATTAAATAAGAATCCATTTTTGATACCTATTGAATGTAATGAGAACGCCTGATAAAGTATGTTTTAGTATCAAAGTATAAGACAAGTCTAATGAATATTAAATTTAATACTTTTAAAGAGCTGATTAAAGTAAGTCTTATAACTTGCGCAGTCCTTTACCGCCATAAGTCATTGGACGAATTGGTGGAGGTTGTCCTACATGACGTGATCCGATACGCGGTCGCTACTCGAGGGCCTTTATTTCCTAGCGGTTATTAGTTCATTCACCGATTTGGTCTGCTCATCGTCACTTAGCTTACTGACGTGTTATGGCAATTACACTAGTTCTTCTACGGATTTTCGTAGTTCGAATCTTAAATCGCAAAAATAACTCTCAAACATAGTCCGCTTAATAACACGCTGAGCGATTTTGAGCCTAGTTTTAAATTTAACATTTCAAGACCAAGTTTTCTTTAAATGCTTTTGATAAACTCAAGACATGACACATACTTCTCCTGACTGTGGCGTGTTTATACTTCCATATGCTTTTTTATAATTTGTTTGTTTATCATATTTCAATGAAATAACATTTCTCCAAAGCTACTTCTAGTTGTTGAATAAAGGAATTAGGCCATAGTGTGATATGAGACGAACAAAAGTTGTTACCATAAATCACCTCATATTTTCAACGGCATATAATAATTCTGAATGCATAACCGTTTAAAGTGCAGTGTATAGCCATTTTATATTTATTACGTCATTCTTATTAAAGTTAGTTGTAAAACACGTGTACTTGTGTTTTGATAAAAATTTTCAGTCATATTGTGAAGGAGTAAATAAATTTTTACCAAATTTACATGTTGGTTTTTTCTTACGTTTATTACTTATCATACACAAACAAATAAAAAAGAGAAAATTATCTTTATGAGGACATTTTTCAAGCCGTCCAGTTGCGTGCTAAGATACAAACAAAGTTTCACTTCACTATATTCTCTTTCCGCCTGGTGACAGAGTAAGAATACAATTCACCACTCCTTGTCTTGCCCTTGGATGTCGTAAAAGACAGTTAAGGGATACAACAACAATAATATGCACATAACATCTGTGCAAGAAAAGGATAACTCGAAATAAAACCCTATACCAACATGTCTGACCAGCATAATACAGCAGTTTATTTTTATTTCCCTCCTAATTATTTAGAATGTCTTTTTCCTGTATGGTAATGGAGTAAGACTGCAATTCACGACTACATTTTCTGTCGGTGGGTATCGTAAAGAAACGACTATACTCGTTCCAACCATTTATTTTACTTTTGGCAGGTCGAATTCTGATCAATTAGTGTTGTACCAATGTATTACGGATACTATGTTTTGTAATAATCGATTTTAGTCAGGAAGAACTTTTAATCGATTTAACACGGATATTTTATTTTTGCTTAAATACATATTTCATATTATTTAAAAACTTCACTTCTGTAAATATATTTGTTATTTGGGCACATTAATTTTTGCATACCCACTAATTCAGTCCTCCCAAAATATTTTACTTTGTACTTTGCAAAATAAAAAATAACTACTTTATGAAGCATTTTTCCATTAAGCGGGGTCCGCTGCTCCAAACTTTACTTAGAGACAATGGCGCTCTCGTCTACGGTAGTAAATCACTAATTTTCTCATCCAGCCTACCCCTTTTTTTAAGCCGAATTGGCAACACTGAACGGCGCGCCGGCGACGCCATTTTGTTGTGTTGTCTGTCACTCGCAACAAGACTCCCGTGCTAGTCACATTTCTGTTCGCTGAGTGCTCTTTCATATTTTTCATACGCTGTGTTGAGTATTTATATTCCACCGTATTGATTTCATTGTTCTTACTTTGATTGAGTTGAGCGTATCGTTCCTCCCAGTAAGATTTTACTTGCAAAATGCCGAAAGGTATTGTGCTTAAAGGACAATCCAGAGAGTTAGTGCTGCGGCTTCGTGAATTTTTTGAAAAGGAAAGCCGCAATGGCGGATTCCTTATACCAGTAACCCAAGTTAGAGACCGTGTTGCAGCAGCATTAGGTATTAGTGCTCCAACGGTGGCGAAAATCACTAAAGAAGCCTATGGTAGTAGAGGTATTGAACAGAACAAGCTATCTACGCCTAAGAAAAAACGTCAGCCCCGTAAAGTGACAGCAATTGACAGTTTTGATACTGATGCTATTCGTCGTCATATATACAATTATTACACAAGCAAAGAGATTCTTACTTTGAAAAAATTAGTAGCGTCTCTACGAAATTGTGGCTTGTTTCGTGGTCAAAAATCTTCTTTGTCAAAGGTGCTGCACCAAATCGGGTTCTTGTATAAGAAATCCGACAAAAGAAAAATTTTAATGGAACGTCGTGATATAGCCTTGTCTCGCTGTGAATTTTTAAGACAAGCGAAGAAAATAGAAGACTGGTCGAATGTCGTTTTCACAGATGAAACTTGGCTCAATGCCAATCATTCCATACCAAAAGGTTGGACTGACGATACTGCTGCTTCTACTTCTGTAGTGCTAATGGGGAAAGGTGAACGCCTCATCATTTGCCATGCGGGAACTACAAAGGGATTTGTACCAGACGCTCTGTTAGCGTTCAAATAAAAAAAAACAGGAGACTATCATGAGGAGATGAATGCGGACGTGTATGAAAAGTGGTTCAGAGAAATGCTTACATCACTTGAAGAGCCATCAACAATATTTATTGATAATGCACCCTATCACTCTCGCCAAATTAATAAAATGCCAACACAGGCCAACAAAAAACACGAGATTATAAACTGGCTTCGTGATAAGCCAGTTTCGGGGTAGATGTGGACGAATCCCTACTAAAAGTAGAATTACTTAAAATATTAAAAAGTAAAAAGCAGCCAAAACGATATGTCATCGACGAAATGGCAGCAGAATATGGGCATGTTGTAATCAGAATTCCTCCGTACCACTGTCAATATAATCCAATTGAAATGATCTGGGCACAAGTCAAAGGACACGCCGCAAGAAACAATACAACTCCTCCTTTCACAGCAAATAAAATGCTTGAACTTTTAAAAAACGCATGTGCTAGTGTGACGCCTGAAAACTGGGCGAGTGTCGTCAACAAGACAAAAAATATAATATTCTCTGATTGGGATCGGGAAATTGAATTTGACAACATACCTACACAAGAGTTAATAATAAACACTGCAGATGATTCAAGCGACGATTCGAGTTCGTATGAAGAATCCGACGATTCGTTATAATAAAATAATATTAAAATATTTTGGTTGTTTTATTTCATGTTATAGGTATGATGAGAAGATTTTTATATCTCCCTGATACAATTTTAACGTGTTGTCTATTACAACAATTCAAAACTCAGTTGTCAGCTGACTTAACTGCAAATAAGTGTAATCGATTATTTGCGATTCATTAGTTTGCACCGAATACTTTTGATCCTGTCACTAGATGCGATAGAACGTAACTTTTTTTATAACGGAAATGAATTATCACTTAAATTTTATGAATAGAGCTATTTACGGCATATTAATTAATGTATTTAGTGGGTAATAATTAAGATATATAAATATTATTGGGCAGTTTATATATTTCTCTGTTCACTCGTTTCAAAGTTAATAATTGCGTATAATGAAACAGTTACGTCCTAAAGCATGTGTCAAAAGTAAAATAAATGGTTGGAACGAGTATAAGCGTTATATGCAGTTAACATTTATGCAAGAGAAGCAGTACTCGAAACAAAACTCTGTGCTAACCCATCTGATCCATGAGGTAGGTAGGTCAATTTCCGTCCTATCATGGAGAAGGTTCAAGCCTAACAGTGACGTATATGAGTTGAAATGATGATGATTTTGAACGTCCATCTCCATAAGGTAGCCACAGTAAATTTTCATCTTTTAATTGAGATGGAAAAAGCTGAATAATGTTGGTGTAAGATCTACGCTTCCCCCTTTTGACGTAAAGTCGTTGACTACATGTCACCATTAAATATAGATTCTAAACTTATTCATTAACTTATTAATTATTGTAAGAAATAAATAAAAACCATTTCTTCGACGACACATTTAAAAGAAGAAAAATTCCAACTAAAACTTACAAATATGTCCCGCCAACGTATACTAAAGTATAATAATCGCATTGAGTTGGCGAGACATGTGTGATAAGACCAGTTTGTTCCCCACTTCCTTATTGGGTTGTACCTACTGAGAACACCAAATCTGACCTCTTTGTACAAACTCAGAATTCTACCAACCTTTACATTCTCGTGGGTATGGTAAAAGAAGACTAAGAGTTTTACATCGACAGATAGTCAGCAAATACATTCCCATGAATACTTGAGGACGGGCAGGCTGCTGCTCATAAAACTATTAACAAAACTTTTACAATATGTATGGTGGATATATATTGCGTCCATTCCAAGTAATTAGCGTAAGAGCAGGGTGATAATCATTATATTAATATTTGACTAACCAAGTTACTGGTAAGATATGTAATTATGTGTGCAATTATGGTATGTCCTAAACGTTAGATACTGTGTACAAATTTATCTATTTACTTTCATACTAATTATCACTATCGCTATGGAAATGAACCGAGCATTCATTTAAATCTCTAATAGGCGTGACGACAGTATAAAAGAATCGATGCATTAATGATTTTAAGGGAAAATACATATCAAAAAAATTTAATACGCTACTTTAGATTTATCTAAATAATTGAGATTATTAAGATTTTCAATAAATTAAATCATTAACATACTGCATTCGGCCATTTTGGCTGAAACACCAATCACAGTGTATTACGTCACGTTAAGGTAAACTACTCTGTTTGTTGTTCTCAGTACTACTGATTACGCATTTGGATTGATTTTTAATTTGTTTACGTGTGATTTACCGACTCCACTCGATTATTACAATGGAACCAAGCTTTGTTAAAGCAAACAGCTCAAATTTGCCCAGGATTGATGTATTGTCGGCTGGTGGCAGACTATTTGGAGGGGCGCAGCGTCCTCTACGCCAACCGAGTAGGGGACGTTGTGCGAACGCCCATGACGTGCGGTGTTCCACAGGGGTCGGTCCTCGGACCCACCCTGTGGCACATCGGCTACGACTGGGTGTTGCGGGGGAGCCTCCTACCCGGGCTGGGCGTGATTTGTTACGCCGACGACACGCTCGTCACAGCCCGCGGTGGGACGCTACAAGAGGTGGTAAGCCTGGCGACCTCAGGCACCGAAGAGGTCGTCAGGCGGATCGAGGCGCTGGGGTTGAGGGTGGCCCTGGACAAGACAAAGGCCCTCTTGTTACATGGGCCCCGTATGGACCCTCCCATCGCCGTCTCGATCACCGTCAATTCGGTTGGGATCAGCATCCAGGCCCATATGAAGTACTTGGGCCTGGTGCTCGACGGGCGATGGTGGTTTCGAGAGCATTGCCGCAGGCTCGTTCCGCGGCTCGTCGGCGTGGCGTCCGCCCTACAATGGCTGATGCCGAATGTGGGCGAACCGAGCGCGGCAT
This sequence comes from Lymantria dispar, assembly GCA_032191425.1. Taxonomy (NCBI): domain Eukaryota; kingdom Metazoa; phylum Arthropoda; class Insecta; order Lepidoptera; family Erebidae; genus Lymantria; species Lymantria dispar. Next base: position 12,448,084 of record CM063454.1, on the reverse strand, counting down.
GTCGACAGCTGTACGCGGGGGTCATCCAGTCGATGGCCCTCTACGGCGCACCGGTGTGGGCGGGATCCATGACCGCCCGACTTAGGGCCCTTCTGTGGCGTCCACAAAGGGTCATGGCGGTTAGTATCATCCGCGGGTACCGCAAGGTGGCGACGGAGGCGGCGTGCCTGTTGGCCGGGACTCCCCCGTGGGATCTGGAGGCGGAAATGCTCGCCGACTTGTATCGGCGGGTGTCGGGGGTGCGCGGGGGGGGGGGGGGGGGTGTTGTTTACCTGAGGGAGCTTACCGCCTGGCGCGTCGACGCCCCCCGAGACGTCATCGCCCGTTGGGCAGTGTTTGTTCCGTGGAGGCCTTCCGGCCGGTGCTGATGCAGTGGTTGGAAAGGCGGCACGGGGTGCTCTCCTTCCGACTCGTACAGGTCTTGATGGGGCATGGATGCTTCGGCAAGTACCTGTACAGGGTCGCTAGGAGGGAGAGAACTCCGTCCTGCCACCACTACGATTGCGACGAGGACACGGCGCAGCATACGCTCGAGGTCTGTGCCGCTTGGGCAGAGCCGCGTCGTGAACTCGTCGCAATCATCGGTGCCGACCTGACGCTGCCGACCATCGCTAGGCAGATGCTCGGCAGCATCAGGAATTGGGACGCGGTCGCAGCCTTCTGCGAGGCAGTTATCTCGCAGAACTCTTTCTGCGGTGGCAGGTCGCGAGCGCGAGGAGCACAGCCTCGATGATGCGACCCGCTGCCGGTGACTGGGGCAGCGCAGGCGGGATTACCTGCGTGCAATGCCGCCCTAGCCGAGGCCGCGGGTGACGTGACCGGGGATCAGTCCGTCACCCGCCGAGAGGCCGACCGCGTGAGGAAAGACCGACGTCCTCCCCGAGGGGGGACGTCGGTCGATGGGAGGGTGCCCCGGGTAGGGGGTATTCCGTCGGGCTGACCACTGATGACAAGTAACCCTGCTCCAGTGGTCGGCCCAACGACGAAGGCGACGTGGTGTTCGGGTGGGTTGCGGGTGTTGCGTGCTTAAGCCCCTCTGTCGCCCCGGACGGAGTGGTGCGGAGGAGCGCCGACCGCAGCCCACCCCAAAAAAAAAAAAAGGATTGATGTATTGATGTTGGGTGATTTCCTCGCTACAAATAAAGAATTTTGTTCGCCTGAGTTTAGAAACGTAAAAACTTCTTTGTAAGTAAATTTTTGTTTATCTTTACTACCATGTTTCTAGTAACCTAATCTCTAGTACCAACTTAGATATAATCTAACTCGTTTTGAACTGATGTGAGTTTATTTTATTTTCATAGCTTATTTTTACATTAAACTTGTCATTGTTTATTCTTGAGGTTAGCTCCCTCACAGCTTTGCGAGCTTTAACCACTTAACTCTTATTATTTTCTTGTTAGGAACATGTACAAATACTTTGTTGGGGGTTTTTATTGATGTATTTTTGCACTGAGGTACTGCACACCACTTATAAACTTTGGAATTAATTTTTATCACAAGAATTAATTTAATGTTTTGCTTACTTTCTTCGCTACACATAGACACAAGGACGTGGTTACCTTAACGTGACGTAACAGCCGACGCCATGACACCGGCGAGCTGTTTTCGCGCTATATTTAAAAAATATTGGAAATATTGTTTTAAACTTCTTTAAACATAAATTTATTACCGAAATATAGGTTTTTTTCGTAAATAGTAAGTGTGTGCCCACATTACGGAAAAGGATTTCAAAATCTTTCGTCACGCCTATTATCAAAACTACTACGCAAAATAATCTAGGAAACTATGACTAAACACTTAACAAGTAAAATTGTTAGAGAAGCGCCCATCGTGTTGGATATATGGTAGCCACCAAACAAACAATTGAATACCATAGCAACGTTTAGTATTTAATAAAATCGATCAATTTATAAAATTATTGCTTATAAAATTATTATATTCACAATGATTCGTATTCCTAAATTTAATCTTCATTCAACATTACATACCTCAGACCATGATAATATGCAAGTTAATTATCCAAATAAGTTGCCCAAAACTAATTGGGATAGAGTACACGTAGAATATCCAGTTAAAAAGTATATTGAAACTGGCAAATCTAGTGAGAGTATTGGTCGACGATGGATACCGCCAGCAGAAGGTTTAAAGGAACAAGTAAGTCTTTTTTTATGAAACATACTGAAAAATTATTGGCAATATTTTTGTAACCGAGAGCTGTCTGATGTCAACCCTCCGCGGGGTGGTAAATGTTGACCAGACGGTAAGATATGGCAAGCCCAAACCTATATAAACCTTTTAGTCATCTTTTACGACACCTATGAGTAATGTAAGGTTCGAATGTCGCCACCATACAGCTATTGGTATATATGATATTATACTTAAGATTTGTTGCTGATCCTTCAATACCTAATCGTCTTCTTAGCGTATATGCGTCCTATTAATTGGACACAAATTCCCTATCCGATTATTTATAGTTGCCAATTATGCCTATTATGTTTCATGTAGAATTTAAAATATAATATTATAATGTGTGGTGATGGAGTAAGAACCCATATCACCACCCCTTTCCTTCCCCGTGGGTGTCGTAAAAGATGATTAAGGTATATGATATGCATATAATATCGATGCAGAAGAAGGAAAGCTCGAAATATAACTTTATACCAACACGTATGACCAGCTGGTCAATTTCCCTCTCATCATGGTGGAGGCTCGAGCCCTACAGTGAGACGAATATGAGTTGTGATGATGAATGTGTGAAAATAACTTTAAAGTTTTTTTTAATGGGTCATTTTTTTCAATAGTTGGGGAAAGGATGTAGTAGGTACAGAGTAATGTAAAGAAATGTTCGATCGAATATATTTACACTATCTGACCCGACAGACGTTGTTCTGTTCAAATAAAATAAAAGGTATTGTCCTTGAAATCGATCGCAGTGCCACCTACCGGGTCCAACTGTGACTCTAAACCATTCTCCAATTCCCTTGAACACACGCAACAAATTTCATCAACATCGGTCCAGCCATTTAGGTGGAGTTCAGTGGCATACACGTACTCAAGAAATCCTTACTAATCCTTACTAATATTATAAATGCGAAAGTAAGTTTGTTTGTTTGTTACGCTTTCACGCTTAAACCACCGAACCGATTTCAAAAATTCTTTCACCAATGGAAAGCTATAATATCAGGGAGTAACATAGGCTATATTTTATCCCGGTATTCCCACGGGAACGGGCACTACGCGATAAGGCGACTGAACCCGAAGCAAAGCGAGGGCGGGTTGCTAGTATATATATAAAAGAAGATTAGTGTTAGATTCCCAAATCACAAACATAAATTTCAGTCAGTGAATGTTGGTGGCAGCTGGTGGATCAATCTGTATTACTATACTAACCACCAAATAGGTAGTTCATGAAATTTTTTTCATGGAATTTAGTATGGATAAATCTTAAGTAAATGATAGAAAGTTCACAAAAATTCGCATTCACAAAAAAAACATTCAAATTCATCCAGCCGTTTTGTTGCAGTATAGATAAATAACCTAGACACCGACGGCAGCGCCATCTGCCGGGCTGATTTGCGAATCTAAATCATCCAGGCCCCCACTTGAATACATTCACAAAAATTCATTCAAATGCATCCAGCCGTTTAGATGCAGTATAGATAAATAACCTTGATACCGACGGCAGCGCCATCTGCGGGGTGATTTGTGGATCTAAATCACCCAGGCCCCCACTTGAAAACATTCACAAAAATTCATTTAGATCCATCCAGCCGTTTAGTTGTAGTATGGATAAATAACCTAGATACCTAGTCGTTAAGTTTTCATAAATTCTCTGATTTTCTGCGCTTCTTAATTTTTTTTCCGTAAAAGCCTTCTTCAAAGTATTAGAAAAATTGAAAAGAAAGATGGATGAAATCGGTGGAGCCGTTCTCAAGTTATGTTATTGTCCTGCTCGAATGCCACATACCGGGTCCAATTGTGAATCTAAACCATCCTCAAATCCCCTTGAATACACACAAAAAATTTCGTTAACATCGGTCCAGCCGTTTAGGAGGAGTTCCGTGACATACACACGTACGCTAGAAATTTATATATAAGACTAGCAATCCGCCCTCGCTTCGCTTCGGTTCTACCCGTAGTTCCCGTTCCCGTGGGAATACCGGGATAAAATATAGCCTAGTTTACGCCCTGATATTATAGCTTTCCATTGGTGAAAGAATTTTTGAAATCGGTCCAGCCGTTTTGAAGATTACCCGAAACAAACAGACAGACAGACAAAAATTTTTTAATTGCTATTTTAGGCATAGGTGTCGTGCAAATAACCGTGTGAGCATGAAAAAAGCCTATTATTTTGACATTACAAACCGACACTCCAATTTTATTTATTGGTATAGATTAGATAAGTCGCTTGTCTAATATTTCTTTTAATCTAACAAAAATAATACTTCCCCTTTTTTATTACATGGTAAGTGGCAATGTCCGAGCTCAAGTATGTAGTCTGGGGGTAAAAAGAAAGAAAGTGGCAATGCGATAGAATAATTTCGAAATTTGATGGTCGTCCACTATTGAAGACAGACGTCTCCAAAGAAGGTATAATCGTATCGCTTTAAAAGTTATAACAATAGGTAACTTTTAAAATTTTCCTGTAGATCCCTCAGGTAATTTTAAGACTTCCAATGTGTAACTAAGGAAATGTGACAAAATGTATTATTCACCCATCGTCACGTGGAAATCACACCAAATTCAAATGTTTGTTAGTTCTAACACTAAAATTCCTTCGCGGGTTTAGTTCTTTAAGATATTAATGATATTTGATTAAATAGGGTACCCCAGTAGAAGCGATCAAGAATTATTTTCGCGATTATAACATCACAAAGGAGCTGACAAGATCACAGACAACTATGGATTATGAAAAGAAATCACCTGAAACTAAAAGATTTAATAAGCATACGTCTAGTACAAAGAACGAGTATGTTTACCCAATAGGTAGAAAGGTACGAAATTATCAATTAATTTTCTTCTTCGTCTTCAGCTCATAAATTATGCTTCAATGGTAGACGCAAGTCTTATCCTTAATTGGAGGTAATTTTAATCCACTAGCTCGGTATCTCGGTAGTTTTGACACTTGTAGGCATCCACTAATAACTGGTGACCTTTGATGTTAAAAATACTGTATCCTTAAAAACGTTCATTATTGTAGTAGAAGCGCGACCCTAAGTCAGGTTATTTCTGTTCTTACATGGTTGTATTTATGCAGTTTCTATTTTACATTAGTCCTAAGTTATTATTATTACACTTTTCCTTATTTCTTTATACAGGGTATACTGCATTATTAAATGAAAATTAAAGAATTTGTCAAAGCTTGCAGATAGAGTACCACATTTAACTGCATACGGAACTACGGAAATGAGAAGTAACTACGCTCCTATTACGTCGACTAGTTTGGTAGCCAGTAAAGACAATTCTAAATATCTAGCAGCATTATCGGATATTCCAGTGAGTATTTTTGAAATATTAGGCGCGTTGAGTTTTTTGTGTGAACAAAATTCATGGAACTCGCGTCATCGTTGGATGAACAAAAACGTGAAATTCACGTCATCGTACCCGCACGCTTCCTTGTATACTTTGTATATGTATAGTACCTTTGTGAGTATTTTTTTGGATCACATAAACGCTTAAAAATTAACAAATAAATGCTTTAGGCATCTTTAATCTTGAATAGCAATTCTATGTTTATAGTTTTACCTTCGCATTTCTGTCAGCAGTCCTCTTGACTGCTTTGTAATTTTTAACAGCTTTTAGCAACATTGCCCGATATACCAGTGAGTATTTTTTAATAGCCTATAAAGGCAGAGATATAACATGATTTTCTCTAGTATCTTGTCCCTGTATTAGGGGCTTTTATTTTTTTTATGGGTGGGCTATGGTAAGCGCACGCGCGGTCCAGTTCGTCCGGGGCGATGAAAGGACGGCGCGCGGGCCCATAACCCACCCGTACCCACGTCACCTCGTTGTTGGGCCGACCACCGGAGCAGATATGACTTGTCGTCAGTGGTCGGCCTGACGGAATACCCTTTCGGGTAACCTCACCTCTCGACGTCCTGGAACGTCGGTCTGTATTAGGGGGCTGAGACAGTTCTTGAGTATAATTTGTAATGTAGGTTTTCTTTTGAAAATTTCTAGATCATCTTCGCTAATAGCTCGTATACTTCCTATTGCTGGACTCAAGCTTATATAATAAGAACGAAATTGACTTACCACGCTGATGAGGAAGGTAAGGCTTTATTTGGGGTTTTCCTCTTCTTGCAGTGATGTTATCTATATATCATGTACTTGTCGTTTTTTACGCGACACCCACATTGATCTGTTAGTTACATTATATTCCGTGCGGTGACGGAGTACGAATACAATTCACCACTCCTTATCTTGCCCGTGGATATCGTGAAAGACGACTAGTGATATAATATGGGTGCTTTCCTTCCAACTGGTGCAGGTGCTTACGGGGCACGGGTGTTTTGGGAAGTACCTGCACAAGATTGTCAGGAGGGAGAGCACACCGTCCTGCCACCACTGCAGTTGCGACGAGGACACGGCGCAACACACGCTCGAGGAGTGTGCTGCATGGGAGGGGGAGCGCCGTGAACTCGTCGCGATTATCGGTGCCGACCTGGCACTGCCGACCATCGCCAGGGAGATGCTCGTCAGGGTCAGGCACTGGGACGCGGTAGCCGCCTTCTGTGAGGCCGTTATCTCACGGAAGGAGGCGGCGGATCGTGTGCGAGTAGAGCTCCTATTCGGCGACACGTTCCGCCGCCGGCGACTCGGGCGGCGCAGGCGCGAGTATCTGCGCCTAATGCCACCCTAGCCGAGGCCACGGGTGATCGGACCGGGGAATTGTCCATCACCCGCAGAGAGGCTGACCGCGCGACGGCGACCGACGTCCCAGGACGTCGAGAGGTGAGGTTACCTGAAGGGATATTCCATCGGGCCGACCACTGACGACAAATCACATCTGCTCCAGTGGTCGGCCCAACAATGAGGTGACGTGGGTACGGGTGGGTTATGGGCCCGCGCACCGTCCTTTCTTCGCCCCGGACGGACTGGACCGCGCATGCGCTTACCATAGCCCACCCATAAAAAAAAGGGATATAATATGCATATAACATCTGTGAAAGAGAAGGAAAACTCGAAATAAAACCCTATACCAACCTGTATGACCAACATGGTATAGTAAGGTCGATTTCCCTCCTATCGCGGAGGAGGCTCGAGCCCAACAGTGGGACGTATATGAGCTGAAATGATGATGATATGACGATTATATTGTACGTGTACGAAATTATATTCATGTAATAGAAATTATTATTAAACTATGTTCTAATGATTATGTAACAAATTTCTGTGTGGAGACGAAGTGAGAATACATTTTACTACTCTCTTTGTTGTTGGTGAATTGTACCTATTCTTAAGTACATACGAATACACACGAATTTTTGGATAGCAAAAATGGCCAATCTGTACTGATTTCATTGCTCCCCACCATCACCATCAACTAAAAATAAATGTGTATAAACCACAAATTTGTTCTCAGAATTTTAAATATTTTTGATTATACACACACAAAATTTATTTTCAGTCGTCACAGCCAAGTTGGCACAAAGAATTTGAGCCTTTAGATACGACAAATGAAGGCTTTGAAAAGTACTTGGATCCGTATTTAACAACAAGCAGATTGCAGCATCGTCCTTTCACGGCAGATCAATTACAGCGCCGGTCTTGCAACAAAGATATTGTTACTTATTATACATTTAAGGATATTGTTTACGTAAGTTATTTTATTATTATTATTTTAATTATTTCAATATTTACTCTATAATATCCATACTAACATTATAAATGCGAAAGTAAGGATGTTTGTTTGTTTGTAACGCTTTCACGCTTAAACCACCGAACCGATTTAAAAAATTCTTTCACCAATGGAAAGCTATAATATCAGGGAGTAACATAGGCTATATTTTATCCCGGTATTCCTACAGGAACGGGAACTACGCCGCGGGTAAAGCGACTGAAACCAAAGTGAAGCGAGGGCGGGTTGCTAGTTTACTATATAACCAAAAAAGTTGCCTTGTGGTGGCGGGTACGAACACTACAAACCGTTACATTGCCCGCGAGTTTCATGAAAGACGACTAAGGGTTATAATATAAGGGATATAACAAACCACTATACCAACCAAGTTGCGAGTTATTTTATAAACTTATATAGTGAGTCTTTATTTAATGTAAAAGCCATCTTTATACATATAATTCTTCTGTGATTTTTTTAGCATGTGTACCAGTGTCTTCGAGAATGGTTTACATTAATAAAATTGGTAAATGAGGCTGCGATGAATAGGTATCTAATATTTTTTGGATTTGAACAGAACAGCGTCTGTTATGGCAGATAGTCTACGTGTTTATTTGGATGAACTCCAACTAAATCAATTTTGATCAATTTTATTATACATATTTTTAAATGTTCAGGTGTATTCAAGACTGCTTTAGATTAAAAATTGGATCCAGTAGATGGCGTTGCGATCGCTTGGCTAGTATTATTTTAAATCAAACATTTAACTGTCTTACAGACACGCACACCGAAACCTCAAACTGAATTACATCTACCAGTAAACCAACCGAAATCTGTTTATGATAGAGAAAAATTCAAAGAAGGCTTTAGAGAAATAAGAACTCATAACAGGCTTCAATGGGTGCCAGGGTAAATGCCTTTTATAAAACCCGTACTTTAGTTATGGAGTGAATTGTGTCTGAAGATAGACCTGTGTGTGTGTGTGTGTGTGTGCGATTGCATGCGTGCGTGCGTGCTTATGTATGAATGTACGTGTATGTGTGTGATTGCGTGCGTGTAAGTGATTTGGTGGTTCGTCTGAATATTCATAATCAAATCATCTTTTTTTTCTTCTCAGAACCTTTAGAACAGAAGCAAGGGATAATTACATTTCACCACACTTACAACCGGCTTCTCAAATACATAACTACGAAGAACAAGTTAGAAGTTTTTACGCAAATGATCTGGCTAAATTACCAGCTAATTGTCAAGAAGAATACACAGCATTCCATAAAGAGTATTCTACAGAAAATGCTGTAGTGGGATCTAAAAAGCCTATATGTTCGACTTTAGACCAATTTAATGAAAAAAATAAACGATTGCAGAAAAAGAGTTTGTTCAAAAAATAATTTGGAAATGGTATCGGGATTTTGCTCCTAGAATGATAGCTTTAGACGCCATATGTCGATTCCTCCCGTGATTATTTCGTTTCTTCTAGCTCATTAGTATCGCTAGAGTACGCTGAAACTAGCTGACAAATTTTTTATTCTGCGCTCTCGATGTTATGTGTCATGAAACCTTTACGCGTTCAGGTAGCGACTGAAATCATTGTCTAATACTTCTTTAGATATGGCAAAATAAGTACGTGGCAACAAATTTCCAGCGCAGGGTAGATGGTATTTTTTGCAAATTTTTCAAAAGTTAACGTTCGACTGCGCATTCGCTGTCGATGTTATGTATCATGAAAACTAAATGCATTCAACTAACTATTTAAACCATTGTCCAATACTTCTTCAGACATGCCAGATTAAGTGCATGGCTACAAATTTGCGGCGCAGGGTCGCCTACTATATTTTCTGATTTTTTAATGTTAATGTTTGACCGCGTATTCGCTGTCGATGTTATGTATAGTAAGATGAATTTCCCTTCTATTGTGTAGGTGGCTAGAGCCCAGCAGTGGGACGTATATGAACCTAGATTATGATGAGATGATCTCTAATTGAATACATAATTACTATAACAGTTACATATAGTTTGGTATTCACAAAATGTGTAAGGTTAATATAACCTATAAGGGTATCAAAATATATTAAGATATTAAACGTAACACCTAAAATGTTTATTTTATCTACTTAGTCTTAAGTTTTATGAAACTATTAATATTCTTTTACTAGAGAAATATAAGTATATAAATAGCAGTAACTAACTCGTTGTAATAGAAAATCAGATTAGCGGTACATAATTTCTTAATTAGACTTTAAAAATGTTGACATACCCTTAGTGATTGTAGACGTAGATTGCTTAAGAGGTTATATTATATGGTCATATTCTTATTATATATCACATGATAAATTATAACCAATATTTTGAACTGCCTAATATGGATGACAGTGTGAAGCAAAACTATGTAAAATGAAACTAAATATACACATGTATATGCGAAAATTATTGCAAACTTTGAATAAAATCTCTTCAGTATTTGGCATAATACTCGGACCATTCAAACTATGTATTAGATACTAATTTTCCCGTGGGACCTGAAGGCGGAGATGCTCGCCGACATTTATCGGCGGGTGTCGGAGACGCGCGCCCGCGGCGGCATGGTCTCCATCAATGAGATCACCGCCTGGCGGGTCGACGCCCGCCGAGAAGTAATTGCCCGTTGGGCAGTCCGGCTGGAGAGTCCTCGGTACGGTGTCAGGACCGTCGAGGCCCTCCGGCCGGTGCTGATGGAGTGGTTGGAGCGGACGCACGGGGTGCTTTCCTTCCGACTGGTACAGGTGCTGACGGGGCACGGTTGTTTCGGGAAGTACCTGCACAAGATTATCAGGAGGGAGAGCACACCGTCCTGCCACCACTGCAGTTGCGACGAGGACACGGCGCAACACACGCTCGAGGAGTGTGCTGCATGGGAGGGGGATCGCCGTGAACTCGTCGCAATTATCGGTGCCGACCTGGCGCTGCCGACCATCGCCAGGGAGATGCTCGTCAGCGTCAGGAACTGGGACGCGGTCGCCGCCTTCTGTGAGGCCGTAATCTCACGGAAGGAGGCGGCGGATCGTGTACGAGTAGAGCTCCTATTCGGCGACACGTTCCGCCGCCGGCGTCTCGGGCGGCGCAGGCGCGAGTATCTGCGCCAAATGCCGCCCTAGCCGAGGCCGCGGGTGATCGGACCGGGGAATTGTCCGTCACCCGCGGAGAGGCTGACCGCGCGACGGCGACCGACGTCCCAGTACGTCGAGAGGTGAGGATACCCGAAAGGGTATTCCGTCGGGCCGACCACTGACGACAAGTCACATCTGCTCCGGTGGTCGGCCTAACAACGAGGTGACGTGGGTACGGGTGGATTATGGGCCCGCGCGCTGTCCTTTCATCTTCTGAATCACTCATAAATAAATCCGGCAGCATTTTTTTATGTTTTCATGTGAATGGGTTTTGATTGATTACGTTACAAATCTAATATTTATCGATATATATTCTATCTTGCAATAAATTCTATCTCTATGTATACAATATGTTTATTTTAATCTTTATAGAATTTATAATGTAAAATCATAGATAATACATTTTTTTCTATAATGGATGTTTTACGTTGCTCTGTAAATGACAGGAAGGTGATAATCATGTGGACATAAATTGCTTTTGATATTCAAGTAATTCTTTGAATGAACAGTAAACCCTGAAATCATAAAATATATCAAGATGTTTATATTTAAATGGAAATTTTATATTTCTTTTTAGCAGCTCTTGTGATAACATACGCTATTTATTTGATGCACCCGTATTGGTTTATAATAATAAGCATGGCCATCTTATATTCTGTATACACACAAATATGCTCTTGGTGAAGATAATTTCTTTACCTTAGAAGTTACAGTAAGTGATATTTCTTTTTAAGTAGGTAACAGTCATTAACGAAGTACATATATCTCAATGGTAACAGTATTTCGATTGTGACTCGGCAAATGGCTATTACTATTATTAGATTATTAGTTCCAATCCTAGGTCGTGATAACTAGCTACATCATGTGGCAATTAATTTTGTTTCTTCTTCACAATCACATATATACGTATTTTTATTAATAGGCATGTTGTTGTATGTAATTTTATTAAAAAAAATAGTTAACGAATTAAAAAAAGACAGACCCACTGAGTTTCTTGCCGGATCTTCTCACTGCGGTCGTGTTCCGATCCGGTAGTAATTTAAGTTAAAATGTAAAAAATAAGAGACAATATCTAAGTACCCCGGCCGGGTTTATACATAATAAATGATTTGAATTTGAATTTAAGTTACTGATATTATGAAGACAAATAATTTAAGCGGAAAATAAATAATCGTCAGTTTAATCTTCAAAATTTTATCGGACGTATTGAAATTCCATTAATCACTGAAATGAATTTATGATGTAATATACTTCATAAGTTCATCAAATCAATACATTGCATAATGGTTCTACACCTAATTTAGTAATTATGATGTTTATATTAATATATACTGAGCATCATTATCGTGAATTACTTAAACTACCATCTTGAGTGGCGTTTTGGCGGGAACGTGAATGCATGTGGTAATTTTGTTGTTCAAACATAATATCTCATATCATATCCAAATATCCTACGATTTTAACGTTTTATATTAAATAATATTGATGGCATTTAATGTGATGTGATGCGGCGAAACTGCTGGGGTGTGGTGAATAAAACTGCTTTACAGATGTTCTCGTTTCCCACCGAAATTCCCAGAAGATATTATTGATAGTGTGACTAACGACGAATACGACGATTTGTCTTATTAAGTGATAATAATTAATATGAAGAAACTAAAGACATGAATACATTCATAACTTGTGAAGAGAAGTGTAACACCACATTGGCAACAATGGTTGGTTCGTATTAGTGGGTGCTAATAAAAAAAAAACCGGCGAAGTGCGTGTCGGACTCGCGCACGAAGGGTTCTGTACCATTGAGCAAAAAAGGGGCAAAAAAAATCGCGTTTGTTGTATGGGAGCCCCCCTTAAATATTGATTTTATTTTGTTTTTAGTATTTGTTGTTATAGCGGCAACAGGAATAGATAATTTGTAAAAAAATCAACTGTCAGCTATCACGGTTCAGCGAAGTCTTAGTAATAGGATCCCGTTTTTACCCTTTGGGTACGAAACCCTAATAAAGAAGATACCTTGATACCAGTGATCTACTCTCCAGGCAATCAGAAAGATGACGGCCACGAACTGTGTTGTGTATTTAGAGAAGAACAAGACATGACAGCGCATATATGGATATATAGTACATATATGAAAGTCCTGGGATGGCCTAGCGTAGGCGCCTTCCACAATGGTAGGCAAATTGATGTACACGATACTGATCAGACGGGTTGATTTAGTTATTATTTCGAGTTTTCCTTCTCTTATGAATGATATTAAATGTCCTAATTTCTTAGAGTCTTCTATTACATCCACGGGAAAAGAAATGTGATAGTAAATTATATTCTTACTCAGTTACCACATAGGTATAGCCGTTTTATAGTGAAATCAAAATACAAGCACATAAGTGTTAAAAGAAAAGTTTAAAGACATTTTAAATCTATATTGACCTCCATTATTTTAGGAAGGTCTTGCTACGGTGGGGAAAATGGCATAATCGCTACAGTTAGCGGAAGAATTGCCAATCGTAGTTGGTTGTATGGGCTTCTTAGAAGAGCACTAGTGCCCTCTCTCATTAACTGGTTTTTATGACTTTTACGGAAAAAATAAGAAGGGGACACATTGTATTTGCAGCCCGTAACCACAAGGGAATTCTATCTCTAATTATGAACATTATTAGTATAGACGTGATGTGAAAATCCATATAAAACACCCACTAAACCAGACTCCATATCATCATCGTTTCCGCCCACATAAGTCCCACTGTTGGGCTCGGGCCTCCGCCACAATGGGAGTACTATATTGACCTACTGTTCCCCGCTGGTAAAACATGTTGGGATAGCGTTTTATATAGAGTTTACCGAGTTTTGCATAGATGTTATTAGCATATCATATCCCTTAGTCGCCTTTTACTACAACCACGCCTCTTCCTCCATCACCACACGGAAGATATGACGTCAGTGACTACTCTATTTCGATTTACTGTTCATATTTTCAAGGATCGTATTCTTTCTAAGAATTAAAGTAAGCTTTTATTTATTACGAGCTGTATCTAATTAGAATTATTGTAATAATTCGTAGAATTTCATTCCAATATCGAGGATAGTAAAACCGCATACTATTCACTAGTTTAAAGCTAGCTAATGTGACCACACCCTTCTATATACTTGAGGTGAATTACCGACCAAACTTGTATTTCTTAGTTGTTATCTATGTTTGAACACATACACATGTTCAGTAATTATCACTCGCGACTCAAGCTACTTATAAGTCGACCGTGAAATATTGTTTGAATATACGTACATAAATACAGTATTTATTTATACAATTGTACATCAACATACATTCCGAGGGACGTTTACGTGAAACATGTTTGAAATAAGATGTTTTGGGTTTGTGATATTGCTGCTTATAAATTTAACTAATACTTATCCATCGAAAAAGGTGAGTAGGAATGTTGAAATAGCTTGATTTCAAGTTGAAAGGTGAAGAATAATTCATGAAATAATGCTCCAATTCTTGATTTAACTATAGTGCAAATGATAGGTGGAGTTTTCTTAAATATATAGCTATAAGCATGGTTTTTAATATTTCCTAATGCACTGAATAATATCCAATTTATATTTTAAACTAGCAATCCGCCCTCGCTTCGCTTCGGTTATAGGTTATAGTCGTTTTACCGGCGTAGTTCCCGTTCCCGCGGGAATACCGGGATAAAATATAGTCTAGTTCACGCCCTGATATTATAGCTTTCCATTGGTGAAAGAATTTTTGAAATCGGTCCAGCCGTTTTGAAGATTACCCGGAACAAACAGACAGACAGACAGACAAAATTTTTTTAATTGCCATTTTAGGCATAGGTGTCGTGCAAATAACCGTGTGAGCATGAAAAAAAGCCTAATATTTTGATATTACAAACAGATACTCCAATTTTATTTATTGGTATAGATAAAATTTATTATATTGCAAATACTTAATAGTAGATTAATATTAATACACAAGCGTGGAAAGAAGCAATTGCAATACAAGGCAATTAGACTAAAATTTTAATTTTATTTTCATAAACTAATCTACATTCGCAATAAATTTTAAATATATGATAAATATATTATATATAATAAACTATTATTTAACAATAATAATATTTTTGCTTTCCTTATATTCGAATTGAAAAATAGGGGTGAAAATCATCAATTCCTACTCTGACTATAGGCTAAATACTACTATGGGAATTGGTTCCTTTCTACCCTTACATACAAGACGATACTAATTTAAATAAATTTAAAAACCATACTAATTTAATTTATCATTATGTTAGATATCATACATACCACTGCTGGGCTTAAGCCTGCTCTACAATGAGAGGGAAATCGATCTATTATACCATGCTGGTCAGACGTATTGGGTTCTATTTTGAGTTATTTTTCACTTGGATAGGTGTTATCTGTTTAACATATTGTTTAGTCGTCTTTTACAACACCCACGAACATGTATTTTTACTCCAATATCACACGGAAAGAAACTTAATTTATGATAGCATCTAATAATAACAACACAAGTATATCTAAAGGCCCACGAGATAATACTATAAAAATATAATATACGTTTGTGTAAAAGGTGTTTTTTAGTAAGATTAATTATAAAGATTAAAGCAATTTTTTATTTAAATAGAAAAATTGTTAAAATCGTCTCGATACTCATTGAAAGTTATTAGGTTATAATCATCTAATAGTAATAAAAAGTTTTTTTTTGTACTTGTTATTCATATAATTGACTTGTATATTTGGAACGACTATCAAATATTATTTTCCTGTGGTGACGGATAAAGCATACAGATCACCAACCACTCTCTTACCCATGAATGTCGTAGAAGACAACTAAGGGATATGATATGTAGATAGATTCGACATAAAACCCTATGCCAACACGTTGTCGCTGCCGATCATCGCTAAGGAGATGTTCGACAGCGTCAGGAACTGCGATGCGGTCGCCGCAAGTACCTGCGCCTGATGCCGCCCTAGCCGAGGCCGTGGATGACCGGACCGGGGATTTTGGTCCGTCACCCGCAGAGAGGCTGACGGCGCGACGGCGACCGACGTCCTGGACGTCGAAAGGACGGAGTTCCTAGCCAGGTATTCTGCCGGGCCGACCAGTGAGATCAAGGAACTCGGCACTGGTGGTCCGCCCAATGGCGAAGAAGAGGCATTATGGTGGATTATGGTCCCACGCGCCGCCCTTTTGTCGCCCCGGCTAATGGACAATGAATGGCGTGTACGCTGACCATAGCCCACCCCAAAAAAAAAATGTCAACACGTACCAGCGCGGTATAGGTCACTTTTCCTTCGATTGTAGAGGAGACCTGATCCCAAAAGTGGGACTTATAAGGGCTGAGATAATAATGATGATGATAAGTATTTTCACCAGTATAGTTACCGCAGAAACCTATTATACCATTTAAATATAAAAAGTCGACACCTAAAGCCGTGTAACAAAGGAACAAATTGTAACAATCAGTATTTTTATAACAATAATATAATGACGTTTTCGTCACTTTTGTAATAACATGTATGAATAAATTAAATGATTGTGCAAAACTAACAATAACATGCAATGTTTAAATGACATTAGTTTATTTTTCTATAACCTCTAACACTCATCATCCATCATCACCATTATGTGCCTTATCCCAGTTACATAAGGTTGACGCCATATATAGTCTGCTTCCATACTACGCGGTGCAAAAGGTTTTAGCAGTAGTTTTATAATCGACCGCCTGCCTGACGTCAACCCTTCTTGATAATGTAATTGTTGACCAAACAGCACCAGATGGAGTTAGATCAGGATGATGTTAGATCTTCTTTTTTACGACACCCACGACCAATGAACTATTGCATTACCGTGTGGTGACGGAATACTTGGCACTTGTAAGAGGTACACACCAAGCGGGCTCTGGGCTCATTCACCGCCCCCTCTCATCGCCCCGGGCGGATCGGCTAGTGCGCGACGCACCAGGAACTGCCACCGAAAAAAAATTGCCAACGCGGCTGACCAGTGTGGTGTTTATGGTAGAATCTAGCTGTCATTTCGACAGGACATTCGTCAGATTGCAGTCTCCTCGTCCAACATGAGGCATCGTCCAACCAGAGATAGAATATTATACCTACTGGTTATCATTGTAATAATTAAAACTACCTAATGATAATAAATAACTAAAGTAACAGAAAATATATGTTTCGTTATGGAGACAAAACAACAAAACACGTGGTATAGTAGGTCCATTTTCTCTCACATAGTGCAGGTGGCCCAAGCCCGTCTGAATACGTACTCAGACGTCCCGACGACCCAAGCCCGTCTGAGTACGTACGTACATAGACGTCTATGGGCTGATATGATGATGATGATGATGAACTATCTAATCTTCTTGTACTTCTCTGAAAATTTGCATAGGTTCGCAATGTGAAATGTAGAATTTCATGATTGGCGAATGTGAAATTGAGGCGAGAAAGTGTTACATATAAAAAAAGAAATACACTTTTTGATTGAAAATATTAACTAAGATACTACTTCAAAATATTAGCGTATTGTTTTGCATCATAATCATTTATCTCGTATATGGCCCTCTACCTGTTCTTCTGTTCCTACCTGTAGAAAGAAAACTCAAAATAGGACTTAAGGTAATAAGTTTGACCAATGAGATAGTAGACCAATTAGTTCTTTCACGATGGAGGCGGCAGTTATAATAGATACTATTTCGTCATCATTATCTCAGTTTATATATATTCCACTGTTGGGTTCGGGTCTCCCCCGCAATATGAGGGGAAGTGACCTACAGTATCAAGCTAGTCAAACGCGTTGGTTTTTTTTTTTTTGATGGGTCGGCTATGGTAAGCGCGCACGCGGTCCATTCCGTCCGGAGCGACGAAAGGACGGCGCGCGGGCCCATAAGCCACCCGTATCCACGTCACCTTCGTCGTTGGGCCGACCACCGGAGCAGGATGACTTGTCGTCAGTGGTCGGCCCGACGGAATACCTTTTCGGGTACCCTAACCTCTCGATGTTCCTGTCACGGGACATCGGTCGCCGTCGCGCGGTCAACCCCTCTGCGGGTGACGGACTAAATTCCCCGGTCCGGTCACCCGCGGCCTCGGCTAGGGCGGCATCAGGCGTAGGTAAACGCGTTGGTATAGGGTTTTATTTCGAATTTTCTTTCTCTTTCACACATGTTACTTGCATATCATTTCCCTTAGTCTTTTTTTGTAAATGGGACAAGATAGTGAGTGATGAATTGAATTCTTACTCCGTCACCATACGGGATGGATTTTTCCACGAGTTTCTACTATTTTTTTTATTACTCGTGACTTACAATCTAAAATAACAATAGGAAGCAAATTGGTTTATAAATATTAGACGTACTTACCTACGCATTTGGCGATAACTAAGAACACGCACAAAAGTTCTTAGTATAATTTGTTATACTAAGTATATAATTATTGATGACTATTTATTTTTCCTTTATGTTATTGTATGCCTGCTGCTAGGAATATGCAAATTAATAATTTCCTCCACACCACACATGGCTGACTGACCACATACGGTTCAGTCTATCCATCCTTCTAGGAGTCTATCGTTGTCTATTGTAGGATATAAGCTTCTAGACGAAAGGGTTATAATTTCATCATTGTCAAGTTTTACAGGTACCTTGCGGATCACAATTGGAGATTTCCTATAGTAAAATGTATGCTACTTATTCGCCTGGTTCATCCCTCATGCACATTTCATTTCCTTATGCACTATTTTATTTATATGTTGCGTTATATTTAACGTGACCATACGTCTCGTTTAGCACAGGCCAGTCCCGTGTTTAACTTGTCTGTCCCTTTGTCAGGAGTGTACAAATACGTTTCGTTTACCTATTCCTGCAAAACTTTTTATGATTTCTAGATATTTTTTAGCTTTTAATTTCAAAAATTTACTTATATCTGCAAGTGGCCTCTTCTGACGGAACATTTGAGTAAATGTACCCTTAGTTGTTTAAACTAACGGTACATTTACTCAAATGTTCCGTTGTGACGTAAATAAAATTAACATTAGTTATATTAAATGTATGTTAAGAATCTTTTCCGTGTGCTGACGGAGTAAGACTATAATTCACCACTCCCTATCTTGCCCGTGGATGTCGTAAGAGACGACTAAAGGATATAATACGCACATAGTATCTGTGCAGGAGGGGGAAGACTCGAAATAAAACTGTCTGACCAGCATGGTATAGTAAGTCAAATTCCCTCCCATTATGGACGAGGCTCGAGCCCAACAGTGGGAGGTGTGTGGGCTGCGATGATGATAATGATGATGTTAAGAAAAACTACTAACATTCCTTTCATCACAATTCACATTAGGTATTAGTTCTTTTTCTAAGACAGGTAGAAGAGTTTAAGTTTGGCGTTAACTATTAATGTATTGAAATAAATGAAACGTTACGTTCATATTAAATATGTCGAATAGTCGAGGTTAACATCCAAAATTATTTGGAGCAGTAAAAGTTGTGCCACAGAGCCTAGATTTGTTGTTACATTTATTTATAAGGTTAATATCGTTCTATCAAGGTCTACAACTTAGATTATTATCTTATTCAATACCTTTACATTAAGGACGTTCTTTTATTAGGTATGTACAATTCTTTGTAAAAATATTAAATTGTTTTTCTGTATCTGCCTGCAATTTTTTATCAGCTTATTGCCTTATTAAATCCCCCATAACATAATGATTTCTAAGGCGGCGGTTCTAGTTTATTTTAAAGTACACAATAGAAATAGAGAAATGAGAATTTAAGCAATGGTTACTTTCATGATATATAATAATTTCTTTTTTTTTCAGATAGATTTGTCAATTTATTACGAGAGTCAATGTCCAGATAGCAAGAGCTTCATAATAGATCAACTGCTGCCAACGTTGGGAATACTTCAGGATTACATCGACCTAAAATTAATACCATTTGGAAAGGCTCATGTAACTATGTATACTTTGAACATATATTTTTTTCATTATTTTTTTATTATGTAAAATGCGCGTGAATAAAAAAAAAAGAAACGCTTCCAAATAAATATAAATAAAGAACATCATTTTAAAAATTGAACATCATAAAACTAATTTAAATTTGGAATATCATTTCGATTGCATGAACTTCACAGTAGTTTTATAAATCCAACAATCCAATTAAAAGGAGTCAACATCATTATTAATTAATCCTATATTGCATTCTTAAGCGGTAATAATAAATACCTTATTTTTATTATTATAATTAATAATTTCAGAGCATAGATGATAATCATTTTGAATGTCAACATGGACCAACAGAATGCGCGGGCAATATGGTGCAGAGTTGTACCATAGACGAAATGTATGGCAGAACTAGTGATGTAGGAATTGTGCGTTATGTCGCCTGTGAGATGGAAACTGAAGCTGGCACTAGGGGAGATTTGACGGTAGATATATTACAATATTTCTCACGTTGATTTGATGTTAGTTTAGGTCTTAGAATAATAACGTATAGAAGGTAAGTTCGCGCACAAAAAGTGAAGCATTTCAATTGAAGCCTAATGGAGCTTACACCGGAACCGTTCCGCAATGTACAAGGTCACTGTACCTCACGTACGTACGCAACTCTTAAATAATAAATAGGTAATTATGACGGTTTGTGCATTCAAATGGTGTCACAATACATATGAAAAACTTAAAAAGGTTTTTAACCTTAGAATAATAGCATATAGAAGGTAAGTTCACGCTCAAAAAGTGAGGCATTTCAATTGGAGCCTAATGGAGCTTACGCCGGAACCGTTCCGTAATGTACAAGTCATTGTACTGCACGTACGTACACAACTCTTAAAAAATAAATTGATAATTATGACAGTTTGTGCATTCAAATGGTGTCACAACACATTTGAAAAACTTAAAAAGGTTTTTAACATTACTTTTAAAAGTATTTCGACGATTTATGTTAATAAAAACAAAATTTGATTTCATAATTTCTATAGTGGTTTGCGTGTGTACGTGTGTAATTGTCTGCGCGCCATTAATATTTTTAGATTCAAATTTTGAAAGATAGAAGTATTGACACTATCCTTCTATACGTTATTATTCTAAGGTTTAGGTATTACTTTCATGCATGATTTTGATTGCACTTTAGTTGTCGTATAAAACTTATAAGTGTAACATCAATTCAGTGACATGTATTTCACAGAATTGATGTTACAATTCGTTAGACGTATATCTCCACGGTTACATCTTCAAAAATACATACTTAGTAATGTAACCTTAACATGTAATTACAAAATCCGACTATTACACTACTTCCTTGCTTCTGCTTACTACGACTGAGACGTGACCACCAAATGTTCTCTACTCTTCTTTTTTGTTTTGTGTATAGCTGTTAGTCGCAGATGGCTTTCACAGCTTAGCCCGGACTATGGGTGAGCACTGAGGGCTCTCAACCCGATTCTTCTCTACTCATTCGAGACCGTCTATTTATACCTGTCTTTTGCTATTAAACTATTCAAACGCGACAATTCGCAGCTAGGAATTTTGTCAGAGCATACTCTGAGTGAGCCCCCCCACTAGGTGGACCGATGACCTAGTGAAAGTTGCTGGGCGTCGTTGGATGCAGGCGGCATATAACCGCACATTGTGGCGCAACATGAGGGAGGCCTACATCCAGCAGTGGACGGTAATAGGCTGAAATGATACTCTGAGTTGCCATCTTTGAATGAGCGATAACAAACTAGATTTTCTTTTTTTTTAAAGACAACAATCTGTACAAAGAAAATATTCCTTGTACTGCGGGGATTTTATAAATATACAATTTTATGTATACAAATTATCTGTACAGTTAAATTTTAACTTTAAAAGTTTCTATTTAAGAGTTATCCTTGTATACTTCTGTTTAGTAGCACAAATGGGTAATGAATATGAGTTCCACGGCTCAAATGCTGGGTTGAATAAGTTAAAACAAACATGCGATGTTTGCTATAATAAAATGTATACAAAATCAGTAAAATGTATTGGTAGTTATTACATACTAGCATACAAATACTAAAACCAATTCACTGAAAAACACCCGCATATTAAATAAGACTTCCCGTCTGATTATAATTGCTCCATGAATATGCATAAATGCAATTATTATCAGTTATATTCTGTTTTACCGCTGTAGAATGGTTTTCCGTGCGGTAACGGAGTAAAAATTTAATTCACCACCTCCTATCCTATCGGTAGAAGATGACTAAGGGATTATAATATGTATATAACATCTATACAAAAGAAGGAAACTAGAAACCAATCCATCTAACCAGCGTGGTATAGCAGATGCAGCAGAGAACTTTCCTCTCATTATGGAGCAGACTCGAGCCCAGCAGTAGAACATATATAAACTGAAATGATCATAATGAAGTATTATCTAACGGGCGGCTCCACCATGAAATAACTAATTGTTCTACTATCTCATTGGCCAGACTGATTGCCTTTTTGCCTGAAGTCCTATTTCGAGTTTCTTCCTACAGTTAAAAATAGGATGTAATTACCATAGGATGTATACAGATAGGTTCTTGGTAATTTTTTAGAATGGCCGTAATGGGAAAAGGGACCTGTAAGGGTGTCTGTAATTATTTTTCTTAATAACTACGATTCATCTATTAGCTTATCGGCATCCACTATAAGGCTCCGTTCGCGTCCGAGTTAACATTTGCCGTTGGATATAAATTCAGCGGGAATGCCCGGTTGCCTATTACTTCAGAATATACTTCTTTAGGCAGCTTTTACGGCTTGTGCGGCAAACTAAAGGCTTTGTACTCTAAATCTGGGACCACACATTTAAATAAACTGGATGGATATCTTACTTATGCATCTTCATCATCATCATCTTGCTCTTATCCCAATTACTCGGGGTCGACGCAATATGTCATCTATTTTGACATATTACAAAAAGTTTCGGCAATGACTTTTATGACCGGCCGCCTACCTGACGTCAACCCTCCTTGGGAATGTAATCTTTGACCCAAATGGTACCAGATGGAGTTGGTCCGGGTCAATCTAGGGCTCTTAGTCGTCTTTTACGACACCCACGAGCAAAGCAAAGGTTGGTAGTATTCGAAGCCGCTACCACACAGCGATGCATCTTAACGATGCATCTAATCTTATGCATCTTAATCATCATTATCACAGCCCATCTACACCTTACTGCTGGGTACGATGTCTCTCCTAAATGTAGCGCAACTGGCTTACTATATCACGCTGCGCAGCCGTGTTAGTTTTATTTCGAGTTTTCCTTCTCTTGCAGTGATTACTCGCTTCAGCCCACACACGTCCCACTGTTGGCTCGAGCCTCCTCCACAATAATAGGAAAATTGACCTTAGTATACAATGTTGGTTAGTATAGGGGTTTGTTTCGAATTTTCCTTCTCTCGTTATATATGTTATAAGCGTATTATATCCCTTAGTCGTCTTTTATGACATCCACGGGCAAGATAACGAGTGCTGAATTGTATTCTTACTCCGTTACCACAACCAGTGATATTTTGAGAGCAACGGCAGTGATGTTATCTGCATTTCATATCTCTTAACCGTCTTTTACGACGCCCACGAACAAGAGAAGCGGTGGTGATTTGTATTCTTATTTCGTCACCACATGGAATTATTTTTTTGAAATAGTGATATGATATATTCACAAATATATTTTTAAAATTTTCAGTGCGTTCAAGAAGCGGGCGTAAATACAAATGCAGTATATGACTGTGTGAGATCTACAAAAGGTATTGAACTACAGCTGCAAAATGAATACCTGACGAATCTCATCAGACCTAAGTTCATACCAACCATTACTATCGGCGGCGTGAGTATTAATTACTTATTACATCCCGCAGGGCGACAGAGAGAAAACAGTTTTCTTTGTCTTGGATAGTTGTTTTAAGCATATTCAATCCGTTAATCGTCTTTTACGATATCCACTGGTAAAAGAGGGTACCACACGGAAATTGATTTGTTGGTTACAATATCTAGTAGTTAATATAACTAACACGGAATTCCTCTGCATAAAGTGTAATTAGAATTTACCGTGCATGTTCAATGAACGTATCATGTAATCAAAAATATTATTAAACTATGTGCTAATGATAATGTAATAATGTTTCCGTGTGGTAATCTAGTAAGAATACAATTCACCACCCCCTTTCATGCCCATTAGTGTCGTAAAACACAGCTAAGGGATTATAACATGTAAATAACATTTCTGGTTAATAACTGTAAGAAAAGGAAACCTCTAAAATCCCAACCCGTTCAACCAGCGTGGTATAGGTACTACGTCAATTCAGAAGGAGACATTTCTGAGGAGGTTTGAACCCAGCAGTGGGACACAGCTCATATAGCTGTGCTGATGGTGTTCTAATGAATCTTCCGTAAAATAAATATTCAAATAACCATGAAACCCCCTTTTTAATAGACTATGGTCTGGACGCTCTTCACCCCATCCGACGGAAGGACGGCACGCGACCCCATAACCGCCGCATTCCCTTCCCATTTACCTTGGAACTAGCACCAATTCGTTTACCTTTGGCCAACCCGGTGGGTAACCCTTTCGGGTAACATCCCCATCGCCCCGACAACCAACAACGGTATTGCCGAAGCATCGCCCTCTCACGATCAGCCTCTGCCGGTGGCGAACTAAATCTAGATTCGTCAACCATCTATCCGCAACCACGGCTAAATATTGCACGGAACACTTTATATGATTTAGAAGAAGTAAGAGGAGAAACAGACGGATATGGACAGTGCTTTCACTTTAACTTATTTAGAGAATATTTACTATGGATATTTATATTAATTTTTTCCGTGTGGTGAAGGAGTAAGAATACCATTCACCACTCCCTCTCTTTCCCGTGGATGTCGTAAAAGACGACTAGGGATTATATATGCATATAACATCTATGCAAGAGAAGGAACACTCGAAATGAAACCCTATACCATCATGTCTGACCAGTATGGTGTAGTAGGTCAAATTTCCTCCTATTGTGGAGGAGGCCCGAGCCCAACAGTGGGACGTATGTGGGCTGCGATGATGATGATGATGATTTTTATTTAAAAACTGGGAAAGAAAAGAAATTGTGGCATCTTGTAATTAACTCAGAAAATAAACGTTTTAATAACTCTATTTCTAGATATATTTGGCGTTCTATAGAATCGTAGGGCTAGTTTTAAGTACTTTACCGAGCGATTCTATTTCTACCGCTACAAATTAAAAACTGTGTTAACACAGACAAGGCTGTGTATTTCTAACAAATCGGCAAGGTTACATGATAACGAATATCCTGTGAATACATGATCGTATAGTATTAAAAGGTCAACTTGTAACTACTCACACGCTATTATTTTTGAATCATACACTAAAGTAATTACAACGACCCTAAACAGTTCGTTTGTGCACCAAAATCGATTTTCTCTACCCGAATAGCATTTTTCTTTTTTCCCTACGCCAATAGTACTTCCTTTGGCCGGGAAACATATTTTATTTTAATAAACTAGTATCTTAATCCATCATTCGTTTATTTCCTTTCTAAAGATAAACAAATGCTAATTTAAATAAAAATTATTTATTAAACAAACGAAGGAATGCTTATATGATAATCTTATCTCTCACAGGTTTTCGACCAAGAAACACAGGATTCAGCATTTGAGGATCTAAGAGGAACTTTGTGTTCTCATCTGAGAGATACACCACCCTGTGCAGAACTTTACAATGAATTGGCAATACATTCGATACTGTTATGAGCAAACATTACATTTATAATAACTTATGACTTAGTTTTATGTTCTTTTTACCTTTTTGGGTCCTTTAAGTCCTGTTGTGGTATTCTGTAATTAGGGACAAACTAGGCCATACTAGCCAGACGGTCAAGTAAATCAAATTTCTCTAATCTTGCAATGATCTTAATTGCAATGTTTCATAACACCCGTGGCTAAGGAAAAGTTGATGACTGATGATTCTTAATGCAGAAAACAGATATATAATCTAAATAGAATACGTTTACATAATAATTGATATGTAATCTCAAATAGAGCATTGAAAAGGTGAATATATATCAAAGACGGGAGTATTTTTTTTACACCACGATCTTGCAAAACCAATTACATAATGTAGGTAATCCCATATTTCAGTTATGGTTTTTTTTTTTAATTTTTACATCACCTTACATTAAAACTGATTTATATTATTTCTTTCTTGGTTGTTCAAAGTGTCATCATTTTGGTATTACATTTGCTGACATGTGACATTTCACCATAGTTCAAGACTTCTAATTACCAGTTGTATACTCAAAAAACGGAGAACGGATACTCGGCGAGTTATAAGCGTCAAATTGTATTGCCGTTATATTGACTGGACCGGATGCGGTCTGAACACGAATCGATAAATAATAAATAAAAACCACCTAGTTGTAATGCGAACTTGGTATCGAAGGGTTCCATATTTAAATTTAGTACATTTTAAATACTTTCATAGAAGAGATGAAAGTCATAATAACATTGGTCTCTGTCCTCTTAAATTTTGTTTTAATTATTACGAGCTATTTATTTAATACACAGTGTTTGCTCGTTAGTTAGTTTAGGTTAAATTTCGCAAGTGAATTAGAGGCAGTTATTTTATACCTAAAATTTTACATTTTGTATATACATTATACATACATATAAACCTAAAACTATACGAATAATACATAGAAGAAAAATAAATTTCAAAATAGGAAACCTTCTAGAAATATGTGAAAAAAAAAATATAAACTTAACATCAGGTGGCGAATTACCAATAACGCCACTTAAAACTAAATTTCAAAAGTATTGTTGGCCGTAAAGTTATTTACTCTTACAGCGACAAGCAAAAGCACACTTTATGAAAACTTCAACCGTCGATCTATTTAGTATATGAAATCTAGTTCACCGAAAAATGAACCAACGGACAAATAAACAGAGAGGAGACCGTAAAATAAAATATGGAAACCTAAAAAGGATGTCTAAAATTACGTATCTAAATCAGTGTATTGTTTAAATTCTTAATATTAAAGTAAAATGGTTAGGAAGGAATGAAATAATTCATTTTCATCATTTCAGCCTATTGCCGTCCACTGCTGGACGTAGGCCTCCCTCATATTGCGCCACAATGTGCGGTCCTGTGCCGCCTGCATCCAACGACGCCCAGCAACTTTCACTAGGTCGTCGGTCCACCTAGTGGGGGGGCGTCCTACACTATGAAATAATTACATACTAAATAAATTAATACTTAGTCAATGATTTATTACTTTAATTATCATAATTAAATAACACATTATTGTTTAGAAGGCTAAATGAGGATATTGATGAGAATCTGGCTACATATTGTTTTAAACCAAATAAAACTGCCACCATTAAGGAATGTTGCTATAGATTTTTTTTTTCATAAAATGAGGATGAAATATCTTCTCTTCCTGACTAGGCGGTGATATTTAATTATATAAGTACTTTTGGTTTATGAAGGTGAATTATCCACGATCCAATGGTAGTAGTGAGCGATGTTTGTATACACGCTTGGAATATCCTCGCTGCCACAGTTTTCTGATCCGAAGGATACAATACCCAACTGAAAATCAGAATAATATTTTTATTTAGAATTCTCGTCCTTATTTATACAAGGAGTAGTTATAAGAATCAATATTGGACAAATAACTTTATGTTTCACGTGACAGAATGCGAGTCTATTTCCATAGTTTATATAACAACCAAGCTTCATGTTACTCAGGATATTTTGTAACTAAAATAGCCCAGGAAACAAACTCAAGCCATGAACTAGTTACATGCTTATCTTAATAGAAATATAAATAAATGCTTCACGTAGCGATGATTTGGCAACAGCTACAATACGTTCCGTGTGTTGACGAAGTAAGAATACAATTCACAACTTCCTATCTTGCCCTTATATGTCGTACAAGACGACTAAGCAATATAATACACGTATAACATGTATGCCAGAGAAGAAACTTACCCTATAACAACCTCTCTGACCAGTATGGTATAGTAAGGTTAAATTCCCTCCTATTGTGGAGGAGGCACGAGCCCAACAGTGGGACGTATATGAGCTAAAATGATGATGATTAACACATTGAATGTCCTGACATTTCACGAAACTGACTTGAGAAGCAATATTTTTTAAATTATATGTTACTAAAATGGTAATTTTTAATTATATTATATAATTTTAGTATTTGAAACTGCAACACAGAAGTTCCTGTACGCCAAAACTGTTTTTTCTATTCTATCCTGAAGACTGATCTATTTTATTTTTACGCTGATATATTACGACTTAACTCTGAGCTGTATAAAGATGACAAGTAAAGAAAAGATGAAACATCCGCTAGTAGGCCTCCTCGGCAAAATTACAATCTACGAGATATCTCAGGCAGTCAACGTGTTATTTTTTATATTTACCAGGAGAACTTTGCTACCCATTTTTCTAGTGATACCTTGGACGATATTTACGATTGCCAAGGGAAAGTAGTATAATAGTCAGTATATATTACTGCAGTGATGAGGAACTATCCTCATAAATAAAACTATTACACAATGATCTCTTGTTTTAAATTCTGATATTACGTAGCCATTTCTTGCGTATTGTATTATACAGATAATAATAATACCATAGCTTTTTTTTGTAGCCTATGGTCTGGACACACCCGCCCAATTCGTCCGAGGCGACGAATGGAGAGCGTACGACCCCATAACCTAGCGTATTGCCTCCCTATTGCCATTGGGCTGACCACTAGTACCGATTGCTTGCTTACTTGCTGATTGCCAGCCGGTCTGGCGGGTTACCTTTTCCAGTATCGTTCCGTTCGACGCCCCGGAAACAAAACAGTGTTGCCGGAACGTCGCCCTCATGCGGTCGGCCTCTCTGCGGGTGGCAGACAAAAAAACAAAAGGTGCCTTTAAATGCGTAGTATTGTATACTAACCTGCATGTAACGTCCATCTTTAAACGATAGAAGCGGTGCTCCGCCAAATCCAGAGCATGCGTCTTTGCCTTCCTCACCGCCGGCACACAATTGTCCTTCGTTCACAGGCACAGATTCACCAAATACTTTTTCACAGTTTTCTAGAGGTACTAAAGGCACATCTAATTGCTGTTGGCGGCTCACCTATAAAGTAATAATAATTTTTGTTCTAATCTTTATAGCACCAAAGGGACTAAAACTAATATTTTTAACTAATAATCGGTGTGGTGACAGAGTAAGAATACCATTCACCACCTCTTTTCTTTCCCGTGGATATCATAAAAGATGACTAAGGGATATGATATGCAGATAAAATCTAGGCAAAAGAAGGGAAACTCAAAATAAAAGCCTATGCCAACCCGTAGTTGCCAACCAGCGTAGTTTAGTAGGCCAATTTCCCTTCCACAATGGAGGAGGCTTGAGTCCAACAGTGGGATTTATATGCGCTGAGATGATAATGCAATATATCTTATTTAATTAAGGCATAAATATATTTTATTTTTTTTAATTCTAGCTTGGTTCTGCTAACGTGTTATTGGGGATTGCCATTTATAAATTTTCGACAAAAGCAATTAAGCAACAAGTCTAAAACTGTGCACATTAGATACCTATAAATAAGCGATTATCAAGAAACTCCCTTTTACTTTCATCATTTCAGCTAATATACGTACGCTCCACTGTTAGGCTCGAGCCTTCTTCACGATAGGGGGAGAATTGACCTACTATAGCACGCCGGTTAAACGTGTTGGTATAGAGTTTTATTTCGAACTAGCAACCCGCCCTCGCTTCGCTTCGGTTTCTGTCGCCTTATCCCCGTAGTTCCCGTTCCCGAGGGAATATCGGGATATAATACAGCCTAGTTTACTCCCTGATATTATAGCTTTCCATTGGTAAAATAATTTTTGAAATCGGTCCAGCTATTTTGAAAATTACCCGAAACAAACAGACAGACAGACAAAAAAATATTAAGTGATTTTTAGGCGTATGTATAGTGCAAATAACCACGTGAGCATGAAAAAGGCCTATTATTTTGACATTACAAACAGACACTCCAATTTTATTTATTCGTATAGATTTTTCTTCTCTAGCATATCTATGCAAAACATCTGTTTTGTGCATATTTAACCCCTTAGTCGTCCACAACACTCACGGGGGTGATGAATTATACAATTCATCACCCCCGTGACTTACTCCATCACCACACATAAAACTTTTACTTTACTCTGACCTTTTACTTTAGTCTAATAATTTTATTACAAAAATAATTTATTATTTCTTCAGCATATGAGAATATAAAAAGTTATACCACTGTGTCATTCAATTGACCGATCTAACAGCGAATAAGGGGGATTATGGCGCTGCGCGGCCCTGTCGTCATTCCGGACGGAATGGACGGCATGAGCGCTGACCATTACTCGCCAAAAAAAAAAAAAAAAAATACGTCATTCAATGTCATGCTAGTACATGTAGAATACATAATTATGTATTTCACGTTAATGTAAATTGGAGTACTGCCATTTTTTATTCACTATCTTCATTATTCACAAAGTATTCGTTAACCAACCTACCTCTGTAACCATAATTAAAGATCATGGTCATTCACAAGGCCAAAGCAATTATCCTTATTACATTATTGCCATAATACCTATCAACTATCATACCGATTGTATCAACTAACCGGATTGTTTTGTCCGGAGAGTTTCCCCCAACCGACAAGCGTAGCGCGTTCGTTGATCACGATTTCCGGCTTATCATTGAGGCAGATCGGAGCTGCTGTCACTGAAAATTAAAAAAAAAATGTGATTTGATGATTACCGATAACAGTGACAGTACTGGTTGTTTGATTGTTCAAGGACAGGCCAATGTTATAATTGTAATGAAATGTATATTAACAAATTCCTGCAGTTGCCGCGTATTTCCTATTACCGTGGGAATATGAGGACGAATTATAGCCTATGTTACTCGCTGATAATGTAACTTTCCATTAGTGAAAGATTTTTTAAAGTTCTTTAGGTGGTTAAAGCGTAAAATCATAACAAACAAGAAACAAACACACATTCTTATGTATAGTATTAGTTGAGAAGTTCTTATACGTCCCACTCTTGGGCTCGACCTTGCTCAATTTTGGAAGGGAATTTGAGGACCCTACTACACCACGCTGGCCAGACGTATTGGTATAGGGTTTCATTTTAAGGCTTTCTTCTCTGGCATTGATGTTATTTATATATTATATCCTCTAATCGTCTTTTACTACACCCACGGGCTAGATAGAAGGTGGTCAATTGCATTTTTGCTGCTAGTCTCAGAATAATATAGGAAATTCTTGTTTGTTTTGAATTGCTTATAAATCAAAAACGTGATTGGCTGTAAAGTATAACTATTTTATGCGTAGCAATGTCTACAGCCATCGCCATAAAAGCGAATAGAGTTACGAAGTAATGGATAACTACAAGATCGTAAAGGCCATATTACCATCTCGTCTTTTTGGTATAATAGATCAATATACAATCGCATGTGGAAGAAATTCAAGACCAGCATTGGGACGTAAATGATCTGAAGTGATGATGAAATGGTAATGTTCTTACAAGGAGACCCTCAGACGTGTGGGTCGGGGATTTCCATGATTTTTGGGGGGGTGGTAGAGGGGGCCCGAGGGTATCACAACTACCAGATATTAGGGTCAACTGGGCCCTCGTTAAAAAGATTTTAAGCGTGAAAGTTGGATGTAATTTACTCATAGGTACTAGAGAAATTAGCATTCGAATCGCAAGCTAGTGGTAGCCTCGTGGTAAAGTCGCTCGCCTGCGAAAGCTATGGTCTTGGGTTCGAGACCCGACAATTTGTTTTTTTTTTAAATTATCACAATATTGTGTAAAATTAGTTTTTTTTTTCATAATTTTACGCAGAATTATATTTTCCTTTTTTTACGATCTCGTTTTTTCCGCTCTTTTTCGCAGGGGACTCGCGCAGCGATAAAATGTAGCCAGTGCAGACAATGTCTATGTTTTGTGTGCTTTTACTAGGAATTCCATCCAAAAATTTGTAAGGATGATAAGAATGTATTAAAAATGTACATTTATACGATAAATATAAATATTGACTTTTTCACAATTTTATAATAATTTATTTTCGTTCCGTAACACCTCAATTTTCATATTGAAGAGTTGATACATGGGAGAGAGCGAGAAAAGGAGGAGATCGTGAAAAAAAGCAAAATAATTTATAATTCTGCGTAAAATTATGAAAAAAAACAAATTTTACACAATATTGTGATAATTTAAAAAAAATAAGTCGTCGAGTCTCGAACCCGAGACCATAAAGTCCACAGGCGAGCGCATTACCACGAGGCTACCATTAACTTATGATTCAAGTACATAATGCAATGCAAATGCAAATTTTTCTAGTACATAAATTACCCATCCAACTTTGACCCTTAATATCTTTTTAATGAGGGTCCAGTTGACCTTAATATCTGGTAGTTGTGATAACCTCGGGTCGCTCTACCACGCCACCCAAAAATCATGGAAATCTCCGACCCACACGTCTGAGAGTCTCCTTGTTAGATAATTAATGTTCTTTCCAAAGGATGTGCATTCAGGACTCTCATAACCAAAGAAAAGGCGTGTGAAACGGTATTTTTGTGACGTATAGTGAATATATAATGAAATAAATTAGATTTATATCAGCATTTCTTCAAATTAAAGGTGATAAGTATCATTATCATCTTAACCCACATGGGCACACATATGCCCACTGCTGGGCTCAAGCCAGGAAGCTAGCTCGGCACAATAGGCAAGCAATTAATTGTCTTTCTATACCACGCTGAATTTCATTTCAAGTTTACCTTCCCTAGCATAGATGTTATCTGCATATTATATTTCTTAGTCGTCTTTTACGACATCCACGGGCAAGACAGGGGGTGGTGAATTGTATTTTTACTCCGTCACCACACGGAAAAGTATAACATTTCTCTATTTCAAAATAAGAAACTCCTATGTTCGTTTGCACTCATTTATGAAACTGTTCAACCGAAATCGATAAAATTTTGTGAATGTAAATGAAGTAATTCGAGCTTTTAAGAAGTTGAGTCTGGCAACTAATAGACTGTACTATTACAAACCGGAGTATTTAATTTCATCCTTTAGTATAATCATGGCTATATCGTGCCTGAAAATCTTCTTTTCATATCCGGGATGTACTATCACACTCTCGACTTTCATAGATTGCGTAGGTGGCGCGCAGAAGAAGTCATTGCAATCTAACTCATTGCCAATATCCCATTCACCAATCATAACTGTAGATCTGTAAAAAAAGTTAAATATTTTATAATAACTAACATTCAGGTAAGAAGCATCGCTTATTTTTTAGTTAAATCGTGTTTCAACGGAGAAGATCCTGTTTTTTCGGGCATCTATAGTCCGGCCTCATTACTCGTAACAATCCGGAGTGATAGACAAAATAGCCATCTTCTCTTGTTTTGAGACGTGCACCCTGCTTTTTTATAACGACCTAATCAGTTGCTCTAGTTGCTGTACCCAAACCTATGCGATGTATTGCCTGATCTGTTCTGCCGCCTCCTTCTACAAGATAACTGACTTATAGAAGGAGGCAACCGCGTCACAGTTTCAGATACATCCTCACATTTTTAACGATGAGCCGTTGCGACCTCATTTGTGGATGAAAGAAGTACGTTCAATAATGAATGGTGGAAGATTGAATGATGAATAACATAATTTCAACCGTCAACCTTCGGAAGAATATATTTAATGCAACAATGTCGTGCAATGTGCCAATGCAAAATCCGGTCCGTGTGGTGACGGAAGAATATAATTCGCCACCCCTATTATGCCCGTGGGTGCCGTAAAAGACGTCTAAGGGATGTGCTATGCAGTTAATGCGAGAGAAGGAAAACTCGAAATAAAACCCGTCGGACGTGGTCTAATAATCTCTTTCTCGAGCCCAGCAGTGGGACCTATATGAACTGAAATGATATTAAAGTAATTTAGGGTTTGAACCTGGGATTTTTGCGTAATCTATTTAAACGTCTATTTAAATTAAAAGAGAAACTTCATGTACCATATGGAATAAAGGAAATGGTTTACACTTGAGAAAATATAAGTAAATAGAACTTAGGAAACTTACAGCTTAAATCCTTCTGGCTTAGCGAGAGCGCAATGTGCAGCTGTCAGCACAACTCTTTTGGCAATTATGGAGCCGCTGCATGCAAATCTCACCTTGTTAGTCTCTTTATCTAAACCAAAACATTTAAGGTCATTGTTCAAACTAAATATATCAGATAAGTCGAATGAATAGGCAATGGCTAAATTTTACAGGTGGATGAACCTTCAAATAAAAGGCTGTCCCAATATTCAAATGATTGAATCTATATCTATACTAATATATAAAGCTGAAGAGTTAGTTTGTTTGAACGCGCTAATCTCAGGAACTTCTAGTCCGATTTGAAAAATTCTTTTAGTGTTAGGTAGCCTATTTATTGAAGCAGGCTATAAGCTAAATATCATCACGCTAAGACCAACAGGAGCGGAGCACCAATGAAGAATGTTTCAGAATCGGATTTTTTTCCTTTTGAGAGCTTCTGCTGCCACGCGGACTAAATCGCGGGCATAAGCTAGTTAATAATACTCCGGTATTGATTGCCACCCATCCACATTGATGATGATGATGAAAATGAAAGAATAATGACAAATGAATCAAATTTTGTACTTACTAGTGAATCCAATTCGAGCGACCCATGGATGTGTCCCTAATGCATTGTAATCGACGCCACGTACCATACTAAGGCCGCATTTTGGAGTGCCTGCCTGGAAGACGCGGCCGCAGTTACAAGACGGACAGCAAACGTAGTCTTCATTATCCACATTGTTACATATCAGCGAATTTAGACGATGGAAATATCTAAATAAAATACGAACATATACATATTAATTACATAAGATACGTTTTGAGTTCTTAAACTATCTGGTTAGTCTAAAGAATCAAAGAGTACATCAATTTGATTATAGAATTATGATTTCTAAAAAGTTGGGCTTCAGGCGCCAAAATACCAAACAAATTGCTACTACTCAAACGTCGATTTTCTGCGAGAGCATGGTACTACCCCGAACGGACTGCGCAATGTATCTAACTTATTTAATTAGATAAGAAACAATATAATATTATTTAAAGTAAATTCGTACCCATAACATTGTTGTAATATGTAAAACGTAAAAACGGTTATTGTGAATTATCCTTAAGTGATAGACATATACCATCGCGTACTATTTATAAATCTTTGTAAGATATACACTAGCGTAATACAATATTTCTGTCTATCCCGTAAGGTTTAGCCAGCGTTAGCAATGTAAGCGCATAAAAATTTGTTATTATAATTTTTTGAAATTTTCAGCGTTTCCCTACTAAAATATGCTTATATTATACCTATAAGTCTCCCTCTTTAATCACTCTGTTTATTGATATATACCGCATTTAAATCCACTGGATAGTTTAAAAGATCTAAGCAAACATACAGCAAAAGCAACTTCATTTTATACTATGTAAAGATCATACAATACCAATTCTGTAAATCTTTATACTGTTTACTCTCCATGCAAAGATATATTTTTAACAGTGGAATATATAATTATGGAATATATAAGTATGATTGATTATACTAGTTTAATTGTAATTCATCATCATCTCAGCTCATATACGTCTCACTGATGGGCTCAACCTTTTTCCACAACAAGAGGAAATTCACCCACTATCGGTACCGTGTTGGTTATACCTGTTGGTATGGGGCTTTATTTCGAGTTTTCTTTCACTTGCATAGACGTTATATGCTCCTTTAGTCTTTTTTTACGTCCCTTACGGGAAAACAGAGGGTGGTGGTGTATTCTTACTGCATGACCACACGGAAATCATAATTATATACAGATTTTATACTTGTAATTGTATATTTGGCTATAAAATTGGGATATTTATTTTTTTATTTTCTAAATTATACTCACTTATCTGAAGAGAAACATGTAAAGTCCATAAGATCTTCGAGAAGCGGACACGAACTGATAGGCACACATGTCGTATTTGGTGGACAGAGCGGCTGAAACATTATTAAATCTTATAACTATCGGTTAGTACTGATAACTCATCATCATCATCAGGCCTCTGCTTAACCGATTTTTATGACTTCCACGGATAAATAAGTGGTGGCGACAATTGTATTCTTTGTTTCCGTGAATATTATATATTTCAAATAAAACTATTTTTATTGATTTTATTGCATTTTATTTTTGACTTGTCCCGACATTTCGAACAGTGAGGACCTATCGTGAGGAGTTGTTTTTCCGTGACTAATAAATGCTTTTGTTTCCAATGTTACCTATTTTATAGTACCTACTACAAGAAGATGAGCGGGGTTAGTGTCAGTTGGAAAGAGCGTGAGAAATATTTCTTCAACTTCATTTACGTTTACGACTTTCTTGTGAACTCTCGAGTAAGTAGTAATTGTATGGTAAATTAATCCATTTCTAGGAAGAAATCTGTAGAGAATACTTATAAAATCTATCTTTATGAAACATAATAACTATTTCTACCTATGCACGTTATATACTTTGAAATGCGATCCAACCGATGTGTCCAAACCGTTTCAATAGTTTCATCAGCAATAATTCCAAGCTAATTTTAAAATACTAAAACAATTTATTGGAATCTGGTGTGAAATGTGAAGAAAGAAGAAGAAAAGAAAATCTATTTTCCTTCTGTTTAATGGGCACAGAACATCGCCTGTTAAGTCAGCCAGTAAAATATACCAGTTAGGTACTAATCAGAGTTATCTATGTTTGCCTATGTATCTTTTGTATACTGTGAACTCAACAATCTCGTGGCAATACACAATTTAATATTAAAGAACAAATGTAACTAAATGTACATAAGTATGTGTAATGATAACTGTTTAAATATGCCGTATTTGCAAAGTAGGATTTTTTTTAACGCTAGATATTATGCCTTAGTATGGAGTTTTGTCTTTAGAAATAATCGAACTTACTTTTTCATCTTCAAGATCGTCGTCCTTTACACCACCCATTCCAACACTTAATGATATACCTGAAAAATATATTGTTGTTATGTTTGAAATCAATATTTGTTTATACATAAAATAGATGGTCACAAGGAGAAGAAATCGTTGTACCTACATTTCTCGATAAATTTGGTAATGTGCTTGTGAAAAGTGAGATTGAATGTACCCATAACAGTTTTCTTTGTTGACGGCGTAAAAATACCATTCCCCACCCCCTATTACCCATGGGTATCGTAAAAAATAACATAGGGATACAATATGCATAGAAAATCTATGTAAGAGAAGGCCAACTCTAAATAATACGCATTGGTATAGTAACCCGTCTGACCAACGTGGTGTAGTAGGACAATTTCGCTCTTATTTTGGAGGACGCTCGAGCTCAGTGTAGGGATGTGACTTGGAGGGGCAAAATCGATTAATAAATTATCGAATAATAAAATCGATTGATTATTACTATTTAATCGATTTTTTTAACTATCTGTAAGGTTGGATTTATTTGTACATGCCTAATAATACAATTAAAAAAGTCTATAGTACCTAAAACAACAATGTGTTTGTTCAGCTTAAAACTGAATAACAAACCAAGTTTTTTTTTTACTTTTCGTGCAATACTGCAGTTTCATGTGGAGTTCTTGTATTATATTCAACTGCTGAGGAGATATAAAAGTGCTTTACAAACATTTTCGTTGCCAACAAAAATCTCAGAAGCCACCGTTAATAGTGGCCGCGGCCAGGAATCACCGTACATTTCTGTTCGACCGTAAGAAACTCGTCTTTAATCTATGGTTCCATACTTCCATATATTACTTGACGTATAAATTGTTTTCCATCCCTCCTTACCTCTGTACTTTCTCCTGGTCTTTATATGTTAGAACTGTCAAAAAAATATCGATATATTGAAAATTATATTTCAATATATTGATATTTTCAAATACATATATCGTAATTGGAGTACGTACATCGAAAAAATATCGATATTTAAATTTATGAGCTCTATATTAAAAAAAATGTATACCATCTTTTCCGTGTGGTGACGGAGTAAGAGTATAATTCACCACTCCCTATTTTGCCCATGAATGTCGTATAAGACGACTAAGGGATATAATATGGGGTGCGAGGCCGGGGCACCTCCACGTGGTGCACCCTGGAAACGTCCATTTGGACGGCCAAGATTCCGGCGGGAGGGGGGGTCTCCGCGTGCCGACTCTGAAGGCAGAGCGCACGGCGGATTTGGCCCGGGGCCAATGGGGCGGATGTGTCTCATGGCACTCCGTCGCCAGGGACGGTTGCGTCACGGCCCGGGGGCGTGACGGGTCGGTCGCTCGCGAGCGGCCAGACGCGGAAGGCCCAAACCGTAATCCTGAGTAGGGGGGTCAGGACCGGGGGTCTGCGGACTGCGGGGAAGAAAACCCCTATAAAAAATCGCCCCAATCTCAAGTTTTGCTACTCGGCGAGGAGATGTATGGCTGGTGGGTTAAGAAGCGCGCGCGAAAAAAAAAAGCGTCCAGTCGTTAGAGTAGTAGTCAAGGAGGACTTAAACTTCCAAACCACGATGGCAGAAGTAACATCACGTAAGACTTCACCAGAGGGTCCCGGCCAGGCCGGGGAATCCCTTGCTGTGCCGAAGCTTGCGCGCGACGAGGAGTCGCGCCCAAGTTCCGGCACAGTCAGCTCCCAATCGTATGGGTGGGGGGCACCTTCTGCTCCAGCCGCGAGCCCGGCGAAACAGGTGGCTCAAAGAAGGAGGAAGAGGAGGAGGCAGGGCGCCGTAGAAACTGCGCATCAGCGTAGGTTGCGCCTAAAGCGGGAAGCGGAACGGCGGGCACAAAAGGATGCCGCCGTGGCCGCGCGCGACGAGGGCGGTGCATCCGCAGCTACCGCAGAGCCGTCGCGGGGTGGAAACGGCAATATCGCCGGGGCGCCGAAGGAGAAGAGTGACAGCTCGGGCCTGTCGAGCGACGAGGGCGGATCAGCCGCAGGACCGTCGCGGGACGAGGGCGGCAGGGCCGCAGGACCGTCCAGGGAAGATGGAGGGAGTGACTCCGGCCCAGAGCGGAGTGACTCGAGACTGAGCGACAGCACCAACATCTCGCTGTCGAGCGACGAGGGCGGCACAGCCGCAGAGCCGTCGCGGGAGGAGGGCCGCAGTGCTGCAGGACCGGTGCAGAGTCCAGATGCGGCCGAGGAGATGTCCGCGGACGAGGGCGGTGGGACCGCAGGGCCGTCCGATAACGAAGGGCTGTGTACAGCAGGGCCGTCCGGGATGATGGTTGGTGGGTCGTCCGGGATGGTAGATAGGGATGTCGCTGGTAGGGAGGTGGTGGATAGGGGGGCCGCCGCTCTAACGGCGGCTCTTAGTGTTGGGATGGGAAGGGAGGAGGCCCGGCCCCCGACGAGGGATCGGAAGCGCCCCCTGCCAAAGGGTGGCAGCTCCGCATCCGAATCGGAGGGGAGCGACACCATCAGGCCTCCCCCCAAGGTTGCAACCGCGCGCCGGGGGCGCAGGGGTCGGGGAGGTGCGGTGGTGGCCAGACCGGCGACGCCGTGTCCGGCCGACCAAGGAGGCGAGGTGGCGGCCCTTCAGGCCGCAAACGTCCGCCTAAGCGAGGAGGTCTCCGGCTTGCGGGAGCGAAACCGCAGGCTGGAGACGGAACTTTCGGCGGTGCGGAGAGAGAACCGCGGGTTGGCCAAGGACGTGGTTGACCTGCGGTCTCAATTCGAGCGCCTGGTGCCGGCTGTGGCGCCGGCGCCGGCCCCGCCGCCGAAACGGGTCGCGCCAGCGAGGGCGGGCCCATCGTCTGCGCCCGTGGCGCCGGCTGCGCCCGTCGCGGGCGCTGCGCCGGCTGCGCTCGTCGCGGCTTCGCCGCTGCCTCCCCTCGTCGTGGTCCCTCCGCCGGCTCGTGGCCGCGGGAGACCTCGGAGGGGGGGGGAGTCGCCGCCCGACGAGGTGCATGGCGTGTCGGAGTCGGCGATACGCGTCATCCTAGCCCGAGTAGGGGTAATGATGGATGCGCGTATCGAGGCCGTAGCGGCCAGGCTCCCGCCTGAGCCGCCCCTCCGACCGCCGCTCGCCGCGGACAAGACGAGGCGGCCGCAAGCGTCGGCTCCCACCCCGCTGCCCTGTCAGGGTGGCCGCGTGGTGAGCTACGCTGCGGCCGCGGCGGGACCCAAGGGGGCCAAGAAGGCCGGCAAGGTGCCGGCTCCCGCCAAGGCCGGGCCGCGGCCGGCGTCAGCGATTGCACCGCAGGCGCCGGCCGGCGAACCCGCGACTGCGCCTGCTGCGCTCAGCGCTGCTGCTAGGCTCGAACAGGGCTGGCAGGTGGCTGAGCGTAGCAGGAAGGCACGCGGCCAAAAGCGGAGAGCGGCGGCCATACGTGCATACGTGCGTGCGACAACGGGGCGGGTCGATAGTGGACCTTTCGTTCGCTAGCCCCGAGGTCGCCGCACGCGTGGGGAGCTGGCGCGTCGTGGAGGAGGTGGAGACCTTGTCGGACCACCGGTATATCCGGATGGAGGTCTCCCCTGCAATCCCGATGCCCAGCAGGGGTCACGGGGCGGATGGGCGTCCTGCGTTTCCGCGATGGGCTGTGGGTCGCTTAGACCGGGACCAGCTGGCGGAGACAGCCAGCGTATACTCGTGGCTGTGCTCTGCCCACCAGTCGGACGGGGTGGACGCTGAGGCTGGCCGCATCCGCAGTGCGTTGACGCAGATCTGCGATGCGGCCATGCCCCGGGTACGGCGTCTACCCCCGAGGAGGGGGGTCCACTGGTGGTACCGGGAGCTGGCGGATCTCCGGGCCGCGTGTATCCGTGCCCGGAGGGCCTACACCCGCAGCCGGCGGCGCCATCGCGATGCGGAGCGGGAGGCCGTGCTTTACCAGGGCTACCGCAATGCGCGGTCGGCCTTCAGGCTGGCCATCCGCTCCGCCAAGGACGTCAGTCGGCAGGAGATGCTGGACGGTCTCGACCGCGACCGCTGGGGACGCCCCTATCGCGCGGTGCTGAATAGGCTACGCGCGCGGGGCCCTCCCCTCACCGAGACTCTCCAGCCCGGCCTTCTCATCCGGGTCATCGAGGACCTGTTCCCGCGGCGGGCGGAACACACGCCCCCGGTCATGGCTCCGCCAGACACTGACCGGGAGGCCGACAACGTCAATGTTCCGCCCATCACGGAACCCGAGATGGGGGTGGCGGTGACGCGCATGCGCGCAAAGTCTACCGCCCCCGGGCCCGACGGTGTTCCTAACCGCGTGCTGGCCCTGGTCCTCGAACACCCCCATCTCGGGTTCCCGGGACCCCGCCTCAGGGGGCTGTTCGACGCGTGTTTAGCGTCCGGACGGTTCCCTGGGTGCTGGAAGGAGGGAAGACTGGTGCTCCTGCCGAAGCCGGGACGGTCTCCGGAGTCGCCTTCGGCCTACAGGCCTATCGTGC
The DNA here is from genome assembly GCA_032191425.1 of Lymantria dispar. NCBI lineage: Eukaryota > Metazoa > Arthropoda > Insecta > Lepidoptera > Erebidae > Lymantria > Lymantria dispar. The sequence goes on along the minus strand of CM063454.1, from coordinate 12,406,561 downwards.
TGCTCGATGACACGGGCAAGCTACTGGAGAGGGTGGTAGCTGCCCGCATCGAGCGGCACCTCGTCGGCACGGGGCCCGATCTGTCGGACGCCCAGTTTGGGTTTAGGAGGGGTCGTTCGACGATCGCGGCTCTGTTGCACCTGAGGGCCGTGGCGACTGAGGCCGTCACCGGCGGGGGAGTGCTGTTGGTGGTGTCCCTAGACATCGCCAACGCATTCAATAGTCTGCCATTCAGCTGCATCAGGGAGGCGCTCCGGTATCACGGGGTGCCAGTTTACCTGAGGCGGCTAGTGGCAGACTATTTGGAGGGGCGCAGCGTCCTCTGCACCGACCGAGCAGGGGACGTCGTGCGAACGCCCATGACGTGCGGTGTCCCACAGGGGTCGTTCCTCGGACCCACCCTGTGGAACATCGGCTACGACTGGGCGTTGAGGAGGAGCCTCCCGCCCGGGCTGGGCGTGATTTGTTACGCCGACGACACGCTCGTCACAGCCCGCGGTGGGACGCTAGAAGAGGCGGTAAGCCTAGCGACCTCGGGTACCGAGGAGGTCGTCAGACGGATCGAGGCGCTGGGGTTGGGGGTCACCCTGGACAAGACGGAGGCCCTCTTGTTCCATGGGCGCACTATGAGCCCTCCCATCGGCGTCTCGATCACCGTTCACTCGGTCGACATCAGCATCCGGGCCCATATGAGGTACTTGGGCCTGGTGCTCGACGGGCGATGGTGGTTTCGGGAGCATTTCCACAGGCTCGCTCCGCGGCTCGTCGGCGCGGCGTCCGCCCTATCGTGGCTTATGCCGAACGTGGGCGGACCGAGCGCTGCGTGCCGACGGCTGTACGCGGGGGTCATCCGGTCGATGGCCCTGTACGGCGCACCGGTGTGGGCGGGGTCCATGACCGCCCGACTTAGGGCCCTTCTGTGGCGACCACAGAGGGTCACGGCGGTCAGGGCCATCCGCGGATACCGCACGGTGGCGACGGAGGCAGCGTGCCTATTGGCCAGCACTCTCCCGTGGGACCTGGAGGCGGAAATGCTCGCCGAGTTGTATCGGCGGGTGTCGGGGGTGCGCGGGGAGGGTGGTGTGATCTCGTTAAGGGATCTCACCGCCTGGCGCGTCGACGCCCGCCGAGACGTCATTGCCCGTTGGGCCCTTCGTTGTCTGGTCCGATTGCGGTTAGACGTGTTTGTTTAGTGCTCTGTGTACTTTATTTATTTTCGGCCATCAAAGTGCGTTTTCTCCGAATATTTATATTCATAGAGTGTGTATTTCAATTAGTTATAAAATTACATGTAGGGTAGACTTTTTTTTCCAGTATTCGGCTATTGTGACGTACGGTTTGTATACTACATACAAAAATATTAGTGCAAATAGCCAGCAAATTGATGCATGACGTTTCAAAAAGACATTTGACGTTTGAAAACTGACATTAACTGTACGATAAGTTAGTTCCCCTATCTCGCCACCGCTGGTGGTGGCGCTAGTAGTAGGTTGGGGCCGCATTGGTTTCCAAACTTGTGCTTCTTTTAAAGTAGGCGCTATTAACTATGGCGGAAGATGACGAGGCTGCGGCCCATCACCGAGAGATGCTGCAGGATCTTCTGGATAGAAGGCAAGAGGAGGTCGAGGCAATACTGGAGATGTCAGCAGAGGCTGGATTCACTCCTCGCCAGTCGCTGGCACGCACCCCCCCCCACAGGCTTCAGCACGCCGCTCTCGATCCCCATGGTGCCATCGCAGGTGACGATCGCCGTGCAACCTTAAGGGACAAAGCGCACCCTTACCTCGCCGGAGGAGGTTCAGGAGACCTTGCGGAGGAAGATTGCCACCAGGAAGCAGGAGAGGCACGTGGCTCCGCCGGTTAGCGGCATCCTCACGGGCCCATCAGGGTGCGTATCACCAACGCCCAGGAGCCCGGCGAGGCCCAACATTGTACCGCCATTGCCCCCGCGCATGACGAGCCCCATTGCGGTGGAGCTGTTCCCGGACGAGGCGGCGGACCCTTTGGCAGCGGCCACTGTTATGCAACTGGTCAATGTTGCAACTGGCTCAACAAAAGGTATTATGGAGGCAGTGAGAGCCAAGAGTAGCAGGCTGAATAAGGACGAGGTGGCCTCCATGGGGGCACTCACCGAGCGTGTATCGGCTGTGGTGGCACACCTGGCGCTCCGCCTCATGGAGGCGGAAAAGAAAGCTGAGTGCTGCCCGCCCTCCTGCTAACGTGCAAACTGGTGTGCCAGTGGCAACCTATGCCGATAGACTACGGATGGGAAAACGCAGCGCGCCCAAACCCGCGCCTGGAGGCCCAACCCTGGCCATCTATCCGACGGAGAAAGACGGAGAAGTAAAAACATCGGAGGACACGAAAGCCATACTGAAGAAGACAATTAACCCCACGGAGCTGGGCATCCAGGTCTCCCGAGTCCGGAGAGTAGGGAATGCAGGAGTGGTCGTGCAGACGACGTCGGCGGATGCTGCCAACATAATCAAGGGTGCGCTCCCACCCACCGTGCGTGTAACGGAGCCACAGGCCAAGAAACCTCTGGTGGCCATTGTCAATGTCGAGGGTGACATAACCGGCGCCGCACTATTGGAGGCAATCTATACCCAAAACCTGAAGGGTAAGGGCATATCACCAGAGGCATATAAGAGCGACTGTCGGGCAGCTTTTAAGAAGACGCGGCAGGGAAGCGGCCGGTCAACACACGTCCTGGAGTGCAGCCCCGCGATACGGGACACCTTAATAGACGCTGAGCGGATCTTCATTGATTGGGAGCGCTACCTGGTGAGAGATTACGTCGACGTGATATGTTGCCTAAAATGTCACGGGTACGGCCACCCTGCAAAGTATTGCAAGAGCTCGGCAGACGTATGCGGACGGTGCACTGAGACGGGCCACCGTGCCCGTGATTGCCCACAACAGGTACTAGAGCAGGCGAGATGTGCCACTTGCAGGGCTGCCGGGAAGCCATACCAAGGGCACCGTACCATGGCCTTGGAATGCCCAGCCCGACGATACGCAGAGAACAAGGCGATCAGCATGATAAACTATGGCTAGCCACGCCCAAAATCTAGAGGAAGGAACACGTCGTGAGGTACGCGTGAGGTTGGGACAGTTGAACCTGGCTGGTTCAGAGGTGGCCACCACTGAATTAAGGAGGATAGCCAAAGAATTGCAACTGGACGCAATATTACTGCAGGAACAGCATAAGGGCGTACCGCCAGGCACAGTTCAAGCTGGGCCCAACTCGAAGGCGGCAATATATCTGCCACGTCGCGACATCGGGTGCCTTTTTCTGGCCCATTTAAGCAGCACTCACCTGGTGGTGGTCCACCTCCCAACGTGGGACCTGTACCTGGTCTCCGCGTACTTCCAGTATAGCGACGACATCGAGCAGCACCTACGACGACTGGAGAACGTTCTGGAGGCGCTCCGGGGGAGGAAAGTACTGATTGGGGTGGATAGCAACGCGCACTCCCCGTTGTGGTTTTGTGAGGAGCGCCATTACGTCGGCCGTGGTCACGAGGTCGCCCGCAAGCGCCACCAAATGGAAGATTTCATCCTGGCACGCAACCTCGTGATCCACAATCGAGAGGGCCAGCCGTGGACCTTTTCCACTTCGAACGGGGAGTCAAATGTGGACATCACGCTATCCACCCGTAGCGTATCCGTCTCGGACTGGCGCGTCCTGGAGGACGTTAGCGTCAGTGACCATCGTCTGATCGCCTTCACAGTGGGAGGAGGACGGGGGAGCCCGACTATCTCGTACGCGGGACTGTCGGTGGAGCCAACGAGGTTCCGGGACCGTGGGGTGGGTTGGGCCAGGTTTCGCGCGGGTATCCACGAGAGTGTGGGGTGGCTTAAATTTGGGGAATCCGCGGACGCCCTTTGCGCGTCCTTCCAGGCTATGGTTTTACGGGTGGCGAAGTCTACCCTGGGTATTGCGGGTAACACCCAGGATCGGGGCTATGAATGGTGGACCCCAGAGCTGGACAGGCTCAGGAAGGCCTACTCTCGCAGCCGCCGCCGGTATAGGGGTTGCGGAGCCACCGATGGCTTTGCCGCGATATCAGCCAGAGCTGATATGTGTAGGGCCCGCCGCAGCTACAGGATTGCGATGAAGCGTGCGGAAATCGAACATTTCAGGAGCCTTGCGGACTCCGCGAATGAGAACCCTTGGGGCGCGGCCTATCGTGAAGCTACTGGCCGAACGAGGCCGCCTCCCAATGTGGTTCATGGGATCGCGTATGCGGGTCGTCAACAGGGTGACCTACGGGGTGCCATCAAAGACCTGATGATGGCTCTGTGTCCTGACGACATACTGTCACGGGACACTGCGTACCACCGGCAGGTCAGGGTTGCGGCTATATGTATGCCGTCCGGGAGGGATGCACTGCCGCCTGCGGAGGCTGCATTGGGAGGAATAGTTAGAGCGCTGCCCAACACTGCACCGGGTGCTGATGGGATCACCGCACGCATGCTGCGTCACATTTGGTGCGCAGCGTCGTCCGAGTTGACGTTGGTAATGGGTAAATGCGTATGCGAAGGTACCTTCCCAGCCGTCTGGAAGATTGGTAGGTTACTCGTACTGCCTAAGGGCAATGGCAGGCCTCTATCCGATCCTAAGGCTTACCGCCCTATTACGATGTTACCTGTGCTGGGTAAATTGTTGGAACGCGTAATGTTAAAGTGTGCACCGGGGATTACTAGGGGAATCTCGACCTCACAGCATGGTTTTACGCTGGGGAGATCTACGTCTTCGGCTTTGCTGAGCATTACGGGCGCGGTTAACTCTGCAGATACTAAATACCTGCAGGCTATCTTCCTGGACATCTCGGGGGCATTCGATAACGCCTGGTGGCCCATGATCTTGCTGAAAGCGAAGGCCAGGGGATGCCCGGGCAATATCTATCGGATGTTGTCTGGGTACTTCGCTGGTCGGCGCGTGGGTATGGGTGCGGGCGACCAGGTGGTGTGGAAGACCTCTACTATGGGATGTCCGCAGGGCTCGGTCTTGGGGCCGGCTCTGTGGAACCTGCTCATGGATGACCTGCTTCGGCTACCGCTTCCGGGGGGGACCAGAATGGTAGCATACGCCGACGACCTGACGGTCCTGATTGGGGCAAACTCCAGGGCGGGCATTGAGGCCAACGCGGCGGCCGTTTTACAGGCTGTTGGAAAGTGGGGGGCCCGGAATAGGCTGGACTTCTCCCCGGGTAAGTCAGCGAGTATGACGCTGAGGGGGCGTTTCCAGAGGCCTCCCACAATACGTCTTGGGGGGAGCTCTGTCAGGGACGTCAAGTGGACTACTGTTCTGGGGGTGGTGCTGGACGCGGGTCTGTCTTTCACGCAGCATGCGCACTCGATTGGCGAGCGAGCGGCCAAGTGCTTTGGTAAGGTGGCCCGTATTTCGGCGTCTTCGTGGGGTGTTCGCTACAGGGCCCTTAAGACCCTGTACCACGGGACATATGTGGCGACGATTGCGTATGCTGCGGATGTATGGTTCCATAGAGCCGGTCTCTACGCGGTTAAGAGCGCGTTGTTACGCTCGCAGAGGGCTGCGCTCGTTCTGCTCACCAAAGCATATCGCACGACCAGTACGGCTGCCCTGCCGGTCATCGGTGGGGTACTGCCGGCCGACCTGGAGGTCATCCGTGCTGGGAGATTAGCGGCGGCACGCCAGGACGCGACTAGGCAGGAATATCGGGATAGGCGGCGGGCTATATGGACGGATGTTGTTGCTCAGTGGCAGGCGCGGTGGGATCGCGAGGACAAGGGGAGGGAGACGTATCGGTTTTTTCCGGACGTGGCGGCTCGCCTCAAGGCGACTTGGGTCGAGCCGGACTATGAAACCTCCCAATTACTGGGGGGTCATGGGTGCTTTCGCAGGCGTCTGTACGATTTAGGGCTAGGAGCTCACGCGGAATGTAGCTGCGGCGAAGGGGATGAGGACATGCACCACGTTCTGTGGGCATGTCCCCTCTATGATGAGATTAGGTCGGGGATGCTCTCGGGGATACATCGCGACGGAGAAGGTCCGGTATACTACACGGATCTCGTGGCTTCAGAGGCGAACTACCGGCAGTTACGGGAATTCGCGCACGCCTGGTACAAGGCCCGCCGGCTTGAAGACCAGGTTGGCAGGATAAGCCAAGATGGCAGCCAGAGTAGCGGGTAAATGTGGCTAGCTAGCAGGAATACCGCGGACGACGAAGTTCGTACCGTGTGCTGTCCGCCCTAGTTATACAGGGAGAAGGACACAGGGCAAAGGATGAAGAAAGTTAAATAACTTGTAGAGATTCAAGAAGCATGTGCATACTTACGCAAAGAGCATGGTGTGCACATGTATCTCGATGATTCGGCCTGTATGACCAAGATGTCGAAAAGGCCATGGGTGGTTGGAGGGATTTGCCCGTTGGGCAGTCCGGCTGGAGAGGCCTCGGTTCGGGGTGCGAACCGTGGAGGCCTTCTGGCCGGTGCTGATGCAGTGGTTGGAGAAGCGGCACGGGGTGCTCTCCTTCCGACTGGTGCAGGTTTTGACGGTGCATGGGTGCTTCGCCAAATACCTGCACAAGGTCGTTAGGAGGGAGAGTACACCGTCCTGCCACCACTGCGATTGCGACGAGGACACGGCACGCCATACGCTCGAGGCCTGTGCGGCTTGGGCAGTGCAGCGCTGTGAACTCGCCGCAATCATCGGTACGGACCTGACGCTGCCGGCTATCGCTAGGGCGATGGTCGACAGCGTCGGGAATTGGGACGCGGTCGCAGCCTTCTGCGAGACAGTGATCTCGCGGAAGGAGGCGGCGGATCGCCTGCGTGAGGAGCGCAGCCTCGATGAGGAGATCCGCCGCCGGCGACTGGGGCGGCGTAGGCGCAACTACCTGCGCCTCATGCCGCCCTAGCCGAGGCCGCGGGTGACGTGACCGGGGATTAGTCCGTCACCCGCCGAGAGGCCGACCGCGTGAGGAAAGACCGACGTCCTCCCCGAGGGGGGGACGTCGGTCGATGGGAGGGTACCCCAATAGGGGGTATTCCGTCGGGCCGACCACAGACGACAAGTTAACGCTGCTCCAGTGGTCGGCCCAACGACGAAGGCGACGTGGTTTTCGGGTGGGTCGCGGGAGTTGCGTGCTTAAGCCCCTCTGTCGCCCCGGACGGAGTGCTGCGGAGGCGCGCCGACCGCGGCCCACCCACAAAAAAAAAAAAATAAAAGGGATATAATATGCACATAAGATCTATGCAAGGGAAAGCGGAAAACTCGAAATGAAACCCTTTACCAACATGTCTGACCAGCATGGTACTGTAGGTCAAACCCATTATTTATACAGTAGGTCCTCTCATTGTGGAGGAGGCCGGTGCCCAACAGTGCGACCTATATAGGCTGCGATGATGATGAGACCATCTCAAAAATGTTTGATCTGATGATGATGAGACCATGGTGATGCAAGCATAGTCGAGGCTAAACCGACGAAACGAACGAAAATTATTTAGTCAAAAGTCGAAAAAAAATATTCATTTGGGCTTTAACTATGATTTTTATTCAAATTTGGGGACTAACTTGTCAAAGCTAGGAGCATCGAACTATAACATATATCTATACAAAATTACATCCAGTTTTAGTAACTGCCTTAATTTAAATAAGATAATAAGCACATTATAATACCAATAAACTAGGAAAAGTGAAAAATCATAACATAATGTAAATAAAGTTTAGTAGATTAAGTTTACGTTGATTTTGCAGATGAAATAATCTACAAGAACAAATAAAATATATTAAAAATGAATATCGGATCTCGATATCTTTTTTCAATATCCAGCTATCGAAACGTCCCAAAAATATTATTAATTTAAGAAAAAATAAAATAAAATTCTATTAAAATATTAGGTATTTTGAAATGAAAATATTGATGTTTTGAAATATCGATATTTCGATATATCGATATTGAATCAACAGCAACATCATTACTATTAGGTATATACATAATAATATAAATGGCGGCATTGAGACACTGAAATCTTTCTTTTCTAAATGTTATTTTGTAAAAGTGTGTTATTAGAACAAACAGAACGTTTGCCTTAATTGAAGTGGATCTTAGTTTACGGTTTCTAATGTGTTTTAAGTGTTATATACCAAAAAATACCAATAAACGAAATAAAGTGTCTGAATTGAATAAACTGTGATGAGCTGAAAATTGTGATATTTCGTATGTGTTAATAATTATTGTTATACACTGAATAAATAAATGTAGAAACGTATGAATTCTTTTAATTATCCTGAACGAAAGCAAGAAATGATTTTTTTTTTTGTGTGTGTACAGCTGTTGGCCGCAGATGGCCTTGACAGCTTGACGCGGACTATGGGTGAGCGCTGAGGGCTCTCAACCCGGAGCAAGAAATGAAAGATACGTTAGATATATACATATACATACATATATAATAGTATACATACATATATAATAGTATGCGTATATATATACACACACGCACATGCACACGCACACATGTATTAGCTGTCATTTATTAGCTGTCATGTTCAAATTCACAGATTTTGTTACGGTCGAAAAGCTTGTACTAGAGATGACCGTCTATAGTACTACTTCGTTTGTGATAGTGGCCATAACACAGTTAAAGACGACAATTTGACTTACTGACAGACAATGACTAATATGAAAAAAAAAACTGATAATGAAAAAAAAAAACTAACTCGACACTGGCAAAAATGGCTCGTAATAGTGGCCAAAAAGATTTTTTTAGAAGTAAAATAAGAAGATTTTGTTTTAACTTAATGAGTTAACTGACCAAAAATATTGTTACTCATTCTTAGTACGATTGGTACAAAAGTTGCGTATTACCATGTTGCGACTCAATTATCAAAAGGACTAAAGAAAAAGGCAACTAATAAATATCATAGGTTATCACTACATAGGTGGCGTAGTCAAAGTAGCCATGCCAAGTTTCAATACCCACGCAAGCCAGTTCATTTCTTTCTCGTTGCGATTGATTGTTTCATATTATTTGTATAGTGTTAATTCTATTAAAAAAATTAGGAGAGGTTGGTTGCGCCAGGAGCATAACCTTGATTACATCCAGAACGCACTGTTACAGCATTCCGAGGGTCATAAGACAGTTATTTCTTAAATACTAAGCAAATAAATTGTTATAGAAATAGGTAAACGATAAATGCAGTTAATTGTTAATAATATGTTTATTTTAGTATTGTATTAGTTATTAATATAGGTACATATAACACCTATGTAAGAGAAGAAAAAGTCGAAACAAAACCCTGTAGGTACTAATATCCCTGACCAGCGTGGTTTAGTAGGTCAATATCCACTCTATTGTGGAGAAGGTTCGAGCCCAGCCGTGGGACATATATATATATATATATATATATACAGTAAAACCCGTTTAAGACGATTTCGAAGGGACCCGACCAAAAACGCGTCTTAGGCGGGAAAGCGTATTATGCGGGAAAGGGAAAAACGTGTCATTATTATTTAATATATTATATTATTATTTTGAATACCTACATATTAAATTTAATATTTAAAAATTACGTAAATAAAATGTTGTTCATGTCCTTAATTTAATATACTTACTACTAGATACATTTTTAAATTATAAAAAAAAATATTAAAATATAAAAAAAATGTTGTTTATTTTACGTTACTTAAAGTAATCACTTATTTTAGTTTGACAAAAAGATTTTGAGGCATTAGCAATTACAAGATTTTCAACGTAGTTTAATTTTCGCAGTGCGTCTTCGCTTAGATTTAAAGAAGTTACATAGCGTCTTAAATCATTAACTGCTGATAATGCCTGGGCGTGTGACAAAATCGGAGTTGACTCATCTTCTTCTAGGTCATTATTACTTAGGGTCGCTCGACAGTCGCTGGCCGCTGCCGCAAGGGGTAAAACGTGTATTTGAGTGGCATGTGTTGGCGTATTAAACGGGATGACGATCGTATTAAGCGTTAAGAAATGTATGAAAACATGTCTCAAGTTGCTGGGACCGACGCAAAATGGCGTATTATAATATTAAACGGGTTCTACTGTATGTGTATATATATATATATATATATGTGTGTGTGTATATATATATATATATATATATATATATATATATATATATATATATATATATATATGCTGAGGTGATGAAGATAATGATGATTAGTTGTTCTAGTCTAATATCTGGTGATTAGGTTTTTTGATGTATAATTTATTTTAGGCTTAAATAACGACATGATTACAGTCGGCACCAATAGTGCACTCAAATGTAGGATGTCATATTTATAACCTTGAAATGTGATGTTGTCGTTATGTGTCTACCCTGATCGAGGCTACTCTATTGTGACATCTGCAATTATTAGTTGCATTATTCATTCTAATTGTGTTTGCTATGTATATGATACTACACTATTTTGCTATATAACAACTGTAATCTACTAAAAATCTTAGATTCAAAAACTAACCTAGGTGTATAAAATAATTATACTATATTGCAGTTTATGCTAAATTAAATATTTGTCCTCTACGTGTAGTGACGAAGTGAGAATCTATCTATCCATCAGTCCGCAGATGTCCACTATTGGACACAGGCCTCCCCACGAGAATACCAGTCACAACGGTCCTATGTCACCTCTATCCAATAGTTCCCTGCGAGGCGTGAAAAGTCGTCTCATACTGCGTCGTCCGAATCCTCAACGGTTGTCGATTCGACGAGCGACGTGGCCGTGGATTTCTGTATTCAAGATTTTTTGGCGTCAAGAAATATCGAGAATAGCGATGCTCAGTATTTCTCTACACAATAAAAACACGCTGAGCGATTTTAAGCGTTTATCTGAGGCTGACATTTAGAGACCACATCTCTGCGCTGTAGGTCATCGCTGGTAACACACACTGGATATAAACCTTTATTTTCGGGCACCGTGGAATATTAGATGAGAAGATCCTGCTAAGTTGCCCGAATGCTACCCAGCCGAATCAAATACGTAGAATTCATAATAAATACGATTGGAATATTCTTAAGGATCATATTAGAAAGAATTTTGTTGTTGAGAGAATAGAAGAAATAACAAACAAGCGAACTTAACAACGAAAGCCTGATTAGTCAGAAGCGTGAGAGTTGGCAGATAAGCGTTTGTCTTATAGAGAGATACGGATCACCGCGAAAATATGCTTGAATTGATTTAGTGATGATATATAGATGGTAAGTTGACGAGCATACAGGTGATATTTGCCGTATAGGTATTATAGAAAAATCATGTTGCGGATTATTATGTAATTAACCTAAGGCCAAGAGGTTCATAATCATTTGAAAATATGAAAATTTTGGTACGGCTGTGTCTTAATATATTTCAAAAAAATTTACCTAGCTGTAATGAATATTGTGTGATGGTGGCCACGAATGCTATTAACCGTTACATTGATCGTGGGTGTCGTAAAAGAGGGTTAAGCGCTCTACATCGACTTTATGATATGGCAGGGTTACTATATGTAGAATAAATGTTGAGTAATTGAGACACAAAACCTTCCCATAAGTATCGATGAGTAAGAATACAATTCATTCCTTTTCTTGCCTGTGGGCACCGTAAAAGAAGACTAAGACATTATAATATGTTGATAACATACCAGAAGAAGAAAAATTCTAATCAAAACCCTTTTTTTGGCGTGGAAAAATGCAATTTTTGCGCATACCCACTTTTGAGAGATGGGGTATGCCGAGCTCAGCGTTGATTTATTATCAGCAACACTAACAGCTAAAAACCACACGCTGTTCCTGTCCCTCGGTTACGGCGAAGTTGTGGGACCGTTTCTCTAATCAAAACCCTATACCAACCCGTCTGATAAGCATAATATCGGAGATCAATTTCCCTTTCATAATGGAGAAAGATTGGGCCCTACAGTAAGACGTAAACATATTGTGCTGATGATGATGAATGCAGTATTTGTAAAACACCACACGATACATGGATTTATTCTTTAAAGCCTTTATTTTTGGATGCAACACACAGTGATATTCAAAAATTAATACATAAAATATAAATTATATTATAACAAATCCGTGTTATGACGGAATAAGAATACAATTCAACTCCCTATCTTGCCTGTGGATGCCGTAAAACACGACTAAGGTATATAATATGCATATAGAATCTATGCAAGAGAAGAAAAAATCGAAACAAAACCCTAAACAACATGTCTGACCGGCATGGTATAGTAAGGTCAATTTCCCTTCTATTGTGTTCGAGCCCAGCAGTGGGACGTATATGAGCCGACGAGATGATGAATTATAAAAAATATCACGTATAGCATGAGATCTACATAATAGAAGGAGACCAGAACTATGTTACAAAGGAGTAATTACTAATAAAACCTTTTTTGTTGTTCGTACATACTCATTAGCATATTAACACAAAGAGTCAAAACGTTGAACTCTATTCATGAAGTTGTACAACATATTTATGTACATTTATACGAATTTTATGCACTGAGAACACAAATGATAGAAAAGATATCATCAATTACGTCAGAGAATATTTTGATCATTTTTAAGTATATTTTTACTAGCAACGCGCCCTCGCTTCGCTTTGGTTTCAGACGCCTTACGTTCCCGTGGATACTGGGATAAAATATAACATATGTACTCCCTGATATTATAGCATCCATCCATTCATCGGTGTAAGAATTTTTGAAATCGGTTCAATGGTTTTAGCGTGAAAGCGTAACAAACAAACTTACTTTCGCATTTGTAATATTAGTAAGGATTGTTTATATTTTTCCGTGCAAAGACAGAGTAAGAATACAATTGACACTCTTGCCTGTGGATGTCGTAAAAACGACTAAGGGATATAATATGTACATAACATCTTCGTAAGAGAAGGAAAATTCGATATAAAACCCTACACTAATCTGTCTGACCAGCATGGGCCAGTAAGGTAATTTTTCCTCATATACGAGTCGAGATAATGATAAAATATTAGTTCCGAAATTATATATCGTGTTTTGGTATTTAAAGTTTCTGTAGCAAATATATCGAACGCATCAATTTTAGTGATTCCTTTGATATACATTTATCAGGCTCTAAAGAAGACGAAGAAGAAAGAAGTAAAGCAAAATAATTTACCTTGTCTTTCAATTAAAAGAAAAAAAAAATGTTATATGTACTGTGAAGAAAAATCCATTAGTAATGTCATCATCATAATCCCAGCACATTTACGTCTACTCATCCCCAATAGGAGGGAAATTGACCAATAATCATGTTAGTCAGATAAAATGGTGTAGCGTTTATTTCGAATTTTCCATCTCTTGCATAGATGTTGTATGCATATTATATTCGTCTTTTACGATACCCAATAGGGGGTGATGAATTGTATTCTTATACCGTCACCATCATCATCATCATCATCTTGCTCTTATCCCAATTACTTGGGGTCGACGCAATATGTCATCTGTTTTGACATATTGCAAAAAGTTTCGGCAATGACTTTTATGACCGGCCGCCTGCCTGACGTCAACCCTCCTTGGGAATGTATTCGTTGACCCAAATGGTACCAGATGGAGTTGGTCCGGGTCAATCTAGGGCTCTTAGTCGTCTTTTACGACACCCACGAGCAAAGCAAGGGTTGGTAGTATTCGAAGCCGCTACCACACAGCATCTTATACCGTCACCACACGTTAGTAATACGAGTATGTGTGGATTCTAGTATATATCTTTATATATATATATTTCTTCGCGGGCAAGATAGGAAGTTGTAAATTGTATTCTTATCCCGTCACCACACAGAAATGACCAGCGTGGTATAATAAGTCAATTTCTCTACCATTGTGGAGGAGGCCCGAGCTCAGTAATGGGACGTCTGTGAGCTGGTATGATGATAATAATAGTAAAATTATCAGTGTAAATAGCTATCTTTATATATAAAGTTCTTGCCTACGTATGTATATCACTGAACTCCTCCTAAACGCCTGGACAGATGTTGATGAAATTTTTTGTGCATGTTCAAGGGCCTTCGAGAATGGTTTGGATTTACAATTGGGCCTGGTAGGTGGTGCTTATTGGAACAGAACAACGTATGTTGGGTCAGCTAGTTTTAATATAGATATGTTCCTATTAGGAAATATTTTTTTATAAAAGTTGAATGTCCGTGTGGTGACGGAGTAATAATACAAATCACCTCCTTCTATCTTGGCCGTGGGTATTGTAAAACCCACTAAAGGATATAATATGCATATAAAATCTATACAAGAGTTGGCAAATTCGAAATAAAACCCTATACCAACACGTCTGGCCAGCGTGGTATAGTGGGTTGATTTCATTCCTGTCGTAGAGTTCGAACCCAGCAGTGGAACATAAATGAGTTGTGATGATGATGAGATGTTGAAATTATACGGTTATCACTATTCTAACGTTTGAATTTTTCTTCTAATATTTGAATAACTATTGAATATTTTAAGTTATTTTATATCGTTACATACATGTTTCATGGTGTATTTTTTTTAATATTACGCGCTCACATATACTTCGGATATTTGATTTAGATTTCTTTATAAATAATATCGATATAAATAGCCACAATCATTGCAAAGCCTTAAAAACAATTTTCATCTTGATTTATCACCCGAGTTTTAATTAATACGTTATTTTACACAATGCAATGTATGACTTGCCAGTTAGTTAATCGTATAAGTAATTATCACATGAATAAAACACATAAAAGACAGACAGGAAATTTTTTATAATACGTCTAGATTGTACGCGATATTGAATATATAATAACGCTTCTGAAAAAATATATAATAGGTATCTTTTATTAATACTTACTCCCGAATTGAGCATTAGTCCATTGTAAAACACACATTAGAATTAAATTTAAAAACACTGGATACTCCATATTCATGTTTGTATCACAACATAAATTAATTATCAATAAGTAAGGCAATAATCACTTGATATTTAAATAATGCTACTGCCGGCATCGTTGGCGCGATCAAAACGTAAATGATACGGTACAAAGCCTCTAAATTCGATCGCCGTATTTCAGAGGTTCTGAACCTGCGTTTAATGTAAAAAATACATTTTAATGTAGCATTATCTTGTGTGTGATGACGGAGTAAGAATATAATTAATCGCCCCCTTTCTCATCCCATCTCATCATATTTGATAGGGGATGGTAAATTACTTATCCCGTCATCACAGGGCGATAAAGTCTAAGAAATATAATATGCAAATAATATCTAAGCAAAAGTATAGAATCTTGAAATAAAACCCTATATCGTATGACCAGCGCCATACGGGTTGATATAGGGAATGATTTTCTTTTTCTTATTGGAGGCTCGGACCCAAATGTGGGATACGAGCTGTAATGAAAATATAATCATTGATCTTACGAATTCGTAAAAACTTAAATGAAAAAGAATGTATGATATGTTTTTGAATAGGTACATAAATTGTCATCATCTCTGCCTGTCATTATAAGACTGAAAAACTAATAGTACGAGATCCGACTGCAAAATGACTAGGTTCGTCGTCATTAAGAAAGATGTATAGTTATAAAAAGGGGCATATGTTTTTGCCGGAATGCTTATCAAAATGTTCCTGTTTACTTTTTATATATTATTTATTTTTTTATTTTTTATTTTATTTTTTTATTATTTATTTTGTAGACTTATGTAGCCAAAGTAAAGCCACTTGGTAATTATAATCATCTCACTGTGGTTGAAGCTATATATCTAAGCAATAAAGAAAGAGAAAGAAAGAATGTCGGTGGTGACCGTCTAGGAGAAATACCACCACTCCCTACCTTGCCCGTGGATGTCGTAAAAGACGACTAAAGGATATAATATGCACAAAACATCTGTGCAAGAGAAGGAAAACTCGTAATGAAACCCTAAACCAATATGTCTGACCAGCATGCTCAAATTCCCTCCTATTGTGGAGGAGACCCGAGCCCGACAGTGGGACGTATGTGGGCTGCGAATGAAGAATACTAACTCAACTAACTAGAATATGAAATTTTAATTGCAATCTGCATAGAAGTTTATTTTCTATATGATTAAAATATGATCAAGATATAAAGTTCATTTTATAAAAGCTAGAAGATTGATAAGGGGGAAGAGTTATCAATGAAATATATTGAATGCAGTGGAACATGAATAGAAATATATCATCCCATCATTATCGTCGCAGCCCAAATTCCTCCCACTGTAAGGCTCGGATCTCCTCCACTTTCGAAAATTTATTTTGGAAATTTGATCAACTATAGCACGCTGATCGTACGTGTGGTATAAAATTTCATATCGAGTTTTCCTTCTTTTGCATCGATGTTATCTGCATATTATATCAATTAGTCGTCTTTTACGACACCCACGGGCAAGAGAAGGGAATGGTGAATTGTATTCTCACTCCGTCACCACACGGTGTTAGAAAATACATACCTGTTGTAGACGGTGTTCAAATACTGTAAAAAAATAATACTAAACAACAATTATTATTATTATTATATTATTAACAAAACAATTTATTAAAATCTAAAATATTTCCCAACAGTTGTTCATCAATACGATGATTCACAGTTTCAAACGCGTAGTACAGATTATATATAACATTGTGAGAATATACAAAGTTGGCACTAAATCCTAAGCCCAATTTCGGATTACAAAAGTTATTATTTAAGATCACTTCAGTTATTTTTTATTATTATTTCTTTTTGCCACTAAACCATGATATTAGAATATTAGATACTTGTAAGATAATAAAAAAATTAACACAACGGTGCCGTTTTGAAATTAGAACCCTATATTCTAAATATATAAGGGTAGTTCTCTCAACTTCATTCCTTTTAGCCGAAAAGACCGCAAATACACGTCGTCAAATACATATACTTACTTTTATACTTAAACTACATTGTAGAGGTCACCAATAGCACTATGCCATAAATTAGCCTCTTGGTATCCTAAAGATGAAGAAAAGCAGTAATACCTGTATTGAAGATACAGGTATATGCCATTTAATATTTTTAATATTGCCATTTAATTTATACTCCAATATGCCATTTAATATTTCCTGGTTCCAGTCTCAAGTACTGTCATGATTGCAACAGTCGTAGAACGCTGAGAGTAAAAATACTTAGATTAACTAAAGTGCTTGTCTTATACTTTACTAGCAACCCGCCCCTTTTTTTTTTTTTGGGTAGGCTGCGGTCGGCGCGCTTCTCGCACCACTCCGTCCGGGGCGACAGAGGGGCGTAAGCACAGACACCCGCAACCCACCCGAACACCACGTCGCCTTCGGAATACCCCCTATTTGGGGTACCCTCCCATCGACCGACGTCCCCCCCTCGGGGAGAACGTCAATCTTTCCTCACGCGGTCGGCCTCTCGGCGGGTGACGGACTAACTCCCCGGTCACATCACCCGCGACCTCGGCTAGGGGCAAACCGCCCTCACTTCGCTTCGGTTTCAGTCGCCTTACCCGCGTAGTTCCCGTTTCCGCGGGAACACCAGGATAAAATATAGCCTATGTTACTCACTGATATTATAGCTTTCCATTGGTGATAGAATTTTTGAAATCGGTTCAGTAGTTTAAGCGTGAAAGCGTAACATACAAACAAACAAACTTACTTTCGCATTTATAATATTAGTAAGGATTCTGTTCTTCTACCAAAAAATATGCAGTCATAATAATTCTAAAAAACAGACTTGCGTTTGTTTCATATGTTTAGAATTACTTGGAAATGATACTACGCTGATCCACCAGCATGGTTCAATAGGTCGGCCGCCATGTTAATGTTAAAGAAGCTCTCGTCTAACATGAATGTGGTAGACTGGGTAGAAATCTTACTGAATTAAATTATTATTGATATATCACTATTTAGATGTTATAAAATTATTATAAAAAAAAGAGAATATTTTCATTTGTGAACGATTCGTCGTCTGAAAACAGAAACTTAGTACTCAGTCAAAACTAGCCGAACAACTAGTTTACAATAAAACATAATACCGGGCACCATCGCTACAATTCACTACACAGACGAATCGTGGCCTAATCTAAGCCAAATCTGTTGTTGCTCTTTTTATTCCCTGTTAGTTTTTATACAACTTAATGTCATTCACATCATTGGCTTACTGCGGACGCCGAGCTCCAACAATATAAAAACTTTTCCCACAGAAGCTGTATACAGACCCAGTTAAGCTCATAATAGGAAATAAAATTATACTTCAATGATTTAAATGCTTATTATTCTTTATAAAAAAAATTAAATGAAATAATATTATGAGCAATATTTAAGGAAAATAGGGTCATTTTATGTTTTGTTACGGCTTTTGCTTAGTGGCCTAGGATTACTCATGGATATCTTAAAAGCCGACTACGAGGTCCTCAACGACCTATGTCAATTCTATCATACAGTATATTCAATGTTTGCCTCGTAAATACATAGAAAAAATTCCGGGCTATTATTATTTTACTGTTTTGCTCCTTTGTAATACAAAGGAGCAAAACACTTTCTACGGCGACCCAATATAAATCTTTTTTGGTTTGTTGTAGACTAACAAGCCTCAGATGGCTGTTACAGTCCACGTAAGCGTTGGACTAATGAAGTGCGCAGAGGGCTCTCAATCCAAAATATTTAACCAATGGGGCTCAAGGGCACCTCCTGTGGTGTACGAACCTCGGCTTGGGGCGTTGCTGAGAGCAATATGGAAGTTCCCACTCAGATTCATTGATTATTACGCGGCACGGTTTCGCACCTCGACGGCGAGAAACCGTGGTTTTATATTTATTATGGTCTTGCAGGTTATGTAAGCTATTATCTGCGCTTTAGTGATCTCGTCCTCAGTCTTTGAGGCCCTGGGGGTGGTTGATCGCAGCGACTACAAAGGGATTGCGGTGTGTCGTCGTCGAACGAAGTTCTCGAGGACCAGAGAGAACCTAATGGCAACCTTATGGAGAGCCTGACTATTAGTTTGCTCTCTGAGGCTATTTCACGAAATTCGTTGATATTTATTTAAGATACGAATTTTGTTACTAAGGTGACATCGGGTATGTATGCTTTGTTAGGCCTTGTGGGATCTAGGAGCCGAGGAGAGATTTATTGTTTTGCTCTGAGGAGACGATAACGACACAATACAAATTTGTAAAAGAGCAAATAGATAGATATAGATATGTAAATTTTTGATATATTTATCGATGTTTAGTTGTGAAATACTTAATAATACATAATATACTTTCTTTTCTAAATTATCATCATCTCGGCTCATATACGTCCCATAGCTGGGTTCAAGCCCCCTCCACAATAGGACGGAAACTGACTTTATTATAGCTAGTCAGACAGGTTGGTATAGGGATTTGTTTCGAATTTTCCTTCTCTTGCATTGATATTATATGCATTCTATAATTCCTTAGTCGTCTTTTACGGCACCCACGGGTAAAAGAGGGGATGGTGAATTGTGTTTTTACTCCGTCACCACACATATAATTATCAATTATCAATCTTATCAAAAATGTAACTCAAATGATTACAGTATGTGGGCCACTAGGAGGAGGATATTATCAATATCAACAAAGCTATTGAAAATTTTGTTCTGAACCCTCATAGAGTTCTACTAACGCGATGAGAGTAGGTTAATAACAAAAATGAGCCAAATTTCAGTGGAAGTACTAATAATCATGTTCTCATTCACCCAAATCCACATCCGTAAAGGTCGTAGTCCGCTCGTTCACACCATGACATCAACATTGTTTTGCTCCAAACTAAAAAATTACTTCCTAATCAGATAATTTAACATTTTCATACAATTACTCGCCATGGATTTTCAAAATGGCTTTGCTATTGTTGGCGGTATTTTATTTAAAACCCGACTTTATTTATCAAATAGTTGAAGCATTGTAATTAGTATTTAGCAACACAATAAAAATACTTTCATCTTCATCATCATAGACTATTCTGCTGGGTATAATTTCCGTCATATGTATCCACTTCTTCAATGTAAGCCCTACATTGGCTATACAAATACAGGTTCTCATTTTAAGGTCTTCTTTTCAATTAGTTACATATTTATTAGTTTATTTATTCTCTTATTCTTTTTGTAAGGTTTGAACTGAGAAATTATATCCTCTCTTTGTAGAGGAGGCTCAAGCTCAACAGTGAGATGTATACGAACGGAAACGACGATGACTTTATTTTTACTTACATACTTTTTGTATAAACAATTCATTTACTCTAAGCATGGTTGTTTAAGAAGAAAAATATAGTGAAAGATATTGTTTTAAATTACTGTCATTGTTAAAAATCAGAAAAATGGCATATACCTAATACTCCAACAATATTTATTTAAATATAAAGCAATAATGATCATATGAGAAAATTCTAATTGTATTCAATCATTATATGTATGATTAAGTGTACATTCCAGATGAATTCTAAATTATTCGATAAGGTCGCTTTATAGCATTGATGCATAATGACAGACACACGTGATTACGATTATCGTCAATCCAAAATATTTTCAACTGAAAACATGAAATTAACTAGTAGTGCTTCTGAACAAAACGTTTACTTTACATATGTGTGTCTCGTCGATGAAATCCAACCGACATTTCAAAAAATCGACAAATCGTTCTACACACCAGACCCAGAAGATAATGAGGTACAAAATTGATAATACTAAAATGTATGTTCACCTAAATAAATTACTAGTTTCTATAACAAATGGTTGTAAATAATTTCAGGTCAATCAAGAAGAACAAACAATACAATTGGAAAAATCTAAAGCTGTTCATGAATTAGCTGAATCTTTGAAGAACGACTCCCAGAACGATAAAGGAATTAGTGAGGCTAACACGTCTGCTCCTTATGTTAGTTCTTTTGTATATGATTAAAATTTATGATATTGCTACCTAAATTGATATTAATAAGACATTTTTATTAGCCGACTACAACTTCGGGTGAAAGCAGTGAGTCTGATCTTGAGGACAACAATTTCATAAGCTGTGATAATTCAAATATATTGAAGTTAACCAAAATGAAGTGGCTGACTGAAGAACAGGAAAATAGTCCCGATTCTAGGTACGTGTTTCCAAACAAAATAATACACTTATAACTCGAACATGATTCACAAAAGTGATATCATTCCAGAACAATTAATGCACTAACAGGTGCAAAACTAAAAGCGCAACGAAAAAAATATGCTTAATGAAGATTCAAGGTGATTTAAAATTTAATGTATAGCTATAATGTCATTTTCATTGTATTTACTAAGAGACTTCAACTATTGTGTACTTTTACAGCTCGCCTTCACTATCACCTGCCTCTTCAACCACAAGTTCTTGTAGTAAGGACTCCGACTGCGAAGTATTTAAATGTGACAGTTGCAATGATAAGTATTTATCAACAATATTGCAGTTAGACAAAGAACATAATATGTTTGGACTTTCTAGTATAGCTATAATTGGATCTAGACCATCAAAACAGAAACGCACTAAAGAAGACGAAAAACCTGTTTTCCCTCAAACTGCTATAGTTCAAGTATGTTGTTGTAAGGGATGCTGTAAACATTCGGTGAGTGAATATTGAAAGATAAATAATACATTTTGTATTCATGTTTGAAACTAATATTAAACAAATTTGTCTTTTCAGAGTAAATCGGATTTGCCGTCATCGCTAAAGGTAACTTATAAATTTCTTCATCTTTTCAATCCACATACGGTCCACTGTTGGACCTCATCTAAATAAATGAAATTACTACACTAAGATCAGATGGATAGTAATATAATTAATGGGTTGGCATTGAATTTTATTTCGAGATTTCATTCTATTGTAATGAAATTATCTTGATTAATTAGTACTTTCGCATTTTTAATTGTAATATGTTCCTAATATTATTTTAGTGCGGTGGATGTAAAAGTTGCTGCTTTGATCCAACATGTGCCTTATGTGGTAATAGCCCAAATCTGCCATTAGCTTGCGTAAGTAATTCTAGAATTGTATGTAAATTATATGACGTCATCATCATCATCATCATCGCAGCCCACATACGTCCCACTGTTGGGCTCGGGCCTCCTCCACAATGGGAGGGAATTTGACCTACTATACCACGCTGGTCAGACATGTTGGTATAGGGTTTCATTTCGAGTTTTCCTTCTCTTGCACAGATGTTATGTGCACATTATATCCCATAGTCGTCTTATACGACATCATCACACGGACAAATTATATGACGTAGTCTATTACATTTATCTGTTGAAGAATCTTAATGAATTCTACAACACCGACATGCGTAATCATTAAATGATGCATATTCTCTATCATCTACCCCTAGTGTCTTCTTCTTATTCCTTAAGCGTTCCGCTATTGAACACGAGTGTCCTTCATAATATTTGTATTATATATTGTACTAGCTGACCCAACAGACGTTGTTCTGTTCAAATAGAATAAAAGTAATTCTTCTTGAAACCGATAGCAGCGCCTTCTACCGGGTTCAATTGTGAATCTAAACCACTCTCGAATCCCCTTGAACATTCACAAAAAATTAATTAACATCGGTCCAGCCGTTTAGGAGGAGTTCAGTGACATACACACGTACACAATAAATTTATATATAAGATACAAGCAGACCCGGCCACGCGTTGCTGTGGCTAATGTTTTTGTTATATTACATTTTATTAAATTATTTAAATAGAACTGTAGGAGAACATCTGTCATATTTTTTACAAATGGCATCTATGTAAAATCGTATATGACACGCTTGTAGGTTTGACATAGCAGCGCCATCTATTAATTAGTTACTCAATCCAGTCAACTGATATCGCCATCTGTTAAAATGGTTTGGAGTTGACAGATAATTGTGAATATCAAATAATAGACAAATAATTTGCAATAAAATAATATTGCGACTATAAATTAAGATGTAAGCTATCCTATTTTTCAAGATGGATCAAACTGCACACGGTGTACAAATTTGATTAAAATCGGTTAAGTAGTTTAGCGAGCCCATCGCGGACAAACAACGTGACACGTAATTTATATATATTAAGATTGTACTGTAAATGATCTAAAGGATTGACATAGTATTTAATTTCTCGTTTTACTTTTCTTTCATGAATCTTATTTTCCGGCTTCGTTTAGTCGTTGATCTAGTCACACCAACATGTCATTTAAGTACATCTCATGTATGTAGGTATATGTCATTATAAACACATCTGAGGTATTTATTTCTTCTATGAAAGCACTGCCACCATAATCTGCCCATATTTAGAAAACTTTTTCTTAAACAGGAATATTTGAGCAATACGTCATAGAGAATGTGCTCTTTCAGCTCTCTAATCTCATTTTTATAATAACATTACCTATTACAATTTCAGAGCGATATATATCCAAAAGGAGTATGCAGTAGAGGGGTGAGTAAGTATTTAATTTTAACTATATTATGTTTTGATTTTGACCGCCACTTTAATAGTAATGACGAGTTAACGACGTCTCTTACTTTATTGTGGGAATCTTTAAAATCAGCTCACAGGTTGCCAGGAGAAAGGCCACACTATCTGGGGAAAATTATAACGCCAATTACAACTATCTCGCATGCTAAAGATGGAGACTATGAAGACGAGCATATTGAATTTAGTGTAATGTCACTAACTTTAAGATTTTTTTAATCTTCAAGCTGTTTCATTTGGTAAACTTATATATAGAGTCTGTGAAAGAAAATTGCAACCGCGATATTGGAAGGAAAAATATAACTTCATTGCTTTTTACATATGAAGCCCTTTCATCTCTATGCACATATTCATCATCTTATCATCATCATGATTCACTCATCATTATTCAATGCCGGACGTAGGCCTCCCCCATGGAATACCGCATGGCGCTGTAATTGTTTCATGGATTAATAGCATAATCGCCACTCTCGACGAGCAGTTTGACGATTGCAGTAAGGTGTTATGTTTCCCAAGAGAGCACTGCTGCACATTCTTATAGTTATCCCCTAACCGATTTTTACGACTTCCACGGGCTAGCAAGGAACGACAACAACTGTATTATAAGAGATAAATGAACTGTTATCCGCCACCTTAGAACGGTCGCCATATTATTTTTTGTGGATTTTATCGTTTTTTACTTTTCAACTCCTTCATTTCATATCCAATTATGTGGGGTGAACAGGAAAATGTTATCGACCATCTTGATATATTAAAATTATTACAATATTGAGTTTTTCATATTTTACTGTTACTAAATATGAGAAAGTATGCAAAACACATTGCGTTAAAGGTAACAGTTTTAAAATTGAGATGCAAGATTTAACCGTAACAAATATACACAAACATTGTAAGTGTAGACTTACAGGGGCAGGTGGCAGTTGCTCTATGAAGAAATTATATTATGTAATTTGGTTAGCCTATAATGGCGATCTTCAATACAAATAGGAACAATAAAAGCTAGTAAGATGAGGACTCCACTTTAGTAACTTCTTGTAATTTTATATTGCATTTTATTTTACAGGGGTCATGTATGCCTCCAGGCTGTAAGGTGGACTGCACTAATTGTTATGGATTGAAGGTACCATATATAATACACAATTAACAATATTAATTTTTTATTTTAATACCAATTTTATCGCAATTCTTTCCTTCCTCGTCGGTGTTGTAAGTTAACATCATTACTAAAAAAAAAGGATTAAAATGCTCTTTTAGCCTGTCTAGCCTAGGTACGTATAATATGCTATTTCTCCTGTTAGGACAAAAAACTGTCCGATACTATTTTGTTTCCGAGGCATCGAAGTGGAAGGTACTAGAAAGGGTAATCCGCCCGGTCAGCCACGGATGTCAAGGCATCGGTACCAGTAGTCGGCCCAACGGTGATGAGGCGGGAATACGGTAGATTATGGGGCCGCCTTATCATAGTCCTGCACAGAATGGGCAGGATATGTTCATACCATAGCCTACCATAAAAAAGGCAAAAGATCAATCACCAACTGATGCTCTTAAAGGAAAAGAAGATTTGAACTTATCAATTCAACTGAGTTAAGCAATTAGTTTTTGTTACAGATAAAATTGAACCGCAAACCTAAATTTGAGCCTGCACCGGTAGAACTAACGCCACGTTCTAGTTGCATATTAAAAAAGGTTAGTTGTCAAATTTACTACGTAAATATACGGTTTACTTTTAATCCTCTTAGCATAAGGCTATCCACTGTTGGACTCGGGCCTCCTCCACTATAGGATTATAATGTGGAGACAAGTGTGGAGATAACATATGTGCAAGAGAAGACAACTCGAAATAAAATACTTTAACAACTTGTCTAACCGGTATGACATAGTAGGTCAATTGTTCTAGTTGGAGAAGGCTCGAGCCTAACAGTGGAACGTATGGGAGCTGCAATGATGATGATGACGATGACTGAAATTATTTTCAGTTGTTGAAAACGCCTATTATTTAATGCAATATAGAATTATCATCTCAACCTATATAGGTCCTACTGTTAGGCTCAGGACTTCTCTACAATGGGAGAGAAATAGTCCTACTATTCCACGCTGGTCAGACGTTTTGGAATAGGGTTTTGTATCGAGTTTTCCTTTTCTTGCTTCGATGTTACCTGCACATATCCCTTAGTCGTCTTTTACAATACCCACGGACAAGATAGGGAGTGGCTAACTGTATTCTTACTCTCTAACCACACGGATATATTATTATCATCATCATTCCAACTCATAGACATCCCACTGTTGGGCACGAGGCTCCTCCACAATAGAAGAAAAATTTACCTACTATACCACTCTAGTCAGAGGTGTTGGTTTAGGGTTTCATTTCAAGTTTTCTTTTTCTTGCATAGATGTTATATGCATATTTAATCCCTTTGTCTTTTACGACACTCATGGATAAGAAAAGGTGTGTATTCTCATTCCGTCACCAGACGTATGTAGTTTACATTATCTATAATCTATCGATATATATAGTGTGTCCGAATACGGTTTATTATTTGCTTCTACGCAGAATAGTTGCTTATGTTATTAGCTGCATTTGTCTTTTACTATACATTCATTATCATTATTTCAACCCATAACCCATTACCGTCCACTGCTAGACGTAGGCCTCCCTCATGTTACGCCACAAAGTGCGGTCCTGTGCCGCCTGCATCCAACGACGCCCAGCAACTTTCACCAGGTCGTCGGTCCACCTAGTGGGAGGCGTCCTACACTGCGTCGTCCGATACGTGGTTGCCACTCGAGAACCTTTCTTCCCCAGCGATTGTCGGTTCGTCGAGCGATGTGGCCTGTTCATTGTCACTTCAACGTGCTAATTCTTCGTGCTATGTCGGTTACACTAGTTCTTCTGCGGATTTCCATCCTCTTACTATACAATTGTCAATAATAATACCTATTAGAATTCAATAATTACACAACTTAATATTTTTATAGCCATTTGCAACAAGGTCTTGTCACCACACACCTCAATGCATTCCGCCTTCATCGTGCTTTCCTTACCTGATGCCCTGCTTCTGGCCGGCTCGTCCATCAGCGCCGTGTACCTCGCCTACGCGGTGCTTTCACAACCCACCGTGTCTGCCAGCTAGGTCGCGTCGAAGAGTTCCTTTACCGCCGGAGTATAAATGTCCTCGAGTAAGTATATACTAATATAAATCTACTTGCGCTTTATATTCGTACACAGCTTATTTACTGCTAAACTTGAGCTTATTCTAGGAGGAATAGGAGGGAAATTGACCTTTTTTTTTTTTTTTTTTTTTTTTTTGGGTGGGTCGCAGTCGGCGCGCCTCCGCACCACTCCGTCCGGGGCGACAGAGGGGCTTAAGCACGCAACTCCCGCAACCCACCCGAAAACCACCTCGCCTTCGTCATTGGGCCGACCACCGGAGCAGGTTTACTTGTCGTCAGTGGTCGGCCCGACGGAATACCCCCTACGCGGGGTACCCTCCCATCGACCGACGTCCCCCCCTCGGGGAGGACGTCGGTCTTTCCTCACGCGGTCGGCCTCTCGGCGGGTGACGGACTAATCCCCGGTCACGTCACCCGCGGCCTCGGCTAGGGCGGCATGAGGCGCAGATAGTTGCGCCTGCGCCGCCCCAGTCGCCGGCGGCGGATCTCCTCATCGAGGCTGCGCTCCACGCGCAGACGATCCGCCGCCTCCTTCTGCGAGATCACTGTCTCGCAGAAGGCTGCGACCGCGTCCCAGTTCCTGACGCTGTCGACCATCGCCCTAGCGATGGCCGGCAGCGTCAGGTCGGCACCGATGATTGCGACGAGTTCACGGCGCTGCACTGCCCAAGCCGCGCAAGCCTCGAGCGTGTGGCGCGCCGTGTCCTCGTCGCAATCGCAGTGGTGGCAGGACGGTGTACTCTCCCTCCTCACGACCCTGTGCAGGTATTTGGCGAAGCTCCCGTGCCCCGTCAACACCTGCACTAGTCGGAAGGAGAGCACCCCGTGCCGCCTCTCCAACCACTGCATCAGCACCGGCCGGAAGGCCTCCACGGTTCGCACCCCGAACCGAGGCCTCTCCAGCCGGACTGCCCAACGGGCAATGACGTCTCGGCGGGCGTCGACGCGCCAGGCGGTGAGATCCCTTAACGAGATCACACCGCCCTCCCCGCGCACCCCCGACACCCGCCGATACAACTCGGCGAGCATTTCCGCCTCCAGGTCCCACGGGGGAGTCCCGGCCAATAGGCACGCTGCCTCCGTCGCAACCGTGCGGTATCCGCGGATGGCCCTGACCGCCATGACCCTCTGTGGTCGCCACAGAAGGGCCCTAAGTCGGACGGTCAAGGACCCCGCCCACACCGGTGCGCCATACAGGGCCATCGACCGGATGACCCCCGTGTACAGCCGTCGGCACGTAGCGCTCGGTCCGCCCACGTTCGGCATTAGCCACGATAGGGCGGACGCCGCGCCGACGAGCCGCGGAGCGAGCCTGCGGAAATGCTCCCGGAACCACCATTGCCCGTCGAGCACCAGGCCCAAGTACCTCATATGGGCCCGGATGCTGATGTCAACCGATCGGACGGTGATCGAGACGCCGATGGGAGGGCTCATAAGGCGCCAATGGAACAAGAGGGCCTCCGTCTTGTCCAGGGCGACCCTCAACCCCAGCGCCTCGATCCGCCTGACGACCTCTTCGGTGCTATAGGTCGCCAGGCTTACCGCCTCTTCTAGCGTCCCACCGCGGGCTGTGACGAGCGTGTCGTCGGCGTAACAAATCACGCCCAGCCCGGGCGGGAGGCTCCCCCGCAACGCCCAGTCGTAGCCGATGTTCCACAGGGTGGGTCCGAGGACCGACCCCTGTGGGACACCGCACGTCATGGGCGTTCGCACAACGTCCCCTGCTCGGTTGGTACAGAGGACGCTGCGCCCCACCAAATAGTCTGCCACTAGCCGCCTCAGGTAAGCTGGCACTCCGTGATACCGGAGCGCCTCCCTGATGCAGCTGAATGGCAGACTATTGAATGCGTTGGCGATGTCTAGGGACACCGCCAACAGCACTCCCCCACCGGTGACGGCCTCAGTCGCCACGGCCCTCAGGCGCAACAGAGCCGCGATCGTCGAACGACCCCTCCTAAACCCAAACTGGGCGTCCGACAGATCGGGCCCCGTGCCGACGAGGTGCCGCTCGATGCGGGCAGCTACCACCCTCTCCAGTAGCTTGCCCGTGTCATCGAGCAGCACGATAGGCCTGTAGGCCGAAGGCGACCCCGGAGACCGTCCCGGCTTCGGCAGGAGCACCAGCCTTCCCTCCTTCCAGCACCCAGGGAACCGTCCGGACGCTAAACACGCGTCGAACAGCTCCCTGAGGCGGGGACCCAGGTGGTCGAGGACCAGGCCCAACACGCGGTTTGGAACACCGTCGGGCCCGGGGGCGGTGGACTTTGCGCACATGCGCGCCACCGCCACTCCCATCTCGGGTTCCGTGATGGGCGGAACACTGTCGTCGTCGGCCTCCCGGTCAGTGTCTGGCGGAGCCATGACCGGGGGCGTGTGTTCCGCCCGCCGCGGGAACAGGTCCTCGACGACCCGGGTGAGAAGGCTGGGCTGGAGAGTCTCGGTGAGGGGAAGGCCCCGCGCGGAGCTTATTCAGCACCGCGCGATAGGGGCGTCCCCAGGGGTCACGATCGAGACCGTCCAGCATCTCCTGCCGACTGACGTCCTTGGCGGAGCGGACGGCCAGCCTGAAGGCCGACCGCGCATTGCGGTAGCCCTCATACAGCAAGGCCTCCCGCTCCGCGTCGCGTTGCCGCCGCCGGCTGCGGGTGTAGGCCCTCCGGGCGCGAATGCACGCGGCCCGGAGATCCGCCAGCTCCCGGGACCACCAGTGGACCGCCCTCCTCGGGGGCGGACGCCGTACCCGGGGCATGGCCGCATCGCAGATCTGCGTCAACGCACTGCGGATGCGGCAAGCCTCGGCGTCCACCCCGTACGACTGGTTGGCAGAGGACAGCCACGAGTAAACGATGGCTGTCTCCGCCAGCTGGTCCCGGTCTAAGCGACCCACAGCCCATCGCGGGAACGCAGGACGTCCATCCGCCCCGTGACCCCTGCTGGGCGTCGGGATTACCGGGGAGACCTCCATCCGGATATACCGGTGGTCCGACAAGGTCTCCACCTCCTCCACGACGCGCCAGCTCCCCACGCGTGCGGCGACCTCGGGGCTAGCGAACGAAAGGTCCACTATCGACCCGCCCCGTTGTCGCACGCACGTATGCACCGAGCCCCTGTTCAGCAAACAGAGGCCCAGTGCCGCCGCCCACTCCTCGATCGCCCGTCCTCGGTCGTTCGTCCGGGGAGACCCCCACGCCACGGACTTGGCGTTGAAGTCCCCCAAGACGAAGACCTGGCGCGATGCCATTCGCCGTAACGAGGCCTCCATGATGGTGAGGGAGGCCTCGAAATCGGTCACACTCCAGTTAGGGGAGAGATAGACTCCGAGGAGCGTAATCTCCCCCCAGTCCGCCGCGACGTATCCGACGCCCCTGTCCCTAAGGGTCAGAGGCGACGAAGGCCACGACGTGGAGGCGACGATTGCCACGGTGCCATCGGTGCTACCCAACCAGTTAGGCCGGGCGGGCACCACGTACGGCTCCGCGGCTACGGCTACTCCTATCAACCACTCCGCCATGGCTTGCAGGAACACGTCCTGCGCACCGGCGGTGTGGTTGAGGTTGGCCTGGAGGAGACGAATGGATACGGGGTCCATTAACGGTCCGTATCCATCGTCACCTCCTCCGCGCTGACGGGCGATCGGGCCGCGCTCGGAGCGGGGACTGGCCCGGTCGATGGGCCATCCCGCCCCTTCGGGGCCGATGCCGGGGGTCTGCAGTCCCCAGAGCCCATGCGGTGTTTGGCAGGCCTATTGCCTGCCGCACACGCGGGGCAGTGGGGCACCGCAGAGCACGATGCCGCCTGGTGTCCGGTCTGACCGCAACGGAAACATAGCCCGCTGCAGTCAAAGCAGTTTTTGCATGTCGGTCGGGTATGCCCGACCGCCATGCATTTGTAACACCTCGCGGGCCGGGGCTCTAGCACGGTTACCCGCGCCGAGCTCTAGCCCACGAGGAGCCTGCCTGAGTCGGCCAATTGCTTGACCGACTCCACCGGACACTGCACCCAGGCAGCACCGACGCCGCCCGGACCAGTGCGGATGGTGCCAATCCGGACGGTGTCCGAGGCACATCCGGTACGCGCCATAATGGCCTCCCGGACGTCCTCCACCGTCACGGAATCGTCCAAGCCCGTCAGGCGCATCTCTGCGCACTTGACAGGCCTGGCGATTCGGACACCATCCTCCGGCCCGAACAGCCCCCTCAACATCGTGGCCAAACTATCGGCCGTCTTCGCGCCCTCGGCCCCAGGGAACTCGAGTATTCGAGCCCCTGTCCGGGCCTTGCGGGTCCTCGCCTCGACGCCCCCGATACCGGAGACGTCCAGCTCCCGCCGGGCGCGTTTTAGGACGGCCTCATAGTTGAGGCCCCTCTCAGCCGCCTCAGGCAGCACGGTGATGACCACCGCGGCCATCTTCGGCGACTTGAGGCCCCTGCGCGACCTTTTCTTCCCCTTTCTGCCGGCTCCCGCCTGGGGAGCGGCGGCCACGGCGGCACTCTTGGCCGCCGCTCTCCGCTTCTGGCCGCGTGCCTTCCTGCTCCGCTCAGCCACCTGCCAGCCCTGTTCGAGCCTGGCAGCAGCGCTGAGCGCAGCAGGAGCGGTCGCGGGTGCGCTGGCCGGCGCCTGCGGTGCAGCCGCTGGCGCCGGCCGCGGCCCGGCCTTGGCGGGAGCCGGCACCTTGCCGGCCTTCTTGGCCTCCTTGGGCCCGGCCGCGGCCGCAGCGTAGCTCACCACGCGGCCACCCTGACAGGGCAGCGGGGTGGGAGCTGACGCTTGCGGCCGTCTCGCCCCGTCCGCGGCGAGCGGCGGTCGGAGGGGCGGCTCAGGCGGGAGCCTGGCCGCTACGGCGGCGATACGCGCATCCACCATCACCCCTACTCGGGCTAAGATGACGCGTACCGCCGTCTCCGACACGCCGTGCACCTCGTCGAGCGGCGGCTCCTCCCCCTTCCGCGGTCTCCCGCGGCCACGAGGCGGCGGAGGGACCACGACGAGGGGAGGAAGCGCCGAAGCCGCGACGGGCGCAGCCGGCGCAGCAGCCGCGACGGGCGCAGCCGGCACCACAGACGCCGACGACGGGCCCGCCCTCCCCGGCGCAGCCCGTTTCGGTGGCGAGGCTGGCACCGGCGGCGTGGCCGGCGCCAGGCGCGCGAACTGGGCCCGCAGGTCGGCCATCTCCTTGGCCAACCCGCGGTTCTCCCGTCGCACCGCCGATAGCTCCGTCTCCAGCTTGCGGTTGCGTTCCCGCAAGCCGGAGACCTCCTCACTAAGGCGGGCGTTCGCGGCCTGTAGGGCCGCCACCTCGCCACCGTGGCCGGCCGGACCGGGGGTCCCTGGCCTCGCCACCACCGCTGATCCTCGACCTCTGCGTCCACGGGGCATAGTCGGGACCTTGGGAGGAGGCATGTTGGTACTCCCCTCCGAGTCGGTGTTCGAGCTGTCCCCGTTGAGGGGGCGCTTCCGGACGCTCGGGGGGAGGGCCTCCTCCCTCTTCTTCACCCTTGGGGATGGCGCCTCCGCAGCCTCCCTAACCCTCTCCTCGCTTCTCTTCGGCGACACCGACGACCTACGCAGAACCTCAACTGACGGCCCGCTACTCGCTACGGCGCATCCACCGCCCTCGCTACCACCTCGGCCGACCTGCATCCAGCCACCCTCCTCGGCGGATGGCTCCTTGGCACTGCCGCCCTCGTCCGCCGACATCTCCGAGGCCGTGTGTATTGCCGCCTCCAACGGTCCTGCGGCACTGCCGCCCTCGTCTCGCGACGGCTCTGCAGCAGTGCCGCCCTCGTCGCTCGGCAGCCTCGACTCCGAGCTGCCTTCCATCGTCTTGGACGGCCCTGCGGCAATGCCGCCCTCGTCCTCGGATCCGCTGCCACTGCCGACGCTCTCCTCCAGCGACGGCTCTGCGGTGGACTCGCTCTCCAGGCCCGACGGCCCAGTAGAGGCAATGCTGCCACCCGCCTCGCGTGCAGCAATGGCTTCTGCCTTCTTCCGCTCCCGCCTCGCCTTGGATGTTATGGCGCTTATGCGGGCTCGCGCAGCGGCGGAACGCCTCGGCTTCGTCCTCCGGGTCTTCTTCCTCACCGCCTTCTCCTCATTCCCCTTCCCCCCCTGAGCCACTTGATGTTGGGCCGGGCTCTCGGCCGTCAAAGCAGTTGTCGTCTCCCTCCCATACGTGTGGAGACTGACTGTGCTGGTGACTGTGCGCCTCTCGCGCTCAGAAACCAGCACAGTGAGGGATTCCCCGGCGTGGCCGGGACCCTCTGGAGTAGCTACGCTCGTTTCAACTCCTGCCATGGTGTTTGGTCATTTTTAAGTCTCGCCTTGACTACCACTCTAACGACTGGACGCTCGCGCGCTTCTTAACCCACCAGTCATACATCTCCTCGCCGAGTGGCCAAACTTAAGATTGGGGTGATTTTTTATAGGGGTTTTCTTCCCCGCGGTCCGAAGACCCCCGGTCCTGACCCCCCCATTCAGGATTACGGTTTGGGCCTTCCGGGTCTGGCCGCTCGCGAGCGACCGACCCGTCACGCCCCCGGGCCGTGACGCAACCGTCCCTGGCGACGGAGTGCCATGAGGCACATCCGCCCCATTGGCCCCGGGTCAGATCCGCCGTGCTCTGCCACCAGAGCCGCACGCGGAGACCCCCCCCCTGCCGGAATCTTGGCCGTCCAAATGGCCGCATGACGTCCAAATGGACGTTACCAGGGAGCACCACGAGGAGGTGCTCCAGCCGCGCCCCCCAGGGAAATTGACCTTGAAATTGACTACGCTGATTAGGTTCACATAGGAGGATAATGACGAAGGAATGATAGCAACAAATATTTAAACTTTAGAAACTGTGTTTATTGACTAAACTTAAGTCTTAACGCAATAATGATAACTAAATAAGTGATTAAGTTAGTCTTAATTTTATATTTTGGAACAAAACAGATAAAAGTAAAATAATTTTTATAGCGAGCCTATTTATTTAGTAAAAACGATACAAAACTAAAATTTCTGACCTTTTTACAGCACGGTAAGTGCGAAGATAAAGAGAAAAAAACAAAATGCACTAATGAAATATGCCCCGGGGTAAGTTTTCGATGATTATTGTACTTCATTATAGCGTAGATAAATAATTTTAATTTACTTAGAACAACATATCCTTATTTAAAACATTGCTTTAAAACAGTATTTTATCAGTTTATTTTGGGTGTCCATTAATTACCAAAGATAATAACTAGATTTTTCTGTCGAAGTATTATTAAAGAACAGAGCGATAACTGTTAATTACTATCCAATCAATGCTAGCTCATCAATCTTCTTAGGCAAATGAAAAAGAAAATACATTCTATATTTGTATGTTCACAGAATAATCCCATGATGAAGTATCAAATAGAAACTAGATTCGGCAAGACTAAAAAATGATGCCAACAAAATCCAGACGACACGCAGCGACGTTGTAATTATCTAATTAATACGAATTGATTTACAAGATTTTAAAACGTAATTACTGAAATATTTCCAAAATATTGTTTTGCTTAGCAGCTTGTAAAAAAAATAAGCAAGTGAATACATTTTTAATTTTAACCCTTTTGGTTAAGCTTTCTATAGCAGAAGTGAACAGAAAAATTAACTGGCAATAGCCACCATCTTGAAATGAAACTAAATATACTAGAGATTACATCGTCTTTATTGTTTTTATTTACCATTAGGAAATTTAAAATATTTTTTTTAGTATTCGTGGCATCTTTCAATCATTCATTAGCCTACCCTCATCCCAAGTTAGGTGGGGTAAGTACAAAATGTGCTTATTCCATTGATATTTTTCAGCCATCGTGTTTGCACGTACTACCTTCATACGTATGTCTTCATTCAAACAATTCAAACATCTTTTGGGTCCCGCACGATAAGACTATCTCGCGCTCCTAATCCTCTCTACTACTAGCACTGACATTAGTATTAGGAAGCTAAAATATGAACAACAAATGTTGTTGTGATATTTTAGGCATTTACCTAGAAATATAAAACATTTCTATTCTTCACATAATTTCGAACCAAACAAGTATTGCTTATACGTGAAGAGTCGAATACTGAAAGCCTGCGCTTTCCAGGTGCTAATTGCCATCACAACACGTACCTCTAATTAAATCTATATATCTTTTTTTCATAATAATGAGGAAAAATCACTGGAGCAACAAACACCCAATTCGTTCTTTGGCTGCTTTTTTCAGATGAACACAATATGGATAGGTAGATAGATAGAGAATAAATTATTGCCTCCTAGTTCAATAACCACTAGACATAATCTGCTTAATGTATTAGCTTCCCATTAAAATAGATGAAAGGAGAGTTTATTAAATAAAGCATATACATGATCATAAGGACTTTTATTTTTAAATTCTAGTCTCTAGATACTACGTATCTTTGATTGCATGGTTTATGTTGTTTCATTTGCGGAGTTACTTGATCAATAACGATATTAGGAGCTGTTCCTCTAGCAATATGACAGTAGTCGCTGCAGTACATGAAAGGTGACATATTCGTCTGAAAAGGGTTTGGCTCGAAGGAAGCTAAGTCAAAAGATTCTCCGTGATCCCAAGTTGCAAGGGCCGACGACGCATACGGATTTTGAAATTTCTTATGAGTTTCGGATTGGAAAACACTGTAAACGTAAAAGTAGGGCTTAAATAGATAAATAAATATTAACATAGTTTGTTACCCAATACAGTTTTTGTGCACTAAATCTACCGTAGGTTAGAAAATTTCGTCAAAATAATAAAAAAAAACGAAAGTAAACCATATAATATTACTACTACACTATTAACAAGGTAAAATGTTCCAGTCTTGATTCGGTTAGTTTATGTTCTTACGTTTTTGCCTTCATTTCGCTAGTAGTTTGAGACTCGTGTATTAAAGAGACCTAGGGACGATACCCGAAAGGGTATCTCGCCGGGCTAGTCACGAACATGAAAGAACTCGGTACCCGTGGTCGGCCCAATGGCGAAGGGGAGGGAATACGGTGGGATATGGGGTCGCGTGACGCTCTTTCATCACTCCGGACGGCGAGCGTCTAGACTATAGCCCGCCGAAATAAAATGTAATAATGGGACTGGGTATTTTTTCAAACTTTGTGAGAAGAAGAATACATCACGGCGACTGGGGCGGCGCAGGCGCGATTACCTGCGCCTGATGCCGTCCTAGCCGAGGTGAACCAAGGAATTAGTCCGTCACTCGCCGAGAGGCCGACCGCATGAGGATAGACCGACGTCCATCCCAAATTCGTCAGTCGAGAAGAGGGTACTCCTCAGGGGGTATTCCGTCGGGCCGACCACTGACGTCAAATCACCCGGTTCCGGTGGTCGGTCCAACTACGAAGGCGACGTGTCGCGAGTGGGTTACGGGTGTGCGTGCTTACGCCCCTCTGTCGCCCCGGACGGAGTGGTGCGAGGAATGCACCGACCGTAAAAAAAAATGTGTTGCAATTCACAGGACTTAGAGATCATCCTAGAACCTCTAAGCTAAGTTCTTCTCAAGATGTCTTAATTGTATTAATTACGAGGTACATTTAAAATTACCCTTTAATATTGTTGACAGGGTTATGACAAGCTGCCACTTCTTTATATTCTTTCTTCACGTGAATGCGATCGTATACACCTCTATGTACTTTACCAGTCAACGGCATCCAAATCTCTTTGTGTCGTGGCCCAAATCCTTTAACCTACAGATAAGTCAACATTTATTAAACTTGCACAATAGATAGTTGACTCCGCTTGGTAATTATATTATTCCATATATTCGATACCACTCTTTTTAAAGTAATCTATCTATAAGTTCAATTGACTGCATAGATGGTGTGGAGGTTGAAATATCAATTTTCTGTACCAAGTGTCGCATATTCAAATCCCACGTAGATTAATACTTTGAGCGATCAATAAATCGTTGTTTTAAATCTGTATTGTATTTTTGTAAAGTCCCCTGCAATATAAGGATTGTTGCCTTAGTGCTGGTGTTATCTATAATTTAAAAAAAAATCTAAACGTAAGAAGTCTAGTATTTTGAGTTGAACAATTGTTTGTTATACATATATAAAAGAAAAGTGTCGATTAAGTATATTTATCCAAGATTATGATAACCATGTGTGACCCCAAACAGTTTGAGTCCGAGCGTAACTTATGTTCATTAGGAAATAAGATTTTTTTCCACTAGATAGGGAGAGGACCTAAACATTGATTAATTAATGCCATGTCATCTATCTATCAAAATATGCATGTCTATTGTCGTATATATGCCAATCCAAGCATAGGATAACGACATAATTGACAGGCAAATAGGCAATTGCAGTTGGTGTTATACATTTTCCGGAGAGGTCTGTTGCCCTTTATTCTGATGTCTTCTCAGATGGTTTTAGGGATTCCGTAGAAAAGTAAAGACACGCTGTATTTTTAACTACATAGGCTAATGCCCACTTTGTCTAATGCGACTATATTTTTATCTTAAAAATGGGACGCTTGCATAACGTTATTATTATTTTTTTGTAGCAGACCGTGATATTTGAATATACCAAAATATTAATTTAAAATCTAAAAAAGAACACCATGAATATTTTGTGGCAATAGATAAAATATTAACTTAAAGCTTAAAAAAGAAGAAGAATAAATCTGATTGCAAAAATATGTGGAGATTTTTGTTACAGCTCTGGGGATAACAACGGGACAGCCAACCTGAAAACGAGACTGTTCCGTTGAGAACGGGACGTATGGTTACGTTAACTATGCCATCAAATAATGTAAGGGTATTTAATACCACACTCTTAGTAAGATGAGTTCATGCGCGCTAACGGGTTGTTTAATTGTAATACTTTGTAATTTGACTTAATTAATTTAACTAAACTTAATTGTAATTTAACTCCGCCATTGACGGTCCCAAGCCCGTATGAAAAAGGAGGATGGCAGACTGAGGAAATAGACCATACCAGTCGTAAGAGGTCAACGCCGAGTAACGAGCGGCGATTAACTAACTCGTATAAGGTCCAACTGATAGTGAAAGGAAATGTTCACTGTCACCCGCTGCTCTATGGTAATGTATAGAATCGGGGGCATTGGCTTCACTGTCCGTGTCAAGAGGTAGAAAGCCTCAATAAAAATTTACCCTAATCCTACGATGGGAGACGCGCCAAAAGGATGCATGGCTGAAGGTCTCAGTTGTTAGCGCCATCCTTGGTGAACCAGGCGAACACCATTGTATATAGCCTTCTCTCAGGAATAGCGTCACCCTGAGAGTGACCACTTTTTTCGTCCATACTCGTGGGAACCAAAATGCAGAATAAAGAAAACAAACCCCAAAAACTCTACACTCAACAACTTCTCCAAAAACAATTCTTCCAACCAAAACCAAGATCGTTATCCTTCAGTGGCCAATCAAGCAATGACATGCTATCTGAAAATATAAATAGTCCAACAAGTCGGACAGACCACTTGGAACTACAAAAAGACAAACAGCCGAACAACGAATGGCAGCGTGACAGGGTACCAAATAATAAAAGAAAACGAACTGACAGTCCAACTGAAAGTGCTAACAAACAGACTAGTACAAGAGAACTCAACTACAGTGTTCCTGTTCATAACCAATACGACATCCTCAACGATGAATCTCCTGAGATTACTAATGAGAATAAAGAATACACACCAAAACCTGAGCCTATTTTCGTTACTGGTATAATTAACATAACACCCTTAAGGGAGTTAATAGTTAAAGTAGTAGCTATTGATAAGTTTACGATGACTACACTTAAATCAGGACATATTATAAAACTAATGCCTTCTGATATCGAAACTTACAAACTAATCAGGGACAATCTAATTAAAAACAACATTAACCATTACACCTACAAACTTAAGAGTGAAAGGGCTTACAGAGTAGTTATCAGAGGCTTACATGCGACAGAAAATGTGGAACAGATCAAAGAAGAGCTACAAGCCAACGGCCATGCGATACGTCAAATAGTCAACGTATTGCATAGGTCAACAAAAGAAAAATTACCTCTTTACTTCGTGGATCTCGAGCCACAAGCCAACAATAAGGATATCTTTAACATAAAATACATTAATCACGTCAAAATTAAAATTGAAGCACCTTATAAGAAAAAGGAAGTGTTACAGTGTAAAAGATGCCAAAGGTTCGGGCACACGAAAAATCAATGCTTCAGACCATTCCGATGCGTCAAATGCGGAAACGATCACCCGACAAGTGTATGTACTAAAACTCCGGAGACTGAAGCAGAGTGCGCAAATTGTCAAGGCAAACACCCAGCCAGCTACAAAGGCTGCATAAAATTTAAACAGTACAAGGAAAAGTTTCTAAACCTTAAACCCAGCCAAACGCGTAAAGAAACGCATGTAACTATCCAACCAAAACAGAGCACAGTAAATGAGAACGAAAAATCTACAAGCCACACTAGACTCAGCTACGCCAATGCTCTAAAAAATAATCGTGACAACCCAGCCACTCAATCACGCGATCCACCGTCGGACGTAAGCCAACATAATATAACAAATCTATTAGACACTATGTTTAATAGGTTCCAAGCAATCATGAAAAATATGATGGACAGCATGATGGATCAAATGATCAAACTAATCACGCGACTTACCTCTCAGAGGGCCTAAATGTTCGTATCATCACCTGGAATGCTAATGGGTTAACTGACAGACGGAAAGAATTTGAGCTGTTCATGAACACAGAAAATATTGACGTCGCACTGATATCCGAAACCAGACTTACATCAAGAACACATATTGCATTTCACAACTATACTATGTACAGAACCGATCATCCTTCTGGAAATTCTCACGGTGGGACTGCGGTGATACTGAAAAACAACATGAAACATTACCCTCTTGAACCAAACAAAACGGAAAAAATACAGGCAACACCAAATAAAAAACACTGCAAAACCTCTGAGATAACTCTTACCGCGATCTACTGTCCTCCACGTCACAAAATTGAGGCTGAGGAATTCAAGGTGTTTTTCAACAAATTAGGCCCAGTATTTATCTGTGGAGGTGACTGGAACTCAAAACACACCTTCTGGGGATCAAGATTGAATAACCCTAGAGGCAGACAACTTTATAAAGCCGCCTTGGACCTCAATCTTGAATGTATCTCACACGCAGAACCAATATACTGGCCAACGGACCAAAACAAGGTACCTGACCTACTGGACTTCTATGTGTCCAAAAATATTGGTCATAATTATTTCAAGATTGAAAAATGCGAAGATCTGTTATCTGATCATACTCCAGTCATCTTAAATATATATAAACAGGCTGTCTTTCCGAAACCGATACCTAAAATATACAACAAAAAAAAACAAACTGGGACCTATACAGAGAATTTATGAACACTTACACCGACTTAAATATTAGTCTTAAAACAAATGACGACATTGAATCAGGCATTGAAAAATTTAACTGCATTGTACATATGGCTGCTAACACCTCAACCCCTAAAAATAGAAAATCAAAAGCAAAACAAAAGGAATACCCAAGCAACATAATTGCAAAGGTCAGACAACGACGAAACCTTAGAAGAGAATGGCATAATACGAGATATCCGTCCGATAAAACTAGGTTAAACAGAGCAACGAAAGAACTAAAAGACATGATAAAGGAACACGAAAATTTGAGTATACAAAAACACCTGTTGCAACTCACTGCTCACAAGGACACCAACTATTCTCTATGGCGCGCCACCAAAAACCTAAAAGGACCAAAAAACCACATCCAGCCCCTGAGGAAGCAGGATGGAAGCTGGGCTAGAACCGATGTTGAAAAATCCACTATATTCGCTGAACACCTTGCAAAAGTATTTACACCGCTACCCAGTTCTGATCCTGTAAAAGATGACGATATAGCACATTATCTACAGTCACCAAATCAAATGTGTTTTCCATTAAAAGCAGTAAATCCTAACGAAATAAGCCGAGAGATAAAATTTCTATCATCCAATAAAGCGCCGGGATACGATCAAATAGACTCCCTACTATTAAAAAATCTTCCAAAGAGGGGCATAATGTTCCTTACTATACTCATCAACTCGTGCCTAAGACTTTCTCACTATCCGTTTCAGTGGAAACTTGCCCAAGTAGTCGTGATTCTCAAACCGGGCAAGCAACCAGAAGAAGTTACATCATACAGACCAATTAGTCTTCTTCCACTGGTTGGGAAACTATTTGAAAAAATCATCCTTAATAGAATGCAATCTCATCTTGAAAAGATTCTTCCTAGGCATCAATTCGGATTCAGACAAAAGCATGGGACTATTGAGCAGGTACACAGATTGATAGATACTATTAGTCACGCGCTCGAAAATAAGAAATACTGTTCAGCTGTGTTCCTGGATATAAGTCAGGCTTTTGATAGAGTCTGGCATGAAGGGCTCTTGTACAAGATCAAAAAACACTTGCCTCATTCCTTCTGTAACATACTGAAAAGCTACTTGGACAAAAGATGCTATGAGGTTAAAATAAATGATACTACGTCTGATTTGTTCAAAATTGGATCGGGTGTACCCCAGGGAAGTGTTCTGGGGCCTGTACTGTATCTAATCTTCACATCCGACGTCCCCACTGATGACGAAACCTTGATTGCTACGTACGCAGATGATACAGCAATAATGTCAGTAAATGCTAACCCAGTAATTACCTCTGCAAATCTTCAAAGACATATCAATGTGATAGAAAAATGGCTGAAGATGTGGAGAATAAGGGCTAATAAAAGTAAATCAGTTCACGTTACCTACACACTGCGAAAAGGTGACTGCTCACGGATTACCCTAAACGGAGAACAAATCCCACATGATGTTACTGCGAAATACCTAGGCATGCATCTAGACAGGAGACTGACATGGCAGGGGCACATCTGGAAAAAAAGAAAAGCATTGGACGCAAAACTTCGCTCCATGTACTGGCTGATTGGCAAAAAGTCCCAGCTGACCAACGAAAGTAAATTAACAGTATACAAAACTATTTTGAAGCCAGTTTGGACATACGGAATAGAACTCTGGGGAACAGCAAGTAATAGCAATATAGAAATCCTGGAAAGGTTTCAGACTAAAGCTATTAGATTCATGTTTAACATCCCAAAATGCATCCACAATAAATACATTCTGCACGACATGAAACTTAACACTGTGAAACAAGAAATCACCGCTCGGAGTTCTAACTACCAGCAAAAATTATCAGCGCATGTTAATGCTCTGGCCGCTAAATTAACGGGTACTGGAAGTACATTACACACAAGATTGAGAAGGAATAGCGTTCCAAATCTCATAACCCGATTCGAAAGAAAATAGTGAGAGATGTCAATGGACAACTTTCCTTGCTGCAATAGACAATTAACTAGACTGAGTTCAGATAAATTAGCAGCTAAATGTCCCATGACAGATTGCTGTGCTAAGCAGGATAGAAAAAAAATAAAAAAAAAAATTGTAATACTACTATAGAATAGAATGTTCTAAGGAACTTTTGACTTAAATATGTTCTATAAGTGTAGGACGTCTACATCAAGTGAACCGATGACCTGGAGTTACTGGGCATCGTTGGATACAGGCTTATACAAGACCGCACTTTGTGGCGAAACATGAGAGAGACCTATGGCCAGCAGTGAACGGCGAAAGGCTGATGTTGATATAATGTACACTGTTTCATTAACATGGGCAGGCCACGTCACTCGACGAACCGGCAACCGCTGGGGAAGAACGGTTCTTGAGTGGCGACTACATTGAGGTCCACGACGCAGTGTAGGACGACACCGCCCGCCCCCACTAGGTGGACCGACGACCTGGTGAAAGTTGCTGGGCATCGTTGGATGCGGGCGGCACAGGATCGCACTTTGTGGCGTAACATGAGGGAGGCCTACGTCCAGCAGTGGACGGCGATAAGCTAAAATGATGATGATGATGACTTGTGACTCACCCTTGGAATTTTTGATTCAGAATAAAATGTAATATGGTCTTTAGCTCCAATACTATACTGATCGTCTGATGTAAGCGGCTTATGATACGTTCTGTATGTAGAAACATATGGATCAAGTAATCTTCTGTAACCTGATGAGGTGTCTAATATTGCTGGTATTTCATTTCTTCCTGAAGCTACCACCTAAAATATCAAACCATTTACAGACTATATTGTACAAACAGGCAAGCAAAATTTAAAATAATATTTAATTATTATTCTTAATTTGAAGTATTTATTGCTTCTTTTTTTCAAGTTTTTATATTGTAAAGTAATAAAGCTTTTATTTTAAATAGATTTTATTTAGATTTTTCATGGTTTCTGATCCATCATTGAACATATTTGAAGTTAGTGGAGATTATTATGTTAAGAAGTTCTAGTTCTTATTGTTCTTTACACATATTCTTTATACAATTAAAGTTTAGAATAGTCTTCTTTTGTACTCAATCTATCGAATAAAAAATAACCTGTATGCCAAAAATACCTCTAAGTTATAAACAATCAAAGATTCTATGAAATCCATTTTGTCGACTTGATTGAAATTTTATAATATACACAAAAAGTTATTGTTAAGATGTTGATATAATAAAAAAAGAATTCAATGTATAAACACTTAATTTAACTTACGTCAAATATATATTCTGAATCCGGGGCAAGCACTGTAATATCGGGCGGTACTAACGGGGATTTAGCGACACCTCGATATTTATCTTTCATTTCAGATAATATTATAGGTTGTCTAATATTTTTACTTTGTAACTGTAAGAAAAAAAATATTACATTGCTTTCAGGACGGATACAATTTATAAACTATCCACATACCATCTTCTTATCATATACGTGGACACGTCTTACTGCCGAGTTCACTCAGCAGAACCTTGGCTTGACTGTCGAAAATATTTTTTTTATTGACTCTTCTTTTAGATCTGTTTCTCGTTTTCCTTACATCAATGTTATTCTCTTAGATCCCTTAGTCGTTATTATACTACATTTACGCAAAAGAACTGGTTAGTATGTTGTATTTTTGCTACGTCGTCTAGTAGAAAATTGGCCATATTCTAAATTTCGTATAGCTATATTTACCAGAAAGAAATTTAAAAAAAAAATCACCCTTTACAGATTCATCTATTTATGTGATTTTATAAATGATCAGCTACGATATAGATAGATAATATTTTATTTTTAAATATTGATAAGTTGCAAATTTATTTTTTGTTAAATTATTTACAAAAGAGTGCGTATTTCGCTTCTTACTTTAAAATATTTAAGCAGAGACTTATAATTATCCCATGGTGAGGTACGTTTTTAACGTTTACGTGAAATATCGTAACAAGGATTTTATCGTTTATTTTCATCAGTCGTTCGATGACTACCGTTGAACATGGACCTTCCTACGAAAGAGGGGTAATAAAATAATTACCACGCTTGGCATGCGGGTTAGTGTAACAGGTTGTCCGAGAGAACATTGCTGTCCACTTTACAAAAAGTAATACGACCCTCATGATTATTTTGGCAGGGAAATAGTATACTTAACTTTCAGTTAATAGCATCATTATACTACATTACATAAAGGTATTATTGAAGTGAAATTTTCAATTTTCTATGGGAGGGCTTGCAAAACTGATCCGCAATTTATTTTGTGTAATTAAAATTTTACAAAAAAAAAGGTTAATCATTGCTTATGTCGCGGCGTCGCGTACTTAAGAGCATTCGTCATACATTTGTAAAAATTCATAGTTTAATAAATAGATTTGTATAAATTAATACTCTAATACATATCGATACTATAAATTACTCTTCTAAGTAATATACAAGGAGAGAAAAATGTATAACTAATGGGACCACATTTTTTTACGTCAAAACGGGACGCTTGCATTAGGTGACCGTTAAGGACAAGATAAGTGTATCGAACACGAACTTAACCGTTGATAATAAATTCTTCTGTAATATGTAGAGAAGTATAACTAATGATTATTGGGTCTATTTGCAAAGACGGGATATTTATGTTTTGGCTGGGGTCAACGAGACAGATAGCTTGAAAATGGCACTGTCTCGTCAAGAACGAAACGTATGGTCGTCATTTAAGTATAA
Organism: Lymantria dispar; assembly: GCA_032191425.1. Lineage (NCBI taxonomy): Eukaryota > Metazoa > Arthropoda > Insecta > Lepidoptera > Erebidae > Lymantria > Lymantria dispar. The sequence continues at coordinate 12,361,860 of CM063454.1, read as the reverse complement.
CTTTTCTTCTACTTACTTGTTTATCAACACCTGTCATGTAGATAACTCGTCGACAGTTGATAGCACAGTCAGATCGCTCCATGGCTTTATTGGGATTAGGCTTGACGCAGTACTCTCCCGTAGTAGTTTTGTACGACTCTTTTTCTACCACCATATCTCGTCCTGTTACTCGTTCCGGTAAAGGATCATCAATTTTCTTTAGAAAAAAAAAAAATATATAATCTATTTTCTAGTTTGTTGGTATAATGTATTAAAATAATAGAGAAACATTTCATTGCTTACAACACTTTTAATATTGTGATATGGAAGTGAACCATATTTGGTCCATATACATCAATCGATTCAGGCCGTAGGCGTCCAATGTTGCGCACAGATCTCACCTGTATTCGGGAGGATAATGACATAGATAATGACTTTGCCACGGTCGGTAGGTGACACTTGTTTAATTCTTACGACTCCCACGGGCAAGTAAACAGGGATGACAACCATGTTCTATCAAATACCATGTCCATTTCTATTTACCCAGAGAAATGAGTAATTAATTAATTTTTGAAATGACTCATATGAAATAAAATGATGATGATTATTGACGTCTGATTGTTATAAAAAGACATAAGTTCTTCATTAAGATGAGATGTTAAACTTCATTTCAGAGATATTAAACTATATTTCAATACTCCTTTAACGTACAAAAATGAGTAAAATTATTTTGATCAATAGTTTAATTTCAATCGAAAACTGCTATTATTTTGTTATTATTTTTCTTATTTAGCACATGTACGTCCTCATTGGACATACTTATATCATTATTGTTCTTATTGGAAAGAAATTGACCCATTGTCCTTTGCTGGCACAGAGCACGATTCCTCTGTCCAGAAGAAATATCGAGTTTTCCTTCACGCGATATGAAATTATTTACTACATTCCATCCTTTTACGACAAAAGAAGGAAAATCACAAATCTTAACGATGACGGAATCTTCAATATAAAAATCGACTCTTTTCAAGATCACGAATTTTCATAGTTAAGGAGCCCTACATCGGGCCGACTACTGAAGACAAGGAACTCAGTACCGGTGGTCGGCCCAACGATGAAGGCATCGTGCTACGTTTGGATTATAGGGCGCGCCGCCCCTCTGTCGTGTCTCTGGGTGCGTTGACCACAGTCCAACCTCCAACAAAAAAGGGCCTCTACATTTATTCAATACTAGCAACCCGCCCTCGCTTCGCTTCGGTTTCAGTCGCTTAAACCGACGTAGTTCCTGTAGGAATACCGGGATAAATATAGCCTATGTTACTCCCTGATATTATAGCTTTCCATTGGTGAAAGAATTTTTGAAATCGGTTCGGTGGTTTAAGCGTGAAAGCGTTACAAACAAACAAACAAACAAACAAACATCCTTACTTTCGCATTTATAATATTAGTATGGAAAGTATGGATGTAACGTAGTAAATTTACGTCTACAATGCAATAAAATTATGCCTGACTTACACAATCTAATGTATGTGATATGTCAGGTATATGCCGTAAGGCAATGTTAGTTGCCGTCCTGGTCTCATTACTTGAAAGTCTCAAAGGGATGTTGTATTGCACATTGCCCCAACTATTCACATTCTGTATCAACAAGTCATTTAATTTCAACGGTGCTCTTGCAGTCTTTGCCATTTGAGGTTTATTCATGACTATACAAAATTAAATATTAACAATAATATTTGAATATAAATGAAAAATGTCTAAAATACACTATATAGAGTAATTTTTGTAGGTTCTATAGTGATGTAATGCTCGATTAACATATTGACGTCGACGCTTGCTCTGTACTTTTGTAACTCGGTAAAAATGTAACTTACAGTAGGACCTTCTTGTTAACAGATTTAAACGACAGACTTCACAAATTCTTCTTCTTCTTTCTTTCTCTCTCTTCTCTATCTTTATCTTCACAAATACTTAACAAAACTTATCAAAGAGAGCTAGTAGATGGCACTGTTATTGAGATAATTAACAGGCTGCTTATTTTTTCTTCTAAATTATGATTAAAACTATAGCTCTTCTTGAGATGCTCACATACGAGCGTAAAAATACTATTGGGCCAATATATTCATTCATCAGTCTATCCACGTCTACAATTAGATATGTAAATGTCGACCCGGGTAGGAATAAATGCCTAATAATAATAGAAATATAAAATAACAGGCGGAATGCCAATTTCATTTAGCCTTATAGTTTGCTAATCTCATGGCAAAGTAAGTTTATCAATCAAGTAAGCTTTTTCTTAGAAAAAAATAAATAAATTTCAAAACATATAATTCATGCAATATATTATACATTTTAAGCACAAACATCGTTAACAAAGGATATAGATAAAATGATTATTTTTTTCTAAACATGAGAATGTTATTTATATCATAGGTAAACTCGGCAATTTGCGATGGTTGCATATACATCGGCAAAAGGATATCATTATGTGATAGCCATTCGACGACATAATCTATGATTGCTTCAACATATGGAGACTTCTTGAATTCATCGTGTATATTTGCGTTGCCTTGGTCTTTAAGGATCTGTGGAACAAACTATTATAAACACATAACCTCGAAAATATAAGTTTATTTATGAGTAGTACATTACAAGATATACCTACCTACCGGGTGTCACTAATGACGAATAAAGACGGAAGCAGATAACATCATTATAAGAGAAGGCAAACTCAAAATAAAACCGTATGTCAAACCGTCCATCTCCATTCATCTCTTACAGTTACGCATTCGAAGGGTGCCTCTGATGGTTTCGTTTATCTATTTCTCTCTCAGAGAGTTTTAAGAAAGAATTTGGAAGATTATAATAGTAGTCGAACAAGAAAAAAGAAGGAAAAATACATAAATTATAACATATAACAACAAAAAATTATCGAAATAACGTCTAGGAATGCAAAAGCATGATGACAAAAGATTGATTTGCTGTAAATAATTCACGATACTTATATTAAAGACTAGTACTTAGTAAACTAAGAATGTCATGAGTATACGAGCACCAAACAATTAGATGCATATTTACTAAAATTTCTGTAGTGAACTGAATTAATAAATCATATCGTCTCAGCTCATATACGTCCCACTGTTGGGCTCGAGCCTTCTCCGCAAAAGGAGAGAAATTGACCTACTATAACATGCTGGTCAGACATATTAAGGGGATACATAGGATTTCATTTCGAGTTTTCCTTTTCTTGCAAACATGTTATATGTACCTATATTATATCCATTAGTCGTCTTTTACGACATCCACGGGCAAGGTAGGGACCACACCTTCATCCACCACGTCTTAGTCCGTCACCACACGGATAAATAATTCAAAAATAATTCTTATAATAAAAAATAATTCATATAATAAAGATAGATTATACATATAATTTTAACTCACCTCACATAAGGCTTCTTTAATAGTTTGCTCTGTACACCGATTCTGTACCTACATAATTATATGTTTAATAATAACTTTATAAATTGAGTGAACTATGAAAGGAATATTTAGTCATGTAATACTGTACCCGGGGAGTTGATCGCTTATTTTGTGTCCTCTTTGAAATAATAAGATTTCAACACATAAGAAAGAGAATCCCATTCTCTTTTTTCATTCTCTTCATAAATGATCATCACTATCCTGATCTTTAACCAAATTCTTGGGGTCGATGCAATATATACTTCTCTTCCATCGTACATATTGCAAAAGTTATTGGCAATAATTTTATGATCGGCCACCTGCCTGACGTCAGCTCTCCATAACAACGTAATTTTTGATCTGATGGCATCAGATGGAACTGGCCCAAATAGACGTAAAGCCCTTAGTTGCCTTTTACAACACCCACGTGCAATGCAAGGATTGGTACTATTCGTATCCGCAACCATACAAAACAATACACTTTCTTTCTTCTCATAGATATAACCCTTCATTTTTGGTAGGCTATGGTGCGAATACACGTCCCGTCCGGGGTGACAAAAGGGCGGCACGCGCGGGATGCCCTTTCGGGTACCCTCCCTCCTCGACGCCCCCGAGGTTTCAGTCTGCAGTCAGCCTTTCTCGGGTGACGGACTATTCTCCAATTCAGTCACCCGCGGCTTCGGCTAGGGATAGATATATCACTGGAATAACTATTCATCAACATTATTAAAGATTTTCAGCGATTAAATGTTTGTAAAATTAATATCAAATCTAACGATGCAATATTCAACGAAAATGTGTACTTAAACATTGAATTGAATAGACCATTTTACCATTAATAAATGCGAAATACTTAGTAAGTACTTGTAAAATGATATATGTAAAATTAATTATTTTTTTATCTGCTTTAACCTATATTCTCACAGTAATTTATCAATCTAAATAACTGTACCTTAGGAAACAATTCCTTTGACATTGTAAACAAATCCTCAGTTTGATCGTGATATAAAAAGAACGCCCATGGCGCTCTAAAGAATTCGAAGAAGTCATCCAATTTGTTCGTCTAATGAAAAATAAACGTAACAATAGTAAATTAATGATGCTTGTATTGATAAATTCACGTCAGGAGAAACGCTAGCTCATGGCTATAGTGAATGAAAAATAAGTAATAAGATTCTTAACGTTTTTCGGCAAGGTAAAAAATGTTCCGCTACAAATCTAACGGATTTGAATCAAATAGGTAGACTGAGTTAAGATTGATGACAAATATTACACGAATGACTTCAGTAAATATCAAGTGATTAAGTTGTATTCACTTATTCCTTATGTAGGCAATGATTATTATTGAAAATATCCTAAACCATAGGACGGAAGTGAAAACATAATAAAGGTGAAATTAGTTAGCAGTACGAAATGCAACTATTTTCTTCTTCTATATTCATAAAGTAATCCATAATATGTATAATTACAATTGTGTATAAATTATTCTAGTATATTTAGCTCTAAATTAATCATTTGTGTGACGGAATAAGAATGCAATTCAGCCCCTCTTGCCCATGGGGGTCGTAAAAGACGACGAGGGATTAAATATGCATATAACATCTATGCAAGAGAGGGAAAACTCAAAATAAAAACCTGTGCCAACCCGCTTGTCCAGCGTGGTATAATAGATCAATTTTTCGCCCATTGTGGAGGAGGCTCGAACCCAGTGGTGGAACATATACGAGCTGTGATGATAATGAAGATGAAGTGGATATAGGGTTTTACTTAAAGTTCTCATGGTCTTAATCATTTTTTACGAACCCGCTGATACACTATATTTCTAATCGTCAATCACTTCATGAATAATTTAAATATTTGGTCATAAATTTTAACAATGCTATTCACATACACTAAATCTTAAATGTATATTTTTGAGTGTTGCAGTAGAGTGGCCATATAAATATTTAAATCGTTCCAATGAAAAATTAGCAGTGCTAAGGCATGTTATACCATCCACGTATAAATTCTTAGAAAGATGTATCTTAAAGTATCCTTTTTTATACGTCTCCATAACGTATCCCTGTTAAAAATAGTAAAAAGTTAGAATCTTCATCGATTGGTTATCTAAATAATGATGTCAGGTCATCATCATCATCGCAGGCCACATACGTCCCGCTCGGGCCTCCTCCACAATGGGAGGAAATTTAACCTACTATACCGTGCTGGTCAGACGTGTTGGTTTAGGGTTTCATTTCGAGATATCCTTTTCTTGCACAGATCTTATGTGCATGTGGCGACTATCCGCCACTAAGATAACTTGGACCGCAACCCAACAATGCGAAGCAATCCGCTTCGCTAATGAAGATTGGCCCATACATGAAGACGCAGGTGCAAGGCAGCTGGCGTGCACAGCTGACAGATGTGCGACACACCGGTGACAACATCGAATGTGCACCTGTTGGAACACGTGCACATTCGGACCACACGCAGACTGAATGCAGGTGTCAGGTGTGTCGCACATCTGTCAGCTGTGCACGCCAGCTGCCTCGCACCTGCGTCTTCTTGTATGGGGCAATCTTCATTAGCGAAGCGGATTGCTTCGCATTGTTGGGTTGCGGTCCAAGTTATCTTAGTGGCGGATAGTCACCACATGCATATTATATCCCTTAGTCGTCTCTTACGACATCCACGGGCAAGATAGGGAGTGATATATTGTACGATGTCAGGTAATGGTAACTAATGCAAAACTGCAGTATATTAAACTAGCAACTCGCCCTCGCTTCGCTTTGGTTTCAGTCGCCTTACCCGCGTAGTTCCCGTTCTCGTGGGAATACCGGGATAAAATATAGTCTATGTTACTCGCTGATATTATAGCTTTCCATTGGTGAAAGAATTTTTTAAATCGGTCCAGTAGTTTCGGAGCTTATTCGTTGCAAACATACATACAAACCTCTCCTCTTTATAATATTAGTATAGAAGTTTAGATTAACAACATATTTTTGTCACTCAAAAATCCTAAAATATTCAAATGAAGTCATTTTATTAACTTGGTTTTGCTTTGAATCCGAGTTTCAAATTCTTATCTAGCGAGTACAGCATGGCTTAAGACTATAGTAAACATTTCAAAGATCATCATCATCATCATCATTTCAACTCATATACGTCCTACTGCTGGGCTCGAGACTCCTCCACAATAGGAGGGAAACTGACCTTACTATGCCATGCTGGTCAGACAGGTTTGTATAGGATTTTATTTCGAGTTTTCTCTCTTCTCTTGCATAGATGTTACATGCATATGATATCCCTTAGTCGTCTTTTACGACATCCACGGGTAAGATAGGAAGATACTTGTAAGTAATTTATATAATGTTATGCATTAGGTATATAACTACCAACATTGCATTCCAATGACTGCAAGTAATGATGAGGTGATTTCCGCCCCGGCGATCGAACTTCCAAATACTTGAAACCTCCAGGAAGAGTACAGTAGGTAACTTTAGGTTTATTAAGTTGTAAAAAATTCAACTTTTTAATGTCACTGAAAATTATTTATGTTATTAAGTTTAAACATTGTTTGTAACTGCGATCACCAACTCGCCTGACAAGCATCCAAGCGTGACGATTAAGGTATTAACATTACCCAAGTTAACATTTAAGAGCTTTATGCTAGCACTGCAGACAAACGAAAAAAAAACTCTAGGATTGTTTTAAATGTCTAAATTTCAAATTAAATTTCAAAATTTAAATTTCATTCAATCATTTCAGATAGATTCTTAAATGAAATATTGTTTTTTTCATCGATTCATAGATATCCATTATTTACTGTTGTGTGAGCGCTAAGGGCCCTTAATCCCATAAAGTTTAAGATATCGATCTCGAGAACACCTCCTGTGAGGTATGGACCTCGGCACAGGGAGACGAGAGTATACATACCTTCTATTCTGTAGCGGAAACTACTGTCAGATAGAAAATCCCCAATTATTATAACTAGGTAATGGGGTATTCCTAACTTTAATAATTTGAAGATGAGGCCATAATGCCAGACTTTGTCAAACGATTTCTCAACGTCATATAGAAGAAGACCTGTGAATAAGCTGTGTTGCAACATAACACTTGCATACGACTATTCTATCATTCAATGTACTTGCTGAACGAAAGTGTCGCGTGCAAAAGCCATACTGAATCGGCGGGATAAGGTCGTTCACTTTTAGGCTACTAAAAATAATACGCTCATATATTCTGCTTAAACCGTTTACAAAAATGGATTATATAATGATGTTTTAAATAAAACTACTTTACGGATTTTATCGCGTTTGTATTTGATTTTTGATTACCCGACGTTTCGAACACTTTACAGCGTTCATGGTCACGGGTGGACTAAGATGTCTCACGTCCAACAAGTCATCGTTACTGCAGAAAATTTATAATTATCTACCCGATACAGAAATTAGTTATTAAATATTGACCCACATTTTGATACAAAATTTATTGCCAGTGTAAGAAGAAAATGATTCTATATGAAAAAATTATTTTGTTTATGGTTAGTAATAATTAAACATTAAAATTAATAGTAATTATATTTAAAAAAACTAACTAATAATCTAGTATACTACTATAATTTTTTCATATAGAATCATTTTCTTCTTACACTGGCAATAAATTTTGTATCAAAATGTGGGTCAATATTTAATAACTAATTTCTGTATCGGGTAGATAATTATAAATTTTCTGCAGTAACGATGACTTGTTGGGCGTGAGACATCTTAGTCCACCCGTGACCATGAACGCTGTAAAGTGTTCGAAACATCGGGTAATCAAAAATCAAATACAAACGCGATAAAATCCGTAAAGTAGTTTTATTTAAAATCTATAATACTCGCGTAAACATCAGAAATCATTATATATAATGATGGTTCGGATCGTTTTTCGCGCGTTTCCACTGTTATGGAAAAAACAACTGTCTAGTGTGGCGTTAATAATAGCTGTTAAAATTACTAGTTATACTTGGGGGAAGAGTTTGATAACTCTATACGATATACCGTCCAAACCGTGGGATTTTTTGAATTATAAGTCCTTAACATTCTTCTGTACCTCGTCTACTGTCACTGAAGGTATAGTCACGTGTGGGTTAACGGCAGCGTTTGTGGTACACGTTCTTAAATTGCATCGTTCCGCTTCGCTGTTTACGTGGTCGTTATGTCGCGCGTCTATGTACTTTGTGGTCGATGTATATTGCTGCTCAAAGCTGGCAGCCAGATATACGGACTTATCATCGTCCTCAAATGCAGGTGGCTGATTGGGACGAGTTAGAGTAAGCATGGTGGCACACTGTGTACTTTTTGAAAGAGCGGGCTAGTCTCCTGATTTTTGCTTGCCTGAATTTATGCTTAATAATAAAAATATGCCGTTAGTAGTGTCGAACGGCAACATAAGAAATCTTATCTCACGTATTAAATGATATCTCTTCTATGGAAGATTCAGGTTCTTCGTTTTGTTTACTTGAAACTAACTTAGTCTCAGTAAATAACGGGTCTAGCTGATTACGAATTCTTGCACCCAACTGGAATAATTGTTATATTCAATTAAAGTGTAGTATTATACCTATATATAATAACTAGCAACCCGCCCTCGCTTCGTTTCGGTTTCAGCCGCCTTACCCGTGTAGTTCCTATTCCCGTGCGAATACCGGGATAAAATATAACCTATGGTACTCAGGGATATTGTAACATTCTAAAGGTGAAAGAATTATCGAAATCTGTCCAGTAGTTTTTGAGAATTTTCATAACAAACATACTACGTTTCCTCTTTATAATATTATTATTAGTGGATTACACCCTTAGAGGGTGAAAGTTAAAAAACGGTGAAACGTGTTTATTTATTTTTATTAAAGAGTATTTGTAAAGAATTTGATGAAAATCGATGAAATTTTTTTTCTCCCATTACAAACTGGTACTGCTGTTTACCCTTTTAGGGGTAGAATTTCAAAAAAATCCTTTCTTAGTGGGTTTCGACGTCACGCAAAGAAACTAATGTCAAAAGTTCATGTTTCTGGCTTCAGTAGTTTCGGCTCTGTGATAAGTCGGTAAAATGACATCATTCTACCTATTTTACACCCTTAGAGGATGAAAATGGAGAAACGCCGAAACACGTGTTTATTTATTTTTATTAAAGAGTATTTGTGCTTAATTTGAAGACAGTAGCTAAAGATTTTTATTCTTTCTATACAGACTTTACCGTTGCGTTTCACCCCCTTAGGGGTGGAATTTTAAAAAATCTTTTCTTAGTCACCCACTAAGAAAAGATTTTTTACCTAAGTCACAAAATAAAACTACAGACCAAATATCATTTTTCTAGCGTCAGTAGCTTCGGCTCACCCTGTTCCTTTATATGTATATTATTGTTAACCCCCCCGCAACACCCTTTGCAGGTGGAATTTCGTAAAATCCGTTCTTAGCTGACCTCCACTCAACGAAAGGAATATTTCTGCCAAATTTCAAGTCCGTACACCTTATGGTTCCAGAGATGGTGATGAGTCAATATATCGCTCGCAAAACCCGCCTCTCCTATACATATATATAGACTAGCAACCCGCCCTCGCTTCGCTTCGGTTATAGGTTATAGTCGTTTTACCCGCGTAGTTCCTGTTCCCGTGGGAATACCGGGATAAAATATAGCCTAGTTTACGCTCTGATATTATAGCTTTCCATTGGTGAAAGAATTTTTGAAATCGGTCCGGCCGTTTTGAAGATTACCCGGAACAAACAGACAGACAGACAGACAGACAGAAAGACAAAAAATTTTTAATTGCTATTTTAGGCATAGGTATCGTGCAAATAACGGTGTGAGCATGAAAAAAGCCTATTATTTTGACATTACAAACAGACACTCCAATTTTATTTATTGGTATAGATTATAGGCGTTTTTACCGTGTGTTGGTGGAGTAAGAATGCAATACACCACTCTCACTCTTGTCCGTGGGTATCGTAAAAGGCGACTAACGGATATAATATGCACATAACTTTTGTGCAAGAGAAGGAAAACTTGAAATGAAACCCTATACCAACATGTCTGCCCAGCATGGTATAGTAGGCCAAATGCCCTCCCATTGTGGATGAGGCTCGAGCCCAGCAGTGGGACATATGTGGGCTGCGATGATGATGATGATGACCAAGTTAAATTTAATATATAATTATTTATCAATGAAATAGAGACTATTATTATTAAATCCTGTAGGTTACACTACTTACTACTAAATACATTTTTCAATAATTTATAAAAAATAAAATATTTAAAAATACTAAAAGCATGTTTGACCTACAGTCAGCTAATACAGAGACAAGTGATTAGGGCTCCAAAGAGAAGTAAGTTCAAAGAGAAGAAATACGGCTTCTTGGATCAGATCCCTGACGCGAACGTCTTAAGATGTTGCTCGAGTTTATTAGGCGATATGTGTTAACTTGGTAATACAACTATATTAAATACATTCTCAAATGAACTATGTGCTGTCCGATAACGAATACCTGTACTACCAAGCCTTATATTACTCGTGGGTGTCGTAAAAGGTGAATAAGAGCTTTACATTAACCTGAGCCTACTCCATCTGATGCCATCTAGTCAACAATTATATTCCCAAGGAGGCTTGACTCACGTAAGTCTGACATTATAAGGTACAAACCTCCGTCACAATGGGAGGCAAAGTAGCCTACTATCTCGCACTGACTACACAGCTTGGCATAGAGCTTTTCATTAGAATTTTTCCTCTCTAGGAGTGATGTTATTTAAAATAGTCATCTTTTACGACTGTAGAAAGCAAATGGGCATTGAATTGTATTCGTATTCCGGATTTTTATATTTTTATATTACAATTGGTGGAAAACGAGCAAACAGTACATCTAATGGTAAGTGATGTTGCCGCTCATGAATTTTTGTTAGGCCTCTGCCTACCATGAAGAAAGTGAAGGGAGTGTGAATGCATGCAATGTGGTTCGGTTACACTAAAAGCGTGACCATAATCCACCACACACAAACATTCTCAGAAAGTTGGGCTTGGAATAGAATAAGAGTCAAATTACCTTTGTTCCAACTTCATAGGAATCATAATATTTGTGCTCATAAGAGTCTGCATAATAACGCCTGTGGTAACGTGTATTTGGTCCTGCCGCATATACAGCGGGGTCGCGAGTTTGACACTCTTGATCTATTATCACACCACCATCGTATGATAAGCCGCTTTTGTGAATGGCTGAAAAAAAAATATTAGTACTTGTACTGTCTTTCTTTTCTTTATAATCATCATCTTATCTCAGCCTATTAAGTCTCTGTTAGACTCAGGCCTCCTCCACAACCTATTATGAAATGTGTGGTGAATTGACCTACTATGCCACGCTGTTCAAACGTATTGTATAATTTCGAGTTTGTCTTCTAAAGAAGATATATATATATATATATATATATTATAAATAATAATGGTAGTTTTCTTTATAACCATGCTGCTCTATCTTTTTACTTGACTACAAGTACTAACAACGCTAACAGTGATTATGATTGGCATTAAAGTCGGCTAGGAGTTTGCAACACTGTTCAGGGCCTTGAATTACCCTGACCAAGAACGCGGGTGACTGGAGCGGGGAGTTAATCTGTCACCCGCCGAAAGGCCGATCGCGCGACGAAGACTGACGTCCTCTCGGAGGGCGGGACGTCGGTCAAGGAAAGGGTACTTCTCAAGGGATATTACGTCGGGCCTACCACAGACGACAAGCGACGTGTCACGGGTGGGTTACGGCGCCGCGCGCGCCGGCCCTCTGTCGCCACAGACGGAGTCGGGCAATGGGTGAGCTGACCGCAGCTCAACCATAAAAAAAAATAAAAGGTCCTTGAATTTCCTGGTCATGACGTACGGTAACCGGGCCATTGAAGTTGAAGAAACGGTTCTAATGGGCCGCTCCATAGGCAGAAAGCAATAAAACGTCAGATTATAGTGCTTTCTGTCGTCCTTCCATTATCCAAGACGATTTAGGTGAGACGTAGCCGGAAAATAGGCTGATAAAAAAGGATTTGACATCACGACGAAAGTAAAACTTCACAAAAGAAACCTAGCAGCATAATGTGCTCTTATTTCACTTGTATTCTTGGAGGAAGAAATGCTCTGCCGATTCATATAAATTGCTATAAAAATCTTCGTTTCGAATGGAAATTTATACTTACCGACGTAAGCACTCATATCAATTCCCCGTGTGCCATAATAAAATAAAGCGGAACATTCAAGTTTAATGTAATTTGTGTAGGATATAAACTCCGCTTGAGTTATGTTATTATCACTGTTCACAGTCCAACTTTGGAAATAGTATGACCGATATACTGTTATTTTGAGATTATCTAATACTTCCACCATTGTATCATCCACCTGAAAATATTAATTAGTTTTAATTAAAGACATTAAGTATGTCCATTTCTTTTTTGCACGATTACTAATTATAAAAGGGTAAATGACGTTTATGAACTTAATTTCTTTCATCATCATCATCTCAGCCCATATACGTCCCACTGTTGGGCTCGGGCATCCTCCATAATGGAAGGGTAAATGACCTACTATACCACGCTAGTCAGACGTGTTGGTATAGGGTTTTATTTCAAGTTTTCTCTCTCTCGCATAGATGTTATATGCGTTTTATATCCCTTAGTCGTCTCGTACGATCACCCACGGGTAAGATAGGGGGTGGTGAATTGTATTCTTACTCCGCCACCACACGGAAATTTCATAAAGGAAATTTCATCACTTATTAATTAAAATTATCTTTATATAAAGAGTGTATCAGGTTATGGGGCAACTGGTCAAAGGGGAGTGAGGCAATGGTGGTAGGAACTCATGAAAAAAAAATGCAGTAAAATATTGATTCGTTAATGAATTAGAGACACGTAGATATCAACAAACAAGAAACTTCTCCTTAATATGAGCTGATCGGGCGATAACCGTTAGTCTAACGCGACCTCTCGCCTTCGTACTTAAAGACTTAAACTGTGTGATATTTATCATGACACGGGATTTATAGCAGGTAAAATATTTATTAGGATATAAAATGTGCTTATGCGGCTTTTCTCGGTTTTTTATAGATTACTGGAATACTTTTTGAGGCCCTTAATAGCTTAGAGACAAGTTTAAATTTAACCCGGCGTCATTGTGGCTACTGAACAGAACTTAGCCGTTGTGGCCGGGAAAAATTTAGCCCTGTGCATTATTGTATACTAAACTAATCTTATTATTGTGTATTAGTCTTAGTAGTGTCGTAATAGGAGAAATAGGTAATAATACACATTACTTATAAAACATAAATATTTATTTATTACAAAATAAGCATATTACCATCAAACAAACAAAAAACAAAAATTATCCTTCTGAGATCATGAAGAAGATGTTTTAGAATATAACTTAAAAATATCTTCTAAAGAAAAATTAATCACCATTTAGGTACGTAGTATATATTTATTTTAACATAAATTGCCAAAAATTGCAAAATTTACATATATGTTTTATCCCAGGTTTTTCTGTTATTATATTTTCTGACCTAGTGCGAACGTTGGTCTGAGGTGGTAGCGAGGACCATTTAGTGGAGTTGTCTTTACTAATATAAAACTGCTGGTTACTAGTTGTAACAATTGCTTCTTGCTCATCATCGCTGCATTCTTGTACTGTATCTCGCTCCGAAACCTGGTCGAGTTCTACTTCGTCGTCTGAGCTACGAGTATACTGTTCATTGTCACTGACCTCAGCTTGTTCAAACAAGGCTAGAAGTCGTCTTTGTTCGTTTTCGTAAGACATGGTTCGTAAACTGTAAGAAAACTATGAAATTTACCAATAAACAATAAAGAAAGAAACTTTATGTATAAATATTACGTGGCCATTGTGGCCGGATAAAACTTACCCGCACGCTCTTTACAGATGTATATACTCCGTCATAGGCGCAGCGACACTAAAAAGATTAGATAAAAATATGCTCGAAGTGATCAACTCCCGCAGCTATTGTAAGGCCTCATTTACGGAGACGCGGCGCGTCGCGATAGGCTGCGCGGCCCGCACTAAATTCAAATGTAGGGCGTTGGATGAGTGCGTTTACGGAGAAGCGATTTTACACGCGTTTGCTTGAAATGGAGCGTGTTCTACGGCCGAACCAGCGGATGGCATCGTCACGTCTCACGCGGCGTTTATCGCGGCGGCGCACGCAGCGGCGATTCTCGAAGAAGCGATGCCTGTGGCGGAACCTTCTGCCAGTCTCATTTGCTAATCGTGCAACACAGACGTAGTTACCGTCGCAACGGAGTATGATATGATAGACTTTATAGAAGAAAATTGTATTTTAAAAAATGAGTTATTTAATATAAAGAGTGGCCCAGTGTTTATAATAACGGAACATGAGAAGTTTGGGTCGGATTAACTGAGAACCCCGCGTGCGCCGCAGCGATGCTCGCCGCGTGCTCCGCTACACGCTTGAGAATACGTCGCGGGCGCAGCGGCAGGCATCGCCACTCTTCCCGCCTCGCGTCTCTATAAACAACATTGCATATTGCTATAAGTCTGTGTTTACGTGTACGATGATACGTGCCGCTTCATGCGCCGCCGCTACGTAAACAATAAAAACGTCCAACGCGCCGCGAGACGCCAAGGCACACGCGACGCGCGACGCCCCGCGTCTCCGTAAATGAGGCCTAAGTGACGTTTATCGCGGCTTTTTTAAGGTTACAACGCTTTTAAAATCTGTCGGGTATTAAATACCCAGCAACAATGACGCCGGGTTAATCTAGGAGATAATTTTAACATGATTTCTAAGCTTTAGCCGAATATTATTTTTGAAATAAAACTATTTTGCCAATTTTTACACCATTTTAATTTTGATTTTATTATTCCTAACGTTTCTTTTTACTTTCAAGTTGAAATAAAAAGACACTTTGGGGGATAATAAAAACAAAGCTTTGAATGAAAATTGGCCGCTCTTGGCATTATGCGATAATAAATGGAGATATGTAGTTCGAATCACACAATACTACACGAAGTATTTGATGCTTGTTGTATTTCATGTTAATATAAACTTAAACTTAGAGGATCCCAGGCGAATAAATCCAGTTTATAAAGACCGAACACTAAGTTTACCTTAAATTATAATAATTACAATCGGCTTCATTTGCTTTTTGTAAAATATCAAGTGAAGCAGCTTACCTTTGAATTACAAAACCCAGACACTCTGGTTTTATTAGCATTTTCTGAAGGAAAAGGTTCTATGAATATTATATTCGGTGCAGGCACTTTCATTTTTAAAAGCGCGTTGATACATAAGTATGCATGAATTCTAGCACCGTATACGATAATTTTGACTGAAATAATGGATTGAAAATGAAAATTTATGAAGTTCTCTTTACATAGGAGATAAGAGCGATGGTCATCTTATCATCTTCATCTGTCCGAACAGTTCACACTAACAGGGCTCGAGCCTCCTTCATAAGGACAATTTTCCTTAGGTACTATACAATGCTGGTCAGACAGGTTGGTATAGGGTTTTGTTTCGAGTTTTCCTTCTCTTACATAGATGATAAATACTTACTATATTTCTTAGTCATCTTTTACGACATTCACGAGTAGGATAGGGAGGGGTGAATTGTATTCTTACTCTGTCACCACACGAGAGCGATGGTAGCAGCTATGTATAGACTGAATAATGGAAATTCTACACTGAGACCTTTTACTCGTACCCTATCTCTAACATTTCTACTGCGTTTTTCGCGACCACAAGGATGACGTAGTGGTTAAGATATTCGTCTACCGGGCCAAGTAACATGGGTTCAATATCCATACAGAACAATACTCTATGTGATCTACAAATTATTGTTCCGAGTTTGGTTTTACTTTGCGTCCGTTAAGTATATGTTTGTAAAGTCCCCCGTAATACAAGAACTAAAAGCTATCTTAGTGCAGGCCTGTAAAAATATATAAATAGTTAATTATGACTTGCCCAAGAGCAAGGGTCGGCAAATCCATATGCTGTCTCTTGCTCTTGAGTATCCTAAAAGACGACTAAAGGATATAATATGCATATGCAACATCCATGCAAGAAAAGAAAAATGTTGAATGAACTAATCAATCTGACCAGCGTGGTCACTTACCTTCCAATTGTGGGGGCATCTCGAGCCAAGCAGTTGGACGTATGTGAACTGAGACGATGATTCAAATCCAAGTTTATGATTAGCCTTTTAACTTAAGGAACCTAGAGGTAAGTCGTGCCGTAAAAAATCTTTTGCTGAAATCGTATTGATAAGTCCATCTCGATACAATTAGCAAAAATATTATAGGTTAGAATGATAATAAAATTAGTGAAAACATACAATTGTTCTGTCGCAAATGACCTTTAACATACTGTAAAGCATTATTCGCTTCAATTATGTTATTGATTATAAACACATTATCAGGAGTAACATCACTTGTGATACAAATTTCTGTGTCGCTGAGTCTTGGTACATCTAAAGGTGTATATGTTGGCATTGCTCCGTCCCTGCAAATGATACAAAAAATGAAATAATTGAATGATTAGCAGTCTATTAAGGCAGAAACCCGAAAATTAACAAATTTGAATACACAAAGAAATGTGCGTAGTGACGGAATAAGAGCACAATTGGCCACTCCCTACCATACCAGTGAATGTCATATAAGACGACTAAGGGATATAATACGCACATAACATCTATGCAAGAGAAAGATAACTCGAAACAAAACCCTATACCAACTTGTCTCACTAGCATCGTATAGTAAAATCTATTTCTTCCGTAAAAGTGGCTTGATTCCAGCAGTGGGACGTATATGAGCTGATATGATGATGATGATGATAGAAAATTTAAAATATAGATGCGTCTAGAATCCCTACGATAGCTAACAAAAAGACTTGATGATCTTGAAACGTTTGAACATATACGAGTATACTTAAAATAATTTAATTATAATTATAAAATTAAGAACCATTCGAACCCCATTCGAGCTTTCAAGTGAAAAACGCATCATATTCGATCCATCCGTGTAAGAATTTCAATGCCACAGACGGACAGACACAGGCATGGCAAATTTATAACAATCCTTTTTTTTCTAGCCGGGGGTAAAATTTGTAGTGTATACTGAATTAATAATTTTTAAATAACTTTGATAATGATATGGAATGTATATGCAGGTCTTGTATACACGAAATAAAACTATTACTAATTTTATAGTATTTTAATTTAATTTTTGCTTTTTCGACGTTTCGAACACTTGAGTAGTATATTATTTTCGAACACTTGTACAGTTCGTTATTTTCGAATACTTATGCAGTATATTATATTACAATGCTTATACATTTTTATGCACTTACCGGTATGCTTCTTCTTTTTTCAACAAATGTGACATATAATTTGGATGTTGATATTGTTTACCAAAAAACAAGAATAACAAATCATATTCATATCGTTTGCCATTATTTAATATAACAAACTTTTCTTCTCTGTAAATAATATTATGTAAATTTAGGTGGTTAAAATCTTTTCGAGAAGTGAAATACACATTTGTGGATTTTTCTAATTAGAACATAAGAATACTTAAGAATGTATGTCTTTTTTTTTTACTGCATAAATCTTTGTTGGTTATGATACCAAACTACCGTGCCAGTGTCGTGGGTACGATACCCACGTAGTACAATGCCTTGTGCGATTCATAAATTCTTGTTCTTAGTCTGGATGAAATTTGCGTTCGTTAATTATGTTTGTCCCGACGATACAAGGATTATTTTCTTAGTGTAGTGTCGTCCTTTAAAAAAACTTTTAAATTTCGTATTAAATATTTAATTGTAAATGGTTAAATATCGCTTATTTTAAAGCTTTGGTTAAACGGTGGACGTAATAGGTTGGTGACGCGACGGTGGCAAGGCGAAAAGGTCGACACTATATATGACAAATTCTGTGTGTTAATTACAGATATTTATGAACAAAAAATACAAAGGCAATCTCACAGATTAATTTCTGCCATTTTACCCTGAATCACATTCAGGTAGTATGTATAAGGTATGCTCTTCAAGTACTTGTTAGAAGTGTTATAGTAGCGTTGAAACATCGACTCTGCAATTTCATTAGCACGTCGCTTGTACGGTAAGCCATTGGGCGATATCAAAGTTACATTAGTAAACGTTAAATATGTTGACGCATGCCTGAAAAGTAGAAAGTTTAATTTCTTTTTACCTATTTTCTGCATATTAAATAGGTCCTATATATTTTAAATACACATGATTATATTGCTGCTTAGTATTCATAGAACTATAGTTACGCACAGGTTTGTTTTGACTATACATAAAATATTTGTTTGTTTTTCCTAATGTATACACAAGATTTGAATGTGTTAAAAAAGATCTTCAAATCAATTTTATTCTTTGCATCACAACCATTTTTCTTTATAGGTCACAGCCTGTACATAAGACAATGACCCTAACATAGACTTCCGAGTAATAAATATTGCATTTGTTGCCTTTTTTGAGAATAAAACTAATAAATATTCTCGCGAGAACGTATTCAATTTACAAATTGATTAAATATGGTTCTTGAATGAAAAAAAAAATATGATTACCCATGAACCATTCATGAAGCCACTGTTTGAAATCTGAGTCAATTTCATCAGCAATACGAAAATAGTATTGAGGTATAGTAATCATTTCTCGTTCATTTCTAATCGTACGGTAGTCGTTATCTATGGCGTAACACTGCAGATTATTCAGATTAATACTATTAACTTTCAAACTTTAATCAAACCAAATCATAGCTTAATTATTTTTTTTAAACTATACTTTAATTAGTAATACAATTGGAATTAATTTCTAAGCTCCACTTATGACAATTTATTTTTCAGTTAACAAATTAGTTTGTTAAAGTAAATAAGTTAACGACATAGTATATAAAAAATATTTTTATTATTTTTTACATTCGTACCCAAATAATAAGGAATGCAGGAAGCCCATAGAGGTTCTCGAGGCACCTACAATAACAATTCGGGTAGTCACGTTCAACTTTGGTATACTAGTAATTTTCTTACCGATGAACCAAGCATTAAAAGGTATTCTGTAAGAATATATTATTATTATAAAATAAACCATTTTTATTTATTTTATCTATGCACAATCTTAACGCTAAGGTGTTGTAATACTTAAATAAAATAGAATATTAAATTAATAGGTATTTTATTAACAGGCGAAAGGGGGGCGGGCGACCCTATAACTCGCAGTTTTCTCTCCCTTTCGCCATTAGGCCGACTACTAGTACCGAATGGTTGACGTCCATGGCCAACCCGGCGAAATTAATATGAAATTAATAAAATAGGTATGGACGAAAGTAACTGCACAAAACTAAGATAAGCGATCTATTATATATATTATATCTATACCAATAAATAAAATTGTAGTGTCTGTTTGTAATGTCAAAATAATAGCCTTTTTTCATACTCACACGGTTATTTGCACGACACGACACCTATGCCTAAAATTGCGATTAAAAATTTTTTGTTAGTTTGTTTGTTCCGGGTAATATTCAAAACGACTGGACCGATTTCAAAAATTCTTTCACCAATGGAAAGCTATAATATCAGAGCGTAAACTAGGCTATATTTTATGCCGGTATTCCCACGGAAACGGGAACTACGCGGGTAAAACGACTAAAACCGAAGCGAAGCGAGGGCGGGTTTGCTAGTATATATATATATAACTAGTTGACTCAACAGACGTTGTTCTGTTTAAATAAAATAAAGGGAATTATTGAAATCGACAGCAGCGCCACCTACCGGGTCCAATTGTGAATCTAAACCATTCTCAAATCCCCTTGAACACGTACAAAAACTTCATCAACAGCGGTCCAGCCGTTTAGGAGTTCAATGACATCACACATACACAAGAAATTTATACATATACTAGCTGACCCAACGGACATTGTTCTGTTCAAATAAAATAAAAGGAATTCTCCTTGAAATCGACAGCTGCGCCACCTACCGGGTCCAATTGTGAATTGAAACCATTCTCGGATCCCCTTGTATACACACAAAAAATTTCATCTACAGCGGTCCAGCCATTTAGGATGTGTTCAATAACATACACACGTACACAAGAAATAAACATATAAAATACTAACAACCCGCCCTCGCTTCGCTTCGATTTTAGTCGTTTTACCCACGTAGTTCCCGTTCCCGTAGGAATACCGGGATAAAATATAGCCTAGTTTACTCCCTGATATTATAGCTGTCCATTGGTGAAAGAATTTTTGAAATCGGTCCAGCCGTTTTGAAGATTACCCGGAACAAACAAACAGACAGACAGACAAAAATTTTTAATCTGTATTTTAGGCATAGGTACGACACCTATGCCTGAAAAAAGCCTATTATTTTGACATTACAAATAGACACTCCAATTTTATTTATTCATATAGACTAGCTGACCCAACAGACGTTGTTCTGATCAAATAAGCGCCACCTACCGGGTCCAATTGTGAATCTAAACCATTCTCGAATTCCCTTGAACACGCACAAAAAATTTCATCAACATCGGTCCAGCTGTTTTGGAGGAGTTCAATGACATACACACGTACACAAGAAATTTTTATATAAAGATATGAATGATTTTAAAGAAAAAGGAAAGGATTAATAGCGATCTCAAATTTGGTGATGATGAGAATTTATATAATTATTGGTGATAATTATAAAATAAAATTAAACATAGACAAGACAAAATACGAACACAGCATTTGATGTTACACCAAGCCTTTTTATATCTTCTGGAGCATCACAACCTATTTCAAATGGTCTAGGTACTAATGGAACCATGGCTGCTATTAATGAATTACCTTTTTGAATATTCTGAAAGGCAACTTCTACTGTAATTGGATATTTACTAAGATTTCTACAAAACATAAATGTATGAGCGGATCTAAATAACTGAGTCGTCTCGGCTCATATACGTCCCACTACTGGGCTCGAGCCAGCTCCACAAAAGAAGGGATATTAACCTACTATACCACGCGCTGGTCAGCCGGGTTGGTTTAGAGTTTGATTTTAAATTTTACTTCTCTTGCATGGATGTTGTATGCATTGTCAAGATCAAAAAATTTAATTGCAGAAAAAAAAAATAGGAAGAGTTGGAAAGATTTTACTTCCCTCCTATGCAAAGCGGAAGACCTGAAGCAAAAGGCTAGTAACCCAGTAGATAAGATAATGTACAACTACGTGAAGCTCAGCAGTACAACGTCACGGATTGAACAGAGTTTAAGGGGCCTATATATAAGCTTTAGGATTGGTTGCAATAGTAGATATGGCAAAAACACCTGTGTGCCTACTCTTGAATTTCGATTTCAATTCTAAATCCAATCGCAGCTCGAATTTGAGCAAATTTGGTACTCTTGAAAGCGACACTAGCGCATGATTGGAATCAAATTCGGTGGAATATTTTTAAACTAAATGAATTCGACTCTTGTCGATTAAGTCAAATATTTGCTACTCCCGGCGTGATTTTGAGGTAGTTTAAAATCGTTAATGGTGTACAATTTCAACAAAGCGTCTTTGTGGTGCTCGAGTTCGATAACGTTATTAATTGAAAGTAAGAAAATACGACACATTTGGTGAAAATAACAACGGCAAACGCGAATTATTCTTTCTCGATTTTGTTCAAGAGTACTAAATATAAGTTTGGTGAGATTGGAATTGAATCGTATTCGAAATTAAAATTGATTTCCAGAGTAGGCCCACTGAACGCATGGAAATTTTCTCCAGTTGCTACAAGGTTCGTGTAGTATACTACTTCAGACGTGACTTCCAGACTATCTAACATGAGATGCCGCCCGCTACGCCAGAGAATGCACTCTTAAAGGAGTATTTGGGCTGTTAAAAAGAACAAATTAAATAGGGTCATAAGATGAAACATACCCATTTATTTCGGTAAGCCGTTGTATACATCAGAGTATTACTACCGGAGAGTCTCATGAGGTCCCTTGCAAAAAACCTATAATGTACTTCAAATACGGGATATGTTATAATTAACTTTATAAAAGAAAATCCTGCTTCAACACCATTGCCTTCGTAACGATATTTGTGAATTTGGTACGAATCCAGATTGAATCGACCTCGGATGAAATCAAGATCTTTCGGAAGTCTGAAAGCATTGAAACAAAATACACTCATTTGCAAAAAAAACGGGCACCTAAGCAATGAACCATTTCAAATGTTAATATTTCTTTGTTTGATAATTATAGGTAGTTTTATCCACACAATTTGCTAAATTAATAAGAAAATAATCGTTTTCATCAGTATTTCATAAAATTTAGATACAATTTATGGGAAATAATGCTAAACCTCGCTAGTAGTGTATATTCGCTAGTAGTGCATATGCTCATGAAGTAAAAATAAAAAAGTTTTTTTGTTTGTTTTTCTTTAATAAAGTAAAAGCAGATAAATGTTTAGTATCGAGTGTGACCCCCTCTAGCTAAAATCACAGCTTGAATTCGTCTGGGCATGCTAGCGAGTATATCCCGGATACTTGCTTGCGGAATACGTTCCCACTCCGCAGTAATCACATTCTTCAGCTCTCTGATGGTCTGCGGAGCCGGGTGTACTGATCTCACACGCCGTTTCAGAACGTCCCAGACATGCTCTATGGGATTGAGGTCGGGACTTCGACCTGGCCAATCCAAACGACGAATGCCGACCTCTTGCACATACGCATTAACATCGCGGGATCGGTGGGCGCGAGCATTGTCGTCCATAAAAATCGAGTCTTCACCTAGAGCGGCCAATGCGGGTTGTGCATGAGAAATTAGAACTTCCGTTATGTATCGATGCCCAGTCAGTGAGCCGTTTTCAATGAAGACTAACTCTGTACGATCCATTGAATTTATTCCTGCCCAAAACATAACAGAGCCCCCACCATAAGGTGTGATTTCTTCGAAACATGCCTCTGCAAAGGGTTCTCCTTGTCTTCTTAGCACTCGCCGACGTCGATCTTCACCGAACAGAGATATCCTGGCTTCATCAGAGAACAAAACCCTATTCCAATCGTCTTGAGTCCATGATTCACAATTTCTAGCGAACCTAAGCCTGTGAACTCTGTGCTCACGGAGTAATTTGGGGCCGCGGGCCGGGCGGTGACTGCGTATATTGGCAGCGAGAAGCCTCCTCCTGACCGTCCATAGACTAATATGCACATTTCTTACTTCTTGGAGGTTGTTCTTAAGATCCACATACGAAGATTTGCGATTTCTCAATGCGCGACTCACAAGAAAACGATCATCCCGTGGTTGGGTACATGGTTTTCTTCCAGAACCAGGCCTTCTCTCGACGGAACCAGTCTCCTGATATCGCTGCCAGGTCCTTTGGACTGTCGAGCGACTAACATTTAGCCTCCTAGCCACGAAACATTGGCTGCAACCCTCTTCAAGCAGCGCGATAATTTTGGTAGCTTTTACCACTTTATCTACCATTTTTGATACAGCCAAACAGCATTAAATAAAGCTTTGACAGTCAAGGATATGAAATTAATCGATAAAAATTGAATAAAAGTTATGAAAGTCGATGTTAACTTCTGGAACTTCGCGCCAAAAATGTAGGATAAAAAGGGGTTTTCTGTAAAAATGAACATCAAATGAAAAATTGAATTTAGAACGTACTTTTTTAAATACCACAGCATTTTTAAAACCAGCCAGTAACGTGTACAAACGATTGAAACCTTTTTGGTATTGTATCTTTTTAAATATGAATGAAAATCAAAACCGCCCGTTTTTTTTTGCAAATGAGTTTATTAATAACGTAGCTTTGTTTCGTCTCATATTTGTTAAAGTTTCTATGAGCTATTTCAGTAATTGTGTCACTTTGGCAAAATTTATTTAAATTTATGATCACTACTTTGCTCGATTCCCAGAGAGGGTTGAAGTTACATAAAACTATTGCCAAGAATTTTGCAACACGTAAATACATTGGAACAAGAGTATTATTATACATTACGTCGAACTCAACTAATTGGGTAAAATCAGGATGATGATAATGAATCATTACCTCGCTCCTGAGTGAGTCGTCATATCTAAAATCATAAATGTGAAATTTGTCTGCTATGTTTACACGCCTTTATTAAATAAAAAGTTGTCTTAAAGTTTTGCATGCATTTTATCTGTGATTAAGAAAAATTAATCATTCATACAGGAAAAATGTTCGTCTATTCACGGAGCAAGAATACAATTCACTACCTTCTCTCTCGCCCGTAAGTGCAGTAAAATACGACTAAGGGATGTAATTTGCATATATAATTAATGTAAGAGACAGAAAACTTAAAAATAAAACCCATAAGTTATGTAGCATACATTTACTTGGTAACATAACTATGTATGAAACAAACAACAAATATTTTTTTCTCTTTTACATTAAATATATTTAAGAAGATTATCTCCCTCTATGGCTAATATTTACTAATAAAATTCAATGTCAAGTGAGAAGGTCACTCAACTTCATTGTTATCCAATATTTCTTTATGGTCATAATCCGGTTTATGTATCTGTATATTTGACCCTTGATTCACACACTTTATATAAAAAAATCTATGAATATATTTAAATATTACATACTCTAATATTCCTAGGCCGACGACACTGGTTCCGCTAGTAAGCACATAAGCCTGATTTTCTTTGTTATTTACTATTATATTTTGTACTGCACTCAATGTGTCCTTTGCATCTAAAGGATGCAAGAGATTTGCCATTTCTGGTATATCAATTAACTCTGCCTGTCGAACTCGGAGTTTTCTAAAAGATATAAAACATTACTAATGATAAAAAAGATTACAAACATCATTTCTTCTTCTTAATATTCTGTCCGTGTGGTGACGGATTAAGGATACTATTCACCACCCCATCTCTTGCTCGTGGGTGTCGTAAAAGACGACTAAGACATACAATATGCGTAATAACATCTATGCAAGAGAAGGAAAACTCGAAATAAAACCCTATGCCAACACGACTGACCAGCGTAGCAAAGTAGGACAATTGTCCTCCTATTGTAGAGGGCGCTGGCGGGGACGTATATGAGCCGTCATGATAATGTCATGATGAACCCATATTCATTTCATTTTTATGCATGAACATCCTCTCCCATAGAAAAAACAATCATCATCATCATCACAACTCTTACGCGTCCCACTGATGGGTTAGAACCTCCTCCATAATGGGAAGGAACTGATCTACTATAACACGCTGATCAGTGTGCCTACTCTTGAAATCAATTCTTATTTCGAATCCGATTCAATTCCAATCTCACCAAACTTATATTTGGTACTCTTGAACAAAATCGAGAATGAATTCTTCGCATTTGACGTTGTTATTTTCACCAAATGTTTCGTATTTTCTTACTTTAAATTATTAACGTTATCGGTCTCGATCACCACAAAGACGCTTTATTGAAATTGTGCAACATTAACGATTTTAAACTATATACGTCACGTCACAATCACATAGGGTGTAGCAAATATTTGATTTAATCGAGGCGACTCGAATTCACTTAGTTCAAAAATATTCCACCAAATTTGATTCCAATCATGCGCTAGTATCGCTTTCATGAGTACCAAATTTGCTCAAATTCGAGCTGTGATTGGATTTAAGATTGGAATCGGGATTCAAGAGTAGGCACACAGGTGGGTTGGTATAAGGTTTTAATTTGAAAAGTTTTCTCTTACATAGATGCTATATCTATATTAAATTCCTTAATCGTCTTTTACGACACCTTTGGCCAAGAAAGGGGGTGGTGAATTGTATTCTTGCTTCATTACCACACGGAAAGAAGACGAAGAAATATTGGCCTACTTTAATACGCTAGTCTGATGCTATCTAGCTACATATATATATCAGTGATTTTATAAGGACCCAAGAGATAGGAAGAAATAAATACGCATCTTTTTCTTAGCCTTTTACAGGCAAGACTTAGGATAGAACAAATAGGAAAAATCAATGTAATGAATACCCGATTTTTATGAATTCGGTTAATCTAAACATGACTTTACAAACATATATTTCACGAACACAAATTACTAAAGACTCCGAACAACAATCTGTGAATCGCACAAAGTATTATCCTTCGTAGGAATCCAACATGTGACACTTGGCACTGTACATCAGGATCTATATCACTATGCCATTTGAGTAGTCAGGTTTTTAAATCAGGTTTTTTACAAAGAATTATTTTATAAAAAGTATTGTTATATGGTAGCGGCTATGAATATTTCCAACCCTTAAATTAATCATGGGTGTCTTAACAGACGCTCGAGAGCTTTATATCGCCCTGGGCCCTATCTGATGTCGTCTGATCAATAATTACATTCGAGGTGTGATGTTAAGCAAACGGTTGGCTATAAAACTATTGCCAAAACTGTTAACAAAACTTTTGCTATGAAAAAGGAGTAGGTACATATTGAGTCGACCTTAAATGACTGAGATAGAAGTAGAATGATGATGATGATAAAATAACATACCCCAATACGGAGCTTCTATGTGTTATATACAAAGCTTTATCAGAACATACTCGTGGTCTTGTTGGTACAAACTGTAAACAAGAAACATGATAATATTTTATATTTATGTCGTAGTAACGAATACCATGTGTCACTACCCCTTACTTTTCCTAGGGAGGTGTAAAGTCAACTAAGGGAGCAGCAACTCTTTCATGGAGAAACCAGTATCCAGTAGTCAACAGTCTAATGAAGCGAATTAGATTTTATAGGACAAGGCCTGATTGGATTACCACTATCATTACATCTGTGATGCTTTCAGTAGAATAAGTAAAGAGAAGTATGCCCTCCTATTACCTCGGATGGCTGGTCAAATTGCGATTAGAGCTAGCTGAAAAAAATTGTTATAACCATCAGAAAGAAAATTTCGACATCTGAACCTTGACATTCGTCGATATTACTAATCACTATTAATTTTTTATTTTGCCATAAAATGACATAAAATTACTTTGAAAGAGCGGCAATCAGTATAAAAGGACGACTACCGAAGTCAAGGAACTCTGCACCAGTGGTCGGCCCAACGACGAAGGCGACGTGCTGTATGGGTGGGTTACGGGGCCGCGCACCACCCCTCTGTCGCCCCGGACGTAATTGGACGGCGGGTGCGCTGACCGTAACCCACCCAAAAAAAATCCGTATAAAAGGGCACAGAAACAATTTCGCTAGTTTATCCATACTAATATTAAAAATGCGAAAGTAAGGATGTTTGTTTGTTTGTAACGCTTTCACGCTTAAACCACCGAACCGATTTCAAAAATTCTTTCACCAATGGAAAGCTGTAATATCAGGGAGTAACATAGGCTATATTTTATCCCGGTATTCCCACAGGAACGTGAACTACGCCGCGGGTGAAGCGACTGAAATCGAAGCGAAGCGAGGGCGGGTTGCTAGTAGTTTTATATATTAGCCCAGTCGGGTTAGCTCAAAAATAAGGGGTAACCTGGAATTAATTATAGTCAGAAATTTTTTTGCGCCAATGTTTAGGGGGGATCATAAATAGTTTAAAGCCAAAAACTCGACCAAATCCGACCGGTGCGTTAGCCGCCATATTAGTTTGAAGGTCAAACCTTTTTTTAGCTATATCTCCTTTAATTTTTTATTTTTTTACAAAAATGATAAAAACCAAAGTTGTTGAAAATTTGATTCTAATAATTTTCATCGTACAATTAATATTTATGGAAACATCTGCAAATAATTGCAAAAATGAGGTCAATGTATAATTCGCCTGAATTTAGCAAGAAAAGATTATAGAATCAAAGTTGTAGATCATTACATTTTCTACAACTTTGATTCTTATGAATTTTTCAAAAATTTATATTTAAGTTCTTACGTCTATGGTAAATATATATCTTTGATTCCAGAATTTTTTTTTGATAAATTCGATAATATTCGAGATACATGCGAATTATACGTTGACCTCATTTTTGCAATTATTTGCAGTTATTTCCGTAAATATTGATTGTACGATGAAAATTATGAGAAAAAAAGTTGTAGAAAATCAAATTTGCAACAACTTTGGTTCTTATCATATTTGTAAAAAAATAAAAAATAAAGGAGATGCAATCGCGTTCCGATCCGGTAGTAATTTAAGTTAAAATGTAAAAAAATTACAATATGTAAGTGCTCCCGCGAGGTTTATACATAATAAATGATTTGAATTTGCCACCATCAGAAATAAAAAAAAAACTATAATATTAACTAGTTTCCAGTGCGTATTTATAATATTAATTAGTGGTTATTAGGTAGTAAGTTACCATAAAGCTACCACTATGCTCTATAGAAGTGGACATAGATCATCTATAAAATAAGAAGAACATAGCAATCTTGCAAAATGCGTTTCACTGTTACTGAGCGTGGGCTAAAGTGTCTCTAATGGCATTGTAATAATTAAAATATCTAAAATCATGTTCAAAAGTCAAATAACTAATAATTTGTTATTATAATACTAAAGACACATCGCTGATGTGTCAGAATATCGAAATAATTCAAAATTATGTCAAATTGAATATTGTATGATAAATCATCATCATGCATCCTTGATATTTTATCGTGAACAGAAAAAAAACTTTAATCAGTACAGTCACACCCTCAATAAATCATTTAAATTTTATGGTTTGAACTGAAACATTTATATAAAAATAAAAACGCCTTTTTATTTGCGTCGCTATTCTTGCAAACCAGCGACGTATTATGATATATATTTTATTTAAGCGTAATAAATAAAAACAACTAACACAAAAATGTTGCAATAATAATAAGCTTCTCTCGGAAGATGGGATACGAATTATGCAGTAATCATATTCCTTCATAAGTTCAAACGCTGCTTCTAACATGACGAAAGAATGTCTAAAATACAGTCATTTTGATTAGTCAGAAGTGCTTATACGTAAAACGATGATTATCTATACTATATATATATCTATATATATATATATATATATGTATATAAATTTCTCTGTTCTTTATCTTTTCAGAACATACTTATATATTTTTTAATATTGGCTGAAATCCCTTCATAAATGCTGTGATTGCATAGTACTAGCACGATGGCTAGAAGCATTAATATTTCTGTGCCCGCAAGGATTTGCACATTTTAACCTTTTTGTTTTCCAATTATGTTATTTACTTACGTACATTAGTTGTCTCTTAAGACCACTTACAGTAAAGGAAAGGTTGGTGACCTATTGTATTCTTAATCTATCTCTATAAAAATATATGAAATACATAAATAAAACAAGCTATCACCAATTGGTATAAAATTGTATTCACGCTATGCTGTTAAGTGTTATGATGAGAATGATGTTGATATTAAAAGAAGAATAAATTCTGGCAATAAATTGAATAGAAAACTGCTAATATTTAAAAATACAGTAGAAAATACTGATAATTCTCAAAAAGCTAACACTGCAGTGGAACTATAATTCCTCGTGGTAATACTAATCTTTTGTATGTCAATGAAAGCTGCACACGGCAGAGAAGACGCAAGAGGAAAATGCTCGAAAGGTAAGAGTTTGTGTGAAGTGCGGAGATAGAGATGTATGTTTAATTTAACTTTAAAGAATAAAATTAATAATATATGGTGAATTGGAGAACAGATGGAAATAATTTTAGAGCAAATGTGATTGTAAAATATAATAAAGGGATACGTCGAAAATTTTCGGTAATAATCCGCACTTCTATAACTTTATGGTAAGTAGCAACTTCACTGTGCTCCGTATCTTTCGTTGTCGTTAACAATAAAAATATTTTATGATACAATTTTTATACTTTATGATACAATTTTCATACTTACTTTCAATCACACTGACATTTTTTATCAGAGAAATGTTAGTGTGATCCCATGGCCCAAAATTAATCCAAAATCTAGCTTATATCCACAAGCTAGATTTTTGATTCTTTTTTTAAACATTTCGCGGCCTAAATGGTTTAGAGGCTTACAAAAATGGAATCAATATTTTACCTTTCATCTATATCCTCTCGCAGTGCAAATAATTCAATCATAAAAGCATTACCCGCTCCTGGACAAGTTCTACACGCCTTCTTATTAGGAATTGCATTATTTTTCTTCTGTATTTTTAGTTCTATCAAAAATTATTATATATTTGCTATTATTTGAAAACAAAAAACGGAGATAAAACTTGAAGGAACATCTAGGCATATTATTATTACATACTATAGGATTTCATATAGTTCATATAAGTACTCCCTTGTTGATATAAGCATATGACCACTGATCTAAAAACCTCATATCACGTGTTTAATTTCAAGGTGAGATAAAACTTTTTAGTGTGGTGACAGAATAAGAATACAATTCACCACTCTCTATTTTGCCCGTGGATGTCATAAAGACGACTGTGGAGACCCACTTGTGGAAGAGGCTCAAGTCTAGCAGTGGCACGTATTGAGCTGAGATGATGATGAGATGAAATGATAATTGGACTATCATTAGGAAGCAGAAAATTAGAATACAAAACTGTTTCCAATAGTTCTAATTATATAAAGAAACATATCCATAATAATTTATTCAGTATAATAGATATCATTATTAGATTTTCACTCTTTTATGTTTTAAATTTTACAGGAGTATCCAGCTATCAATAATTTTAATAGACCGCAGTGGGTCCTTCTGGTGGTGTCTTCGTTGCTAGACTTGACTTATTAAAAACAGACACTAGATCTTAGTAGTGTACTTACTGTTTGGTTTATTTTTCAGAAATGCCTCAGTACGTGTGATATCAGTAGGTAGTTGCAAACATATTGATCCAGACCTAAACGAAGGAATTGTTATCTGTTGTTATAATGTTGAATAGTATCTTAAATATCAGGAGAAAATAAGATATGGTAACACATTTTATACCACCATCTTTGCCTGCAGTTTTTCAATTTGTACTCATTTATGGGGATTTTTGTCCACATAGAACCGTCAACCCAATTATATCCACGCCTGAACTTTGTAGTAATATTATAAAAAGATAGCTTGGATAAGGCGATTTCTTTGTAGAATAATAACATAAACGTACTACAATCATTGGAATTGATCTGTCGTTGCCGGCAGTTATCGGGATGAGGGTCGACAGGGACAGAAACTTGAACGTGATTACCACTTTCTGGTAGACAAGCGGCTGGTTTAACTAGCTACAAGAGGATGCGCCGAGAGGAGAGGATCTGTGTCTGATGTCATCGTAACTATGATTGTGGGTCAGTGATAATTCACCATGGCTTAGGATAAAAGTTAGAAATGCGCAACTCAGAGACGTGTTCAGGAAGTAAGCAACATGTTAAGTGAGTTAAATACCCACGGATACCGTGGGTATTAATCTATTCAAAAGGAGCAATTCCGTTTTACAATGCTATCTACTCGTTTAGTCGAATAGCTGTCCTAGGTAAGACCATAACACGCATCCTAAGGGTGTCACTCTAGAACTACTAATTTAAAATATACTGCCAATATTAGAAAAATACATCATTTCCGTGAAATAGAAAAATTCCCATACAGAGCTGCGGAGACAAAGTAATCTAGGATCAAAAGAGTTCCAACGAGGTCAAGGTATCAAAATCGGTTCCCTGTCTAATTAGCGGTGAAGGGTAATACGGAAAGTTATCGTCCTTTTGTCACGCCGGACGATTCGGGCGGTGTGTCCGAACAATAGCCTGTCGAAAAATAAATAAATAACAAATTAAAGGGAATTACACTATGAATAAACTTTAACTGTATGTTTCAAGTATGTATATAAATCATCATCATCATCATTAGCGTTTCAACTCCTTTCAGTCCCATTGATAGGCTGAAGCTAGCTCGAAATAATCTACTGTTACACCACGCTGCCCTGGTTATACAGATTAGTATGGAGTTTTATTTCGAGTTTTCAATCCCTTACATAGATGTTATGTGCATATTATATCCTCTAGTCTTCTTTTGCGATACCCACGGCGAGTTAGAAGTCGGTAAATTGCATTCTAAATCTGTCACCACACGAAAAGTTTTGTAATTCTCTTTACCTAAGTTTGCAAGAATGCTTGTTAGTTAACCAGTCTTTATCAATATTTACAATATCATAATCAAACGAATCATCGTCTAGTATATCAATAACAGAGAACGCTGATGCAGCTGTAGAGCTTGTTATATTGTATTCTTTATCGCTGAAATCTTCAGAATCTTTGACTATAATATGATCTAAGCTTTGTCTCATCTTTGTTTTTTTCCTGAAGTTTATTTTACTTGTATTCGCCGATTGCGTTGTTTTAGAATATTTCTTTGTTTCAGATTTTTTGCACTGGAAAATATAAAATCAGTACCACTGATTAGATTTTTTAGTAATTACGACGTATTTTCCATTTCGTAGTTAAAAGTCCATTGCGAAGGCCCACGATCCATGTACACCGGGATATCATTCCAATGTAATTGCCCAAAGAGACAATCAGCCAGTAGGGCCACCTAAGACAAGACAATGAGACTATTGTTCGCGTTTCCCATCCTACAAGACGAAAAGAGGACGTAGAGAAGGTTATTTAGTGGGCGAGGGCCGAATACTACGGTATTACCCTGAATAGCTAAGTATCTTACGTACACTTAGTACGCTACTAGCAAGTTTCATCATTATCATCAACTCAACCCATATACGTCTCATTGTTGGGCTCGGGCCTCCTCCGAAATGAGAGGAAAAATAACTCATTATATCAAGCTTGTCAGACATATTGATACAGGGTTTTATTTCGAGTTATGCTCCCCTTGCATAGTTGTTAACTGCATATTATATTCCTTAGTCGTCTTCTACGACACCCACGGGCAAGAAAGAGGGTGCTGAATTGTATTCTTACTGTCACCATACTACTAATATATTTGTGAATGGGATCTTTTATAGACGTTATGTCGTACACACAGTATCTCGTATTTAACTGGTCGTGGATAAGTATTATTCACAGAAATATTATCACTTATTTCTGTGGTATTACTCTAAGTGACTATCTTATAAATCGTATCACTAAATGACTTAAGACGTGTTCTGCTGTGATTTCTAGATGAAATCATGTTGAAATATTTTCATATTAGTTTTACTACTACTTTACATACTATGAAATGGTGACATATAGACTTACATCTGATGAATTACCATATAAAGGATCTTGTGACATGATGTCGAAAGGGTGACATTTTCCTCTTATGATTGGGTCTCTGCATGATATAAGAAGAATCATAAGTATTTTAGGAAATACAGAATGGCTAACGCAAAATAGAAAATCGTATGTACACAAAATTTCACAAAACGCTAAGTGTATGTATTTGATTATTATTATCCGTTGTAATTTATTAATCATAATAAGTTATGTGACATAAAAGTACGTAATGACTACATATTTATTATTAACTGATATGGAAGATTAGTGTTGGGTGAGACCCAGCTATTGCTGTGATGGTGACCTTTTCGGCAGGACACGCAGTTAGTTTTTAATATGGGTTTGATACTTATCTTTACGTTGAATAAATTCATTTTTCTTTCTTTCTGTCAAGTAATGAATATAAGACCCGGGACAAAAAACGTTCCCAACCAAACAGGATATTATTATACTAAGGATTAGTTTTAGGTTATTTTCTGTACAATGGGCATGCAAAATTGCCTGATAGTCGGTTGAGTAATAAACAAACAGAATAGACCAATCAAAATTCGTATTTATATTAGGAAAAAAAATTATCTTTATACCAATGTTTCTTTTTTTTATTCCCTATTATATATGACTTTTGGGTACGAGCTTCCACTTTGAGTGGGCAATTGGCCTATTCACTTTGGTCAAAGGGATTGACTAAGATTTAGTTTTGCGGCAGAGAAGTAGTTTGTAATACATATTTTTTAACATATTTCCAAACGGAAAACTTAGATATTATAGACCTGTGCAAAGTAACTCTAATTAAAACTTATTTTGCAATTGTTATTAATATAATTGTTGATATTAGAATTACCATAAAAATTGACAAACCCAAATAACGTAAACAAAGTATTGGCACGTTTATGTTGTTCCCTTTCTAAGGGTGTCACCGCATTTAATCCGTAGAAAGGTTTTAGTTCATATAAATCTTGAAGTTTCATATAATTAATTTCTGTATTTATACAAATAACAGACACCGCGCGGCCTTGTACCTATAACCATATAATATTATACTTAGAATTTTAACCTATTTTGTAATTGCAATTAAGACAATAGTCTATACCAATAAATAAAATTGGAGTGTCTGTTTGTAATGTCAAAATAATAGGCTTTTTTCATGCTCACACGGTTATTTGCACGACACCTATGCCTAAAATACAGATTAAAAAAATTTTATGTCTGTCTGCCTGTCAGTTTGTTCCGGGTAATCTTCAAAACGGCTGGACCGATTTCAAAAATTCTTTCACCAATGGAAAGCTATAATATCAGGCAGTAACCTAGGCTATATTTTATCCCGGTATTCCCACGGGAACGGGAACTACGCGGGTAAAACGACTAAAACTGAAGCAAAGCGAGGGCGGGTTGCTAGTATACCTAATATAGGTCTACCCTTTTTCCAAATCAAAATCAATTCACTTGAAAATGAATTTATTTAAAATAGACTTACAAACATACCCAAGCTTTGGCATTTTCGATTATTATTGTAGTTGTTCTGAATAAGTCTCATTCTGTTCGGTAAATTTAGGTTTAAATTTTCTGTTGCGAAACAGGAGGTACAGTAATCTGTTTAAGGCGCAGAATATGAATTTGGATGGAGAAAACTATTCGTCCCTCATTCTCTCAATGGAGAACTGAAGGGCTACAATGCCAGTCTATGATAAGGACATAATCACAACGCTTGACAGGCGTAGTTGAGGACTTGCTCAAATATGAGTAAATGCAGAGATGTTCTGGTTTTACATTTGGCCAACGCTACGCGTGTTCGCGGAAAAAGCTTACCAGGAGAATACTGCAGCCTATTCTCCTCGCGATATCTTAATGCCTTTTCACGACTTCCCGGGCAAATAATGGACGCTCACATATCATATTAACCATAATTAATTCTTATAATAAAAAATATGGTTGCTTGACATGTAAAAGTAAAACATGAAACTCACATCGCCCACGAGAATTTTTCTTTGACTTTCTGGATGACGCCCTATCAATTCACTAATATAGTACATACCATACAATTCTTTTAAACGTGGACATGTCTTATCTAATAAATCTACGACGTCATCATTATCTTCTTCCCTGCATGATAATTACATTTGTGCGTTATTAGGTTATTTTTTTAATTGATCTATCCAGCTAGCCATCAGCCGGTAGTCGTCAACTTTTGGATATAGTCCCCCCTACGAGAATGCTACTCAGAAGTGTCCTGTGCTACCACTACTATCCATCAATTCCTCGCGAGTTAGGATGTCTTCGAAAGCCATTTTTCCCGTTCGGGTACAAAGGCAATCTAAGGACACACGATATGCCCTGCCTATTCGCATTTCAACGTACTAATTCATTGGGCTATATAGGTTACACATCTGGTAAGAGCCCGGATTCCCATATTACGGATTTTATCATGTAGCTTAATTGCGACAAAAATTCTCTTCATAGCACGTGGAGTAACTTTGAGATTTGTTACGAGGACGACATTTAGAGACCACGTTACAGTGCTGTAATCTGTATCTGCTGTATCACTATAAGAGTCACTGGTCATAGACCTTTGTTTTCAGATACTGCGAAATATTGGGTGAAAAATTCCTCCTAAATTTGCCTGCTCAGCCGAATTGGATTCGTTGGCTAACCTCTTTCACAGTATTTTTATATAGGTGTGCTTCCTTCCGGCCAGTGCTGATGCAGTGGCTGGAGCGGCGGCACGGGGTGCTTTCCTTCCGACTGGTGCAGGTGTTGACGGGGCACGGATGCTTCGCCAAGTACCTGCACACGGTCGTGAGGAGGGAGAGTACACCGTCCTGCCACCACTGTGATTGCGACGAGGACATGGCGCAGCACACACTCGAGGTGTGTGTCGCGTGGGCTGGGGAGCGCCGTGAACCCGTCGCAATCAAAGGTCAGTTTCCTTTCCATTGTGAAGGAGTAGGGGTCGTTGGTGAAAACGGCCATTAGTCGCTTAGAAAATAAGAAGCCAAATTCGATAGAATAAATGTTTGAAATAGACGATATCACCCATAACAGTAATGTTTTTTTCTCCTTTTCTTTAGGTAATCTATCCATCCATCAGCTCGTAGACGTTGGACATAGGCCTCCCCACGAGAATGCCGCTCGAAACGGTTGCGCGACACTTTCATCCAACGGCTCCCTGCGATTTTTAGGATGTCGTCAGTCTACCTAGTACGGGGTCATCCTACGTAGCGTCGTTATTAGGTAACTATAGCTATAGAAATATACAATATTCATCAAATAATTCTAAATTATTTCATTTTCTTATTTTGAACTCAGAATGTAACAAGAACTTAATTAGTTTTTTTTTGAAGTAAGGTATTGAAAATTAAAATTGCCCCGTCCGTTGGCCTTTTGTTAACTTCTCCAATACACTGCTAAGTGTTACGGCACACGAATGTTACAATTACTTTTCGGGTGACCTTTGGAAGCTTTCAAGATTTGATTTGATACATGTCGATTGATAGGACACCAAAATATTTTCAATTAATGTGTTGTAGCTTACTTACACTGCACGACGAACCTTCAATTTGGGGCAAATGTCCTGCCTCATAGCTGTAATCAAATAATTACCACCTATAGCCTCCGTTTCTCTTGGTAAAATCTTTTGGAATTTTCGTTTTTTAAATACTGCGTGCTTTGTAATAAGTTCTTAAAAAGAGAATAATAATATTTATTAAACTTTTTATACCCATATGTTATAATTTTAACATATGTAGGTAGAGCCTAACTTATATAAATGGGGATGTAAGTTTGTTTGTTACCCTGTCACGCCTAAACCACTAATGCGATTTTAAAATTTCTATGCCCAATAGAAAACTTCATAATCAACGAGTAACATAGGTTATACTTTATCCCTGTATTTCCATTAGAACGGGAACTATACAGGTGCAATCGCGGGAATTCCTAGTATCTATGTAGATAACGTGTTTTGCCCTGCGTCTTTATTTTATAAGAGACAAAATTGTCATTTTGTTAATTGATTGAATTAGGCAATACATAGCGGCAATCCATTTTATTTTAATTTTAAAAATGGAAGGAAGGAAAGGAGGGAAGGGGTACCCACTACTTTCCCACGGTAATCAATATACCGCACACCACAATAGAAGGAGTACGGGATAGGATTACTTTGATTGGTCACACAGCTTTGATTGGTTACACAGCTTTAATTGGCCACACCGCTTTGTCGACGTCAGGGAAACAGAGTACCTAAACTGTTACGCAGGCTTTGCTAAAAGTACCATACATTTTAAATCACGCAGGCAAACATCGATGTTTTATAATAGTGAACATCCTGTGGCAAGCATCGATGTTTTTTTTATTGAAAATCAATGTTTTAAAAACATCGATTTATCGTTTGCATCCTTACAAAAGAGGGTGTGGTAAATTGTATTGTTACTCCGTCACCACACGGAGAACACTCATTCTACTTATATCCAAATTCCGGATTATATTATGTAGAGAAATACCGAGCCTAGACCTCTCTCTAGCACAGTGAACGACCTTGAGCTCTTTTTTTAATTTAAATATTTATAGAACTAAAATTATTTGTACACTTACCTTCTGGACATAACACTGGTACGACGAGCACAATATGTGATAGATAAGAATCATTATGGAATACAGAAATAAGTGCTTCTTCAAGGAAGAATTCTTTTACAGAATCGACGCAACAAATAAAATGTATAAACAGTGTATTTCGAGATATATAGTAGCGGCTAAAATAAAATAAAGAGTGTAAAATAGAGACGAATAATGTTTTTCGAAAAACTCGCCCATTAACAAATTTCATTGATAATAATTTTTCATATTTAACAGACATCCAGAAGTTAAATTTAAGAAGCCATCATCATTATGTCAGCTCATACGTCCCACTGCTGGGCTCGAACCTCCTCCATAATAGGAGGGAAATTAACCTTATTAAAAAACCGGCTAAGTGCGAGTCGGAGTCACGCACGAAGGGTTCCGTACCTATCTGTTACAAGTTTGTTGTATGGGAGTCTTAAATATTTATTTTATTTTTAGTATTTGTTGTTATAGCGGCAATAGAAATACATCACTCCGTCCGGGGCGACAGAGGGGCGTAAGCACGCAACACCCACAACCCACCCGAAAACCACGTCGCCTTCGTCGTTGGGCCGACCACCGGAGCTGGGTTACTTGTCATCAGTGGTCGGCCCGATGGAATACCCCCTACTTGGGGTACCCTCCCATCGACCGACGTCCCCTCCCTGGGGAGGACATCGGTCTTTCCTCACGCGGTCGGCCTCTCGGCGGGTGACGGACTAATCCCCGGTCACATCACCCGCGGCCTCGGCTAGGGCGGCATGAGGCGCAGGTATTCGCGCCTACGCCGCCCCAGTCGCCGGCGGCGGATCGCCTCATCGAGGCTGCGCTCCTCGCGCAGGCGATCCGCCCCCTCCTTCTGCGAGATCACTACCTCGCAGAAGGCTGCGACCGCGTCCCAGTTCCCGACGCTGCCTACCATCGCCCTAGCGATAGCCGGCAGCGTCAGGTCGGCACCGATGATTGCGACGAGTTCACGGCGCTGCGTGGCCCAAGCGGCGCAGGCCTTGAGCATATGCCTCGCCGTGTCCTCGTCGCAATCGCAGTGGTGGCAGCACGGTGTACTCTCCCTCCTTACGACCTTGTGCAGGTATTTGGCGAAGCACCCATGCCCTGTCAACACCTGCACTAGTCGGAAGGAGAGCACCCCGTGCCGCCTTTCCAACCACTGCATCAGCACCGGCCGGAAGGCCTCCACGGTTCGCACCCCGAACCGAGGCCTCTCCAGCCGGACTGCCCCACGGGCAATGACGTCTCGGCGGACGTCGACGCGCCAGGCGGTGAGCTCCTTAACGAGATCACACCGCCTTCCGCTCGCACCCCGTCACCCGCCGATACAATCCGGCGAGCATTTCCGCCTCCAGGTCCCACGGGGGAGTCCCGACCAATAGGCACGCCGCCTCCGTCGCCACCGTGCGGTATCCGCGGATGGCCCTGACCGCCATGGCCCTCTGTGGTCGCCACAGAAGAGCCCTAAGTCGGACGGTCATGGACCCCGCCTACACCGGTGCGCCGTACAGGGCCATCGACCAGATGACCCCCGCGTACAGCCGTCGGAGAAATACATCACCTGTGAAAATTTCAACTATCTAGCTATCACCGTTCTTGAGATACAGCCTGGTGACAGACGCACGGACGGATGGACGGACGGACAGCGAAGTCTCAGTAATAGGGTCCCGTTTTTACCCTTTGGGTACGGAACCCTAATACCATGCTGGTCAGACAGGTTGGTATAGGGTTTTGTTTCAAGTTTTCTTTCTTTTACATAGATATCGTATGCGTATTATAATATCCCTTTGTCGTCTTTTATAACATCCACGGCCAAGATAGGGAGTGGTGAATTGTATTCTTTCGTCCGTCACCATACGGATTAAATATAAGAGGTAATTTGTTTTAATTTACCCTTTGTTATATTTAGTACCCAATCTAGACGACCATGGAGGATTACTGTGGTTTTGAATTTACCCCATTCGGCTACAAATAATTAATATAACAATAATTATGAGAATGTTGACTAATGTGTGTTTTTTTTAAATGTCCCTTAGTAGGCGCCCATTACCCTATTCTCCCCTACCTACATATAATAAAATCCATTCATTGATGTGTTGTGGCGGCTAAGAAGAGGACTACCTATCTTTACATTGCTCATGGGTGGCGTACAATTAAAAGCTTAACATACAGCTGGGCCAACTCCATTTGATACCAGCTTTTCCAATATGTACGATGGAAAAACAGTACTTATATATTGCGTCGTTTCCAAGTAAATGGAACAAGAGCAGGATAATGATGGTGATGATGATGATAAAAAGGATCTATCCATTCATCAATCAGTCTATACTCGTACTCTGTTAGACGTAGGTCTCCCGATAACACGACAATATCCTATATTGTCAGATTCGTTACGCTTGGCAGCCAAATTTGAAGGTCGCATTTCTTCCTTTTTGGTATACACCAAAGCGTACTTATATAACACTTGGCGCATATGTACCACCAAGTAAAAAAATTATAAAATACACCCAGTATGGGTGTATTTTATAAGGAAATATAAAAAAATAACATTTACGTACTCGTATAAATTCCTCAACCAATGTTCCCAATCGGAGGGATCTAAGCCGTTCACATTGGGATGGTCAGACAGCGCCAGGAAACCTACCACACGTTTAGCTTCATTAATCATACATATCGATAGTACCGATAATTCACTGAAATCCATAATTACATTAATGCTATATTAGCTATTATGGCTATAGCAATATCAACATAACTGTTAAAAACCCCTATTAGTATAGTTGTTGCAAATGGTAAGCGCGCGTATTTTTTTTAGCGATGCTAAGGATATTCGCCTTTTTGTATATACAGGATGTATCAGGTTATGGGGCAACTGGTCAAAAGGGGGCTAGGCAATGGTGGTAGGAACCCATAAAAAAATATGAACGAAAAACATTGATTCGTTTAGAAATTAGAGACATGTAAAGTTTTCAATTTTGTCATCGCTTTTTCGTGTAAATCTGATTGAAATGTATAAAGTCAATGATACTTAATACGCAACATATTCATACTTCGTTAAATATTCATTAGAAATTGAAGAAATCAATGATTACGTTCACATAAGCAAAACAAACTTCGCTTTAAAACAGCTAATCGGCCTATGAGCGTTGACCGCTTGCCGTTGTACCTACATGTCATTGAAGCGTTTGCGCAATTCTAGGTATAAATGAATGAAATTATACTGTCGAAGCTTTACATGCCTACATGTATACTGTCTGTACATGCCTACATAATACGTAACATTTAAGGCATAGACTCTTAGACACATTTTTTAAAATCACTATAACTTTTATATTATATTGTTTTTTGTGTAATGTGCATTCTAATTATGATCTATGACCGTTAAACTACAACATACTCGAACAGTTGTCCCATAACCTGATACAACCTGTATATGTAATAATTTAAATGTTACATGCACACAATTGGTATGTGTGCGAGACAAAACTGGAATGATTTTCACAGAAATTAATATGCATTGCACACCACGCGTACATCAATTATATCTATCCCGTCCATCTATCCATTAACTTCATCCAATGTTGGACATAAGCCACACCATGAAGGGAGCATTATTATATAATCGCCATAATTGATATTGGGTTGGCGAACGCAGTTATATTTTTACCACGATAGCGCTGCTAGTCACTTGCCTGGTCGATTTTTACGATTGCCATTGGAAAACAAGTGGTTGTGACTCGTCGTATTCCAAGTGCCCCAGCGCATTAGGCGGCCGGACTGCGCAGCTAAATTCACCAGCGGCCACATCGGGTGGCCCCATTCGTCAGTTGAATTGTGTATAGTAAGTGCGCACATCACGATTTCCTTCATATTGATAGAATAGAATATTCTTCTTGCTCACTCGCCAGGCATCAGGATGTTGGAAAATGAGTGAGAGGCGCGCGATCGGCAACTAATAATAGCGAGCATAGCCACTGCATACGCTTTGGCTTCTAGCCAGGGGAGTGCGTCATCTTGCTGGCGGTTACGTGTCCCTATTATGGCTATAATTTGGTAACCTATTATTCTATATTTGCTTATCCTGATATGAATATACTGGGTGTGTCGTAAATAGTGGTCCACCGTTAAGGATTCGATAAACCAGATAATTTACTATAAAAATTCCATTTTTAACCATTTTTAGCCGAGGGTTCCGTAAATATTAATTTTTAGTTATTTATTTACCAAATTTCTACCTCTTGTAACAAATTTGGTTGTAGTTTTATCAAAAACCATTATATTTTCATTTTGATTACTGTTAATTACTGCTGAATACAAGAGCTATCGTTTATTAACATGTTATTTAATGTAGATTTAGATCTTCTGCAAAAAAAAATGATTGTACTCGAATTTTAACGGATTTTTTTAACATATCATGCTAATTCAAAAGCGATTTATGTAAAAAAAATGTACTACACTGTCAGTGCCCATTAATTTAATAATATGCCTATTTAATACCAATTTCAAAATGGTATCATAATACCAGATTCTTGGACTTCAGGAGCGACGTTTTGAAGAAGCATTGGCAAGTCAGTCCGCAACAAAATGTTTAAATTAATTTTAATGAAAATCTTACTTTCTTCAATTAAAATTAGATATCTTGCTGTTTTTTATAGGGATCTGGTATTATGATACCATTTTGAAATTGGTATTAAATAGGCATATTATTAAATTAATGGGCACTGACAGTGTAGTACATTTTTTTTACATAAATCGCTTTTGAATTAGCATGATATGTTAAAAAAATCCGTTAAAATTCGAGTACAATCATTTTTTTTTGCAGAAGATCTAAATCTTCATTAAATAACATGTTAATAAACGATAGCTCTTGTATTCAGCAGTAATTAACAGTAATCAAAATGAAAATATAATGGTTTTTGATAAAACTACAACCAAATTTGTTACAAGAGGTAGAAATTTGGTAAATAAATAACTAAAAATTAATATTTACGGAACCCTCGGCTAAAAATGGTTAAAAATGGAATTTGTTATAGTAAATTATCTGGTTTATCGAATCCTTAACGGTGGACCACTATTTACGACACACCCAGTATGTTCATATCCTGTATATTGCTATTATAATACCATACCTATTACGAATATGTTAGTTATACCTCTACTGCGCGCAATGGTTTATAATATATGTAGAACACTTACATTAAAGAACCAATATTAACATCACCAAACAAT
The DNA here is from genome assembly GCA_032191425.1 of Lymantria dispar. Lineage (NCBI taxonomy): Eukaryota > Metazoa > Arthropoda > Insecta > Lepidoptera > Erebidae > Lymantria > Lymantria dispar. The sequence continues at coordinate 12,318,433 of CM063454.1, read as the reverse complement.
GCTTTCGTGTGAGATATATCTAAATTTTTTTCAATATCGTATTTATCACAATCCACCGCTCTTCTAAAACTACGACCTCTTTCACCAACTTCATACTCAAAATATATGGACATTTTATTAATAAAATATTATTATGTTATAACAATAATATGTAAAACACTTTTTGTTTTGTGTGATAAGGTTTGTCAATAATAAAATCGACAAAAACTAGTAGGTCGAGTAAATAAAAATGCTTTTTTTGTTTAAATTATGCGAATATATTACAAATATAATTTACAATAAAGATATTTAAATTCTATATTAATTAAAAATGTCAAGTTAAATTATAATTATTTAGTCGTTAAATGTATTAATGAATGAAGTCAACACGCAAAGATATTCAAATACTGATAAAAATTAAGTACTCATTCTAGAAATTAATTTATTGTAATTATAAGCTGCCTATAAAATTAAATGTCAAACAATGGCTGAAATAGCTTCAAAGCTAAATACATAATTAAACAAATTTAGATTATCTATTATCAGAAAACAAAAATACTTTAAAAAATTGCTTACAAAACTATTAATCAAATTACCATTAATTAATTAAATCCATATGCAAACATAAAAATCAATATATCAAGCACACAATTCAAGAGATTCAAATATACAACAAGAAAACTGTAATTACTAAAAAAATATCTATTTACCTAATACTTTAAAAAATCTAAGATGTATGGTGAGAAAATTATGTAAATAACTTGAATAACGTCTTTATACAAATATAATAATAGTAAGACCTAGTAAATACGCATATACCTCAATATGTTTGTCAATAGGCGCTCCATTAATTGACAAAAAAAGACTTAAACCCTTTATGACACTTGTTCTCCTATTTTTTTAATCGACATCAACCAGCATGAAGCAATCAATTAATATGTCGCGGGGAACTATGGACGTATATTAACGGTAGTGATCCCGATCGAGACTATTATCGACAGTCTATCGATAGTGCGGCAATAGTGGAAATACCGATAGGGCTATCGATAGTACCAACACTATCGAAACTATCAATAGTAAAGTTGTCATGGATGAAATAGTATCGATATATATCGATAGTAAAGTCATCAAATCTGACAATAGTATCCATCAACACTATCGATAGTCCTATCGATATCTAAACTGATTTTCGAGGTCAACTAGTTTGGCATCACTAATTAACGGACAAACAGCCAGATTCAAAGCAATCATTGATTTAGGAATTGACCTGCATGGGGTATTGGGAATCCCCACAAGTTGGTATAGGAAGTTGTACGTAGATAACTACGTCATGTGTGCATTCATTGTGTTTGTTACTTTTCTATTAATACAAATATTAGCCCTTCTAACGTTTTGTATTCATTGAATCCGAAAAATATGCAATGGTATTCTGTTGGAAAAGATGGTATTCTGCGCTTTAAATAATTATTCTAAAATCTTCACAGGATGTTTAAAAGAGATAAATATCGCAACAAAGGCTATAATTATCCATTACTTTTTTGTCAACGATGTCCTTAACAGTATATGGCTCAAAATCACCAAGGTGCAGAATTAGCTTCGCCAGCAAATTATGTCTTAATTCATAAGTTTATTGAGAAAATAAAATTATTAAAATACTAAAACTAACTTTTTTTGAGTATACATCAAACAATACAATTTATAAATAAAGTAATTTTTAAAATATATCAATATACATGCATAGAAAGTCAACTCGGGAACGCGTCTTAATGTACAATCTTCGACAAAAAGTTCAAAATATTTATGAAAAGTTTGAGCTATTTAACACCTGTCATTACTTGAAATATCGTAATTTTTATGCAAAATCTAGTTTTTAAAAAGTATACAAAAAATATATTTATTTTTAATTATAAAAATGCAAAAATAGTTTGTCTGATAGCGCACAAGTCATTTCAGTGAACGCATCTATAATCGAACAAAAGTAATTCCAAGTGAACGCAGACATTGAGTTTCAAATGTCAGTAGAGGAAGAAAACAATAACAAAACCGGCAGTCAGGGCGTTTCTCGTCAAATAAATTAAAAATAAGTTGTAAGTACCTTTCAATTCATTATTTGTAGAGCGTACATTAATAGTCTGTCAATTTGGGAACGTGTTTATTACTTTTAATTATGGATGAAAGTTGTTTTACGACACAAAATAATAAAGTAACCTCAAATATTTTACTATTGACAAATTCAGGCCTTATTTAAGATGGCCGCCGTATAAAAAAATCGTACGTTTATTTAAAATCGTCATTCCGTGAACGGTCATTTTGGCAACGTTCCCGGGCATGATGGCACGTTCCCGAAATGATGGTTGCGTTCTCGGAATAATAATTTGATGATTCCAAAGGCGACGAACTTACAATTCTCAATAATTTATTTTACGATTTCGTCGTATTTTATTAACAGCATTATGAAGACTACTGAGAAAGAAAAAATTAGAAAAATACTCAAAAAAAGCTTAAAAAGGATAGTGCAGCTTATCTGCGTCAAAGAGAAAAGGATTTGTCTTTTCTCTTGCTAGAAAAAGAGAGTTTTTGGCTAAGATGACTTAAGATTAGAGAGAAATTAAAAGAGCGACGGACAGGGAATATTGTAAAAAGAAAAAGGCAGAAAAGAAAGTAAAGAGAGTTGCTGATATGACAGAACGAGAGAAGCGAAAGCAGAGAAAATATTGGAAAAATGCATAAAAAAATACAGGGCAAAGAAAAAAGGTTTAGCAAATATAATAAGTAATACGCCGCCACAATCAGATGACGACTTAGTCGCAGTACCTCTAGAGAGAAGACAAGTAGGTAGAAAAACCGTACGAAAAGATAGGGCGAAAGCATACAGAAAAATTAAAAAGCAGGAAGAAACTATAGTTCAAATGAAGTGGCAAATTCAATCTTTAAAGAAAAAATTACAAAGAACAGATGCAAAAGTGAAAACTGTACCAAGTCCCATAAGAAAAGTGTATACCTTAATTAAAGATGTTCATATATCTTCTGAAGTACGCAAACGACTTAATAGCGAAGTATTGACCACTCAATTGCAAGAAAATGCTGATGTTCTTCCAATAAATTCAAAAGAGAGGGCAGTCTTTCATAAATGTATCAGCGGAAACACTTGGCGGAAATACAAAATGCTACATATAACTAAGAGAATTTTACCAGCTAGACAAAAGGAAAGGTACAAAAAATCGATTTTAAAATCTGATGCCAAATTTCGAGAAGTCGTTTTGAAGTAAGACGTTCGCCAAAAGGTCTTTGATTTCTTCGAACGAGATAATGTAATTCGAATGTGTCCATCTAAGAGAGACTCTGTAAAACATAATGGTCTAAAAAACAAAGACGCGTCCTCTTATACACAGTTAAAGACTTGGTGCCAAAATTTGGAAAGGAAACTGGAATTGTAATATCATATTCGACGCTTTTAGCAAAACCATTTTGGGTCTTAGCTCCCAAATCAAGGGATAGAGAAACATGCAAATTTTGAAGAAAAGTTCAATAAACTGTAACATACAAATGAGCTTACACACACGTCTATAGAAAAGTTGATTGAACATTGCACTTATGATGTTAAGCCTCATGACTGCATGAATAGCTTGTGTGAAAAATGCAAAATTCCGGAGTTTAAATTAGGAGATAATGAAGATTCTTTGACATATTTTACATGGAAGTCCATTCAAGAATTGTAAAAGGTGAGAAAAAGACGTTTAAGATAACAAAAAAATTGCCGATTTCGAGATGGATTTTCGGATGTGTCATATATTAACTTTGAGCAAATAATCAATATTATTTCGACACCGTTACTGAAAAGAGAACAAAATAGAGAATATTATTATTTTGATAATGATATAGATGTTTTAGAAAAATAATAAGTTTTGTTGTGAACTTGTTTTTGTTACAGTATTTAATGTTGATTTTCTAACGTTCCTTATAGTTTTGCCATTATTTGTAGAAGTTTAGTGAAGTAGACTGTGATTTTAGGTCAAAGAATTCAGAGATTTCAGAGGAGAGGTCTTAGATTAAAACTATAAGAAGATTATAACTATGATTATAGAAGTTCCACTAGTCTGATTATAACACACCAAAAGACTTACTTAATTATAAGAATTTATTAATATTAAGAGTGATTTTTCTTATGTGCAAACAAATAAATAACTTTCTTATTTAAACCGTTGTCTATAGTTCAAACAATTCCTTACTTTACCTTATACTATCAATATCGTCATAACGCCAACATTTTTGTCATTACGGGAACGGTTGATTATTTCCGGGAACATCACAAAATTTCAATAAAATACATATAATTTGAGCAATTTTTTAGAAAAACAAATAATTTATTACATTGACAAACTTCATTCTGTTCATTTAATGTTAATTCCATTATAAAAGTTTTATATATTATGAAATTTCTTGAATTTTATACACTGTAATAGCAATCTGTTTAATTTTTTGACGTATTTGGCTAGTAGAAAATTTTATATCTTTTGTTTTCATTATTGATTATATAATATAGATACATTATATACCCATGCTATTTGACAACGCTTAAATTATGTGTTTCTTTTTGTTTTTGGTCATTTTATCCAACTTAGAAAAACGTCCCCGGAATGATAGTTTTCTGCTAAGTATCCATTAAAAAGCAATATTACAATAAAAATATAAAATTCTGTGCGCTGCCCGGTCAAAGTTTATTAATATATAAATTTTGCGACAATATAAACCAAGAGTCATCATTATAGGTAGCAGTTTTTTTTTTCATAAAACCAATCTTGAAATTTGCAACCTTGGTGATTTTGAGCCATATAGTCATTATCAAATTTAATAAATATGATTGTGAAACTAGTTTTAATCAAATACCTTTTCTAAATTAAAGGCGGAAGATTTTTGGCTCGCATTAGATGCGTATGGGATTTAGACCTGCTAATATTTGTAGGGGTAGTTTTAACACCTAAATTAGTGACGTGCGTTTGAAGGTGGATTTTAGCCGCACTAAGAGGAGCTCGGGGTGTCGCGAATCCGTCATTGTTTAACTTGAGTGCTGACCGCGTGAGACGAGTGGGTGTTAGTAAAAAATTATTCTTAGGAGTTACAGGTACATTAGATATTTGTATGTTTTCTTTTCCTACTTTAGGGGTCAATGGAGTTTTGACTCTTTTTGGGGTACCGTTTTCTTCAATTATATTGCAGGTCACTAAAGGGATTTCCTGAAGTTTAGGATTCGCCATGGAGCTACGACTAATTTGTTTCTCGTTAATGCCATCCTGAAAAAGGTAAAGGATATTTTAAATATGTTGTGATTTTAATATATCTTTAGTAAACGGCAGTTAGTGTCATTAACGGTCTAAGAATACAATTTGCCACCATCAATTCCTTTCCTTTCTGTGTGGTGTCGCAGTAATTATACAAAAAGGGTACATTCCTTTTGTATTCTATATGCAGTTAACATTTATGCAATAGAAGAAAATCTTTGAATAAAATACTATAGCAACCCGTCTCACCTTTTTTTTGGGTGGGCCATGGTCATTGCACACGCCATCCATTCCGTCCGGGGCGACGAAAGGATAGCGCGTGGCTCCATAACCAAACGTAATCCCTCTCCTACGCCATTTGGCCGACCACAGGCATTGAGTTCCTTGCCGTCAATGGCCAGCCCGGCGGGATACCCTTTCGGGTAACCTCCCTCCCCAACGCCCCTTCCCGGGACGTTGGTCGCCCTGGCGTGGACAGCCTCTCTGCGGGTGACGGACTATTCCTCGGTCCAGTTACCCGCAGCCTCGGCTAGGACGGCATCAGGCGCAACCCGTCTCACCTGTAGTTGTTCATAGTTGGTCAATTGCCCTCCTTTCGTAGAGGAGGTTCGAGCCCATATATGAACTGGGATAATGAATTCCTTCCCCGTGATAATAACCATGTGACATTTTGTAAAGAATCCCTGACCTCTGATGTTTACGCGAGTAATACGCATATGAAGTTAAAAAATCGTGTTTGTTTTTATTATACCACTTCCATCACATCAGCATTCATGGTCACAGGCGGCTGTGAACAGCCTACTAACAAACACGTTGACTATAGAATTAATTGTAGCTGTTATATACTAATATACCGAGAAACATTTTTTTTTCAATATATCTTGTTCCTTACAGACGAACCTCTATTATATCTTATGACATCAAGATTAAGTGACATGCACATTCATATTCCGTCAAAACAACAAAACCAATATATACACTTGCGCGTTAGAAGTATCCTAATATCAAATCACCTTGAAATCAGTGTATGTAGTCAGTAGCGTCGTCTCCATGAGAGGGTCCCTCTTCACCGCTTGTGACTCCTGCGATGCGGTAGAACGTGTCGCGTCAATCGAACGACGACCTGCACTACGGCGTTTACCTAGCGACTGTGAACACAAGAAAAATTGCTCTTAAAACAGCAGTTTAACTACATTGAATAAGGTTTTTAATGGGTTATGGTCTGCAAACCATCCGAGTCGACAGAATGGCGGTGCATCGAGCAAAAGCGGACCACAGGAACCAATTCCTTAACTTCGGTCACACGTTACAATGTGGCCTACTTCGTAAGTGTAACATTCATTTGATGTGCGAGCAAGCCACTGGATGTGGGTCGCTGGATTTTGATAATTACTATGAGAGGTGAAACCAAAAGCCTGTATGGATGTGGCCAGTTTAAAGTAAAAAAATGTCAGAACTGTTCCATTTGTTTACTTCCATTATGTACTATGTTTCGAGCATCTTGTTTGCTGTTTTTCTAAGTCTTGTGCAAAATTAAGCCTTCCAATTAATGTTTTATTAAACAATCTAATAATTTTACAATCATACAATTAATAAAAAAAAATATCTTGCGTGGATATTATAACCATGATACCCGGTAGGTAATGAAGGACACTACTGAAACCACACCGCCATTCATGCAATCTAAAATTATGTACGCCTTGAGGATTTAAAAAAGTATTTATTGGAAAAGAGACTGCCACACACGGCACGTAACAATACACGTTTCTCTGTATCTGCAGCACAGCAAGCACGTTTACCTTATTTTAAAAAAATTAATAGTATCAGTATTTTCGTATTTTTTTTTATAAACTAAGTATATAAATGTTCTGGTCACATTCCGTTTAAATCGTTCAAAGCTATAGAAAGGCGGCATGTGGGTTAATAAACTGCTGTATTTACCACGCTATCAATTGAGTTACCAGAACCGATCGCTTTACTTCGTTAGGAGATAATCTCCTAAACCAAATTTATTCCCTATTATAATGGGTTTAATGGAGGAAATAAATAATGACGAGCAAATAATATCTTTGATTGACTGCCAAACTGGTTTCCGAACTTACCGTCCGCTTGTGTTTAAGAATACTGCCGTTGACAGTTTTCGGTGTCTTTCTACCATCGCTTCCATAGTCTAATTTTCTCTTAACTTCAGGACCAAGTTTACCTCCCGCTACCGCTCTTGCAACCAAACGCCCACTTATTCGCCTGTCGAAAAATTTACATATATTTTATATATATTTATATATTGCTATAAAGCACGGTGGATATATATATCCATGAGTTTTTAGTAATTAGACTAATTAGTATTAAAATTTAGTATAAAGCAAAAGATCTACGATATCTGTGAATTAATCATCTGCTTTGTTATATTTTCCTTTACCTGTCCTATAATACCTGGCTTCATGTTAGATTTCATGATTCTGTGTTGACAAGCTACATCCTATAACTTTTTTACATTACATTGCAAAAAGTTAATTGCGTCAGTTTGAAAATTGAATTTTCTCACGGCTGGACCATGGGCACCACCTTCAACTTCCATAACAAAATACAATTTTCATTTACGCCTTCCTGAGATAACTGGTCTTAAGAGCGTTATCGGTAATAAACGGCCGTAAACCAAAAAGTGTGGTTTTTTGGAGACTGGTTACTCGTTCATGATACTAGTTTACTAAAAATTAAAATAACCACTACATTAAACACATCTTTATATTGTGTTTGTACAGAATTATAACTAAATATTGTAACTATTTTATTAAAAGGCAAGGGTATTTTGAACTCAAGTTCATGAGATTTTACGAAAACGCTGAGTTTTGAAGTTCGGGTACGAATAAACCATAAGTTGTAGCAGCTCGAAAAAAATTGTATATCTTAGGCAAATTACTATTCTTGTGTTTGTACAAAATGAAATTCAAAATTTCTTCCATTTAAAACTGAAAAAAAAAATTTCCTTAAGATTAATTTGACGAAAATGGCTCCTGTATAACATTTAATTTTATGAATAACTAGCAATCCGCCCTCGCTTCGCTTCGGTTATAATCGTTTTACCCACGTAGTTCCCGTTGCCGTGGGAATACCGGGATAAAATATAGCCTAGTTTACGCCCTGATATTATAGCTTTCCATTGGTGAAAGAATTTTTGAAATCGGTCCAGCCGTTTTGAAGATTACCCGGAACAAACAGACAGACAAAATTTTTTTAATTGCTATTTTAGGCATAGGTGTCGTGCAAATAGCCGTGTGAGCATGAAAAAAGCCTATTATTTTGACATTACAAACAGACTCCAATTTTATTTATTGGTATAGATACTAACCTTGGAACATTAAAAAAAATATACACTATTTGTTCGACTATTGTAGAAGCAGCAAAAAAAAAAAACAAATTGAAATACGAATAGTCACCCTCGTAATTGAATTTTAAATATTACTATAAATTGAACGGCATAATTGTTCATAAGCCCCATCCGACGTCCTCGTCACGTCCTCGACGAAGAGGACGACAATATCACACTCGCTCAACAAAGAGCCTACACGGCCCGCGAGGCCTTAACAAATAAATATCCGCGGTTCCGCCCTCGCCGTCGAGGTGCGAAACCGCGCCGCGCAAAAGTCACTACTAAAAACGTGGGCACGCCCACTTTGCCTCCAGCGACGCCCCAAGCCGAGGTCCGTTCCCCACAGGGGGAGCCCTTGGGCGATGTCGCTTAGCATACTTTTCTCCGGGTTGAGAGCCCTCAGCGCTCACCCATAGTCCGCGTCAAGCTGTCAAGGCCATCTGCGGCCAACAGCTGTACACACACACAAAAAAAAAAAAAAAAATAGATATAATAGTAGATCGTGAAAATCACCGAAAAGAGTGTTACGATTTTTCATATTTAACCTATTTACATATGATTGATATCAATGATAATTTGTATATATTACAATCAAAGACCAATAAGTATGTTCATGCTTATATTAAACTCTTAAACCTAATAGTTGTTATACATATAATAAACGTCAACAAACGCACAAAATTGAGTAAAAATGCAAAAACATGACTTCGTATTTTTCAGATTTAACCCCATAATAAATCAACACAAATTGATAAAAAGAAACACTTTTTGAACACTGAAGAAACCAATAAGTATAGCTGTATACTTCTTTTTATACCTTTACAAACAAAGACTTCCTCTTTTAAAGCCCTAAAATCTAGATATATTTTAAGGTAAATTTTTCATACACAAATGTATGGGATAAAGCGTTCATTTCATTCGTGCAATCTCGGTGGTCACTACGGCAGTTCCTTTCTGTAAGTGAAAGCGACACCACGCTTGTCGGCTGCAGACAGCAGAATTACGTATTGTGAATTTGTGTTTTTTGTAAAAAACTGTAAGTATAACATTTTTATAATTAATTTATTTTCAGTTAGTAGAAAGTATCGATATAATGAATGTCTGAAAGAAAACCATGATGGAACTAGATATAAATCGTAAAAAATACAATATCTACACTAATAGGTATTATAAAGAGGAAAGATTTGGATTTTTGTATGTAACGAATAAACTCAAAAAGTACTGGACCGATTTTAATAATTCTTTTATCATTCGAAAGCTACATTATCACTGAGTAACATAGGCTATTTTTTTTGCAGGACTGATTGAATTTGAGTGTCATGCCAGGGAAAAGAAAGTTTTGTACGCATTATAAAAATATGAAAGCCAAAAGATCTCGGAATAAAATGTAAGTTCCTCCCTACTTATTTATTATCGCATTTGAACAGGGTACATTACAAAGCTAATACAATATGTCATATGATTTAGATCGCCTGATTCAGACATATACCTACAATAACATGTAAATATTGGTTTGTATTATCTATATCTATACTGATAAATAAAATTGAACTATCTGTATGTAATATCAAAATAATAGGATTTAAAAAAAAAAAAGGCGATACGGAGTTCGCCGGGTCGGCTAGTATTGTCTAAATATCAAATTGTGGAAGTAGGTAGGCGACAGCGCAACTTTGTCGACATACCTATACCGCCAAACAGACGCGAGGCGCCTAGCGTCTGGCTTAGGGTTGTACAAAATAAATAAAAAGTGGATAATATTGATGAATAATATTTCCAGTATTGAAAATAAAGAAAACCTTGGGGCCGAGACTCTGAGCAACAATGCTACGCGCTGTATAGAGGTAAGTTGTTATACGTAATTCTTGTAGACTTGTTACATAAATAAACAAACTACTTAGTGATGGGCGAAGACAAAATCTCAATACCTACCTATAGATTTTTTCTTGCAATATTTATTATTTTCATCGAGAGACAAACACCTTAGTACCGAAATACTTCTCAATTACTTTCTCAAAAGAAAATTTACGTTCAAATAGGTGACGTCATAAAAAAACAATACCTAATGCGTAAAGAAATTATAATTTCTATTCATCAGGAACCTAATATTGTATTAATTCTTTTGCATTTTTTTAAATTTTTAATTATTTTTTATAAAAAAAATCAAGCCATTATCTTTCTTTACAGGAACTAGTTATTGAAAACGACTAAGAGGGAAAGGTGGATGAAATGGAAGTTGGGCGTAGAGTTGTAGACGTTTCTTTTTTTTTTAAAGCTCTTCAGGCCATAGGGGACCACGGTCCAATGGATTGTAAGTTAAGTTACCTCAGTATAATAGGTGAAGTAAAAGTTGGTCTGGACTCAAAACTCATCATGAAATGTAGTATGTGTAGTATGAAATTTACTGTGTGTTTGATTGAAAAGAAAGAAGATAGAATGGAAGTGAATCATCAAATTGTATGGTATCATATCATCTGGTGGGAGCTACTATCAGTTAAAAACATTAACTGCCGCAGTAGCCCTACCAATCATGTCACCTTCATTATACAATGAAATTAATAATACGGTTTGCGATTGGTGGGAAAAGACTGCAGCACATTCCATGGCAGAAGCTGTCAAGGAAGAAGCGGAGTACGCAGTGTCTATAGGTAGTGTTGATAAAAATGGTACACCATTAATATCTGTTGCTGTTGACGGTTGTTGGAGCAAGAGATCTTATGGTAAGAATTTTTCCGCCTTGTCCGGCGCAGCTGCGATAATTGGCATTAAAACTAATAAAGTATTGTTTTTTGGAGTTAAAAATAAATACTGCGTAGTTTGTGCACGAGCCGCAAAGAACGACAGTCAGCCCTCGGAACACCGTTGTTTCAAGAATTATTCGGGATCATCTACCGGTATGGAATCGACCATAATAGTTGAGGGGTTTAAACGTTCCATTGTTGATCACGGTGTAATTTATAATAAATTTGTAGCAGACGGCGATTCCAGTACTTATAAAAAAATATTAGATTCACGACCGTACGGTAATTTAACAGTAGAGAAAATTGAATGCAAAAATCATCTTTTACGAAACTACTGCAATAGCTTGGAGAAACTGTCGAAAGACAGTAAGTATCCTTGCGAATTGCGGAAATTCCTAAAAGAAAGGTATTTGCGTTTAAGAACGGGTGTAAAATGCGCTATTAAATATTGGGGCGATCAAAATCAGTCACTCGAAGAAAAAATAAAAAATCTTAGTGAAGATATCCTAAATGGTCCACAACACGTATTTGGTAATCACCAATATTGCAAGGAGTATTTCTGTAGACCTGATACTCGTCGAATAGAACCTGGTCGGTTGCTTCCAGCAATTGTTGGATGCGGATTAATGGACGCGGTACACATTTTAAGTAAAAGACTGTCATATCATTCTAGAAGTTTAATTCATAATTGTACAAGTAATATAGTTGAAAGTTTTAACGCAGTGATTGCCAAATTAGTAGGGGGTAAGCGTGTAAATTATTGTTCCCGTGGTTCTTATGTGGGCCGATGCGCAGCTGCTGTTGTGTCTTTTAATACAGGATCGATTCATAGTAAAACTCATGAAGTAATATTTAAATCTAGTCCTAATCCTTTGATCGCGAAAGTGGAAAATTGTAATCGTAGAATCCGTTTAATTGCTAAACCTAAATTAAGATTGAAAAAGAGCCACAGCGCTGTATCGAAAGACGCTCACTATGGACCAAACTGCGAAAAACCTGATCTGAGTCCAGAATTATATGAGAAAGCAAAGTCATCTTTTTTAGCCGATTTAAAGTTGTCTTGTGCTGAAAGAGAGGAGCTTGAAAGGTCGACCCATTTGCAAAGAAGTAGTTCTGAGTGGATGAGTACAAGGAGAAAATTACTAACCTCATCATCGTTCGGGGAAGTTTGTAAAAAACGAGAGAGCACAAGATGTGCTGTTCTTGTTCGTAAAATCGTTTATGGTAGTAATATCTCCAGTTTGTCTGCTGTACGGTACGGTATCGAAAACGAAGAAACCGCAATTAAACAGTTAGAAATTCAAGAGAATATTAGTATACAAGGTTGCGGTTTGTTCGTCGACGATCAATATGAATTTCTTGGTACTACACCAGATGGCATTTATGCAAACGGTTTAATTGAAATTAAGTGCCCACATTCTTTAGCTGGCATGACTCTTGATGAAGCAATGGCCAAACATACCTTTTGGGTTAAGGACAAGGCCAGTCCAAAAGTCGTTTTAACTTAGGAACTTAGAAATCGCCTTTTGGTTTTCTGTTTTAAAGGCACTTACTTATCTAGTCTTGGATTGTCATAAATCTTCCAATAGCTCAATTACTATACAATTTCTGGGTTACCTGGTGTAAAGAATCATAAAAATTGGTTCAAAAATACAGCGAATTGAGAATTCTCCTTTTTTTAAGTCGGTTAAAAGGGCTAAATTTGCAAAAAAAACGAAGTGACGTCACTGCGCTACGGTTTTTATTACTTACGTGAATCGGGCAGCTGGTAACGTTTTCATTCTGATAGGTTTTGTGATAGCCATTGATTTTATCATCAAATTAGCAGAAATCAGAACTTGATCCGTAATCGAATGAAAAAACATTAGAATTTTGAACTCATATTTCGTTATTGTTTAATTACATACTTTTAATTAATATATTAATAATATACAAACTTCTGTTAAAATTACTAAATAAATGAATTATTTACTAATTTTTGTACAACCCTAGCACGCTTTTAAGATAGCGAGTAATGGCGACTCATATTTGTTATTGTGTAGTAAATAAATCATTTTTATACTTGTATTTCATTTATTGACATTTTTTTTAAAAGCCTAGGATTTTTTTAGATATCGACGAGGTGATCGTAAACAAAAAGTAAGTATTTGAGTTTACGCAATAGGCACATTTCCTTGCGTAGAGATAAACACACTTCCTACTGAATTTGCAATTATTTTATTGAATGAATATTTTACGAATTAGAATAAATTTTGGTAGTGAAATTACAAATAAATACATAGTTGGAATTTTAGGTAAGTAGAATACAAAAATGTCAGTCCGGACCTGCTCTTGATTGTATATTATATTATAAACTAGTAACCCGCCCTCGCTATCTTCGCTATCTTCGGCAATATTCACTTAAATTACATACTATAAAAAGCATATTGATCTATAATAAATGCACAATTTATTTAAAGTACTTAATTGGATAAGGATTAATGCTGTATTGTATAAAATCACTTAGTAAATAATCATTTTTAGTAGAGGATAAAAAATGGTTATGGTGGGTTATCCCTAAGAGATAGACATATGCCATCGTGGACTTTTTTGTTGAACTTTTTAAGATGGATAATACTGTAGTACATTATTTTGGTCTATCTCGTAGGGTTCAGCCAACGTTTGCAATATAAGCGCAAAAAAACGTGCTTATTTACGACATCACATTAGAAACCTCTAAATTAATCAGCGTTTCTCTACTATATTATGCATGTATTATACATATAAACCTTCCTTAAGAATCATTCTATTTATTAAAAAAAACTGCATCAAAATCCGTTGCGTAGTTTTAAAGATCTAGCGACTTTGTTTTATACTATGTAATGTAATGATAGAAAAACATAAAAATTGTGTCTCAACTACTCTTATTAATCTATTAAAAAGAATCAACAGCTAGTTTCCAAAAATTCAACGTTATTGTTATGCTGTAAATATTCAAGTTCAATAACAATTTCTCAACGTGGAACGTTTGTTGCAAAACATTTTGAAAATCGCGCTCTTTTTTTTTTTTTTTTTTTTTGGGTGGGTCGCGGTCGGCGCGCCTCCGCACCACTCCGTCCGGGGCGACAGAGGGGCTTAAGCACGCAACTAAAACCACCTCGCCTTCGTCATTGGGCCGACCACCGGAGCAGGTTTACTTGTCGTCAATGGTCGGCCCGACGGAATACCCCCTACGCGGGGTACCCTCCCGTCGACCGACGTCCCCCCCTCGGGGAGGACGTCGGTCTTTCCTCACGCGGTCGGCCTCTCGGCGGGTGACGGACTAATCCCCGGTCACGTCACCCGCAAAAAAAATCGCGCTCTCTAGGTCATTCATCCGCCCCGTCGGATGTTACATTAAACTTTGGCGCTGCGGTTGCTCGAAATCGAGATCTCAGGCCAACAATCTACACCCTTAATTACTTTCATGCGATCTCTATTAAGAATAATATATGATCTTTTTACGTTTTAGGTAATGCATCGAAAAAGCAGATTGTATCTTGGAGACAAAATCGGTTACAAGGCGAGAAAAAAGAGAACACACGACAAAACTGTAAGGTACTTAAAGTTTCTAAGGAGTAAACGAAAAGAAAAGTGAGCAGTCACTCAGGACGCCTGGCAGATGTGAAACATTGAAATTATTTTGTATAAGCATATATGCATTAAAGAATATAATATAAGGCAGAACTAATATGACATAAAGTATTAATAAAATATTACGATTTATATTATTATTTGAAATATTACACAACAATAATAACTAATTCACTACACAGTCGCTTACGCACAACATCGGGTCGCTACGTCTTCCTCACACACTACTACGTAGTTTGAAGGAGTGCGATGTAGAAAACACCAACCCACTTTGCCTCCAGCGACGCCCCGAGCCAAGGTCCGATCCTACAGGGGTAGCCCTTGGGCGATGTCGCTTAGTATACTTTCACCGGGTTGAGAGCCCTCAGCGCTCAACCATAGTCCCCATCAAGCTGTAAAAGCCATCTGCGGCTATCAGCTGTAACTGCAAAGCGTGGCGTTAACGCCACGAGCTTTTAACGCCACACGACGATCAGGTTCACCTGCGCCTATAGATGTTTCACATCAAAAATTCAAACGGAACATTTATGCAGTCTCATCTTCTGAAGATTATCAGCTAACCAAAATTTAATGTTTAATAATTACTAACCATAAACAATATAATTTTTCCATAGAGAATCATTTTCTTCTTGTACTAGCAATAACTATGTAGTAAAATGTGGGTCAAAATTTAATGACTAATTTCTGTAGCGGGTAGATTTAAATCTCTGACTTGACTTGTTAGACCTCCATGGCCATGGCGACCAGGGCCATACTCGACTACTGCACGGTGGCAACGGAGGCAGCGTGCCTCTTGACCGGAACTCCCCCGTGGGACCTGGAGATGGAGATGCTCGCCGAGCTTTAGCGGCGAGTGTCAGAGACGCGAGCCACATATAATCTCAATCAAGGAGATTACCGCCTGGGGGGTCGACGTCCACCGAGACGTCATTGCTCGTTGGGCAGTCCGACTGGAGAAGCCTCAGTACGGTGTCAGAACCGTCGAGTCCTTCCAGCCGGTGCTGATGTGGTGGTTGGATCGGCAGCACGGGGTACTTTCCTTCCGACTGGTGCAGGTATTGACGGGTCACGGTAGCCAAGTACCTGCACAAGGTCGTTAGGAGGGAGAGCACACCATCCTGTCACCACTGCAATTGCGATGTGAGCACGGCGCAGCACACGCTCGAGGTGTGTGCCTCGTGAGCAGAGCAGCGCCGTGACCTCGTTGCAATTATCGGTGTCGACCTGACGCTGCCGACCATCGCTAGGGCGATGATTAACAGCGTCAGGAATTGGGACGCGGTCGCAGCCTTCTTCAAGGAGGCGGTGGATCGTGTGCGAGAGGAACCCCTCTTCGGTGACACGTTCCGCCGCCGGCGACTCGGGCCTGATGCCGCCGTAAAGAGGCCGCGGGTGACCGGACCGGGGACTTTAGTGCGTCACCCGCAGAGAGGCTGAGCGCGCAATGGCGACTGACGAGAGGTGAGGGTACCCGAAAGGATATTTCGTCGGGCCGACCACTGAGGACAAGGAATTCGGCACTAGTGGTCGGCCAAACAACGAAGGCGACGTGGGTATGGGTGGGTTATGGGCCCGCGCGCCGTCCTTTCGTCGGCCCGGACGAAATGGACGGCGTGTGTACCCACCCATAAAAAAAAGACATCATAATCTGCCATGAACGCCGTAAAGTGTTCGAAACTTCTGGCAATTAATTATCAAATACAAACGCGATAAATCCCGTAAAATAGTTTTATTCACTAAGTTATAATCTAATACCTATGTACCTATACTTTGCTATTTCCTATATTTTGCATATTAAGGAAACAATTTTAACCGTTTTACTGTTATGATTTTTGGTTTTTAATTAAAAATTTCAAAATGTACATGTTGATTTTTAAAAAGCTCCTACTTCTCCGATGAATATAGAGATTGATTATAAGCGCCAAGACTCAAGACTGGTCATTCTATGAACTCTACGCGTATGTGTAGTGCATTAGTGTGCGTCGATATCGGAACGTAGCAAAATACCTAAAGTGCGCGTTCGCGCGTTTACCGATAACCCTCTTAACGCATAGAACACCATGAAAGTGACAGCGGAAGGTTTATGCTTTAGTTTTAGAATGTTGATTTTTATTCATATTATCATTATTAGTTTGTTCTCATGGCTTTGGTAAAGTATATAGAATATGTAAATAATATTAATGGATTTTTTTAATTCAGTTCTTGATTTGAATTTATAGTCCTGACTTGGATCCTATATGTTGTGGCTATGTTGTAAGAGGGTGTGTCGGTGTACAATTTAAAAAAAAATACAATCGTTTAACGGATTTATCGCGTTTTTATTTGATTTTTGATTGTCAATCTGGCAATCCGACAAAAATAGTTTTATTTTATAATGTGTAATGCTCGCGTAAACATTAGAAATCATTATAAAAAAATACAGTTCAAAACACCGTTAACTTCTAGCTAATAATTTTCTGAACTCCGTCTAGCTGACCAGGACAATTTAGGCCCATTTCTCACTACAGGCACTATAACTTACGACTTTAAAGGTCTGCCCAGAAAAAATGGGACTGAAGACACGTTTTAAAGCTCCGTTGCATAACTAAGAAGTATTCAAGTACATCAATACGATATTGGCTCACACTTGTTTACATCCAAAAATTACAAAACCAAATACATAATCTAACATAATTGATCTTTTTTTTAATAATCAAGTTTTTTTTTAAAATCAATAATTACTACGTACGCTTGTTCTAAATTCTATTATAAAAGCAAATTACATAATATGCACTACATTGTAATAGTTCTCATTCCTTCTACACATACACGATAATTAAATCAATAATTTGATTGCTATTGCAATCAATCAAAAACGACTTGCCTTAACAGTTACGATGTAATTTGTTTTCACATCAATAACCTCACAATCGCGCACTGCAATCATAAAGGAATGAAAAATATTACCTAGTGTTACGATTTAATTAAGTGAATTAGTATTAAAAAATAAATCGCTTGTTATTTTTAACTGTAACTACTGGTATAATTAATACATATCGACTGCACAGATGGCGTAGTGGTTAAGATAGCGACCTACCTTGCCAGTGTCGGGGGTTCGAACCCCACGCGGGACAACACTTTGTGCGATCCACAAATTGTTGTTCTGAGTCTGGATGTAATTTGTGTCCGTTAATTATATGTTTGTAAAGTCCCCCGCAATACAAGGATTATTTACTTAGTGCAGGGTGTCGTCAAAAAAAAATATCGCACCTTTAAGAGCGTTATCGGTAATCGGCACTCTCGCATTTTAGGTATTTTGCTACGGTCCGATATTGACGCACACTAATGCACTACACACACGTGAGTTCATAGAATGACCAGTCTTGAGCCTTGGCGCTTATAATCAATCTCTAATATATTCTTCGGAGAAGGAGATTTTCAAAAATCAACATGATGTAAATTTTAAAATTTTTAATTAAAAACCAAATCTCATAACAGTAAAACGGTTAAAATTGTATTTTTAATATGCAAAGTACAGGAAATAGTAAAATATAGGCACAGAGTATAACTTACAAGGAGACCCTCAGACGTGTGGGTCGGGGATTTCCATGATTTTTGGTGGGTGGTAGAGGGGGCACGAGGGTATCACAACTACCAAATATTAGGGTCAACTGGGCCCTTGTTAAAAAGATTTTAAGGGTCAAAGTTGGATACCCATCCAACTTTGACCCTTAATTTAGTACTAGAAAAATTCAAAGTCGAATCTCCAACAAGCGGTAATCTCGTGGTAACGTGCTCGCCGGCGGGAACTCTGGTCTCGGGTTCGAGACTCGACAACTTATTTTTTTTAAATTATCACATTATTGTGTAATAATTTAAAAAAAATTACAAAACCCCAATCGACGTCCCTATCCCGGGACGTCGATCGCCGTCACACGATCAGGCTCTCTGCGGGTGACACACTAAAGTCCCCGGTCCGGTCACCCGCGGACTCGCCTAGGTCGGCGTGAGGCGCGGCTACTCGTATCTGCGCCGCCCGAGTCGTCGGTGGCGGAACGTGTGACCAAAGATTAATCACACACGAGCCGGCGTCTCCTTTCGTGAGATGACAGCCTCACAGAAGGCGGTGACCGCGTTCCTGACGCTGCTGAGCATCTTCCTAGTGATGGTCGGCAGGGTCCGGTCGGCACCGGTGATTGCAACGAGTTCACGGCGCTGCTCTGCCCACGAGGCACACACCTCGAGCCTGTGCTGCGCCGTGCTCACGTCGCAATCGCAGTGGTAGCAGGATGGTGTGCTCTCCCTCCTAACGAGCTTGCGCAGGTACTTGGCTATCGTGACCCATCAATACCTGCACCAGTCGGAAGGAATGTACCCCGTGCTGCCGACCCAACCACCCCATCAGCACCAGCTGAAAGGACTCGGCGGTCCTGATACCGTATTGAGGCTTCTCCAGTCCGATTGCCCAACGAGCAATGGCGTCTCGGCGGGCGTCGTCCCGCCAGGCGGCAATCACCTTGATTGAGGCTATATGTGGCTCGCGTCTCTGATACTCGCAGGTAAAGCTCGGCGAGTACCTCCGCCTGCAGGTCCCACCGGAGAGTTCCGGCCAAGAGGCACGCTGCCTCCGTGGCTGCCGTGCAGTAGTCGAGTATGGCCCTAGTCGCCATGGCCATGGATGTCTAACAAGTCCAGTCAGAGATTTAAATCTACCCACTATAGAAATTAGTTATTAAATTTTGATCTACATTTTGCTACATATTTATTGCTAGTACAAGAAGAAAATGATTCTCTATAAAAAAATTATATTGTGTATGGTTAGTAATTATTAAACATTAAATTTGAGTTAGCTGATAATCTTCAGAAGATGAGGCTGCATAAATGTTCCGTTCGGATTTTTGATGTGAAATATCTATAGGCGGGGTGAACCTGATCGTCGCGTGGCATTAAAAGCGGCGTTAACGCCACGCTTTGCGGTAACGACTTCAAAATAATTTTGATGTTTCACATCTGCCAGGCGTCCTGAGTGACGGCTCACTTCTCTTTTCGTTTACTCTTTTGAAACTATAAGTACCTTACAGTTTTGTCGTGTGTTCTCTTTTTCCTTGCCTTGTAACCGATTTTGTTCCCAAGATACAATCTGCTTTTTCGACCCATCACCTAAAACGTAAAAAGATTCTATATTATTCTTTATAGAGATCATGAAAGTAATTAAAAGAATTAGGTAGTAATAAATACTTACGAATCAAAACCGATCAGTCGCAGTATACGCTCAAGTTCGTATTGTCGTCTTTTACGCTGTGAGCGGAGAGCTCGAGCGACGTGACCCTGCTCCGTTGAGCGCCGCGGCGCGACTGGCTTATGAACAATTATGCCGTTCAATTTATAGTAATATTTAAAATTTAATTACGAGGGTGACTATTCGTATTTCAATTTGGTTTTTTTTTTTACTGCTTCTACAATAGTCGAATAAATAGTGGATATTTTTTTAAATATTCCAAGGTTAGTATTATTCACAAAATTAAATGTTTTACAGGAGCCATTTTCGTCAAATTAATCTTAAGGAAATATTATTTTTTTTAGTTTTAAAAGGAAGAAATCTTGAATTTCATTTTATACATACCCAAGAACAGTAATTTTCCTAACATCTACAATTTTTTCGAGCTGCCACGACTTATCGTTTTTTCGTACCTGAACTTCAAAACTCAGCGTTTTCGTAAAATCTCATTAACTTAAGTTCAAAATACCCTTGCCTTTTAATAAAATAGTTACAATATTGAGTTATAATTCTGTACAAGCACAATATAAAGATGTGTTTAATGTAGTGGTTATATAAATTTTTAGTAAGCTATTATGATGAACGAGTAACCAGTCCTCAAAAAACCACATTTTTGGGTTTACGGCCGCTTATTACCGATAACGCTCTTAATCCAATACCGTCACTATCCTAAATAAGCTAATTTTACAGGAGAGCTATTTAAAGATTTATGACAAATATTAAATAATATAAATAAGAGTATATTAGCGTTTTAGGAATAATCGTCTTTTATTTTTATTAATTTTATTTTTTTTCATTTTAATTATAATTAATTTGTGGATATATATAATTTAAAATATTAGTGACGTACACATTGCCGAAACAATTTAAAAGTTAAGTTAAATTAAAATATGTATATAAATTGAAGCAATGTGTAAATTCAGTGCTTAGCAATTAGATGGCATTAAAAACAGTTTTTTAATGCCATGAACAGGACCGTTCGAGTGGCATTCTCGTGGGGAGGCCTATGTCCAGCAGTGGACGTCTATTGGCTGATGGATGGATGGATGAAAAACAGTTTTTCGAAAAATTTCGTTTAGTGACAATATTGGATTAAAGGTGCGATATAATTGTTGTGATATATGTATCATGATATATAATATGCAGGTCTATGTAATAATACTACCAATCCCAACATTGTTCGTGGGTGTCGTAAGACGACTGAAAGCTTCAACATCAACCACTGTTGGATTTATTCAGAAGAATACTATGTATATACCATACCAAACATTTGTGACTCGCATAAAGATTTGTACGGTCTGCGATTCAATTTCATGACACACGGCACGAGTGGTTAGTGCTTATTCCTTTACTAAGGGAATGTACCCATGCTAAGTGACCTATTTAGGAGTTTAGCAGTTTGGTTAAGTCTTGCCCGTATAATAAGGATAACCAACGGTAGGGGAGGCCCCTACCGTTGGTTATCTATACCTACCTTAAATACTTTTTAATTTCTTTTTACGTTATATGGGTATGTTTCCTAAAGAGGTGGTATTATATTGCTTTGTGGGTGCTTACCTCTTGACAGTGGAGATTGCTGATCTCTTCAACGCCGACAAATTATTGGTGACTGAAGTAACAGCCTTAGCAGCGCTGCCCGTTATCAGTTGGCGCTTGGTCGGCGGCCTATGAATTAGATGCCCTAATTATGATTCAATAAGTCCGGAAAATAAGTACATTTTATTCTTAAAATATAGTCATCATCAGTCATAACTTCAGCCTATCGCCGTCCACTGATGGACATGGGCCTCCCTCCTTTATCGCCACATAGTGCGGTCCTGTGCCGCCTGCATCCAACGACGCTCAGAAACTTTAACCAGGTCATCGGTCCACGTAGTGCGAAGGCGTCCTACACTGCGTCGTCCGAGGTCGCTACTTGAGAACCTTTATTCACCAGCCGTTGTCGGTTCGTCGAGCGATGTGGCCTACCCAAGTGAATTGGCAATACCTCAGCCTGCTAATTCTTCGTGCTATGTCGGTTACACCCGTTCTCCTGGGGATTCGATTGTCTATCTCGCAGAGAAATCCCGAGCATAGCCCGCTTCATGGCACGCTGAATGACTTTGAGCTTGGTTATGAGGCCTACATTTAGGGACCACGTTTCTGTGCCGTAAGTCATCACTGATAATTGGTTGTAGATCCTTGTTTCCAGACACTGAAGTATGTAGGATGAGAAGATCCTCCTAAATTTTGCAAATGTTACCCAACCGATAAAATATAGTATTAATTACAAAATAAATTATAGAATCATGAATAAGAAGCACATTATGACTTTTCTCACGCGCAGTTTTACTTTACTAACAATGTTAGGTAATTACTAATAGTATTAGATAATTAAATAAATCAAATATAATGTACATCCAATTACCTGTTTTTCTCAGCAGTGGCAGCCAAGCCAGCAGCGGTTCTGTTACGTTTGCCAAGTGGGGACGTGGCAAGTGAACGGAACAGCGGTGTGGTTGGCGTAAGCGCCTGTTTCCGGGCCGATAGTTTATTGTGACGTTCCTAGTAATATTTTTATAATAAATACCTGTTTATAACATTTCAAATTCATCAATTAATTGTTTCTTTTACAAAACTGATTTATACTTGAATATTTTCATTTCAAATTGAGAAATAGACCTATTATGTCACATTGGTCAGACGGCTTGAATATATATAGGGTTTTATTTCGAGTATTCTTTTTCTTGCATCTGGTGTTATTTGCATACTATATTCCTTAGGCGTCTCTTACAACACTCATGGGAAAGATGAGAATGGTGAATCATATTCTTACTCCAACACAATACGGATTTTTTTAGTTAGGATTTACGAAATTAGATTGAATTTACATATAATAATCCTTGTTAAGAATACAATGTGTCAGCACTCGTGGGGAGTCGAAAATCCGAGCTAAAGGACGGTAGCACCAATTGCGACCACAAACCCACCCGCCAAGCGTGGCGACTATATTATTATTGCCCCTTTATAAGAGGCCTGTGTCCTGTGTTTAGATATAAAAATTAATGTCTTACAGCTTTTCTAGTTTCCCATTCGTCTTCCATGAGCTGAAGGAGAGGTTTGCCATCAACTGTAAATGTCTTATTAGTCTTCGCTTCATACTCAATCACTAATTCTCGAATCTGTGATTCAATCTTCGGGAGCTACAAATAAATGTCACTTTATTAAATTATCATCGACAAAACTCCTAATAAATAAATTAACTAAAAAAAAGTTATTTAACTGTAGTAATAGGTTTTCGCTGCTTTCACGGTATAGTAGTATAGTTTCGCAAAAAAGAGACTTTTGAGTAGTACCAATTTGCTACTATGTCTGAAAGAGAATCGAAGAATGAGAGGATCGGAGGTCCAAAGCTAACTTTATGGTAGACAGCGATCTGACTACATACCTGGCATTGCAGAGGACCATCAGTGGCAGTTACTACTTATCGTAAGGTAGCTGTTGGCTAATCTACCACTAAACGCCATTAAAAAAGTTTGGAAACTTCTCTTCGCGTCATAACGCTCATATTTCTCTTTCACCTGGAAACTATATGGTCGACAAATACTGTTCATAGACCTTTGCAATACCAAGGGCATAACCAGGACTACCAAAAAGAAAATGCTCCTATTAAACCTCATTAAATAAGGCCATATCATAGCATTCAGGAAACAATCAGGTAGTACAGATTCTGTATATTTGTAGAAGAAATGATTGCTGAAAATGTACAATTCAAGACCTTACTTATGTACCATTGAAAACCACAATGTTTCCAGGAATGAATGAGCGGTCTACGATTGCATCATTAATAACAGGAGAAATTGATAATTCTAGTAATTACAAATTTTATGATTCTGGTTACTTACATTACTGGCAATGGCTTTCCTCTCTTTCTCCTCACGCAAGAGCTGCCCTCCGCGATTATGATAACGGCCAGGCTCTGTCGCACGAGCTTCCAATTCAGTCATCTTTAGCCACAAATTCTTACGTGTTACCACTAAGTCAAATATATGTCTAGAAAATAACAATAACACTTATTGATAAGGAATAGCTTAATCTCAAATTTACTTCTATAATTCAATTTATGGTGGGTAAAATATTTTGTGGGGCAAAAAGGTTAATATTTCAATTTTATAGCTGCTATAAGAAAAAAAAAAATGAAATGATGGTTGATAACGTACAGCACGGAAACTTGGTGCCTGAATGTGGGCCTCATAACTAAGCTCAAAATCACTCAGGGTGCTATGGAGCGGGCTGTACTCGGGATTTCTCTGCGGGATAAAATCCGAAATACATATAACGGGTGTAACCGCCATAGGAGGAAGAATTAGCACACTACAGTGGCAATGGGTAGGGCTCATCTCTTGACGAACCGACAACTGCTGGAGAAGAAAGGTTCTTGAGTGGCGACCATGTGCCACTCAAGAACCGGACGACGCAGTGTTGAACGCCCAAAGCCATTCAATTGTCAACTGTTCAACTGTCATAAAAGCCTTAATCCTATACAGACTTCCTCGTATTGTTTCGACTTGTATAAAGCATGATTATAAACTTACTTGTTGGCATTGTAGAACTGAGTTATCTTTTCATGATACATCTCATGTAACATCAGTGTGTCCTCAGTGAATATGTCCTGGTAGTAATGTACGAACTCTTCGCGTTCTCGGCAGGAATACATAATATTGTCCCACATTAACTTTATCTTTGTTCGATAATTTGCTACAAAGACCTATATAAAAAATAAATCTTAATTTATTGCAACGTTTAAATATAGCTTGTGGTGAGTCATTGCAACACACTACAATAGGGGTCATTGATTTGGTCTTTTAGCTGACATCATTGTAAGTAATGCTAGATATAGGTAATTATAAATATGTCACAATGTTATTAAGAATTAAGTTATTAGACAGATGCAGAACAAAATTCATCATCCCTTATCTTACCTGAAAAGGTAATATGAGCCACATATTTGATACAAATACATTGTCAGTAGAAAAAGTCTTATTGTACCTGAATCTTCTGCCTCTTGATCTGATCACAGCGCTTAATCTCCTCTTTGATCGCTGCTTCAGTCTGCGGATGGCAGCCACGATGAGCATGTAGGAAATTTTCGCGATAAATTTGATCTTCATCAAGGCAATCCCACAGTTTAGCTAAACGCTCACGTAATTCCAATACCTAGTAAGATACAGTTATATTAAAAACAATTATAATAACAACTATAAAAATGTTGGTTTTACCCTGTTTATTGGTAGATGAAAAATACAATGTGTTACCAAGCCTTACTATGAGGATAGTTCAAAATTATTTCTGAGAAGACAGAAGAACAAGTGGAATAAACGTTATATTATATACACAGGCATATATTATTATCTTAGAGGTGTAAAAGACAGGTGTAGGACAGTATAAAAAAGCTAACAGCATATTCACTTTTAAATATAAACATTCTAGATATTTCAAGAATCTATGGGTTGAGAGTCCTCAGTGTTCACCTGTAGTCCAGGCAAAACTGTGAAAGCCATCTATGGCTATACAGAATCCAATTTATGATTGTATACTTCCCTTCCCTAATGCAGTTATGGTGTTGAACCAAATAAATTATCATTATAAAAAGATAAAATCTAAATTTTATTTACGAAAAGCCAGGGATTAATCAAAAGCCACTTCTTAATAACATTACTAAAGCAACATAATAATAAATCATTTAACTATCAAATAGCACAAACAAATGTGGCAAGTATAGTATATTAATTGTGCAATGGATGACGTTTTTTAAAAAATTGTATACTACTACTACATTATACAATTGCTGGACTGTATATAAAAAGTCGGGCCAACCACTGACGTCAATTCACCCTCTCACGTGGTCGACCCAACGACGAAGGCGACGTGTCACGGGTGGATTACGGGAGTGCGTGCTTACGCCCCTCTGTCGCCCCGGATGGAGTGGAGCGAGAAGCGCACCGACCGTAACCCACCCCAAAAAAAAAGACTATATAATATAATGTAAAATAAAGATGTTATATGGTATAGAAACTTAATGAAAATGGATTTAAAATATTCAAGTAATAAATTAAAAATCGTCATCATCTCAGCCCATATACGTACCACTGTTGGGCTCGGGCCTCCTTCATAATGGAAGGGTAATTGACCTACTATACCATGCTGGCCAGACGTGATGTCATAGGGTGTTTTTTCGAGTTTTCCTTCTCTCGCAATTAAGAATACAAAATGTGAAACCAATTCCTATAAATGTTGTAATAGTCGAATTATGTAACATAACTATAATAGACAGTACTACTCTTTTAATAAACTTAACAACAAAGTATAAGATAATCTTTGGCATTATGCTGCTTCACAAGACTTATGTTCAACAGTATAATATTAATAGATTAATGGACATATCCATATGTCATCTGTGTAAGGACAGAGTAAGAATACAAATCACCACCCCCTTTCTTATTTGTGGGTGTCGTAAAAGACGACTAAGGGATTATATGCATATAACATCTATGCATGAGAAGGAAAACTCGAAATAAAACACTATATCAACATGCCTGACCAGCGTGGTATAGCAGGTCAATGTGCCTCCCATTGTGGAGGAGGCTCGAGCCCAACAGTGAGACGTATATGAGCTGTGATGATGATAATGGCAATCAGTATTCTCTACACTAGCTTACCTACATCATCGAGATCAACATGTTGGGCCTGTAGAACCCTGAACACGGTACAAAGTTCATCTGTGATTGCCTCTGCCACAGATGATTTCTATGTGGACAACTATGAAATAAGTATATGAAATAACCTACCCTATTATTGGTTTGTTCATATTGTTCTTGCAAATCTTGTTGAAGTTTACTTAATCTGTCCATATTGAGATCAGTTACCTTGAAGTCCACTGAGAGTGACGAGGTAACAATATGCTCAAACTTGTTTTGTGGCTTTATTTCTAATTTACCTGTAAATAAGAGATATATGTTAGTATAATATTGTACTACATAAAAAGGGTTTGTACTACTATACTATATAAAAAGTTTATTAGGTGAAAAAATTAACTCATTAAAATGATTCCCAACAATATACATATTTTTTATAATCACAGTTTTATTTAGAAGTATAAATGTCCATATTTTGCCATATAATATGTCAGTCCCATGTAATAGAGACCTTCCATCTGGGCCCATATATGTCCCATTGTTGGGCTGGGCCTCGTCCAATAAGGGAGGAATTTCGACCTACAATACCATGCAATTACGAGTTTTCCTTTTCTTGTATCAATATTATCTGCATATTATATCCCCTAGTCGTCTTTTACAACACCCACGGCCAAGAGAGGGGGGTGGTGAACTGTATTCTTAATCTGTCAGCACATCGAGAGATGAAGAAAATGAAAAAATAAAATAGAGACCTTATTTCATTATTTACTCAAGAATTGTTCTTGGTTACTAGTCAAAATTAATATGTATTTTAATAGGATAGCTATTAAAAGACAACATATTTATAAAAACTTACGCATAATATCCTTAAGTTCAGCTTGAATTTTTAAGAATTTTTCTGTCCTCTTATCTCTCTCAGCCTGGAGCATATTTAGATGTTCCTTCAACTTATTCAATTCATCCTCTGATGGCAGTGGGACATCCTGGAATTCTTGAATAGTAACTCCAAGCTTATCAGCAAGATCATGCTGCCACTCCAACAGCCGTTCCATCTCTGTACGACGCTGTTCCACTTGTTCTCTATATCTATTTTAGCAAAATATATAATGGATAAATAGATTATATGAGTCACTATTATATATATAAGCCAAAATAAACCTAAATTTTATTCAGAACAGTTAGTGGCTTACAAACTAAAGTTGGGTTAGTTACACACGGCTAAAGAATGTAACAGTTTAGGGATAATAACACGTTGAATGCCAAGGGGTCACAATAGTATGTAAGTGTGGTCCAACATACATATGTCACCCATGACGTTCAGCGTGTTAAACAATATTCAGTTATAAGATAGGTAGTAATGAATAGGATGGACTCTAAGAAATAATAAAATTCCAGTACTAAGTCACTCATTGAATCAAAATCAATCTATGTACTTCTAAATATGTAAAATTGATTATTATACAGTGAATTAAATTTTAGCCTTTAGAGATATAGATTCGTTACACATTTTATTTTAAATTATTAAACACATGAATTACAATATTATTGTGCAATTAACAATAAAAAGGAGTGAAAATGGTTTGTACTTAGTTTGTAAGTTTTGTTTAAAACTTGAAATTGTTTTAAATATGGAATCGATTTAAGGTCTACTTCTATAAATATAAACCTTTGAATTTTCTTGTATCTGTTATGAAAACAAATTAGTACATTACAGAAATAATGAGTACAAAAATCTATTACCCTGCAATTTGCTCCTCCAATTTCCTTTTATATTCAACCAGAGTAAAATCTTTCTTAAAATCTAATATTTTTATATGTACAGACAAATATTTGCTCAGCTGTTCAGCCTCCTCCTTCAGTTCTGTTAAATAATTAATTCAAAATTATTATTTAAATTAAACAAAGTACAGCATGTAATAATTGTAATAAATGGTCTCCTAAGTCTTATGAATGCAATATTGCATAGCTGGTTACCATGCAATAGGCTGAATATGAACACAAAATTACATATCACTTTAATCACACAATGAGCTCTGAATACTCAGGTCCATGTTCCGCAATTTTACTAAATATTGCATACATAAGCGGCCGTTGATAAATATTTTAGAAGTGGTGCTTATTCAGTAGCTGCTAGCTACGCAATATTACATAGATGGTCATTTGTATGGTAGCCACCGATTTCAGTTAGATGAGCCCCATCGACATTCAATGTATTAAACTATTTCTATACTTGTTGATACCAACACAAGATACAAACTTGAAAACCTACACACCAAGAATCCCTCGATATATAGTTTGCCATTGTGTCCATTATTACAATCATCATAATATAGAAATGCCTTCATTTCTACACAACTACATTAACTTAATAAATAGTCTTACAGCAGTTTCTCATTATAAAAATATGGACAAGAGATCTCAAGAACTCTGATGTAAGATGAAGCAACCTAAAATCTTCCAAATGGAAAAACAATTATCATAATACTTATGAAACAAATTAACAATTCTGTCTCTTTAAATTACATTCCTTTTTCTTCTACATATAGAAGACCAAATAATTTTGCATGATATGAAAATTAAGATGTAACCATGTCTTCACTTGTATGAAATACATATTACTGTCTTTTTTTTTGGGGGTGGGTTGCGGTCGGCGCGCTCCTCGCACCACTTCGTCCGGGGCGACGGAGGGGCGTAAGCACGCAAACCTGCAATCCAACCACGATGCACATCGCCTTTGTCATTGGGCCGACCACCGGAGCAGGGTTACTTGTCATCAGTGGTCGGCCCGACAGAATACCCCCTACTTGGGGTACCCTCCCAACGACATATTATTGTCTAACAGAAATATGTGCTATGTTTACTTCAATTATCAGTTATACTTTATAATGTATTTCCTTCGGCTATATATGTAGAATATTGGGCAGGGACCCTCTACACAATAGGAGGCAAATGGCCTACAATACAATCAGTGAGACAAGTTTATATAGGTATTTATTAAGGATTTATTTCTCTCGATACCAGTAATATATTAACTGTATATACATTTGAAGAAATATGTCACTTTTCAATTGATTTGTAAAGTAAAAAATAGGGGTTTATTACCATTGCTATTACTAACAATAAAACATTTAAGCATAAAATTTAAAATACTTACTATTAACTTCATCCTCCATGGTCTTCAGTCTCTGTCTAGTCTCAGAAAGTACATCCTTATGCAGCTCTTTCTCTATCTGAACTAGTTTAGTGATATTATTAACTTTTACGGGATCTTCTACACCAAGTTGTGACCAATTTGACCACAACTCTTCCATCATATGAAAAACGTTCCGAGATATTTCTGTGATGACATCGTTACTGTAATAACATATGGAAGGACATTTAGCCGACTATAGGCAATGATGTGTATAAAAATAGCGAATACATCGTAACAGGGCATGATAAACGCTGATGCATGAATTACTCAGTAACGGCTGTAATTTTGATAAAGCTTGTAAGGCTGTATTGGGTGTTAATTATGAAATATATAACGTGTACCCGGTGGGTGTGCAAATAATATTTTGTGTGCAAAGATTAATAGCATAAGTCGTAAATCTATAGATGTAACATTTTCATTATAATTTTATCTTTTTGGCGCTCGTTAATTTTAAATGAGTACTTACAATAGTCTGTTCACTTCTTCATTTGAAGTTACCATTTTGATGATTTATATTTCATATAACAGTAACATACATTCACTATACACTACAATACCGCCTTAAGTAAATTTTATCAATAAATCCCAAATATTCAGCCACCACGAAACAATCGAAAATTTAACGAGCCTTGCTTGAACGTTTGTTTTCAAAATTCAGTACGCTTTGATAAACGAGTATACTACTGCCCTATGATTGGTCAAACAAAATTACGTTCAGAAATCTGTACAAATACCATAGACTTTGACATAGGTAGTATCTTTTAGTCTGTGATTCAGATTATAGTATCAAGATTCTTTTGGTAGTTATTCCTTATAAAGTTCTATATTCACTTGCTTTTAATTTTATTTTAATTTTATATTGGTATGCGGCAAAAAGTTACTATAATTATATTCTTGAAAAATAATTTAAATACATACCTACTTTACACATTTAGTAGAAAATATAAGATATTATGTTTGTTGTATTATTAAACAGTTTTTGTTGTTGTTTATTAAAAATCTGCCATGAGATTTAATAAGATATAATGCGATAATAATGTAATGTGATAAAGCATAGTGAGGGTTTGATTAATATACTTAGTTTACAAGTATATGACGCCTGAAAGCACAACTTTTATTATTCTTATTGCTGTTGATGGCTGACAAATAAACATCTAACGTTTATATTTAAGAAGAGAAGAAGAAAGTAAAGAAGAAGAAGAAACTTAAGAAGTTTATATTTTAAGCTATTTTGAAGTTTAATGTTCTGATTATTTTTTTTTACAATCTTTTTAGTACATTATTAAACCTAGGTATAGGTACTATAAATGTTTTTATGTCTACATAGGCCGTCAGAATAAAATGTCTGTATTAAAAGCTGCTTTATTCAAATACCTCCTTAGAAATTCAGCACAATTTCTATACAAGAACGTGTAAAATATTTTGTTTAACGAGTCACCGCTCCAATTTACCGCTGGCCGCACCACTTAATCTCGTCGCATCCTATTGGGCAATATATAGGGATATCGACAGTGAAAATAAAAATCGATAAATCGATATTTATAAAAATATCAACATCGACGTCGACATTTTGAAGAAAAATATCTATATATCGGTCAAATAAAATGGCTGTGTGTGGTAGCGGCTTCGAATACTACCAACCCTTGCTTTGCTCGTGGGTGTCGTAAAAGACGACTAAGAGCCCTAGATTGACCCGGACCAACTCCATCTGGTACCATTTGGGTCAACGATTACATTCCTAAGGAGGGTTGACGTCAGGCAGGCGGCCGGTCATAAAAGTCATTGCCGAAACTTTTTGCAATATGTCAAAACAGATGACATATTGCGTCGACCCCAAGTAATTGGGATAAGAGCAAGATGATGATGATGATCGGTCAAATAAAATGCATTTATAAAATGGTAAAGAATTTTGTACAGTAGGTATATCTCATTTATATCAATAGTGATATTTGTACAAAATGTAAATTATTTTAATTTGCAAACATTACAACATAATTAAGATATTTTTGGCATAAAATGTAAAAATATCTAAATACTAAAAAGCTACCTATTAGCTAATATTTTACACATATTTCTTATTTATACAAATAAATAAAATTGAATTGTCTGTTTCTAATATCCAAGTAAAAGATTTTCATAGTCATATGGTTACATAGATAATACCTATACCTAAAAATTAGTTTTAATATTCTCTGTGTGTCTGTTTGTTTCGGTTAATATTCAAAACGTTTGGACCGATTTTGATAATATTTTTCTACCAGGTACCAGTATAGTATTTTTGTACCAGTATCTTTGTTTGTACAAAGGGCGACTTAGGCTATATTCTATGCTAGTATTCCCACGGAAGCGGGTACTACATGGGTGAAACTGGAACATTTGCTAATATTACAATACGTCGTATAACTCTTTTAATGTGATAATATAATATAAGTTACTTAGTTAAAAGTAGACATATTAAAAACGATAATACTTTAATTTTCAAAAACTTTAATTTCCTATGCCTATAGTATACTGTAATAATAATTTGAATAAATAAAAAAAATTAAAGAAAAATAATCATTCGTTTAACGACCTTTGCTAAAAGTAATGGACATATTAACACAAAGCAATTAAACATACTAGTCACAGATAATATAGTTACGTACTTACTGTATTCCTTTTGTTCCTATCTTAACAGTTTTGTATTTTAGCGACTTAAAGGCGTATTACACTACACGATATTCAGGGCCCTGTAGCAAGGGTGGGCATGGCCCCTAACTAGGGAGCCGCTTATTACACTAGCCGGTCCATTTGGCCCTAACTCAGTTGTGGAGTGACGTACGACGTCGACGTTTTTATCGTAGCCTTTATATAAGAATTTTAATATGTAATTTCCAATAAAACTTCTTTAATCTTCGTATCTTTATTTTCGTAATATTTATGTTCTTTCTGCCATAAGTATGTACGGATTTTTAACCGACTTCAAAAAAGGAGGAGGTTCTCAATTCGTCTGTATGTATAATATTTTTTTTTTATGTATGTTCATCGATATTTCCGTCAATTATAGACGGATTTAAAAAATTTTTCTTTTGTTAGATAGAGTTTACTTCTGAGGTGGTCCCATTTTCACCAGGTCAGGATCTGATGATGGAATCCAGGAGAAATCAAGGGCAACCACCGAAAATTGCTCGTATGGTGTTGTTGTTACGTATAAATAATCATGTCTTACTCAGGTGTATGCTTCAGGGTGTCAACATCTGATGCTGCTATGCTGATGATGAAGTTCCAGAACTCCTTAACGGTTAGGAGTTAGCAGACAGTACTGCAATTGGTCGATGAAAACTATTTAGTAGTATGTATGGCTAACTTGTTGCTTGTGAGGTATGCTTGAATCAACATCTAATATTGCTGTGCTGATGATGAAGCTACAGAACTCCTTAACGGTTTGGAGTTGGGAGATAGTACTGCAATTGATCGATGGAAACTATTTAGTAGTATGTAGGGCTAATATGTTGCTTGTGAGGTATGCTTGAATCAACATCTAATATTGCTGTGCTGATGATGAAGCTACAGAACTCCTTAACGGTTTGGAGTTGGGAGATAGTACTGCAATTGATCGATGGAAACTATTTAGTAGTATGTAGGGCTAACATGTTGCTTGTGAGGTATGCTTGAATCAACATCTAATATTGCTGTGCTGATGATGAAGCTACAGAACTCCTTAACGGTTTGGAGTTGGGAGATAGTACTGCAATTGATCGATGGAAACTATTTAGTAGTATGTAGGGCTAACATGTTGCTTGTGAGGTATGCTTGAATCAACATCTGATGCTGCTGTGCTGATGGTGAAGCTAAAGAACTCCTTAACTGTTAGGAGTTAGGGGATAGTACTGCAATTGGTCGATGGAAACTAGGTAGTAGTATGTAGGGCTAAAGTGATACTTGTTAACCGACTTCAAAAAAAAAAGGAGGCAGTTTCTCAATTCGACCGTATATATGCTTTTGTTATGTTTGTTCGCGAATAACTTCGTCGTATAAGAAAACATTTTGAAGATTCTTTATTGTTGGAAAGAAGATATTTCAAAGTTGGTTCCATGATAAGGAAATCAGAGTTTGATGATGGCAGATCAGAGAAATCAAGGGGAACTTTTAAACATCGTAGGGGCGACTACTGCGTTTGTAAGTTTTTTCATTAAGTATTTTATTAAAGCACTACAATTCAATAAAGGTCTGCAGTAGATCTGATGATGGAACAGAGACGCTCCAGGGAACTCTTCAACGATTTACTGCAGCTACCTTATGTTTGAGCTTGATTAATCTGTATTGACAAGAACTTTACATCTAGATGGATTATTAAGACTGTCATTAGGGGTCTGATGATGAAGACGAAGACAGTTTAGGGAACTTCTCAACGGTTTAAAGTTGCTACCTCGTGCTTGGACTTAATTCATTTATATTAATGCGAACTTTGCACCCATATGGATTATAATGAAGGTCTGCAGTAGATCTGATGATGGAGACCATAGACAGTTGGGGAATCCCTCAATGATTTACAGCATTAAATGAATCAAACTGAACCGGTGAACACGGGTTTCTTCGGTTTCATTTGATAATCGCTCACGAATCAAAGAATCAAAGAAAAACGATGGTCACGATCTTCTTGACTTTCGTTAGTTAATCTATTTGATATATAAGCTCTCATAGCCGACAATCTATTTTTGCGCTCCTCTGGCGTTTCATTTATTTTCCTCTTATTAGCTTTTTTTAAATTTTGTGTAATCGTTTTCGTCTATCATTTTCTGTCTCGAGTAAACGACGTCTCCTCATTCGAGAAGCATCCTTGCTCGTCTACCCATCACTTAAAATCGTAAAATAAAATAATTTTTAACAAAAAATAAACCGACTTCAAACAGTAAACTAAAAAGCAAAAAATAAATTTACTTCCCACAAAGTCATATGTATTTTAATTTAATTAAATAGAAATGATTAAATATTTATTTTATAATTTTGAAGTCGGTGCCAAGTAAATGCTACAACAACTTTACTACAATATCAAATCACTAAGTAAACACAATATTATTAAAAATATCAAAGCAATTACAAAACAATAACAGTATTAGAAAAATATATGAATCGCTAATTAGTAGTAGTAGCATTTACTTGGCACCGACTTCAAAATTATAAAATAAATATTTAATCATTTCTATTTAATTAAATTAAAATACATAGAACTTTGTGGGAAGTAAATTTATTTTTTGCTTTTTAGTTTACTGTTTGAAGTCGGTTTATTTTTTGTTAAAAATTATTTTATTTTATAATTTTCTATGACTTGGATTAAAGTCTCTTTTTGTTAACTGCACGACATTGGTGATAATGGAAGGGAAGTAGACCTACTATACCACGTTGGTCTGACGTGTTGGTATAGGGTTTTATTTCGAGATTTCCTTTTCTGGTATAAATATTATGTGCATATTAAACCCCTTAATCGACTTTTACGACACCAAAAAGCTCATCAAAATTTGCCTGGAAGATTTTACGCTTCATCGTCGTAACATCGATGTCAAAAATATTGGACCGATGTCCTAAAAAAAAAAAGCTCATCAAAATTTGCCACGACAATTTATATCGTAACACCGATGATGTTCGACGATATCGATATTTCTATAACATCGATGATTTCCTAACATCGATGTTCGGTGTTCGATGAACATCGATGTTCGGTGTTCGATGAACATCGATGTTCGGTGTTCGATGAACATCGATGTTCGATTAACATCGATGTCAACATCGATGTCATGTCAACATTTGGGTGAGCTGCGGTCGGCGCGCTCCTCGCATCACTCCGTCCGGGGCGACAGTGGGCGTAAGCACGCAACACCCGCAGCCCACCCGAACACCACGTCGTCGCCTTCGTCGTTGGACCGACCACCGTAGCAAGGTTACTTGTCATCAGTGGTCGGCCCGACGGAATATCCCCTACTTGGGATCAGGTTTACCCTCGCATATTCCGGCATATAGCGTGGCGTTGCGTCGCTGCGGTTTGTTTACGCCATGCTGACGAATAGGTTTATCCTCGCCTATAGATGTTTCACACCGAAATATATAGTTTTTGATACGATTTTCGATATTGGATATTTTGTATATCTGTATTTGATATATCGGTTAAAAATATCGATACTTTTGCACAAGCCTAGTCGCGCGTAGATTTGTTTCTGCCGTGCCACACGTCGTCGCGTCATACGTTACTGCCACAATTCGCTCAGTAAAAACCGCTCCCTTTACCGCCGAATACGACCTCTCATGGCGTCATTGAACATTTTAGTAGCAACCTACCGCTCGTTGCTCCGCGCTAAGATACCGCTGATAGCAGCGTGTTCGTGGCCAAGTCGTAATGGTAAATGGTAACTGCCGTTCATGCATGTTTATAATGCAAGAGGCATAGCGTTACCTACGTTATGTGGGGTTTGGGCCTGCGGCTCTCTCATTCACCAAACGAACAGAAATCTATCAGCGGCGTGCTCCTACTAATAATAATATTCATTTCAGTTATTTATATAGATACACAAATATGCAACTTCGTCTAGGGATGCTCGATGTTAGAAAAACATCGATGTTAACATCGATGGCATAATCGAAACCTCAACATCGATGTTCGATATTCATCGAACATCGATGTTAGACAACATCGATGTTAGGAAAACATCGATGTTATTATCGAAAGTGTATAACATCGATGTTACGTGTTAATATTTGACTGCGAAATAATATTCGCTGGGCAATTTTTTTCTTTTTAGTACAGTCAGTACAACAGATACGTTTTATTGCGTGAATTATCATCGATGGCCGATTCCCCTAACATCAATGTTACGACATTAAATTATCATCGATGTTACTATATTTTGCCAACATCGATGTTTTCCTTTCAACATCGATGTTTTCTTTTCAACATCGATGTTTTCCCTTCAACATCGATGTTAAAAACATCTCGATGTTTTCCTTTCAACATCGATGTTTTCCCTTCAACATCAGATGTTAAAAACATCGATGATGAATTCCGTTAACATCGATGTTACGATGTTTTGCCTATAGCAACATCGATGTTAAAACATCGATGTTTTTCCTTTCAACATCGATGATCATCGAACATCGATGTTCATCGATTATCCCTAACTCCGTCAGTCATCACTGTTTTGTCCCCATGGGTAGATGTGTTATATCCTCACTTCATTTATAGCTGCCCGTGTAATGGAACTTGTCCTGAGCGTCTGGACTTATTTTAATGAGTGGCAGCCATTACAAAAAAATGGCAAAAATAGAATGTCGCGATTTCACAAACAACAATTTGTGTAATAATTTAAATAGCAGAGAACTACACAGCCTATTCTCTAGGTCATGGATGCACAGACCGCGGGCCGCATGCGGCCCGCCGGTCGAATACTGGTGGCCCGTTGTGATGTAACGAATATTCGCATTCACATTCGCGAATATTCGCATGTTTTTTGCATATTCGCTTTCGCATTCGCGAAATTATTGCGAATATTTTTGCGTGTATATTTTTTTTATGTAGGTAATAATAGTTGGTTAATATAAGAAAATCCAATTCCATTAATTTCTTATGTTTTTAATGCAATAAAAATAACTTAACCTCGTAATCACATTATCGGTCTTCACTTTATCAATTGGTATCATTTATTTATTTAACTTTAGGCAATGAAACTTAACAATCAAACTTATAACAATTTAAAAAACAAAACTATATACTAAATGGCCTAAATGCAATGTAATCAAACAATAATAATCTGCTATGAATTTTTACCAAAGTTTAATGTTATAATTATCTTCTTCAACAAAACTAAAAATACTTCTACAATTAATATTTATTTAACTTTGGGTAATGAAGCCTAACAATCAAATTGTCATAAGAATTTAACAAACAAAACTATATAGTAAATGGCCTAAATGCAATGTAAACAAACAAAAATAATCTTCTATGATTTTTTACTATAATTAAAATCAAATAAAAGCTTAATATGAGTTGCTGTCATCATAATCACAAAGTGTTTATAGTATATCTATATTATATAGTTTATAGTATTTATAGTATAAATATAATCATTTTACATAAGAGAAGTCTTTTA
Source organism: Lymantria dispar (assembly GCA_032191425.1). Taxonomy (NCBI): domain Eukaryota; kingdom Metazoa; phylum Arthropoda; class Insecta; order Lepidoptera; family Erebidae; genus Lymantria; species Lymantria dispar. Next base: position 12,280,211 of record CM063454.1, on the reverse strand, counting down.
CTTTAATAAAGCTAAAAAATTTAATTGTTATTAGAACTTGTGACACAAAATTTTAATGCAATTGAAACTATTAAAATTAAATTCTTCTATTAAACTTTTCTCAGTCTTTAGATATATTTTTAATATTTAAATTATCAAACAAAAATTATATTCTTCTACAATAGACCATTAAATAGTTTAACTCTAAACAAAAAAAAATAATAAAAAAATAGATTCTCAAACAAAAATACTTCTCTCCCTTAAAAAAATAACAGTTAATTATATATATTTTTCATATTAATAATTGAACTTCAGTAGGGGAATATTAAACTTTAAAAATAATAGTTTTGATGCCTTGTCTGCTTCAAGTTTGTTTCGATGTGGCGTGTAAATAAGTCCAGCACCACTAAATATGCGCTCGCTGGGGACACTCGTTGGTGGTGTAACTAAATAATGCCGAACTTTTTTTTTTTACGGGTGGGCTGCGGTCGGCGCGCTCCTCGCACCACTCCGTCCGGGGCGACAGAGAGGCGTAAGCACGCACACCCACAACCCACCCACGATGCACGTCGCCTTCGTCGTTAGGCCCACCACCGGAGCAGGGTTACTTGTCATTAGTGGCCGGCCCGACGGAATACCGCCTACTTGGGGTACCCTCCCATCGACTGACGTCACGCGGTCGGCCTCTCAGCGGGTGACAGACTAACCCCCGGTCACGTCACCCGCGGCCTCGGATAAGGAGGCATGAGGCGCAAATACTCGCACCTACGCCGCTCCAGTCGCCGGCGGCGGATCGCCTCATCGTGGCTGCGCTCCTCGCGTAGGCGATCCGCCGCCTCCTTCTGCGAGACAGTGATCTCGACCGCGTCCCAATTCCTGACGCTGCCAACCATCGCCCTGGCGATAGTCGGCAGCGTCAGGTCGGCACCGATGATTGCGACGAGTTCACGGCGCTGCTCTGCCCAAGCGGCGCAGGCCTCGAGCGTATGCCGCGCCGTGTCCTCGTCGCAATCGCAGTGGTGGCAGGACGGTGTACTCTCCCTCCTAACGACCTTGTGCAGGTACTTGGCGAAGCACCCGTGCCCCGTCAATACCTGCACTAGTCGGAAGGAGAGTACCCCGTGCCGCCTTTCCAACCACTGCATCAGCACCGGCCGGAAGGCCTCCACGGTTCGCACCCCGAACCAAGGCCTCTCCAGCTGGACTGCCCAACGGGCAATGACGTCCTGGCGGGCGTCGACGCGCCAGGCGGTGAGCTCCCTTAGTGAGACTACACCGACCTCCGCTCGCACTCGCAACACCCGCCGGTACAAGCCGGCGAGCATTTCCGCCTCCAGGTCCCACGGGGGAGTCCCGGCCAATAGGCACGCTGCCTCCGTCGCCACCGTGCGGTATCCGCGTATGGCCCTGACCGCCATGGCCCTCTGTGGTCGCCACAGAAGAGCCCTGAGTTGGACGGTCAGGGAACCCGCCCACACCGGTGCGCCCATACAGGGTCATCGACGGATGACCCCCGCGTACAGCCGTCGGCACGTAGCACTCGGTCCGCCCACGTTCGGCATAAGCCATGACAGGGCGCACGCTGCGCCGACGAGCCGTGGGGCGAGCCTGCGGAAATGCTCCCGGAACCACCATTGCCCGTCGAGCACCAGGCCCAAGTACCTCATATGGGCCCGGATGCTGATGTCAACCGAATGGACGGTGATCGAGGCGCCGATGAGAGGGCTCATACGGCGCCCATGGAACAAGAGGGCCTCTGTCTTGTCCAGGGCGACCCTCAACCCCAGCGCCTCGATCCGCCTGACGATCTCTTCGGTGCCTAGAGTCGCCAAGCTTGCCGCCTCTTCTAGCGTCCCACCACGGGCTGTGACGAGCGTGTCGTCGGCGTAACAAATCACGCCCAGCCCGGGCGGGAGGCTCCCCCGTAACGCCCAGTCGTAGCCGATGTTCCACAGGGTGGGTCCGAGAACCGACCCCTGTTGGACACCGCACGACATAGACGTTCGCACAACGACCCTATTCGGTTGGTACAGAGGACGCTGCGCCCCTCCAAATAGTCTGCCACTAGCCGCCTCAGGTAAGCTGGCACCCCATGATACCGGAGCGCCGCCCTGATGCAGCTAAATGGCAGACTATTGAATGCGTTGGCGATGTCCAGGGACACCGTCAACAGCACTCCCCCGCCGGTGACGGCCTCAGTTACCGCGGCCCTCAGGCGCAACAGAGCCCAACAGAGATCTTTCTTTGTTCACTTTCCCCCAAGTTAAAGGGTCAACGTCATTTGCCACACGTTTATACTGAATATTCGCATTCGCATTCGCGAATGTTGGCAGCAGATATTCGCATTCGCATTCGCGAATGTCCAAAATACGACATTCGTTACATCACTAGTGGCCCGCCGACAGCAAAAATAATACTCTCTTGCAAAATTCTTTTTCAATTTTAATACATTATTATCAATTCTTTATTGTCTTTAATTACCTATACTTCTGGCGGCCCGCCATCAGTTCATGATTTGCCCGAGTGGCCCCTAGTCTTAATAAGTCTGTGCATCCCTGCTCTAGGTGATCGCATAGCATGATTTTACGACTATCCATGTTTTTGAGATGAACGCTGCCAAACAAACAACTTGAACAATCTTTAACTTTATTAATCACATGCCCATTATCCTGTCGTTGTTCTACAGTTTGCAGGATTGCTTTTTCTTAATGTTATATATTAAATCTGTTATCCTCGATAACTATAAAACTGTTTAAAATCGTATCAATGTAGCGTTTTTAAAACGCAGATCGCCTATTTCTACCTATTAATGATATTAAGAGAGAAATGCGCTGCATCAGACAGAGTGTAATCGTTTAACCTTCTAAAACTCAAACGAATCTACATGATTTTTAAATGTACATAAATGTATGCTCTGATTATTATACACTTCGACGAAATATATTACTAACGACTGCATTTATTACTAACAGAATTCTGTTACAAAAGTACCAGTTGAAACGTTGTCGTAAAACATTATCAAGAGCAATATTTCAATGTATTGCAGGTAACATAGGCGGTTTTATCTTGCACTTTTACGCAATTCCTTTTGTAACAATTTTCGGTTCGTAACACAAAAAAATGCATTCTCATGAGCACAGTTTTATCGTGTAGAGATCTCCAATCCTACTTGAGAAGTAATGATTTCAAAGTTGTCTTAGGACGGTGTAGTGCTATTTGTTTTCTTAATAATAAGGTGTCTCATTTTAGTGGTCTCCAATAGGAAATATGCATAAAACTCCAAAATGAACAAATTATTGTTATTTGTAATCTTTATTGCTTAAAAACGTACCTATACAATTATTTTTAGATTTTATCATTATTTAATAATTAAATTTAATTATCAAAAAGTGCCTTATTTTGAGATTCGCGCGCAAAATTTCTGTACGCACCGCATTGGTTGGAGGACTATGATGTCACGTTTTGAACACGTGACTGCCGAGTCTTCTAGTTAGGGCTGTCGATAATTAAAAAAAATAGTTTTTCGATATATCGATATTTTTAAATATATCAATATCGGAGTTCGATATAACGAAAAAAAATATCGTTAATTCGATATTTTCCCCATGACCACTCTTTAACTTCGTTCATTGCGGGGTTGCCGTGCCGAGCTTTTTTTTATCAAATTCTAGGAGTAAGTGATAACTGATCATCAATTTCATGCCAGCGCTTTTACAGTAGATTAAGTTTACAGTGATTTTGTAGAATAAATACTTTACAAGAAAAGATAAATCACCAAATTTATTCAAATAAATATCGACCCTCGATACTTACTTTTTACTATCGATATATCGTCCAAAAAAAAGTTCTGTATAAAGTATCGATATTTTTAAATAATAATATCGATATTTTGACATATCGTTATTTTATCAACAGCCCTCCTTCTCCTTCTGATATCAAGTTGTTGTTTGTATGTTTCTAGTGATTATTTTGTGTTGTTATTTCATAATAAGTTATTAGTTTTCTGTGTTCAAGTATTAATCTTTGTGAATAAAAGTCTTATTACAATGACTGAAACCGGTTTCGTCAAAGTACAGTCAGATAATCTTCCTAAAATAGACGTGTATATAATTACAACGTATTTCGCGTCTAATTCAGATTTTAGACAGACATTAAGTCTGTTAAACTCGGAGGAATAAAAGCTGCAAGGTAAATAAGATATAATATATTTAATAATCGTAATAATAAAAATATCGATATGTCGAAAACGATATTTATAAAAATATCAACAGCCCTAGTTGACAGCCCTAGCAACTTGTACGAGTGTCGAGGACTCTAACGTCACAGAATACGCGCGCCGAAGTAGTCGCATTTACATCGCCCATAAAGTACAGCGATTTTTAAAAATGTTTTTTAGCGTAATGGTTTATATTTTGTATGTGTTATATTTATTTCTAGTAATGTAATAACTAGTAGAAACGTTAAAAAAAATCATGCATATTCCCTATTGTTAAAAGGGCGCATATGAATTTCGCGTTCGTGACAAGCGAAAGTTAATTATTAATAAATTAATTACGTTATATGGAGAAACATCGAGGAGGAATGGCGTAGGTAGATATCGTAACGTGGGCGCTTTAAATGAATGTGTGGTAACTAATAAGAGCTCTCTGTAACTGTGTGTAATACCTACTCTCTCATATCATCATCATCTCAACTCATATATGTCCCACTGAGCTCAAACCTCATCGGTAATGGAAGGAAAATTGATCTACTATAACATGCTAGTCAAACGGGTTGATATAGGCTTTTATTTAATGTGTTATTCTCTTATAGAAGATCATAGAAATGATCAGCATATCATATACCTTAGTAAATTTTTACGACATCCACGGCTTGGAAAAGGGGTAATGAATTGTATTCTTACTGCGTCACCACACGCAGGAGTTATTAAGTCATCATCATCATCTTGCTCTTATCCCAATTACTTGGGGTCGACGCAATATGTCATCTGTGTTGACATATTGCAAAAAGTTTCGGCAATGACTTTTATGACCGGCCGCCTGCTTGACGTCAACCCTCCTTGGGAATGTAATCGTTGACCCAGGAGTTATTAAGTACTTATCACTATTAATAAACCTGTTTTTAATGGTAAATTTACGTATTTAATATGTGCATAATTTGTTACAATATAATTAACTTTATTATGGCACTATTGTTAATTTTCACAAATTATAATGTAACAGAAAAACCAAACTGTAATTTCATGCTAGTTACGTGCATGGGTGCGTAATTCGTTGTTCTTTTTTATACAAAACACCCCCCCAAGTCCAATCTGTTCGGGGCGACGGATGGGCGAACCTACCGTGGCCCATAACCCTCCGTGTTTCCTTCTCTACCCATCGCAATTGAACCGATTCCTTGAGATCAGTAGCCGAACCGGGCGGCAATGAGAAACACCAGAAAATAATTCTTGTGCGAGTATTACGATAGGCTTTACAAACGAACGATAGACACTAATTATGCCTTGACTAAAAACAAGTTGTCCTACGTGGGAATTGAACTCTTTTCGCATTATACAGTGCGGACGTTATATACTTACGTATATTATATTGTAGGGCACCATCTCAGCCATTACTCTATTTATACAATCAGGTATCATTGTACCACGTTATTATAGTTTTGTTCCTAGCAAGTATTTATTATTCCCAAGCTCTGCATAAGAACACTGTAAAATGAATACATATGTGTATTAATTAATATATGCTATAAAATTATCATCTCAGGCCCCATAAGTGCCACTATTGGGCTGGTGCCTACTGGACAATGGCAGGGCAATTTACCTATTAGGTATACCGCGCTGGTCGTATTGGTATCATGTCGAGTTTCTATTCACCTACATAGATTTGTTTTATTGTAACCCTTAGACGTCTTTTGTGTTTTTTGGCAAGTGGTGAATTGTATTCTTACTCAGTCAACACAGAACGTACTATATAATAAAACGTAACAATACAAGAACATGCTTCGTATACGGATGAAACAATGAAAGTTACTTTTTATTGAGCTCGCAATAAAACGTTTTACATAATAGTGTTTTAGATTTTATTTGCGTATTTTACGCGATCAGAAATCGAAAGATATAAATGTTGTCTAATCGTATTTGTTCTTTATATTTTTGTGATGTTCAAAGATAACATTTAGCAAATTGTATCTTTAAATGGTTTACAGAAATTGAAGTTTATATAACATCCGTATTTTGTCTTGGAAATTGATTATCAATTTTAGTTTTTGTATTTAAAATGCTGTAAACTTGTATTAATTAGTGTTCAGACCTCTACCGAGCTTTCTCACGGGCTGGCTACGGACGTCGAGGAATTCGGTACCAGTAGCTGGCCCAATGGTGAAGAGGAGTGAATACGATGGGTTATGGAACGGCGCGCCGCCCCCTTCATCACCCCGAACAGAATGGACGGCGTGTGTGCTGACCAGCCCATCCAAAGAAAAGCCACCCCTTATTTTGTTCGTGGGCGTCGTAAGAGACGGCTAAGAGATATTATCTGTATATAACACTGTGCAATCTAAATCTTAACAAAACAAACAAAATATAAATCTTATATCAGTCCGACTAGTGTGGTATGGTGGGCCATTTTTCCTCCTATTATGGAGAAAGCTTAAGCCCAATAGTGGGATGTTTATGAACTGAGAATATGAAATGCTGATGAATACTTATTGACAGCTTAAATAAAAAGTATTTTACTACCTTTTATTTACTTACTAGCTGACCCGGCGAACTTCGTATCGTCATAATGTTGGGGGACGTCGGTCGATGGGAGGGTCCCCTAAAAAGGGGGGGGTATTCCGTCGGGCCGACCACTGACGTCAAGTCACCCTGCTCCGGTGGTCGGCCCAACGACGAAGGTGAAGTGCATTGCGGGTGAGTCGCAGGGGTGCATGCTTATGCCCCTCTGTCGCCCCGGACGGAGAGATGCGAGGAGCGCGCCGACCGCAACCCATCCCCAAAATTAAAAAAATTTTTTTTTCGTAAATATATTTTCTAAATTTCCGAAAATATAGCCTCTTATGGAAGAATCATTACGGCTTTGTCGGTAAAGATTCAATCGTCATGGTCGCGCTATTGTTAATGATGATTTAAAGCGAATAAAAATGACTGATTTTTAATTTCTGACAAAATTATAATTATTAAATTTTCAACCATACTTAAGCATAGACAAAATTACGTTTAGCTGTCATTTGCGTTTAGTTATTACATATCAAAAGCGTTGTTGTTATACCACGTTTCATAGTGACTTGTATTCTCTTTGACGTTTTATGTCACGTCCCACGGGATCACGTTCGAATGGGATAAAAAGTATGTCCGTCTCCTGGTTCTAAGCTGCCTCCCCACCAATTTTCAGCCAAATCGGTACAGCCGTTCTTGAGTTATAAATAGTGTATCTAACACGACTTTCTTTATATGTTTTAGGTTATTTAGGTTACAGTTGCTGGACACTAACCGGTTCCGCTACCCGCGTTCTATTATGCCTAGATCACTTACAAAATGGTAAGCGTCATACCAAATCCAACATAATTTTTAAAATTGAATGCGTAAACACTATGTCACAGTACCTATAATCTATCAATATGTATTATTTTAACAATATTATGTACTAGCAACCCGCCCTCGCTTCGCTTCGGTTTCAGTCGCTTAAACCCGCGTAGTTCCCGTTCCTGTGTGAATACCGGGATAAAATATAGCCTATGTTACTCCCTGATATTATAGCTTTCCATTGGTGAAAGAATTTTTGAAATCGATTCGGTGGTTTAAGCGTGAAAGCGTTACAAACAAACAAACAAACATCCTTACTTTCGCATTTATAATATTAGTATGGATTATATACATTATCCGTGTGGTGTCGGAGTAAGAATACAACTTACCACCCCTTTTCTAACTTGTGGCTGTCGTAAAATACGACTAAGAGACTATAATATGCAGATAACATATTATATTATAACAAGATAATATGCAGAAAACATCTATGCAAGGGAAGAAAACTGAACATAAAACCCAATATCAACTCGTCTGACCAGCGTGGTATAGTAAGTAAATTTCCCTCCTATTGTGGAGGAGACCCGAGCCCACCGTGTGGCAATCATTAATTCGGATGATGATCACTAGGGACTGGATAATATGCAACATAAAAAGCTTGTTATAGGGGAAGTCCGGGCAAAGCGGACACCTTAATGTTTGATGGGCTATAGTTAGATAACCAATGGGCATATAAATAAAACAAATGTTTATTGAGAATAATCATTTATTAAAGTTTTTAATATAATTAACAAAAATTGCTTAATAGTAGTCCCTTAATTTTAATTGTCAATAATATTGCAACATACCAGTATCCACTTTGCCCCATAGGTCGGGCAAAGTGGATAGGATGATAGGGCAGAGTGAACATAAATACTTAGCCTAATTTTAAACTAATCACTGCAGATATAACAAAGAAATAAGCCTTTATAATCATTCATAAATAATATTTTTGTGAATCCATTGCTTACATTTATCATATTGGATCCAATTTTAGTTATCTCTATGTAGTTCTCCCCAAAATAATAGCATACACACTGTTCTTCTTTGTTTTCCTTACCACTATTCTTACTCTTATCTTTAAAAATTATATTTTTGATGGTTTTAGTATTTTGATTTTTCTTTGTCGCAGTGTTTAAATTTATATTCATGTTTTTCATTGCTTGGCACAGCGAATACCCTATCCACTTTGCCCGTGTTCAGTTTGCCCTACATCTACTCATTTCATTCAACCTAAGCTAAAACCAAATGAAGTGACGACAAAGTATTTGTTCTCTCAGAATAAATACCTGAAAATATGCACTAAAAGAACATAATCGTACTAAACAATATGTTTAACTTTTACATGAGTTATTAAAGTATTACGTACCTTGAAAAGTAATAAGAAAACTTAAATATTTGGTTTTTTCGATTTTTTCTCTGGAATGCGATGCGATCTTGTGCTAGCTTTGTTTGCTCACGAATGCGGATGAGGGAGAGGGTGTAAAGGCACGAGGTGTGCTTATTCTAATGTGTTCTTGACGAGAAATAAAGGGTATTCACTTTGCCTGGTCTATCCACTATGCTCGGATTTCCCCTATGCTTGCAAATATGCATGAAAAATGCTTAAAATATGCACAAAAATTGGCAGAATATGCAAAATTAAATGATAAATTTTAAGTATAAATATAAAAGGAAAAAAGTAAATTTTCATTTTTTTACTTCAAACTCAGTATACAATTATTAATAATCCTTTAAAAGGCTATAATAGATACAAAAACATTACATGATGTTAAATATGTTTAATATTTTTGTTAACGTAAATAATCAAGTATTGTAATTTGTTCCAAATGTTCATTGGTAAGGTTGTGTCTTCGATGTTATTATGTAATTCGCGAATCCGACCAAAGTTACAATTATTATTCAATCGCCCTTATATTTTGTGACTATTAAATTTGGTCGTATTCGCGATATTATCACATTTTAACGTATTTAGGAACGCAGAGTGAGTACACTTCACGCGGAAAAATAATGGAGTGTACCGATTACCTATATGCATTATAATTAGATCTTAGGTAAAATATGCTATTGCCGCTGAAATAAGCTTAAATATGCAAATGCATAAGCAGATATGCAAATGCATATAATCCGGTCTCTAATGATCACACTTTAAAAACGTATCAAAGCGTATAAAAATACATTTAGGTTACAGCTAAATACGTAACATATCTTCTGCTAACGGTGCGAAGTATTTCATATTAATATTTTTTTCAATATTTGTCCCAGCCGATCACGATTTCGTAGATATTTGGAAATTTCCGTAACGCCTTGTTTACCTACAGCTGATCCGCGCACAAACCGCGCTGTCTCCACGGACATCAAGGATTCAGAGATTTTTTTTTCAGAATTCAGATTCATTCACACCGAGACAGCGTCTTGTGCTATACAAAGCACAAGTTCGTCCTCATGTGGAGTACTACTCACATCTCTGGACAGGTGCGCCCAAATATCAGCTAGACCCATTTGACTCCCTGCAAAGACGGGCTGTTCGAATCGTCGGGGATCCCAATCTTACGGACAGATTCGCTGGAGCAGCGGAGAGACTTTGGGTCACTCTGTGTACTCTACCGACTCTTTCACGGGGAGTGCTCCGAGGAACTGTTTGACTTGGTACCACCGTCACCATTCTACCAACGTACCACTCGACATCGTAGCAGGGTTCATCTATTTCACCTGGAAACGTTATGGTCTTCAACTGTACGTTTCCAGCGATCATTTCTCCCACGTACGTGTAAGCTCTGGAATGAACTACCTGCTGCTGTGTGCTGACAGTCAAGTTACTATCGTATGCGCAGTTTAATTTAATTATAGTTACTTATCTATATATATAAAGTGCCATATATATATTTGACTTTACAGTGAGCGATTATAAATATGTGTATAGGTGATGGGCCCGACATCGGTCACAAAAAAAAATATAAAAAGTTACCGAGCCACACAAATTGTCTGCCAAATTAGATTAATTGTTAAATTAACATTTTTAGTAAACGATGGCAAAATATATTCTTAGTTTTATATAAGCTACAATAAGAAAAATATTTTTATTAATTTTATTCTGGTTTCAATTCGCTTAAATTATTTTAATTTAGTTGCAATTTCTCTTTAATATTGTAATTTTAATCTATGTGAGCGATTAGCTTATTTTTAAATTTTAAAATTTCTCTGCCACGTAACACAATTGTATAATCTCAGTTGGTATAAATAGCTTCGATTATTATTCACTTTTTCTATAATAAATCCCCCACAGTAGTCTAGAATCTAAAATATAATTATTAGCAATCAAAATCACCATTTTCACATATAATTAATTTAAAAAAGTTGGCGTTGATTCCGCATCAAATTTAACTACTGAGTGTAGTAGTAGAGGTTTTTGACATTTATACTCATTATGATTTCTGATGTTACCGCGAGTATATATTAATTTATAGTCACTGTTCTACTCCAGCAGGGAGCAACTTACCTTAATCAATTTTAGAAGGCTTGCGACTAACCTGTGGCTACTGGGATTTATATATATATATGGACTGAAGAAAAAGGTTCTATGGCAGGCACGAAGAAGAGTTATCTATAAAATTTGACTACAGAAATGGCAGAGTAATTTAAGTACCAACCACATCCTACGAATGATAATTTAATTTCTACGGTATTTCTGCGCATAGGTATGTGTAGAAAGAATCTAAAAATAGTATCTATTACTAATACATTATATAATAGACTAAAAAAAAATAATTAAACAGAAATAAAACAAGTTGGTAATTAAATAAAAACGGCATTAATATTTTATATTGCACACAGTTTTAATCAATCCAAAATCAAATGTGCTAAGTTACAACGAAGCGCGTATTGTTAGAATAATTCGAAAATGAATACACATTAACGAAATGCTCATAGATGATGTAATAGAAAAAAATATGTATGCAATGATTATATATATAGAGATTATATATATATATATATATAGAGAGGCTAACCGCGCGACGGCGACCGACGTCCCAGGTCGAGAGGTTACCCGAAAGGGTATTCCGTCGGGCCGACCACTGACGACAAGTGACATCTGCTCCGGTGGTCGGCCCAACAACGAGGTGACGTGGGTACGGGTGGGTTATGGGCCCGCGCGCCGTCCTTTCATCGCCCCGGACGGACAGGACCGCGCGTGCGCTTACCATAGCCCACCGAAAAAAAAAAAAAAAAAAAAAAAAAAAAATGCAATGATTATATACTTGAAACTTTTGTCTCTGACTTTAATAATTTTAAATCTTTAAAAATCACGAGTGAAATTCGAGCAGTGATACATGTATGTACATACTACCTCGTTTTGTCAAGATAAATCATTTCTTAATCTTTATATATACAATTCTTATGTCCGTGTGTATGTGACTGAATTCTGCCTAAATAGCTGGACCAATTTCGATGAATTATTTTGTGTGTCATTCAGTGGATTCAGAAATGATTAAGGTTAAAAAGGTTAAATATCTGGTTGACCGAGCTTCACTTGGCATATTTTTATCGAATTTAATTAGATATATATTACTAAAAAATAATTAATAAATAATGAAAAATATATAAAAAATTACAAAAAGAGAATAATAATAACACCGAGATTCGAACCAACGCTGTTTGATTGAAAAAATACCAAAATTAAAACATAAGAATCTGAGCTATCGTAACTCATGACGTTGCCATCGAAATTTGAATTCATATTCTTTTAAAATTTAATGTCATTGTTTATTTTGCTAAAAACACGGACAAAACAACATTTTCTATAAATAAAACCTAGCTAGATCGATTTTTTGGACCCGAATCCTCTAGTATGCCAAGTTTCAACAAAATCGTTGGAGCCGTTGCCGAGATCCTGAATATATATATATATATACATATACAAGAATTGCTCGTTTAAAGATATAAGATATTTTGGAAAATTACTAAATATATGACATCACACTAGGAAGAGGTGCTCACAAATGTGACTAACTGTAACAAGGATGAGAGTGGGGTCAAAAAATCATAAAATTAGTATGACGTACTTTATGGATGAACCCTAAGAATAAATTTCACCACCCCCAATTAAGATTGGGATAGCTCATGGGTGTAGTAAAAAACGAAAAAGGAATATAATATGCAGGCAAACTTGATATAACATTGTATACTAACTCGTCTGGCCAGCGTGATATAATAAGTCCATTTCCTTCCTATTATGGAGGAAGCTCAATTATAACAGTTGGACGTTTATGAGTTGAAATACTAACGATGTTGAACACATAATTTATTTTTTATACTTCGCAATCATGCGAATCCGGTCATAATTGATATTGATGAATGTAAAACCGCTATGATATGATGTAAGATGGGGCTTCATTGCCAAAGCCACATGCTGCAAGTAGTTTTATTATCATTCAACATATAATTAATCACTTGTAATAGGTAACAATTTATTTTAGATCGTAATTGAAAGATTTATTACATACGTTTAGATGACGCACGCACGCACGCACGCACGCACGCACGCACGCACGCACGCACGCACGCACGCACGCACACACACACACACACACACACACAGATAGGGAGTAGTGAAGTGTATTCCTACCCTGGAGCTGACCCACACGGATATTTTTTATTAGATTAAGTTTTGTTATTATTTTTTTGGCACGCCCACAGAATAGTTCATTTACTCCCGTGGAGTCAATTACCGTCAGTTTCGGAACCATTGGCTTAGAGATTCACGCTTTTAAATTAGAACACAGCATTTATAGTGTTCTAACTATCAACACTAGTGTCGAGTGAAATTAGTTCAGTAATTCTTTATTTCATTCACAAGTTTTTGTACCAAGTTTGGCTGTAGTTAATAAATTATATAAATTATATATATAAATTATATATATAACTTATATATACAGGGTGTATCAGGTTATGGGGCAACTGGTCAAAAGGGGGCTAGGCAATGGTGGTAGGAAGCCATGAAAAAAATTTGAACGAAAAATATCGATTCGTTAAGGAATTAGAGACATGTAAATTTTCAATTTTGTCATCGTTTTTTCGTGTAAAACTGATTGAAATGTATAAAGTCAATGATACTTAATACGCAACATACTCATACTTTGTTAAATGTTCAATAGAAATTGAATAAATCAATGATTACATTCACATAAGCAAGACAAACTTCGCTTTAAAACAGCTGATCGGCCTATGGCCTTTGACTGCTCGCGCGATCGTAGGTACAATCTACGATGTCTTTGAAACGTTTGCGCAATTCTAGGTATGAATGAATGAAATTATACTGGCGAAGATTTACATGCCTACATGTATTTTGTCTGTATATGCCTACATAATACGTAACATTTAAGGCGTAGACTCTTAGACACATTTTTTTGAAATCACTATAACTTTTATGTTATATTGTTTTTTGTGTAATATACATTCTAATTACGATCTATGACCGTTAAACTACAACATACTCGAACAGTTGCCCCATAACCTGATACAGCCTGTATATATAAATTATAAATTTTTAGATTTTTGTTGATTTTTCAAAAACCGCTTGTTCCATTTCGATAAAATTTTCATGGCACTATTTGGGAATTATACCCTTTCCCACAAAAAAAGAATCATCAAAATCGGTTCATAAAATATTATAGCTATCCATTGGAGAAATAATTTTCGAAATCGTTTAAGCATGAAAGCGTAACAAATAATATTAGTAAGAATGTGTAATACTTGAGTAAACATCAGAAATAGTTTTCTTAATTGTTCTATTGTAGTGCTCGTGTTTGCATTAGGCTCCTTAATCATATTGCCACACCTACTAATATATTAAATAATGTAATTAAATAGTAAATAAATAATGTTACATTATTACATTACGTATAATTTAAAGTTCAGACTATAAATCGCACAACTGACATAAAAGTATATGCCGTAATTTATTAACAAATAAAAACGAAAGTTACAATATACATTTTTGTAACGTAACTTTGAGTATTAATTGAATGTTATAATTTGAATTATAATAGACAAGTGTATTATGACTGTTATAGGGTTATAGAATAGATGATTTCAAAACGGAAATATTAATGTTTGTTTTGGCAATTTTTTTAATTTTACCGTCAAAATAATAAGAAGACATGATTAATTCATTAATGATGATTAGATAAATAAAGTCTGTGTGGTGACGGAGTAAGAATACAATACATCGCTCTCTATCTTGCCCATGGATGTCGTAAAAGACGACTAAGGGATATAATACGCATATATCATCGATGCAAGAGAAGGAAACTCGAAATAAAACCCTATACTAACCTGTCTGACCAGCACGGGACGCAATGGGACGTCTATGAGCTGATGATGATGATATAAATAAATTTAGGTCTTTCGTAATAGTTGAGAGCCCTACTATGCAATCTTGTAAAATTTGGTGGGATTAAAAGATTAGTTGCAAAATTTATTTGACTACTGAATAAATTCTTGAACAATAATTCAAGATGAACCAAATACGCATTGCTAAGGTTAACTCAAAAACAACTGGACAGATCTTGACCAAATTTATAGGTATTATAGGGATCTACCAAACAAAAACAGAAGCATTCACATCGATTCATAATTGGTTCAATGATCGCGTAACACACAAAAATACAGTCGAATTGAGAATCTCCATCTTTTTTTGAAATCGGTGAAAAAGCATAGTGACGATGTGTCAAATCCTCACGTTCTTCTAAGGTATTTTAATATTGCCAAGGAAAATACTCTAAATTAATGCCTGAGCAATATAGTTAAGTTTTTCTTAATCTATACCAATAAATAAAATTGGAGTGTCTGTTTGTAATGTCAAAATAATAGGCTTTTTTCATGCTCACACGGTTATTTGCACACCTATGCATAAAATAGCAATTAAAAAATTTTTGTCTGTCTGTCTGTTTGTTCCGGGTAATCTTCAAAACGGCTGGACCAATTTCAAAAATTCTTTCACCAATGGAAATCTATAATATCAGGGCGTAAACTAGGCTACATTTTATCCCGGTATTCCCACGGGAACGGGAACTACGCGGGTAAAACGACTATAACCTATAACCGAAGCGAAGCGAGGGCGGGTTGCTAGTATGCAATAAAACCCTTTTAAAGAAATACTACTCATCGGACTTATGAGCCACAATTAATGAGGCTGTTTCTAAAATTCATCATCTTTATCTCATCATCATCTAAGCCCTCATAAGTCCTATTATTGGGCTCGGGGCTCATCCACAATTAAAAGGGATTTTTTTATTGCAAGCAGTAGCAAACTAGCAAACAGTACACCTGATGGTAAGTGTTGCTGCTGCTGACGCACCTTTGCAAAGCCGCTGCCTACCGTAAAGAAAGTGAAGGGAATGTGAATGTATGTAATGAGGTTCGGTGATAATAGAACCCACCAAACGCAAACACCCTCAGCAAGTTGGGCTTCCGGCTCTCTCGCTCACCAAACGAAGCGCAGTAACAAATTGCTACTATTCGGACGTCGATTTTCTGCGAGAGTGTGGTATTACCCCGGACGGACCGGCCCGCGGCTGTAGACAGACAACTGTCAACAATGTGTTCTGTTATCAAATTGACCTAATTCATATATCCCGCTAGGTAGACGTGTTGGCATAAAACTTTACGTCGAATTTTCCTTCTTTTGCTTATATCTTATTTGCGTATCACCTTTAGGCGTCTTTAACGTCACCTACGGGCAAGAAAGAGATAGTGAATTGTAGGTAATCTTACTCCGTCACCACATAGAAGTTTGAAAGTCTTTACAAATAAATTCCCATGCAAGTTTTCAGAACAAGCCAACTGTATTTCATCACAGTCCGCATACGTCCCACTGTTGGGCTCGGACCTCCTCCACAATGAAAGGGAATTTAACCTATTATACCATGCTGGCCAGACATGTTGATATAGGGTTTCATTTCGAATTATTCTTCTCTTGCACAGAAGTTATGTGCATATTATATCCCATAGTCGTATTTTACGACATCCACGGGCAAGATAGGGAGTGATGAATTGTATTCTTACCCCGTCACCACACGGAAAATGAACTGAATTTAGGCTAGGAAAATGTATTTAAACGTCTAAAGCACGTGATATCTCAATTGGAACATGGGTTAATAGTACTACTATGAGAGTTGCAATTACTATGTTTCTTCTTTCACGGACACTCCAAAGTAAGTTTCCAGAAGTTCATCTGACTAATACATATGCTTTTTTTATATGGCCAGCGCTATGGTCAGCGCAACCTCCATCCGGCTCCATCCGGGGTAACGAAGAGGTGGCCCGCGGCCCGATAGCCCAACGTAGCTGGTCGCCTTCGTCATTGGGCCGACCACTGGTACCAGGTGCTTTGTCCTCCGTGGTATGCCTGACACATACATATGCCTGTAAGAACATAAGGTAAATATGGTAAGTATGATTTTAACTTGCGAAACGATGGAAGAGTTTTATCGGATTTGAAGATCTTATGATATAACCCCCTTCCCCTCGGACCTCGGTACTGTGCAGACGTGTTTTGAGATATTATTTAATGTGGTATCCTCATCTTTTCAGTTCATATACGTCCCACTGTGCAATCGAGCCTCCTCGGCGGGCGGGAGATTGACCTACTATACCGCGCTGGTCAGACGTGTTGATATAGGGTTTCAGTTCGAGTTTTCCTTCCCTTGCACAGATGTTATGTGCATATTATATCCCATAATCGTCTTTTACGACAACCACGGGTAAGAGAGGAGGTGGTAAATTGTATCTCACAAAAAACATAAATGTAAAAAAGGAGAGCCAAGTTCAATACAAAAATTATGCTTAGCTGTGGGCTCATTACATCAGTCATTTTATAAAATTATTCAACATATACAGGGTGTATCAGGTTATAGGGCAACAACTTAAAAGGGAGCTAGGCAATGGTGGTAGGAACCCATGAAAAAAATTTGAACGAAAAATATCGATTCGTTAAGGAATTAGAGACATGTAAAGTTTTCAATTTTGTCATCGCTTTTTCGTGTAAATCTGATTGAAATGTATAAAGTCAATGATACTTAATATGCAACATATTCATACTTTGTTAAATGTTCATTAGAAATTGAATAAATCAATGATTACATTCACATAAACAAAACAAACTTCGCTTTAAAACAGCTGATCGGCCTTGGACCGTTGACCGCTCGTCGCTCGTAGGTACAAACCTACACTATAGTGTGTTCCAAATAGCATGGCAAAAGAGGTGATTTGGTGACCTTCACCACGATATCATCAAATCCAAGTAATTTATCGCTAATTCTATCGCTTTCCATACAAACCGTCTTATCGTTGTAATATCGTGGTGAAGGTGTCTAGACTGTACAGAGGTTACAAACATTTGTCTGCGTGTAATTTGTTTAGAATTTTAATTAAGAAATTATTAAACACCTACACGTGCAATAATAAAGCATACGTATACGTTACCTACCTTACCACTGCCCTAGCATGAAACTGATAGCTAACCTATCTTAAGGCTAACTTTTTGTTAAATACGTAAGGTGAGGTAAAATAATATACTAAAATAATTTATTTATGACTTTACAAAAATCTATAGTTCTGGACTGTCACTTCCACTACTGTTACTATTTTCCACTGCTGTCTGATACATGAATTATGAATGCATTAATCTTTCGGTATATACTGTCATCGAGGCCCATCATTTTTTTTTTCAATATCTTTTACGTGCTCTACACGGAATGTCAAACAAAATGGCGACTGGGACACACGACGCCATGGATCTTGTACACCTGAGGCTAAAATCAGTTAAGAAAAGATTTTATGTTTGATACACATAACCTAAAATCTTGCATCTACTTGTGCGATTCTTTAGGTTTATTACACCTGACGGTAAAATGAGTTGAAAGAAATGTGTCATAACTTAAAACTTGGCATTTTTTGGGCGTTACAACTCTTCGAAGCTAATTACGTATTTAATTATAGGATCTATATTATATTGAATTTATATAAATATTCTCGGTACTTTAATTTTAATGTTACTTAAAAACTTTTGATATTCAGATATTTGAAAGTAATTTGGCATTGTTATCAATGATATTATTTATAAAATAATGAAATGTCACCAGTTACAGGTTAATCTGGTATTTTAAAATAATTAAATACATGATTATAGGATCATCATCATCATCATCGCAGCCCATACTCGTCCCACTGTTGGGCTCGGGCCTCCTCCATAATGGGAGGGAATTTAACCTACTATACCATGCTGGTCAGACATGTTGGTATAGGGTTTCATTTCGAGTTTTCCTTCTCTTGCACAGATGTTATATGCATATTATATCCCATAGTCGTCTTGTACGACATCCACGGGCAAGATAGGGAGTGGTGAACTGTATTCTTACTCCGTCACTACACGGAATTATAGGATATTAAAAACATATATTTTCTATGGTAATTTTACTAGATTTCGTAAAATTTTGGGTTGTGCTGTTTGTAATGTTGCTTCCTGGTAGGCATCTACCAAGAGAATTTTGCGATACAACTTTTCGATAGATTTGTATGGTAAGCGATAGATTTTTTGCATTTTAAGATATCGTGGTGAAGGTAGGTGAAGGTCATCTTTTGCCACGTTATATGGCACTGAGTATATCATTGAAACGTTTGCACAATTCTAGGTATTATGAATGAATTTATACTGTCGAAGCTTTACATGCCTAAATGTATTCTGTCTGTACATGCCTACATAATACGTAACATTTAAGGCATAGACTCTTAGACACATTTTTTTGAAATCACTATAACTTTTATGTTATATTGTTTTTTGTGTAATGTACATTCTAATTACGATCTATGACCGTTAAACTACAACATACTCGAACAGTTGCCCCATAACCTGATACACCTGTATATGTATAAATTTTTTAAGTCTGATAAAAACTGGCCAAGTAAAATCTAACCTACTTTAAGATCTCACATTTTTTTAAAATAACAGCAATTGTTATAGGTATCCAATAAAGCAAAGAAATAGAGTTTAATACTTGTTCATAATGTTATTTTGTTCCCATAAATACATATTTGGATTTTGCATAGAACTTGGCACTCATTTAGATCTTCATTCTTTTTGCAGCGCCAAGTATAATTTTTGTATTGAACTTGGCTCTCCTTTTTCACATTTATGTTTTTGGTGGGATATCATTACTTTTTGTAAAGAAAACTAACTAAATCGGTATTCGTAAGCGGTGCCTATGTTTATGTGTTGCTCGGGAGCGCTTTTATGTAGATTTACTTCTATTCTGTGTATAATTATGTGGTGCCGCGCGCTAACGACGACACACCGTTGGCTGGTTGTTTAGCGCGTATTTCAAGTTTTTTGTATGGGGACACCACTTATTTTTTGACTTAACTTTATTTTTATATTTCTGTTATATAGCAAATATAATAATACATATATTGGGATAGTTTCAAATATCTGCTTGTAACGTTGTAACGGTTCCAAAGCCACAATTAAAAAAAATGTATGGGGACCCCACTATTTTTTAACTTTTTTTCTTTTTTAGATTTTTTCCTACGCTTACACACAATTACCGAGCTAGATTCCAAATTTCATCCTTCTAGGTCATCTGGAAGTAGGTTAGATTTAGGTATTATATGTCAGTCAGTCAGTCGGTGCTAAAATTTACGACTTTTTGACCTTCATATCTTTATAACCGTTTGAGCTAGTTTCATGAAATTTGGGCTTCTAGATGTCCTTATGGACATAATTAAACACACGTAGTTTTATATATTTACGTTAAAGAGGTTTTGAGTTATAGAAGGGTCAAAAGTGGCACCAAGTGGTTCGTGTAATATTACATTCGGCGCTGGCTAGCCAGTTTCTTTGCTTGAACTTGGCTTGACACGCTGCCGCGTGTCTAGATTCTTATCCCGTCACTACACGGCAATGGTATCCTCACATGTCTGTAATTATATTACTCGTAATCACAGCAGATCTTAACTGTTAATTTTCAGCGCTCTCTCCTACTTAATTTTATTATAGGTCACGGAACGAACTAGAGGCTGTAGTATTTGCCTCATAGTGTTATGTATATATGTAGTATCATGAACTTATTATCTGAGTAGGTTTAAAAAGAACAATGAATATTATTTTTTAGTTTCATATACAATATGCAATAAATACTTAATACTTATACGCATAAAAGAGGGTATAAGCAATGTAGTACAAAAATTCATATTCTAAAGTCTGCAAAAATATTTCTTATGCATTTTTTATCTTTTATCTTTGCTTTTTATATTTACATTTTATTCTAAATATTTCCATTACATTACTAGTGTGATGCCCCTTCACTTATTTTTAGCAAACATTTTATTTTTCATTTTATTTTTTTAAATGCCACAATATTAACAGACCGTTTAAATTGCAATTTATAATGCGCTTATTTCTTCTTTTGTCGGCACAATCACCTGCGTTGATCTTGACCTGTACAAAACGAAGTCGATTATTTCACTAGGTAACTTCTATGAAAAAAAAATTTCTTTGAATTTTCACTAGCTAATATACTGTTATTGTTCACTAGTTGGCTTTTATTTGAGTAAACATAGAACACTTGTCTATTTTTGTTCATTTCTCTGAAGCGTTGTCGATTCGTGCAGTATTCTTAAACGAAACTGCTGGCAGCGAAACGAAGTTGTAGGCAACTGGTACTAGGCTTGATAATAATCATGACTATGTCCATATTACAAAAATATTTCGATTACATAATAGTTGAAGGAGAATACCTAATGTCAGGTTATTATACTTTTGAAAAGATGAAGGTATTTTAAAGGTTAATACAAGTTATTTTTAAATATGGATACGGTGTTATAGTATTTAGTTAGGACATGGAAATATCCATTATCAAATCAGTATAATAATTCTTAGGTAAAGTAATATTTACATATAATGGTTTTTAGGAAATGTGTTCGGATTTTTTACAGATTTACGATGGTTTTAGACCACTAAGGTAATGTTACGACATGGTAGGTACTGTGATCGATTTCAAGGAATTTTATTTTTATTTCTTTTTAAATTATACTAAACAGCGTCTGTTGAATCAGCTAGTATATTTTGTTTTTTTTTTTATTTCTAACGGTGGCAAACTAAAGTCTAACTTTTTATTAGCTGCAGTAAAATGACGTTTCTAAATGCCATTCCGTAAAATAATGTTGACAGCCTAATCTCAATAGGGATGTGATTCAGTTCACAAAAGTTTACAGAATATCTAATCGTTCCATAGCTGACTCATAATGATCATACTAAATTCTATTTAATATTAATGTAAATAAAAGGCTGTATAAACGTTGATCCTTTTAGACATATACAAGGTAACACTCAAGAAAACGCTCTCTCAAGTTGGTAGTACTGGTTTTTGGTTACGGTGCTACGATGACGCTTGACCGCCATTTTGTTTCGGTTGTCATTCGCTCATTCGGCTTCATACTTCTGTTTTGAGTGCATGAATAACTTTGATTTGCCCACTGCGCGTTGTTTTTGTTTTCATTATTGTTAAACTTATGTTACGTTGTGTTTGTTTTTCATTACCTGTTTTCGTTAATCGTGTTAGTTTTTTTTGTTTGATACATTGAAGACATGGATGCTCTGCCGAGCACATCGCAAGATGGAGACACATTTTTATCTCCTAAGAAAAAAAGGCCACGTGTAGCTCTAAGTGCAACTGAAAAACTTTGGGTCCAAAACGTTTACAAATATGTGTTTGAAGTGAAATCTTCAGAATCAAACATTGAAGTTCCAAAAACAAGTGAATGCGTTAACAAGGTGGCTGAAGTCTTGGGAATATCCGTCCGCACAGTTTATTCCGTTTTAAAGGAGCACAAGAAGAACGACAGCGAATCACCAAAACCTCCCGAAAAAACGGGCCCAAAACTTACATTTAAAGATAAACTTGATGATTTCACATTCACTGCCGTTAGACGAATTGTACATCAGGTTCTTTCATAGAAATGAAATACCCACCATCGCAAAAGTTAGTTTACACATGTCGTCACTCATCTTTTTATTATACGTATATGTGTAATCTTAACCAATTAGGTAATAATTTTAATCATTTTTAGGTGCTGCAAGTTGTAAATGATGACCCAGGATTGCCCAACTTCTCGAAAGAGACATTGAGAAAAATTATGAAGCATCTTAATTTCGAATTCGCTACTCGATCACGCAAGAGTGTGCTTATTGATAGACAAGATATCATATCATGGCGCCAGCGCTACCTGCGTTTAATTAAACAATATCGTAGGGAGAGAAAATACATATATTATCAAGACGAGACCTGGGTCAACGCTAGTACGTGTCAACTCTTAGTTTCTTCTATTTGTTCCCTTTTTGTTTTGATGTCGAAACTTATGATTCTTTTTTGTTCTTTTCAGGTCATACTACAAAAAAAACCTGGATTGACGGAAGTATTAATTCTTCTCGACAGGCATTTTTAGACGGCCTGACTACGGGATTAAAAAATCCCACAGGAAAGGGCAAACGACTCATAATTAGTCACATAGGCGGAGAAGAAGGCTTCCTGGTCGACGGACTTCTTATGTTTGAAGCAAAGAAAGGTACAGAAGACTACCATGATGAAATGAACGCGGAGTGTTTCGAGGATTGGTTCGGCGGTATTCTACCTAAACTCAAGCCGAATGTAGTAGTCGTAATGGACAATGCGCCCTATCACCCTCGGAAGATCTAAACAATTCCGACGATGTCGTGGACGAAAGCACGAATTCAAGAGTGGCTGACTACTAAAAATATTGCGTTTGAACCAAATATGGTCAAGGCCACTCTCATAAATATTGTGAAATAACAAAATCATACTGAGAAATATGCCGTAGACTAGATGGCTGCACAAAAAGGTATCACACTTTTATCACTGTGAATTGAACCCCATTGAGTTGGTATGGGCGCAGGTAAAGAGTCACGTCGCAAACAATAATAAGACGTATAAAATGCAAGAAGTGAAAACTTTATTCCAAGAAGGAATCAAGAAAGTGACACCGGCTAAGTGGAGTGACTGTGTGTCTCACACTATTAAAGAGGAAGATAAAATGTGCCACCTCGATCATATTATAGATGAAGTGACAGATAGATTTGTTATTAGTGTGACCGAAAGCGACAGCGACAGTGATTTCGAAAAAGATTAATTAAATAACATTATTATGACGTTTTTGTTTCATTTTGAATGTACCTCCCTATACTTCCACTAAAAAAGATCAATCCTCTAGTATAGTAATAATAATAGGTTAAAAAAATACATTACAACTTAATATTAAATCTCAAAAAAAAAAACCAAACTGATTATTCATTTATGATTCACTCATTTAGCTACATCCCTATTTATTTTTCTTCAAAAACCGGCAACCCACAAAACGTCATTTTACTGCAGCTAATAAAAAGTTAGACTATAGCAAACAATGCACCTGATGGTAAGTGTTGCTGCCGCTCATGGACCTTTACAAGGCCGCTGCCTACCATGAAGAAAGTGAAGGGAGTGTGAATGCGTGCATTGAGGATCGGTGGTACCAAGGGCACCACCAAAACCCTCCACACGCAAACACTCTCAAAAAGTTGGGCTTCCGGCTCTCGTATAAACATAAATGCAAATGTGAGTTTGTTCGTTACGCTTTCACGCCTTAACTACTCGACCAACCCTCGTAATGTTTTGCATACACGTTTATCTGGCGTACAGAAAAAAAATCTTCTAAAAACAAGTTATTGTGGTCAAAGGATATACTAATTCGGTATAACATTCGAATACTGCTGTGGTAGTAGTCATTAATACGAATTCTGTTATCATTTTTTCCTCCGTAATTATAGAGGATTTTTTTTTTATTGCAAGCGGTGCCAGTCGACCAAACAGTACGCCTGATGGTTAGTGTTGCGGCTGCTCATGGACCTTTGTAATATCAGGGGCACAGCTAGGCCGCAGCCTACCGTGAGGAAATTGAAGGGAGTGTGAATGCGTGCAATGAAGTTCGGTGATACTAAAGGCATCACTAAAAGCCACTACACGCAAACACACTCAGAAAGTTGGGCTGCCGGCATTCTCGCTCACCGAACGAAGCACATTAACAAATTGCCACTACTCACACGTCGATTTTCTACGAGAGTGTGGTACTACCCCGGACGGACCGGCCCGCGGCTGTAGACAACTGAACTACAATACCATCTATGGAACTTAAGCAGATATGTTTACGTTTCTTATATTTTCGTAAAACGACATCCGCAGGAAAGGAAATAATGATGAATTGCTTACTCTGTACAATAAATAAATAACACCAACGATTTTATGCAGGTTATGTTATATACAAATTTATTACATACATCTTTGTTTCATCATCATCATCATCATTTCAGCCTATTGCCGTCCACTGCTGGACGTAGGCCTCCCTCATGTTGCGCCACAATGTGCGGTCCTGTGCCGCCTGTATCCAACGACGCCTAGCAACTTTCACTAAGTCATCGGTCCACCTAGTGGGGAGGCGTCCTACACTGCGTCGTCCGATACGTGGTCGCCACTCGAGAACCTTTCTGCCCCAGCGGTTGTCGGTTGTCGGTTCGTCGAGCGATGTGGCCTGCCCATTTCCACTTCAGCGTGCTAATTCTTCGTGCTATGTCGGTTACACCCGTTCTTCTGCGGATTTCCGTATTCCGGATTCTATCTCGCAGAAAAACCCCGAGCATAGCCCGCTCCATAGCACGCTGAGCGACTTTGAGCCTTGATATAAGGCCTACATTTAGGGACCACGTTTCCGTGCCGTAAGTCATCACTGGTAACACACACTGGTCGTAGACCTGTGTTTTCAGATACTAAGGTATGTTGGACGAGATGATCTTTGTTTAGCATTCAAAAATATGATGAATGATAAATATGATGATGATGAATGGTCACTTATTAAAGTGAACATTATCATTTCAGCTCATATACGTCTCACTGTTGGGCTCGAGCCTCCTCCATAATAAGAGGGAAATTGACCTTACTATACCATGCGAGTCAGACAGTTTGGTATAGAGTTTTATTTCGAGTTTTCCTTCACTTGCATAGATGTTATATGCGTATTATATCCCTTAGTCGTCTTTTATGACATCCACGGGCAAGATAGGGAGTGGTGAATTGTATTCTTATTCCGTCACCACACGAACAACGACCGTTAGGCCAAGAGTTTCTTTCACCACTATAGACAGAATAGATGAATATCTCATGCTGGCCATATTACTTGTTACTGTTTAATTTTTTTATCTTTTAGTGATTAAGGATTTGAAGCAGATATTATTCCATAATCGATTTATACTATACACCCGGCAAAATAAAGAGCAGTAACCCTTGTATTCTTACTCCATCACTGTACCGAAATTTTATGTTATCATTTACTGAATAAATAAAACCGGCTAAGTGCGAGTTGGAGTCGCGCATGAAGGGTTCCGTACCATTATCTATAAAAAGGGCAAAAAATCGCTTTTGTTGTATGGGAGCCCCCCTTAAATATTTATTTTATTTTGTTTTTAGTATTTGTTGTTATAGCGGCAACAGAAATACATAATTCGTAAAAATTTCAACTGTCTAGATATCGTGGTTCTTGATATACAGCCTGATGACAGATAAACGGACGGACAGACAGTGAAGTCTTAGTAATAGGGTTCCGTTTTTACCTTTTGGGTACGGAACCCTAATAAAAAATGATGCAAACATAAAAAAAAATTAAAGATAATATAAGGCTATTCGCGTATCTATAGCGCTCGCCCATAATAGTCAATGAAATGGTACAAACATTTCATTGACAATGTAATGGTTAAAGTTCAAAAGTAAATAAGTAATAAAAAAATTATTTTTCATCCATTTTTAAAATCGTATATTTTAATTTTTTAGCAAACGAGCAAGCAGCAATCCATATGGTAAGTAATACTGCTGCTTATGCACCTTTGCTAGGTCGCTGCCTACCGTAGAGAAAACGAAGGGAGTGTGTATGCGTGTTATTCGGTTATACTAAAAGCATCACCAAAACCCACCAGACACAAACACCTTCAGAAAGATGGGCTTCCGGTTCTCTCACTTACCGAACAAAGTAACAAATAGCTACTATTCAAACATTGATTTTCTGCAAAAGTGTGACACTACCACGGACGAACTGGCCCGCCCGCAGTTCTAGACAGAAGGCAAGATGGTCCTACCACTGTACATTCTCCACTACATGTACTCCACCATAGATACTCCACTATAGATAAACCATTGTAGATCCTTGATACTGTACAATTTTTAACGGTGTGTAGTGAGAATTCGTCATTTTCCCATGGTGTCGCAAAAAAGATGAGTAAAAGATACAAGCAAAATACGAATGCTAGAGAAGGAGAACTTGAAATAAAATCCTTGGTTAAACCGTTTGACCTAGGTATTGATGGCAAACTCGAAATAAAACCCTTGGCCAAACGGTTTTGGACCGAGGATTTTCTGCGCTGACGAAACAGGAGCGGCCGGAGCGTCGATGGGAGTGGTATCCCAAAGTGTAACACGCCGAGCTAGTGATGGATATCAAGGATTGGGTTCGGAAGGGAACACGGTTGTTTATGGGCGGTATGTTATCCTTCCACTGCATCGCATGGAACAGGGGGGTCCAGGGTGGGTACATCCAGACCACAGCTTGCTAAAAAAAAGGAGATACAGCCTTCTATCCCTAAATTCAAATCATTTATTATGCATAAACCCCGAGAGGGCACTTACATATTGTCAAGTTTACAAAATTAAATTATCTAAAAAAAAAATAAACTACCACCGGATCGGAACGCGACCGCTACTGAGAAGATCCGGCAAGAAACTCAGCGGGCTTGTTTATTATTTTTAATTATTTTTTTCTTCTTATTATATATAAAATCGTGTACTTATTTTGTAAGAACTAGTTCCAGTGTGATGCCCTTCGAACCGCAAGATACTTAATATAATTCAAACGATTATGGCTGGACCAGATCCTACAAGCGGCGGGTGCCGCTTGTAGGATCTGGTCACGAGTTAACTACTAGAGCAGCCATCACTCCTCTCAACCCCCTATAACACATATGCCCACTAATAGGTCAATTTCCCTCCTACTGTGAAGGGAACTCGAGCCCAATAGAAAGAACTGTGTATCTAGAAGAACGTTAATAAGTTTTCAATTTATTTTAACAAGTTGCTTACGCAATTTATATCTGAATATAATACATCAGACATGAACAACAAAAAGATTGCGTTTTCAATGGAAATTGCTATCATCAATGGATGATCGTCATCGTTACCAGATCGAATACAAAAAAAAAAACAAAGGTTCATTGTTTGATGCGTATTGTGCAAATTATATTTTGTAATAAAACTGTAGA
This sequence comes from Lymantria dispar, assembly GCA_032191425.1. Taxonomy (NCBI): domain Eukaryota; kingdom Metazoa; phylum Arthropoda; class Insecta; order Lepidoptera; family Erebidae; genus Lymantria; species Lymantria dispar. Next base: position 12,252,267 of record CM063454.1, on the reverse strand, counting down.
TGTCAAGACAATGCGAGTAATTTTTTCTCATTACACTATTATCTTTGTTACATCTAACGAATTTCTCTGAGTATAATTTAGTAATAGATTATAATTACTAATCAAAACATATGTGTTTTGATTATGTTATGATGTAGTTTGTTTATGTTTGTTATGACCTTTATTAAATCATTATCATCATCACAGCTCATATACGAACGTACGAACGCTGCTTGGCTCGAGCCTCCTCCACAATGAGAAAGCAATTGGCCTATTATACCAGGATGATCAGACGGATTGGTATAGGATTTTAATTCGCGTGTTCTTTTTCTTGCATAGATGTTGTATCATCTTCACAGCTTATATACGTCCCACTGCTGGGCTCGAGCCTTCTCCATAATGGGAGGGAAATTGACTTACTATACCACGCTGGTCAGTCGAGTTGGTACACGGTTTATGTCGAGTTTTACTTCTGTGGTATAGATGTTGTATGCATATTATAATGCCTTAGTCGCCTTCTAGAATACCCATGAGCAAGAAAAGGAACGGTGAAGTGTATTCTTACTCAATCACCACCCCGAAAAGCTTTATTAAATATCTAAGTAGTTTTACTTCGAAGCAGTTTAATCATAAAAGCTTTTTGTCATCATCATACTAGCTCATATATATATATATATGTACGTACGCAATAAAAAGACAATTTACCTACTGTACCACGTTGATCAGACTGGTTAGTTTTATTTAAAGTTTTCCTTATCTTGCATAGATTTTATGTGCGTATTGTCTTTTAAGTTGTCTTTTTTTCGATACCGATGAACAAGATAGGGGTGGTGAATTATATTCTTACTCCGAAACCATACAAAAATTTTAGTAAATATATTTAAATAACGAGCCGGATTTCTTGCCCTTTTCGTATGTTTCTTTTTTTCTCAGCCTATGTATATTCCTCAGATTATTCTTAATTATTATAATAATAATTCTTTAGTGACGTAAATTTAAATACAAAATATTTTGAATTCATTGGCAAATACGCTAGTTACATATAGTGTTGCAGGCACCAGTCTTCTTATATTCAGTGTTCTCTCATAAGCCTCCTTAAGAACTGGTATTAAATCCCTCTACTCTGTCAAACGAGTTATTAAAGCCTCTTATTCTTAACAAACAATACATTCATCTACCCTGACAGACGAGGTACCATAGAGTTTTATTTCAACTAAGGATTATTTCCTGCTTACGTCACATAGTGGTGAATTATTCATTTTTAATCTATCAACATACGCGAAATGGTATTAATGCAAAATCGATAACACTAAAAAACCCATCGCAGATTTTGCAAATGCTATAAGCATATGGTGCTGCCAATAAGATTACATAAGATTGATAACCGCTTAATAGGTATGTATTTGTTTCAAATTGAACGTCTCTAGAATACGTAAGATCTGATTGATCTCAAAAATAATCGTTAACTAAATCAGAGGCACGATTTTTCTGTCTATGGTCGACCATACCCCGTTTATACTGCTCGGGTCTTTAGAAGAGTGGCGTGAGATATTATAATCTATATTGTATTACCCTTCATTCACCAATTAAACCGGCGTAAGCGATGCTTTGACTTTTGTCACCCGTTTAATGTGTTAGATTTCCGTTAGGTGCTTATCCCTGTCAATGTCTCAGCAAATACCAAGACGTCGCTCTGTCGCAGTAAATTAGCTGTCAGCTAGCTTAAATTTGAATCTCTTAACTAGATTAAAATGTATACAACAACAGCCCCTCAAGTCGTGAATATGATCCCCTGGCAGAACAGTAATTTGTGCGATCCATAAATTCTTGCTCTGAATCTAGTTGCCCAAAAATTTTTTTGTCGTTGGTTCCTTGTGATATTAGGATTAATATTATTATCATCATTGCAGCCCACATACGTCCCACTATTGGGCTCGGGTCTCCTCCACAATGGGAAAGTATTTGACCTACTATACCATGCTGGTTAGACATGTTGATATAGGGTTTAATTTCTAGTTTTCCTTCTCTTGCACAGATCTTATGTGCATATTATATCCGTTAGTCGTCTTTCACGGCACCCACGGGCGAGATAGGGAGTGGTGAATGGTATTCTTACTGCGTCACCACACGGATTATTTTAGTCTTTCATAAAATAAAATTTTAATTTTGAATTGGTGACGGAGCGAAAATAAAACTTACCATCTCCATTCTTGTATTGTAAAAGACGACCGTGGGTGTTGTAAAAGACGACTGAGAGATTAAATATGCTTATATGCAAGAGAAGGAAGACTTAAAACGAAAACCTATACCAACACGGCTAACCCTCATGGTATAGTAGAACAACGTCCTTCCTATTGTTGAAGAGGCTCCAGCCCAACAATGGAACACGTATGAACTGAAATGATAATGATGAAGATGAAAATAAACTTTAGAAAGGTACAGGTTATAAGCCTTTAAGTCAATATTTAATTATATTATAACACCATAATACTTTTGTCAGCAAAATTATCTCAGTGCGTACAATTGCGAAAGTGGTTAAGACCGTGTTTTATCAGACGATTACGTCACCGACAATCAACTAATTATAATTTTTGAACATTAAAGAAAACGGATCCATAATACACATTGAGAGTTTAAAGCTTTTATTAACGGTTGTTTTCACTTTCAGTATTGACGTGTGGCAAGTATGGCTGATCTCACGAGGTTTTGCGAACGTTTTATTTATAAATATGCATAGTAATGTTGGAGAAATTGTATTGAATGAGGTTAAAAATCACCATATCGCATATATCATTAACTAGGCTAGCAGTCGGCATTATTTTCCTTCTATTGCACGTTGCGATGTTATGTGCTGATTATATCCCTTAGTCGTCTTTTACGACATCCACGGGCAAGATAGGGAGTGGTGAATTATATTCTTACTCCATCACCACACGGAGGCCAATGAACAACAATATTTTTTTACTTATTAACCTATTAACCTTGCGACTTCACTCGCGTTGGTGAAAATATTGCAATTTAATTCATCGCACGTTAACCCTAGATTTTCTAAGATAAAAAGTAGCCTTTTTTTTGGAGGATGGGTTACGGTCGGCGCACTGCTCGCTTCACTCCGTCCGGGGCGACAGAGGGGCGTAAGCACGCACACCCGTAACCCACTCGTATAGAACGTCGCCTTCGTCGTTGGGTCGACCACCGGAGCAGAGTTCCTTGACTTCAGTGGATAAAAAACAGCTTACAAGTCATTCAAGACTACAACGGGTATATAGTCTAGAATAGCTTACAAGATATTTTAGATATTATAATATAACATTTTATATCATTTTAATATCATTCAGTTAGATAAGTATTAAGATTCTTATCTAAATTTGTAATTTCTAATAGTTTTAGTTATCAAATTCATTAATAATTTCACCTATAGCAAATATATACCGAATGAAAATACTGTTTTAAACTGTACATGTTTAATTTTACAACTAGGAAATTCGGACAGTTTCCACCGCGTAGTTCCCGTTACCGTGAAAATACCGTGATAAAAATTGCCTACGTTACTTCTTATATAGACAACTGTCTAGTAGTAAAATATTATCAAAATCAGTCTAGCGGTTTGAAGATTATCCGGAAAAAAACAGACAGCCAAAAGAAATTTAATCTGATTTTTAAGTATAGGTATCTCATATCTCTCAGCTGGATATCCCCCGGGGTCACCGGGGTCTCATCCGGCTCGGATCGACCGCCATCGGATGTGAAGAATGGTGGGGACCGCGGTGAATTAAACCTCAAGACCCGTGGCTCTTTACCCACGACGCAAGCAACTGCAGACGCAGGGCAAAGGCCTGGAAACTCCTAAACCCACGCTCTACAGAGCGACGGTAAAACAAAAAAAAAATAATTACCGCGTGAACATGAAAAACCCCCCCCTTATTTAGAAATTACAAATAGACACTTGAATTTTATTGGTATAGGTTGGTATAAATTATATGTTATTTTCGCTTAAATAAAATACTATACTAAGCCGTGATGTAGTAAGAATATAACATAACCCCTTCCGTAGTTGTGAGTGTCGTCAAAACCAACTAAGAAATGTAAGCAGATAATATTACAGAAGAAAGAGAAATGGCAAATTAAGTCAACATTAACAAACGAAACTGTTTCATAAGCGTGACACAGTTAATTAAATTCTTTTCTATTACGAAGGAGGCTTATGCTAAGTGCCAATCCCTAACCGAGGTGACTGGACCGAGGAGTTAGTCTGGCCGTGAGGCCGACCGCACGAGGAAAGACCGACGTCCTTCCTAAGGGGGTCGTCGGTCGAGGAGAGTGTACTCCTCAAGGGGTATGCCGTCGTGCCGACCACTGAAGACAAGTCACCTTGCTCCGGTGGTTGATCCAACGACGAAGGCGACGTGTCACGGGTGGGTTACGGATGTGGAGTCGGGCGAGGAGTGCGCCGACCGTAATACAACCCCCTCAAAAAAAATGCTAAGTGCCAATGGAGAAAAATAAGTAAAAATCCTTTTTTTTTATATAAAAAAACAGTACCATTGACACGCTCAATTGGCGATGGCAGGTAATACGGCAGGTTGTGGGGTGTTATGCCACTCTTTTTTGTCACGGATGGTTTGGATGTTCTGTTAAGAATGTGTAGCCTGATTTAGAACCAGTTACGTACCTCACGAATAAATATTTGGTGTACCAATTGAATCACGTGTCCCTTACAGGTCAATTTTGCAATACCTTCAGTGACAGATAAACTAACAACCTTCGTGGTAAATAGTAGGTAACTGCTACACATTTGCCGTGTGGTGACGAAATAAGAATATCATTCATCACCCTCTATTATGCCCGGCGTTTTATAAAACAAGACTAAGGGATATACTATGCATAGAAAATGTGCAAGAAAAAAACAGCTTGAAGTAAAACCTTGAAGCAAAACTAAGACGGGTTTATATAAAACCCGTCTTAGTTCCGTGTGGTGACTTAAATTCAACACTCCTTATCTTGTCCGTGGATGTTGTAAAAGACGACTATGGAATATAATATGCACATAACATTTGTGCAAGAGAAGAATAACTCGAAACCCTATACCAACATGTAGGCCAGGATTGGGAACCACGGATGCAATTTTTGCTTTACGCCAACTCATGGAGAAATACCAAAGTGCGCGTAAAAACCTGCACATGGTATTTATTGACCTAAAGAAAGCGTACGATCGAGTTCCCAGGGAAGTTCTGTGGTGGGCTTTGAAAGAACGAAGAGTGCCGGGGAAGTATGTGAGATTAGTGAAAGCTATGTATGCAGAAGCACGTACGAAAGTCCGGTCCGAAGCCGGTGTCACTGATGAGTTCAGTATCACTTAGGCTTGCACCAGGGTTCGGCCATAAGCCCTTATTTGTTCCTCCTGGTGATGGATGCTCTGACATCAGACCTACAGGAGGAAGCACCGTGGTGTATGCTGTTTGCAGATGACATTGTCCTCGTTGGAGAGGAGGCAGCTGGAGTACAGAGTAGACTGGAGAAATGGCGAGAGAGGTTGGAGAGAGTAGGCCTTAGGATCAGCCGCACCAAGACTGAACATCTGTTCTGCAGCTTTGGTGACTATTCCCAATTCTTTCACATTGGCCTAGATGGGATACCCCTACCGGTTTGCTCCGACTTTAAGTACTTAGGCTCCCTTCTCCAAGACGACGGCAACATCGACCGGGAGGTAAATCGTAGAATGAATGCAGGATGGATGAAGTCGCGACAGGTCTCGGGAACAATTTGCGATGCACGGATGCCCCTTAAACTTAAGGGGAAAATATACAAGAGTGTCATCAGACCTGTTGCTATGTATGGATCTGAATGTTGGGCATTGAAAAAGACGGATGAGAGAAGATTACACGCCACAGAGATGCGTATGCTAAGATGGATGTGTGGGGTCACAAGGTTAGATAAGATAAGAAATGAGTATATTTGGGGAAGCCTGAAAGTAGCACCAGTGATAGACAAGATTAGGAGCGCGAGGTTGTCTTGGTATGGACATGTGATGAGGAGGGATGAAAGCCATGTGATAAGGCGGGTTATCGATATGAATGTGGATGGACGAAAGAAGCGTGGGCGACCCAAAAAGAGATGGATAGACTGTGTGAATGAGGACATACGTATGAAAAGGGTGAGTACAGATATGACGGCCGATAGGAGGTTATGGAAGGTAAGTACATGTTGTGCCGACCCCACTTAGCGTGGGATAAGGGCAGGCAAATGATGATGATGATGTCTGCGCGGTCTGCCTTCAGGCTGGCCGTCCGTACCGCCAAGGACGTTAGTCGGCGGGAGATGTCGGACAGTCTCGAGCGTGACTCCTGGGATCGCCCCTACCTCGCGGCGCTGAACAAGCTCCGCGGGCGGGGTCCCCCCCTCACCGAGACTCCAGCCCAGCCTTCTCACCAGAGTTGTCGAGGACCTCTTTCCACGGCGGGCGGAGCACACGCCCCCGGTCATGGCTTCACCGGACAGCGACCGGGAGGCCGACGATGAAAGTGCTCCGCCCATCACGGAGCCGGAAATGGGAGCGGCGGTGGCGCGTATCCGAGTGAAATCCACCGCCCCCGGACCCGATGGTATTCCGAACCGTGTGCTGGCCCTGGTCCTCGAGCACCTGGGACCACGCCTCAGAGGACTGTTCGACGCCTGTTTGACGTCCGGGCAGTTCCCTGGGTGCTGGAAAGAGGAGAGGCTGGTTCTCCTGCCGAAGCCGGGACGGTCTCCCGAGTCGGCCTCGGCCTACAGACCCATCGTGCTGCTCGACGATGCGGACAAGCTGCTGGAGAGGGTGTTGGCTGCCCGCATCGAGTGGCACCTCGTGAGGGTCGGGCCCGATCTGTCGGACGCCCAGTTTGGTTTTCGGAGAGGGCGTTCGACGATCGCGGCCCTAATGCGCCTGAAGGCCGTGATAGCGGAGGCCGTCACCGGCGGAGGAGTCCTGTTGGCGGTATCCCTGGACATCGCCAACGCCTTCAACAATCTGCCATTCAGCTGCATCAGGGAGGGGCTGAGGTATCACCGGGTGCCCGTGTACCTCAGGCGGCTGGTGGCAGACTACTTGGAGGGGCGAGCGTCCTCTACGTTGACCGAGTAGGGGACGTTGTGCGAACGCCCATGACGTGCGGTGTCCCGCAGGGATCGGTTCTGGGTCCGACCTTGTGGAACATCGGCTACGACTGGGCGTTAAGAGGAAGCCTCCCACCCGGGCTGGGCGTAATTTGCTACGCCGACGATACACTCGTCACAGCCCGGGGTGGGACGCTAGAGAAGGCGGCACGCCTGGCAACTCTCGGCACCGAGGAGATTGTCAGGCGGATCGAAGCGCTGGGGTTGAGGGTAGCCCTGGAAAGATTGTCAGGCGGATCGAAGCGCTGGGGTTGAGGGTAGCCCTGGAAAAGACGGAGGCCCTTTTGTTCCATGGCCTCCGTACCGCCGGGCCTCCCGCCGGCGCTTCGATCACCGTGAAGTCAGTCACTATCAGCATCCAGGCCCACATGAAGTACTTGGGCCTGGTGCTCGACGGGCATTTTTGGTTCCGGGAGCATTTCCATCGACTTGTTCCCCGGCTTGTCGGCGCGGCGTCCGCCCTTTCGCGGCTGATGCCGAATGTGGGCGGACCCAGTGCTACGTGCCGACAGCTGTACGTGGGGGTGATCCGGTCGATGGCCCTGTATGGCGCACCGGTGTGGGCGGGGTCCCTGACCGTCCGTCTTAGGGCCCTCCTGTGGCGACCACAGAGGGTCATGGCGATCAGGGCCATACGGGGTTACCGCACGGTGTCGACGGAGGCAGCGTGCCTCCTGGCCGGAACTCCCCCGTGGGACCTGGAGGCAGAGATGCTCGCCGACATTTATCGGCGGGTGTCGGAGACGCGCGCCCGCTGCGGCATGGTCTCCATCAAAGAGATCACCGCCTGGCGGGTTGACGCCCGCCAAGAAGTCATTGCCCGTTGGGCAGTCCGGCTGGAGAGTCCTCGGTATGGTGTTAGGACCGTCGAGGCCCTCCGGCCGGTGCTGGTGGAGTGGTTGGAGCGGACGCACGGGGTGCTTTCTTTCCGACTGGTGCAGGTGCTGACGGGGCACGGTTGCTTCGGGAAGTACCTGCACAAGATTGTCAGGAGAGAGAGCACACCGTCCTGCCACCACTGCAGTTGCGACGAGGACACGGCGCAGCACACGCTCGAGGAGTGTGCTGCATGGGAGAGGGATCGCCGTGAACTCGTCGCAATTATCGGTGCCGACCTGGCGCTGCCGACCATCGCCAGGGAGATGCTCGTCAGCGTCAGGAACTGGGACGCGGTCGCCGCCTTCTGTGAGGCCGTAATCTCACGGAAGGAGGCGGCGGATCGTGTGCGAGTAGAGCTCCTATTCGGCGACACGTTCCGCCGCCGGCGACTCGGGCGACGCAGGCGCGAGTATCTGCGCCTAATGCCGCCCTAGCCGAGGCCGCGGGTGATCGGGCCGGGGAATTGTCCGTCACCCGCAGAGAGGCTGACCGCGCGACGGCGACCGACGTCCCAGGACGTCGAGAGGTGAGGTTATTTATTTATAAAACAGTCGTAATTGATTGATTGATCTAACGACTGTCCCTATTTGGCAAAAAATGATAAATGTTCTAGCAGGAACGCTCCAGTGATGACGATAATAGTGACCTAGACCTTGATTGTACTCCTTTTGAATAATTAAAACTGTCAAAAAACACTTTGTGCTTGAAATATATTCAAAAAGGTTTTTATCGATTGTATTTTAATTATAATAGAAAATCACAATTATAAAAATAAAGAGTTTTATCGATAAAAAACTACGGACTTTATCGTAAGCGTGACAGCACTAGGGACAACTGTCACAGAGATCATCCTATATTTTATGGACTATAGGGACCGGATAATATGCAACATAAAAAGCTTGTTATATGCTTGCAAATATGCATGAAAAATGCTTAAAATATTATAGCACAAAAATTGGCAGAATATGCACGTAGGACGTCGAGAGGTGAGGTTACCCGAAAGGGTATTCCGTCAGGCCGACCACTGACGACAAGTCACATCTGCTCTGGTGGTCGGCCCAACAACGAGGTGACGTGGGTACGGGTGGGTTATGCGCGCCGTCCTTTCATCGCCCCGGACGAACTGGACCGCGCGTGCGCTTACCATAGCCCACCCATAAAAAAAAAAAAAAAAAAATACCAACATGTCTGACCAGCATGATATAGTAGGTCAAATTGCCCTCCCATTATGGAGGACACCCAAGCCCAACAGTGGGACTTATGTGGGCTGCGATGATGAAGATGACAAACCCATCGTGGTTTAATAGCTGAATTTGACCATCGTGGTATAATAGCTGAATTTCTCTCCTATTGTAGAGGAAGCTTAAGCCCAATATTATGACGTATATCAACCGAGATGACGATGAAAACACATGGAGATCTGAAACACTAAGTACATGGCCAGGGTTTTAGCTAAGCTAGGGTTTAAATCACCGACTCTGTCGATAGAATATCGCTTCCATCGGCGAAACGCAGTACCCAACTACTCAAACTTCGATTTTCTAAGCGAGTGTGGTAATGATAACCTGGACGAGCCGAACTATTTATCGTTGTAGGAAAAAAAACTGTTAGGAGCGTGCTTCTGTCACTAGAGAGTAGTTTTATTTAAATTACATAATATATTATAGCACGAAGGATTAGCACGCTGAAGTGGCAATGGGCAGGCCACATCGCTCGACGAACCAACAACCGCTGGGGAAGAAAGGTTCTCGAGTGACGACCATGTATTGGACGACGCAGTGTAGGACGCCCCCCCCCCCCCACTAGGTAGACTGACGACCTGGTGAAAGTTGCTGGGCATCGTTGGATGCAGGCGGCACGGGACCGCACTTTGTGGTGTAACATGAGGGAGGCCTACGTCCAGCAGTGGACGGCGATAGGCTGAAATGATGATGATGAATATATTATAACATATATAATATAAATGCGAATGTGTGTTATTTTGTTTGTCCCGCTATCAAGGCTAAATCACTAAACCGATTTCAAAATTTCTTTCATCAATGTAAATCTAAATTATCAGCGAGTAACATAATTTATATTTTATCTGTATATTTGCACGGAAAAGGGAACTACGCAGGTGAAACCATGAAAATTAAATCCTCCTAAATGATTGGATCATCATTCATCATCATTGCAGCCCACATACGTCCCACTGTTGGGCTCGGGCCTCCTGCACAATGGTAGGGAATTTGACCTATTATACCATGCTGGTCAGACATGTTGGTATAGGGTTTCATTTCGAGTTCTCCTTCTCTTGCACAGATGTTATGTGCATATCATATCCCTTAGTCATCTTTTGCGAAATCCACGGGCAAGATAGGGAGTGAATTGTATTCTTAATCCGTCACCACACGGAAATGATTGGATTAATGTCGATGAAATTTTGTGTGTTCAGATTCATTTGAGATTGGTTTTGATTCATAATTTGATAAAGTATGGCGGCGTTCCAATCTATGTAAAGGAATGCAATTATTATATTTACAAGCTTTTATTTAGTTTCACCTGTCCTGTTGTCTGTAATCATATCTTGCAAGTTAAATTTGATCCACTTACTGATTTCTCATTGAGCTCAAATTTTGCGTGCATGTATAGATCGGATGACAATGTAATATTATTGTGAAATAGAGCTGATCTGATGATGGACCTGGAAACTATAGGAATTCCGTAATTAAACGACGTAACCCCATCCTTTTTGGGCTCATTTGATTTATCTTGACGAGTACTTTGATACTATTTAGTAACCATGGTCTGATGATGAACCTGGCTTTTTAACTTTTTAGTTCATTTTATTAATAAATAATAAAAGCTTGTTTTTAAAAAAGATTTTTTTTAATTAATTTATTTTAGATTTTATAGAAAAGTTATATTTGGGTTAGCTAGTTATATATTCGCAAAATAGTGATTTTCTTGATTATACAACTTACAGCAAGACAATAATCTCTCAAACATTACTATTTGGATAATTACAAAATGAAATTTGATGTGATTCTTTTAAGTTATGCAAACAATACTTACACGATTGAAAATATTAATCGTCCTTGCTCTAATTATACGTTTTTAATGCACTATAATTGCATATTTGGTTTTAATTTCAGAAAGTGAAGGTTGGAAAACGGAATCTTAATGTATTCTATGGATATTTTTATTACTCAGATACGCATATTATTAGCATAGTACTGCGCTACATATCTTATGGCAAGTAAAAAAATGTCCTGTTTTTTTGACTTATTAATTACATATGTCCATATGTTCTGCCGTATGGTGCCGGAGTAAGAATACAATTCATCACTCCCTCTCTTGCCCGTGGGTGTCGTAAAAGACGACTGAGGGATATAACATGCATGTAACATCTATGCAAGAGAAAAAAACTCAAAACAACACCCTATGCCAACACGTTTGACCACTGTAGTATAGTAGGTCAATTTCCCTTCTATAGTGGAGTAGGCCCGAGCCCAACAGTGGGACGTATGTGGGCTGAGATGATGAACTACATATGTATAATAAAAGAAATTTAATAATAAAAATATATATAATATATATAATATAATAATAAAAAATTTACTGCACAGATGGCGTAGTGGTTAAGATAGCGACCTACCGCGCCAGTGTCGGGGGTTCGAATCCCAAGCGGGACAACACTTTGTGCAATCCACAAATTGTCGTTCTGAGTCTGGATGTAATTTGTGTCCGTTAACTATATGTTTGTAAGGTCCCCCGCAATACAAGGATTATTTCCTTAGTGCAGGGTGTTGTCTTAAATAAGAAAAAAAAAATATACTTTTAATTTCTACCATTCATTGTAATTTGAATTCCTTCGAAATTATCAAGGCTAATGGGACTTTTGCAGTGTTTTGGTCGTTGTGTGGCTTTAGATTTACTATTTATTTCCCGTTTTATTTTCCGTTTGGCAATAGAGTCAAAATACAATTCGCTAGCCGCTTTCTGGCCCTTAAAGACGTCATTTAGGTACCTCTTATTGTGGAGGAGGGTCGAGCCCAGCAGTGGGATTGGACGACAAAATAATGTTGATGATTCCTAATATTACGTAAGAGTGGCTGAAAATTCTAATTAGCTTGTTCTGCCTTTGTTGACTAGGAAAATTTGGAAAAATTCTGAAAGATGAAATTTACCTTAGTAAAAGCAGCTCATGGAGCTTGGTGCAATATTGTTTCTTCTATATCATCGATTTTCATCAGATATCCTATGCATTCATTATTTTCATATCATTTTTCTAGTTTTCTTCAACGCTATATATTCACTTTAGAACGAATACTCAAAATATTAAATATTCTATCCATCATCATCATCGCCGCCCACATATATCCCACTGTTGGGGTCGGGCCGCCTCTATAATGGGAGGGAATTTGACCTACTATACCATGCTGATCAGACGTGTTGGCACAAGGTTTCATTTCGAGTTTTCTTTCTCTTGCACAGATGTTATGTGCATATTATATCTTAAAGTCGTCTTTTACGACATCCACGGGCAAGATAGGGAGTGGTGAATTGTATTCTTACTCCGTTACCACACGGACAATATTCTATTCACATTGTTACAAAAGCATAAAATATGTAAATTAATCCATAGATTTGTTTATTTGCTGACAATGAATTTTGAATGCATAATTTCCTTCTCATTATAGATCGGCCCAAAATTGGATGGTTATATTCTGTAAAAAAATTACCATACAGATATCACCCAACAAATTTCTATCTATTGTTCTAATTGAGACGTTGATAGACTGACGATGTGACGTTTGTTGCATACGTAACTGCAAAACAGAGCACTCACACAGTCCGTTGAGTGAAAACGAGTATAAAAGCGATGCAAATTACAAGTGCTGGCATTACCCACTACCCTCTCGTGGAGTAAGGTGCAATATTCACACACAGCAACAATGAAGTACCATGTGCGTAATTGTGTTATTATATTATTGTGATTATCCATAACTAAAATTGTATTGGTGCTTTGAAGTTACCTACAAAAAAGTCAATATACTGGAATTCTATTAACTGGAGTGTGCTAATATTACTCTGCATTTTTATAGTGCCGCTTTTACCTCGGAAGGGTTAAGCAGAGACGTATTAGATTGTTATTTCGATGTGTCATTTAAGTATTAAGAAATTAGCGGCGAGCGAGACAATAGAGTGCCAATCGAACAAAGCTCCAGTCTTGTATCAATATTGAGAATCGCTTGGCCCATAATATATTACTAGACTGGCTAGGTAGTCAGAATCGATTGTACAATTTTAAAATTATTTAATCAGGTTAATCAGTTGCGTATAATGATTGATCAAATCCATTGGAGCATTTATAAAAATACCTCTTCCTGTTATGTTAATAGCACGTGGTTTAGTTTAGAGACTGTTTGCGTTACATAAATTGGTTACACTCATATTTCTCGAGTAACGTTCATCACGAAACTGGTTTAAGACAGAAAGCCCGCGTAATATGAGTATTGATCAACTCTTCGTTTATAAATTGACTAGCTCAAATCTGCTATTTTTTACGGTTTCTATAGGTATTATATTTTGATCTTTATGGTTACAAAATTAATAGATTAGTGTTCATAGGTTATTAAGTGTTAGTTCGATTATTTTCCATATTTTAATGTGTATTTTTTAATTACAGATTTTCTTAGGATTCGTTGCCGTGGTGGTCGCGCATCCCGGTATCGTTCACGAAGAGCCACATCAAGAACACAAACACGAGTTCCATGAACCTATAGGTGAATCTGGACATCATCATGAAGTAGAGCACGAATTCGCAAAGTCGCATCAATCCATTAAATTTGAGCACTTCCACCCAGTTCCTGTTTACGTGAAAAAAGAAGATAGCCACTTGCTTAAGCACCCTATCGAGAAAGGCAAGTCTGGATCTAACTTGAAGCTGGTCCACCCTAAGACAGAGCATGGGCATGGCCATGGTCTGGTCCTCGAAGATGAAAGGCATCACACTGAACATCACATTGAGCATGGCTTTGAACATGGTGGTAACGAGCATGAAGGTTTCGAAGGCTATGGCGGTGGTGAAGGCTTAAAAGGCTACGCTGAGCTAGCTAATGAACACGAAGCTGAAGGATACCAGTTTGCTGAGGCTCCACACTCATATGGAGATGCCGATGAAGGTCATCATTACGATAGCTATTAATTACATCAAGAATAATTTAATCTATGGGCATACAAATATGGCGTAGTCCGTCATCTAAATAATTTACGTCTATCTCTTGCCTGTTGATATTCATACACGTAAGCTTTAGAAAATTAGACTAATTTGTATTCTGCTTTTATAATGCAGTTGAAATGCGTTGAAAAGTGTACCTGATTTAGAATTAATTCAAAAAACGTAATAAGGAAAGAAATTCTTTTGTTGATAGGGGTAGCAGCTCTTCACATTACGTGGAAATAATTAAATTATAAAGTATTAGTACCATTAGTACCATTAGGTGTTAGAAAGTTACTGCGTGATGTGATCAGTTGATCGACTGCTTCTTGGTGTGACTGTTTCATTTATACTCCTGCTTGGTTCTTGTTTTTGTGATTATTGTGACTAATGTGATCGTTTGTCGAGTTCCGAGAAATTGTGATATTAATAAATGTTTGTTATTATATAAAAAATAGTCTTACTTTTATTTAATATTCTAATTTACACATAACGGTTCATAAATAAACCGTTTTCTGCTCTAGTAGACCGTAATATAAAAGAAATTATGGTTACTAGTAATTATATTGACGTGTACGTAATTGTAATAGACTGATTAAGATTCATACGGCTTTTTTCATATCCATAATTCATGCAATTTATTACTCAATGAATTACGAACGAATATGAATAAAATTGATGAATTAGGGTTTTTTCTACCACGCGTATTATACAATGAACCTATCATAAAAGCAAATTAGTATGATTGAAAAGACATAAAATTAATATTCATGATACTCTATAGTAAATTTTCTTACATAATCTAACAAAGATCGTATAAATATTGTATATAGATCAGTCGAACTAGTATGTAGCAATCAAAACATGAAGTACACAAAGCGAATATATTGTGAAAGGCTGTGTTAGTTGACCGTATTTCCCGATAATAATGCTAACAGTAATTTACGAGTTACGATATCGATAATATGTAGATACTCAAGGAAGTAATACTAATCAATTAATAATAATTCTAATCTAGATTCCTTCGTTGCAAAATAGGCTTTAGAAGTTTTGCTGAAAGTTAAAAGCGTAGAAATATTGCAAACTATACTTGTTTATCGCTTGCTTCCTTATTTTCTCTGTCTATTGTGATATATTGTAATTATTTTGCTTAAAAATCTCTGTTCTTTGTCTATATGTCAATGACATATAATTTCTTCTTATTATTATCTCTTATTCTTATTATTATTATCTCTTCTTATTTCTAATGGTTTATAAGACTGTAAATTACTTATAGTGTATTATCACTATAGGAAACTTACGGCAATAGCCTACATAAAATTTCTATGTGTTGTCCATCATATTGTATCATGTTTCAATGGAGAAATTTATACAACTCGTTCGATTTTCGTGACGATGCGTGAAGTTTGCTAATCTTTTTTAAACTAGGCTAATTTAGTGATTAATTCATTATCGACCTTTTAATATCATGCCTCTTTCTCCTCTCACTACTATTTCTTTATAACCTATGCACTGCATAGGTTATAAAGAATAGTCTTTCATATGCTTCATTTTGACTCATATGTCTCACTGCTGGGCTTGAGCTTCCTCCATAATAGGAGAGAAATTGACGCTTGGGTTGTTATTATATAAATTGGGTTATTTGGCATTTGCCGTCTATTGCATAGATATAATGTGCATATTATATTCAATAAGATAGGGCAAGATAGGGAGTGGCGAAATGGTGTTCTCACTCCATCACCACATGGTAAATGAGATGCTCATCTTAATGAAATTAGAGTTATTTCTTTGGTTTAATTGTACGAGCTTAAGCTTAAATGTTCAGTTCTTGGAATGTTCCTTCTTCGTCACCCATACTCATATATCGCAAATTTGCAAATCGCAATTGAAATTTCTCCTTTATTACAAATTTATTGACGAATTCTTATTGTCTTTTATTTTGAATTATTCTTCTTTCATATAAACTAAAACAAAAGTTTGCGTAAATGCTTACGTCCTTCATCTTCTCTCAGCTCAGTTGTGGTAAAGAAGTTGTAACATATTGCATTATTACGCCGTCATCATACAAAATAAATCGGCTAAGTGCGAGTAGAAGTAGCGCACGAAGAGTTCCGTACCATAATCTATAAAAAGGGCAAAAAAATCGCGTTTGTTGTATGGGAGCCCCTCTTATATATTTATTTTATTTTGTTTTTAGTATTTGTTGTTATAGCGGCAACAGAAATACATAATTTGTAAAAATTTCAACTGTCTAGCTATCACGGTTCTTGAGATATAGCCTGGTGACAGACAGACGGATGGACAGACAGCGAAGTCTTATTAATAGAGTCCCGTTGTTTATTACGTTATAATAGCAAAACGGCGTTCTAAATTGTATCTGTGAGACAGAACAGGCTCATATTACTGTGAAAATTTTACGTAAGAGGCGGAATATGGGTGCATTTCACCTTTGCGTGTTCCTATATATGAAGGCGTGACATTATGAAGAAAAATGTTCCACTTTTGTGTCACAGTTTTGTTGTTATGTAATACCTAATGTTTACTTGCTTCTACCAAACGACCTACTTTATACTAATTATGTATGTAAAGACGTTTTTTTGAACGATTTTTATAACTTCCTACAAATAACGAAATAATGTTTATAAAATTTACGACTATTGATATATTATTCTTTTGATCGCCCTTTAGTTACAGATAGGGGCATCAAAAAAGTATTGATATTTTTAGGTATCGAGTATATTCCTTTCGATACCGATACTTTTGTACTGGATACTTTGTATTCGATACTTTTACTCAATGAGTACTTTTTGGCAGGTATCGTATCGAATAAATAGTAGTGAGTATCCATGTGAAACGTGACCTTACAGCTTATATTTATGGTAACGCCATCTAGTGCAAACGTAATGAACCTTCTAAAATGTGGCTCGCAATATTTTAATCCGTTCACAGACGATCAAAAATTCCAAATATAAAACTCATAACGACAGATTCCAGGAAAAGTACTCAAAGAAAAGTTCTCGATACTTTGGAGTATCAATACTTTTGTTTCGATACTTTATTGAGTACGATACTTTTTATTCGATACTACTCATGAGTACAGTATCGATGCTTTCTGTTCGATATTGTATCCCTAGTTACAGATGTTCGATACTTAATAGCTAGTTGTGCAAGACATATAATATTATATACGTATACAACCATACCTCTACCCCATCGTGAAATCTCTGTTATATTGATTTTATAGCAGGATAAGATTCCTAGCTGAGGCAGTGGGTGATCGAGCCGGGGACTAGTACGTCGTACGATAGGTTAATCGCGCGGGGGCGATGCCCCGGCAGCCGAAAGTTACCGGGGCGATGACACTACATGCTATCCGAAAGGTGAACCCGCCGGGCAGGCCACCGATCATAACAACCGGCTACCAGGCACAGGTAATAATTTACTTGTTCCTAATAAAACTGAGAAAATATGGTCAGCTATATTTTAAATAACTAGAACATATAAAAAATTGCTGACATAGAATGGTAAAGTTAGGAAGACAACTTTGGTTTATTAAGGTGAAATTGTGATAATGTCGAAAATGATGGTGTAAATATTTGATCCTTTTGTGATTTTCTAACAAAACTAGTTAGTTTAATGTTAGTTTCGATGATGATAACAGAGTTAGAATTCATTCATGGAGATATTGTAAAAATAAACAAAAATTTTAACTATTAGTATGGAAGTAATGTCATTACAGAAAATCTCAAAATAAAATTATATATCAACCCGTGTAACTAGTATGGTATAGGAGGTAATAGTTATTAAAAAAACATCTTAGACTAAGGAAATAATACTTGTTTTCTTTTTTTTGTGGGTGGTCTGCGGCCGGCGCGCCTCCGCACCACTCCGTCCGGGGCGACAGAGGGGCTTAAGCACGCAACTCCCGCAACCCACCCGAAAACCACGTGGCCTTCGTCGTTGGGCCGACCACCAGAGCAGGGTTACTTGACATCAGTGGTCGGCCCGACGGAATACCCCCTATTGGGGTACCCTCCCATCGACCGACGTCCCCCCCTCGGGGAGGACGTCGGTCTTTCCTCACGCGGTCGGCCTCTCGGCGGGTGACGGACTAATCCCCGGTCACGTCACCCGCGGCCTCGGCTAGGGCGGCATGAGGCGCAGGTAGTTGCGCCTACGCCGCCCCAGTCGCCGGCGGCGGATCTCCTCATCGAGGCTGCGCTCCTCACGCAGGCGATCCGCCGCCTCCTTCCGCGAGATCACTGTCTCGCAGAAGGCTGCGACCGCGTCCCAATTCCCGACGCTGTCGACCATCGCCCTAGCGATAGCCGGCAGCGTCAGGTCCGTACTGATGATTGCGGCGAGTTCACAGCGCTGCACTGCCCAAGCCGCACAGGCCTCGAGCGTATGGCGTGCCGTGTCCTCGTCGCAATCGCAGTGGTGGCAGGACGGTGTACTCTCCCTCCTAACGACCCTGTGCAGGTATTTGGCGAAGCACCCATGCCCCGTCAAAACCTGCACCAGTCGGAAGGAGAGCACCCCGTGCCGCCTTTCCAACCACTGCATCAGCACCGGCCGGAAGGCCTCCACGGTTCGCACCCCAAACCGAGGCCTCTCCAGCCGGACTGCCCAACGGGCAATGACGTCTCGGCGGGCGTCGACGCGCCAGGCGGTGAGATCCCTTAACGAGACCACACCGCCCTCCGCTCGCACCCCCGTCACCCGCCGATATAGTCCGGTGAGCATCTCCACCTCCAGGTCCCACGGGGGAGTCCCGGCCAATAGGCACGCTGCCTCCGTCGCCACCGTGCGGTATCCGCGGATGGCCCTGACCGCCGTGACCCTCTGTGGTCGCCACAGAAGGGCCCTAAGTCGGACGGTCATGGACCCCGCCCACACCGGTGCGCCGTACAGGGCCATCGACCGGATGACCCCCGCGTACAGTCGTCGGCACGCAGCGCTCGGTTCGCCCAAAATAATACTTGTGTTGCGATGGACTTTACATATATATAATTAACTGACACAAATTACACCCAGACTCAGAACAACAATTTGTGGATCGCATAAAGTGTTGTCCCGCGTAGGATTCGAACTCACGACACTGGCAATATTATTCACCATCTGTGCAGGAGATAATATTATCTCTCCTATTAGATGAACGTACCTACTCAAATATGGGACATAAATGCGTTTAACAAGAATAACTCAGTTTAAACACACCGCCAATCGTACATAAAATAATGAAACTTAAAATCATGACGATAGCGAACTATAGAGAAATCCTTGGAGGGAACTGTTTCCAATGTATGAATTTCTTTCGTAACTTACCAGTTAAGGGAATAAGTTCTTCATATTGTGTACTTTTTTGTCACCGAGCTTAAGAACAAGCTTTGCGCGAGAGTATCTACCAACCGAATCAATAGATGGTCAATTAGACATACCGCCATTAGATGCAGCTCAATTTTATTGCCATATAAAGATACTGTTGGTTTGAAACTTGTTTTTGTAGCACTCATAACTATCAACATAGTCCTACCATTTTTTTAGACCTGCCACTACTTTTGGCCTTTTTTAACATAGGAGAAAATGGCGTGGTCATACGCTGTCCAGAATTTTGGCGACAGAATGAGGAAAGAGTTTTGTTTCAAGGTTCCTTTATTTCAATATTTGCCTATTAAGACGTTATCAAAATAAAATTATTGGTTTAATCTAAAATTAGTTAAAATAAAAAGAAAAACTAGTATTACAAAGTCATTGAAATAATATTTTTATTTTTTGTTTGGTTTAAAGCATGTACATGTTCATATTTGGCCAAGTTAGTCATTTATAAGTATATAACGACTCAATTTAATTAACAAAGGGACAAAGCGCCTACAGAGATAAACATGCAATTATACCTATATCACAAACAAACACACACTTTACTTAGGCATTATTGTACCGCGTTAAAACTTTTTTATAAGTATTTTTAATATGTAGTACAATAATTTTTAAGTACCTACCTTAAAAATAAACAACACTTAAAAACTATAATATTGCACATGAAAGAACATATAGGTAATGAGAATAATCCAACATATTGCGTATTTCTAGAAATTTTAAAACAATTTAGATAATGTTTTTAAATATTAATGTGCGAAATTGGCAATTTAATAACGTTTAATTAAAATTTTGATAGTACCTTTCAATTTCATAGTTCTTAATGCCCATAGCGACTTAACGCACATCAATGATTTATATAACAATATCTACTAATTTTTCCATAATTGTCTAATGATGGATAATGATGATGGAATTTCCTGCTTATAGTCACTAGAAAGACCCTTGCTCAACGTATAAGGTTTGTCTGATCTAATGTAATAGTCTCTAATTACTGGAACAGGAATAGGTTTTTGGACCCTACGCTCGAGTGGCTTTTCTTCTTTAATTTTTTCGGCTTGTTGTACTGAAATTGATGCTGTACGGAAATTTTCAGATGATTGTGGTAGTCTTAATTGCACACTTTCAGGTAGTTGTACTAGCACTGGAATTGGCTTGCCAATACCGAAATTTCTCTCTAGTTGTATAGGACGACCTCTTTTGAAATTGTTTTCTGATTTCGCTGACGATTGAGGTCGAGATTTTTTGGAAGCAGTTTCTAGAGCTAGTTTCTGAGCCAATTCATTTTGTTTGATTAAATTTTTGTTTAACTTTTCTATTTCAGCAGCATATTTTTCTTGGTTGTGAATACCTGATTCTCTTAGCTGTTGTAAATTAGATTGAATTGCACGTTCGCTGTTTATTAAATCTTCCTTTTGTTCTGTTATAGTTTCAGCAATTTTTTCATGCTGTATTAAAGGTGCTAAAAGAGATGAAAACTGTCTCTGTATAGTGGCTGGAGTCGGAGCTATTGGTAGAGATTTTTCTTTGATTTGCAAACCAGGTTTTATTGATATTTCCAAAGGTTTCCCAATCCCGAGAGACGTTTGAAGTTTTTCACTTTCTTTGTTAGCTTTCCAAATATTCGCAAACTCTCGAACTGAGGCAGATTCCCAAACTTTAGCTGGTTGGAGAGGTTTACCTTCAAATGTCACAGGTCCTTTGTCCTTTATTACAGATGAATTCGGAATAGCCTCATCCTCTGATTGTTCAACTTGCTTAGATCTTGCGTTATAGGCGCGTGCGAAGTCTGCCAGAACTTGACGAAGTTCTTCAGGATTCTGAATATCTTCCGACTGTCGAAGTTCTGGTGTCTCAGTCTGAGCAGAGGTTTCAGGTTTTCCAGTAACTCTTACATCTTCAAATCGATAACCGGTTAAGGGTTGAGTATTATAACGTTCTAGCTTTAAATTTTCAACTTCATAACTAGGAAGGTAGCGCCTGTACTCTGTTGAATAGGTTTTATCTTTATTCAACTTTTTCGTAGTGTACAATGTAGAGTACTCTTGTGATCGTCCCTTTGTATATTTATACTTTGACAAGAGGTTTTCTGTAACTCGTTCCTCAGATTGACGTGAATCCTCTTTACTTGATTGTTCATTTAATTGTTGGTAGTTATTATTTTGTTGATTATTTCTTTTCGAATCTTCATTCGAATCTTCATTCGAATCTTCATTCGAATCTTCATTCGAATCTTCATTCGAATCTGATTGATATTGTTGGCCAGTTTGTTCTTCAGTGCTTTGCTGATATTGTTGTTGTGCCAAAGTCTTTTCAAATTCAGGAAGAGGCTTGACAACAGCTCCAGCAGCCTGTAAAGCTTGAGCTTGGTCTGAAGTTAGATACAAGACGATATCTTTGGCTTCTGCTTGTTGGTTTGATGGTGGAGACGATAGTGGTACTGGTGAAGATGATTCTGGATTTTCATAAAATGACTGTGAGTCATTATCATAGTATTGTCCTCTTACTGAAGCCAGTAATACAAAGGTGATACAGTACCACATCTGAAATTATCATAAAAGAGACTTAAATAAAAGCATAAAATAAATTATAAAAAAGTTCAATAAAAAATAAGTGAAAAGTACCTTAAATTCAAGCTTTTATTAGTTCAAAGTTACTTTTTATTATAATCACAGAATCAAAAAAGAATATGTTACAAGCTACCATGACAGTATTGTATTAAACATAAGAATATATTGTTAAAAACTACACGATAACTTGTTTTATTAATGTTGTGTAATATTTTAAATTCTTTACCATTTTGTAAAAGCCTTGTAACTAGTACATATACATAAAAACTCAATAACCTATTTATTTTATTTATATTGTTGAAATCCATAAGTTTATATTCAAACAAACCTATGATACTATTCAGATAGCTTACAACTAAAATTCATCAATCATAAACACCATTCACCCTTCGACGTCAACTATTGGGCAGAATTCTCCATATAGGCCGGATAATGTAATAATCGCGGAGCTTTGCAGGCGTGTTAGTGATTACAATTGCTGTTATGATTGCCAAAAACGCTACTATCTATTCTCCTGTTAATCCCTTAGCCCTAACTCCCCAGAAGAGTAAGGGGTGGTGACATGTTGTATGTATGTACTTCGACAGTAAGCTTTTAAAATTTAAAAAAACAAGCCTAGACTACATTATAAATATAAATAGTTTGTAAATTAACTTACTGTTGTTGCCATGGCTGCGTTTTTTTGTCAAAAGCAGCCTGATCGTATCGGGTGTGGGCTCTCGTCTGCCCTGAATCTGGGAAAAAACAACATTTTTATACAACGTGTTACTAGGTATATCGACTAAAATATTCTAACATATGCGTAACATCTCGTTGTTGCAGAGATTCATAGCGGTGTCAAGGAAAATGAAACTCTCGTTTCTTGTCTTTATATCAATATTCATTAAAATCGATATGTATTTTACATTATATATGTGAAAGCTAGTTCCTCATTTAAAACAAGTTGTTTGTAATATTATTCATTATTAACGCAAATTAGATCGAATAAATACAATTCTATGATCTGCAATTCATATAATAAATCTAAAATTCAAGATTTCTGTCTGATCTCTCTCTCTCTCTCTATGATATGTGAATTCTTTCTAACTTTCATATCTTAAATGTAATAATTTAATAATATCTATAGACATAATGTAATCCTATAAACGTAGCGTAAAATAGAACAACAATTATTACTATCAATAAGGAAGGCAACATTTTTATATTTAAGTTGGTTGGCTACACCAGTAATGTCATATATTTACTACTTGGATTTAGAAATTGGAACCTTTTTGGACTAATTAATTCTTTAATTCAAAATTTAATTTGTAACGGATAAATAAAGCATGATATTTTATGAAATGATAGCAGATTAGCTGTCATTTCTTAAAATATGCGTTTATGGGAATTCTATATTTATAGATAATTTAACTCGTTAAATTACTTAGAATTTAGATACCTAACTTCTATAAAAATATATATATATATATATTACGCCATTAAAATATATGTATATTTATATAGGTATGTATCTTATTATAATAATATTTTTTTTTATAATAATTTTAAGACAACACCATGCACTAAGGAAATAATCCTTGTATTGCTGGGAACTTTACAAACATATAATTAACGGACACAAATTACATCCAGACTCAGAACAACAAGTTGTGGATCACACAAAGTGTTGTCCCGCGTGGGATTCGAACCCCCGACACTGGCGTTGTAAGTCGCTATCTTAACCACTACGCCATCTGTGCAGTCAATATTATATATTTGAGCGCCCATGTTTTGCGAATCAACTTCATATTTCTTATTCATATATCTACTTACTTACTCTGTGATGTTTCATAGAGCAAGTAAGTTATTAAAAATTCATAATATTTATTCATAATATGTCAATGTCAATCTCATATTAATTTGTTCTCTTAGCGGCAGTTAGCACATCTTTCTTTTTCGAGATACCGTAGCAGTTTACTTCATTATGGAATTACGTTGTTATTACAACCTACTGGTCAAAAGGATTGTTGTAATATGAGATTTTCTTATTGCTACTGTAAACATTAAAACCTTATACAATCTTATTTGGCCCACAAGTTGTTTTCCATGCCTTCATGAGGGAGGATACCAAAAATCATCTGTATACCTGTTTCTACGAAATTAATTCAGTTTTGTCACAGCCTTAATAAAATATTCTTATTAGATTTATTTAAATATAATTATAGAAGTTGTGTGCAATCATTTATCGTGTACGTAATCATTTAATTATATATTCAGTAATTTTTATTCCTTATATATTTTTGCTAGCTGTGCCAGTAGCTTCGCTTACGGGGATTAAGTAACTACGTATTTAAAGCTATTATTTTGTTTGAACTCTCTTATCATAGAACATTACAAATAATATCAAGGTTCATAGTAATAATGCATCATAAGGCAGATCTACACACAGTGAGCCTTACGAGGTATTTGTCGTATAGAGCAGCTCGGTGCGCGTCGACCTGTCTCGCCCGAGGCAAGCGCGCTCGTCATGACTGAGCGGCCGAGCCATCGAGTATCGATTTTTTGGTTTGCTCAAAGCTGCCTCAGTCGTTTGCCGCGCTCACTGTTAGGCCGCGTACAGACATCGCGAGGCGTACGTCGCGAATGGTTCATCTCGTATGCCTTGGGCTGTGTGGACGTGTGTGCTCACAGTGAGCATTCGCGTCATACGATCGTTGCGAACGTTTTGTCCACCAGCGTCTGTTCTTCTTTTCTCTTTTTTAATATTGTATAAATCACTATATAGGCCGCAGGTGCAATCTGCACGTCTCGCCTTGTCGGAGCCATTTTTCTGACGAACACCGTGCGTGGTGATTTATGTGATCAGCAGAGCATGTATCGTTCGGGACGCACGCAAAAATGTACCGTTGTATGCCTCAGGTTGAGGCATGCGAAACAAACCATTCGCGACGCACGCCTTGCAATGTCTGTACGCGGCTTGAAGGTTCATTTCCATGCATCGCGGCTGGTTGCAGCCGCGCGCAATCGTTCACTAACGTCTGTCGCGTGCGACCGATGCGACAATAGCCAAAGTATAAAAATGTATGGCACCGTTTCTGTCGTTGACTGCGCGCGGCTGTCGCGTACCTCGGAAACGTCGCCATACATTCTCATACATTGATTATTGTCGCATCGGCCGCGCACGATAGTCGTAAGCGATCAATCGCACCCTCCAGCTATCGGCCATGATGCATGGAAATGACCTTTAAGGCACGCAACTGTGTCGTGCCTCGTCTGATAATATCATTAATATGAATAAAAATATCTGTTAGAGATTAATATCTGTCTATGGTGCAAACGAACAAATGCCTCGATCTTGCTGTGGGCGGCATCTGCGCGATGCTACAGAGGCTGATTCGCTCATTCAGAGGCAATTTCCTTGCGAGGCGACTCGTTGTGTGGATCCGCATAATAACCATTTCTGGTATCTAAGCAGTCGCCTTCGCATGCTATGACGATAGCGCAGACCGTTTGACGAGCAATGTCCTCTTATAATCAAATTTTACCCGATTTGCTAACATCTATAGATACTGCGCCGTGCGCCTATGTATCGTTTTCTTTTTGTAAAATGTATAGCTGTTAGCCGCAGATGATTTTGACAGCTTGACGTGGACTTTAGATGAGCGCTGAGGGCTCTCAAACCAGTCCTATTTATCTCATAGTTATGGGTTATATATCGTTTTATAGTACCTTTCTCTATAAATCTTACACAAATATTCCATCAAATCTTATGGTATAAGATAATCTAAGTCTAGTACTTGAGATTAGCGCAAACAAACAAACCACCTCTTCAATTTTATAATAGTGGTATTGATTTTTAAGTGCGTATCTACTCTTTTCAAATTTACCATTAAACTTGTATACTTTTAAAGTGATAAAGTTCTAATACTTAATATGCCGTTTTGTGGTGTAAATGTTAATACTCACCGTTTAAAAAACGTTAAAACGTTTTGGGATTGATATTAAGCCTGTATGGTTTTCTATTGTATTAGGATCAGTTTTCCAGTTAAAACCGATCAAAAAAATGCAATTTTTCATGGAGCGACCGCCATCTCACCTCCATAACCTGAAAGATTATACTATGATTAAACGAAATGTTGTACCATTAAAGTAAATCAATTTTCATTTCGACTATCACAAATATTACGCTTTAAAGCTCTCTCTGAGCCACGGATGACTTAAGTATATTCTTTGTTTTAGATACCTTTGTTGTTTTTTATTTTATTTATGATATGCGAGTTTCTTTGTCGCGAGTTATAGGTACATACCGTAATAGCAATAAGTCGGAGGTAAACATAGCACTTGAACCTAAGGCCCTTGTATAGCGAGCTAAAGCTTTCGCTCTCGGTTGTGGTTGCTTATTCGTAATACGGAAGCTTAGGCAAAGGAAATAACAACAAAATAATCATAGAGGGTAAGAGGGTACTACTATAAATAAATATATAATTGGTCTTTACTTTTACTTATACAATCGAACACAAGGGATGGTTTAGAGAAATTAGCGGAAACATGCCTCAATGATATATTCGATTGGGGTACACAAAACCGGCTTGCCTTCGCACCATAAAAAACATATCATCTTTTATTAAAAGGACATTTACAATCGGCGCCGCGTATAAAATTCAATAATATGACTGTCAAAAAGAAAGAATCAGTTTGCTATCTCGGCCTAGTCTTAGAAAAAAATTTTGCATTTATTGAGCATATTAAAACTGTAGGCGAAAAAGCGAAACGGAATTTCTACGCGCTTACTAGAATATCCACATCTACTTGGGGCCTTCGTTTTAATACACTTAAAACCATATACATGGCCACATATTTGGGGTGTATCTGTTACGCTGCACCTGTATGGGCCGATAGGGCCACCATAGGGGCGGCTTGCCTTAAATTACTACAGAGCCAACGATTGGCCCTAATATTCTTATGTAAAGCCTATAGAACGGTTAGTACCGAGGCCTTACCAGTACTCGCGGGTGTACTTCCGGTTGATTTGGAGATTCAGAGACGAGCGTCAATGTATTACACCACAAAGGAAACTATGAATACAGATTTCCTTCTACCGCGCGACCGAAATAAAATTGCTAGATTGTTTGCACCACAATCCATTGTCTATGAGGAACTTTTAACTGAATGGCAAGAAAGATGGGATTCATCATCTTTATCTATTTTTCCATGCATCCGGGAGCGCTTGGAGAAGGTGTGGCTGGAGGTTGACCACTTCGTGGCCCAATTTTTAACTGGCCATGGCAACTTTAAAAGTAAATTATTTTCTTTTAAACTCGTACCATCACCATTATGTCAATGTTCCACATCTGACCACGAGTATGAACAATCAGCACATCACATTCTCTGGGAGTGCGATCTCTGGCAAAACGAGCGTAACCTTATGTTAAACAGTTTGCAAGTCACCTGTGGGGTAGTATACTATACGGACCTTGTAGCAACTCGAGAAAATTTCCGTGCGTTCATGCGTTTCTGCCATACCTACTGTAGCAATCAATCTTAACGCTCACATATAGGCCCCGTTAAGCTCTTCCGTATCCGTGGTGCCGTACTGCTGCGCTATCGTAGCTGTACACCTTTTTACTTATTGGCTGACTAGTCATTTTGTTTTCCTGTCTTCCGCTTTACCTAGGAGGGAAGTGGAATCTCTCTTTCCAACTCCTCCTCTTTAACCTTTTCTAATTAAATTTGTTGCTGGTCCCAAGACAATTAAAATCATATCCCGGGCCTGCCTGAGGGTCAAACCTCGGTGTCATTTATGGAGACCATTGTGGATCCTGGCTTACAGGAGTTACAATGGTGGGAATGTGTGGTGGGATTAGTCCCATTTAAAAAAAAAATATAATTGGTCTTGACTGAAAAAATACTGTTAAGCAGATCACAGCTCGCAAACTAACTCTTTATAGCAACTTGCAGAGGTTCTGTAAAAAGTTGGCATAATTGACATAGATAAATTAATCAAAGATGTATTATGAAGCGTAACAACCTACCTTTGAACTATTAATCAACATATTTTAAATTATAATGATATTTATTAGTAATTCACATACTTTTTCAATCTATACTTATTCTTACACCTCTTCTTAGAAGCTGAGACTTCAAATAAATGAGAGATAAACTTGTGTTCGTCTACTTAAATTGTAGATCTATCAAGATAAGATATTTTAAATTATCATAATCCTTTCGTTTTATGATAGGTATCTAATATTATATCTCTAAACGATCACTTTATAACCTCAATAAATCTATTGCATCAGAAATTTCTACGAAACTATACAGATATTGAAAAACCTTAAAACTTCTTCGTATTAAATAGATGAAAAAATATTTTATTAAAAATACATAATTGAATCGATAAAAAAGTGAATCAATCGATTTATTATAAAATTGTATCAAATTTATTTTGTTTACGATCGACACTACTTATTTTAAAGAAAACATTTCTTACTTAGTAATAAGACGCTTTATCGCTGGTGGGTGGCCGTGCGAGAAAAATTATAAACACCGTTACATTTATTCATTTCAAAAGAAAGAAAACTTTTCTGGCGAGTATGGTGTAATAGTCCAATTTTTCTCCCATTATAGAAGAGTCTTGTACCTAACAGCGGAACGTATATATTCTATAGAAGAAGAGTGATCTAATGCTCGTTAGTCGTATGTTTAAACTTGTATCTCTATATGATGATGCGTCAGAATACAATACGTCCTCATACTTTAGTTTTGTTGAGAATACCAGGGCAGTAGGCAGCAGTGTTTGCCTGAAAAACTTTTGCCAGTACGATTCGACTATCAAATGTCATATTTATGACCCTTATAATAATAATCTTCTAGGTAAGCCTGACATATCCTTTAGTATCTTACTTCTATACGCTGATGTATGGATGGTTATTTATTTCGAAATTATTTATAAAATTCTCATGTATAAACTTTATTTAGCTACCAAATAAGGTGTCGCTGTACACTTCCGTGCGGTGACAGAGTAAGAATACAATTCACCACTTCCTATCTTGCCCGTGGATGTCGTACAAGACTACTATGGGATATATTATGTACATAAGATCTGTGCAAGAGAAGGAAAACTCGAAATGAAACCCTATACCAACATCTCTGACTAGCATGGTATAGTAGGTCAAATTCCCTCCCATTGTGGAGGAGGCCCGAGCCCAACAGTGGGCTGTATGTGGGCTGCGACGATGTACACTGTCTAGCAAAAAGTCTTAACTTTTCTATTATCTTTGAACATCATTTTGACCCCCTTCAAAACGTCGGATTAACTCGAAATTTGGCATACTTATTAAGGACCGATGACACTTCAATATTTTAAACAGTTTGACCCGTTATCCTTTACTAGGATAATCAGGATTAGTGAAATTCAACTAAAAAATTAAAAATAAATAATAGTTCTAAAAACTAAAAAAATACGCTTTTAAAGAAAATCCAACTAAATAAAAGAAAATAAATTTTTAAAAATTTGAATTAAGAATAGTGTATATAAGAAAAAAATAATTTTTAATGTGAAAAAAGCGTGGGATGCTTTTTAAGATATAATTCCCGGCACGTAAGTTGAACAAAAATGGCTGACATCTGCGCAGGTACAATAGTAGTGAAAAGTGTTAGGTTGCGGTTGTCCGCAAAATTTAAAAAGTACTTCTGAATCAATTGGTAATGCTGCAGACGGCAGTAGGCTACTGCTAGGTAGGCCCAGACTAGGTTGGTGGAATCCGAGCCGACCGAGGATGAGATGGTCTGATGATATTATATCGGTACGGAACGGTAGGATCAAAATGAACGCGATTGGCAAGGGATAAAGGTGAATGACATCCTCAAATGGAGACCAATGCTCAGCAGTGGGCTATCATAGGTTAGTGATGATGATTTTTTTTGTGCTTCTATTATATTACTTTCTTTTGAGAAATAGATAAATACATCGAAGACCAAACTTCTCTCTTGTCTCCTTAAAGTTCGTTGTCGTGGTATTTTATATTCGTTTAGAAACTAACTAGAAAGGAAAACTTTCGTATGCGACTGTATTGTCGGGCGCAAGGAGCGTGTGCGCGGGCGTCGGGGGACGAAAAGCGAATAAGGGCTTGCGCGCGGGCTTGGGGACGCCCTCCCCACATACCGCACTTCAGTTGAGACCCAAAATATTGTTACTGCGCATGACGTGTCATTGTTCCACTTATGCGCCGGTAATTATTCAAAATGATAATCCTTCTACTCATATCTGTCAATAAAATATTTATAACTATTGACAACATGCACAAATATGCATGCAATAAAAAATATTTTTTTCTTATATACAGTCTTAGAATAATAACGTATAGAAGGTAAGTTCACGCACAAAAAGTGAGGCATTTCAATTGGAGCCTAATGGAGTTTACACCGGAACCGTTCCGTAATGTACAAGTCATTGTACTGCACGAACGTACGCAACTCTTAAAAAATAAATAGGTAATTATGACGGTTTGTGCATTCAAATGGTGTCACAACACATTTGAAAAATATAAAAAGATTATTAACATTACTTTTAAAGGTAATTCGACGATTTATGCTAATAAAAACAAAATTTGATTCATAATTTGTATAGTGGTGTGCGTGTATACGTGTGTAATCGTCTGGGCGCCATTAGTATTTTTAGATTCAACTTTTGAAAGTTCGAAGTATTGACACTATCCTTCTATACGTTATTATTCTAAGTATACACTATTCTGAATTCAAATTTTTAAAAATTTATATAGACTAAAATGTATCTATTTACGAAATTGACATTTTGAGCATAATAAAATTCAAATTTTATCCATTGAATGGAAAGTTTGCCAAATAAATTATGAAAGAAATTTTAACATAATTTTTTATTTTAATTTTTATGTGCAAGCTAAACATTACCATTCATTTACATATCATTACGGATTATTTATATATAGAGACTGCTCGAATGGCTTAATAGTTTAAATAATGACCTCCTATTCCTCAGCGTGGGTGAGAACATAGAAAACATAACAAATACGAATTGATTTTTCCAAATTTATATTATGTATTTGATTTTTACTTTCCCCAAGTACGTGCACTTTTCAGAGTTCAGTAATTGTTTATTTTCTTATTTTTAATGGCGGTTTAATATTATATTAATACAGCATTAACTATTATATTAACTAGCTGACTCGGTGAACTTTGTAACGCCATAATTTTTTTTTCGTAAATACATTTTCTAAATTGCCAAATATACCTATATTCTCTAATGGAGGAACCATTACGGCTTTGTCGGGAAAGATTCGATCGTCTTGGTCTCGCCATTGTTAATGATGATTCAAAGCGAATACAAATTACTGATGATTGATTTCTGAGAAACTTATAATTATCAAATTTTAAACCATACTTAACTATAAACAAAATTACGTTTAGCTGTCATTTGCATTTTGTTATTACGTATCAAATGCGTTTTTGTTATCCTACGTTTCACAGTGACTTGTATTCTCATTGACATGAGTTTCGGTGCGAATATGGAAATGTCATGTTTAGCTCTTGTATTATATTCATTTTTTTAGTGTTTTATAATGTTACATTGAATAATTTTGCTGATATTTTATGTAATATAATAATGCGGCTAATTAATGGTAACGACATGACTTACTGATGGACATGACTATAAATAAGCTATTCTATATAAAGAAATGTTAAATAATATGAAGAAAATTGTATCAGACTTGGCTGTATGATTTTTGATTCATTTGCCCGTCCGAATGGACAAACACAAAGAAAATAAAATCTATTTGACATTTTATGCCATGTCACACGGGAACGCGATCGAACGGGATAAAAAGTAGCTCATTGCCATTAAGAAGAAGAAGAAAAAGAACGGGATAAAAAGTATCCTATATTCGTCTCCTGGTTCTAAGCTACCTCCCCATCAATTTTCAGCCAAATTTGTACAGCCGTTCTTGAGTTATAAACATAGTAACTAACACGACTTTCTTTTATATATATAGATTTAGCATTATGACTTCTGAGTTTTCTTGACGGATCTTTCTCAGTGTGGCCGCATTCGGATCCGGTAGTAGTACCTATATTAGATTTGTTAGGTTTAAATTAACTAATTGTCATAATAATTATTACAAATTTATGTTGAATCATTACTAATCATAAACAATATATTTTTTTATATAGAATCATTTTCTTCTTGTACTGGCAATAAATTTGTACCAAAAATGTGGGTTAAAACTTAATAACTAATTTTCTGTAGCGGGTAGATAATTACAAAAACTGTAATAACATTGACTTGTTTAGACGTCAGATATCTTAGTCCGCCCGTGACCGTGAATGCTGTGAAGTGTTCGAAACGTCGGGCAATCATAAATCAAATACAAACGCGATAGAATCCGTAAAGAAGTTTTATTTACAATGTATAATACTCGCGTAAACATCAAAAAGAAATAATTATAAAAATATTAAATATACCGAAGGTAAGTAAAGTTTGATTTGAAATCTTTACTTTCGGTTTTCTATGTAAAAAAAAAAATCAAATTTGTAGTAAATGGCTAGAAATATGTATATTTATTCTCAAACATTCAACACTTAGTTTAAATTTTATAAAATTTAATATTGG
The DNA here is from genome assembly GCA_032191425.1 of Lymantria dispar. NCBI lineage: Eukaryota > Metazoa > Arthropoda > Insecta > Lepidoptera > Erebidae > Lymantria > Lymantria dispar. Next base: position 12,219,482 of record CM063454.1, on the reverse strand, counting down.
CCAGAAAAAGCTTTCGAAAAATCCGTTGTTCAAATTTCGCCAATTCTTTAAAGCCTAATAAACTAGAAAGTGAGTTTCGTAAAAAATAATGATGCACGTCTATTCAGGTCTTATAACAGTATCTTTAATCTAAATATGAGCAAGATCTACAATGTGACATTTTTTTTTGCTGCTCGCTTCACATAAAACGCCCCATGTAGGTAATTATCCACTGACAAATCGAGATCGTCCCCAAAGTGTTCTTTGTGTAGACCACATAGTTCCTCTCGGTCAGTTATCAATAATAATAAATTGTTTATATAATATTAATAGTATCAAGCCGAGCAAAAACGGAACACTGGCGTAACATGCTTTACTCGAAGAAATTCAGGCCATTTTCTACCCTCTATAACTTCGTTGTGAATAAAACTAGAAGTCTGAATTTTCAGGAACCCAGCAGACCTTGTAAAACACACGGTATATTTCAAATTTCATTCAATTAAAAGCAATAGTTTAAGAGTTGTAACTGGTCAAAATTTCGTAATTTTGTCACTCACTAACTGATCCATCATCAATATTATTGAAACACTTCTAGAGGCCCTACGGGCTCATTTTGGTGGCGGGCCCGGAAGCGGTGAACTACGGGATGCAAAGAATCTGTAGCAGCGATCTGAATACTAAGCAAAACAACCTTTGGCCCTGGCAGCACACAGCATTTGGACACTCAGGACTGATGAGAAGATCATCCATCGCTCATCACAAGGCGGTATAGGATCTCAAGTCTCTTGTGTACAATATGGAAATATGTAGATTGACATTCCAATCGCACTAAACAATCTAATTGATAGTAATAATTGTTACTTGTGAAGTATATTGTTTTCATGCGATTGCCAAGACAATCTGTTTATTTAAAACATAAAAGACCTTTAATATTGATATGGTCACTATACGAAGTTGTTAGGTTAGCTAATTACGTAATAGCTTAAAAAGAAAGATCCCTTAAGCAGGGACTGAATGAATTAACCACCTTGGTATAACATGGATCTCATAACTTTTTATGGCAGAAGAACTCAGTTGCGAGACTCGGTTTTTTTCAAGTTTTGTTTTTAATGGTATAAATAAATATTCCGTATGGTGACGGAGTACGAATACAATTTACTGCCGCCTCTCTTGCCCGTGGGCGCGGTAAGGCGCTTAAGGGATATCTTGTGTATATAATAACAAGCAAGAGAAGGAAAACTCGAATTATATTCCTATACCAACGCGCCTGACCAGCGTGGTATATCAATAGATCATCATAGATAATAGGTGTCCGTCGTGATAGGTCAATTTCTCTCAGTGTAGAGTCGTTTCGAGCCCAGTAGTGGGACGTAATTGAGCTGTAATGATGATAATGATAAAATAATATAAAGCATTTGAAATAAAACTTATTTTTTTTTTTTTTTTATATATATTCACGCCTTTTTCCCATAGGGGTAGGCAGAGTCCACTGCCCTCCACCTGCTACGATCTTTGACATATTCAGCGTAGCAAAGCGGTTCTCTGTGGGCCACTTTTCGCCCCCGACGGAAACGAGACGTGACGTGTCGCGAGCCACATCGCCGCCATTCGTACAGTTTTTTTTTAATTTTTGAAACTCATTGCGTTTCCGCGAGAAATACATACACATATAATTAACGGACACAAATTACATCCAGACTCAGAACAACAATTTGTGGATCGCACAAAGTGTTGTCCTGCGTGGGATTCGAACCCCCGACACTGGCGCTGTAGGTCACTAGCATTAACCACTACGCCATCTGTGCAGTCAAATAAAACTTAATTTACAGATATTATCGCTCTGAACGCTGAAATGTTGTTACAACTTACGGAAAGTTCAAAATCAAATATAAACGTGATGCAGAAGTAAATATTTTATGGATTGCAAAATTATAATTCCCATTTATTTATGTTTGCCCGGAATGAACTCGGAAACTGACAATCCGATTTTAACATTTTTTTTTCTAGAATGTGTGTTTTGTTCCAACTTGAGAGATAGGATAGTTTTTATTCAGTTGTATTTTTCTTTAAATGCAAAATCGTCCATTTTCATACCAACTACTCGTAGTAAATTTCCAAATTCGAATACTTATGTATTGTGTGACGTAGATTCGATCACTTACAAATTATGGATGTAAGTAATTTTTTGAAAATTATAATACATGCAATGTTATATTTTATGTTGGTGAGAAATAAATCAAACATTACATACGTTTTTGCACATCTGATTTGATTATAAATACTTTTTTATCTAAGAAAGTTTGTAAATTATTACAATTTGTTAAAAAAGATAATTAACGCACAATAAGACTTTGTGTATAATTTGAAACGATAATTTGCATTTATATTTTACTAGCTTTTGCCCGCGGCTTCGCCCGCGTAAAAATTTACTTGCATATTGAACTATTATCGCAAAGAATATTATCGGCATTAAGAGTATAACATTTCTTAATTTAAGAAATACTCTATCTACGTGTCAATTTTCATCCAAATCTGCTCAACAGTTTAAGCATGATTGAGTAACAAACATCCAAATATCATCACAAATTTTCACATTTGAATATTACTTCCAGCCTTGTAGTTCAGATTGCCGTGCAAATACGATGATAAATATGCCTTTCCTTAGTCTCTGATAACGTACTTTTCCATTGGAGAAAAAAAATTATATCAATTAAACACCCGCAGTTTCATTCACGTAGACCCCACCCCATTCCCATGCCAATACCGAGATAAAAAATGCCTATGTTACTCGCTGATATTATAAATTTACATGGATGAAAAAAAAATAGTATAAATCATAGAAATATCAGAGATATAAATTGCCTGTTACTCGCTGGTGAAAGAATTTTAAAAATTGGTCGACAACCCCCGGTATAGTTCTCATTCCTGGGCAAATACCGGGATGAAAATAGCCATTATATGGTATTCACTGATAATATAGCTTTTCATTAATGAATTAATTTTTAAAACCATTAAATTCCCGTGATTTCACCGGCATTGTACCCGATCCCGTAGAAATATCGGGATAAAAATAGCTTAAATATGTTACTCGCTTAAAAATAGCTTTCCATTAGTGAAATAATTTTAAAATCGACTTAATTCAGCCACACCGGGATAAAAAATAGCCTGGGATAAAATATATTCTAAGTTATTTCTTATGTACGACTGGTAGACCTGATGGTAAAATATAATCAATATCGGTCCAGCCATTTTGAAGATTACCTGTAACGAATAGACAGACAGGCAAAAAAATTTGGACCGTATTGTGTGAGCATAAATAAAACCTATTATTTTAATAGACAAACAGACACTTCAAATTTATTTATTTGTAGAGATAGAAAATTGGAATAATATCTTGATTGTAACTTACTGTCTGGTAGCTGCTAGAAATATTACCACGCTTTCATTGTTCGTGGGTGTCGCAAAATACTACTAAGACAAAGATTTACATCGACCTGGACCAATTGGTGATGTCGTCTGGCCAACAATGTCGTGCGCCAGGCAGCCGGTCATAAAATGTTGCTAGAACCTTTGCAATATATCTACGATGGCAGAAGAGTACCTACATATCGCGTCGATCCAAAGTAATTAGGATAAGAGCAAGATAATGATGATATATCATTGGCTGGGTGTCTTCAACTATATGTGTTTTATCCTTTTGGGGCAGCCCAAAATTGTTTCTTAGTGAGTGCTTACCCCAAATAACCGATCGGTATACAAAATTTCACATTCTTAGGTCCGGTATCTTTGGCTATACACTTTCACCCTCTTAGGGGTTTAATTTCCAAAAACTCTTTGTTAGAGCTCGCTTATCCTTGCCAAAATTTTTTTCATAGTGCTTGGTAAGTGAGCACTAAGAAAATCTGGGGGTAATCCAAGAAAGCCGACCGTGTACTAAAATGATCCTTCCTAGGCTCAGTGATTTCGGTTAAACGCTTTTCACCCCCTTAGGGCTAAAATTGCAAAAATCTCTCTTTCCCCAAGAAAGGCAACTTTATACAAAATTCCATGTTTCTAGGCCTAATGATTTCGGCCATATATTTTGCACCCCTTTAGGAGTTGATTTTAATAAAATAATTTCTTAGAGCTCACTTACAACAAAAGAAAGAGAATTGCATAGAAAGTTTTACGTTCCTAGCTCCAAGAGTTTCGTCTATACGCTTTTCACCGACTTAAGGGGGTGATTTTCCAAAAATCCTTTGCTAGTGCTCGTGTACCCCAAGAAATAAGACGATGTAAAAAGAAAATACTTTCCCCTATTTCAACCCCTTATACCTATTTTTTCGCGATAAAAAGTAGCCTTATATCCTTTCTCAAGCTTTAGTTCATCTCTGTACCAAATTTCATCAAAATCGGTTAAGTGTTTTCGACGTGAAATGCTATATGCTTTTCAACCTATTTTTTTTTGGGGTGGGCTGCGGTCGGCGTACTCCTCGCACCACTCCATCCGGGGCGACAGAGGGGCGTAAGCACGCAACACCCGCAACCCACCCGAACACCACGTCACCTTCGTCGTTGGACCGACCACCGGAGCAGCGTTACTTGTGCTTTTCAACCCCTTAAGGGGGTGAATTTCCAAAAATCCTTTGCTAGTGCTCGTGCACCCCAAGAAATACGATGGTGTAAAAAAATACGTTTCTAGGCCCAGTGGTTTCGGCTGTATGCTTTTTGGTATTTTAGGGGTTAAATTTCATCCCTATGTAAGTGAAACTACCAAAACGCTAGAACGAATATTTATTTATTTATTATCAGGTGCCTTAATACAAAGATTCACGGTTCTATCATCGAAAATGACGAATTTCCATACAAAATATCATCCCCTATTTAAACCCCTAACACGCATTTTTTCGCGATAAAAAATAGCCTATGTCCTTTCTCAAGCTTTAGTCCGTCTTTGTACCAAATTTTATCAAAATCGGTTAAGTGGTTTCGACGTGAAAGGTTTTCACCCCCTTAAGGGGGTGATTTTCCAAAAATCCTTTCCTAGTGCTCGTGTACCCCAAGAAATACGATGATGTAAAAAAGAATACGTTTCTAGGCCCAGTGGTTTCAGCTGTATGCTTTTTGGTATTTTAGGGGTTGAATTTCATCCCTATGTACTTACATAGGAATCCCTATGTACTTACGCAGTTTCACTTGAAACTACCAAAACGCTAGAAGGAATATTTATTAATTTATTATCAGGTGCCTTAAACAAATATTCACGGTTCTATCATCGAAAATGACGAATTTCCATACAAAATATCATCCCCTATTTCAACCCCTTATACCCATTTTTTTGCGATAAAAAGTAGCCTATGTCCTTTCTCAAGCTTTAGTCCGTCTTTGTACCAAATTTTATCAAAATCGGTTAAGTGGTTTCGACGTGAAAGGTTTTCACCCCCTTAAAGGGGTGATTTTCCAAAAATCCTTTCCTAGTGCTCATGTACCCCAAGAAATACGATGATGTAAAAAAGAATACGTTTCTAGGCCCAGTGGTTTCAGCTGTATGCTTTTTGGTATTTTAGGGGTTGATTTTCATCCCCATGTAAATGAAATTTCCAAAACGCTTGAACGAATATTTATTTATTTATTATCAGGTGCCTTAATTAATACAAAGATTCGTGGTTCTATCATCGAAAATGACGAATTTCCATACAAAATATCATCCCCTATTTCAACCCCTTATACCCATTTTTTTGCGATAAAAAGAAGCCTATGTCCTTTCTCAAGCTTTAGTCCATCTCTGTATCAAATTTCATCAAAATCGGTTTAGACGTGAAAGGCTATATGCTTTTCACCCCCTTAAGGGTGTGAATTTCCAAAAATCCTTTGCTAGTGCTCGTGCACCCCAAGAAATACGATGGTGTAAAAAAAATACGTTTCTAGGTCCAGTGGTTTCGGCTGTATGCTTTTTGGTATTTTAGGGGTTGAATTTCATCCCCATGTAAATGGAATTTCCAAAACGCTTGAGCGAATATTTATTTATTATTAGGTGCCTCAATACAAAGATTCGTGGTTCGATCATCGAAAATGACGAATTTCCATACAAAATGTCATCCCCTATTTCAACCCCTTATACTCATTTTTTTCGCGATAAAAAGTAGCCTATATCTTTTCTCAAGCTTTAGTCCATCTCTGTACCAAATTTCATCAAAATCGGTTTCGAGGTGAAAGGCTATATGCTTTTCAACCCCTTAAAGGGGTGAATTTCCAAAAATCGTTTGCTAGTACTCGTGCATCCCAAGAAATACGATGGTGTAAAAAAAATACGTTTCTAGGCCCAGTGGTTTCGGCTGTATGCTATTGGTATTTTAGGGGTTGAATTTTATCCCCATGTAAGTGAAACTACCAAAACGCTAGAACAAATATTTATTTATTTATTATCAGGTGCCTTAATACAAATATTCACGGTTCTATCATCGAAAATGACGAATTTCCATACAAAATATCATCCCCTATTTCAACCCCTTATACCCATTTTTTTGCGATAAAAAGTAGCCTATGTCCTTTCTCAAGCTTTAGTCCATCTCTGTACCAAATTTCATCAAAATCGGTTTAGACGTAAAAGACTATATGTTTTTCACCCCCTTAAGGGCGTAAATTTCCAAAAATCCTTTGCTAGTGCTCGTGCACCCCAAGAAATACGATGGTGTAAAAAAAAATACGTTTCTAGGCCCAGTGGTTTCGGCTGTATGCTTTTTGGTATTTTAGGGGTTTAATTTCATCCCCATATAAATGAAATTTCCAAAACGCTTGAACGAATATTTATTTATTTATTGTCAGGTGCCTTCATACAAAGATTCGTGGTTCTATCATCGAAAATTACGAATTTCCATACAAAATGTCATCCCCTATTTCAACCCCTTATACCCATTTTTTCGCGATAAAAAGTAGCCTATGTCCTTTCTCAAGCTTTAATCCATCTCTGTACTAAATTTCATCAAAATCGGTCCAGTGGTTTAGACGTGAAAGCGTAGCAGACAGACAGACAGACAGACAGAGTTACTTTCGCATTTATAATATTAGTAAGGATTCTGAAATTTTTTAAAGTCATTTATTTTTATATCCTGATTTTGCTTCAATTGTATTATATTTTTTCAAGATGAATGGGATAAGTAATAAAGGATAGTGACGAATGTGATAAGTAATGACTGGTGGTTCTGCATAGGATGTGTGGTGATAGGTGAGTTGGGTAGTGATAGATGTGTTGAGTATGACAGATGGTGATAGATGGGTAGAGTAATGATGCATGAGATGAGTGTTGACGGATGGAGTGACTGGTATCTTTTTTTTCTTCATGCGTTTATTTTTCATTTTATTTATTTGTTTAAATATGTTGATGATGTTGACACGTGTATTTGACATCCGTGACGTCATAAAAGGCGCCTCCACGGAATATCACTGCAGGTTTCTTTTAAACTGCAATATGCTTCGTTGGGACGTTTTGTGATGGCCAATAATCTATATATTGTTCTATTTAAATCAGTTGTAAGTCTTGTTCGTCACATTAAACAAATTTTCTTTCTTTCTTCTTTCTGATAGATGGATTGAGTTGTGGCTGATGGGTTGAGTGCCGATGGATGGTGATGAATAGAATGTGTGATGAGGAATGGTATGGATGAGACGACTGGTGATATATGGTGATGGGTAGGTTGTGTGGTGACTGATGGTGAAAGATAAGATGAGCGGTGACGTATGGGGATGGATAGGATAAATGGTGACGGATGGTTATTGAAGTGTGTGTTAAGTGGTGACTGATAGTGATGGATTGAATGTGTTGTAATTGATGGATTGATTGGTGACAGATGCTGAGGGATGGAACGAGTGGTGATGGATGGGGAGAGTTGTGGCAGATGGGGATGGATGGAATGTATGGAACGCACGTAGTTAAGTTAATAAAGTTCATCATTCATCATCATTTCATCTCATATATGTCGCACTATTGAGCTCGAGCCTCCTCCACAATAGGAGGGCAATTGACTTTACTATATCATGCTGGTCAGACAGGTTAGTTTTTTTTATCGGTGGGCTATGGTAAGCGCACGCGCGGTCCGTTCCGTCCAGGGCGATGAAAGGACGCCGCGGGGGCCCATAACCCCGAGTGGGTTACGAGTGGGATACCCACGTCACCTCGTTGTTGGGCCAACCACTGGAGTAGAGGTGACTTGTCATCAGTGGTCGGCCCGACGGAATACCCTTTCGGGTGCCCTCACCTCTCGACGTCCTGGGAGGTCGGTCGCCGTCGCGCGGTCAGCCTCTCTGCGGGTGACGGACAATTCCCCGGTCCGATCACCCGCGGCCTCGGCTAGGGCGGCATTAGGCGCAGATACTCGCGCCTGCGCCGCCCATACTCACGCCTGCGCCGCCGGAGTCGCCGGCAGCGGAACGTGTCGCCGATTAGGAGCTCTACTCGCACACGATCCGCCGCCTCCTTCCGTGCGATTACGGCCTCACAGAGGGCGGTAACCGCGTCTCAGTTCCTGAGCATCTCCCTGGCGATGGTCAGCAGCGTCAGGTCGGCACCGATAATCGCGACGAGTTCACGGCGCTCCCCCGCCCACGCAGCATACACCTCGAGCGTGTGCTGCGCCGTGTCCTTGTCGCAATTACAGTGGTGGCAGGACGGTGTGCTCTCCCTCCTGACAATCTTGTGCAGAAACTTCGCGAAGCAACCGTGCCCCGTCAGCACCTGCACCAGTCGGAAGGAAAGCACCCCATGCGTCCGCTCCAACGACTCCATCAGCACCGGCCGGAAGGCCTCGACGGTCCTGACACCGTACCGAAGGCTCTCCACCCGGACTGCCCAACGGGCATTGAGTTCTCGGCGGGCGTCGACCCAGCAGGCGATAATCTCTTTGATGGAGACCATACCGCCGCGAGCGCGCGTCTCGGACACCCGCCGGTAAATTCCGGCGAGCATCTTCGCCTCCAGGTCTCATGGGGGAGTTCCGGCCAGAAGGCACGCTGCCTCCGTCGCCACCGTGCGGTAACTGCGTATGGTCCTGATCACCATGACCCTCTGTGACCGTCACAAGAGGGCCCTCAGACGGACGGTCAGGGACCCCGCCCCCAGCGGAAGGGAAATTAGCCTTACCATTCTGGTCAGACAGGTTGGTATAGGGTTTTATTTCGACTTTTTCTTCTCTCGCATACATGTTATACGCGTATTATCTCTAAGTCATCTCTTACGACATCCACGGTCAAGATAGGGAGTTGTGAATTGTATTCTTACTCCGTCACCACACGGACAAGTTAAATAAGTATAATGAATTAAAAGAAATAGTGGTTAGTGTTTTGATATAACATAAATTTTTTTTGGGGTGGGCTGGAGTCAGCGCACTCCTCGCACCACTTCGTCTGGAGCGACAGAGGGGCGTAAGCACGCACACCCGCAACCCACCCGACCACCACGTCGCCTTCGTCGTTGGACCGACCACCGGAGCAAGGTTACTTGTCGTCATTGGTCGGCCCGACTTGATATTATATATCGGCGATTTTCGTCGGTAACGTTCAGACATAAACCACATTCCCACACACTTACAGTATATATGTTAGTCATTTTTTATTTAACTACCAAAATTCACTATAAATAATTTATATGGCAAAACAAGATTTGCCGGGTCAGCTAGTGGTTCTATAAATATTACTAGATGACCTTTTTTTTTTCCTTTTGTTTTTTTTTACAGTCGGCGCACTCCTCGCACCACTCCGTCTGGGGCGACGGAGGGGCGTAAGCACGCACACCCGTAACCCACCCGTGACACGCCTTCGTCGCTTCGTCGTTAGGCCGACCACCGGAGCACGTGACTCGGTGACTTGTCGTCAGTGATCGCCCTGACGGAATACCCCCTTGAGGTGTACCATCCCATCGACCGACGTCCCCCCCTCAGGGAGGACGTCGGTCTTTCCTCACGCGGTATTACTAGATCACCTAACATATGCTTTTCTCTACAAATAACAAAAAAAATAAGATTATTTTAAATTATTTGCGGTGTTACTAACTGGGTCCTAATATATTGTTTTAGTGGTCTAAAACTGTCCTCGCATTATTGCCTTTCTAATGGAACCGGTTCCAAAGTTTATAACGGACATAGGCAGAAATATTTTTTATGTTTTATTTATAAGGAGGATATGGTCGTCGAGTTGTCGAAATTCGGCCATAATTCACTTAAATTAATTTTTCGGTTACAAACTGTATTATATCATATAGTATTATAACTGTATTTTAACTAATATATAAGTACAAATATTTATAAGACATTGTCTTCTTCTTCTTGATTAATGGCAATGAGCTGCAATAATATGAGCTATTGGTGCCAATGTCGAGTTATAATTAATTAATTAATTAGCCACGTCTTCAGTCTTCGTAAGTAGTCCGGCGTTAGCATTGATTTGGTGTTGATAGCCAAATCAAGCTTCTTCTGGGAAATTTGGCAGAATGTGAAAATGCACACAATTCGCTATTATATCATATTCACTATATATCAGCATTCTATAAACTTTATATTACATAAAATATCAACAAAATTATCCAATATAACACCGTAAAACACTAAAATAATGAAAAAATATAAAAGCGCTACATGACATTTTGACATTCGCGTCAAAAGTCCTATAAGACATTGTCACCATAATTATGATTGTTTGACAGTCAGTTCAACCAGAGACTTTAATCATAAACAAAACTGTAAATGTGTGTTTGTCAATTGCATAGTAGTGTGCGTAATGCTTTTTACGTGAATTTAATATACATATTACTAATCCATTATTTATTTATTTATTTATTTATTTATTTATCGGGAGACCAACAGCTTAAAAGTAATAAAAATCTAGAAAAACATATTTAAGATACATAAAGCCAATAACAGGTCTACACTACTATGCTTCACATAAAACAATACAACGGATTTTTACGAATTATTATATCAAATTTCAGTTTTCTGCACTTCTCCTCAATACATTCTTCAATTGTGCCAAATTTCATATTTGTTTATCCGCGTGATTTTCGTAAAAAGGGGTACAAAGTTTTTGCTTCACGTATTAATATACAGATTTTCTATCTGGTGATACAGTAAGAATACCGTCTTCCTTTTTTACCCATGGGTGGTGTAAAATACGACTAAAGGATATATTCATATAAAATCGATATAATAGAAGGCAAACTCGGGTCAGTTTTTCTCCTTTAACGATTTATTAACTGCATTATTTTAACACAGTAAATAAATTGTTAAAGAAAAGAGTAAATTGAAATTTATTTATATAAATTTTAAATTAAATTATATAAATATGTTTTCCGTGTGGTGACGGAGTAAGAATACAATTCACCACTCCCTATCTTGCCCGTGGATGACATAAAAAAAAACCGACTAAGGGATATAATAAGCATTTAACATCTATGCAAGAGAAGTAAAACTCGAAACAAATCCCTATTCCAATACGTCTGACCAGCGTGGAACAGATCAATTCCATCCCATTATGGAGGAGACCTCAGCCCAAGAGTGGGACATAGTAAGGCTGAAATGATGATGAAATTGAAATAACAACTTTAATCTTATTCCCATAGCAATATAATAGCTTCTAATAATGGCTGAAGCAAGACGTCGTATTTAATTCAGCGGCTGTCAAATCTAAAAACAGAAGATGGATGATCCCGAAGGATGATTATTTCAACGAATCGTCTATTATAATTATGGGAGTACCTATTTACAATAGGCTGCCAACGAGAATCGCTGCATTAGCCTGCTATCAGCGGCATCATCATCATCTGAGCTCTTATACGTCCCACTGCTAGGCTCGCGCTTCCTCAGAAGTGAAAGGGATCTGATCTACTATATCATACTGGAAGCGTTGGTTGAATTTTATTTCGAGTTAATTCTCTTACACAGATATCATATTAGGCCATTAGTCGTCTTTTATAAAACCCACGAAGTGGTGTATTATATTCTCAGCCCGTCACCATACGGCAAATTCACATTCTAATATAGTTTAATTATTTTTATTAGTAACTAATCAATGACTTAAAACTATGAAGGTATTATTTAATAACAAAAATAAGGACTCTTATGTTTGGAAATACATTTGGTAATACCTAGTGTGATTCGAAAATTATTTTTGACCGTATCAAGCATTACACAAAACTACACGACTGAAGCAGTTATGAGTGAACCAGCAAGAACTGAAAAGTATGTGTATTTCTGGTCATTCTTACGATTTGCCATCCTGCTACAACTGATCGGTGTGAAACAGAGGAATCAAATGATAACTAATAATGTTTAATCCCAATCAACACTATAAATGTGAAAGTAAGTTTATTGGTTACACTTTCACGTTTGAACTACTCAAAGGATCTTCATGAAATTTGAATGAAATTTTATCAGGTTGCCGAGAAAAAACATAGGTTAAGTAATATTCCTGAAGGAAGGAAATTAAAAAAACGAAGATATTCATTCGTTGTAACATTAAAGCTTCATGGCGTTAATGTTACTACGAATTCCCCATTCTCCTAGCAAGAAACGCTCTAGTCGGATTATGATACCCATACTTGGCATTTACCTGTGCTATTTGATTTGAATTTTCGGGAACTCTTTGGGAAGATCGGCCTCTCGGCGGGTGACGGACTAATGCCCCGATCCAGTCACCCGCGGCCTCGGCTAGGCGCATATTATATCCCTTAGTCATCTTTTACGACACCCACGGATGGTGAATTGCATTCTAGCTATTTAATATACCGCCTTTTCTTATCGATTCCAAAACCTTTTTTAATTTAGATCTACATGTAATTATACCAAAAATGCCGAACCGACGCGACGGGACGAACATTAAATGTTTGACAGGTAAGAAGTTTGTATAGGAAAAAAAAAGTTGTTTTTAGTATTTTACTCGCAATTAAATTACTCCGTATCTCTAGACTCTCCGTATCTTCTTGGCCAGATTGATCTCAGATGCCCAAGATTTACGGCTCGCTCTAATTATTTTTAGTACCACCTACATGCAAAACTAATTATTCATGCAACCGGTTCTTGGTAAGAGCTTGTAAAATAAGATAGTGAAATTGATATATTCCATAAGGAACTTCCTCAATATATGTCATTAATAAAAACGATAAGAACTGATGCTTAATTCATAATTATAATGTACTCTATATGTAATATTTGTCTTCTGTTTTTGTTCTTAATGCTCTATAATCTATAATTTAGTTTCTATGGTTTTGCCGCAGTTATGATTTTTTTATTTGCCTTCACATTGTGTTATATACATAAGTGGTAACTGTTTAGCTATTGTTACGTGCATTTGTTTTTTTTAACTATATTTTTAAAGTTGTATGTTTTCCTTAACAATAAATAAATATTATATTTAAATATATAACTTTTTTCGCAAATAGACTCTTGAAAAAAGTAAAAACCAAGGATTGGATGTGCCTGTATAAGTTAAGGAACTGTTCGATTTTCTGAGCTATTTTTATTCCCGGGTACAGTACAGTGCCTATATAACGTCATATACTAATTATAATTTTTTATAATAATAATAAAATATAGCTAGATCCTGTATACTAAATTAAAAACCGTTGGAGCCGTTCCCCATAAAATATACAAGAATTGCTTGCTTATGAATATTAGATAAATAGAGGCCATCAAACACAAAACTTGAAAAAAAAATCCAAGTCTCCCATAAAAAGTTGTGAAATCCATCAATCCAAGTCGGTTAATTTATTCAGTCCCTACTTAAGTGATCTCCTGTCTTAAGTTATTACGTAATAAGCTAACCTGACAACTTCTTATAGTGACCATATCCTATATTAAAATATCTTTTATGTTTTAAATAAATAGATTGACTTGGCCATCGCACGAAAGCTCAATGTACCTCATCAGTAAAACATTATATTATTTAGATTGTTTAATCCTATATTTATATGGGATTACAAAATTATTTATGAATTTAGTGTATTTGGAAAACTGGATCGAAATTGTATTTTCCTTTCAATTTGTCCTTCATTTATACACTAATCATATTCAAAATTTGAAGCTCTCTATATCTGCTAGAAGCGCCTCAAGAATTTTGGTGATCGGTCAGTCAGTCAGTGAATGAGTGACTAAATTACAAAACTTTGACTAGTAATAATTCTTAAACTAATGGTTCAAATTCAATAAAATGTTGTTTAAATTCAATAAACTGTTTGATTACCGCAAATTCAGGCCTCTAGTTTCACTCATAACAAAGTTGTAGGGAATCGAAATTGCCCTAAATTGTCTCGAGAAAAGCATGTTACGACAGTGTTGCGTTTTTGCTCAACTTGGAGGGTCACTGCCGTGCCCCCAGAAAAGTCTTTCATTCATGACTAGCTGCTCTGTCTCTTTTTATGTGTGTATTAATTTGGTATAGGTATATAAATTATATTTGGGTATTAACTATCTTTAATTCGCTTTATGTGTGTATTTATTTAACGACTTGATAATCATCATGACCATCATTTGGGCTCATATACTTCCTTTCCCCCTTCCACGTCCTTAACTTCCAGCTCGAGCCTCCTTCGCAATGTTAGGCAATTAACCTACAATACTATGCTGGTGAGATTTCCTTCTCTTACACCAATGTTAGCATATCATAGTCCTTTTACGACCACCACGCTCGAGGGATGGAGTGCTAAATTGTATTCCTAGTCCATCACCACGTGGAAAGTTGATAATACTTTTACTAACGAAACGCCGAACGAGACCTGCCTTTGCACTTGTATTTATTGTAAACTAACAAATGCAGGTTTGCGAAAAATATTCCTTTATTATCTTTGGCTTTTAGAATCCAGTATTGACTTCTTCGCCCACTCGCTTCATATCTTTTCTTAGCAATTAAATTAATGTTGACCTATTATATCCTGCTGGTCAGACAAATTTGGAATTTGAAATTTTCTTGTGGCTAAGCAGATAACATCATAAACTTACTTAGCCATGTTTACGTGTTAGACAAAACAAAGAGCAAATGTATTAGTATTTATATCATCATCATTTTAGCACAGATATGTCCACTGTTGATTTTGGACCTCCTCCTTTAAGAAAGAAAATTGCTATACCACGCTGCTCAGGCGTATTGATATAGGATTATATTTAGTGTTTTCCTTCTCTTCGATTGATCTTATCTAACACGACTGAAGGATATAATATGACATCCCTCTATTGTATTTTACGGCACCCACAGCCAAGAGAGGGAGTAGTGAATTGTAGTTTTACGCCGTCACAATACGGTAAAAATACATAATATACATAAAATAAAATAGGCTTGCCATCATTATCTTACCTATTGCTAAACAACGATACGGTCGATGATCGAGCACGTTTTTTAGAAGACACTCGCGACATAAAACCTTCTATATATTTTTCTGGAATATTCAGTATAAAAGTTTATTTATAGAAGTATTAGCCGCACGTATATTATTTATGATAAAAGTGGAAGTGAAACGCTTCGAACGAGAGAGTGCAATGTCCATCGAGATGAAGTGACGTTGAATTGTAACGTCGAATTGTTTGTTAGTGAAAAGAAGATGGACAATACTTTCTGATATTTGCGCATATATTTGTACTATTGGTTGGTTTTTAATGTAATAAAATATGAACATAACACGTAGTTCTATTATGAAACATGACACAGTTAATATATAACGAGATTATACATTAATATAAATATGTAAGAGTATTTCTAAGGATGATTGATGTTACGCAACCTGGACTCCAAAAATAAATTTTTGGGAATATGCGTCTACCTGAAAGGTATTTTCATGTTTGCGAAATTTCAACTGGAGTACTGCAATTCTTGTATTTCTTACCAATTCGTCCTAAACGGTTGTACCGGTTTGGATGAAATATTGTGTATATATTTCATTAAGTCTTTTTTTTATTACCGATGGTGGGAAACGAGCAAGCAGCACACCTGATGGTAAATGATACTGCCGCCCATTGGTCCCTGGATGGTTTGAAAACATAATTGAATCCGGTAGATGGCGGTGCCTGCTTTAAATAGGGTGATATGCTGACAGTAGCGTTATGGCCGGCATGTAATATTATCAATTGACAACATTACCAAAAATCAATTAGAAATACTAATAAACCCGATTTTCACAAAACTTATGCGGTAATTGTTGATTATTTTTTTTTTTGCATCTTCAAGGTGACTCGAGAATGGTTTAGATTAATATTTGGACCTGGTATGTGGCGCTGCGAACGATTTCAAAGAGAATTTCTTTTTTTTTTAATTTGAACAGAACAACGTCTGTTGAGTCAGCTAGTACATATATAAAGTTCCCATTTTGTGTGGTGACGAACTAAGAATACAAATCACCACTCTGTATCTTGACCATGGATGTCGTACAAGACGACTAAGGGATATGATACGCATATAAAATCAATGCAGTATAGAAGGAACACTTGCAATAAAACCCTATACCAACATGTCTGACCAGCCTGGTATAGGTAGTAGGTCAATTTCCCTCCTGGCTTTAAGGAGTCTCGAGCCTAGATGTGGCACGTATATGAGCTATAGCTATGAGATAGAAATAATGAAAAATAAATTAGTAAATATATAGGGAGGAATATTTTATTTACGGATCAGTTTAAAACTTACATTACAACATGCCATATGGTGGTAATTTGTAATAGTTTAACTCTTATCGGTTATCTATATATTAATACGTGAAGCAAAAACTTTGTACCTCTTTTTACAAAAATTACGTGGATGGACAAGTATGAAATATGGCACAGTTGAAGTATATAACGAGGAGAAGTGCATAAAACTGAAATTTCATATAATAATGGATTAGAATTATATTAAAATCATTAAAAAAAACATTATGCACACTACAACGCAATCGCTACACACACACGCACACATGCGCGCGCTTATACACTTTTTTTTACGGTTAAAATTTCTGGTCAAATTGTATGTAAAATAATTATGATGACAATGTCTAATAGGCATTAGTACCTAGTAGGTACTTTATATATTAGTTATTAGTGAAATACAGCTTTTTTTTTGGGGTGGGTTGCGGTCGACGCGCTCCTCGCACCGCTCCGTTCGGGGCGACAGAGGGGCGTAAGCACGCACACCCGCAACCCACTCACGATGCACGTCGCCTTCGTCGTTGGGCCGACCACCGGAGCAGGGTTACTTGTCATCAGTGGTCAGCCCGACGGAATACCCCCTACTTGGAGTACCCTCCCATCGACCGACATCCCCCCCTCGGGAAGGACGTTGGTCTTTCCTCACGCGGTCGACCTCTCGGCGGGTGACGGAGTGAAATACAGCTTGCTCAATTTACAATTATACATAAACAAAATTAAAAGAAAATGGTGTAGCAGAAAAATTAATTAAAATGAATTATGGCCGAATTTCGACCACACGGCGACCACTAGTCTTAATAAATATAATTGAGGCCGCGAGAACCATAGTGGCCTAACAAATTTTTTTACAGTATTGAGTTTATGATTTTTTACAGAAGCAATTGAACATTTTGATAGAACCAAGGTGGCCTAAAAGTGATACAACGAATATTCACTAGATGGCAGCATAATCTTGTTATGGTTTTTACTAAACTCTTTTTATTTTCTATGGTACTCAAAAGGCTTGTCCATTGAATTAGGTCAGTATAGTACTCATGGCCTCAATTATTTTGTACGTGTATTTCTCCCAAAGTCCTCCTGACTGTACCGGTTTGGATAAAATTTTGTATATTTATTTCAATAGGATGCTCTTTTATGGTTGGGCCATAGTCAGCGCACCAACCGCCCGGCTCCGTTCGAGTCGACAGAGGGGCGGCGCACGGCCCCGTAACCCACCCGTGGCACGTCACCTTCATCGTAGGGCCGACCACCGGTGCAGAATTCCTTGACTTCAGTGGTCGGCCCGGATGGAATACCCCGAGGGAGTAACCTCCGGTCGCCATCATGAGATCGGCCTCTCCGACGGACTAAATCCCCGGTCGCGTCACCCGCAGCCTCCATAGATCCCTGGATGGTTCTAAAACATAACTGAGTCCGGTAGATGGCGCTGAGTGCATTAAATTTGGTAATACGATAACGTCAGCGTCATAGTCGGCATATAATATTGTCAATTGACAACATTCATCATTATCATTATCATCATTTCAGCCTATCACTGCCCACTGCACGACGTAAGCCTCCCTTGTATTACGCCACAGAGTGCGGTCAGGTGCGTCATCCAACGATATTCAATAGTGACAATATTACAAAATATAAAATGAAAAACTAATAAACATGATTTTTACAAAACTTACATATCATCATCATATCAGTTCACATAAATTCCACTGTTGGGCTCGGGCCTTCTCAACAATGGGAGGGCGATTGACCTGCGATGCCATGCTGGAAAGACGTGTTGGTATAGAGTTTTATGTCGAGTTTTCCTTCGCCGACATATATGTTATCTCCATATCAGAACCATCATCTCAGCCCACATATGTCCCACTGTTGGGTTCGGGCCTCTTCCACAATCGGAAGGAATTTGTCCTATTATAGCATGCTGGTCAGACATGTTGGTATAAGGTTTTATTTCGAGTTTTCCTTCTCTTACACAGATGTTATGTGCATATTATATCTCTTGATCGTCTCCATCACATCCATGAGCCAGAGAGGGGGTGGTGAATTGTATTCTTATTCCGTCACCCCACTGAAAACTTACACAGTAATTGTAAAATGGGCAAATACCTAGGGAGGTACTATAGCTGTAAGTAGTTTAAGTATGACATACACGAGCTTTCTAGTACTTATGTGTCTATATATAATGTTCCTAATTTGCTGATAGGTTAACAATAGTAATGATTTTCAGCTGGAAATTTTAAAAATTAAACGATTGGGCTGCAGCAATATTTAAGAAACCTTTTAACACTATATACAACTGT
The DNA here is from genome assembly GCA_032191425.1 of Lymantria dispar. Classification (NCBI taxonomy): domain Eukaryota; kingdom Metazoa; phylum Arthropoda; class Insecta; order Lepidoptera; family Erebidae; genus Lymantria; species Lymantria dispar. The sequence goes on along the minus strand of CM063454.1, from coordinate 12,200,581 downwards.
CGGGTCGACCACTGAAGTGTGCGTGCTTACGCCCCACTGTCGCCCCGGACGGAGTCGGGCGAGGAGTCGCCGACCGTAATCCACCCAAAAAAAAAAAGACTACATACAAATAACCATTTCAGTTGCGTGAGTGACGATTATGTCGGGTAGTTTTGGTGATAATGTGATTGTGAATTGACATAATCAACTGCATTCCCAGTTAGTTAGTCTTTACATCTTTATCATCATCAGCTCATATTCGTCCTCACTGGGAAGGCTTCAGCCGAACACTGGCGGTCCTGGGTCATCATGCCGGCGACTCTACGCCGGCATTCTGCGGTCCATGGCACTGTATGGTGCCCCTATTTGGTCGGAGTCCGTCACCGCCCGCAACAGAGCCCTTCTGCGACGATCGCAGAGGGTTATGGCGGTAAAGGCTATTAGGGGCTACCGTACTGTGTTCTGGACTGCGGCGACACTGCTGGCAGGCGATCCGCCTTGATCACTGGTGGCAGAAGCGCTAACGGATGTATACCGGTTCCGCGCCACAAAACGAGTCAACGGCGAGCGGGTCTCCGCAGGGGGACTGGGCAGAGCTCGAGAAGTAGCTCGAACGGAAGTAATCCGGCGGTGGAGTGAAGATCTAGAGTCCCCCGTAGCAGGGCGGGGCACTGTGGAGGCGGTTGCGCCGCATCTCCACCGCTGGCTCAGGAGAAGGCACGGCAGCCTTACATTTAGGATGGTGCAGGTGCTTACCGGAAATGGGGTCTTCGGTAAGTACTTGCACAGAATTGGAAGAGAAGAGGCCCCAGGATGTCATGAGTGTGGCGCGCTAACGTCCTGTCAACGGAACTGGGAATAACAGACCTGTCGCTGCCGACCATCATCTCCAAGATGCTCGGCAGCGACAGCTGTTGGTCGTCGATGGCCTCCTTCTGTGAGGCTGTCATGACAAGGAACGAGGCCGCGGAGCTGGCACGCGAGGTGCTTGCGTCTGCTGACTCGCTCTGTCGGCGACGACCAGGGAGGAGGAGACGCTGCTATGCGCTCCTCCACCCACCGCTCTGAATGATCACAGGACGTGGCCAGACGGCCAAGCGTTGGGGTGTCAGGGATAGAATGTTATCAGACGATCTCTCCGGCACCCCGTAAAAGCGCGGAAGGGGCCGCTGTGATTTTAGTGGGTATTTCGGTCACTTCTGTGGCCGGCGAGTCCCACACACACTCCCCTGAAAAAAAAAAGCTCATATTCGTCCTACAGCTGGGCTCGAGTCTCCTCTATAATAGAAAGGATATTGATCTACTACGCTATGTTTTCCGTGTGGTGACGGAGTAAGAATACAATTCACCACTCCCTATCTTGCCCGTGGATGTTGTAAAAGACGACTATGGGATATAATATGCACATAACATCTGTGCAAGAGAAGGAAAACTCAAAACGAAACCCTATACCAACATGTCTGACCAGCATGGTATAGTAGATTTTAAATGAAACTACTTTACGGATTTTATCGCGTTTGTATTTGATTTATACACTTTACAGCGTTCATGGTCACGGGTGGACTCTGTTCGCTGCAAAGTGTTCGAAACGTCGGGTAATCAAAAATCAAATACAAACGCGATAAAATCCGTAGTTTTATTTAAAATGTGTAATACTCGCGTAAACATCATAAATCATTATGGTATAGTAGGTCAAATTCCCTCCCATCGTGAAGGAAGTCCGAGCCCAACAGTGGGACGTGCGTGGGCTGCGATGTTGGTGATGATGATGACACTACGTTGGTCAGACGGGTTGGCATAGGGTTTTATTTCAAGTACTGTATATAACTAAAGGTCTAATTTAAATTAATTATGTGTATATAACGTATTGAAGGTATAATACCTTCACCTTTCTATTTTCCATTTTTAATGTTATGCATTATAAATGACTAGCTGACACAACAGACGTTGTTCTGTTCAAATAAAAAAAAAGGAATTCTCCTTGAAATCGACAGCAGCGCCACCTACCCGGTCCAATTGTGAATCTAAACCATTCTCGAATTTCCTTAAACATGCAGACACAATTTCATCAACATCGGTCCAGCCGTTTAGGAGTAGTTCAGTGACTTACACACGTACACAAGAAATGTATATATAAAGATAGACAAAAATAGACAAAATTTTACTTATTCTTTTTAATTTAGTAGGAATATCATAATAAACAAAACAGTGTGTTAGTTATATAATTTGATTTCTAAATATTACGTGATGATCGAAAATCGCATAGACCTGAAATATTAAGGGTGATAAAACAACAGCATTACTTCTAACTTTCACTTAAGATGAATTGCCAAAGAGACATATGTATCTATATCAATGAGATTAAGATAGCTGCATGGAATTAAATGTCAACTGATCGAGTATTATGTATAGTAACGTATACATTATTCATTTGATTATACACATTACCTAACATTTATTTTGTTTTAATATATTTATTATTCTTAACATATAATTATTATTCAGCCATTTTATTAACTACTTACATATATAAATTTTCGTTGAAATAAACAGGGAGCTTAACTCTATAATCGATTAAGTTTATCAAATCGTGCTTACGAAATTATATTGCGCCATTATTTACTTCTAATATGATAATAACTTAATTTGATAATATGAATATCTAAATACTATGAATATCTATATCCACGTTATTATTTTATATTATTTTTTTAAAAATAGTAGTCGCTACGGACAATAGATATTTTATAATTAATTTCATTAGTTGTAAAAATTGTCTAAAATCAATTAGACGGTATTTTTTATTTTTATATGAGGCAATATTGAACATGGAAGTTACTATAATATATAAAAAGTGAAATGGCTAGCATGGGTTGAAATGAGTATAAAAAAAGTAAGCAGAATACATATAATTTAGATTAAGCTTAGGACCAGCACCTTGCCTATGGTCAATCCATTTTGAGAAGTGACTAGCAGCTGCTAGCAATATTCTAGATATTGCTAGCAGCTGCTAGTCACTTACTTCTTATTATCTTTTAATCGTACTATATGATTTCCACTACATATTGACCACAAGAGTCTTCCAAAATTGCAAAGAAAATAGTTTACTATCTTACATCGGGTAAAAGAGTTGACGAACGAAAGAAAGGTCAACCTTTATTTGATAACTCAATATCATGCATTGCTTGGCAGATGTAGTGATAGTTTTTAAATCTCTTGATTTAAAAACGATTTGATTTGATTAGGGTCTTCCCTACAAATGTATATTATATATTTTAAAAATCTCCTTAACTAAATATATATACATCTATTTTTAATCAATAAATAAAACGCAACACTGACATTGTAAAACAATATGTTTTATATTTCATTTTATTTATATATACAAACTAATGACTATCAAATTATTTACATTTTATTGACTATTTGGTATGACTATGACTGTTGCTAGTATGGCACCAGCTTGCTAAATTTCATTAAATTGCTTACCAACAACAGCTCTTTTTCTTGTAATGAGTGACATGCTTGATGATGTGAATTGGATACGGCTTCCACACAGCCACTGGAACTTCTACGTGCTTCTCAATAGGCACGTGGATCTTTTTGATCACTTCGTATGGCCTCTCAACGGGTATTGGCACTTTCTTGATGACTTCAAATGGAACTTGTTTAACAACTTCGTATGGGACTGGTCTCTCAACAGCAACGTGCTGGGTTCTATATACGGGGTATGGTACGTGTTTGACAACATCCACGTGCACAGGGTAGGGCTGGGGTACAGGTACTCTCACTTCTTGACGGACAGGTACGGGTACAGGTTGTGGCACAGAAACCTGGACGTGGCGGGTTACCTCAACAGGAACGCGACGGATGACATTTTGAACTACAGATTGCAGTTCATACCTTGTTGCAGAGACATCAGGGCGGCCGACAGCTACGCTGGTGCCGAGTACTCTTGTTGTTGTTCCAATAGGACCTGGTGCTCCAATAATTGGACCGCCAGCAGCAGGAAGATTCGAGTCAAGGTTAAGGCTACCGTCTGAGAAACCACCGCCGGGTAAAGCTGGCCCAGTTAAATCAGTAGCTGGAAGACCCAATCCAGATGCACCAAGTGAGCCAGAACCATCGAATGGGCCAAGACCACCGATAGAGCCTGGTCCGTTGAGAGAACCAGATCCAATGATAGAACCAGGTCCTGTAATGGAACCCGGTCCTGTGAGAGATCCAGGTCCAGTAATAGATCCAGCTCCCGAAATTATAGGTCCAGATCCAGAAGCGATTGATGCAGGTCCGTTACCAAACGAGCTACCAATAATAGGTCTGGATCCACTTTCTATAGAACCGGATCCAGATCCAAGACCATAAGAATTGATTCCGCTGCCAATTGGGCCAGCAATGTTACTATCTCGAATAATACTTGCAGCTGCGATACCGCCGATTCCAGGAAGAGAAGCACCAGCTAAAGCAGGGCCGTGATCTTCGAGTACTGTTTCTTCAACATGTACGGGTCCTGATTGTGCCGGTGGTCCATAACTTCGAGAGGGTGGGCCAAATGAAGCTGATGGTGAGTTTAATGCTGATGACAGGAATGAATCGGAATTACTAGACAAGAATCCAGCGTTTGTACCGTATACCAACGCCGATACGAAGAGTATTTTAACCTGTAACAATAGATAGTAATGCTTAATATTTTGTTAAAGTATAGTTTAAGGCATTTTTTTGGTATCATATCATTAACTTACAACAAATGCCATGGCTATTAGCTAATCGCTTTTAAGCCAGCTAAAATGTGGTAGTGTTGTTGTCCCTTCTGAGTGTTTTTTGGTTATGATGTGACATCGAATAGCCTCACATATTTATACAAGTCGCTCTGACCAACGACGCCTATGAATACATTACGATACACATAGCGCGGACATCGCTGAGTCTTATACGTCATAGATACGACAAATATAATATGTTAATTTCTGTACTGATCTCGTTAGGATGTTCAGATGTGTAAGCTGTTCTTTATGATTATGCAAGGGACAGAAACCAAAGGCTTAGTAACATCTTGCATGATTTTATACACAAATTATGAAAAGTAGTCATCAAGGCTGTTATTTGTCATTCGGTAGCCAACAGGCATTTTATTTTGGATTTCAATATGTAAACGTTGTTGGCGCATATTTAATTGAAAAAGAGGTTTTCATATCGTTGAGTTCATAATTATTTACTAAAATATCGATTATTAACAGTATTAATATAATATTTTTCTACAATTATCGGTTGAAAATGTTTCTTTATCCGTAATTTGGACTACTCCTCCAAATTTACGCTGCAAAATATTTATCTATTAAATTTATAAATTATTATAGCTATTGGAGATAAATGCACGTTTTCATCACGTATATCTAGGCTTTAGGTGATACTTCATCATCATCATCATCATCTCAGCCCACATACGTCCCACTGTTGGGCTCGGGCCTCCTCCGTAATGGAAGGGTAATTGACCTACTATACCACGCTGGTCAGACGTGTTGGTATAGGGTTTTATTTCGAGTTTTCCTTCTCTCGCATAGATGTTATATGCCTTTCATATCCCTAAGTCGTCTCGTACGATCATCCACGGGTAAGATACGGGGTGGTGAATTGTATTCTTACTCCGTCACCACACGGATAAGGTGATACTTAAGGCTGTTTAAATATCAATTTTACATGTTAAATGACATAAATCATCCATCAATCGTTATTTAATGTCATAGAAATGTTACCTAAAGTTTAAGTTATTGGTAGTACGGCCATAGATCTTATTGGAAAATATTTAATTTGTACCGGATAACATATAAAAAAGTATTGGTATGATTCTTTCATTCATCTTTTCTTATGTCAGCTAATACATATCCTACTGCTGAGCTCGAGCCTCCCCCACAACGAGGGAAAATTGAAAACACCACGCTGGTTAGATGTGTTGATATAGGGTTTAATTTCGAGTGTTCTTGCTCTTGCATAGAAGTTAAATGCATATTTAATCCCTTAGTTGTCTTTTACCATACCCATAGGCATATTATACATGAAAATAATTATCCCTATTCAAGTCTATACTAATCTCAAAGATAAACAAATGTTGTGACTATTTTAACTTCTGGAATACCAATACTGGGTTCAAACCTCCATTAAAATGTAAGGGAAATTGACCTGTTATACCACAGCAGTGAGACGCGTTAGTACAATGTTTTATTTCGAGGTTTCCTTTTCTTGCGGATATATTATTTGCATATTCCGTGTAGTGACGGAGTAAGAACATAACTCACCACTCCATATCTTGCCCGTGAATGTCGTAAGAGACAACTAAGGGATATTATAAGCATATAACAGAAAGAGAAGGGCAATTTGAAACAATACCCTATTTGAACACGTCTGACCAACGTGGAGTGTAATACACTCCATTATGGAGGAGGCCTAAACCCAACAGTGGGATATATATAGGCTGAGATGATGATGTTATTTGCATATTACATCCCCAGTCGTCTTTTACGACACCTCATGTGTCTACCGTGGCCAGCCTGGATTCTCACCCTATAGGGTATATGTATTTACTCGGTCAAGACACGAACATAGTCATCATCTCAATCCATATATGTCCCACTACTAGATAAGAACCTCTTCAACAATCGAAGGGAAATTGACCTACTATACCGCGCCCGTCAGACGGGTTGGTATAGGATTTTGTTTTTGAGTTTTTCTTCTCTTGCATAGATGTTATACACATAATGTATCCCTTAGTCATCTTTTACGACACCCCCGGGCAAGATAGGGCGTGATGAATTATATTCTTACACCGTAACATAACAGTAACTATTAATTGCACTAACACAATAGTAATTATTAATTGTCTGTATGTGAATGGGTGTGTGTGTATGTGTGTGTGTCTATGGCATCGTAGTATAGTTGAACCGATTTTAATTTAATAGGTAAATTAGTCGGGAGTGTCCTTAGCTATTTCTGATGAAAATCAGCCTAAGTGGCCACCGCCACAAAGCGTATTTTTTTTACAACTCCCTCAGTATGGGTAGCAAAAGAAAGGGCTTGGCTAGTAAAACAATACCAGTACACTATATTGAAGGGAATGAGGAATAATAACTTACAAAATGGGAACTGAAAACTTGAAAATCATTAGTTTTATTTCGTTCATGTCAGGGGTTACTCGAAATTTTCAATTTTACTTAATCAGAAAAACTTCAGAAGTACAACTATGTAAGCCTTTATTGAATGAACAATATTACAATGCATCGTTAATTAACACGTATATTTTTATAATTGGGAAGTTATTGATGATTTCTTGGTGTCATAGGTTCAATTTCAATACAGGTTAATTTTTATGCGATTTATAAATTGCTGATTCGAATTTGCGTTTACTTCCATTTACAAAGATAATAATGTTAAAATAAACTATGTAAAAAAATAATATATTCTTTAAAAACTTAATTTTTCTTATTAAAAATAAGTAAAATTCATACTGAAAATAAGAAAAATTTAGTTAAAATTAAATTACATTTAATAACAGTATTCATCTCATTTCAGCTTATAAACGTCCCATTTCTGACTTGCTCCAAAATAGGAGGGCAATTGACCATCTATCTCTCCATGCTGGTCAGATGTATAGGATTTTATCACGAGTTTTCCATCTTTTGCATAGATCTTATATGCATATTATATCCCTTAATCGTATTTTACGCCGTCTACGGGCAAAATAGGTATTAATATTATATAAAAAAACTTTGTATAAACTATACTTATATTACACATGAATATAGTCTACAAAGGGTCTGCCCTACTCTTAATATAAATTACAATATGTTAAAATAACCGTCTCTATAAAATATTTCATAAGCACTTGATCAACAGGGACATTAAACTACAAAAGTACCACCATGCCAACCGTTGAATCGTTATTATAATTAATTCATAAATCAATAGAAACCGAATGGGCCAATAATGTTATCACTTTAATATTGCTGTAATCATTTTCAAGGTAATATTTATTACGTCTTAATATATTTTAGATAATGTACTGTTACGTCTGATCAGCTACACCAGTGTACTACATCATTCCATCCATCCAACAGTCTATCCCTTATTGGATAAAGTCTCCCCCAGAGACGCATAGTATTCGGGCCGACCACGGAGAATAAGAAACTTGGTAGCGGTGGTCGGCCCAACGACGGAGGCGACGTGCTACAGATGGGTTATGAGGCCACGCGCCGCCCATCTGTTGCCCCGACAGAGCCGGGCGGTGGGTGCACTGATCATAGTCAACCCCCAAAAAAAGGGGTCATCATCATCATCATCGCAGCCCACATACGTTCCACTGTTGGGTTCGGGCCTCCTCCACAATGGGAGGGAATTTGACCTACTATAGCATGTTGGTCAGACATGTTGATATAGGGTTTTATTTCGAGTTTTCCTTCTCTTGCACAGATGTTATGTGCATATCATATCCCATAGTCGTCTTTTATGACATCCACGGGCAAGATAGGAAGTGGTGAATAGTATTCTTACTCCGTCACCACACGGAAAAAGGAATGCATAGTATAAAATATCGCTATGCTTGACAGACTGATTGCGACGCGACGGTGTTATGAGTTTTATTGACTTTTGCTGTTTATTATCATTGTGATCTCTTTTTTTTAAGTTTTTTTTTCGTGGACTATGGTTAGTATATACGCCATCTGTTCCGTCTGGGGTGACGAAAGGGCGACGTACGGGCTCATAACCAGCCACCAGCAATTTCCTTGACATCCGTGGCTAGTCCGGTGGATGACGATTCCTTAGCCAGCTTTTACGACTCGTGCAGGACAGAAAAGATGTAATTTTTAAGATGGAGATAATATACCATTATTATATTAAAATGTAAACCAATTTATTTTTTTATTGCTGTTGGTGGCAAACGAGCAAACAGCACACCTGATGGTAAATGATAATTGACTATTTTTAGTAAATAATGTAATATTTAAAAAGTAGGATTAATAGACAAGTGAGCGTAAAACTTAGTCAAGGTTTTAATATGTGTATGCATGTTAACTAAAACTATGTATTTGCACTTTTCGGGAGGACCTTCAGTATCCATAAACGCTGAAAATTGTTCGTAACTTCGGGAAACTGAAAATCAAATATAAATGCGACTAAATCCGTAAAAATATTATTCTTTAATATTCTGCTTTCACTTATGGAAATATAATACGTATTGTAATTAGGGCAGGAAGATGATGAAATTGCAATCAGTTTATTTTAAAACGATTTTATATACTGGTTCATGGGTATTCATATTAAAAAGATACTTGCCAAAACTAGAGATCGATTGAAATAGTCGTTTCCGGTCTGCCTCATTACATAATTGTTATATTAAGTCTATTGGCCTACATTGTAAGATTTTATAACAAGCTACGTTAGAAAAAAATATATAATCGGATATTTTTGATGCATAAATTAAATTGTTAACGAATAAAGTCATACCACGTGTTCTAATATAATATGTTGTTCCGTATGTTTGAACGAATTCAAACTTAGATTTTAGGATTAAGATGAGAAATTTTTATTTTTTTGTACTGTCGTTTTAATCGCTTAAAGAATAATTGTGGAGCAAGCGGCTCTTACTTTTGGGAAACTTGTAATACCAATGGCGATCGTCAACCCGACTGGCAAGCATGGCGATTATGCCATTATCGCACCTTGTGCAGACTCACGTCTAACGATGGGTGTCTAAAAGGTTGATAATGACTGAAATGAAATAAATGCTATTTTATATTCAAGTATGTACGTGTAAATGAGGTAATTAATAAATGAATTAGCTTAGATAGAAATGGGTAGACCTTCAACATTTTAGATAATTCAATAGAAGGTGTTCTTCAAAGCTTTTAAATTGCACAACAATTTCTTATTATGCGAAATTAATGAAATTTAAACAATGTCGAGCTAAGAGTCCTCAGCGCTCACCCAACAGTCCGGGTAAATTTAGCATAGCCATCATTTGAAATAGCGGCTAACAACTACAGCCACACATTAAAAAAATGTTAATAGTCTGGGTAGCACCGGTTGTAACAGCGAGTATGTAATATAATTAAATATTTTTTCACGTATTAAGTCCACTGGCAATTGCGATAAGGAATAATCCTTATTCATTATTAATACAGTTTTAATAATATTCATATATGTATAATTCTTTTCACTGATATAAATTTGTGAGAGGCGGATGTTGAGCTTTCTGGTATTAAGTATTAGCCATAAAATATTGTTAACTATTATAATAAGTAATATAGCCTTAAAATTATTAAAAAAAATATAATATTTACACATTTCTACAAGGATATTGGAAATGCATATCTAATATAAATAATTATTATTGAATAATTTACTAGATATTTCCATGCGGTGATGGACTAAGAATATAAATCACCACCATATCTTGGCCGTGGATGTACTAACGACTAAGGGATATATTAAGTATATAACATCTATGCAAGAGAAGGCAAACTCGAAATAAAACCCTATACCAACCTGTAAGAACAGAATGGTATACTAAGGTCAATTTCTCTCCTATTGTGGAGGAGGCTTGAGCCCAGCAGTGGGACGTATACGAGCTGAAATGATGATGATGAATATACTAGATATTCCTATTATGACTTAACGAAAAATAATACGTAGATATTTTTAGACAATCAAAAAGCAATATATTTACGTCACTGTTCATAAAAATAAAAGAAAATGAACAGAATTAATATAATTTAAGTTTATTAAATAGATGATAGATATCACTTAATCGTTTTTTGCGACACCCACGGGTAAGATATGGATAGTTTATTGCACTCTTGCTCTGTCACTACACAACAAAAAGAATTATAATATACTAGCTGACACAACAGACGTTGTTCTGTTCAAAGAAAATAAAAGAAATTCTCCTTGAAATTGACAGCAGCGCCACCTACCGGGTCTAATTGTGAATCTAAACCATTCTCGAATCCCCTTGTAGGCACACAAAAAATTTCATCAACATCGGTCCAGCCGTTTAGGAGGAGTTCAGTGACATACACAATTACACACGTACACAAGAAATGTATATATAAAGAAGATACAAAGTTTAATTTGGCTTAAATAATATCTTTATTCATTGATATAATAAAAACTTTCAGACGCTTTGGTGTATATACAAGATATCAGCTTTTTATTCACTTATCAGCTCCTCCTTCCGATATCAGCTCCTATATTGTAGTTATACCCTTTAATTATTTTTACGATATCAATAATACTAGTATGTATGTACCTAACATACCTACGAGACAGAAAAACAGACATTAAAATTAATTAAGAATAATGTTACTCTGGTTAATGTTAAACTTTAGCTCTTGCTAGCGTTTCACTTTTAAATGAGTCACTGAGTTACGTAAAATGATGACAATTTATCATTTCATTGGTCGCACCCAAAATCAGTGAAAACCCACGCCTAAATTCTGACTATCGTTAACCTAAATATCACTGTATCTATAGTTAAAAATTAAGTATTACGATTATCAAAACAAAAATTTCGTTGTTACTACAAAATGTGAGTTTTATAGTTAATAGAAATAAAAAAAAATAACGCCAAGGCACAGATTGAACATAAATTGCACAGATGGCCTAGTGGTTAAGATACCGACCTACTGCGCTAGTGTCATAGATTCGAATCCCATGCAGGATTAGGATTTGGGCGATCCACAAATTGTTGTTTTAAGTCTTAATGTAGTTTGTGTCCGTTAATTATATGTTTGTAAAGTCCCCCACTACAGAAGGATTGTTTCCTGAGTGCTCCTTGGTGTACATTAGATGTATTGTGGTTGTCGTAAGAGAAGACTAAGAACTTTACATCTACCTGGACCAACTCCATCTGATGGCGTCTGCTTAATATTTACATTCATAAGGATGTGTGAGTTTATGTGAGGTAGGCAACCAGGCACAACACTACTGCTAATAAGTTATGCAGTGTCTACGTTAAAGGAGGAGTGCATATTGCGTCGACCCCAAGCAATTGGGATAATAATAGGATAGTGATGATCTAAAATAAATATATATAATATACATATAAAGGTATACATTTTGCTTATTTATTCGATGTTTTTTTTAAACTAATACAACACTAAATAAATCATTTTATCGTGAGGATAAATCACAATTGTCCTAAATATAAATCGAACTCACAATACTACAGTAAATCGTAAGGCCTCTGCTAACAACGCAATCATTAATTCTCATGGAATAATATTGAGGAAGGTTCTCCAGAGCTGAACGACGATCCGGTCGATGGTCTTGTACGGCGCACCGGTGTGGGCGGGTTTCTTTACTGTCTGTCTGAGGATTCTCTTATGGCCAGTCACAGAGCCAGCCACAGAGGGCCATGGCGATCAGAGCCATACAGTGACAATGAAGGCAGCGTGCCTGTTGGCCGGGACCTTCTCGTAGGACTTGGAGGCGGAGACGCTCAACGGGCTCTACCGTTGGGTGTCCAAGACGCAGGCGGAAGGCGCCATAGTCTCATTGAAGCAGATGGCCGCCTGGCGGGTAGTCATTCGCTACAATGTCATTGCCCGTTGGACAATCCGGCCGGAGAGACCTCGGTACTGTGTGCTGACCGCCAAGGCCTTCCATCTGGTGCTGATGGAGTGCTTGTCGGTGGTATGGGGTGCTTTTCTTCTGACTAGTGCATGTGTTGACGGGGCATGGTTACTTCGTCAAATACCTGCACACGTTTGTGAGGAGGGAGAGCCCACCATCCTGCCGCCACTGCGATTGCGACGAGGACACGGCGCAGCGACACACAAGGTGTGTGCCGCATGGGTTGAGCAGCGCTGTGAACTCGTCGCAAACATCGGTGCCGATCTGACGCTGCCGATCATCGCTAGGGAGATGCTTGACAGCGTCAGGAACTGGGACGCAGTCGCCGCCTTTTGTGAGACAGTTATATCATGGAAGGAGGCAGCGGAGCGTGCACGAGAGGAACTCTTCTAGGGCGATACGGTCCGCCACCTGTGTCTCGAGAGGCGGAGGCGCGAGTACCTGCGCCTGATGCAGCCCTCGCCGAGGCCATGGGTGACTGGGCCGGGCAATAGTCAGTCACTCGCAGAGAAGCTGACCGTATGAGGGCGACCGACGTCCTGGGAGGGGCGTTAGATAAGAAGGATACCCGAAAGGGTATTCCGCTGGGCTGGCCGAGAAGGAATACGGTGTGTTATGAGGCCACGCGCCGCTCTTTTGTCACCCCGGATGGAGAGGACGGCGTGTGCGGTGACCATAGGCCACCCAAAAAAAAATAGGCTGAGCGACCTCAGGAATGTGGTCCAATTGATGGGTATACCAGTTCACATGAACAAAATGAAGGTACCCATATTAGTCCTGTACGATTGTAAATTATGTATCTGACTCTTGAAATTGACAATTATAGTAATCGAAAGTAATCGAAACCTGTGATAAATAGCGCAGTTAGGTAGAATATGGCAAGGTTGCTGAAAACTGTTTGATTGTATTTCAGTAATGTAATAAAAATCTTAGGAGAAAACGATTTTCATCAGATATTCCTTAGTGTCTGAGTAGATAAATCTATGAATTGTTTATTATGCATAGCAGAAAGGCATGGTCTCTAAAAATCAACCTCGTAACTAACCTCAAGGAGGTATTGTTGAAAGTAGACCTAACAATAGCGGGATAATGCCTTAATCGCTACGCTCGGCTTGCCGTCCATCGCAGCTTGTGTTATAAATTTCCCACAATAGTGCTGCTATCCTTTCTCCTGGTATTTTCTTAGTCAGTTTTATGAATCCCATGGGAGAAAAAGGAGTGGTAACGCTTTGTATTCTTTTGAATTCATCACCACACGAGTAATAGAAGACTGAATAAATTTCAGTTCAATAATAATCATCATCATCTTCAAAGCTCACATAGCCCTCACTGTTGGGCTCGAGCCTCCTCCACATTAGAAGAACAATTGACCTACTGTACCAAGCTGGTCAAACGTGTTGATATAGGGTTTTGTTTCGAATTTTCCTTCTCTTGCATAAATGTTATATGCATATTTTATCCCGTAATCGTCTTTTACGGCACCCACGGGTAAGAAAGAGAGTGGTGAATACTCCGTCACCACAGAGAGAGAGAAGTTCAATAATAGGGCAATAAAAACATTTTTTATGTGTAATTCTTTTAATAATGTAATAAGAATTATATTAATATTTACAATCAATCCACATTAAAATATACAATACGTATATTCACTTAAATTAATGACTTAGTTATCACCCTAGATTGCAGCCTCGTGATGAGCTATGATGCAATTTTATTTACAAAAGACCGGACTAGGATTGTGATGAATTTCTATATTATGATTACGAGTATTTCTTTGGTCGCCCTGAATATTATTGGATTTACCAGCCAGACCAGCCGTGTCCGTGGCCGTGACCGTGACCGTGACCGTGGCTTAAGACCTTATGGTGAACAGTCTTAACTAATGGAACGGGATAGCTCTTCACAACTGGAACAGGTACCTTTATTAATTTCACAATAGGTACTTCAACGACCTTCTCAACTGGAACTGGGTGGTCAACTGGTACTTGGACAACTCGTTCGTATGGGATCTTCACAATTTTCTCTACTGGATACGGCACAGGCTTGTCAACTTTAACGTGTTGGATTTTCACAACTGGTACTGGTACGTTCTTCACTACTGGAACCTGGACAGGGTAGGGCTGTGGTACGGGGATTTGTACTCGCTGTGGCACTGGGTAAGGCACAGGCTGAGGAACTCGATGTGTTACTTCACGCAGCACTTGGTAGGGCTCATCTCGATAGCGATATTGAGTGGGAGCACCATTGGTGTTAGCAAGAGTGTGGATCTCATCAATGACTGGAGCTTTAGGACCAGGAGGAGGAGCCTCACCACCAGGAGCGACTGGAGCTACGCCACCACCCAGACCAGCTCCAGTAATTGTAGATCCACCAATAAGAGGCCCACCAAAACCAGATCCGCCAATAAAAGGTCCACCAATACCAGATCCGCCAATAAAAGGTCCACCAATACCAGAACCGCCAACGATAGGTCCACCAATACCAGAACCGCCAATAGTAGATCCACCAATAATAGATCCACCAATAGAAGATCCTCTAAAGCCAGATCCACTGATAATAGATCCCCCCAGAGGTGCTCCAAAACTGCTGGCGCCCAGGTCAGTACTAGCTAATCCGCTAGGACCACCTAGGTAAGAATCACCAATGATGCCGCTACTAATAGGTCCACTTGAAATAGGTCCATGAGATATGGATTGTGATATTATAGGTCCATCATTAATCAGTCCAGATCCGGAGTATGTAGCTGATGGTAGAGATCCAGGAGGGAAACTGCTTGGTGAGAAACTTGAGTGATGAAGATTTCCATGGAGAATGCCGGCATAGCTGTGGCTAACTAGGATGGCTAAACATGTTAATTTTATCTGAAAAGATAATAAAATAAGTTAAACGAATATATACATATGTAGTTTTACATCGATAGCCCCACACGAGCCAATTATTTCCAAAAGTTTGAACAAAGATAATTTTAGGGAGGGATTCTATTGCTATTGAATATTTAGAGATCTAAAATTTGAGGTCATTATTGAAGGCATTCCAAAAAATGCTCGAAATACAAGAAAACCTGAAAAGGTACGCAATCTTTTCCTCCCGATCCCTTTCTGATCTGGGATTTGAACCCGGCTCACGATCATCAGTCGCATATATACCACTAAATCAATGAGGAATTATTCGTAATATGGATATTTTTTTTTTGTTTGTGATACTTACAAAAGTAGCCATTGAGATTAGCTAATCGCTGGCCACTAAAATGAAGTTGTGTTTAGTTCAACAAGCGACGCTTGTTTGTGTCATTGTGGCATTCCTCAATCATATTTATATTGATGTCGCTCGTGGACCTCGCACTAACGAGAACGAGAGTAAAAAAACTGGTTTAAAATCGTCTTTCCTTTTCTAACGGAAGTATACAACATATTATATTGAATAAATTATGCTCATCGGTTACTTAATACATATATAATCAATTCTGATGCCTACAGTTGATATAGGTATATGAAAACATAAATCGTTACAAAAGGCATTGGGTAAATTTTATGTGGAAATGTCCATCAATATTGTGTAACTCTAAAGGTTTTAAGAAATGAGAATAAACTTTGTAACTGTTTGACCATGTCTTAGAATAATGAGATGTGAATATCGCAGACTACTAAGAAATTTCAACAGTTAATATTCCTATCATCATTCATTCATTCATTTCAGCTTATATACGTCCCACTGCTAGGCTCGAGGTTCGTCTACAAACGGAGGCCCACTATATCACATTGTTATAATATCTATAACGGTCAAACACTCACGTACTGAGATCGATTACGTTGACCTAGGTTTCAAGCATATCCGATGCTCATTATCAAGGCGAATGCGCAGAGGCGTCTGAGATAATCGATCACAGTACGTGAGTTTTTTCCGTTATAGATATTATAATATATATCAATCTCACGATAATTTCAATGCTATATCACATTGGTCGTGTTGATATAGAGTTTAATTTCGAGTTTTCCTTTTTTTGCATAGATTTCATACGCATATCTAATCCCTTAGTTGTATTCTACGACACCCACGGGCAAAAGAGGGAGTAGTGAATTGTATTCTTATTCCGTCACTACGCGGGAACGTCACAACATATTTGTATCCCATTCGGAAGTAGCTTAGTGTCCAATATAAAAGACCTGACCTATTCACATAATTGGATTCAAAAGAACCGAAAAAAATAAACATTCTGATATAAAATAGTGTAACGCATCCGTATAGTGATGTAATAGGAATACAATTGTCAATTCACGTTAATGTCCTTTAATGGTTTAGTTAAAATTGAGTAAAAAATGTAAAAAGATAACATTAAAGCAGAAAAGAAAAATTGAAGTAGAAGCTTATGCCACCCCGTATAGTGAGCTTTAATTAGTAGGCCAATAGCCCTCATCTGGCGACCGTAGCTAGCACGTGCTAAGAACAGTGGCGTGTGTGGTTAGTAATATCTATTTCCCCCTTTTTAGCCAGCTATAGTTTAAACACACGCCGTCCGTTTTATTTAGATGACAAAAAGGCGAGATGCAGCCCATAACCTACCGTACTCCCTCCTAATAGCCATTGATCTGACCTTTGCTACTGATTCCTCAACATCCGAGGCTAGCTCGGAATATCAGTAGGCCCCGTTCATTGAGCATTCGCCTTCTAATAAATCTGCTCTAATCTTTTTTAATTTGTGCCTTTGAGATTAAACTTATCATCCTAATTATAAATTTGGGAAATATTTACAATTTGGCTAATTTCACTTGACGAAAATATGAAAACACAAACATGGCTGTAAAAACACATTACCATAAAGGTGAGCTTTACCACAGTAGTATAGTTTTCCATATACCAACCAAGCGACATCAAGACCTCCCTAAGACGTACAGTTACCATAATTACAATGCTTCGCGGGTGGTTTGGAGATTGCAGATATCAGATTCATAAGAGAGTGCCGCCTATTTATCTGGTAATCCCTCAGACGGTTTTTATGATTCAAGATATTGGCCTATTTTATTTTTAAAATGTCTTTTTTCATTCTGTAATGAAGTATATATTTTTGTTTATGATATATTAAATCTAGATCCAATTTTCCATCCCCTTTCTTACCAGTGGGTGTCGTGTAAGCCACCTAAAGAATATGATATGCAGATAACATGCACATAAGATAAGGAGAACTCGAAATGAAATCCTAAACAAAGATCCATCAGCCTGCAGACGTCCACTGATGGACGTCTACAGGTATAGGGCTACAGGATAGGCCTCCGCACGAGAATGCCACTCGGAACGGTCCTGTGTCACCTGCATCCAACGGTTCCGTGCGACCTTGAAAATCTGGTCAGTCCACCTGGTAGTGGGTCATCCTACGCTGCTTCATCCGATCCGTGGTGATCACTCAAGTACCTTTGAAACATATAAAGGCTGAGTAACAAATATAAAGCATTAATTATTGTTAAACATAAAAGCCACGCTTTTTTTTTGTGGGTGGGCTGCGGTCGGCGCGCCTCCGCACCACTCCGTCCGGAGCGACAGAGGGGCTTAAGCACGCAACTCCCGCAACCCACCCGAAAACCACGTCGCCTTCGTCGTTGGGCCGACCTCCGGAGCAGGGTTACTTGACATCAGTGGTCGGCCCGACGGAACACCCCCTATTGGGGTACCCTCCCATCGACCGACGTCCCCCCCCTCGGGGAGGACGTCGGTCTTTCCTCACGCGGTCGGCCTCTCGGCGGGTGACGGACTAATCCCCGGTAACGTCCCCCGCGGCCTCGGCTAGGGCGGCATGAGGCGCAGGTAGTTGCGCCTAGGCCACCCCAGTCGCCGGCGGCGGATCTCCTCATCGAGGCTGCGCTCCTTACGCAGGTGATCCGCCGCCTCCTTCCGCGAGATCACTGTCTCGCAGAAGGCTGCGACCGCGTCCCAATTCCCGACGCTGTCGACCATCGCCCTAGCGATAGCCGGCAGCGTCAGGTCTGTACCGATGATTGCAACGAGTTCACAGCGCTGCACTGCCCAAGCCGCGCAGGCCTCGAGCGTATGGCGCGCCGTGTCCTCGTCGCAATCGCAGTGGTGGCAGGACGGTGTACTCTCCCTCCTAACGACCCTGTGCAGGTATTTGGCGAAGCACCCATGCCCCGTCAAAACCTGCACCAGTCGGAAGGAGAGCACCCCGTGCCGCCTTTCCAACCACTGCATCAGCACCGGTCGGAAGGCCTCCACGGTTCGCACCCCGAACCAAGGCCTCTCCAGCCTCTCCTGTCCAACGGGCAATGACGTCTCGGCGGGCGTCGACGCGCCAGGCGGTGAGATCCCTTAACGAGACCACACCGCCCTCCGCTCGCACCCCCGTCACCCGCCGATATAGTCCGGCGAGCATCTCCGCCTCCAGGTCCCACGGGGGAGTCCCGGCCAATAAGCACGCTGCCTCCGTCGCCACCGTGCGGTATCCGCGGATGGCTCTGACCGCCATAATCCTCTGTGGTCGCCACAGAAGGGCTCTAAGTCGGACGGTCATGGACCCCGCCCACACCGGTGCGCCGTACCGACCCCCGCGTACAGTCGTCGGCACGCAGCACTCGGTCCGCCCACGTTCGGCATAAGCCACGATATGGCGGACACCGCGCCGACAAGCCGTGGAGCGACCCTGCGGAAATGCTCCCGGAACCACCACCGCCCGTCGAGCACCAGGCCCAAGTACCTCATATGGGCCCGGATGCTGATGTCAACCGAGTGGACGGTGATCGAGACGCCGATGGGAGGGCTCATATGGCACCCATGGAACAAGAGGGCCTCCGTCTTGTCCAGGGCGACCCTCAACCCCAGCGCCTCGATCCGCCTGACGACCTCCTCGGTACCAGAGGTCGCCAGGCTTACTGCCTCTTCTAGCGTCCCACCGCGGGCTGTGACGAGCGTATCGTTGGCGTAACAAATCACGCCCAGCCCGGGCGGGAGGCTCCCCCGCAACGCCCAGTCGTAACCGATGTTCCACAGGGTGGGTCTGAGGACCGACCCCTGTGGGACACCGCACGTCATGGGCATTCGCACAATGTCCCCTGCTCGGTTGGTGCAGAGGACGCTGCGCTCCTCCAAATAGTCTGCCACTAGCCGCCACAGGTAAGTAACGCCTCCCGTGATACCGGAGCGCCTCCCTGATGCAGCTGAATGGCAGACTATTGAATGCGTTGGCGATGTCTAGGGACGCCACCAACAGCACTCCCCCACCGGTGACGGCCTCAGTCGCCACGGCCCTCAGGCGCAACAGAGCCGCGATCGTCGAACGACCTCTCCTAAACCCAAACTGGGCGTCCAACAGATCGGGCCCCGTGCCGACGAGGTGCCGCTCGATGCGGGCAGCTACCACCCTCTCCAGTAGCTTGCTCGTGTCATCGAGCAGCACGATAGGCCTGTAGGCCGAAGGCGACTCCGGAGACCGTCCCGGCTTCGGCAGGAATAAAAAAAAAAGCCACGCTATGAGTTACCTAAAAGGTAAAAATGATTGCAAAAATGTTTTGTCATATCAGTAGTAAACCACCGTGTCAAATGACTTTCCGATTCTCATGGATTTTTCTGATGTTTAAGTTTTTGTTCCGAGCTTAGTTTACTTGTTATTACTTGTATATCTGTAAAGTTGCCCGCGACATGAGGACTGAGAAGAAGACGATGATGAAAATTATGTATTAGCGGGGTATAGACGTTTAAAAAATATTTTTTTGTTATTGCATATGGAGACAAACGAGCAAACAGTACACCCGATGGTAAGTGTTGCTGCCGCTTAGACCTTTGCTAGGCCACTGCCTACCATGATGAAAGTGAAGGGTGTGTGAGTGCTTGCAAAGAGGTTCGGTGAAACTAAAGGCATCACCAAAACCCACCACACGCAAACATCCTCAGAAAGATGGACTTGCGGCTCTCTCGCTCACCAAACGAAGCGCAGTAACAAATTGCTACTACTCAGAGGTCGATTTTCTGCGAGAGTGTGGTACTACCGAGGACGGACCGGCCCGCGGCTGTCGACAGACAACTGTTAACAGTGTGGTCCTACCACTATGAAATTCCAAATGTAGGATTATTTCAAACATTGTACATAGATTTTCTACAATAATGTTTTAACTATACACCTTTTGTGGATTTATAATATTTTGTTCCGAGCTTAGTTTACATATTGCTACCTGTATACTCGTACTTTCTCGCAACATAAGGATTTATGCATTAGCAGGATGTTGTTATTTAAAAAATATATTTGAAATACTATAAAATTATTGTAAACATTTACATATAGTCCATGAAATGTTACAATTTAACCTAATATTGCATTTTTTAGAGGACGCAATTTTATTTTTCGGACATGTGTGGGGGGTCAATAGAAGCTTGACCCCAAGTTTGTGGGGTTGCCGGCATTGTCCCCCGGCCGTCATCTTGTAAAGGGGGTGTAAACACCTTTTTCGCGATATCTTGGCAACTATGCGTCCTACAAAAATTCATAAAAACATGATTTGTAGCAAATCGCTTTGCCTACAAATATGTTCCTATAACTAGTTGCCTAAATTTAAAATTAAAGAAGTTATATGTAAAAAAGTGAAAATAATTCAATAAAAATTTTCTTTTTTGTTCTATAACTTTTTTTATACATTTTACAAAAGCATTACCTCGGACCAATCTAATAGATGGTCTTTTGACGAAAAATTTTCTCCACATTTTTTTTATTTTCATTCATTTAAAACGCTGTTACAGCGCTCCAAAGTTGACCGGGTTCGTCAGTGTTTATAAGAAGCCGGTCAAAACGAAATGTTTAACTTAGTTTTCTGATCTTTTTTTTATTGTAAATACATTCTTTAAAGATTTTTGTTAAATCCATCAATAAATGAGTCTGTAGGCGCGTGTTTTTACGTGGTATCCCCAGTAGGCCTACTCCACAGACATCTTGGCGATGAAGTAATCCCCGACATAATCATATTTTCAATAAGTTTTTAGCTATTGACTGAGAATCCATTTCATGATTGAGAATCCATCTCATGAACATTGACGAACCGGGTCAACTTTGGAGCGCTGTAACAGCGTTTTAAATGAATGAAATTAAAAAAAAAATATGGAGAAAAATTTTCCTCCAAAGAACGTCTACAAGATTGGTCTGTGGTAATTATTTTGTAAAATGTATAAAAAAAGTAACAGAGCAAAAAAGAAAATTTTTATTGGTTTTTTTTTACTTTTTTGCTTATAACTTCTTTAATTTTAAATTTAAGGCCAAAAGTTATATAAACATATTTATAGGCAAAGCGATTTGCTACAAATTATGTCTTTACGAATTTTTGTAGGACGCATAATTGCCGAGATATTGCGAAAAAGGTGTTTGCACCCTTTTTTCCAAGATGGCGGCCGGGGGACAAGGGCGGCAACCCCACAAACTTGAGGTTAAGCTTTTATTGACCCACACATGTCCCAAAAATAAAATTGCGTCCTCTAAAAAATGCAAAGGTCATGTAACATTTCAATGGACCAATATATTACAACGACGTTTTAACTGTACAGAATGAGCAATTACTTAAGATAAAAAAAATTTAAGGATTTTAGTATACTACCATTGAAACCTACATGCGGTGATTATACTAAATTCATTATTTCATGTTTAATGATACTGAATCAAACACGAACTGATACAAATTACCACGATTATCTTTTTATTCGTTCCATTAAATGCTCTAATAAAAGACAGATGAAATCAAGCAACCAATTATAAAGACCAATTAATGCGTTTCATAATCATTTAAATATAACGTAAGTCGTGCAAGTGTCTATATAGTTAGCAGTACAAATATCAAATCCAGAGCAGAAAGCGAAACACACGCAAGTAATAACAATTTATCATATTTAACTCATTACAATGATTACACATATTTTATTCTTACTCAATTTATGATATTTACAAAAGTTGTTTGAGCGGTTTTCCAATTGATATGAGTTTAAGTGACTATTTTTCGTTTCGTCAACCTATACTAAATTTTAGTGATAGGCTACAATTCTGAGTTTTCTGCCCTTAGCTAGAATTTCTGCTCGTCGACAATGGACGTTTGAGTATCTATGCAAATGTGCTTTGTCCGGGCTGCGAGAAAAACTAGAGGCTCATTACAAAATCCGGTAGATTTGATTGATTATGATTGTGACGCTTTTATAACGGAAGGACATATGTATTAGTTACCTTTTCCATATAATATGCTTTCTCGTTTACCATCAGAGAAAATAAAATGACAGCAAAAAATTATATAATTTCAATAATTATATAAAAATATAACATAAATAATTTGTAATTATTATAGTTATTACGTACTATGTATGTATTAAACATTGCGCAAATGTTTGCATTATTTATATTAATTAAGTAATGTCCTCCTTCTATGGTCACACCTAAACCGTCCGGGACCATAGGCGGGACGGCGTGCAACCCTATAACCTGTCGTATGCGTATCTCATTATCGCCATATGGGCGGGCTACCGGCACCTGGTTCTTGTCATTAGTGGACAAATTGATGTACATGGGTATAGGATATGATGATGGACAAAGAAAATGTACTCCGCCATCATCCAAATCTATCTGACATCATCCCTAAGATGGTTAGCGTCATTATATACCAGCCAAATACATAGGACATAACACTCTCTATTCAATTACTCTGATAGTCTAATTGAACTGCAGTTCGGAGGAAGATCAAATGGAGTATCAAGGACTTTACGTAACTTGCGAGACACATATGCATAGCATTTACATTACTATTTACATGATAGCTAGCGACCAGTCTCATAAAAATTATTCTAGAGCAACGTACTCATACACATGGGTCGTCGCCATTCGCAGCGGTGTCTGCGTGTGGCAACTGCTTCAATCGCAGATACAAAACCTCGCCTAAGAGTGACATCAGATGCAAGAAAGCGCACACGCTACTGCCAGCATTCTGTTGGTAAATTAAACACGATAAAAAATTCTAATCCCTGACATATTCACCGCCTGCCGTTTAGCTCCTTCTACGGAACTACAGCCTTGTAAGCAGATATCGTGGTCAAGTTCCTAAGCTGCCGACTTTCACTGTGATAACGACCAGTAACGATAGGTCCTCTTTATCATAAAGCTATAGGGCTGTATAAGTTAAATATTTAACGCCAAACTAGGGTGTGTATTTGACTTTAGTGCTCTGTGAAGCGGCTTAGGTATATTATGAAAACACTATGGGCGACGATTCGTAGTTAGGTGGATATCGACATTCGTAACTGTAGCTAGTAGAGTCAATATAGACACTGATGGCAATCATAATGTTTTTATTACAAGTTCTCCTTTACTTGCACTTATTTGATATATGTATTAATCGATTTTACAATACCCGCAGGAATATAAAGGTATTAATAAGACAATTTAAGGTTATTAATAGACATATATAATGCCCATGCGCGCATTAGCTTTTGCTTGCGACACATAAAATCCTAAGAGTGTGCGTGACGTCCACGTTAAATATAATTTTCATTATTTGCGTTGTAGGATAACATTTCAAAGAATGTTTATATGTACTCTATTTTACACTTTTAGAGAAGAATATATCTTTATGGGGATATATTTTCATAACTTTCCTATTCATTGAGTATTTACAGACTACATTATAAAAGTATGACAATGTCCAGTATGAATTTTCAGCACCGGTGGTCGACCCAACGATGAAGGCGACGTGCTATACGGGTGGGTTACGGGTGTGCGTGCTTACGCCCCTCTGTCACCCCGGACGGAGTGGTGCGAGGGGGGCGTCGACCGTAACCCACACCCCAAAAAAAAGTACGAATTTTCAATTCAATAAGAAATTAATTAATAGTAACTGCAAATTCAATTTCCTATTTTTACACTCCGAGTTTAAAAATTGATAAATGTTGCGTAATACTTTATATGTCGAGATACTCTTGCATAATAATTATTTTTACTGAAAATAAAAACTATTTATTGTCATTAAATTAAGTACAAATAGTACTTAATTTGATGACAATAAATAAACTTTTTTCTTTTCCCACAAACTCTGCCACTATTTTTCACCTATTTTGGTTTAAGATTTCGCGTTTTTTTAATGAAAACCCTTTTTAAATGAATTTTAGCTTATGTAAAGAAAGTGTTCTCATATTTTTAGGATAATAAATGACACAAAACAACCTTACAACTTTCTCTCTATTTTTTAATTCTTAAAATAAATCATCATCAACGGCAATACTTTTAACTTATCACAAAGCGAAATTTAAGTTATAATAAGGTACTTTCAAAATAATATTTACATCTTATTCATTGTATATGAATGGGCTTAATTCTAACAATATGTAACATAAGTAACATGAAAGTGTACAATAATAATGTAACATGTAAGTAAACACAATTTATAAACCCCTAAAAATTAAAAATAAATGCTAAATGATATTTCTGTAACAGAATAATCGAATCGGACAATATTTTAAAAATACTAAATAGTAGTAAATTAATTAATTATTATAACAAATATTACATAAAGCGATTTTAAAATATTGTACATCAAATCAGAAAATCTAATCATTGTCTGTATATAACCAAAAAGTAATTTTGTATAGATTTCTATTCTAGGTATTCTATTCTATATATTCTATTCTATGTCCACGGTGTCCGATTTCTCTTCAATAACAGGTGTTGGCGGCCTTAGAAGTCTAGGTACAGGCGTTTCAAGATTTTCAGGATCTGTACCAGCTTCATACAAAGCCTCACTTTTCATAATACGTAAAAGTTTTGGCTTTTGAAGTCGTCGTCTACGCATATGTTTAGTTTCCATTTTCAAATGCCCACCATGCAGTGAATTATGAGGTGGAGGTGGTTTTAATAAAGGGTAAGGTTTATCTGTATCAGATTTAGGATGTTTTCTTTGATAGGAATATCTTCCTGATGTTAATGTGTTTGGATGTCTTTGCCTATTTGATATTACTCTAGATGCAGATAAGAAATTATTTTTTGGTCTTTTCTCGGTAAATTTTTGCGAAATTATATCGTCATCTTGTGCAGTAAAATCAGTAGCAGTACTAATTTCTTTTTCACTTGCTGAACCATCTTGTTCGATAATAGCTCCTATAGGATAAATATTTGATGCATCAGCTATAGGTATTATGCTTTCTTCCTCTTCCTGGCTTCGGGAATACTTTACTCCCTGATATGGAAACCGACCACTATTATAAATATCAATATATGAATCGCTAAGTGCACTCAGCCCATCATTTATTGGAGCTACATTGCCGTTATTTTCATTTTTTAATAGTATTTGCAACTGTGAAAGGTCTAATTTTAGTGGCTTAGGGTTTGTGTATTTTTCTTTTAAAGTATTCGTATTGCTAAATTTTCCTTTTAACATCTCTGTTACGAGTTTAAGATCAACATTAAAGGGATTTGCAACTTTAAAGCCATTTATTGTTGACAAACCGTCCATGTGACTGCCTATTTCTGGTGTATTTAAATTCATAGCTTGTTGTTTATTAAAAAATAACCTATTTAATAAATGAGAAGCGACATCCAATTGATGACTGCCGACATTTTGATTTATTCTCATAGGCAGTGGTGTTGGTATAGTACCTTGATCGAAATTAATGTTATGTAATTTTAGGTCTTCGTTTGAAAATCCCTGTGTTAATTTATATGGAATGTCACTAAATTGTAAAATATTACTAATATCGGTTTGAGGTTGGTTTTGATTTCGATGTAGTCCTGGTGGCCGTATGCTTGATGATTGTACACTATCTTGATAATTATTAGACGATTGACCTAAGAAGCTAAAGCTTTGTGGTGACTCTAAAAAGCCGGGATTGTAGGATGATTGGGTCTGTTGTTGTATTTCTGGTTGTTGATAATTGTTTGATGTCGAAAAATCTTCTTCTTTTGTTTTGATATCAAAACCATGAATTGTGTTTTTATCTTTATAAAAGGAGTCAATGAAAGGACGCATATACTGGCCTACATTTTGATTCAGCTGATCTTTTCCAAAATTTGGTGGAACATAGCCTCCATTATTTTCCAATTTTGGTATTGTTTTAACATCTGAATTACTTACTACGTTTGAAACATCTATGGGAACAATATTTTTCAATGCCTTGTCATGATCAAATGGTAGATTTGACCTAACATCTAAATTGCCTCTAGTGGTAGACACAAAAAAAGGCGAGGTAGTCACTAAATCATTTTGCAATCCTTTGTATAAATAAGGGAGAGTATTAAAATTGTCATTATTATTTTTTGTTTTATCCAACTGTAAAGAATTATGATAAGATACTCCTGGATTATTAATCTCAGAGTTGCCAACATTATTTGCTCCATTGTGATTACTGTTTGTGTATAATTGTTGCAATTGCTGATGTAGTTGCTGCTGATGCAGTTGTTGCTGCTGCTGCTGCTGTTGTTGTTGTTGTTGCTGTTGCTGTTGCTGTTGTTGTTGCTGTTGTTGTTGCTGTTGTTGTTGTTGTTGCTGTTGTTGCAGCTGCTGTTGCTGCTGCTGCTGTTGCTGCTGCTGCTGCTGTTGTTGCAGTTGCAATTGTTGCTGTTGTTGTTTATACCTCTCATGTGCTTTAGCTGCAGCATTTGCAAATTCTTGGGCATCTATACTTTCAGTAGCTGATTTAGATATTTGATCATAATTATTTGATTTGCTAATATCCATTTCGAAATTCATTTGACTTACTGCTCCAACGTCAGATGATCCTATATTTGCAGAAGAGAATTTAGGTGAACTGCCTGAATTATAAATATCAATCAAAGGTTTTTTATCTGCCAACTTCCATCCAAAATCACCATTTGAATAAAGTTCCGTTTGACCTGTAACTCGTTCCACGTCTCTAGTACGTGCTTTGAAGGTATTTAAGACCTGGCTATCCGGTTGTACATAATTTATATACAAATTATTTGCTGCAGTCATACTACCAGTTTGCTGAATATCACTATTTATATTATCTGCAGTATTAGCAAGCTTTGTCCTCTGCTCTGATTGAATGGTTCGATAGGAATAATTTGGATATCGGTTGTAGACATTTTCCTGTAATGAGTTTGATGCCGTATTTATAGCAGAGTTTATACTATTTTGCCAAGAGTCTCGCAACTGCTCTGAATATGATGATGGAGGTGTTGTTGTTGTGGTTGTGTGTTCACTTTGATGTTCTTGTTGTTGTTGCTGTATATTGAAAGAGTATCTGTTTAAAGAATAATTATTGTTATTATATTTCGGAGCATCAGTACCCATGGTTGTTGTAACTCTATTATTATAATCGGGTGAACCAGTTTGAATGATTGAAAAAGGAGATGAAACATATGATTGTTGATTTGATGGACTAGAAAGATATAACGGCACAGCGCTGGAAATATACGTACTCGGTTGGCTACTATACTGACTATTACTAAATGGTGTGGATAAATAAGAAGGTGTGGATGACGCAGTGTTTTGAATATTATCTAGAAATGTGTATGGTGTGCTATATTGATAGGAGCTAGGACTAGATAAATAATTTGAATGTGCTTTTTGTTCCAAAGATATTTGATTCTGTTGGTTATAATTTTCTGTTGTTTGGTATTGAGGTGATGTAACAGTTGAATACTGATACTGTAGCTGTGGCAAAGGTGTAGCTGTGTATTCTATATTTGGCGCTGGTGTAGATATTTGCGTTTGCTGGTAATACTGATTTTGTGCTCTTAATTTTTGAAGAAAGTCTTCTGGTGGTAAGGAGTACTGCATGGATGCATACTGGTTGCTAGCCCCTGAATCACTGTCTTGTGTTTCTTCAGTATCTCCATGTTGCTGTTCCGTTTCTTCAAGTTGTTTTTGGAATGGATTTTTAATTCTGTATACTTTTCGATTTCTTGGATTTAATAATCGTTGACCAACGTTATTTTTATTTGGATCATCATTCAAATGATATTGTACCCTGATTGAATTAACAGGCTCAACATTTGGATCATTTTGGACATTGTTATATGAGATACTATTAATTTTTCCATCATTTGTTGCATATTGTTGTAATTGCAAAAGTTCTTGTTCACTGAATCCCTCTTGACACCGCGTTATTCTAATTATTTGTATTATGACTAATATCCGCATCTGCAATCAAAGAGAAATAAAACATTAATAAATATACAAAACACGTAATAACGTATTTTATTGTGTTACACTACATTTATTATAGTGTTTAATTTTAACTTTCAATAAGGGCATAGCAATTATTTTATTTAAATAAAACAAAGTATAATTGAGATTAGAGTATAATTGATTGAGATCCAACTTAAAAAAAGATGTTGCTGGTTTTGAATTTTTAGGATATTAATTTTGTGGCAATCTTATTAATAACCCATGTATATTGCTGCTCTTTCTTGATAAACGTGAATATAACGCGTATGACATAAAACTGATCGGAAAAATTATCGTTAAACTAAAAATATCGTTATAAATCTATTAAATGACATATGTTTCGAATTTATAGTATTTGTATTCACTAAAGGTGTTTAGTGTTCAAAATGTGATCATGTTAATCCATCAAGCCTACAGATACTATCTACCTATATTGCAAACGGTGGCAAACGAGCAAACAGCACACCCGATGGTAAGTATTGCTGTCGCTCCTGGACCTCGCAAGGCCGCTGCCTACCGCGAAGAAAGTGAAGGGAGTGTGAATGCATGCAATGAGATTCGGTGATACCAAAGGCGCCACCAAAACACACCACACCTAAACACCCTCAGAAGGTTGGGCTTTCAGCTCTCTTGCTCACCGAACAAAACGCAGTAACAAATTGCTAC
The DNA here is from genome assembly GCA_032191425.1 of Lymantria dispar. NCBI lineage: Eukaryota > Metazoa > Arthropoda > Insecta > Lepidoptera > Erebidae > Lymantria > Lymantria dispar. The sequence continues at coordinate 12,171,173 of CM063454.1, read as the reverse complement.
TACTCAGACATCAATGTTGTGCGAGAGTATGGTACTACCCCGGATGGATCCCAGTTTTATCCCTATTTATCGTAATCTAATACATAAATTTAAATACTGATCAATTAGAAAGATGAATGTCCCATATTGACATCACCGTTCAATTAGAAAGACCAATGGGCATATTGATTTAGCAATAAAATTATTTTATGTGTATATCGAAACAGTAAGCGTGCGTGCTGAATTATATTATTATCATACGGCCGACGACCGAGCGGTATGCGCAGGAGTCGTTCACGAAGGCGCAGATAGTGAGATGGACCCTCTCAGGCGTGAATCGCTTTCCCACGATCCATATTGAATTCTTGCTGTAAAAATTTTAAGTTTCATTAACACTTGCTAAGTTATTTTAGTTCAATAAAATAGAAAGATAACAGTGACCAAGTTTTTCGAGATCATTTACTTTCAATGTATTTATTTCTTGTATTTTTTTGATCTGAAATACAAACGGTCTGGTTGTTTTATACAATAATATATTTGTATTTATTCAACTATGTATTTTGGAGATTAATAAATCTATTATTGCCAGGTATATTTCAAACCATCGTATGTTTGCTCCATTGTTGTTTTGGCGCTAAAAGATAAACGGATACTATTGATAAACAACACCCAAATATCTAGAAATAAATAAATCTATGGCGTATATGTATTAAACCAATATATTTATTTTATCTCCATTGGTTAGAATACAACATGTCATAACGCCTTATCTTTTTGTGGGAGTCGTAAAAAATCGGCTGTCAAATTAATAGGATTGCAGACAGTAGCACTCTCCTGGGTCACTTAGCAACTGTAATGGTTAACCCGTATGTCAAGCGTAGCGATTATCCCATCTAGAGAAGTTCTATGTCTAACCGTGCACATCGATGGCACTATTTTATCATGTTTTTATTATCTCGCTTTTTCTTACTAACTTCTCGATGAGCTAAAAGCGAGCACGAGCTAAAAGCAAAAGTGTCAAATACATCGTGATATAATTTTTTGGATCAAAATGCATCTAACATAATTAATAATAATAATGTAATCGATGCCCAGTTCAGCCAAATTTTCCTTTTTATTGAATTGGTTTTGTTTTCGTACAGTTCAAATTTTCGTTAGATAATTTATTAAAAAGACAACGTATTGCCGGTTTAACTTCGAGTATAGTACATATCACAAGCAGAGCATGCATTGGCCGCAGTTTCATTAACATTCAACTAATAAGCAGGCCTCCAAATGACGCATATCGTGATCCGACATGATATGTAAGCTGTATATTCAACTCTTATTACGACATTACCATTTATCGTCAGATGTAGTATTATCACGCATCAGGTTTTATAACTTATATTAATTTTAATATTATGAGAGTAAATTCTTGCGATGTGGGCGTGCACCGTCACAAAAATCTAAAACTTTGAAGTTAGCTAGTCAACATGTTTTACGATGCTCGCGCACTCCGTCATAAATGTACGTCACTAGTTAATGCGTTATAATAAAACTTTCAATGTATTAACCTTTTTCCTTTATTATTAGTGTCGTTTTTTCTACAACCATAGAATAACGCGAAGGATAATATTTTTAGAAAGATTTTTATCATGTTATGTCAAAGAAGTATACCTAACTTCTTAAATGCAATTGTGAATACACACACTTTTTTTCTGATAAAAATTTATGTAGGTATAATTCCATGAGTTCATTGAAAAATTTTCCAAGTGATCCATGAAAGTCTTTTCACTTGAACGATATAAACGTTCTCATATATATGAAAACGTTTAGTAGGCATCAGTTTATTTTTTCCTGGTATAACTATGTATATTCATGAAGTTTTCATTTCACATGCTTTATAGGAAGACCGATAGCGGCATAGGCCGTCGTATCCTCGACGTCCTCCCCGAGGGGGGGACGTCGGTCGAGGAGAGAGTACTCCTCAGGGGGTATTCCGTCGGGCCGACCACTGACGAGAAGTCACCCTGCTCCGGTGATCGGTCCAACGACGAAGGCGACGTATCACGGGTGGTTTACGGGTGTGCGTGCTTACGCCCCTCTGTCGCCCCGGACGGAGTAGAGTGAGGAGTGCGTCGACCGTAACCAACCCCAAAAAAAAAGAATTGCCGTTGCATCCTGCATAACCAATCATTGATCTCATCTGTTCTTATCCCAATTGCCCGAGACCGATCCCGTATTGCAAAAATAATTGACAATAGTTTTATGATCGGCCACCTCCCTGAAGTTAAACCTCCTTGGGAATATAATTATTGACCAGAAGGCATCTGTAATAATTTGCTCAAGCAGATTTAAAGCTCTTAGTCGCCTTTTAAAATATCTATGAGCAGTGCAAGGATTGTCAGTGTTCATAGCCGCTATTTATTATCTCTATCTACTCAAATCAATTAATAAAAAATTATAAATTTGAAATATTTTACGGTAAGGTTTATATTTATCCATAAAATAAACATAAAAATGGTTAATTTAATCCAATAAAGCCTTAATTATACAATTTCAACATCGTTCGTTGACAAGCCTAAAGAAGTATGTGTAATAGAGAAACGCGGAAATGAAATCCTGTATTCAAATCAGTCAAAATATTTCAAATCGTTATTTAGTGAGCATAGATCACATCATATTATAAGTTATATATTTTATATACAACCGTCCCTCATGAACGAATACGAAATATTGTATTATTTAAATTTAACAATTTATGAATAGATTCACACAATAGAAATTAAGAGGCTTTCAGTTCGTGGCCAATGTGCATTCAAGACAGGATTACACCGCAAAAGTCAAAAGGGTAAGCGCATATATTTGCGACTAACAACCAACATTCATGAATTGAAACTCTGTAATAGTATTCAATTACGCCAGTCAAGTAATGGTTATATAACGTAGTGTGAGAATTGCAACAGGTTTCACTTAAAGTATTCCCAGAGGAGAATTATTTTAGTTAAACTGTCAACGTTTCGATAAAAACAAATTATCGATGTAGTCCCGCTGCACGTTAATATTGAAAATTTCTTAGCTTATAATAAAGTTATAAATATTATGTTTGGGTTGTTAATAAATATTTTTAGCACTCATTTTTTAGGGTTCCGTACCCAAGGGGTAAAAATGGGACCCTATTACTAAGACTTCGCTGTCTGTCACCAGCCTGTATCTCAAGAAACGCGATAGCTAGAGAGTTGAAATTTTCACAAATTATGTATTTCTGTTGCCGCTATAACAACAAATCCTAAAAAAAAAATAAAATAAATATTTTGTTTCCATACAAAAAACGCGTTTTTTTGTCCTGTTTATAGATAATAGTATGGAACCCTTCGTACGCTACTCCAACTCGCACATAGCCGATTTTTTATTTGAAATCATTTATATCAATGTATTATTACATCAATAAAATTCACATTTATTTTTCTAATTTACACGAGAAATAATTATTCTTACTTGTATAATATAATGAAATCTAATAAATACACACCTATATGAATGTGTGTGTACGTCCATATTTAAACGCGATTTTTCCCCATACTAATATTGCCCAACGTATATAAATAAGTTTTCACTTGACACATATAAATATCCTTCAGTTCCCGCTGAGCGTTTTGGTGATAGGTAGACTAGTACCGATAGATTGATATAGGGTCTTATTTTGATTTAGGCCTCTAATAATAATGTCATTAATCATGGGAGTTTTAGTATAAAATACATAGAAGTATTATATTAGAATTTATTTGTAGTTCTGTTAGTAGGGTTATATAAAAAAAGTCAGTTATATATCATGTCGTTTTTGTAATACAATATTAAGTTGTGTAATTGGATCTCATAACATTTCATTGATCATTATATCGATAGGTATGAAAAATATTATTGTAGGTCCTTTTTTTTGTGGTGGGTTGCGGTCGGCGCACTCCTCGGACCACTCCGTCCGGGGCGATAGAGGGGCGTAAGCACGCACATCGCCTTCGTCGTTGGGCCGACCACAGGAGCAGGGTGACTTGACGTCAGTGGTCGGCCCGACGGAATACCCCCTATTTGGGGTACCCTCCCATCGACCGACATCCCTTCCCTCGGGGAGGACGTTGGTATTCCTCACGTGGTCAGCCTCTCGACGGGTGACGGACTAATTCCCCGGTCAGGTCACCCGCGGCCTCAGCTAGGATTTAAGGACCTGTAAGAAGACCCTGCAAGCGGTAAAGAGCATAAGTAGAGCAGAAAATATAATTTTAAATAAAACTACTCTACGGATTTTATCGCGTTTGTATTTGATTTTTTATTACCCGACGTTTCGAACACTTTACAGCAACAAGCATCAAGTCATCGTTACTGTTGTTGGACGTGAGACATCTTAGTCCACCCGTGATCATGAACGCTGTAAAGTGTTCGAAACGTCGGGTAATCAAAAATCAAATACAAACGCGATAAAATCCGTAAAGTAGTTTTATTTAAAACTAGCAACCCGCCCTCGCTTCGCTTCGGTTATAGGTTATAGTCGTTTTACCCGCGTAGTTCCCGTTCCCGTGGGAATACCGGGATAAAATATAGTCTAGTTTACGCCCTGATATTATAGCTTTCCATTGGTGAAAGAATTTTTGAAATCGGTCCAGCCGTTTTGAAGAATACCCGGAACAAACAGACAGACAGACAGACAGACAGACAAAAATTTTTTAATTGCTATTTTAGGCATAGGTGTCGTGCAAATAACCGTGTGAGCACGAAAAAAGCCTATTATTTTGACATTACAAACAGACACTTAAATTTTATTTATTGGTATAGATGTATAATACTCGCGTAAACATCAGAAATCATTAGAAAATATAATGTGTCACCATCCACTTACTTTTCTATGGGAGTTATATAAATCAGGGGCAAGTATGAGGGATTACTAGTGGAATGGACAAAAATGCCTCATTGACAACTTATAATACCAGTTCTAAATCTACCGCCAACCCGACTGTCCAGCGTGTCGATAAGAATATTGTCCTCCCATTGGAAGAACATAATCATCAGTGACCCTCGACTGACTAAAGGATAAATAAATGCTATTCATACCAAATTATTTTTAATTACTTTCTCTTATAATAGGTAGCAAATATATGTGTAAAGGAAACTTAGTATAAACAATATCTAAAAGGCTATCCGCTAGGCTCCCAGCGACAAAGGTCATCGAAACATACCGCATTGGGATGTTTATCGTTTCTCTGCCCTCACTCGTCACGGTTTCACCTTCGCGTCGGTCGTATAGCGAAAGTGCGCTTCTATACAGCCCATTGCTTTTAGCACTACCTGTATAGACAAGCTTAGAGGTCTTTGACAGTGTGGGAATGACTACAGATAAATTAATTGGTCACAGATGTTAGTATACTTAATTAAATTGTAAGTTGTAATTTACTGAATATTAATTAAAAAGAGAAGAGAAACTCGGCATAAAACCATATAGGAACCTATCTGACCAGCATGGTATAGTAAAGTCAATTTCTCTCCTTTTGTGGAGGAGAAGGAGGAGCCCAACAGTGGGACGTATATGAGCCGAGATGATGAAATATAGTAAAATTATTTTTATTAAATATTCCGTAAATTATTACATCGTATTTAATCCAATTTTCCGTGTGGTGATGGAGTAAGAATACAATTCACCACTCCCTCTTGCTCATGTGAAGTCGGTCACCATCAGCATCCAGGCCCACATGAAGTACTTGGGATTGGCGCTCGACGGGCATTTTTGGTTCCGGGAGCATTTCCATCGACTTGTTCCCCGGCTTGTCGGCGCGGCGTCCGCCCTTTCGCGGCTGATGCCGAATGTGGGCGGACCCAGTGCTACGTGCCGACAGCTGTACGTGGGGATGATCCGGTCGATGGCCCTGTATGGCGCACTGGTGTGGGCGGCGTCCCTGACCGTCCGTCTTAGGGCCCTCCTGTGGAGACCACAGAGGGTCATGGCGGTCAGGGCCATACGGGGTTACCGCACGGTGGCGACGGAGGCAGCGTGCCTCCTGGCCGGAACTCCCCCGTGGGACCTGGAGGCGGAGATGCTCGCCGACATTCATCAGCGGGTGTCGGAGACGCGCGCCCGCGGCGGCATGGTCTCCATCAGAGAGATCACCGCCTGGCGGGTCGACGCCCGCTGAGAAGTCATTGCCCGTTGGGCAGTCCAGCTGGAGAGTCCTCGGTACGGTGTCAGGACCGTCGAGGCCCTCCGGCCGGTGCTGATGGAGTGGTTGGAGCGGACGCACGGGGTGCTTTCTTTCCGACTGGTGCAGGTGCTGACGGGGCACGGTTGCTTCGGGAAGTACCTGCACAAGATCGTCAGGAGGGAGAGCACACCGTCCTGCCACCACTGCAGTTGCGACGAGGACACGGCGCAGCACACGCTGCTGCAGGATATAATATGCATATAATATCTATGCAAGGGAAGGAAAACTCGACACAAAACCCTATACCAACACGTCTGACCAGTGTGGTGCAGTAGGTCAATTTTCCCTCCATAATGAAGGAGGCCCGAGCTTAACAGTGGGTACTTGTATAGGTTGAGATGATGCTGATGATTTAATCCAATTAATGATAACATGACAATACAAATAATAGCCTATATGGCAATCTATGTGTGTATTTTAATTTTGTTAGTAATAAATGTTAAAACTTTTATGGTGTTATGAGGGGATAACATTACAATTCAACGCCTCTTTTCTTGCCTATACATATCTTGAATATGACTTAGGAATATAATACACAGGTGGCATTTATACAAAAGATTACTGTCTGGTAGTGGCTACGGATACTACCAATTACCTAATATATTGCTCATGGGTGTCGTAAACAGTGGCGGCTGTACCTTAAGTGCGCTCGTGCACTGAACCACCAAATCAAAATATTTAAAAACTAGCAATCCGCCCTCGCTTCACTTCGGATTCAGTCGCCTTACGCGCGTAGTTCCCGTTCCCGTGGGAATACCGGGATAAAATATAGCCTATGTTACTCCCTGATATTATAGCTTTCCAATGGTGAAAAAATTTTTAAAATCGGTCCAGTACTTTTTGAGTTTATTCGTTACATACAAAAATACAAATCTTTCCTCTTTATAATATTAGTGTAGACTACAAAGTTTAACTTCATATTTATTTTTAAATTACCATTAATATTTATTATTTGAACATAAAAACCATATAACAAATCATCATCATCATCTTGCTCTTATCCCAATTACTTGGGGTCGACGCAATATGTCATCTGTTTTGACATATTGCAAAAAGTTTCGGCAATGACTTTTATGACCGGCCGCCTGCCTGACTTCAACCCTCCTTGGGAATGTAATCATCATCATCATCTTGCTCTTATCCCAATTACTTGGGGTCGACGCAATATGTCATCTGTTTTGACATATTGCAAAAAGTTTCGGCAAATACTTTTATGACCGGCCGCCTACCTGACGTCAACCCTCCTTGGGAATGTAATCGTTGACCCAAATGGTACCAGATGGAGTTGGTCCGGGTCAATCTAGGGCTCTTAGTCGTCTTTTACGACACCCACGAGCAAAGCAAGGGTTGGTAGTATTCGAAGCCGCTACCACACAGCACTAACAAATAAAATTTCAAATTATGACGAAACAATATAAGCGCTTTACTAAACTATTAAAACTTATATTCCTTGTAAAAAAATCTCGTGCGCTGAGGCGAGCGCACGGGGACTGCCCATACAACTTATATTAGAAATGAGTTAAAACGCCTGGCGCGTGAGACAGAAGATAGTTCATAGAAATATGCTGAAAAATGAGTCTGTTCCCGTACGGCGCACGAGCGAACCGAACATTGCCGAGAGAACTCGACTTACGACGAAATTCGCTGATGATGTCTCGTTAAGTACAATAAGTAGGTATAGTTTCGATGTATCTGTGACGAGTTAAATATGGTTTGTTTACATTAATTGTTTTTTTTTTATTTTGGTCTTAGTTCTATTTTATACTGCGTATACCTACAGTGGGTGAAAATGAGCATAAATATAAACTAAATTAAAGACAATAACAAAACTTTTTAAAATAAAGTTGATATAAATTGGCAGGACCGCCAAGGCCCTCTTTTATAAATATTTTTTGGAGTGTGAAAAACAAACAAAATACCTATTTTTCTTCGCAAGTACACCTACAAAATGTAATGCGTTCAAAAATAATTAAATAATTTTTTTTTACGTAAATTGTTGTTCCATTGCAATTTCTGATCTTAATACTTAGTGAGGAAGTAAAGTGAACCACCACTTTGATGACCCACCAGCCGCCACTGGTCGTTAATAATGACTAAGTAAGTAAATAAGTAGACACCACTTACCATCAAATGACAATAAAAAGTCTAATCAAGAAAGCCATTCTAAAGAAGAGATAATTTATCACGTAATAATAAAATTTTACAATATTTAACTTTAAAAGATCTACAATGCAGATTAGCTACACATTTTGCTACGGTCTCTTATGCTACGAGTCATATTCTGATTTAGGGGGATATTTGGAGGTATTTTTATAAAATGAATTTGTTATATCTATAAATATTTATAGGCATTAAAATTATATTTTAAAGGTGAAAGGCCAGATTAAATATTTTATATAAGTATCTTAGACAACACTTTCCTTACAAAAAACATATTATACAGCTATTTCATATGTATTCTTCATAAGTTTTTGAATTCATAAGCATTACCAGTCTATTGCTGCCCACTCTTGAAAATAAAACTCCTTACGAGGGTGGATAATGCCTAAACCACTATATTTAGTAGGCGAGTTAGCAATCGTAGCTCTCATTAACAGTTTTCCAGGAAACTGCTGTCGCCCATTCTCCTAGGATATTTTTACAACTTCCATAGAAAAGTTAACCTAAATTTGGTATTAGAGATCATTAACAGCTTATTTCTTAATGAAAATTGAGGAAAACTGATTAGATAGCCGTTTTTGTTAGTAAAAAATAATATGTTTAAAAATAAAGTACAAACTAAGTAATGTTAAAAACAGTTGTATAAATTTAATTACTTGAATTTATGCTTAAATAAAACTTATATAGTTTTTCATGTGATGACGGAGAAAGAATACAATTCACCACCCGTGAGTGACTTAGAGATCGATCAAAGGATATTTTGTCCATATGCAAGAGAAGGAAAAATCTAAATAAAACCCTATACTAATACGTCTGACAAGCGTGTTATAATGGGTCAATTCGCCTTCTATTATGGAGGAGGTTCGAACCCAAAACTGGGACGTATATGAGCTGAGATGATGAATACAAAGTAGTCCAACTTTGAAACTGGATATGGTAAATTTATTATTAGTTTCTTACAACATAGAAAATTAATTAAAAAACAATATGACAAAATCACATTTAAAATGGCGTCGCATCAATTATGATAATAAGGTAAAGGGCCATTTGTAACATCATATATTATGCAATACAACTTATTTATATCAAAATTAGTCACAGTAGAAAAGTAGGACAGTCTCCATCTAAATGGGACCGAATTACGCAATACGTATATGATATAATAACATACGCAGTGGAGAAAGCGTGTGTAAAAATTTATTGTTCAAACGGAAACAAATGGTAGCTTTTTTTAATTTTATGTTTGGTTAGTTAGATAGTTATCTTTAAGATAATAACCATATTATAGCCGTAGAATAGTTTAATTTGTATTATATAACTATTTATTGTATTTGGAATATCTGGTGTGGTTAACAGAAGTTATAAAAGATTATCGCTGAATACTGTATTACATAATATTCAATGTGATTTAAATATAAAATGTTTATAATGTTATGACAAAATTGGCGTGTAATTATTCGTTTATTATATGTAAACACGGAAGACTACATAATAGTTATAAGACCAATGAAATAGCATTGTCAAACTTGTCTTAAGTTCAAACATAAGTCACTTTTGATTAAAATGTATTTTTAAATTCTGGCTTATAATTTTTCAACAATATATTAATAATATATACAGATTTCTTTCTATATTGTGCGATTGGTTAAGCCACAATGGCTTCTTAACGTACACATATTGATACAATAAACTATAATTTTTATTTAATTAACTCAGTAGTTTTAAATGAAGAAAGATCATCAACGTCATCGTCGTAATTTGGTCTTTCACCGTCCACTGCTGGACGTAGACCTAAATCATAGACCGTCGCGGTCATCCTTTAATAGAGTATTGTGTAATTTGTGATCGCTGTATAATTTTTACATGAATTATTATAACTATTGTTATCGACTTTGTAAAATAACATCCGTAAAAATATTTTTTTTAAATGTTTTATTTAACATATTCGCGTAAACTTCAAAAATCTTTGCTTATTTAGTTAATATTACACGACAAAAACTTTTAAAATTTAAAATATACTTTATAATATACATATCAGAGGTCCCCATCAAGAATTAATGCGCCTCTCAAATATTATTTTTAGTTGCGGTATGTTACAGATTATGATATTGTCTCATCTCAATAGGCATATTTCGATAGGCATATATTTATCAGAAATTATTGTGTAATCTTATGAATATTTTCAACTATATTGGAAATCGATATAGATAATCATCATACTGATTTCACTAATGATTTTGTCTGATAGATATTATATAATTTGGAATAATTCAGAAGGTTTTGTTAATATTTTTACTAGATGCTGACCCAATAGACGCTGTTCTGTTCAAATTTAAAGAAAAGAATTCGTTTTGAAATCGATCGCAACGCCACCTACCAGGTCCATATATTAATCGAAACCATTCTTGAACCCACTTGAACACACACAAAAATCACCAAAATCGGTCCAGCCGTTTAGAAGGAGTTAAATTATAAACACGCGAACAGAAGATTTAAAAGATTTCGTATAATCTCTCATATACATTCTTCTTTTGATCATGTGATACATATGCAGATGTAAGCAATTAATCTAAAACATCGTGACCAGACTAGCCGGCGCTGGATTTTTAATCGAGATAACAAATAATTGTCTAACACAATCATGTTATCTGCTTATCGATTCTTATCAATATGAATTCCTTTATATTCTTATTTCGATACTTTTCGTGTAGATGTACTTAGCGAAGCTACTGCGCCCCGTCAATACCTGCACCAGTCGGAAGAAAAGCACCCCATGCTGCTGACCCAACCACTCTATCAGCACCTAGAAGGCCTCGACGGTCTTGACACCGTACCGAGGCCTCTCCAGTCTCCAGCCGGACTGTCCAACGGGGAATGACGTCTCGGCGGGCGTAGACCTGCCAAACGGCAATCTCCTTAATCGAGACAAATATATTTATGCCTTACGAATATTGGATTAAGTATAGGTATTCTTATCTATATTGCGTTTCATCGTACATGTCGTAAATGAAAATATAGATTGCAAACCAAATTTAACTATTATAATAATAACCTTAAATCATTTCATGTTACCGGTTGAATCTATTGGTATTTGTAATCAGAGCTATTCTCTTTTAGACTAGCTGCGAGTTCAGATCAATGGAATGAATTTAGTCAGAAATAAAAATACCCAATTTTTCATATTAAAATTATCGCAATACGATATTCTATTATGCATCATCATATAAGTCCCAGTGCTAAGTGCGTACCTCCTCCATAATAAAAGGGAAATTGATATATCACACTAATAAGAGAGGTGTGACGGAGTAAGAATTCATTTCATCACCCCCTCTCATACCTGTGGGTGTCGTAAAAGACGACTAAGGGATATATTACGCATATGACATCTATGCAAGAGATAGAAAACTCGAAACAAAATTCTATACCAATCTGTCTGACCAGCATGGTATAGTAGGGTCAATTTCCCTCCTTTCCAGGGGGGAAATGGAGGAGACTTGAGCCCAGCAGTGGGACGTATATGAGCCGAAATAATGAAAAGGAAGGTTGGTATATAGTTAGTATATTTCAAGTTAGAAGAGAGGAAATCTCTTGCTTAGATGTTATCTGCCAATTGTAACCCTTATTTTTTTGCAGGGTGGGTTTTGGCCAGCGCACACTGCGTCCACTCCATCCGGGGTGATGAAAGGGCGGCACGCGGGTCCATAACCCACCGTATTTTCTCGTCTTCGCCATTGGGCTAACCACCGATACCGAGTTCCTTGTCGTCCGTAGCCAGCCCGGAAATTGTAGTCCTCGGTCGTCGTTACCACATATGTTAGCAAGAAAAGAAGCGATGTATTATAATCTTAATTCATCACTACACGGTACCTTTTTAACTACATATTAATAATACACATATTCATAGCCTTATTGGATAGTAAAGCTAATTTATAAATTAATTTATTCATTTCTTTACAAATTAAAGTCTACTGCTATATAAATCTTAATATATATAAATTACGTGTCACGTTGTTTGTCCGTGATGGACTCCTAAACTACTTAACCGATTTTAATCAAATTTGCACACCGTGTGCAGTTTGATCCAACTTGAAAGATAGGATAGCTTACATCTTAATTTATAGTCGCAATATTATTTTATTGCAAATTATTTGTATTACCTATATATACCTATTATTTGACATTCACAATTATCTCTTAAGTCCAAACGATTTTAAAAGATGGCGATATCTGTTGAATAAATTGAGTAATTAATTAATAGATGGCGCTGCTATGTCGAACCTGTAAACGTTTTACATAGACTTTGAACTTTTTTACATAGATGCCATTTGTAAAAAAATATGATGACCTCCATGACATGTTCTCCTACAGTTCCACTTACATAGTTTAATAAAATGTAATATAACAAATATATTAGCCACAGCAACGCGTGGCCGGGTCTATAGTTAAATATATGTATTTCGTTTCAGATCTTATTACATATATTATGTTAACTTAAATTTAATGCAAATATCTCTAATAAATAATATTATGCAATTGTGTCAAAAATAAATAACATGTGATCTCAAACTGTCAATGAAATAAAAATATGATGACTACTGAAAACAAATTGCGTTCCAATCCGATGGTAAATTTATAAATTAATTTCGAACTAAATTTACAATTTATTAAATAGAAAAGGGCATTTACAATTTGGAAGATTTATTCATAATAAATGATTCCAATCCATTTCAAAATCCATACAGGATTTGAAATAATGAAATTAATTTCGTACAGTGACGGAGTAAGAATACAATTCACTCCCTATCTTACGCGTGGGTGTCGTATAATATAGGTACGACTAAGGGATATAATATGCATATAAGAGAAGGAAACCTCGAAATAAAACCCTGTGCCAACCCGTCTGACCAGCGTGGTATAGTAGGTCAATTTGCCTCCCTTTGCGAATGCTCGATCCCAAAAGTGGGACGAAAATGAGTTATGATGATGATGATGATTCCAAACTGTCCATGAAATAGAAATATGATGACTACTGAAAATAAATCCGATGGTAGATTATTTAGATTAATTTCGAACAAAATATAAAATTGATAAAGTTGAAAAGGGCACTTACAAATTGTGAGGATTATTATAAATAATTTGATTGGATTCGAAGTAATCATATTACATAGGTTTTTAGTTTCTAGTTCAGGTGTTGTTACCGTTATAATCAGCAATTTATCTTTTTTTATGTCATAAGATCACACTGTCTGCAGTCTTCTGTCTACTGGCCGGTCACTCTGGGGCAGTACCACTTTCGAAGAAAATCAACGTCTAAGTTTTAGCAATTTGTTACTGCACTTCGTTCGGTGACCGAGAGAAGACCACTTTTCTGAGAGTATTTGCGTGTGATTAGTTTTGGTAATGACTTTAGTATACCTAACTCCTAAACTCTCTTCACTTTCTTCACTGTAGGCACGGTCAGAGCAAAGGTCCTTGAGCGGCAGTATCACTTACCATCAGGTGTGCTGTTTGCTCGTTTTCACCAACAGCAATAGAAAAATCGTTATTAATAAAGCATAGAAGAAAAGACTTTAAAATCATTCCTAAATATAAATAAAGACTATTGTACATACTACAGTATTATGTAATAATTTTGACTAAGCTAAACTATATAGCCATTTTACTATTCTATCAAAATATCATGACGTCTTGAAATATCTCTTCCCACCACTTAAAAATCGTTTTCATTAATTAAGAGCAAATATTAATTCAATATATGTCTTAAAAATATTAATTCAGTATATTCAATATATGTAATTATTAACAATATTTTATTACATTTGATTGAATTATTAAACATTTCCATTATATTAAATATGTATTATATGTATATTTAATGTAATGGGGATGTTTGTACTAGTTTCGATTATGTTATACCAATATTGTAACTGATATCTTTATATTATTTTGATATTTTTATAATTTTGAATGTTTAAATGAAAAGCTTGTGTGTAAAGTTCTGTGTAAAATTGAAAATTTTATTATGAGTCATTATCTAGTTTAATTTCCGTGTGGTGACGGAGCAAGAATACAATTCACCACTCCCTGTCTTGCCCATGGATGTCATAAAAGATGACTATGGGATATAATATGCACATAACATCTGTGCAAGAGAAGGAAAAACTTGAAATGAAACCCTATATCAACATGTCTAACCAGCATGCTATAGTAGGTCAAATTCCCTCCCACTGGGGAGGAGGTCCGAGCCCAACAGTGGGACGTATGTGGGCTGCGATGATGATCTAGTTGATATTCGTAAAAGTGCGCGCGCGTGTCGTAAAAAATTGACTCTCATAATTTTTTCCTAAGACGCCAAAAGATGTATAACTTTAAAAATAATAAACTTTAATTAAAACAATAAAATAGATTCAGTTATCATTTTCCTCAATCGCGACCTCCATAGTTTTGATGTTAATTTATGCAGGCGAATAATACATTTTGGTTAATCTTTTGAAGGATTGATCCCAGTGCAGTAACGGGTTCATCATTATCTCAACTCATATGTGCCCAATTGCGGGGCTCGAGTCTCCTACAAAATAGAAGGAAAACTGACGGATTATATCTCGCTGGTCAGAGGGGTCGATATAGAATTTTATTTCGAGTTTCTCTTGCATAGATGTTCCATGCATATTATATCCCTTAACCGTCTTTTACGACACCCACGGGCAAGAAAGGGGGTAGCGAATTGTATTCTTACTCCGTCTCATCGTGGAGGACGGAGGAGTAACGGGTTAAGAATACCATATATTATCAACTCTAGTTTTGCCTTGTATTCAGTGACAGTAAGCTAACAAGTAATTGCATCATTACCTTGCTCTTATCTCAATTTCTTGGAGTTGACTCAAAATGTAATTTTTGTAATGGTAATGGTACATATTACAAAAGTTCTTGGCAATAATTTTATCATCGGCCGCCTGCCTGCCGTCAATCCCTCTTGGGAATGCTATTATTGACCAGAAGCCATCAGATGAAGTTGGCACAAGTCTGTATGAAGCTAAACTACTTCTACTTATAAAAATTACAAGCCTCTTTTATAATAGAAGACTTACAATAAATTATAAAAACAGTTAAAATAATTAAACTGTCTAACTACTAACTGTCTAACTGTCTAACTTTTACTTTTCCCTTCAATTATATGCTACTCTTGCTATATTTTTCTAGATAAATAGGAACATACTCAATTGGTAATTTGTATTAAGTTCCTTTATAAGTTTTTGAATAATTGTACTTGTATTGACACAATTTTTCGAGACTATGATACGGTAGGATCATACCCCGTAAAAAAAAAAGGATCACACAGGGTTCGGTCCATTCGCGCCGACGAAGGGGATAGCGCGCAATCCCATAACCTGCCTTACACAGTACCTATCATAGGCCATGTGTGCGGGTCACCGGTGTATTTACACCTTAAGCTCTTATTCGTATGTGCGAGAGTTTGTTAAAATGTAACTTTTATAATAGTATTGCGACTTAATTTCTTAGAAGGGAGATTGTGGAAATTTCTTGGGAGATTATGCCGAAGACGGAGGATGAGGAGGAGAAGGAGAGAATAATGCTATTAGTCATATTTTAAATGTTTGAATTTTGCCCAACAAAAGCAAAAAATAATAATACCACAAAATGCGAAGTCTGTCTATATGGTTTATATGTGTATTTCCATTAATTTCGTATTAATGTGATATATCTTTATATATAGATTTCTTGTGTACGTATGTATGTCACTGAACTCCGCTTAAACGGCTGGACCGATGTTGATGCAATTTTTCGCGTGTGTTCAAGGGGATTCGAGAATGGTTTAGATTCACAATTGGACCCGGTAAGTGGCGCTGCTGTCAATTTCAAGGAGAATTCCTTTTATTTTATTTGAACAGAACAACGTTTGTTGCGTCAGCTAGTATAGTTATAATATACCGTATTAGTCCTTTTTGAAAAATAATGCGTTCCACGAAATAAAATGACATTATGTCTGTAATCAATAATATCACAAAAGTACCTGCTATAACAATTTAATAAAATCTACATGATATATAATATATATTAAATATGTATATAAAATGCTACAACATTTTCCTTCAATTTCTATACTCTTAATCTTCACATTAAGGGCGCTTCTTTATTGTCTCGACTGATATTCTTCCGACTGCTAAACACTATCATCTTCCCTTAAGGGAAGTGAATTATTTTAAACTTTTTATTACTTCTTATCTAACATCTTTAAACAATTAGCGCCGACGATTTCAATGAAATTTATAATGCTGAAAGTTTCACGATAAATCAATCTTTCTAGGTTTCATTTATAGAAAGCCACGTTCTATCAGTATTTTCAAATGAAAAAAATATAATCAGAATATAAAAATAAATTTGGCCACTGCTATCATGAATAAAAATAGTCAGTTGAAAAATCAAATAGTCCTTTTAATCCAGATAGTCCGAGTTCGAACCTTCGTTTTCCTTTTTTATTATATTTTCTTTTTTCAATTAGCCATTACTTTTAATTTTTTATATAAAGTAACTAGTTCATATCCTTATTACGTCGATAGGATATAAAAATATTTATATTTCATCAATATATAATTGGTATCTAAATATACTCCGAAAGTCTGTAACAACCCTATATTAATACCTAAATATAATTAGTAAAAAAACAGAGAAGTTCATTCCTCTAGGCATAATAAAAAAATTATAATATTGTAATTGATGGTAGTTTCTTAGTGCCAGTAGTCAATCTAAATACTATTTTGTACCATCCAAAAATTATAAACCTTGCCTAAATATATTTCACATAAAATTTTAAAGAAAAATACGTAAAACCATCTTGCCGCAACCCTTTTACTTTTAAAGTAATAAATCAACGAAGTGTTGGTTTCAACGAATCTAATTTGAATAATTTATGCTAATTTTGTCTCTTATTAATAAAATATTTTAAGCCTATAATCAAAATGCATAGCTATCATTTGATTTAGCAATATATATACAAATATAACATTTTATTATTACTTACGATTCGTATTACGGCCAACATTTTCACCGTGAATTAGAACAGTTTGGACACAAATAATCACAAATCAACACAACATTATTCACTGACACCGTAGTCCAAATTCCTGTTCAGGGTTGTAAATGGGGGTGTGCAGCTTAGTAGTAGTCCCGTCGTTTGAGTAATGAAGTTCAAGGCTAGTCTGTGTGAGGTTTATATACGAGGGTAGCGGACCGTGGCAGATGATAGTGTGAGTGATGCAGTTATGCAGTGGGCGCTATGACCACGGTAACTCTAAGTGCGCACACTATAATAAAACAGCGCTCTTACTATCTAGCTACTGTTGTCTGTTATAACTCATCGTTGTTTTGCGTGAATGATGTAATCAAACAATTGAGATTTTTGTTAAGAGTGTGGGGTATATTTTCTCAATCTAAATTTAATTGGACATAGTAAAATTCTTCTTGAAATGATGATAATTATGGTGTCAATAAAAAAAAATATAATATTATCACGCTAATCTTAAGCATTAATTCTAGGCCGACCGCGTGAGGAAAGACCAACGTCCTCCCCGAGGGGGGGACGTCGGTCGATGGGAGGGTACCCCAAATAGGGGGTATTCCGTCGGGCCGACCACTGACATCAAGTAACCCTGCTCCAGTGGTCGGTCCAACTTGAAGGCGACGTGCATCGTGGGTGGGTTGCGGGTGTGCGTACTTACGCCCCTCTGTCGTCCCGGACGGAGTAGTGCGAGGAGCGCGCCGACCGCAACCCAACCAAAAAAAAAAAGAAAGACCTTATAATAATATTTAATATTCTAAATAAAAGCACATTAACAAAATTAAATGAAAAGAAAACGAATAGATGACTTTCTTCGTCTGCTATATCCGAATATTAACGGAATATGAATACAATAGTTATCCCTATTCTTTCTGGGTGGGTCGTAAAAGGCGACTAAAGAAGACAAGCATATAATATCTCTGCAAGAGATGGAAAGTTTGAAAAGAACCCTACACCAACCCATCTGACCAGTGTGATATACCTAGGTACTATTTCAATTTCTCTTCCACTGTGGAGCAGGCTCAAGCCCAGCAATACGCAGGTATGTAAGCTGAGATGATGACGGTGAGATAATATTCTTTAAAATTCCAAATAACTACAGCTATTGTTCAAACAATGTCATTCAAGATAGCAATATGATGTTACTAACTTTTGCATGTAGAACGTGTCATTAAAAATCTCTATGCCATCGGGCTAGCGTCATGAGTATATGCCAATTTGAACATCAGCGTGAACAGCCAAAAACTTGCGTGAAGGACTCATCTGGTAGATGGAACGCGCAACAAATATCAGCCATGGCATCTCTTAAGGTATATTTCAGTTCCTTAGCCGAGGCCGCGGGTGACGTGACCTGGGTTTAGTCCGTCACCCGCCGAGAGGCCGACTGCGTGAGGAAAGACAGACGTCCTCCCCGAGGGGGGGACGTCGGACGATGGGAGGGTACTCCGGGGAGGGGGTATTCCATCGGGCCGACCACTGATGACAAGTAACCCTGCTCCAGTGGTCGGCCCAACGACGAAGGCGACGTGGTGTTCGGATGGGTTGCGGGTGTTGCGTACTTAAGCCACTCTGTCGCCCCGGACGGAGTGGTGCGGAAGCGCGCCGACCACAGCCCATTCCAAAAAAAAAAAAGGTATATTTCAGTTAGTTATATTGATAACTTCATCAGCAATTGCACAGACAAAACCTTCGGTTTCTCTAAAGAGTTTGCCGTATCGTAACCACTGTGGCAAATAACTATATGTATATTCGCATCGTGCATTGCTCCATAGAACCTGCCATATAAGTCCTTGATTTTCTATATATTCTCGTAATTGCCATTAGTATTACATCAGTTCTCTTTATTCAACCTAAAAAGGGTGAAAACGCTATCCATTGTCACCATATCATAATGTACAGCACCGGTCATCTCAGGAAATAATCCCTACAATTCGCGATTATGAAGGGATTATTATTAAAATAAAATACTGCCTGTCTAGTCAACAATAGGTGATCAATCGAATTTAGGACAATTACTTTCGAATCCAGGCTCCTGATTCGCTATAATCAAACAAATTCTTAACGCGATATGGCGCGGTATTTTCGAGCATTTAAGTCAAATCCTACACAGTGATTTAGTCGTCATGTTGTTTTGTTATGCATAAAGAATGAAGGCCCAAAGTGTGAAAATAAATTATTTTTTCTTATACATATGTTCATATTAGTTATATACATATTAGTTACGCATTTACGACTAATTGCCAAAAGGCTTAAGTAGATGTGTAATAGATGACATTATAAGTTTTATGTCCATATAATAGGTAGCAAAGGTGCTGTTTTCTAGACATATGAACATATCTATGTAGTTATTGCTCTTTTAATATAGAGATTTTTATTAAAAAGTATACCTGCTAACCTTATCCGTACCACACAGGTGACAAACTTTTAGGTGGTTATAATACTAGCTGTTAATAAATCATTGCAAAATTTTACCATTAATAAATTATTTCATATTAAGGCCCGTTACTCACTAGCAGTTGGCCGCCTAGGCGGTTCGTTTGAGCGGTGCAACCGCTTGACGCGGTTTCATCGCGGTTTCTTCGCGATTGGTCGCTATAGTGGTCAGCCGCGATGAAACCACGTTAAGCGGTTGGACCGCTCGAAGGTGCGTGGCCCATATGCCCATTAACAAAATGGACGTCGTCGAGATAGCTTGTTGTTTATTTTTACTCCCGAAAACAACGGAAGGAAAATAAAAAAGATACTGGATTCTTCCTTTACTAGAAATACGCAACTGATTTGGGCAGTTCGCCAGTTGTTTTCAAGAACTGAAGAAGCACCATGATAAAGATTTTTATATGCTGCTCTTTCACAATTCCAAATAGTTTCTCGTTGTTGAATTTCAACAATTTCTCTGTGTCGAAGATGTTCATGGTAATTTACGTACAAACTCATCGGCGGCTCGTCGCAAACTAAATCGCCCATGAATCGCCAGTGCGTATAAACAAAGTGGCGGCCAGCCGCGAAGCGGGCCGCAGCTCTCTTTGCAACCGCCGAGGTTGAAATTTTGTGGCGGTTAAGTGCGTACAATCACAGGCGCTTGCATATTAAACTGGAAAAGCGCCAAGCCGCGCGGTTTGCCACCCCTGCGGTTAACCGCTAGTGCGTAGAAGCGCTAACGGTTTATAGACTTGCGTTACACATTAGTAAATATTCATAATCAACTGATACTTAGATTTGGCTAAGATATGTTAAGAAATGTCCTCGATTAGGGCGAAATTTGTGGTTAACCGAAGTCATCATTATGAAATCTAATAATATGACGAATACGAAAACTAGATTGAGACTGATAGCTGTAAGTTACAAAAACAAAAACCTTTTCGTAACTTATTCTTCAAATTTCTTGTTATTGGCCACTGATCTTTAAATTAAGAATGAAATAGTATTATATAGTATAGCGAATAGGTTCACATAAGCTTTTGTGTCGAGTTTTCTCCGGTTATTATTTATCTGCTTGCCTTATTCATCTTTCAGGATATCTCAAGCAAGGTGAACTGATGATAAATGCTGACCACGAAATTAACCTACAATATTAATCAATTTACATATAATTTATTTCAAGTTGGCCTTCTTTTACAGTGACGTTACTTATTTATCTTTTAGGAGGATCTTAAAGCAAAGTAAAAAGTAATGATGAGTGCTGACCACGATAACCTATCATATTAGTCAATTCATATAGAGTTTAATTTCAAGTTTTTATTCTCTTGCAATATCGTTATCGACTGAAATCTACCAGTAACTTTTGCGATCTTCTTATGAACTAAAACATTTTCTACATTAATATGTTTATACCAAAAGAAAGAGATGTATTAATCCTAATTATATATATATAGATAATATTAATTAAGTATCCCAATTTTCTTACAAAACTTAATTTCTACATAAAAGAGACTTTGCCTAATATTAACTACCGGGATTAGCACATTCTTCTCCGTCACCACATGGGTCAGTTACTATACAATTAGTCAATAATGTCGCCCAATGGCTTGTAAGGCATTTTAACTCCGGGCCGGTCACGAAGGACAAGGAACTCGGTACCGGTGGTCGGCCCAACGGCGAACGAGAGGAACTACGATGAGTTATGAGGCCGCGCGCCACCCCTCCGTTGCCCCAGACGGCGCTAGACGGCGGGTGCGCTAATAACAACCAACTCCCAAAAACAAACAAAAAAAAAACGCTTTTTCACTTTATCACCTAACATCGTTATACAAATAACCATAATATGATATGTGAGAGAGTATCATATAATCATTATCATCATCCTGCTCTTATCTCTATTACTTCGTGTCGACTCAATATATTTTGATAACATATGTATATTGCAAAAGTTATTGGCAATAGTTTATTACCGGCCGCCTCTCTGACATTAACGCTACTTGGGAATGTAATAGATGGTATCAGATGCAGCTGGCCCTAGTCTATATCTTTTAGTCGTTTTTAAGGCTCCCACGAGAAATGTAAGAAATGGACTACCACTTACGAATACTCCGAATGCTAATTCGTAGCTTCTACCATACAGCACGTTAGAGAGTATTAGTTCTTTATATAGCTGACGCTGTATGACTGCACAGCATTGAGTAGCAAGCGCGAGTGTTGAGCGTTCTGAGTTTGATTCCATCTATCCGTCGTCTGTCGACATCCACTATGGGACGTAGGCTTGCCTACAAATGGGAGATAATTGCATAATCGCCAGGCTTGGCTTGTAAAATAACACCCACAATAGGTATTTTGATTTGCCCTATAGAGCACTAAAATACAATACAAAAGAGCGCTCAATCCCCCATTGCTTCCTTGGCCGGAATTTATAAGTTTCAAGAAAGATTTAACAGAGTATAAATAAATCGTATGGGATTAGAACTATAAAGTTTGCAACCTCGTTTAAACTCATCGCTAACACTAATTGTATTTATGTGAACATCAAGATTTTAAGATAATATCTTAGTTTAAAAAATACTCGCATACTATACTTAGTTATTTGTAAAACCTGTTCACAAGAAGTCTTATTATATATAATATAACTTTTAGCGTCGTGGAGTACTAGCATTGCCTACGGCTAAGCTGAACGTGTTAAGAGTACCTTTCGCATTTACATTGTTTATACATTATAAGACCCTTTAAATCATACGATACATAAGCATACGATTTACTTAATAAGTAACAATGGCATATTAGATATTTGATAGCTGAATGTAAAAAAGATAAAAGTTATCATAAATGGACACATGATGTCATGCAATTTCTTCTGGTGTAGAAAGGATCATCCTCATCATCATCACAGCTCATATACCACTGCTGGACATAAGCCTCCTGCACAATGGGTGGGAAATTGACTTACTATACCACGCTGGTCGTCTGACCAGCGTGGGTTGGCACAAGGTTTTATTTCGAGTTCTTCTGCTCTTGCATAAATGTTTTATGTATATTATAATCCCTTAGTCGTCTTTTACAACACCCAAAGACAAGAAAGTGGTGAATTGTATTCTTACTCCGTCACCACACGAAGGATAATGTATAGTAAAAGAAAATACAGTAGAGATAAGAACGGCTGACAGAAGCGAAACCTTGAAACTATGAACAAACAGTTATTATTTTTAGATATTCAAATTAATTGTTTGATCGTGAATTAAAATTTGTAAATTAAAACTTTTTCCAAATGGAAAATGGAACTAGATAAATATCTAGTTTTGACGTCTATCGTCACAGATTAAGAACATTGACATAGCTACAAATATAGTGTTAGCGTTACAATATAACCGAACCGACCACGGATGTCAAGGATTCGGTACCAATGATCAATGCAATGGTGAAAGGTAAAGAATACGGTGGGTTATGGGGCCGCGTGTCGCCTTTTCATCACCCTGGATGGCTAGGGCACCATGCGTCTAGACCAGTCAATAACCCCGCGATCGCAATGTGTCACAGAAAGAAGAATCATGTTTTTTAGAGATTTTAGGCTTCACTCGATTCTGCTACGGATGTTTTAAAATGCGCACACAATATTTATAAGTATGTAAGGCCTGCCTACAAATTCAAAATTTAATATATGGCCCTCTGTAAAATTGAGTTTGACACCTTTGTTTTTTTTTTTTTGGGTGGGCTGCGGTCGGCGCGCCTCCGCACCACTCCGTCCGGGGCGACAGAGGGGCTTAAGCACGCAACACCCGCAACCCACCCGAACACCACGTCGCCTTCGTCGTTGGGCCAACCACTGGAGCAGGGTTACTTGTCATCAGTGGTCGGCCCGACGGAATAGGGGGTATTATATTATACCCGGGGCACCCTCCCATCGACCGACGTCCCCCCCTCGGGGAGGACGTCGGTCTTTCCTCACGCGGTCGGCTTCTCGGCGGGTGACGGACTAATCCCCGGTCACGTCACCCGCGGCCTCAGCTAGGGCGGCATTGCACGCAGGTAATCCCGCCTGCGCCGCCCCAGTCGCCGGCGGCGGGTCGCATCATCGAGGCTGTGCTCCTCGCGCTCGCGACCCACCACCTCCTTCTGCGAGATAACTGCCTCGGAGAAGGCTGCGACTGCGTTCCAATTCCTGATGCTGCCGAGCATCTCCCTAGCGATGGTCGGCAGCGTCAGGTCGGCACCGATGATTGCGACGAGTTCACGACGCGGCTCTGCCCAAGCGGCACAGACCTCGAGCGTATGCTGCGCCGTGTCCTCGTCGCAATCGCAATGGTGGCAGGACGGAGTTCTTTCCCTCCTAGCGACTCTGTACAGGTACTTGCCGAAGCATCCATGCCCCGTCAAGACCTGTACGAGTCGGAAGGAGAGCACCCCGTGCCGCCTTTCCAACCAGTGCATCAGCACCGGCCGGAAGGCCTCCACGGTCCAAACACCGTATCGAGGCCTCTCCAGCCGGTCTGCCCAACGGGCGATGACGTCTCGACGGTCGTCGACACGCCAGGCGGTGAGCTCCCTCAGGGAAACAACAATGCCCCCCCCGCGCACCCCGACACCCGCCGATACAAGTCGGCGAGCATTTCCGCCTCCAGGTCCCACGGGGGAGTCCCGGCCAACAGGCACGCCGCCTCCGTCGCCACCGTGCGGTACCCGCGGATGATCCTGACCGCCATAACCTTCTGTGGACGCCACAGAAGGGCCCTAAGTTGGGCGGTCATGGATCCCGCCCACACCGGTGCGCCATAGAGGGCCATCGACCGGATGACCCCCGCGTACAGCTGTCGACATGCCGCGCTCGGTCCGCCCACATTCGGCATCAGCCATTGTAGGGCGGACGCCACGCCGACGAGCCGCGGGACGAGCCTGCGGAAATGCTCCCGAAACCACCAGGCCCAAGTACTTCATATGGGCCTGGATGCTGATCCCAACCGGATTGACGGTGATCGAGACGCCGATGGGAGGGTCCATACGGGGCCCATGGAACAAGAGGGCCTCCGTCTTGTCCAGGGCCACACTCAACCCCAGCGCCTCGATCCGTCTGACGACCTCTTCGGTGCCTGAGGTCGCCAGGCTTTCCGCCTCTTGTAGCGTCCCACCGCGGGCTGTGACGAGCGTGTCGTCGGCGTAACAAATCACGCCCAGCCCGGGTGGGAGGCTCCCCCGCAACGCCCAGTCGTAGCCGATGTTCCACAGGGTGGGTTTGACAACAGGGTGGGTTTGGTGAGTTTGACACCTCTGGTCTAGACCATAGCCTACACAAAAAAAACGTTAACAATGTTAAAAAAGTTAAGAATTTACTTCCCATCCAAACTACATCTGCAAACTATCTTCAATTCCATGTACTGGATTTTGAGTGATGCGTGTACAAACATACAGACAAAAACAATATTATTTGAATACTGTCGCTCTAATAAAGTTCACACATTAAGTTTTACTACAGTATCTATAATAGACACTGACATCACAATTTTGGAAATTTATTTTCAAATCTTCTTTTCAATTTAATTTTTAGACGTACAATGTCTCCGTGTGCAGACAGAGTGACAATACAATTCGCCACCCCCTATCTTACCCGTGGATGTCGTAAAAGACGTCTAAGGGATAAAATATGCAAATAAACATCTATACAAGACGAGGAAAACTCGAAAGAAAGCTCTATATCAACATGTCCGACCAGCGTGCTATAGTAAAGTCAATTTCCCAGCAATGGAACGTATATGAGCTAAAATGAGATGTACCATACTCATATAAATCGTTAAAATTCCATTTTTCAAATTCTATGATGATGCAGATATTTTAAATGTAATATCGTATCGCATGTATGCAAGAGAAGGAAAACTCGAAACAAAACCCTATATCAACCTATCTGACCAGCATGGTACAGTAAGGTCAATTTCCCTCCTAATATGTAGGAGACTCGAGCCCAGCAGTGGGACGTATATGAGCCGAAATGAATGAATGAATCGTATCGCATATTATTAACAATCGCGATAGGTTTCATATCTCTGATCGCAACTTCCCTGTATGTAAGAACAAAACTATCAGCGGATCTAGAAAGGGAAACTATTGTTTATTTATACGATTCCCTGATTTTACTCATATATTATAAACGACTATAATTTATTATTCTTCCTACTATATGTCAATTATTTTTGTTGTTAATTAAGACAAGGAAAATAGGTAAAAGTGAAAATTTTGAATACAAAAATGTATCACATTCTCTTCAACAGGAATTATTAATTAATTGTCATTTAACGACTGTACTGGCGTGCTTGAAGCATCTGATCGAGTAATCATACGCCTATATTTCAGTTTGGAAACGAGCTGATACTCTTACACTGCTGGATCGATATTTACCGCATCGAAATCGGTCCATCCGTTTAAGCGTTACGATGCCACAGACAGACACACGCAGACAGACAGATATCGACGTCAAATTTATAACACTCCTCTTTTTTGCGGTCGGGGGTTGAAATTATATATAAAAAATACTACTACTACGTTTTATATAATAATAGCAGCCGAAAACTATTATACAAATTTATGTTAATATTTTAATATGGGGAATGAGTAAGAATATAATTAACCATCTCTTATCTTGTTCGTGGGTGTCATAAAAGACGACTAAAATTCGGCGACTATAATCTTTATATATTATATATATTTCTTGTGTACGTATGTCACTGAATTCCTCCTAAGCGGTAGACCGATGTTGATGAAATTTTTTGTGTGCGTTCAAGGGGATTCGATTTCAAGGCGAATTCCTTTTACTTTTTTTAGATTTAAACAGAACAACGTCTGTACACCTGATGGTAAGTGTTGCTGCCGCTCATGGACCTTTACAGGGTCGCTGCCTACCGCGAAGAAAGTGAAGGGAGTGTGAATGCGTGCATTGAGGCTCGGTGATACCAAGGGCACCACCAAAACCCTCCACGCACAAACACCCTGAGAAAGTTGGGCTTTCGGCTCTCTCGCTCACCAAACGAAGCGCAGTACCAAAATGGTACTACTCAGACTTCGATTTTCTACGAGAGTGTGGTACTACCCCGGACGGAGTAGTTTCTACTACTAAATGACTATTGCATTCTTACTCCGTCACCAGATGGACAACCATATAAAACGTACAATATATATGCTAAATATAAATGACTGATAATAAAAAAAGGCTAAAAAGAACCACGAACTGGAAACCATGCTCTATAACGCCACTGTTCCATGGCATTAAGCACTAAATCTTTGAAATGAATTTATTTACTATCCGTAGTCTTGGCGACTCTGTCCTCACGATAAAGTCCAATTAGGTAATGTTCCTACAGGGCTGTAATAACTCTAAATAATAGTAGCATTTGCAATACTGGTAATGACAATTTACCTCACATTTATGATTTTATTGTAAAGATTATAAAAGATATAAAACCGCCTACATAACTTAACATAGCAAATAAAAGCTGTGTGTATTTAATGTTGAATGCTATTGTTATTAAGTATATAGATAAATAAAATGATTGTATTGAACTGCTTGGATGATATATTGGTCTAAGTAGCTACCTTCAGTATAAACTATAGTGTATTTGATTCTCACGTGAGACAATTCTCCATGTGATTTATATGTGATTTTGCTAGATCTGGATATTAATTGTAGTCATTAGTCTGTAGGTCGGTCAAGAATTAATAACATTTTGTGACATCCACGTCGATATTTCTATGTCTGAATGTAGTTTCTGACTGTTAATAGTGTATTACTAAAGTCTGATACAATTCAAAAATACACTATATAATGCTATATTTAAAAAAAGTAGTTGCAATGTCCATGAAACCACTGCAATCATCGTAATCGTTAAGCACGGTGTGAATATATAATGAAAGACTACTTGTAAATTTCTTTCGATCTTATTTACAGCGAAATATACAACAACTAATGATAGGTTAGCGAGCCAAGTCTTTCCCTGATTTCTCGAACGAATAACAGGTCGGAAAACGCGGAAACAAATAGGAAAACGAGAGTGAAATGTACGCAACCAGTCAACTAACCTTTAATAGAACTGCATTACAAGTTATTTATTTATACAAGAAGCAATTAGTATGTTTACCTGGTCATGCTTCTTTACCCAATTAAAGAAGGTATTTTTGTAAGAAAGTGTCGCTTGTTACGTAATGAGCAACGTTCATAATAACCGCTAACTTACTGTGTTATTAAATATAGTAAATTTATTAATTTAAAATAATATTTACAGTAGAAAACCATCACGTATCGTAATATGCTGATATTTAAAATACTATAATTGTATTGTAAATAAAACTACTTTTACGGATTATATCGCGTTTGTATTTGATTTATGATTGCCCGACGTTTCGAACACTTTGCAGCATTCATGGTCACGGGTCATGCTGCAAAGTATTCGAAACGTCGGGCAATCATAAATCAAATACAAACGCGATATAATCCGTAAAAGTAGTTTTATTTACAATGTGTAGTGCTCGCGTAAACATCAGATATCATTACTATAATTGTAATTATTCCTTTGAGTCTCTTCCGCTTGTCAACTGAAAATGGGATGTGAAAGGATATTTACGTACCACTGAATGTTTCTTCTAGATTCTATAATCTTTCCATATGGTGACGCTGTAAGAATACAGTTCACCACCCCCTCTTACCCATGGGTGTGCTAAAAGACGACTAAGGTATATAGTATGCATTTAACATATGTGCAAAAAAAGGAAAACTCGAAATAAAACCCTATACCAAACGTCTGACCAGTGTGACATAGAAAGTCATTATCCCTCCTGTTAGGAGAAGACTCGAGGCCAACAATGGGACGTATATAGCTGAAACGAATGATGAATAAAATGACTTTATATTATACATAACATATATGTACATACTATAAATATTAAAATATAATAGTACATTACTGCAGCGGCCAGCAAAAGAGGCATTGATGGACGAACGTGTGAATGTGGGCCGAGGCGAAGCCGAGGCACACATACGTAAGTCCAACAATGCCTAGTTGTGGCCAAGGCTTGTATAGTACTTTTCTCAAATAATACGCGGCAATTAAATTAAGTAATACTAAGAAGAACTTATTATTTGAAAATAGATACGACTTACATTTCATCATTCATCATCATCATTTCAGCCTATCGCCGTCCACTGCTGGACGTAGGCCTCCCTCATGTTGCGCCACAATGAGCGGTCCTGTGCCGCCTGCATCCAACGACGCCCAGCTACTTTCACTAGGTCATCGGTCCACCTAGTGGGGGGGCGTCCTACACTGCGTTGTCCGATACGTGGTTGCCGCTCGAGAACCTTTCTTCCCCAGCGGTTGTCGGTTCGTCGAGCGATGTGGCCTGCCCATTGCCACTTCAGCGTACCAATTCTTCGTGCTATGTCGGTTACACCCGTCCTTCTACGGATTTCCGTACTCCGGATTCTATCTCGCAGAGAAATCCCGAGCATAGCCCGCTCCATAGCACGCTGAGCGACTTTGAGCCTTGATATGAGGCCTACAATTAGGGACCACGTTTCCGTGCCGTAAGTCATCACTGGTAACACACACTGGTCAAAGACCTGTGTTTTCAGACAAGAACGAGAAGATCCTCTTAAGTTTCCCGAACGCTGCCCAACCGAGTTGGATTCGGCGGCTGATCTCTTTCTCGAAATTGGATCTACCTAACTGGACTGTTTGTCCTAGGTAAACATAGTGATCGACAACTTCAAGAATCGCATTGCCAACTAGGACCGGTACAGGAATGACATTTGACATGGGCATTTGACATGACTTTCGTCTTGTCCATGTTCATTCGTAAACCCACTAGTTGGGATACCCTGCTGAGATCATTGAGCATTGTGCCAAGGTCCTCCATGGATTCTGCCATAACGACTATATCATCCGCAAATCGAAGGTGAGTGATGTATTCGTCGTTAATGTTGATGCCGAGTCCAGTCCAGTCTAAGAGCTTTAAGACATCTTCCAGTGCAGTGGTGAACAGTTTTGGAGAGATAACATCTCCCTGTCTCACACCTTTCTGCAACTGGATCAGTTTCGTACTCTTATCCCGAATACGGACTGACATTGTGGCGTTCCTATACAAACACTTCAGCACTTCAATATAGCGATAGTCGATTTGGCACCACTGAAGGGACTGCAGCACCGCCCAAATTTCGACTGAATCAAAGACTTTCTCATAGTCCACAAACGCTAAGCACAGGGGCCGATTATATTCCACGGTCTTTTGTGTAATATGCCAAAGCGTGAGGATATGGTCTATGGTGCTATAGCCTTTTCGGAAGCCGGCTTGTTCGGGCGGCTGGAAGTCATAGAGCTTGCGCGAGAGTCGATTGGTAATGACCCTCGAGAACAACTTATAAACATGGCTCAGGAGTGAGATGGGTCTGTAATTATTTAGAAGAGCTTTGTCACCCTTCTTGTAGAACAGCGCCACCACACTCCTGGTCCACGACTCTGGAACGTCGCCCCCGAGGATAACGGAATTAAATAGCTTTTGAAAGGCTATTAAGACTGGCTTGCCGCCCGCCTTCAGAAGCTCTGCCGTAATTCCGTCATCTCCCGGTGCCTTACCGTTACGTAGTTGTTTGAGAGCCATTCTGATCACGTACAAGCTGATGTCCGGGATTTCTTCGGTATAGTGCCGAGTTAGCTTGGATCTGGGATCTTGCACCAAGCCGACAACAGGATTTCGGGATGATTTGTATAACTGTCCATAGAACCTTTCGACCTCTCCCAAGATCTCCCTTTGGGATGAAATGACAGTGCCATCGTCGGTCTTCAGCTTAGTCATTTGGCTTTGCCCAATAGACAGATCTTGTGCGAACACTTTTGAACCACGATTCCGCTCTATCGCTTCTTTAATACGGAGCGTATTAAATCGGCGAATATCGCGACGCACAGACCTGGAGATCTGCCTATTTAGCTGCCTATGTTTGGACCAATCGGCTGAAAACTGCACCGTCATTTCTTTTCTCCGCCCCATGAGCTCGAGAGTCTGGTCAGAAAGTTTTTTAGGTCTATTAACGCGGTGAGCCTTGAAAAATTTCGACCCAACCGCGTGGACAGTTTCCACGAACCTGTTGTTCATATCGTTCGGAGATTCGCATTCGTCCAGACATTGGAAGCGATTGTGTAATTCGAGTTGAAAGCCTTCGAGGTTCTGGTATTGGACAGATGTAGGTCGGAGTTTAGACTTCATCAAGCGTGACCGCTCGATTTTTGTGTGGATATTCAATGTGGCTCGTACCATCCGGTGATCGCTCCCAGTTTTAATCCTGCTGATCACTGAGACATCATTGAATATCTGTCGTTTGTCTGACAAGATGAAGTCTATCTCGTTTTTTGTTGAACCATCGGGGCTAATCCAGGTCCATTTCCTTTGTGGCTGCTTCCTGAAGAAGGAATTCATCATAAAGAAGCTTTCCTTCTCCAGAAAATCAGCCAGTTTCTGGCCCCTCTGGTTTCTCTGTCCATATCCATGTTTTCCCACTCTCAACTCATCATCACTCCCTTTGACTATTTTCGCGTTAAAGTCTCCCATGACTACCGTGAAGTGGGTTTTGGGCGTGTGTATGGCTTTCGAGATGTCCTCGTAAAATGCCTCCACCTCGTCGTTGGAGTATGTCGAGGTCGGTGCGTATACCTGTATAACCTTCAGCGAATACCTCTTGGTAATTCTGAGTATAAGGTACGCTACCCTTGTCGACACACTCTCGATCCTCTCCACGTTGTCTACGAGAGATCTACGAACGATAAACCCTATACCACCTTGGGACGGGTGATCGCCCTCCCGGTAGAAGAGCAAGTTTCCAGACTGGAGGATAATCGTGCCCTCGCCCTCTCTTCGCACTTCTGATAATCCTACAATGTCCCAGCGGATTTTGCTCAATTCCTCTTCCAGCTCGATGACCCTCTCGTCAGTTCTGAGTGTCCGAATGTTGTGTGTTACCAGGGCCAAGGGTCGTTTTTGTTGGTAGCCGGATCGCTGCCGGAGATTCCTCGCACTCCCCGCTACACCACTACTGGGCCCGCCACCAAAATGAGCCCGTAGAGTACCGGAGCCGCCGTGACTGGGGCCATTTTTTTATTGTACGCTATTTCTAAAAAAGGGGATATTGCCGTAATCGCCACGCTTGGCAGGCGGGTTGGCGATCGCAGTATAGGTGTTTTACGTTTTCCAGGAGAGAGCTACTGCCCTGCTCTCCTGGTGAACCCTCAGCCGATTTTTACGACTCCCACGGGCAAGTAAGGGGTGGCGACATATGTATTCTCAGTCCGTCGCCACACGGGTGAGGACTTACATTTACGAGTTTTCTATTATAGATCTTACCGCCTCTTGAATTTCTGGTCACGTTAATGTAAGTTCATAACACTCACTGTCTTCACTTGAACTTGTTTTAAGTCAAATATAATTACTTTTCAAAATCAAGGAAGAACAACGAACAACATTTTTCACGCGCCAAAGGGTTTATAAGTTTTTTTCTTCATTATCAAACAAGTTTCTATTTCAAGCCAATTCGAAATTTAAATAAAACTCTGATAAGTTGCCTCCTTGGTTGCCATGTGTTGGAGTAACAATACATTCCATTTTTAAAAAACACGACAGATATGGATTTTCATACATTCTTTGCTGGCCGCTGTTCACGCAGTACGACAACTTCGATTTATCTTAAAGAAGGTTGTCAAAATAATGCTCAAATCAAGCATGTTTGAGAAAAAGAAAATTACCTATTTAAAATATTTGCTAATTAGTGTATAGCAGTGGAAACGCGCAAAAGAATGATATCTTTTAAACAATCATGCGAGTTGCGCGGGAGCAAACTGCAGGCTCTCACTACGATGATTTTGCTTATGCGGTGGTTTATTTTTATATGCTTGCAGTAGGTACTGAGATTGCACTAATCTGTATCAACTGTTTTCTATTCTCTAAACCTGAAAATATCACTCTTCTACTTCTTCTATCTGGTTTTAAGTGCTTGCCTGTTTTATGTTGAATTATAAACTATTGTGCTAAGTATAATTATTTGTTTCTTCACGTGTCTTGCTTCATTTCGAGGTAAACACCTTCGTCCTCCATTAACTGTGTTAAACATTCTTTTTGTTTAAAAAATTGTATTAATAAACACCCATAAGCGTAAAAATAATTATTTTTATTCACATTTATAATTAGATATAGTTTCAATTCAATAATTTCAAATATTCATTAAATTCAAATAAATATCTGCATTACTTGCATTACTACTCGAGTTTAGTCGTGATTGCGATACAAAAACAGTTAGGCGCTTTTCAATAATACTATGTATGCCTTTATCTTGCCTGTGGGTGCCGTAAAATCAACTAGCACCATCATCATTCGGCCTATCGCCATCCGCCGCTGGACGTATGCCCCCCTCATGTTTCGTCACAAAGTGCGATCCTATGCCTCCTGCTTCCAACGACGCCCATCAACTAAGGGATATAGTTTACAAATAATATCCTTGCGATAGAAAGAAAACTCTGCAAAAGTTCTACACCAACCCGTTTGACCGCGTGGTATAAATGTGAATTCTCTTCTATTGTGGATGAAGCTCCAGCTCAGCAGTGAGAAATATATGTCTATGAGAGGAATGTAGTAATGTCCCAAACATATACTTTATTGGCAATAAAGTTAAAGCGACAAATTTCGATATACATTGCATATGTATCATAATCACATGGGTAATCTTCTACATTCTACTTCTTGTACTAGTAGTGTCCGGAGTGGACCTCGGCGGCTACACACGGGGTGGCATCGGGGGCCCTTCCGTGCTTCGTGTCAGCTCCTCACAAAACTCACTCCTCGACCATGCACTATGCCCTGCCTTTTTTTTTTGGTATCACCGAACTCCGTTATACACATTCACACTCCCTTCCTCCTCTTCTTAAATTAAAAATCATGGCCAAGAAAGTTAAAAAGAGACAATTTTCTACGGCAGTCCCCTTATCCACATTTGATGTGGATTTTTGCAATATCAGGGGTTTACATAGCAATCTCGATGCCGTCCACCATCACCTCGAGACGGCGCGGCCTGCCTTACTCTTTTTAACGGAGACGCAGAGAGGTGCTCCGGATGACATTTCGTACCTAAATTACCCCGGCTACGAGTTGGAGCATACCTTCCGTCGTAAAGCCGGGGTGTGCGTATTCATTCGAGGTGATATCTGCTGTCGCCGCCTTCGGGCCCTCGAACATGGTGACTTGTCAATCCTGTGGCTACGCGTAGACTATGGAGGGCTTACCCGCATCTACGCATGCCTCTACAGGTCCCATGGCAGTGATCCGGGGTCAATTCAATTATTTGAGAACGTCCAAT
This sequence comes from Lymantria dispar, assembly GCA_032191425.1. NCBI lineage: Eukaryota > Metazoa > Arthropoda > Insecta > Lepidoptera > Erebidae > Lymantria > Lymantria dispar. Next base: position 12,136,939 of record CM063454.1, on the reverse strand, counting down.
GGGGGATTGACGAAATATTGGAACAGTGTCCATCAGCGGAGGTGGTGGTTCTTGGAGACTTCAACGCTCATCATAAAGAGTGGCTGGGGTCCCGAACCACTGACCTCCAGGGTCGACATCTCTTCAATATGGTCTCGGCCTGTGGTCTCTCACAACTGGTGACACAGCCCACCCGTATCCCAGATATTGAGAGCCATGAGTCTTCTTTACTGGATCTTCTGCTGACTACACACCAGCACGGATATCAGGTAGTGGTTGAAGCCCCTCTTGGGTCTTCTGATCACTGCTTGGTTCGTAGCAGTGCCCCTGTTGTAAGGCCTAGTCGTTCTAAGGCGACTGGGACTCGCAGAGTCTGGCAATATAAGTCAGCAGATTGGGATGGACTGCGCGAGTTTTATGCATCCTACCCATGGAAGCGGCTTTGCTTCGCCTCTGGGGACCCTGGCGTCTGTGCGGACTGCGTTACCGAAACGGTTATTACGGGGATGGAATTATTCATCCCCAACACCAAAATACCCGTCGGTGGCCGCAGCCGACCCTGGTTTAACAAAACCTGCAGGACGGCTGCATGCCAGAAACAGTCCGCATATCGGGCCTGGAATAGGGCCAAAAATTGCCAGGACCCGAACGCCAAAGAGGTGAAGCGGAAATTTAACGCCGCTTCTAGATCTAGTAAGAAGGCTATTGCCAGAGCCAAGGCGGAACATGTTGCCAGAATTGGCGAGCGATTGCAAAGCTATCCCGCTGGGAGTCGTGCATTCTGGTCGCTTGCCAAGGCTGCCCAAGGCAACTTCTGCCAGCCCAATCTCCCACTACTGCAGAAACACGATGGTAGTCTGGCCCACAGCGCAAAGGAGAAGGCCGATTTTCTAGGTCAATTCCTTGCCTGTAACTCGACTTTGGATGCCGGAGCTGCCACACCACCTACCATCCCACGGTGTGAAAGCTCACTGCCCGAAATCCGCATCACGCAGCGAGCGGTTAGGCGGGAGCTGCGGCATTTAGACGTCCATAAGTCGAGTGGACCGGATGGCATCCCTGCAGTGGTACTAAAGACGTGCGCCCTTGAATTGACTCCCATCCTCACGCGCCTATACCGACTTTCCTACGCTACTAATAGGGTTCCGTCTTCGTGGAAGGTAGCCCATGTCCACCCGATCCCTAAAAAGGGAGACCGGTCTGACCCATCGAATTACAGGCCAATTGCGATAACATCCTTGCTCTCCAAGATAATGGAGAACATTATAAACCGCCAGCTTCTGCAGTACCTTGAGGATCGCCAGCTTATCAGTGATCGCCAATACGGCTTTCGTCATCGTCGATCTTCTTGTGTACCTCACACACCGTAGGGCAGAGGCCTTGGAGGGCAAGGGTGCGGCGCTGGCGTTCAGCCTAGATATCGCAAAGGCGTTCGATAGGGTCTGGCACAAGGCACTTCTATCGAAGCTACCGTCTTACGGAATTCCCGAGGGACTCTGTAATTGGATTGCCAGCTTTTTGGATGGTCGGAGTATAAAAGTCGTCGTAGATGGCTCCTGCTCCGATACCATGACCATTAATGCTGGTGTACCACAAGGCTCGGTGCTCTCCCCGACGTTGTTTATCCTGCATATCAATGACATACTCTCTATCGAGAGTATGCATTGCTATGCCGATGACAGTACGGGTGATGAGCGGTACACTGAGCAACGGAATATCCCTCGGAGTACTCAGGAAAGAAGGGTTCAACTTGTGTCTGAAGTCGAGCGCTCTCTGGGGCGGGCCTCGGAATGGGGTGAACGGAACCTAGTCCAGTTCAACCCCACAAAGACACAAGTTTGCGCGTTCACTGCAAAGAAGGACCCGTTTGTCATGGCGCCTCAGTTCCAAGGAGTAACTCTCCCAATTTCTGAGAGTATTGGGATTCTTGGCGTCAAAATATCGAGCAAAGTCCAGTTTGGGAGTCATTTGGAGGACAAAGCCAAATTGGCAAGCAAAAAGTTGGGCGTCCTGAACAGAGCCAGGCGGTACTTCACACCGAGACAGCGTCTTGTGCTATACAAAGCACAAGTTCGTCCTCATGTGGAGTACTGCTCACATCTCTGGGCAGGTGCACCCAAATATCAGCTAGACCCACTTGACTCTCTGCAAAGACGGGCTGTTCGAATCGTCGGGGATCCCAATCTTACGGACAAATTGGAGTCGCTGGAGCAGCGGAGAGACTTTGGGTCACTCTGTGTACTCTACCGACTCTTTCACGGGGAATGCTCCGAGGAACTGTTTGACTTGGTACCACCGTCACCATTCTACCAACGTACCACTCGACATCACAGCAGGGTTCATCCATTTCACCTGGAAACGTTATGGTCTTCAACTGTACGTTTCCAGCGATCATTTCTCCCACGTACGTGCAAGCTCTGGAATGAACTACCTGCTGCTGTGTTTCCCGAGCGCTATGACATGTCCTTCTTTAAACGAGGTTTAAGAAGAGTATTTCCTTCACGGTAGGCAGCGGCCTAGCTGTGCCCCTGGTATTGCAAAGGTCCATGTGCAGCAGTTTCACTTACCATCAGGTGTGCTGCTTGCTCGTTTGCCACCGTTGGAAATAAAAAAAAAAAAAAAAAAAAATGGTACATAATAGACAACAAGGCGTAATAGAAGGCAAGAGAGGGATATTAGGTGAGGGTACCCGAAAGGGTATTCCATTGGGTCGACCACTGAGGACAAGAAACTCGGCACTGGTGGTCAGCCCAACGACGAAGGCGACGTGGGTATGGGTGGGTTATGATTCCGCGCGCCGTCCGTTCGTCGCCCCGGACCGAATGGACGGCGTGTGAGTTGACCATAGACCACCAAAAAAAGAAAAGAAAAAGAGGGATATTATTTATGATTTCGATCTATCATCATTTCAGCCCAAATAAATCTCATTCTTGGGCTCGGGCTTGGGACACATCCATCCATCAGCCTACAGACGTCCACTGCTGGACATAGGCCTCCTCATGAGAATGCCACTCAGAACGGTCCTGCACCACTTGCATCTAACAGTTCCCCGCGACTTTGAGAATGACATCAGTCCACCTAGTGGGGTGAGGGGGTCGTACTACGCTGCGTCAGCTGATTGCTTCTTGCGTCTGGGCTTGGGATTTGTTCTAAGTATTCTTCTATTTTGGTAGTACTAACTACTTATGCGTTCTTTAGTCGTCTCATATGATTCCCGCAAAGAACTATTTTGCACAAGAGGCACTCACAATGCTTGGCATGGGAGATTGCTACTTAAGACTACTATGCAATGTATAGTTTGAATAGCGAAATACAATATTCATTACTAAATAAAGTTAATAACCTCGTAAAGGTATCATAGTTTGTTGTAGGACGTACATAGGTGAATCAGCATCCGAGTTATAGACACTAAGTTCTATATACCCAGAAGTCCTATCCTTATTATCGTTTAGTGTTATTCTTCTGTGGATAACTTACGTCGCTTTTCTCTACACTATTTTATTTACAGAGTCGAATTCAAAACTCATTTTTGGCAGGCGATCTTTAGTTCTTTTACTGCCCAGACGCCTAGAACGGTTCTTGTCACCAGCCGTGTTGCCACTCCGTTTTATTAAGTGGATCACTCTAGCCATGTGAATTTTCTCTGATGAGACTTCGATTGTCGGTCATTTGCCAATTACATATAGCAATACCACTTCAATATAGATATTAAAATAAAAGAGGAATAAATCTCTTAAATTTCCTCCTATTTATAATAATATTTCTAATTAAATTGGCTACGCGTCCCAAGACAATTAAAATAATTGTCCGGGACTGCCTGAGGGTTAAACTTCGGTGTCATCTATGGAGATTATTGTGGATTATGCCTGACAGGCAATACAATGATGGGAATGTATGGTGGGATTATCCCATAAAAGGATATTAAAATAATATTCACTTATTGAGATTGTGCTGTGTGGTAGCGGCTTCAAATACTACCAACCCTTGCTTTGCTCGTGGGTGTCGTAAAAGACGACTAAGAGCCCTAGATTGACCCGGACCATCTCCATCTGGTGCCATTTGGGTCAACGATTATATTCCCAAGGAGGGTCGACGTCAGGCAGGCGGCCGGTCATAAAAGTCATTGCCGAAACTTTTTGCGATATGTCAAAACAGATGACATATTGCGTCGACCCCAAGTAATTGGGATAAGAGCAAGATGATGATGATGATTCACTTATTGAGATCATTTCTGGCAAACAATTTTTCTTATTTTTGATACCTTCAATTGATCCAGCATGATTTTATCTAAATTAACTTATAAAACCAAACAAAAATAATTACTTACATCAAAACATGCATAGAGTTTAATATGAATAGGTATACTTTTGTTAATTGTATGTAAATTATCAGATTTTATTATTATATACTAGCAATCCGCCCTCGCTTCGCTTCGGTTATAGGTTATAGTCGTTTTACCCGCGTAGTTGCCGTTCCCGTGGGAATACCGGGATAAAATATAGCCTAGTTTAAGCCCTGATATTATAGCTTTCCATTGGTGAAAGAATTTTTGAAATCGGTCCAGCCGTTTTGAAGATTACCCGGAACAAACAGACAGACAGACAGACAAAAATTTTTTAATTGCTATTTTAGGCATAGGTGTCGTGCAAATAACCGTGTGAGCATGAAAAAAGCCTATTATTTTGCCATTACAAACAGACACTCCAATTTTATTTATTGGTATAGATTTATACTAGCTGACCCAACAGACGTTGTTCTGTTTAAATCTAAAAAAAGTAAAAGGAATTCTCCTTGAAATCGATCGCAGCGCCGCCTACTGGGTTTAATTTTGAATCTAAACCATTCTCGAACCCCCTTGAACATGCACAAAACATTTCATCAACATCGGTCCAGCGGTTTAGGAGGAGTTCAGTGACATACACAACAAATTTGTATATAAAAGATAATGTATGAACAGAAAAAAAATAGTTTGAGAGAAACTTGATATTTATGATATCGTTATAAGATACAGTTTCCAAAAGCTAGATTTACCATGTTATACAAAATATTTGTAATGCCATGGAATATCATGTGAACCTATCTATAAAATTCGCAATAGGCAACGGTCTAGTGTCTCTGGTCTTACAAAGGTCCATATGCGGCAGTATCACTTACCATCAGGTGTACTGCTTGGTAGTTTACCTTTTGTCTATATAAATAATTTATTGAAGTCTCTGCTTCTAATGTCATAATAATAGATTTTTAATGCTCACGCTATTATTTACACAATACCTAAAAACTGCAAAATCCTTATCCTTACTAATATTACAAATGCGAAAGTAAAGATGTTTGTTTGTTACGCTTTCACATTTAAACCACCAAACCGATTTTAAAAATTCTTTCACCAATGGAAAGCTATAATATCAGCGAGTAACATAGGCTATATTTTATCCCGGTATTCCCACGGGAACGGGAGCTACACGGTAAAGCGACTCAACCCGAAGCAAAGCGAGGGTGGATTGCTAGTACATATTAGTGATGTAACGAATATTCGCATTCGCATTCGCATCGCGAATATTCGCATATGTTTCTGACATTCGCAATCTCATTCGCATTCGCAAGGAACGATGCGAATGTTTGGCGAATATATTTGACAAACTAAAAGCAAATTATATATGTAATTGTGTAATAATATGATAATATTTATTATTTTTATTTACTCATAATATTTGAATAAAACAATATTATGGAACACTCAGGTCGGCAACTAAATTACAAATACTGTCTCTCTTATTTTTGTCAGTCTAATATAAACTAATGAATGGGGAGCCGGTTTTTTGTTCGGTTATACTGCGAAAACCACTGAACGATCAGAATAATATTTATACCATAAGATGCAGCATGTTTCGGAGAAAGATTTAGTATATGATATGTTGGTGAATACTTATCCGGAATTTATATTTGTTTTTGACGTGACAACGTCTTATAATTCGATGGAGCCGGCTGCACACATGAAAAAACATGACGTATGCGGCATTACCTCGCTCTGAGGCGTTCCATTTAAGTATTTTTTTTGGGGTGGGCTGCGGTCGGCGCGCTTCCGCACCACTCTGTCCGGGGCGACAGAGGGGCTTAAGCACGCAACACCCGCAACCCACCCGAACACCACGTCGCCTTCGTCGTTGGACCGACCACCGGAGCAGGGTTACTTGTCATCAGTGGTCGACCCGATGAAATACCCCCTACCCGGGGTACCCTCCCATCGACCGACGTCCTCCGCTCTGGGAGGACGTCGGTCTTTGCTCACGCGGTCGGCTTCTCGGCGGGTGACGGACTAACTCCCCGGTCACGTCACCCGCGGCCTCGGCTAGGGCGGCATGGGACGCAGGTAGTTGTGCCTGCGCCGCCCCAGTCGCTGGCGGCGGATCGCTTCGTCAAGGCTGTGCTCCTCGCGTTTGCGACCCGCCGTCTCCTTCTGCGAGATAACTGCCTCGCAGAAGGATGCGACCGCGTCCCAGTTCCTGATGCTGCCGAGCATCTCCCTAGCGATGGTCGGCAGCATCAGGTCGGCACCGATGATTGCGACGAGTTCACGGCGCTGCTCTGCCCAAGCGGCACAGACCTCGAGCGTATGCTGCGCCGTGTCCTCGTCGTAATCGCAGTAGTGGCAGGACGGTGTTCTCTCCCTCCTAGCGACCCTGTACAGGTACTTGCCGAAGCATCCATGCCCCGTCAAGACCTGCATGAGTCGGAAGGAGAGCACACCGTGCAGCCGTTCCAACCACCGCATCAGCACCGGCCGGAAGGCCTCCACGGTCCAGACACCGTATCGAGGCCTCTCCACCTGGTCTGCCCAATGGGCGATGACATCTCGGCGGGCGTCGACGCGCCAGACGGTGAGCTCCCTTAAGGAAACAACACCGCCCTCCCCTCGCACCCCCGATACCCGCTGATACAATTCGGCGAGCACTTCCGCCTCTAGTTCCATTTAAGGCTTGCCATACAAAATATCTATCAAACAAATAAAATTAAAATTTTCTTTTGAAAAATGAAACCATTCCATCAGTATTTTCTTATGACGTTGTCACGTTCAACTATCGTCAGTAAACCGACTTTACAGACAACTGATTTTTTGTGTGAATGAATAATGAATTTTGCCAATAAAAAAAGAACATGATTCGATATGAAAAAATACATTATTTTTGTTAAGTAATCATTAAACTTTTTGATATACCATGCATTTAACACTCTCAGCGTCACAAATTGTGAAATAACTCCACACTTCAGTAACATGTGCTTTACTCATGTTTGTAAATTTGACAAATACAATAATAATAATAATAAACTAATCTCAAATACAACGAACCTTTGCTATATTTGGCTTAAACATGGCTGGTACGAAATGTTAAACCCGTATGATATTTTGCACGCGCTTTATTTGAAAGTCAACATTCATATATATTATATTCGCATATTCGCATTCGCATTCGCGAATGTTGGAGATAAATATTCGCACTCACATTCGCATTCGCGAATGTCTCAATCCTAACATTCGTTACATCACTAGTACATATAATATATTCGTTTACGGGCACATTATTAAAGGATTTTATTCCTGAACCTACAAGTTCCTAATGCATCTTTATTTAACCGTATCTAAATCAGTAGAAATAGGAATTAAAACACAAATAACAATGTAAGCTTATTTAATTTGATTAATTACCTATTTCAAATTATTGCACATCAAATAGGAAGAATACACATGTACTAATTTTGTAATAAATAACAATGTAAACATCTAAAACATATGATCAACAAATAATTTTTCTTATAAATAGAATTTGCCTACATAGAGACTTTTTATTTTATAAATATTTTATGTGTATTTACATGATAATAACTTAATTAGTGCCCAAAAAGTGCGTTAGTATACATTTGTATATACTTTTTCAATTAGTGCTTTATAAATCGCTATAGCAATTAAAAGATATTCCTTCTAACGTACAAACGTCAACAATACAATGTCAGTTTTGTTCGATTGCGATAACGTAATAACTAATTTGTACATATAATAATGAATTTTAAAACTCTATATTTACATCACTTATATTTTTTTATAATATCTAGATTAATTACTTACAACCTCTTCTTTCCAGGCCTATGCCTTTTATTTTTGGGAATCATACGTCGTGGTTTTTCGCGTTTGTTAATAACGCGTTTTGGATGTGAGTGATAATTGTATGGGTGTGGATTCTTTTGTTTACCGATTGGTGGCGAAAAGTTATATCTTGTTGTATATTCAGCCTCCGGGTTATGCGACCCTGGTATCGACTGTGAATGAACGTATTGCACCTTTTCTGTTGATGGATTGTGAATGTACGTTTGCGGTACCATTACCTGATATGGAATTTTATATTTTGAATGGGGCATCGGCGTAACGTAACTTACTGTTTGTACGACTTCTGCATTCTCCTTGCCTGCATTGTTAGCATATTGTGCAGGCAAAACTGTAGCTATTGTGTGATCCTTGCTCGGATAATTTTCAGTGAGTATCAAGTTATGATCATGTGATCCGTGCTTTTGTTGCTCGTAAATATATTTTTGATATCCACTCAAATCTGCCTGTGTTATTTGAGACTGTGCATCTTGTGAAGGATATGCCGAATGCGCGTCTTGTGAAGGATATGCAGAATGCGCATCTTGTAAAGGATATGCAGAATGCGCATCTTGTGAAGGGTATGCAGAATGGGCGTCTTGCTGAAGTTCTTTAGTATTTTGACTGTAGTATTCTTGAGAAATAATATGTGAGTTTTGCTCTGATCCATAAGAATGTGAAAGTGATCCTGATGTTCCATATCCACCAGACAATGAATGAGAATTTTCTCCATGTGTATTACTATATTCAGAATTAGCACCATTGGCGATCTCATATCGTACATGTTCTTCGGGTGCTCCATATTCAGTTCCTCCACCCTGAGGCTGGGCAATTACATATTCTACGCCTACATCTCCTTGGGAATTTTCATATTTGGCTCCTGAATGTTCTTGAGGAGCTGCATATGGAGTATCGTGATTAATTGTAGTGTGATATGAAGTTGTACGTGTTGGCACTTCATATTGTACGTGTGTACCGTCTTCCTGGTGTCCAGTATTAGGAGCCAAGGACTCATATCCGTTTTGGGAGGCCACATGTTCATGTTCTGTTTGTTGTTGATAATGTGATGATGGTATATAAAGATTCTGTGAAGAAACTGCTTGTTGTGGAACATACTGATATTCAAAGTTTTGAGGCAGTGAATGTTGATTGTAAAGGCTCTGACCTTTGGGTACCGTATAATGGGGTCGTGAATGAGATGGATATTTAGCCATTACTGGTTGTACAGCCGAGTATTGGACACCCGAACTATGAGATTTGGTGTAGGGGGTTTGAGCGTGAGGGTGTGCGTAATGTTGAGTTTCATATTCTGATACAGGGGCACTAGCCGACTCCTCTCCTGCTGAAGATAATGGACTCGAATAAGCTGTAACACGCGGACCAGTATTATAACCCATTTTCTTAAAATATTCATTTACTAGTTGTTGTAAGTTCAAATTATTTAAGTAATTTGAAAGTGGATAATTTTGTGGTAAATTTGCGTAAAGTTCAGCAGTAGGGTTTGTAAGTGATGAGCTTGGTATTCTTAATACTAAAACGGGAACAACCTTTTGTTCAATATGAGAGGATCGTAAATGATCTTGAGTCAAACCAACACTTTGATATTCTGGATTCTTAAGAAGCTGTGATGGATCAACTAAATAATTTGGCATCACCGTAGGGAACTGTCCACTTAAGCCTGTGAGTTGATCACCATTGTAAGTAGTAAATAGAGTAGATGATGGTTTTGAAGGAAGGAAGGAGTTCAATCCACGAGAAGGAGTAGGACTAGGAGTTTTAAACTCAACTGATGGTTTATTGTAATTGTATCCGGATTTTTCATCTTTAACTGCCACGAGTTCAAAAGCTTGAGATGGCTGGATCTCTACACTTGTTTTTACATGGTTTCCATTTGGATTCTCATAGTGGTGTACAGTATGGAAGGACTGCACATTACCTGCAGTATTATCTTCTTGAGAGTAAGGATATATCATAAATTTTCCCTTTTCTTGGGCAGGTTTCCCGAAATATGAGTAAGTGTAACCTTGATTTGTTTTGTATCCATATCCAAGATTAGCATCGATAGTTCTTTTCCCTTTTGTTTTTGAATCTGTATCATTAACTATCTCGATAGCTATCACAGCAGGAAATCGTCCTGGAGGTGGAATATTACCCGGCTTTGTTATATCAACGTGTTTTTCATTTCTTGGTGAATTACTCTGTATGCCGAACTTTGCTTCTACATCCCTAAGAAATTTCTTCTCATCAAATGTTAATGTTGTATTCGCCGGTTTATTTTTGTCCTTTACTTCTGAATTATACTTTTTTGGATCTGGGTCTGCACATATTGTTGTCAGTACTCCAAAAAACACTACCTGAAATTGAAAACGCTTGATTATTGCGTGTATCTATTAAATTGCCACTATATTTTTGATAATCATAATGCCAGGTTTATACATTAATATAGTCATCAATCATCATCATCATTATTTCAGCTTATGTACGTATATATGGTGCAGTGGGACGTCCCACTGCTGGGCTCGAGCCTCCTCCTGTATAAGAGTTAAATTGACCTACTATACCACTCTGGTAAGACGGGTTGGTACAGGGTTTTATATCAATTTTTCCTTCTCTTGTAGATAGATATTATACACGCGTTGTATCTCTTAATTGTCTTAAACACTTTGTGCTAATTTAGTACTTTAACTTTTCATTTAGAATTATATTAAAGTATGACATGATCCTATTATCTAAATTGCTGATATTTAGCATTTAAAATGTTGGATTGCTTATAAAAATTAAAACAAAATCAGTTTACAGTCAGTATTTACAGCCAGTTTCATACTTTCAAATAGTTATAAAAATTCAAAAAAACTTATTACGTTTAAACCCTGCGCTAAAATATTGTTTATTTTACATCTTATCCTAAATTAATCTGCCACCGAAACGGAATGTGGTCGCTACAAAAAGATCTGACCAAAAACTCAACTGATCTTCATTTGGCATCACCTTTCGTGATTCGAAATATGTATTTTTCCAAAAATAATGCAAAGGTTGCCCATGTGGTGACGAAGTAAGAATACAATTCATCACCCTCCTTTGTGCCCGTGAGTGTCGTAAAAGATGACTAAGGAATATATTGGGCATTTAACTACTATGCACAAGAAGGAAACCTCGAAATAAAATCCTATAGCAGCCCGTCTAACCAGCGTGGTATAATATCCTCCAATATGGAGGAGACTCGAACCCAGCAGTGGAACATATTTAAGTTGTACGCAAAACTTGCTGGCACAGGATTATAAGTTAATGTTACATAAATATTTAAAATAGTCACGGCGACATTTAGTAACCGGGACCGGACATTTTTTAACCTCCGACCGAAATAGAGGGATGTTATTAGTTTGACGTCGATGTCTGTCTGTGTGCGTGTATGTGTGTCTGTCTGTGGCATCGGAGCTCTCGAACGGATGGACAGAGTTCGATGTGGTTTTTTTTCATTTAAAAGCCCCTTTCCTTGCGGTGGTTCTTACCTATGTTTGGTTAATATCGGTCCAGCAGTGTAAGAGTATCAGCTCTTTTTCAAAAAGAGGTAATGGCATTTTACCTGATTAAGTACTCACGCGTGCCAGTATAATCGTTAAATGACAATTAATTGATAATTCGTATTAAACCAACCGCTGCAAGATTCTTTTATTCTTCTCATAAATACAATACCATATATACAGTTCAGATTCAGAATATTATAGTACCACCTTATCAAAGCTACCGTATTTCGGCATAACTTAGCGTGGATAAGGTTATTAGCCTATAGACGGAGCAATTCACTTACATTTATTTTATATTTTTTGATATTATATTGTATTCGTTGTGCTTCATAAAGCACAACATAAAGCAAAACGAGTCACGACGAGTTTGGATTAGAAATCATCTGTACAAAAGCAATATATCGCTTATGTTTGCGTTTAAACTGCCGTACGTTAAAATTATTTCATCATTTTTATAGTTTATAAGCAGTGGCGGCCTTAGGGGGTGGCGAACAGGGCAATCGCCCGGGGCTTCGCGCTTACAGAGGCCTCGCGCTTACAGCGGCCTCACGCAACAACCCAAGCAAATGTAAAAAAATATAGATTTTAAATTACATTTTTACTTATTAATTATATTTTTCACTTTGTTTTCAATATTATAAAAATTAAATTTTATTTATTTGTACAACTTTAGTATTTTTCATCAAACATGACAAATCCCTAAACCAAACAACCAGACCTACTTTCGTATCTCATACTTTTCACGAAGGACAAAGGGCCTCGCAAAGACCTGCCACCCGGGGCCTCGCAAAGACCTGCCGCCCGGAGCCTCGCAATGGGTAAGGCCGCCGCTGTTTATAAGTAAAAAATATATATAGTAATTTCGTGATTATTACTAAATATGTTCGTGAAAATTACAAAAATAAAAAACTCAACCATATATTAGTTATTTAAAGCACTACCGTCTTGATTCCTGTTATTTACTGTTGCTAAAATGTTTAGTTTATTTATAAATATAGGTATATAATTATATCCGTGTGGTGACGGAGTAAGAATACAATTGACCACCCCCCTATGTTGCCCGTGGATGTCGTAAAAGAAAACTATGGGATATAATATGCACATAACATCTGTGCAAGAGAAGAACAACTCGAAACCCTATATCAACATGTCTGACCAGCATGGCATAGTAGGTTATATTCCCTCCCATTGTAGAGGAGCCCCGAGTCCAACAGTGGGACGTATGTGGGCTGCGATGATGAGCATGAAGCATAGGTATATAAAATATAATTGTATTAGCATTTATTACGAAATAACATCTTATAATAATATGGAAAATACGTTTATATGTGTATTAATTACTACCACTTTAAACACTTAGCTCCATTGTAAAATATTTCCATTCAGTACTTTTATTGATGAAACTAGTAAACATTTGTTTTAAATTTGATGGCATATTTGATTTTATCTTAAACATAATACTTATTCAATTTAATAAGTGCTAGATATGATCATTTCTTATTTTATCTACTACTTATATAATAACTATTTTCTTATGAGTACGTAATAATACATGACCTGTATGGCCTGGTGCTCTCCACGACCTCAGGCCTCCATTAATAAACTGTCTGTTTAGTAACCGAATCATATTAATTGTAGGTAACTTTAATCTTAAACTTATATAAGAACTTATTTGCATACCACTTATAATATTAAAATTGTAATTACTGCACTGTACACTCTTTTCTTCTCAGTTCAAATTCCTCTTACTTCAGATGATGATAGCTTCCTTTAGAAGGAAAATTTTGCCAATTTATCATACTAACCGGCTACGACTACGACACCGGCTACGACTGGACGTTGAGAGGGAGCCTCGTGCCAGGGCTGGGCGTGATCTGTTACACCTACGATACGCTCGACACAGCGCGTAGTGCGATGCTGGAGGAGGCGGCAAGCCTGGCGACTCTCGACACCGAGGAGTTCGTCAGGCGGATCGAGGTGCTGGGGTTTAGGGTAGCCCTGGACAAGACGGAGAGGTCCTCTTGTTTCACGGGCCCCATATGGTCTTTCCATCGGTGACTCGATCACCGTCAAGTCGGTTGACAATGCCCTGCCAAATATGGGCCCACCCAGCGCTACGTGCCGACGGAGGTACACGGGGGTCATCCGGTCGATGGCCCTGTATGGCGCACTGGTATGGGCGGGGTCCCTGACCGTCCATCTCAGGGCTCTTCTATGGTGTCCACAGAGAGTTATGGTGGTGTGGGCCATACGCGACTACGGCAGGGTGGTGACGGAGTCAGCGTGCCTCCTGACCGGCACTCCTCCGTGGGACCTGGAGGCGGAGATGCTCGCCGGAATTTTCCGGCGGGTGTCGGAGACGCACGACCGCGGTGGCATCGTCTCGTTGATGGAGATTGTCACCTGGCGGGTCGACGCCAGCCAAGACGTCATTGCCCGTTAGGCAGTCCGGCTGGAGAGGCCTCGTACGGTGTCTGGACCGTCGAGGCCTTCCGGCCGGTGCTGATGGAGTGGTTGGAGCGGACGCACGGAGTGCTCTCCTTCCAACCAGTGCAAGTCTTGACGGGGCATGGCTGCTTCGGCAAGTACCTGCATAAGATTGTCAGGAGGGAGAGCACACCGGCCTGCCATCACTGTGATTGCGACGAGGACACGGTGCAGCACACACTCGAGGTGTGGTGTGCCGCGCGGGCTGAGCAGCGCCACGATCTCGTCGCAATCATTGGTGCCGACCTGACGCTGCCGACCATCGCTAGGGAGATGCTCGGCAGCATCAGGAACTGGGACACAGTCGCCGCCTTCTGCAAGGCAGTCGTCTCGCGGAAGGAGGCAGCGGAGTGCGTGCGGAGGGAACGCCTCCACGATGACGCAATCCGCCGCCGGCGACTCGGGTGGCGCAGGTGCGAGTATTTGCGCCTAAAACCGCCCTAGCCGAGGCCGCAGGTGAATGGACCGGGGATTTAGTCCATCACCCGCAGAGAGGCTGACCACGCGACGGCCACCTACGTCCCCGAGGGGAACGTCGAGAGGAGAGGGTACCCCGCGACCGGGGTATTCGGTCGGGCCGACCACTAACAAGTGGTCAACAACAACAACACAAGTCACCCTGCTCCGGCAGTGGTCGGCCCAACGACGAAGGCGACATGGCTACGGGTGGGTCATGGGGCCATGCGCTGCCTCTCCGTTGTCCCGGACGGAGCCGGGCGGCAGGTGCGCTGACCATGGCCCACCCCTAAAAAAAGGGTTTTGGGTCTATCAAGTTTTTATCTCTTAATCAACTTATACATTTGTTCAACGAAAAAAAGGGGAAGGACATACCATATTCTTATGTCAAAATCTGTTTTCACGGTAGCTGAACTTCTTGTAAAATGAATCATTATAAACATTATTATTAGGTTAAATCTACGTTCACTATTGGACTCTACGTCCGCCCCATAGCATAGGAATATACCAGAGCCATGACTTGGTAAGCTGATTGTAAATCGTATTAGGCATTTCTCAAGAAAGTTCTGCTGTCTATTGTCCTGGTCTTTAGCTGATTTTTAGGACTCTTACAGAAAATAATGGATGATACATTAGATTCTAACTTGTCACTACAGGAATACGCAATAATAAGTATTTTATGTAATCTAATCAGGAATTGAAATTGTATTGTACGTTTTTTTAAGTATACTTCTACTTTGGTACTTACCAAAATCATTAGGTATATTAATAAGATATTTTCTAAGAAAATATAGAAAGCCCATAATTTTAGTTTTAGGAAATAGCGACTTGAACAAAATATGAAAAAAACATTTTTTTTCATATTTTATTGCTCTGTATTGACACATCTACATGGTTTCAAAAGGTATCAATTACAAAAAAAAATGGTTCAGTTATCCCCTTAATTATAGGTCAGGTACGTGCCAAGAAGTAATCCTTACTAATATTATAAATGCGAAAGTAAGTTTGTTTGTTTGTTACGCTTTCACACTTAAACCACAGAACCGGAAATTCAATTTCAAAAATTCTTTCACTAATGGAAAGCTATAATATCAAAGAGTAACATAGACTATATTTTATGCCGGTATTCCCACGGGAACGGGAACTACGCAGGTAAGGTCACTGAAACCGAAGCGAAGCGAGGGCGGGTTGCTAGTATTGAAGTAAGCGCTCGATGGCGTGATTGTGGCGCGTCAATGCAACTCGAGACGTATGTAATCGTTGTATAGTTAGAAGTATACATTAATTTGCAGAGAAAGTTCTACAGATCAATGTCCAGTTTCCTAAGGATTACAACATAGAATAACAATACATTTCCTTGTTGCAATTACCTAGATAAATTATATTGTATTACCTATATAATTGTACTGTATACAGGCAGGGAAACGAGTTAAGCATATAAAGTGTCATTGTCCACTACATTTTAAAGCTGTCGTAAAAAGAAGCTAAAGAAGGACCAAGCTTGGAAATTATATCCTATACTATACGTCGATTTCCAATAGTAGACCTTAATAGCCTGATTCACTTCATATTCATAAAGCAATTTTTACTAGTTTTATCGGTATAGAATTAATTTTAATTAAATATTTAATGGATTTTTTTTTTATTGTAAGTACGGATTTTATAGTGATTGTTATAAATGCGATAAATTCCTTAAAAATAGTTTTCTTTATAATGTGTAATACTCGTGTAAACATCAGACTTTATGATTGCTTTATTTATATACTAGCAACCCGCCCTCGCTTCGCTTCGGTTTCAGTCGCCTTACTCGCGTAGTTCCCGTTCCCATGGGCATACTGGGATAAAATATAGCCTATGTTACTCAGGGATACTGTAACAATCTAATGGTGAAAGAATTATCAAAATCCGTCCAGGAGTTTTTGAGTTTATTCGTAAGGAGCGTTTCCTCTTAATAATATTAGTGTAGATTACACCCTTAGAGGGCGAAAATTAAAAAATGCTGAAACACGTATTTATTTTTACTAAAGAGTATTTTTGGAGAATTTGAAGAAAATCGATGTAGATTTTTTTTCTCCTTATACATACTTTGTTCCTGCGGTTTACCCCCTAGCCTTACCTTCTACCTATTTTACACCCTTATAGAATGAAAATGGACAAACGCTGAAACACGTGTTTATTTATTTTTATTAAAGAGTATTTGTGCTTAATTTGAAGACAGTAGCTAAAGATTTTTTTTTCTTTCCATACAAACTTTGCCGTTGCGTTTCACCCCCTTAGGGGTAAAATTTCAAAAAAATCTTTGTTATGGAGTGCCTACATTACGAAATGAAACTACTGTCTAAATTTCATTTTTCTAGATTCAGTAGCTTCGGCTCACCCTGTTCCTTTATATGTGTATTATTGTTAACGCCCCCGCAAGGTGGGGGGCCCCCCCACCCCTTGCAGGAGGAATTTCGTAAAATCCGTTTTTAGCTGACCTCTACTCGACGAAAGGAATATTTCTGCCAAATTTCAAGTCTGTACGCCTTATGGTTCCAAAGATATGGTGATGAGTCAATATATCGTTCGCAAAACCCGCCGCTTCTATATATATATAGATAGATAGATAATACCTTACCTTACCTATATACCTTAGATATAATACCTTATATTCATCATCATTCTCCTCTTATACCAATTACTTGGGGTCGACGTATTATGTGTATTCCATCGTACACGTTGCAAAAGTTATTGGAAAACATTCATTACCAAAATTAAGATAGTAATCCTAATAAAAGTTACGATTACAAATTATATATAATAATACAAATTAAATATATATTTAATTATAAAACGTTAAATAATATTACTACACTATACCGAAGAAATCCCGGACATCAGCTTGTACGAGATCAGAATGGCTCTCAAACAACTACGTAACGGTAAGGCACCGGGAGATGACGGAATTACGGCAGAGCTTTTGAAGGCGGGCGGCAAGCCGGTATTAATAGCCCTTCAGAAGCTATTTAATTCCGTTATCCTCGGGGGCGACGTTCCAGAGTCGTGGACCAGGAGTGTGGTGGTGCTGTTCTTCAAGAAGGGTGACAAAGCTCTTTTAAAGAACTACAGACCCATCTCACTCCTGAGCCATGTTTATAAGTTGTTTTCGAGGGTCATTACCAATCGACTCACGCGCAAGCTCGATGACTTCCAGCCGCCCGAACAAGCCGGCTTCCGAAAAGGCTATAGCACCATAGACCATATCCTCACGCTTCGGCAGATTATACAAAAGACCGAGGAGTATAATCGGCCCCTGTGCTTAGCGTTTGTGGACTATGAGAAAGCCTTTGATTCAGTCGAAACTTGGGCGGTGCTGCAGTCCCTTCAGCGGTGCCAAATCGACCATCGCTATATCGAAGTGCTGAAGTGTTTATATAGGAACGCCACAATGTCAGTCCGTATCCGGGATAAGAGTACGAAACCGATCCAGTTGCAGAAAGGCGTGAGACAGGGAGATGTCATCTCTCCGAAACTGTTCACCACTGCACTGGAAGATGTCTTCAAGCTCTTAGACTGGACTGGACTCGGCATCAACATTAACGGCGAATACATCACTCACCTTCGATTCGCAGACGATATCGTCGTTATGGCAGAATCCATGGAGGACCTTGGCACTATGCTCAATGATCTCAGCAGGGTATCCCAACTAGTGGGTCTACGAATGAACATGGACAAGACGAAAGTCATGTCAAATACCCATGTCATTCCTGTACCGGTCCTAGTTGGCAATGCGATTCTCGAAGTTGTCAATCACTATGTTTACCTAGGACAAACAGTCCAGTTAGGTAGATCCAATTTCGAGAAAGAGATCAGCCGACGAATCCAACTCGGTTGGGCAGCGTTCGGGAAACTTAAGAGGATCTTCTCGTCCAACATACCTCAGTGTCTGAAAACACAGGTCTACGACCAGTGTGTGTTACCAGTGATGACTTACGGCACGGAAACGTGGTCCCTAAATGTAGGCCTCATATCAAGGCTCAAAGTCGCTCAGCGTGCTATGGAACGGGCTATGCTCGGGATTTCTCTGCGAGATAGAATCCGGAATACAGAAATCCGCAGAAGAACGGGTGTAACCGACATAGCACGAAGAATTAGCACGCTGAAGTGGCAATGGGCAGGCCACATCGCTCGACGAACCGACAACCGCTGGGGAAGAAAGGTTCTCGAGTGGCGACCACGCATCGGACGACGCAGTGTAGGACGCCCCCCCCCACTAGGTGGACCGACGACCTAGTGAAAGTTGCTGGGCGTCGTTGGATGCAGGCGGCACAGGACCGCACATTGTGGCGCAATATGAGGGAGGCCTACGTTCAGCAGTGGACGGCAATAGGCTGAAATGATGATGATGATGATGATGAAATAATATTTGGTATAATGGTATACACTAGCCGAAACCTTGTTACTAAGTACAACCCCATATTACTAGTTCGTCTTTATCATCATTTTAAATGCTCTTATCCCTCCTAGTTTTTTATTGTATAATGATTGGCTTTCTCGAATTCAACAACATAATACTTTTAACATATACTATTTCTTACATCTGTAAACAATATTAATGACAATCCAAAAATTAAAACAAAAATCGAAATACTTTTAACAAAGATCATCTTCTTTGATGTTTACGCGAGTATACGTATATATATACATATACACATTTAAAAAAAACTACGTTACGGATTCAATCGCGTTTATATTTGATTTTTGATTCCGCCCGTGTCCATGAACGCTGCAGTGTTCGTAACGTCGGGCAATCAAAAATCAAATACAGATGCGATAAAATCCGTAAAATAGTTTTAAAAGATCATCTTGAAATTTTTTACATTACTTTTAAAATCTATTCTATAATTCAAAATATAGATTCAATATTGCTAAATCCTTGCTAAAATGATAACGATCACTCAAAGTTAAGGTCTGAGTTTCTTTTCTAATCCCGTTACTTAAGATTGACCTCACAGCCTTAAGTTTATCTTGAGTTATTTATATTTACTGTCTTAATAACTCAAGATAAGCTCAAGATGAATTAATTAATGTTAAAATTTTGAAAATTACTAGCCAAAATGATAACGCACTTTTTAGACATGATTAAAAATGTTTTCTCTCTAATGGAAAATTTATAATAATCCTTCCTTACTTTTTAATTTTACTAATATTATAAACGCGAAAGTTTGTGAGTATGTGAGGATATGAAGATGTAAAAAAAACTACTGAATGGATTTTCATAAGACTTAACAATAATATAGCTTACAGATCAGAATAACACATAGGCTATAATTCATTCCGATATTTCCCCGGGAAGAGGAACTGCGGATGAAGCCGCAGGGCGCTGCTAGTATTTTCATAATCCTTAATGCCTGAATCCTAAATCCCAGAAGCAGAAAAAACAACTAGGACAACCTACATTTATCTTTTTTTATCTACATTATTGTGATGAACCTATGACCGTCTACTGGCAAATTATAGATTCTTTACCATCATCATCGTCTCGGCTCATATAGGAAGTAAATTGACCTACTGTACCACGCTAGTAAAACGAGTTGATATAGGAGTCCTTACCCTTATTGTTGATTTACTAACGAATTATTAAATAATATTGTAGGCAGGCTTCTAAACCACATAATGAAATAGTAGATTCTTATGCAACTAGACTAACTATTTTATCAGCCAATAATATTATACAATTAATTAAATGATGATTATGAATAATTTATATAGCGTAATAACAATTATATTGCCATAGTAATCAACAGCTTCAGCGTATAATAAAATAAAACTCATTCATTTATAGTAGTTTTTTTGTTTTCTATACATCTTGTTTACTTTCATTTCATATCTTTCAATGCGAATTTGTTGTTAGTGATGTAACAAATCCATTTCTCTCCATGTAACTTTGAGACTCACGTAAATCACTCATCTATATCTCTCATAACTTTGAAACTTAAGTAAACTTATCCATCAACACAATTGTCGAACATCGACGTCCAATATTGAAGTTAGGTTTCCTAAGAAAAATACTAATAATAACCCCAATTGACGAGAATGTTAACAGCAGCAGTTATCTTTTAGTGCTTCTTCAACGACAATGGGGGTGGCGAGACATTAGATCTCACGTAAAGTGGAACATTTATTGTCATATAATGAACACAGTGCCAGATCTGATACATAGGATAATTAAAATTTTTAGCAAATTATTATTGCTCATTAATATATTTTGCTTGACCTAAAACATCGCGATCGGCATTAAATATTTATGCCAGTTTACCAATTTTTCCTTATTTAAAACTTTATGTTTTAAATACCGTAACATTTTTATTTTCTTTTAACACCTAAATAGTTTCAATCATTACTACAAACCAACACACTAACCTTTTAAAATGCACAAAAAAAAACAAACAAAAATATTTTAATTCGTATGATGTAATAAAATAATCTTCCTAACATATGAACGCAGGTGAAACATCTGCTATAATTGGAGTTATGAAACATTAATCATCGTCCAATTACTGTTCCATCGTACATTACAGGTTTACTGTCAGAATGAGTTCGAGGTCAATAAATAGCCAATCGCGATGACCCAGAAACAAAAATACTCTCGTATAGACTTCCGTGCAATATTCTACTTTTAATTTTTAGTTTTCCGTCACAATATTCTAATTCTTCCATATGGTGATGGTGACGTAGTAAGAATACAATTTGTCACCCCCATCCTTGCCTTGTATAGAAAAACTCAAAATAAAACCGTACAGCAACCGTCTGACCAGCGCGTTACAGTAGATCTCCTTCCCTCCTATTCGTCTCAGCTCTTATACATCACGTTTACGTGTTGGACACGGACCTCCTCCATTATTAGTATAATTATATTAGGATATTAATATAAGGAAATTGACCTACTGTACCATCTTTTTTTTATGGGTGGGCTATGGTAAGCGCACACGCCGTCCATTCCGTCCAGGACGACGAAAGGACAGCCCGCGGGACCATAACTTGTACCGTACCCACGTCACCTTCGTCGTTGGGCCGACCACCAGTGCCGAGTTTCTTGTCCTCAGTTGTCGACCCGACGGAATACCCTTTCGGGTACCCTCGCCTCTCGGCGTCTCTGTCCCGGGATGTCGGTCCGGTTGCCGTCGCGCGGTCAACCTCTCTGCGGGCTCCGGACTAAAGTCCTCGGTCCGGTCACCCGGGGCCTCGGCTAGGGCGGTATCAGGTGTAGGTATTCGCACCTGATGCTGCCCTAGCTGAGGCCCCTGCCCTAGCCGAGGCGCTGCCCAAGTCGCCGGCAGCGGAACGTGTCACCGAAGAGGAGTTCCTCTCGCGCACGATCTGCCGTCTCCCTCCGTGAGATGACGGCCTCAGAGAAGGCGGCGACCGCATCCCAGTTCCTGACGCTGCCGAGCATCTCTCTAGCGATGGTCAGCAGCGTCAGGTCGGCACGATGATTACGATGAGTTCACGGTGCTGCTCGGCCCACACGGCACACACCCCGAGCGTGTGCTGCGCCGTATCCTCGTCGCAATCGCAGTGGTGGCAGGACGGTGTGCTCTCCCTCCTAACGATCTTGCAGGTACTTGACGAAGCTACCGTGCGCCGTCAATACCTGCACCAGTCGGAAGGAAATCAACCTATGCATTCACTCCAACCACTCCATCAGCACCGGCCGGAAGGCCTCGACGGTCCTGACACCATACCGAGGCCTCTCTAGTAACCTACTATACCATGCTGGTCAAACCTGTTAGCATATGGTTTTATACAAAGTTTTCCTTCCTTCTTTCTTGATAGATGTATAGATATTTCTGCACGTCATATCACAGAGTCGTCTTTTACCCACGAACAAGAGAAGATATCAAACATTGTATTCTTACTCCGTCACCACACGGAATGATATGGAAATAGTTATTGTATGTACGTATAATATACAGTTGTGTACAGGGTAAGAATACAGTTCAACAAAAGAATACAATTAGAGTGGTAGGACCACACTGTCGACAGTTATCTGTCTACAGCCGCGGGCCGGTCCGTCCGGGGTAATACCACACTCTCGCAGAAAATTGACGTCTGAATAGTACCAATTTGTTATTGCGCTTTGTTCGGTGAGCGAGAGAGCGGGAAGCCCAACTTTCTGAGGGTGTTTGTGTGTGGAGGGTTTTGGTGGTGCCCTTGGTATCACCGAGCCTCAATGCACGCATTCACACTCCCTTCACTTTCTTCGCGGTAGGAAGCGACCCTGTAAAGGTCCATGAGCGGCAGCAACACTTGCAAGTGTGCTATTTGCTCGTTTGCCACAGTTTGCAATAAAAAAGAATAAAAAAAATTCACCATCTTTTTTACTAGTAGGTAATATTATTGCAAAAGAAAAAAAACTCAAAATAAAACTTTATACGATGCCGTTTAAATGGCGTGGTGTTGTAAGTCAATTGTTGTTGTCTTGTTTGGTGCGTGAGTAGAGTTGTATGTACATATGTATTTAAATTTATCTTAAACTTCTCAAAGGTTTATCTATACAAACAATTAAATTTTAACTGTCTGTTTGTAATGGCAGAATAATCGTTTGTTCTCATGCTCATACGGTTATTTACACGATACCTATTCCTAAAAATCAGTTTAAAAATGTCTTTCTATCTGGCTGTCTGTTTGTTCCGAGTAATCTTTAAAACCACTGGATTGATTTCAATAATATTTTACTATTAGGTAGTTATCTATATGAGGATTAACTTAGGCTATTTTTCCTCTCAGAATTAAAAATAAAATTCTGCTCGGTGCGGAACTCAAACCTCTAATCTTAGAAGATATTACAGATTTAAAATCCGAAGAGAAGCGAGGGCGGGTCGCTAGATTATCATATAAACTACCAGTAAGAATAGAAATCTTTGTGATACGTCATCTGTTTACCAACAAAGGTTATTGTGCCCAATTTATTGACATTTTAGTCAACTCTTTATATATTTTGATTGCAATATAATATTTAGTAACATGTAAGTCAAATAATGGCTATTTTTGCTGCAAGAAAATACTTCATGGTAAATTTACCATTAAGTAACAATTTTCATAATCAAACATTTATAATTTATTTTTATAATTCTTGTACCTATGTTTATAAGCTAACATTCATTTATTTCATTTCAGCTCATATACCCGCTACTGGGCTGCAGCCTTCTTCACGAGAGGAGAGAAATTTGCCTACTGTACCACGCTAGTCAGACCTGGTATAGTAAGTAAAAAAAAAGGCTAGTGAACTGTATTCTTACACCGTTGTCACACGAAAATATATAAGCTAACATTTAACAGAACTTAATTAAAAAACAGAATTATTATGGATTATTATTAATATTTCTTATTTTCTTATGCATATAATCTCGAGTCAAGGGCCCGTTGCCCTTTGCTCTTTCTGCCTCCCTATGAAGCCCTGGTCAAGAAAAAGCGAAGACTAAATTAATATTAAGTCACAATATGAGATTTGAAATTAAAACTAAGACATGTATTACCTCGTCTTTGAACTTATATACGCCTCATTATCGTCCGTAGTAAAAGTAAAGCTAGATTTGTATATAACCTCTGGAAATTCGAATCGTACTTCTATACTGTCTGGTTATGCAAATTAAAAGCCAGTAAACAGCATACCTACTTTAGTCTATACACTACTGCAATTAGTATTACCCATCACATTTCCAACAAATTATACTATAATATGCCACATGACAACTCAATAAAATACACACAATATCCTTAGTAAAAAAAAAGGAAATAACATTTTTGTCATCCATAAATGACTCTATGGTAAATTTATGACATTAGATTGATAAGTTAGCAAATAAATTTGAATGATATAATACTAAAACTATACTGGGTGGGTACCAATAGACCGCTAAAAAGTGAACAGCGAAAGCAGGAGCGGGTTATAATGTATTAAGCTGTACTTCTAACACCTCAGATTGCGTACGCTGTGACCATACAGTACATCAGAATAAGAAATGGTAAATATCAAATAGCGCAATGAAATTTCATTCACATATATAGGGTTAATAACCATTGGTGAAGAATGGTTCTCTAGGACGCTCTCTCTGACGACCACGAAGTAGGTCCCCTTAGTAGGTGGAATGACGACATTTTGAATGTCCCAATAGCACACAGTGGCATTGGCGTAGGGAAGCCTATTTCTAACGGACCATGGGCTGATGGATAGATGGAGGACCAATAATCCGATAAAAAGGCGATGCCTGACACACAGCGTAACTTTTTTGTAGAAAAAATATAAATAGGTCATCAATTGTTATTTACTGCAAAGCTTCCTGTGAATAAAGGATCCTACCGTTATTTTTAATACTTAAGTTAAATTTTGTTTTTATTAAACTACAATTGCGGATGTATAATTATTTCGTAATATCATAAAATTATAATCTATACTTGAACAAAAGCGATAACTCAAATTTAATCTGTGATAATGATGAAAAATGACTTACGCTTTTATGCTATTCAATATTTTTTATTGCACATCGACGTCGCATAAAGAGAGCATTACTATCATTATGAATCTTATATAATATTTCGCGATTTATCATTCAACTGAACTTATGCAATGTCTTAATATGAGTAGAATAATTTAGAAACACAAAATATGCGCATATCTTAATTTGATTCCGCAGAAAACGGAAATGTATTTACATTTACCGCATATTACGTTTACAATTAAGAAATAAATATGTATTTTCTGTTTATTAAACAACAACTCTGATGAGTAATGATATAATTTTTTAATTAGTTTTTAAAGATTTTTTGGATATCAATATGATTAAATCATCTTTATTAAAATATTTCTCATTTAAATCATATATTTCTGGAAATATTTTGTTACATAACGTTCAGTATAAGAAAGTGCTGGTATGGTATTATATTCTTAATCCGCTTAAAAATGGATAAAAAATTTATTTTTACATTCCTTTATCCTAATGCATTAATCGCTATTAGCTTACATCATAACTTACAATTTGTTTTTCTTTTAGATTTTAGATGGGAGATGACAGTTAAATGCCGCATTTTATTGAGTTAAACTTTAAAGTTGAATACAATTTGGGCTAATATATCGTAGATCACTACGAAGAGAATAAATCAAAAGTTTTTTTTTATATATTTCATTACTTTATCCGTTATTAAGATTAACTTAAATGATAAATATGTTTATCATTTAAGTTACTCTTAGTACAAGTTTGTAAAGATTAAAAAAAAAATCTAATTCAATATTTTTGAATAAGTAAATGTGAATTAATTTACACCTCATCAGTATGCTAAATGAGTAAGAACGCATCAATTACTACCACTCTACTCCCGTAAAAATCTAATAAACGATATAAGCATATTTGCTCATGAGATGTTATTGTATCACAGTAATGGACGAAAATCTACGCAATACAATGGAAGGCAGTCGAAATAAAAACCTATAGCGCCCTATACCAATATAGGTTTAAAGCAATTGATATACACATTATCTAATTATTACTTACCTAACGCCGTAGGGATATAATAACTTATGCTAATTATCACTAATTTATTAATATATTCTTCCTAAATGTTTACTTCCTAAATGATTACTATTAAGAGACATCTTATTTGTTATTTAAAAAAACTTTTATTATCTAACAGTAACTTTTAGGTATCTTATGTAATATGGTATATGGCTTTTATCAAGTAAAAACATCTATGTTTAGGGACATAATCAAATAGAAAGTCGATGAGTCAATCATTAAAAATATTGGTCACATATATTTGAATGAAAATTACGAACTGGTATGGGTATCATATGGAGCTCGGATACTTTCATTATATACTTATATTTATATCTGTTATCATATATTAATCTATTATCATTACTTTATAACAACTCGTGCAATATAAGAATAACGTCATCGACATTTCTAGACCACTTCTTTATGCGGTAAATCGTAACATACTGTACTTGTAGACTCCCCATTGAACTAACCGTAAGTACCGATTCTTTGATATCTGTGGAAGTCAATCATCTACTTGAACGATAAATGGAAGAGTACATTCATTAGGAGTTTTGCCGAACAAGAAAATTAATAAGCCCAGACAGACCTTACTATCACAGTGAGGTCTCTTTCAGACGTGTAGTTCGGATTGTTGGCAATTCGACGACCGCAGATAGTAGCAGCTCATTCATCTATAGAGAGGGCTTGCGGAGACAATCACTATAGTTGTCACAAAATAAAAAGGCCCATTTTGACATTTAGTCTTACCGATGTAATTAGTGATGAGCCATACGACTCGGTACTCGATACTCACGATAAATCGATTCAAGTTTGTGTGAATATATAATCGATTTGAATATGTATTGTAAAGCGCATTGGATTAAAGTTATGATTTGAAAATTTTACTTAAACTGTGATATTGTAAGTATTTTGAAATGATACAATATTACGAATGGTAATTTTTCTATCATTTAATATTTTTGTTACAATAACATTCACTCAATCACAAAAATATCGAGAAAAAGTGAATCTTCAGTCAATCATTTTCTTAAGATGATGAGCCAAAATTGTCAGTTGAGCTATCATCACCCATAAATATATATTATTTCATTTTCATATTGTCAATATTGACGTCTCGAATTTTCAGTAAAAATCACTACACAGCTGGTGAAATTCTGTAATTAGTTGGTCTAAATACCAGTATTAAAATTAATAACACTGGCCAAGTACGAGTCCGCCTTAAAAAATATATCTTGATCGATTTATTTTTCCTTAACCGATTATTAATAGTCTGTGAACAATATGAAAAAATCGTTACGCCACAGCACTTCGCCCAGTGGGCGGTACCCGTCAATGAAAAATGTAATTACCTTCAAAACATTTTGATCGGTAAAAAATAGAAAACTTATTGGGCATGAACTGTCAAAACGGGCCTTTTATTTTGTGACAACTATAATAGAGGAATATGGACGGCATATCTGATTAATTGTATTTGAATTTTTATATTGTGTCAGAATATGGTCTGAACATAAGAAAAAAAAATTGCGATACATGTACGTTCTCTATCGCTATGTGGGTGGGCAAGGACACCAAGTTCTTATCTGTGGCCGTTCATCCATTATCTCAGCTAGGATGAGATCAGGCGTAGATACTGTGGCATAGGCATTAGCCTCTGCCTCCCACTCCACCTTCTCCTTATGTGAAATAACTACCTCACAGAAGACAGCGACAATGCTAACCACAAATCACAAACCCAATGGTAGCAAGATAATGCCTATCTCCAATAATGTAATGCGTTTCATGCACTCTACCCGCACTGTCCACTGGGCCTCCGAACCATATTCGGTAAAAGCCAAGATAGAACGAAAACCACGCCGACAAGTTGCGCCTCTTCCGGATACCACATTAAGTGTCGGATAGATCAGAGACGCCCTTTTTTATTGCTTGTAGTGGCAAACGAGTAAGCAGCGCACCTGATAGTTAGTGATACTGCCGCACATGGACCTTTGCACTACTAAGGACACAGTTAGGGTACTAACCTACCATGAAAAAAATGCTCTTTTTAAACCTCGTTTAAAGAAGGACATGTCATAGCGAAGACGAGAAACACAGCAGTAGGTAGTTCATTCCAGATTCTGCATGTGCGTGGGAAATATGATTGCAAAAAATGCATAGCTGATGACCATAACGTTTCCAAGTGAAATAGATGAACTCTGCTAGGATGTCGAGTGGTACGATAGTAAAATGGTGACGATGGCACCAAGTCAAACAGACGAAAAAGCACTCCCTGTGAAAGAACCAATGCAGTAGGTACATGGAATGACCCAATCTGTCCGTCAGTTTGGGATCACTGACGATTCGAACAGCACGCCTTTATTGGGAGCTAAGAGGCTTAAGTTGATATTTAGGCGCCCCTGCCTAGAGATGAGAATAGTACTCTACGTGAGAACGAATGAACTTGTGCTTTGTATAGCACAAGACGTTGCCTAGACGTGAAGTACCGCCTGGCTCTGTTTAGGACGCCCAACTTTATGCTAGCCAATTAGCTTTGGAGACATCACTAAGTTACCAGGATTTTCTGTGATAGTTTGCCTGCATCATCCAGCAATACGATAGGATAGTAAGAATCTTAAGACCCACCTGGCTTCTTCAGCAGGAGCCTGCCTCCCAATATTTCCTCTATTCACCACTTTCCAATATCCAAAGAACTTCTCAAGATGCTAGAAAAGAGTTAGCCTGAGGAATGGTTCCAGCTGTTTGAAGACCTCCATCCGGTTGAGCAAGGTCCTGGCACGCAACTACCCTACCGCTGAGGAATCTGGGTGAGAGTGGGATGCTACGTGTCGAGCTTTCTCAGGATTACGTACAGCGTCACGACTCACGTGGCCAGCTTGAAAATAAAGCACGAATTGCGATAAGCTTCGTACAGTTCACCCGTTTGACATCACAGTAATGCCGTCGACTGAAATTCAACTGCCTTCAAGCACGTATATATGTTGCCTGGACGTTTGTCAACTCCTTGCACTACCAGTGAACCCCCTTCTTCGGGGACTGACGTCGTAGGTGAGGCATTGTTGGATCATACATCTGCCTTAACGCACAGCAAATGCAGTCAATCTTAGCCTGCACTCTGTCCGCCGGGGATGGTGAATATATTTGCAAGATAGTTACCTCCGCAGTAGGTATCGATCTAGTCAACTGCGAAAATGTGAAAACTCCGCCTGCCTTTCCTGTCTTCTTGAGTGCGAAAAGGACTGGGCAATCTCTGTCTGAATGTATCTGTGGTATAATATCTACCTCCACCATGACGCAGCACCTTACACGTGCTCCAATATTGACCATCAATTTATCTTTATTTATTAATAATATTATTATAATTAAGTAGTTGTAACTTTATATTGTAGTATAAGTGAGGATACTGGTCTCTGAAATACAGCATAATAATGCTAGTTTAGGGGCCGCAGGAGTTGTATGTTTTTGTAAATATCTTATCTTACCAATAAACTATTATTATTATTAACAACTACTATCGTGCCTGCCTTCCTGAGCTATCGTTACTTATTAATCTGACTACATACTTGTCACAACTTATGTTGGGAATTAGCAGAGGTTTCCTCAGACAAGATTTAATTAACCTTTGGCGCCACGAAGGTACTTATTCTGATAGGGATTTTGGGACTCAAACTATTATGAATACGACTGTGTCCTTGTTATTTCACAAACTATACAGTGACTCCTCAACCAGTCCCTCAATTATCAAAAATCAGCTTATGGTCCCTGATTATCTGAAACTGTTGCTAGACGAGCGATAGTGGTGTTAGGAACAACTCTGTGTTACTCCGCAGCTTCTCGGTGTAACCTTTATTTTCTTACGGCTTATGCGGAATGAGGGATGACCTAGCATTGCTGCAGATATCTGTACGGTTTGATGAAGACCACGTCAAGATATTGTAGGGCGTACTCCATGGATTCCACATCAGCCCTTCCACCAGAGCTTCGATTAACGTAAATTCGGTTCCCATCAGCATTCGGGCCCCACATAACATATTTGGACCTTGTGCTGTACGGGCATTGGTGGGTCCGGAAGTATTTTCATTCACTTACTTCGCAGCTTGTCGGCGTGGTGTTTGCCATTTCTTTGTTCCTGCCGAATGTGGGAGAACCCAGTACTACGTGTCGACGGCCGCATACAGAGGTATACAGTCGTTAGCCGTGGGGCGGCATCCAAGGCGGTCAGAGCCATACGTGGATAACGCACCGTGGCCACGGAAGCAGTATCCTTGTTGATCGGTACTTCTCCGTGGGACCTGGAGGCGGAGATACTTGCCGGACTTTACCGACGGGTGTCAAATACGCGGGCGAGGATAGCTCAGTCTAACTCAGCGATATGGCTGGAGAGGGCTCGGTACGGTATTCGGACCGTCGAGGCCTTCCTGCCAGTGGAGTGGTTGGGTAGGCGGCACGGGGTACTTTCCTTCCGTCTGGCGCAGGTATTGACCGGGCATGGTTGCTTTGTCAGATAGCGGTACACGCTCGCGAGGAGGGAGAGTACACCATCTGCGTTGCGTGCACCACTGCGATTATGACGAGGAGACGGCGCAGCACACGCTCGTCGTGTATGCCGCGTAGGGAGAGCAGCTCCGTGAATTCGTCGCAATCATCAATGACAACCAGAAAAAAGTCGCGAACTAGCTGCAATCATTGCAACTAAGCTGCTGCCGGCAATAAAATTGCAAGCGTCAGGAACTGCGTTATACTCTATACGAGAAGTCACTGAAGAAGACTGCAGAGTAAATCACAGGGGATAAACTATATACTGACCTGGTCCTACATGAGCACTGGGAGTCACGTATGCACAAATACTTACACCTAGTGCATTCTAGGCGAGACTGTGGTTGGAAGATCATCACCCGTAATAATGCCTACCTGGTAGTGTGATAGGACTTGGTTTATACGCTGATTTGATATCTGTGGTATTGTTACAGTACTACGCTCGAAAAGAAAGAAGATACACAGCGGATTATAGGGCTCTGTGTGGTCTATCATTTTAAATAACTCTGCGGATACCGCACGGTGGCGACGGAGGCAGCGTGCCTATTGGCCGGGACTCCCCCGTAGGACCTGGAGGTGGCAATGCTCGCTGGATTGTATCGGTGGGTGACGAGGGTGCGAGCGGAAGGCGGTGTGGTCTCGTTGAGGGAGCTCACCGCCTGGTGCGCTCGATGCCCACCGAGACGTCATTTCCCGTTGGGCAGACCGGCTGGATAGGCCTCGGTTCGGGGTGCGAACCGTGGAGGCCTTCCGGCCGGTGCTGATGCAGTGGTTGGAAAGGCGGCACGGGATGCTCTCCTTCCGACTAGTGCAGGTGTTGACGGGGCATAGGTGCGTCGCCAAATACCTGCACAAGGTCGTTGGGAGGGAGAGTACACCGTCCTACCACCACTGCGATTGCGACGAGGACACGGCGCAGCATACGCTCGAGGCCTGCGCCGCTTGGGCAGCGCAGCGCTGTGAACTCGTCGCAATCATCGGTGACGATCTGACGCTGCCGAATATCGCTAGGGCGATGGTCGGCAGCGTCAGGAATTGGGACGTGGTCGCAGCCTTCTGCGAGGTAGTGATCTCGCAGAAGGAGGCAGCGGATCGCCTGCGCGAAGAGCGCAGCCTCGATGAGGCGATCCGCCGCTGGCAACTGGGGCGGCGTAGGCGCGAATACTTGCGCCTCATGGCGCCCTAGCCGAGGCCGCGGATGACGTGATCGGGGAATTAGTCCGTCACCCGCTGAGAGGCCGACCGCGTGAGGAAAGACCGACGTCCTCCCCGAGGGGGGGACGTCGGTCGATGGGCGGGTACCCCAAATAGGGGGTATTCCGTCAGGCCGACCACTGATGACAAGTAACCCTGCTCCGGTGGTCGGCCCAACGACGAAGGCGACGTGCACGTGGGTGGGTTGCGGGTGTGCGTGCTTACGCCCCTCTGTCGCCCCGGACGGAGTGGTGCAAGGAGCACGCCGACCGCAACCCACCACCCAAAAAAAAAAGAAATCGTTTTAAATAACTGAACGAGATGCAGTAAGAATACAATAGCTCATCACGTTACAGTATACTTAATTGCAGAAGGACTTATCGGCACAAATGAGTACTCTATAATGTCTATAGGTAGCTGATGATGATATTCTGAGATGTTGATGATGCCTTCATGGCACAAATATACTAACCACAGTTAAAGTCAGTGTGTATACCTACCTTGTCCTACTTAATATTATGTATCTTCAATTCAAATGCAATGCTCTTCATCCGTCTGTTGGATTATAAGGATTGTTAAGCGAAAATGTATAGTAGTTCATTGAGTTAAAAGTGAAATTAATATTTAGAAATCTTGGCGTCCATTAAAAAGTGTAGGCTTGTACGAGTATACTTCACGACATTTAATGTACATTTTCAATTTAAGTCTACTGTTAAGTTTCTACTTCTAGTTAACCAGACAGTGCAAAGAGTTCCTCAATTAATTGATTGCAGGTTATTTACTAATTATTAAATAAAAGACTTGCAGCATTTTAGTGGATAATTATTTTTTCTTCGGTAGATCGGTAACGTAATATTTCATATTTGTAAGGTTTATTTTTTCCTAAATAAAAATAACTAAATGTGTTTTATGATAAATTATTGAAGCAAAAAAAAAATACCAAACTGGCACGTATTGGGTGTTTGAGTCAAATATTAACCTTGACCTGCGAAACTCAATTTTCAGAAAGTTACGCATACCCACAGACAATTATCTTTACTATTCTAAAGCATATTTTGGGGACTATCAACAAAAGTAATACCGTTTAATTCTACCATCATTCATATTTTGTTAACATATCATCAAATATTTTTTCCTTGTTGTATCATTGACATCAAAGCATCTCCATACGATATGCACATTAATAGGATATCTTTAATGAAATATAAATGAGCATATACGTTCAATTACTTTTACATCATCTTAATTTTACACTATCAGCAAAACAGCATCAACTTTAAAGCATTCATTCACCTTATCCTTAACAAGATATTTACTTATCTACTAAGATTCTTCAGTTCTTTTTTGGAGTCATTACCGATTACCGGTTTCACTAAATTATTTTCGAATGAGTCGTATAAATAAATCATAGATAATATTAGCAAATTGAAAGCAGTATACAACTAAATAGCTTATTTTCAGTTTTAAAGGTAAAGATAAACTAACTAGTACATGGAATAAGGGTATATTATTGCAATCATTATTACAAATACAAGCCAGTAATGATCATTGCAAATACTATTGTACTTAATGGTATTAAGAAACAAACTTGAACTTTACGCTCGTTACGGTAGAATTACATAACAAAAAAATCATTTACCAGTGCGCATAACCGCATCTTGTCTGTGACGTTTCTCGCTGCCGCACTTTCTGTCAAAAGAAAACAAAACTTATCAGATCACGGCACTACACAACACAACACTTATCACAATCACATCACTAATTGGTAGGTATTATGTACCTGCGTATTATCTCCAGCGAGTATATGGATTGAACGGGTATATGCAAAGCAATGGTTCAACGAAAGACAGTGTTACGTTCTTTTATACCTCGGAAACATTCCCACAAGATGCGCACGAGGCCTCGCTTGACCAAAAGCGCTCGCTTCGCGACTCGGGTCGGCTTTGCTACAGTGCGGAGCATATAAGTCATGCGACGAATTAGACTGCGCACATTCTTTGCTGAGCTCTGTAGATAATTTGCTATTGTGCTGTTTACTTTGAATTTAGTAGTCAATAATGTTTATTAGATAAATTTTCAATATTAACAAAGCAAGTTAAGCTTAGGGTAATATATTGTCAGCTGTAATAGGTTTTGTCGGCAAAGGTTATTAATTTTAAGTAATTGGAGCATGAGTTTATTACTATCTATCAAGCGCAATTTCAGGTTTCTGAATTCTAACGACAAACTTTCTTCGAAAAATTAAGTTTAGCAATATAGGTCAGATTTATTTTACTTCGACCATCGAAACAGAAATAATAATATGTATTTTTATTTTAGATTCATTATGTTATCATCATAATCTTAACTAAAACATTCCACAGCTGGGCTCGGTTCTCCTCCTTTATGGGGGGGAATTCGACCTACTACAACACGCTAGTCAGACGTATTACCGCAGGGTTTTATTTCCAGTTTTTCTACTCTTGCATTTATGTTATCTGTATATTATATTCTTTAATCGTCTTTCACGATACCCACAGATACGAGAGGGGGTAATGAATTGTATTCTCACTCCGTCACCACAGGAAAGCACCAACGAAAACCTTTTTACCGGATTATCAGTGATAAACAACTAATATAGTATTCCCAAAATAAATTTAATTGGTTTACTAAATATCTCAACTATAAGTCTAACAGTGTGACGTCTGCTCGGGTCGGTTGTGCTGGCAGAGGTCATGATAGGCCGTATGCAAGTGCTGTATAATCGGCTTTTGCTACTCAAGGCATATACGACCTAGAGTTGAATAGACAGTGAAGGCGTCACATCACATAGACTGCACGCACGCGGACTTGACTCGGTCGGGTGCGAGTCGGTCATCTGAGTCATATCTAGGTATTTGACTTGCCTGCTCCAAGTGACAGGCTTATTGAAAATTTTAAGGGTGGGAATGCTTTTGAGAGAGTATGAGCA
Organism: Lymantria dispar; assembly: GCA_032191425.1. Classification (NCBI taxonomy): domain Eukaryota; kingdom Metazoa; phylum Arthropoda; class Insecta; order Lepidoptera; family Erebidae; genus Lymantria; species Lymantria dispar. The sequence goes on along the minus strand of CM063454.1, from coordinate 12,102,148 downwards.
GGCAGTTCGTCTAGTGAACATGACCACCTAACCCTCGTCGGGATTAATTTCTATTTTGCAATTCCAAAACCAATTGACTAGGGCGATAGTAACTGTTTGGAAAGTATTGACTACTATGAGTTAAGATGAACTCAACTCCTATATCCCACAGTCTGCACTCGAGCCTTCTCTACAACAGGAAGGTACGTAATTGATCTATTTTACCACGCTGATAAGACAGGTTGGTATAATAATCAATTTTGAGATTACCTTCTCTTGCGCAGATATTATAGGTTTACTCGTCTTTTACGTCAGCCGTGGCCAAGATAGGGGGTTGTGAAGCTTCAAATTTAAGTCATAAATAAAATCTGTTTTACAACATTGCCCATTTTCATCTGATTCCAATAAAAAAGCAGGTTCTATTCCGCCGTATGTAGTATATGTTTTATGTATATTCATCAATATCTCTGTCAACTGTGGATTGATTTTCATATTCCTTTTTTATATTCCAAAGAGCTAGTCCCATTGTCACAAAGTCAGGATGTGATGATGAAAATCCACCCTGAAATTAAAAGTAAGAACGAAATAGCAAAAATAAGTTTGGTTTAGGTAATAATTTATAGATTTAGGTACTATTTTTAGCTTTAGTACATACTTTGAAGTTTTTGAATACTTTAGAGTATCAGATATGTGATGTTTATCATGACATGATTATTCAAGACTATTTATTTAATATACTACTACAATATGGTAATATAATAGAAATGTAGCTACATGACTTTATAAGCGAGTCTCACGAAAAACTGTGGGCAATTAATACAAAGAATAAAAATAGTATATCACTTAGGCGTCTTTTACGATATGGTGAATTCTATTCTACTCTATAACGACAGGAAATAAAAAAATAGATGATAACAAAAGATAATGTTTATTTATAATTACAAATATCCACCCACATAACGGCAAATATGTTTCAAATCTTCTATAAAGTTGATAAGTATACTAAATTATAGAGTAAATTAATAATTTTCTATTTCTTTTCAGTCTGTATAGGCTAATGGTAGGGAAAGTAAGTGAGTAAGACATTTATTTGCCAGAAACACATTATAGGTTAAGTTACAGTTTTTATAAAGTGCAGTTCGATGATTCGGTAGAAGCTAGCATGCAAATCACATTACAAATATTTTTAAAATATATCTATCACGTGATAGAAAAATAGATTACTACATAAAATAAAATTATGTTTTTAATTATTTACACTATATTATTTTATTTCCAGTTTCCTTTCTCGTGCATTGTTATTATATGCTTGCATCTCATACACATGAAAGGCATAATGACATGAGGAAAGGTAAATTGACTTTTAAATAATATTTCATAATAATGTTTCATTATAATAATGCAATGCAGTTATAATTATTTGCCTTTGCGAATCTCATTTGATTTATTATTTATAAATGCCACTTCTAAATTATTAAATTTACAAAAAAATATTAAATTTACAAAAAAATAAAGCGAGAATGATGATGACTGGAATACTATCACGCACTCCGTACAGAAGTGAAGGTAATCTTACTTTTTTTCTCAATTTCTTTAACTCTAATACTTCTTAACTTCTATTCAATAATCAGTTAAAACATTATTAATTTCTTCCTCACAAAGATCTCTGTAAAATTACGCAATTCAAAACTGTGCCTACTTGCCACCATCACACTGTATTGAATTAAAAAGTACATAATGGAATATTAGTATTTAAATATCACATTTTATAGATATTATTATGATATAGACGAAAGCCCTCAAAAGTGAACACAATATAATTAGAAATAATATAAATGATCGCACATTTATCTAGAGAATGCATATTACGAGGTGAACAGTGGCGCTTTCAATTTATTTAAGTCGACATCGAGACATCTTACTCTAAATAAGTGACGCGGCAACGATGTACTGTCAGCCAAAATTTGTGCACATGCTCATGTGCATACTCTCTACAAAAATTGCTTTAAAAATAATAATTTATTTTATATTACAGTATTCGGTTCGCATTTTATAAAATCACAATATACGAAATTTAAATCATTTTCAATTTACTAATATCTATTATAATTTTTAATTATTATCCAGTAAATAGATGCATCTTATTCAAATTAGTGACGTGTTAATTTTTTCTGAATAGCTAAAATTTTTAGTTACAAGCATTTAACACAGTAATTATAAAAACTTAAAAACACCTTATTTACTAAATATTTAATTTTTTACATGTAAGAATTCAGTACTTTAGTTTTAAGATTTGAGAGAGAAAGTTATTATTTTCAGTAATTACAGATATATTCAAATGCGTAATATAAAAAAGTAACTTCGGTTTGCGTCTTTTGGTAACTGATAAAACCAATAAAAATAGCGACTAAAATACTATTCATGTGGCGGGAATCTTAGTTTTTCTTGACAGTAAAAGAGGTCAAGTGAAGCTTATTTCTTCACTAAAAATCATTATTATTGTCCTATTCTTATCTCAATTAGCTTTATATCGATTAAATGTATCTTTTTAATCATCATCAAAGTCTAAGCCCATATATATATGTTGGGCTCGAGCTTTTTTCTTTATAAGAGAGAAATTGACCTACTATACCACACTGGTTAGACTTTTGGCATAGGATTTTATTTCGAATTCTCCATTCCTTGCATCCTTGTTATTTGCATATTACATCCCTTAGTCATGTTTTACGTTATCCACAGACAAGAGATGGAGCCGTGGATTGTATTTTTACTACGTCACCACACAGAAAGGCTTTTTTATATTTATCTTTTTTATTTTTACTCTCTTTCCATTTAAATATGTTAGACTTCACATAATTCATTTGTATTTCTCTGAATCTATATTTAGTCAGTTTTTGGCCTCTTTACAGCAATATATCATTATTTTGTGTTTAAAGGAGTTTGTTCAAATTTATTTAAATTTTACGAGAGAATTTAATGCTATATCTATATTTGCAATCTACCTGATTTAGTATTATTTTTTTGGGCTAATCTCACCACACATTCCCACCACTGTAATTCCTGTAAGCCAGGATCTACAATGGTCTCCGTATAAGATACCGAGGTTTGATCCTCAGGAAGTCACGGGAAACGCTTTTAATTGTCTTGGAACCCACAACAAATTTAATTAGAAAAAAAGCGAATTCAGAGTAATAATATTTTGTTTGTATCACGATTTGGTATAACCAACTCAGAGTTATCATTTTTTTGTTGGTATCTCAAATATATATGGGTCAACTCTATCTGATGTCATCAGGTCAACAGTAACATTCCCAAGAAGGATCGACGTAAGGCATGTCGATCATGAAACTATTGACAATTTTTTTTTTGCAATAGCTACTATACATGGGGATTTAGGATTGAGTCGACCCCAAGTAATTGGCATAAGAGCAGAGTAAGATATATATTAATAGCAACCCGCTTCGTTTCGGTTTCAGTCACCTTACCCGAGTTGTTCCCGTTGGCATGGGGATACCGGAATAAAATATAGCCTTTGTTACTCCCTGATATTATAGCTTCCGATTGGAGAAAGAATTTTTGAAATTGGGTCCTCGGTTTTAGCATGAAAGCGTAACAAACAAATTTAATTTCGCATTTATAATATTACTAGCAACCCGCCCTCGCTTCGCTGCGGTTTCAGTCGCCATACCCGCGTAGTTTACCTTTCCGTGGGAATACCGGCATAATATATGTTACTACCTAATATTATAGCTTTCCATTGGTGAAAGAATTATTGAAATCGGTTGGGTAGTTTAAGCGTGAAAGCGAATCAAACAAACAAATACACAAACAAACTTACTTTCGCATTTAGAATATTAGTAAAGAAGTAAGGATCTAAAGTTGCTAGTCAAAATAATGTTCTGAATTAGCAAATGAGGGCTATTTTGGTGATTTCGGGTGTAGAAATAAATTTATTTATGCCTCAAAATCGAATTAACTGTAGTTTCTCTTGTTATTACGATCTCTGCAATTAGACCAAATTCATATCGCGAACAAAATTTAACATTAATATTTATTTAAATTTTATAACAATGTTAAAGATATTCGCAATTTCCGCAGACATAATAACTCATTTAATAGTTACAACTGTTTTCATAATCTGTTACTTTTATAATTTCTGTAATTATTTATAATAATTAGTTTATGTTTTATATTATAATCTAAAACAAAAATGTAAAAAAACCGGCTAAGTGCGAGTCGGAGTCGCGCACGAAGGGTTCCGTACCATTATCTATAACTAACAAAAAAGGGCAAAAAAAGGGCGTTTGTTGTATGGGAGCCTCCCTTAAATATTTATTTTATTTTGTTTTTAGTATTTGTTGTTATAGCGGCAACAGAAATACATAATTTGTAAAAAGTTCAATTATCTAGCTATCGCGGTTCTTGATCTACAGCCTGGTGGCAGACAGACGGACGGACAGACAGCGAAGTCTTAGTAATAGGGGCCCGTTTTTACTTTTTGGGTACGGAACCTTAAAAAAGACAATTTAGATGTCTAAATATTTGTCTGTCTGAAATATTTTATGTACTTCAGTATATATAGAGAATATTATATCGCTTTAATTAATTTTTGAACATAATTAAAATAATCTTTATCCTTTTACTTGTTATTCTAAAAAAATATGATGAATCTTGAATACCTTTCCAAGTAGGGACGGAGTAAGAATACTATTCACCACCCTTTTTCGTGCCCGTTAGTGCCGTAAAAGGCGACTAAGGCATATGTTATGCAAATAATATGTATGTTTGAGAAGAAATACTCGAAATAGAACTCTATCCAAACCGGTTTAACCAGCGTGGTGTAATAGGTTAATTTCTCTCCCATGGTGAAGGAGCCAAAATGATATACGAGCCAAGATGAATATAATACCTACGCATAACTTTGCTAACGTAAATTCATCATCATCATCGCAGCCTACGTACGTCCCACTGTTGGGCTCGGGCCTCCTCAGACATGTTGATATGGGGTTTCATTTCGAGTTTTCCTTCTCTTGCACAGATCTTATGTGCATATTACATTCCTTAGTCGTCTTTTACGACATCCACGGACAGATAGGATGTTGTGAATTGTATTCTTACTCCGTCACCACACGGAAATTATTTTCTTATATTTCTTCGTTAGTCCTTTGAGCTTTCACGTTATTATTTGAAATTGTGGTGTCCCCTATATTAATGTAATATTCGTCTATATATATATATATATATAGTGCAATGATAATTTAAAAGGTATTCTAAATTTCAATAATTGTTTTGACAACAGCAGACAAATGGTGATCTTTACTCAAGACTGTCACGGCGTTATATTTTTAGCCTTTATTTTTTTGGGCGAGCTATGGTCTAGACATACGCCGACCGTGCCATCCGGGGCGACGAAAGAGCGACTTGCGATCCCGTAACGCACTTGGCCGACCACTGGTGCCAAAATCTTGAAGATGAAGCCCTTTAGGCGGTCAGGTCATGGACTATTCTAGTCCCCATAATGAATTTTGGTTTCTTTATAAATTTGTTACATAGGCTGAATAGACTTATCATCGTCCTTTACGTCGCTCATAGATGATATAGATACATATATATGTATATCAATAAATTTGAATGTCTGTTTGTAATGTTAAAATAGTAGATTTTTTCATTCTCATACGGCTATTTGCGCGATACCGATGCCAAACCAGTTCATTTTTTTGTTTCGCTGCCTGTTTGTTCCGGATAATCTTCAAAACTGCCGTACTGATTTTGATAACATTGTACTAACCGGTAGCTGTCTATATAAGGAGTAATTTACGGTATTTTTTTCATCTCAGAAAAACCTTGTAAAATTTTGTCCAGTCCAGGAATCGAACCCGAGGCCGTATCGTAGAAGATATTGGAGATTTAAAATGGCGGGGCCAAAGTGGCTATAACTAAAGTACAATGATGGCGGTTCGCTGGTTATAATATACTTCAACAATTATATTCTTAAATTCATAAAAAATAAAAAACATTACCTACGATGTGTAAACCTAAACACTATATACGATCTTAATGGTGTTATCATTTATCTTATTGCGTTCTGTCTGTAATTTCATAACTTATCAACTTAGAGCTTTAGATCAACTCTTAAGAACTAGATTTTATACATCAATAACACTTCATGCAATTTAATAAAGTTTAACAATGACGTTTCAACGAGCTGTACTTTGCAAGTACTAAGTTACTAATTTCTTAAGTCTAAGTTGTAATTGCGAAACCATTTATACTATATTTTTATATAGATTAAAAAATATATAGATAGATCAATTCTCGTATACGTGTCATATGTGACTAAATTCCTCCTAAACAGCTGGAAAGATTTAGGTGAAAACTAGTATGAAAATATGGCTGGCTGTCTGGATTAAATTCATGATTATGTTTGCCTAAAAAAAATATTCAGCGATTATTTTAAAAGCCATAATTTAGCAGTTTTTTTTATTATTTTTCCGTGTGATGACGAAATAAGAATACAATTCACCACCCCCTATCTTCCCCATGAGTATCTTAAAAGACGATTAAGCGGTATAATATGCATGTAACATCAGCAAGATAAGGATATCTCTAGATAAAACCCTATACCAAAACGTCTGACCAACGTGGTATAGTAGATTAATTTTACTCCTATTGTGGAGTATGCTCGTGCCCAGTAGAGGGATATATATAAGAGCTGTGATGAAATTATGGCTATATATTAATTCAGGTATAATCTGTTTTCTTTTTCAACGATAAAACCCAGTACTGAGGCTAAAATACCGATCTACAGTGGTTAAGATACCGATCTAAAGGGTTCGAATTGCACGAGACCAACACTTGTGCAATCTACAAATTATTGTTCTGAGTTTGGATGTAATTTGCGTCCGTTAATTATGTGTAAATTCCCTCGCAATATAAGGATTACTTCCTTAGTACGATACTGTTTGTTTGAAAAAAAAATACCATAAACATTAGTATTTTCAAACGCCATTTTGTAATGTAGATATATGTAACACATTTATCTTTTCATAACACTTCCGACATACACTAAATTCAGAAACAATGGCGGGAATCCGTCCTCTTGTAATAATGATAGTACCTAGAACAGTGAACTTCACATTAGAAATTAACTTCACTTACGTAATAGTACAATTAACTCTTTAGTTTTAGTGAAAAGAAATTCTAAGTGAATTCTTTTCTATACATTGCACTTTATCTGAACTCTTACGATTCGGTTGATAAAGGTCGATTTCAAATATTTGAAATGAGGGTTCGTAACAAATCACTGTTCAATTGATATTATCTATACTTACAATAAATTAATACATATACTCTATATTATGTTGCTCGTTTTAATAATATATATGATCGGAGCGAGTAGAATTCCTCTACTGCGATATGCCCCTCTAGCAGCGCTTCCTAAGGTAGAGGCAGATAACGGACTTATTCCCGGTCCGTCCACTGTGAACGGACCAGGGACTCGTCTGCCACCCGCAGAGAGGCCGAGCGCATGGGGGCGACGCTTCGCAACACTGTTTTGTTACACTTAATAGCCTTACTTCTATCACAGTTTGATATTATACGTAAATGTAAAGAGTACGTATCTGAATAAATCATTCATTCATTTATATTTTCAGCTCATAAATGTCCCACTGTTGGGCTCGGGTCTGGGAGTAAAATTGACTTATTATACCACGCTGGTCAGACGGGTAATAAAAAAACCAAATCAGTAAAAATAAATCAAACAATGAAATAATTAAAACTAGATTCATTTCGTAAATTAATATCCAACTAGGCAATAGAAACAAATGTAATTCGACGTATGTTCTATCATTAGAGAAATTTAGAAATAAGTTCACTCATTCGCATGCATCGCAAATGAGAGGTTACAACACATGTATATCTTATAAGCGTTAATCTCAATGCTTTGCGTTTTTGTAACATTTGTTACACTTACATAACATTGCATGATGATGATTTTCTGGTGGCAATGTGCAATTAAATTTGTACTGTAATACTTACTATTAACATCTATGTCATAGACAGCGTATTAATTCTATGCGATTGTAAGCTTTTTTTTTTGTTTGTTTCATCCATCTATTAGCCTTCCGTATAGTGACGAAATAAAATAAAATACAGTTTATCATTCCTTTTATTGTCCGCCGTTGTCATGAAAGACGACTAAAGGATTATAATATACAGAATATGACTATGGAAGCGAAGAAAAACTCGAATTAAAACATAGAGTTTTACTATATACTAGCTACCTGCCCTCGCTTCGCTTCGGTTATAGGTTATAGTCGTTTTACCCGCATAGTGCCCGTTTCCGTCAACCGGGGAGGGCCCTCGGGGAGGACGTTGGTCTTTCCTCATGCAGTCGGCCTCTCGGCGGGTGACGGACTAATTCCCCGGTCACGTCACCCGTGGCCTCGGCTAGGGCGGCATGAGGCGCAGGTATTCGCGCCAACGCCGCCCCAGTCGCCGGCGGCGGATCGCCTCATCGAGGCTGCGCTCCTCGCGCAAGTGATCCACCGCCTCCTTCTGCGAGACCACTGCCTCGCAGAAGGCTATTATATACTAGCTGACCCAACAGACGTTGTTCTGTTCAAATCTAACAAAATGGTAAATGGAATTCTCCTTAATCTCGGTCTCAGCACCACCTACCGGGTCCAATAGTGAATCTAAACCATTCTTGAATCCACTTGAACATGCACAAAAAATTTCATCAACATCGGTCCAGCTGTTTAGGAGGAGTTTAATGACATACACACGTACACAAGAAATTTATATACAAAGATTATGGGTCGGCTATGGACGTCAAGTAATCGATACCAGTAGTCGGCTTAATGGGATGGTGAGAAAATACAGATGATTATGGGGCCGCACGCCGCTTATCCGTCGCCCCTGGACAGATTGGGCGGGGTATGTTCAGACAATAGCCTACGTAAAAAGGGCATTATTATACCAACTTTTACCCTCTCATTGGGAGGAGGCTTGAACAGTGGCAGATATATGACCTGTGATGATGATGATACATCAGTCTATCGACGTGCATTGTTAATAATAGCCCTCCGATGGAGGAAAATGACATAATCGCCACGCTGGTCAGGCGAAGTTATCATTGCATTTGGCACTACAAATTTGACACACGTTGCTCATTCTTCTGTTAATGGGTTTACAACTCCTACGGGAATGTAAGGAATGGTGAAACATTGTATTCCTGTCCGTCACCATGTGTCACATTTTTGTTCGCTCTATTTCCTCCATCCATTATAAACCCTTGTATATATGATGTCAGTAGTACAAATGAGGATATAAATGCTCGCCTTTGAATCAAAAATATATAATGTTTCAAAGAGAAAAAAAATCACAATACCCATGTACGGAATGCACAGCCTGCAGTGGACTGTATGAGGTAATTTTACGGAGTTAGGTGAGGAACTGATCTTATCCTATCCCTGCAAGCCGCGAAGAAGTAAATATGGAATACTCCAACAACCTTTCATCCACTCCCGCCGAGGGCAGTAGCGTCGTCGCAGTAGGCTCACCGAACCGCGCGATCAGCTTCACTATATGCTTAATTATATTTATAACTAGGCAGTTCACAGCACCACAAAACACTATTATGGTGGTTCCAAATGTTCCGTATAGTAATGTCCTTCCAAGGATTAAGCAGGTGCGGCGTTTACGAAAACACCGATGGCACAACCGCCTGGCGGACCGAGTTGTCTCGAATCTTCAGCTAGACTGTCTTAACGACGTTTGTAGAATTCAAGTTGTGAAGTTTTTCCAAATACCCTCTACATAGCTTGCAGAGACCGAATAACTCATATTAACGCGAGAAAATGGCAGACATAGCTATTACATAATGTTACAGAACAACGATATGTTAAATAGTATAAGCAATAACAGCGTAGATGACAGTTTACTAGGTTACTTCAACGACAACATAGTACCCAACTCGTAACCCAATTTTCTTCTCCTTGTGCCTACAGTCTATTTATTTCGAAGTTTTATTTTCCTGCTTGCTTACTATAATCCTTTAGTCATCTACAATACCCACGGACAAGATGCGGGGAGGTTTTTAATTGTATTCTTACTCTGTCCCCACAGTAATAAAGTTTCATAATAGAATTTTATTTCAAGTTATCTTTCTCTTACAGTTATATACTTATGAGTGTTAGTCGTCTCATATGATATATGTGAACAAGGAAGAGGTGATAACTTCTGGTGTCTTAGATGACTTGTGAGTTAATACACATTTTTAATGGTTTCCTCCTTTATAACACGTTGTACGTAATATTGTTATTATGATACATCAAAATACGATTGCTTCAAATTCACTAGAGTCTGTTATTAAACAGTTACATAGTCTATCGTAATTAGATCGCTAAATTTTAACGGAACAACTTTTAGATAAAAATAATAGCAATAATTATTTAAATTTATTTACATAAACTATAATTTAAACTCAGCTTTTAAGTACATGTATAAAAGATACTAGTTGACCCAACAGACGTTGTTCTGTTCAAATAAAATAAAAGGCATTCTCCTTTAAACCGACAGCCGCACCACCTACCAGGTCCAATTATGAATCTACACCATTCTCGAATCCCCTTGAACACACCAAAAATTTCATCAACATCGGTCCAGCCGTTTAGGAGGAGTTCAGTGACATACCTACACACGTACACAAGAAATATATACGTATATAAAAAATATATTCTGACGAATTAAGAACAACCTTCGTGGTTTAAAAACCTTTTTTTGTAAAAACAACACCCTGCACTAAGGAAATAATCCTTGTATTAGGGGGACTTTAAGAACATATAGTTACCGAATACAAATTACATCCTGACTCAGTACGACCATTTATGGATCGCACAAAATTTTGTCCTGCATAGTTGGAACCCACGACACTGGCATGGCAGTGTATCTTAACCACTACGCCAACTGTACCGCGGAAAAATAAAAATTACTTTCTAATAGACGGTAAAGTTATTTGCAAATTACGTTCCTTATAAATATTGACAACACTTAAATAAATAAGGTTATCCATCTGTAAAATGAATGAATTAATAAGTAGAACATTAGATTATAATTTAGAGCCATTCAATTTAGAGCCATTGCGTTAATACGCAATGGCTCTAAATTGAAGTATAAGTCAAAATTTAAACCAATTAGACTTTCAATTATACCTAATAATTTTACATATTATTAGATTTTATTTATTTACATAACACAAGTTCCTATAAATATCTAAAATATAAAGACTTTTGCATGTAATTGATAGTATATGTATTGATTCTTCACTCACTCTGAAAGACATTGACAGATGTGCACTCAATTATTAATCTGTGACATTTTTTGCTCTATGACTGGACAACATACAAACTAGGGATGTGTGGATATAAAGGCAAAAATATTAATAATGTATTATTATTAATTACATACTAATATTTCTGTGAATATAAAGCTTCGGACACAGACACAAATATTATAGCATAGCATAGCATAGATACAGAATATTATTTCTGTTAGGATTACGGATATAAAATTATTTCGAATTTTCCGATAGTTTCAGATAGTTTTGACTAGTTTCGGTTCCCAATATCGATTTTTAGGACATATTAAAAAGGAAATAGTGATTTTGGTAATTATCGTATTACCTCTCTTTGAAGAGGCTTATGTTTAGTTTGTAAGTTCGGCTTGTTGATAGAAAATGTATCGTAACATGTCTCATACAGATACCGACCCTATCCGAAATTATTGAAGTGAAACTTCTTTAGAATCGTTCTGATTTCAAACTCGATGAAACGATAAAGCGAGTCCATAGAGATGCAAACACGTAACTGTATAGGATTCAGGCGGCGAGAGAACGAGATAAAGGATAAAACATAAAGGATGAAAGATTAAGGATGAAGGATAAAGGATAAAAGAGTTTCACGTCTGATATGCGTACTTTGTACACACACTTTTTTTTTCCGAACCTTTGTCAATGTCGGTAATGGTTTTAAAAATATTTTCATTATAGGTATAGATTGTACACACTTTCCATGCGGTGACGGATTAAGAATACAATTCACCACTCCCTATCTTGCTCGTGGATGTCGTAAAAGACGACTAAGGGATATAATGCACATAACATCTGTGCAAGAGAAGGAAAACTCGAAACAAAACCCTATACCAACAAATCTGAGCAGCATGGTATAGTAGGTCAAATTCCCTCCCATTATGGAGGAGTGGGACGTATGTGGGCTGCGATGATGATGATGATGATGAAACACTATTGGGCTCGAGCCTCCTCCCTAATAGGATGCTTTATGCATATTATAATCTTTTAGTCGTCTTATTCGACATCCATAGGCAAGAAAGGGAGTGGTGAATTATATTCTTACTTCGTCATCACATTATTGTAACATTAATATTCTGTAACAGCACTGGTGTAAATTCACAGGTAGTGTTTAAATTATAATGTCGATGGATGGTATTTGCAGATCTATGATGAGATTCATTTTGATCTTTATTATTTCATTATACCCAATGGTTTCGACAGTTCATTATTACCTACATGTTGATTGGCGGCTTGATTAGAGATTATTATAGTATTTTATACATTGCTTCTACATTCAAAGCTACTAATTGTAATTATTGCCTAACGATATAGAGTTACAACAGAAAAGAGTATTAAATAGAACACCTTTACAATGAAGCATAATTATTTTGTTTTTCTATAAATGTGTCTCTGTTTAGAGTATTTCTGTTTAGACATTATTTACGACACTTACAAGTACGTACGAATGTATGTTGACCTGAAATACAGGCTCAAAGCCTAGTTTAGGCACCAGTCTTGCTCAATATATATGATTTTGTTTTTTCTTTTTTCTCTATTATGTAGATTTTAATTTTTAACATTGTATTGAGGTGAGAAAATAAAAATTATTATTATTATGTATTTTCATTTGTGTCTGATGCCGCCCTAGCAGAGGCTGCGGGTGATCGGACCGGGGATTTAGTCCAGCACACGCAGAGAGGCTAGCCTCGCGACGGTGATCGGCGTCCCGGAAAGGAGACGTTGATGGGAGAGGGTACTCCCTCGGGGTATTCCGTTAGTATTCCGTTATAATGTGTTTTCATTATGAATGTATATGTATTACAACTAGCAATCCGCCCTCGCTTCGCTTCGGTTATAGGTTATAGTCGTTTTACCCGCGTAGTTCCCGTTCCCGTGGGAATACCGGGATAAAATATAGCCTAGTTTACGCCCTGATATTATAGCTTTCCATTGGTGAAAGAATTTTTGAAATCGGTCCACCCGTTTTGAAGATTACCCGGAACAAACAGACAGACAGATAGACAGACAGACAAAAATTTTTTAATTGCTATTTTAGGCATAGGTGTCGTGCAAATAACCGTGTGAGCATGAAAAAAGTCTATTATTTTGACATTACAAACAGACACTCCAATTTTATTTATTGGTATAGATTGCCGTATGGTGACAGAGTAAGAATACAATTAACCACTCCTTATCTTGCCCGTGGGTGTCTTAAAAGACGACTAAGGGATACAATATTGGGAGCGTATTTCTCAGAGGGTATTCCGTCGGGCCGACCACTGATTACAAGTAATCCTGCTCCGGTGGTCGGTCCAACGACGAAGGCGACGTGGTGTTCGGGTGGGTTACGGTTTGTGCGTGCTTACGTCCCTCTGTCGCCCCGGACGGAGTGGTGCGAGGAGTACGCCACCCCCAAAAAAAAACGGGATACAATATGCATATAACCTCTATGCTAGAGAAGAAAACCTCGAAATAAAACTGTATATCAACGCGTTTGACCAGCGTGATTTAGTAAGTCAATTTTCCTCCCATTGTGGAAGAGGTTCGAGTCGAGCAGTGGAACGTATATGAACCGTGATGGTGATGATGATACCATAAATGTCATCTGGAATAATCCCTTAGTCGTCTTTTCTACATCCGTGGGCAAGAAAAGTAGCGCTGAATTGTATTCTTACTTCATCATCATCATCATCATCCTTTCAGCTCATATACGTCCCACTGTTGGGCTCGAGCCTCATCCACTGTGAGAGGGAAATTGACCTACTACACCACGCTGGTCAGACGTGTTGGTATAGGGTTTTGAGTTTTCCTTCTCTTGCGTGGATGTTATATGCATATTTAATTCTTACTTCATCACCATACGGAAAACTACAAACTCTAATTCCTAAAAAATATATATTTTACACGCTTACACTTTAATTAAAGAAAGCAGTAGTAGATATTTTTAACGTAGCTTTTGATTAATTGGTACAAATATATCATATTGTTGGTACATAAATATTGAATTTAGGTATGAATATTAACTATTGTTACATCACTATAATTAATTTAATATTTATTCATTATATTTATTAAGCACAAGCATCTACATTATTCAATAGAAAACACATTGTTATCTTTCTTTATAATCATTATCGCGAATTCTATGCCTATTGATAAAGTATTAGCAAATTTTTATATATAAATTATGTAAATGTTATGACATTTACATAATTTATATATAAAAATTTGGTATGTAAGGAATTCAAGTTTAACAGTTATGCGTGTTTAGCATATTAAAAAATATCAGGTTAATTATCTATTCTAATATTATAAAGTTTTAAATATGCAGAAATGGCGTAGTGGTTAAGATGCCAACCTAGTATGTCAGTGCATTGGTTCGATTCCCATGCAGAAGAATATGTTATACGTTTCACAAATTGTTGTACAGAATCTGGGTGTAATTTGAGTTCGTAAGAATATTTGTGTAAGGTCCCCCCCCCACAAAACAATGATCATTTTCTGAGTGCAAGATGTTGTTATTAAAAATTATATAGACAAGTCAACAATATACAATAAATACAATTCATCACTCTTATAATAAATTTTCTGCAGTAACGATAACTTGTTGGACGTGAGACATCTTAGTCCACCCGTGACCATGAACGCTGCAAAGTGTTCGAAACGTCGGGTAATCAAAAATCAAATACAAACGCGATAAAATCCGTAAAGTAGTTTTATTTAAAATGTATAATACTCGCGTAAACATCAGAAATCATTATATGTGTTTTTTTATTATCAAAAATACACAATGTATTTATCTGAACATTTAAATGGCAAAATACTACTTAAATTTGTTGGCATAACTAATTGTTTAAAAGAAAAAAATATATATGAGTAATGAGTCATAATAACTAACCAGCAGCATTATTATATAATAATTGTTTTCTAGTTATTCTCATTAAAATTACTCGTGACATTATATAACAAGGCCTCAGAAAAATAATCATGCACTTTTACTTGTCGTGTTCAAATTCAAATTATAATAATAATGTAATAATAAATTGTTAAAAGACTTAAATATGCGTAAAATAAAGTAAGAACATGCGTATGAAATGCAAGAGATTTTTAAAAGAATTTATATAGACGGAGGCTTTTAAATGATATTCATATAGTCTACGGTTCTCACCATTATGTCAATGTTCCACATCTGACCACGAGTATGAACAATCAGCACATCACATTCTCTGGGAGTGCGATCTCTGGCGAAACGAGCGTAACCTTATGTTAAACAGTTTGCAAGTCACCTGTGGGGTAGTATACTATACGGACCTTGTAGCAACTCGAGAAAATTTCCGTGCGTTCATGCGTTTCTGCCATACCTACTGTAGCAATCAATCTTAACGCTCACATATAGGCCCCGTTAAGCTCTTCCGTATCCGTGGTGCCGTACTGCTGCGCTATCGTAGCTGTACTCCTGTTTACTTATTGGCTGACTAGTCATTTTGTTTTCCTGTCTCCCGCTTTGCCTGGGAGGGAAGTGGAATCTCTCTTTCCAACTCCTCCTCTTTAATCTTTTCTAATTAAATTTGTTGCGGGTCCCAAGACAATTAAAATCATATCCCGGGACTGCCTGAGGGTCAAACCTCGGTGTCATTTATGGAGACCATTGTGGATCCTGGCTTACAGGAGTTACAATGGTGGGAATGTGTGGTGGGATTAGTCCCAAAAAAAAAAAAAACAGTCTACGGTTCTCTTTCAAAACTGCACAGATGGCGTAGTGGTTAAGATAGCGACCTACAGCGCCAGTGTCGGGGGTTCGAATCCCACGCGTTCTGAGTCTGGATGTAATTTGTGTCCGTTAATTGTATGTTTGTAAAGTCAACTGCAATACAAGGATTATTTCCTTAGTGCAGGGTGTTGTTAATAATAATAATAAAAAAATAAAAAAAAAAAACGTAAGGAAAATGTATTCACCACGCCGGTCACAATGGGGTCAGTTATAGGGATTCATTTCTAGCTTTCCCTTCTCTGTAGTGATGTTATATATTTATATTTCTTAGACATGATGTGGTAGGGCCAGTCTTCTATCTACGGCTGTAGGCCGATCCGTCCGGGATAGTACCACACTCTAGCTGAAAATCGAATTCTGAGTAGTAACAATTTGTTACTACACTACGTTTGGTGAGCGAGAGAGCTGGACGCCTAACTTTTTGAGGGTATTAGGGTATTGGTGGGTTTGGAGTTGCTTTAAGTATCATCGAACCTCATTTTTTTTTTGTGTGGGCTATGGTAAGCGCACGCGCGGTCCAGTCCGTCCGGGGCGATGAAAGGACGGCGCGCGGGCCCATAACCCACCCGTACCCACGTTACCTCGTTGTTGGGCCGACCACCGGAGCGGATGTGACTTGTCGTTAGTGGTCGGCCCAACGGAATACTCTTTCGGGTAACCTCACCTCTCGACGTCCTGGGACGTCGGTCGCCGTCGCGCGGTCAGCCTCTCTGCGGATGACGGACAATTCCCCGGTCCGATCACCCGCGGCCTCGGATCATCGAACCTCATAGCATGTATTTTCCCCTCGCCTTCTTTACGGTAGATAGGCAGCGACCTAGTAAAGATTCATAAGCGCCTAAATGCTCATTTGCCAGCAATGGCAGTAAAAAAAAAAAGCTTTTAAAAACCGTGATAGCTAGACAGTTGAAATTTTTACAAAATATTTATTTCTGTTGCCCTATAACAACAAATACTAACTACAAATCAAAATAAATATTTAAGGGGGCCCCACACAACAAACGCGATTTTTTTGCCCTTTTTTGCTCTTATACTACAACAACAGTGATTTTTTGCCGCTTTTTATAGATAAGTAGCAATCCGCCCCCGCTTCGCTTCGGTTTTAGGTTATAGTCGTTTTACCCGCGTAGTTCCCGTTCCCGTGGGAATACCAGGATAAAATATAGCCTAGTTTACGCCCTGATATTATAGCTTTCCATTGGTGAAAGAATTTTTGAAATCGATCCAGCCGTTTTGAAGATTACCCGGAACAGACAGACAGACAGACAGATAAAAATTTTTTAATCGCTATTTTAGGCATAGGTGTCGTGCAAATAACGGTGTGAGCATGAAAAAAGTCTATTATTTTGACATTACAAACAGATACTCCAATTTTATTTATTGGTATAGATGGTACGGAATCCTTTGTGTGCGACTCCGACTCGCACTTAGCCGTTTTTTTCATTCTGTTTCGCGATATGAATGATTAAGACCTATACGACGTGTGTTAACGCCCGCCTCGATGATGATCTTGGGTAGCTTATTGATATTCTTCCTCTTAATATTACCACATCATCTCGGCCTAAATACGTCTCACTATTTGCTTTGGCCTATTTATTAGACCACGCTGGTCAGATGGGTTGGCATTTTTTTTTATGGGTGGGCTATGGTAAGCGCACGCACGGTCCATTCCTTCCGAGGCGATGAAAGGACAGCGCGCGGGCCCATAACCCACCCGTACCAACGTCACCTCGTTGTTAAGCCGACCACCGGAGCAGGGTGACTTATCGTCAGTGGTCCAGATGGGTTGGCATAGGGTTTAATTTCGAACTTTCCTTGTCTTGAATCGATGTTATCTACATATTATATCCCTTTGTCGCCTTTCATGACACCCCATATAGGTACGTGAATTATGTTCGTATTCCGTCACCACACGAAAATTGTTTTACATTATTTATGTCCTTATTATTTTCAACTTAATATTCCTTTATGTTGATTTATTTAAAATAGTATAATCATTGACATTCATTCGTTATTTACATTTTCTTACAATGTCAGGTTTACATCGAATATTTTGAATAAAAAATATTAATATTTTATTCAAATTCACTTTCATTAATTTTTTGCACCTCAATCCTAATATTATAAATTCGAATGCGGGTTTGTTACACCCTATCTTGATCGTAAATGTCGTTAAAGACGACTGAGAGATATAGTCCGCATATAAAAGACTATACTAACCAGCATGTAGTAAGGTCCTCCCCTCCTGTCGCAGAAGAGGCTCGAGCCCAACAGTAGGACGTATATGAGCGGAAATTATGATGAATGATATATAAATACATACAATATATAAAATATAACTTTTAAGAATTTTACATTTAATACAATGGCTATCCATAAGAATATTCACACGCTATATCCCAGTTATGACGGACTGAAAATAATTATCATTATTAATAATAAGTTTAATTAATTTTGAGCACTACGACTCTGCAGATGTAGGTAATTATTTCAGACTTTATTGCCGAATAATACGAAGTTTGTTAGCTTTTGTGATTTATATTATTATAATTATCCTGACAACTAATCTAATTAAAATCATAATCATTAATATAATTATTAATTGTTGCTTTGCTGTTACTATATCAACGTTAAGTAACCGTCGATGCTGGACATAATAGGAAATTTACATTATCTACCACTATTAGACTCCTATGTAGACAGGACGGTTATTCCACCCTTGACCCAATACGACTGTTGAGAAATCATATGCCATGTCAATTTAGATTCTCTTTGGATGCAACTAAAAAGTTATAATAAAGTTTTTCACGTTTTCCACTGCAACCTTGACCACTAGAGTTTAATTTCTTCTTCTTCCTTCCATATAAATATATCTTGAACTCGGGTGTACCGCGTAATGTTAGAAAAATTGACTCATCTTACCTGTTACCGTATACCAATCTCAACGTCACACCTTGGATTGGTATAGAATGTTAAGTCAAAGTTGAGGACGTTAATAATTTATAGTCTTGATTATACTAATAGGCTTAGGTTATTACTACTAGTCTGTTACTACTAGGATATTACTACTAGGATATTACTACTAGGACATTACTACTAGGTTATTACTGTTAGGCTATTACTGCTAGTATTATACTATTCCATTCGAATGATCAGTACCGGCAGTTATTCCTACAGATAATTAGATCTCGCGTCTCACTGACCAACTTAAATAATTACACATCTAAAACCGGTTGTTGTTAAAAGAGAGATGTTAATAAAAATAAAAGAACTGATACTACAATTGCTAGTCCGGAACTTAAAACTACCAAAAGAGTATAAATATAACTGTGAGAACTTTTATCATCTAAATTATGTGAACAACTAACTGACATCTATACGAACAACAAAGATGTACGGATGTGGACTTATTATATCGTTCTATATATATAAATATACCTCAAATTATGTCTATATTTCTGTCAGTGTGTAATCGTTTTTTTTTCATGCAATATCTTCTTCGATTTACAAGGATTTAATTAATATAAAAATATATATATAATATCTAAAAAAGTAATATATATATATATATATATATATATATATATATATATATATATATATAATAGAAATAAACAATGATGATTTGGTGAATTAAATAGGAATACATATATATTTTTCTGTATGATTTCTTATAGTAAGACATCAGATTAATATACTATATAATCTATGATAGATATTAAAAGGCCCTAAACAATATTTTCTTGCCAAGGGGTGACAGAGTATGAATACAACATCATACCTGGGGATGTCAAAGATAACTAAGAAATTATATTCCTTAGTATATAATATTTATGCAAGAGAAGTAAAACCCTATATCAATCGAAACTAATATCTTATTTAAAAAATACCTTTATAAAAATTGATTTCACGCGAGTGTATCCGCGCACACAAATAGCTTCTAATGTAATTGGTCTGATTCTCAGACTTTTTAACATATAATACGCGACCTAGTATATTATACAGTCACATAAGAAATACTGACCTGTGATTCTTGTGTCATAAATATACGTCTTCTGAACCGGAGGTCTGACGGGTAGGTAAAGTTCAAATCCTGATTATTACACTGCTATGATTTCTTACCTGTAGAAGTTGTAAAAGCCAGCTAACGCAACACTAGTTAAGTGGATAGCAGCATTCTCAGGAGAAACTCATAACACCATCATCATGGCTCTCTCTGAGGAGTCTTGGGAGATCTTGCCAACCCATATAGGAGCGACAGATGAAGATTACCCCTTCAGGTTTGTTTTATTTAGAACTCTTACCACACATTTCCACCATTGTAACTCATGTAAGCCAGACTCCATAATGGTCTCCATTGATAACGCCAAGATTTGATCCTCAGATAGCCTCGGAAAATGGTTTTAATTGTCTTGGGAACCGCAACGAATTTAATTATAAAAGTTAAACAGAAAAGTTAATAAAGTTTGATTCCACATCTAAAGCTTGATGCTATGCAATACAGGAAGCAAAATTGACTTGCTTATAAATAACAAGATGTAAAACTACAATAAGCGCAGCCGCACAGCGATACGAGAAAGCTTTACGGGGCCTATAGGTGATCTTTAAGATTGATTGCTATGTTATGGCAGAAACGCCTAAACGCACGGCAATTTTATTCAATTACTATAATATCCGAATAAAGTACTACTTTCAACGTGACTTGCAAACTGTCTAACATAAGGTCGCACTCGTTACACCAAAGATCGCAGTCCCATAGAATGTTATAGGCTGATTCTTCATACTTGTGTTCAAATATGAATCATAGACGTAATTGTTGTGGTCGGGTGTTTAAAAGAAAATAATTTACTTCTGAAGTTACCACGGCTAGTTATGAAGTAGATCCTTCCGATACTAACCACCTATCTCATCGACATACCGTCATTTTCCAGAATGTCACTCGCACGCAGTCGAGCTCACTACAGGGGACGAACTAATCTCCGGATTTTAACATTAAAAATAAATCTTAGGAAGTATTAGTAGCGACCAACCGCATGAATGGATTGAGGATTAGTCGGTCACCTGCAGAGAGGCTGATCACGTGAGAATGACGTCCTGGCAACACTGTTGTTGTTGCCGGGGCGTCTACTCCATGTTTGCTCGGTACCTACAAGGGTGACCCGCTTGAATGAGCAACTGATTACAAGGTTAAGTACCGGTAACCCGCTGTTTGACGCTAGAAAGGAGTATGCACTCGACAGTTTATGGAGTCACCCACCATCTCCTTGGACGGATCCGGCAGGATAAGCATAAGTAACATTTCATACAGTCTGTTTCCAAAGTCTCATTTTGCATCTGCAGTCTCAGTCTGCATTTTATAGTGAGATTTGGCTTGTTTACGTTACTTTTTATTGGTGGTAGGACCACACTGTAGACAGTCTGTTGTCTGCAGTCGCGGGCCAGTCCGTCCGGGGCAGTACCACACTCTCGCAGAAGATCGACGTTTGAGTAGTAGCAATTTTGCTGCTGCACTTCGTTCGGTGAGCGAGAGAGCCGGGAGCCCAACTTTCTGGGTGTGTTTGTGTGCGGCGGGTTTTGATGAGGCCTGAAACCTGCGGTGGTGAGGTCTTGGTCGGGGTATTGAGCGTGAGGGGCTGGCATGGTGTACAGGGAGACCCGATGGGAATGGTCACCACCGGCCACCTGCCGGTCAGCAGGGGACCCGAACCCAGGATTATCCTCCCTGGGAGGCTGTCCCACCAACCGGCGAAAATCCCGTTGGGTAGTCGTCGTGGCGGTGTGGGAAACCGGAGTGGACCTCGGCGGCTACGCACGGGGGGGCATCGGGGGCCCTTCCGTGCATCGTGTCAGCTCCTCACAAAACTCACTCCTCCTCGACCATGCACTATGCCCAGCCCATTTTTTTTTTTGTATCACCGAACTCCGTTGTACACATTCACACTCTCTTCCTCCTCTTCTTAAACAATAATTCATGGCCAAGAAAAATAAAAAGAGAACGTTTTCTACGGCGGTCCCCTTATCCACATTTGATGTGGATTTTTGCAATATCAGGGGTCTACATAGCAATCTCGACGCCGTCCACCATCACCTCGAGACGGCGCGGCCTGCCTTACTCTTTTTAACGGAGACGCAGATAGGTGCTCCGGATGACATTTCGTACCTAAATTACCCCGGCTACGAGTTGGAGCATACCTTCCGTCGTAAAGCCGGGGTGTGCGTATTCATCCGAGGTGATATCTGCTGTCGCCGCCTTCGGGCCTTCGAACATGGTGACTTGTCAATCCTGTGGCTACGCGTAGACTATGGAGGCCTTACCCGCATCTACGCATGCCTCTACAGGTCCCATGGCAGTGTTCCGGGGTCAATTCAATTATTTGAGAACGTCCAATGGGGGATTGACGAAATATTGGAGCAGTGTCCATCAGTGGAGGTGGTGGTTCTTGGAGACTTCAACGCTCATCATAAAGAGTGGCTGGGGTCCCGAACCACTGACCTCCAGGGTCGACATCTCTTCAATATGGTCTCGGCCTATGGTCTCTCACAACTGGTGACACAGACCACCCGTATCCCAGATATTGAGAGCCATGAGTCTTATTTACTGGATCTTCTGCTGACTACACACCAGCACGGATATCAGGTAGTGGTTGAAGCCCCTCTTGGATCTTCTGACCACTGCTTGGTTCGTAGCAGTGCCCCTGTTGTAAGGCCTAGTCGTCCTAAGGCGACTGGGACTCGCGGAGTCTGGCAATATAAGTCAGCAGATTGGGATGGACTCCGCGAGTTTTATGCATCCTACCCATGGAAGCGGCTTTGCTTCGCCTCTGGGGACCCTGGCATCTGTGCGAACTGCGTTACCGAAACGGTTATTACGGGGATGGAATTATTCATCCCCAACACCAAAATACCCGTCGATGGCCGCAGCCGACTCTGGTTTAACAAAACCTGCAGGACGGCTGCATGCCAGAAACAGTCCGCATATCGGGCCTGGAATAGGGCCAAAAAATGCCAGGACTCGAACGCCAAAGAGGTGAAGCGGAAATTTAACGCCGCTTCTAGATCTAGTAAGAAGGCTATTGCCAGAGCAAAGGCGGAACATGTTGCCAGAATTGGCGAGCGATTGCAAAGCTATCCCGCTGGGAGTCGTGCATTCTGGTCGCTCGCCAAGGCTGCCCAAGGCAACTTCTGCCAGCCCAATCTCCCACCACTGCAAAAACACGATGGTAGTCTGGCCCACAGCGCAAAGGATAAGGCCGATCTTCCAGGTCAATTCTTTGCCTGTAACTCGACTTTGGATGCCGGAGCTGCCACACCACCTACTATCCCACGGTGTGAAAGCTCACTGCCCGAAATCCGCATCACGCAGCGAGCGGTTAGGCGGGAGCTGCGGCTTTTAGACGTCCATAAGTCGAGTGGACCGGATGGCATCCCTGCAGTGGTACTAAAGACGTGCGCCCCTGAATTGACTCCCATCCTCACGCGCCTATACCGACTTTCCTACGCTACTAATAGGGTTCCGTCTTCGTGGAAGGTAGCCCATGTCCACCCGATCCCTAAAAAGGGAGACCGGTCTGACCCATCGAATTACAGGCCAATTGCGATAACATCCTTGCTCTCCAAGATAATGGAGAAGGTTATAAACCGCCAGCTTCTGCAGTACCTTGAGGATCGCCAGCTTATCAGTGATCGCCAATACAGCTTTCGTCATGGTCGGTCGGCTGGTGATCTTCTTGTGTACCTCACACACCGTTGGGCAGAGGCCTTGGAGGGCAAGGTTGAGGCGCTGGCGTTCAGCCTAGATATCGCAAAGGCGTTCGATAGGGTCTGGCAGGCACTTCTATCGAAGCTACCATCATACGGAATCCCCGAGGGACTCTGTAATTGGATCGCCAGCTTTTTGGATGGTCGGAGCATAAAAGTCGTCATAGATGGCTCCTGCTCCGATACCATGACCATTAATGCTGGTGTACCACAAGGCTCGGTGCTTTCCCCAACGTTGTTTATCCTGCATATCAATGACATGCTCTCTATCGAAAGTATGCGTTGCTATGCGGATGACAGCACGGGTGATGAGCGGTACACTGAGCAACGGAATATCCCTCGGAGTACTCAGGAAAGAAGGGTTCAACTTGTGTCTGAAGTCGAGCGCTCTCTGGGGCGGGCCTCGGAATGGGGTGAACGGAACCTAGTCCAGTTCAACCCCACAAAACACAAGTTTGCGCGTTCACTGCAAAGAAGGACCCATTTGTCATAGCGCCACAGTTCCAAGGAGTAACTCTCCCAATTTCTGAGAGTATTGGGATTCTCGGCGTCAAAATATCGAGCAAAGTCCAGTTTGGGAGTCATTTGGAGGACAAAGCCAAATTGGCAAGCAAAAAGTTGGGTGTCCTGAACAGAACCAGGCGGTACTTCACACCGAGACAGCGTCTTGTGCTATACAAAGCACAAGTTCGTCCTCATGTGGAGTACTGCTCACATCTCTGGGCAGGTGCGCCCAAATATCAGCTAGACCCACTTGACTCCCTGCAAAGACGGGCTGTTCGAATCGTCGGGGATCCCAATCTTACGAACAGATTGGAGTCGCTGGAGCAGCGGAGAGACTTTGGGTCACTCTGTGTGCTCTACCGACTTTTTCACGGGGAGTGCTCCGAGGAACTGTTTGACTTGGTACCACCGTCACCATTCTACCAACGTACCACTCGACATCGTAGCAGGGTTCATCCATTTCACTTGGAAACGTTATGGTCTTCAACTGTATATTTCCAGCGATCATTTCTCCCACGTACGTGCAAGCTCTGGAATGAACTACCTGCTGCTGTGTTTCCCGAGCGCTATGACATGTCCTTCTTTAAACGAGGTTTAAGAAGAGTATTTCCTTCACGGTAGGCAGCGGCCTAGCTGTGCCCCTGGTATTGCAAAGGTCCATGTGCAGCAGTTTCACTTACCATCAGGTGTTCGTTTGCCACCGTTGGCAATAAAAAAAAAAAAAAAACTTGAATGGCACTAAAATTCATACCCCAGTAGTGACAATGCCCAATTTAATGGAACGTATAAACATTTCAGCTCATATACGCCACGCTATTGGGCTCAAATGTCCTCCACAATAGGACGCAGACTGACCTACTCCTCGCTAGTGAGACGGGCTAATATAACACCCTCATTCATCTTTTATAATACCACGGGTAAGATAGAGTGGTAGTGGTGAATTACATCATACAAAAAAAGGGGAAGGAATTTTTAATTAAATCCATCTTGTTTCAATAACATCTACATGTTTAATACCATCCAATGGTAAACTTCGAGCATAATCTGGGTCTGCGATTAGTTACAAGTTGTTACTATAGGAAGTTCTACTTATATACTTATACCTTGTAAAACAAGTGTGAAGATGCGAACCTGTTGAAAACCACGTATGAACTCATCCAATGTTATGTAACGATACGGTTCGTAAGCGCACGTGGCTTGAAGCGCAACTAAGTGCGCTAATCCGTAAAATAATTTTCATTTGGTAATATAAGGAATAAGTTGGTCATAATTCTTTATGAATGCATCGATATGTATAGAATTGGGACGGGCTTACAAAAGAAAAATCGCAGTGCCTAAAAATAAAGATTGGCTTTAATTCCTACTGAGTTCATTTCAGCTCAAATACGTCCCACTACTTGGACTCGAGCCTCCTCTTAAATAGGAGTGAAATCGACCTAATATACCACGCTGGTCAAACGGGTTGGTACCCTGTACCATTTATTTTGAATTTTCCTTCTCTTGCATAGATATTAATATGTATTATACCCCTTAAACGTCGTTTACGACATCCACGGGCAAGGTAAACCACCACATGGTCTTTTTACTCCGTCACCACATGAAAAGAAAGGTTACTCCAGTAATTTCTATGTCTATAGATAGACTCTTATTTATTGATAATTTGATATTTGAATAGCCGTACAATGGTACACAAAATTAAATTTGTAATTAGCTGTGCAATGATGTAATGGTGTCAGTATTAAGCTTTTATGTAATAGGTGTATTTATCTTGCAGGATAATTACCCATGTGATCCAAAAATAGCTGATATATTATGATCAATTTTAAAACGGTTAACTGCTTTTATGCCTGAATTAAATACATATTACCAGTCCGGTTTCCGTTTGGTGACGGAATAAGAATACAATTCACCATTCCCTATCTTGCCCTTGGATATTGTAGAAGAGTACTAAGGTATATAATATGCATATACCGTCTATACAAGAGAAGGAAAACTCGAAATAATAAAACCCTATGCCAACTTGTCTGACCAGCGTGGTATAGTAGGACCATATCCTTACTATTATAGAGAAGGCTTGAGCCCAATAGTGGGACGTATATGATCCGAGATGATAAAGTCCAAATGAAAGAATTTTATATGATTTGACAAAACTATAAAAAAGCTAAGAGAGAAGCGAGTGTTCTTATTGTAAATTTTAATACTATCAAAAACACAACTTGTAAAAAAAGCCAAGCCTCGCAACTGAGTTCTTCTACCATAAAAAGTTGTGAGATCGATGTTATACCAAGTCGGTTAACTCATTCAATTCCTGCTTAAGGGACCTTTCTTCTTAAGTTATTACGTAAATAGCTAACCTAACAACTTCTTATAGTGACTATATCAATATTAAAGACCTTTAAATAAACAGAATGATTTGGCAATGTTCTCTGTGTGACTGTTCTCCTGCAAGTGTTGCTAAAAACGACTAACAATAAGAGCTTTATGGGCCTAGGCTCATTTCATACAGGCTGGTCAATAATTAAATTCCCAAAAAGAGTTGATGTCAGGTAATTACGCCCCATAAAACTAATGCAAAAACTTTTGCAATACGTAAGGTTTATACCTGAAGAATATCTATTGCATCGATCCCAAATCATTCGGACAAGAGCGTAATAATGATGATCAACAATGAATAACTAAGCCATTATTTACATGCATCTATGATATTTATTTGCCAACTCTTTTCGACAACAACAAGAACACGGAGATCTCAAGTTTATTATCACATATTTATTGTAAATAAAAAGAGAAAGTCCAACAAAATGTCTAATTCAATAAAACATGACGATTTATATCGCTAAAATAATTTATCCATTCTAAACTTTCCAGGTAAATTAATATGCATCTGCATATGAACATTTACAAGGCGTTTTGATTCTTGCTTTATACAAAATAAGACACATAATATATTTTTGTTTTTATTCTTGTGCGTGCAATTATATAAACTTACTGTAATCTTTCAAGCAGCTTAAGTTCATTGAATGTTATTAATTAAATAAACCTTTTTTTATCAATATGTTTTATATTTATATACACACTCACTCTCTCACACACACACACACACACACACACACACACACACACACACACACACACACACACACACACACACACACACACACACACACACATACAACGCAGGCAAATATTCATGTACGCACACACACGTATCTATAGAAACACCCACACACACAACAATTATCCCAAGTTCAGAAAGCCACTTTGTTCATGTTGCTTATTATTTCTGAAATTAAATGCAGCTCTGATTCTCAAGATACAGGCTACGGCCTAGTTTGAGAGTCGAAACTTAGTTTACTAAAATAATGTTAATATAGGCATAATCTTAAGAACACATTTTTGGTAAACAGCAATTGTAAAACAACTTGGTAAATAAGTATATTATTATTTTTTTCTGATCTTATTTTTAGATATCTTGTACACAAATAGATATTTCTTCTTCATAACATTGAAGCAAATAACAGTAGTTAAAAATTTAAACCTCGAAATGAACCTTTATATACTCCCTCTTTTTTTTTATGGTAAGCGCACTCGCCGTCTAGCTCTGTCCGGGACAACGGAAGGGTGGTGTGTGGCCCCACAACTCATCGTGGCTCGTCGCCTTCGTTGTTGGGTCGACCACCAGTACCGAGTTACTTGTACTCCGTAGTCGGCATATTACTCCCTCTGGCCAAAGCACCAAGCCCATTTTTAATTCCAACAATACTTGAAAGAGGAGCAAAAAATTAAGAGAATTAGAGTTTATAACAAAATAATCTTATATCTTTAAACGAGCAATTCTTGTATATATATATAATCTGAATCTCGGCAACGGCGCCAACGATTTTCATGAAATTAAGTATACAGGGGATTTCGGTCTAGCTAGGTTTTATTTATAGAAAATGTTGTTTTGTCGGTGTTTTAGCTAATCAATACAATGACATAAAATTTCATTAGAATAAGAATTTAAATTTAGCCGTCACCGTCAAGAGTGACAATAGCTCAGTTGGGAAGTTGTCCAGTCGCATTCAAACTGCGTGAGATCGAATCTCGGTTATTCAGTCTTTTAATTGTTGATATTTTTTTCATTATTTCATCATTTTTAGTTATTTATAAATATATATCCTAAATATGTTCGTTAAAAATATCATTTACTTATAAAAAAAAAAAATTATACCCGACCGGTCCGGTCAACCAGATATTAATATAAAAATACCTACCATGACAGACATTGATAAAATGTGATGCGCCCTTTTAATGCTTATGTTAAAGGCAGAATTATATAAGTAGTTGAAATTAGTATAACTTTCCTTGCACAGGGAAATAAGCACGCATAATATGTAAAAGTATAATTAATAATGCTTGTATAATTAATCATTGAACATTGCACAGTCTGTTGTGAGGCAATTTACGTAAATTAAATTAGGCATATTGCATAATTGAAGAGTGAAACTACTATTTACTTAAATTTGAATGAATTGCAAAAGTTAATTTATGTAGTTACTGGTCACTAAATTCATTATTAAAATGTTTGCCCAAAATGCTAATCGTTAGCAAATACCCTTTGGCGGTAAGTGTAAGCAGTACAATTTTAATAAAGACGAAGCTTTTGCAAGGTGATGGTGTCAACTTTATTATTCATTGTTACGATGAATATGAACTGTCGGAGAGTCTCTAATAATAAGCGATACGAAAAGAAAATAGAAAACCTTATACTAACTACTTTTAGAATAATAACGTATTGCATCGGTACTTAAGCGATCAAAAACATGAAGCCAAAAATACTACATGCGCGCAGGCGATTACACACGTACCTACACACGTACACCACTGTACAAATTATGAAATCAAATTTGTTTTTTTATTAACATTAATCGTCGGAATACTTTTAAAAGTAATGTTGATATACTTTTTATGTTTTTTAAATGTGTTGTGACACCATTTGAATGCACAAACCATCGTAATTACCTATTTATTTTTTAAGAGTTGCGTACGTACGTGCAGTATAGTGACCTTGTACACTTCGGAACGGTCCGGCGTAAGCTCCATTAGGCTCCAATTTAGATGCTTCATTTTTTGTGCGTGGACTTACCTTCTATACGTTATTATTCTAAGCTTACTACCCTACATATCTCATCATCAGCATCATCATCATCATCGCAGCCCACATACGTCCCACTTTTGGGTTCAGGCCTCCTCCATAATGGGAGGGAACGAACTACTATACCATGCTGGTCAGACATGTTGGTACAAGGTTTCTTTTCGAGTTTTCCTTCTCTTACACAGATGTTATGTGCATATTATATCCCTTAGTCGTCTTTTACGACGTCCACGGGCAAGAGAGGGAGTGGTGAATTGTATTCTTACTGCGTCTCTACACGGAACCTACCCATTTAATTATATAAAAATTCAACAGACACTAACTTGTCAAGAGACCCGATGACTGTCAATGAATCGCTTTATAAATAACACAAAGCGTATCAATTGAACTACTTTACTTTTAAGACTTCTTGACAATGGCCAATAATAGTGACCGATATAAAATAGACATAAATACAATGATTTCTAATATTTGCACGAGTATTAGATACACGAACTAAATATAGTATGAAAAGAAAGTAAAGCTCAATTACTAAAATTGAAGTCACTATAAGCAAAACGTATTCAAATTTCTACTCCAATAATATAAATTGTATTTTGGTTGGATGGCTTCTTTTATAAACAGAATTTCTATTAAATCTTGGAAAAAGGAGAGAGGCGTAAACTATATCAAAGTATGCAAGAATGCCGGTAAAAATATTACGTCGTTGGTTTTTATTTAGCCAATCTATATATAGTTAAGAGACCATAAGACAAAGAAAACTCTATACCGTTTCACCAGTGTGGTATTAGGTCAATTTCCCTCCCTTTGCGGAGAAAGCTCAAGCCAGGAGTGAGATGTTTATGAGCTGAGTTGTGAATGAATGCTATAACAATATTTTGAATTACATACTCAATAAAAGTATCGTTGAAGTAAAGATCTGCAAACATAATCGATAAAAGTCTTCCAATTAAATTATTAAAATCTTTGAAGTTTAAGACATGATTATCACCAAGCCTAACGTTGCATATGGATATCATAAAACTGGTGAAGAACTCTAATACTGTTTTGGTTCAATTTCACGTTATGCCGTGAGGTCAAGAGTTAGCATCGGCCTTTGAACTTCGCCATAACCTTATGAAACATAGTTTGTCGATCATCATCTCAGCTCATATATGTTCTATTATTGGCCTCTAGATTCCTCTACAATTAAAGGGAAATTGACCAACTATACCACATTGGATAGAAGGGTTATTATTGAGTAGCGTTTCATTTCAAGATTTGACTCTCTTCTATAGATCACTTAATCATCTTTTACGTCACTCACGGCTAAGGTAGAAGGTGGTAAACTGTAATAATATTCCGTCACAACACGAATTTCTTTTTACAATTCATATCAATTTAAAATTAAAAAGGTTACCAACCAACGATGCGAACGTGCGTCGTGCGAACGAACATGTGATCGCCACGCTTTTTATGCGGGTTGGTGATCGGTTAGCATCTATGTTACAAATGTCCCAAAAGGGTATTTCTACTCATTGCACTAATGATTCCTTAGCATGTCAAATCCCATGGTAATATAAGGCGTGATATCACATTATTCTTAACTTCTAACCAGTTGGGAAAGTCCAAACATTGTCACTGAGAAAATGAATCGTCAAATAGAATTCTGCAACATTGTTATAAATCATACAAAAACTATAAATCTTCACTAATAAATTATGCAGGCCTCGTGTAATAGTGAAACTTATATGGCCCATAAATTTACTTCACAACTTCTGCCAATTTAAATCATTATATTTAATTTGTTGACGTTGTTTCTACCTAATCTGGTTTTTTTATCAGTCTCTCTATGACAAGTACTTAAGAATTCTACTACTGCTTTAAAGCCACGTGATCTTTCGTATCCCCGTTTTGTGGTCAACCCTCCTTCATAATGGAATGGAAATTAACCTACTATACTACAGTGATCAGGCAAATTGATTTTAAATTCGATATCGTGCTTTGCTTATCCTACATAGATGTTATCTGCATGGGATATCCCTTAGGCGTCTTTTACGATACCCAATGTCATGTCCTTCTTTAATCGACGTTTAAGAAGAGCATTTACTTCACGGTAGGCAACGGCCTGGCTGTGCCCCTGGTATTGCAAAGGTCCATGTGCGGCAGTATTACTTACCATCAGGTGTGCTACCTGCTCGTTTGTCACCATCGGCAGTAAAAAAAAAAGAAAGGTCTTACTCCGTCACCACACGGACCACCGCGCACAGTGCTGAACCTGCAGCAATTTAACACCACCTATAAGAAAATTTACATTAGAATCCTACGCTTCATGGGCCTTACTAGGAACCCCGTGACAATATATAATAAATGACTTTTTTTTTTGATGGACTAGGGTCAACGTACCCGCCGCCCGGCTCCATCCGGGGCGACAGAGCGGCGGCGCGCGACCCCGTAACCCACCCGTGGTACGTCGCCTTCGTCTTTGGGCCGACCATCGGTGCAGGGTGACTTGTCTTCAGTGGTCGGCCCGACGGAATACCCCTGCGGAATACCCTCTCCTCTTAAGGTGCACGGGGGGGACGTCGGTCGTCGCGGTCGGCCTCTCGGCGGCTGACGGACTAATTCCCTAGTCCAGTCACCTGCAGTAATTGACATCAATGGTGAACATCTACAGTGCCAAATAGCCTTGACAAATAATAGCTTATAGTTGCTATTGTTGATCTGTGATAAGTTGGATTAAAAAGTAAAAATATTAATTTCTCAGTTATTATTAACTTAGCAAGTTAAAATTTAAGTATTATACAAACAAAAAATTTAACTTAAACATTTTTTTTTTGGAGACAGGCTATAGTGTAATCACATCCCGCCCGTTCCGCCTGGGACGACAAAGGGAACGTCGGACGACCCCATAACCTGCCGGGCTCTTAAGCATAATAACAAACAAATACTTAAAATGAATCATAACTAACATTGCCGAGCTTTTGACAAATACTAATAAGTTTTATGTTATTGTTATTTTACGCTAAAGACGAACTAATAGTTAATGTCTAGGACGTCTTGGATGGATCCTGGAGTTTGAACCTTCTCAGCAAAATTACAACCTCTCCCCAAATCTGATCGACTATGTTTTTCACAGAGTATTGTAAAGAATTGCCGCAGATTTCAAAGTTCTCAACTAAAAACGACCATCAACCTAGACGGGATTGAACTAAACGAGTAAAGAACTATAATATGCAAACAAGATCTATGCGAGGAAAAGAAAACTCGAAAGCCTGTATCAACACGTCTGACCAGCGTGGTATAGTAGGTCAATTGCCCCTCCACTGCTCACCAGGCGTGCGCCCAGCAGTGGAACGTATATCAGCTGTGATGAATGATGAATGAATGAAAGGCATTTACCATATTAATAGTCATTAATATGGTAAAATATGTTTGAATATGGGTTTTTAATAAGACAAAGCAGGTTTTTAAACTACTATTTTTATTGACTACCATTCCATCGCTAATATCCCTTAAAAGCTGTGCAGCTAAGCTGTCATAAAGCCGTTTTTAAAACTTAATTAAAATTTGTCGTACAATAATAATTTAATACAATTCACCACCCTCTTTTACCCATGGGTGTCGTAAAAGACAACTAAAGGATACTTATAACATCTACGCGAAAGAAGGAAAACTTGAAACCCCCTCTTACTTTGGAGGAGGCTTGAGCCCAACAGTGGGACATATTTATGATGATAATAATTTTAATTCTACGATTATGACTAAGAGTTGTTTATTCTAATATCAAAGATAACTGCACAAATGGCGTAGTGGTTAAGATAGCGACTTACAACGCCAGTGTCGGGGGCTCGAGTCCCACGCGGGACAACACTTTGTGTGATGCACAACTTGTTGTTCTGAGTTTGGATGTAATTTGTGTCCGTTAATTATATGTTTGTAAAGTTCCCAGCAATACAAGGATTATTTCCTTAGTGCATGGTAGTCTTACAATTATTATTATTCAAAAAAAAGATAAATAAATTGCATATACAATCCATCGATAAATAACGAAAACTAATGTTGCTATTTATACTATCACCATGAGGAGACATTTAACGATATGTTTGGACGTGGAAATTATCATATTTGTACCTACCGTCTTTAGGTCTATGGTATCTTATGCAATATCGTGTCAGTTCCTCATTCTTTAGCAATATGTTTATTTTATTGTTATTATATAATCCTAATAGGCGTTTATAATTTTACATCCGTCAACGCGTAAAGTTATAAAAGTAATCACCGTAATTTTATATCGTCAAGTAGGCTTACTTAATGTAGGTAAAGATTTCATATTGGTTTTCGTAATTTCTAGTGGTCAGCTAGTAACCTCGTTTAGTTGTCATTTAGTTGCAAAGTTTTTGAGAAGTTATATAGATGTCACATATATTCTTCAAATACGCTTATTTGCCATCATGACAAGACATATTGTTGAGTAGTGCATTGCATGTTAACTAATAACTATTTTAATTTCAAAATATTCACATGTTTATAACTAACTGTCGTCTAAGCTTACACACGTTCACTGTTGTGACCGAGTCTGCTCAACATTGGAAAGAAAATAAACCTATTATACCACGATAGTCAGACTGGCATTGCATTTAAAATTCTCGATATTTTATTATCGACTACATTTTGTAAACATTTTTTTAAGGCCCTTCATACAGAAATAATCATTGTATTGGGGAGGACTTTACAAACATATACATAATTTAACAAACATGAATTAGATCCTGATTCAGAACAATAATTTGTGGATTGCACAAATTATTGTCCTGCGGAAATCCAAGACGCCACGGTATGTCGGTATCTTAGCCATCTGTGTAATCAGATACAGACCTTATTGCCTTACTAATAATATAAATGCGAAAGTAACTCTGACTGTCTGTCTGTCTGTTACGCTTTCACGTCTAAACCACTGAACTAGGGATGTGACTTGGAGGGATTAAAAATAAATAATCGATTATAAAATAATCGATTTTTCTCCCAACAGGATTATGATGACCTTTTTTTATGAAATGTGAGCTTTATTTTCTAATATAGTATAAAACAATCGTGATGACCTTTTTTTTTAGGAAATCTGGCAATAAATAATCGATTAATTTCGATCGAATTTCGAATAATAAAAAATCGATTAATAATCGATTTTTATTATTTTGATAATCGATTGTAAAAATCGATTATTAATCGATTATTTTTTTGTAATAATCGATTATTATAAAAATCGATTATTTTTCACATCCCTACACTGAACCGATTTTGATGAAATGTGGTACAAAGATGGACTAAAGCCTGAGAAAGGACATAGGCTACTTTTTAACAAGAACAAATGGGTATAAGGGGTTGAAATAGGGGATGACATTTTGTATGGAAATTCGTCATTTTCGATGATAGAACCGTGAATCTTTGCATTAAGGCACTTGATAATAAATAAATGAATATTTGTTCTAGCGTTTTGGCAATTTCACTTACATGGGGATGAAACTCAACCTCCATAAGACCAAAGAACATACAGCCGAAACCACTCGACCTAGAAATGTAATTTTTTTACACCTTCGTATTTCTTGGGGTACACGAGCACTAGTAAAAGATTTTTGGAAAATCAACCCTTTAAATGGGTGAAAAGTGTATAGCCAAAACTAATGGGATTAGCAACGTGAAACTTTGTTTGCGATTCGCTTTCTTTTGTTGTAAGAGAGCTCATAGAAATTATCATTTGAAATTCCACCCCCAAAGGGGGTGAACAATGTATAGCCGAAATCATTGCTACTTGTACCAGTGCTACTTGATATATCTGGGTTATATTCGATGAATTACTATTATCAAGATTATTGCAATGGGCTTCATAACATTAAGAGTTTATGCTCTCAATTTTTATTACTAATATCAACTCAATTTTAATTACTCATTTCAACACATAGTTTATTAATATATACTGCTGTGTTAATACACAACGTAACTATAATAAACAACGTAACTTATCTAACATATATACATACACACAAACACACAGACACAATCATCCCGCAATCTATATGCATTATAAACTTTAAAGAGTCTTTTTGAATGCTAATCATCATCATTGCAGCCCACATACATCCCACTGTTGGGCTCGGGCCTCCTTCACAATGAGAGGGAATTTGACCTACTATACCATGCTGATCAAACATATTGGTATAGAATTTTATTTCAAGTTTTCCTTCTCTTGTACGTATCTTATCTTATATATCACTTGGTCGTCTTTTACGACATCCACGAGCACGATAGGTAGAGGTGAATTGTATTCTTACTCCATCACCACACGGAAAACGCTAATAATCTCAGGCATTCCTCATTATCATTATCTTCACAGCACTATATCTGCATACCACTACTGCCGTCGAGCCTCCTTCGTAATTGAAGGAAAATTGACCTACTATATCAATTTGAGATAAGATTTTATTTCGAGATTTCCTTCCCTTTCATAAATTTTATCTGTAATAATCACTACAGCGACACCTACGAATACTACCAACCGTTGTTTACTCATGGGTATCGTAAAAGACACCTAACGCAATCGCACGTTCCAAGCATCTCCACTTCCAGATCCTTCTTAGCAGTCCTGGTCAACAGGTACGCTGCCTCCGTTGCCACTGAGCGGTATCGGGCTATTACTCTGACCGCCATGGCTCTCTATGATCACTACAAGGAATCCTTAAGATTGACGGACAGAGACTGCCCATACTGGTGCGCTGTATAGACCGGACCACTCCCATGTACAGCCTTCGACACATGGCGAAGCAACTTTCAGAGCTAGTTATCACATATCAACCCATGTACGTCCCACTACTGGGCTCTAACCTCCTCCACATCGAGAGGGAAATAGACCTACTATACCATACTGGTCAAACGGGTATGGGGTTTTATTTCGAGTTTTCCTTCTCTTGCACAGTTGTTATATACACAAAATAGTCGCTTTTTACGATACCCATGGGCAAAAGTGGGGGTGGTGAATTATATTCTTACTCCATCACCACATGGATAGGAGGGAAATTGATCTACTATACCACGCCAGTCAGATATGTTGGTATAGGGTTTTGTTTCGAGATTTCCTTCTTTCATAGATATTATATGCATTTTTCATGTGGTGACAGAGTAAGAATACAATTCACCACTCCCTCTCTTACCAGTGGGTGTCGTAAAAGACGACTAAGGATATATTACGCATATGAAATCTATGCAAGAGATGGAAAACTTGAAACAAAGCCCTATACCAACCTGTCTGGCCAGCATGGTATAGTATAGTCAATTTCCCTCCTATTATGGAGGAGGCTCAAGCCCTGTGGGACGTATATGAGCCGAAATGATGAATGATGATGGTATGCATATTATATCCCTTAGTCGTTTTTTATAACACCCACGGGCAAGAAAGGGGTATCTAATTATATTCTTACTTCGTCAACATACAATAAACTGTCGCTCATGAAGCTTTGCCATGCAGCAGAAGACTACCCCCTCGGTGGGCAATCGTATACTTATTCCGTGACCACGCGGAATATCACATTTCGTTCAACATGCATGAATTTGAGTGTAAAAGCCGCGGATAGCAATGAAATATTTATAAGTGTTTATACGATCTCACTTTATTGTCACACACCACGCATCTTATGTAATAGTCAATTTACACTGTAGTTATTTACAAAGGGAAATTTATAATGTGTAGCTTATTAATCTGTTGTTAGTATATTTACATAGCCAGATTAAAATATGACGGAAGTAGATTTAGAGAAATTTTAAAAATAAACGAATCACTCTATACACATAAATTACATGTATTTCTTTGGTAAGTGAATGAGAACTTTATTTTCGGATTATACCAAAATTAAGGATTCATTATCATTATCATAGCGCATCATAGCGCTTTCACGCTTAAACTACCGAACGAAACCAATAGAAAGCTATATAATATCAGGGAGTAACATAAGCTATATTTTATCCCGGTGTTCCCACGAAAACGGGAATTACGCGGGTCAGGCGACTGAAACTGAAGCGAAGCGAGGGCGGATTGGTAGTAGGTATATAAAGTATAGGTAGGTTTCCTGTGGTGACGGAGTAAGAATACAATTTACCATCTTGCCCTAGGTGTCGTAAAAGACGACTAAAGGATGTAATATGCAGATAAAATCAATGCGAGGGCAGGCAAACTCGAAATAAAACCATATGCCTACACGTCTGACCAGAGTGGTATATTTGGTTAAATTCGCTTTTATAAAAGAGGAGTCCCAAACCCAACAGTGGGACATATGTGGGCTGAAATGATGATGATAGGTACATATGTGAGTAATTACTATGACTATTATTTATTAAAAAAGGCATGCAAACCCAAATGATTTTAATGATTTCTGATGTTTACGCGAGTATTACACATTGTAAATAAAACTAAGGATTTTATTCGATCACTTTGCAGCGGTCAGTCTGCCTGTGACCATAAACACTGCAAAGTTTTCGAAACGTCGGGCAATCAAAAATCAAATACAAGCGTACACGGGCTGCTATGATGATAGCAGCCCACATACTGTTAGGCTCGGGCCTCCTCCACAATAGGAGGGAAAATGACCTTACTATACCATGCTGCTCAGACAGGTTTGTTTAGGGTTTTGTTTCGCGTGCATAGATTTTATATGCATATTATATCCCTCAGTCGTCTCTTACGATATTGATGGGCAAGATAGGGAGTGGTGAATTGTATTCTTACTCCGTCACCAGACGGAATTAAGAATTATACAAGAATAATTTGCACTGGGTATTGTTACGAGTACAAGTTTTTCTTTTCTTCCAAATGTGACTATGTCTACTTAAGTGTCAAAGTCTTCCCTTACAACATCTCTAGGAAAGGAACGTAGTGATGACCAATTAAATATTTTAGCTGATACATTTTGAATTATGTCCTTCAAAATATGTTTCTTTAATTTAAATCATTTGTAGATTGTAAAACTACGAATTTTATAACGCTTGTATTTGATTTTTGATTGCCCGACGTTTCGAAAACTTTGCAGTGTTTATGGTCACAGGCAGACTGACCGCTGCAAAGTGATCGAATAAAATCCTTAGTTTTATTTACAATGTGTAATACTCGCGTAAACATCAGAAATCATTAAAATCATTTGGGTTTGCATGCCTTTTTTAATAAATAATAGTCATAGTAATTACTCACATATGTACCTATCATCATCATTTCAGCCCACATATGTCCCACTGTTGGGTTTGGGACTCCTCTTTTATAAAAGCGAATTTAACCAAATATACCACTCTGGTCAGACGTGTAGGCATATGGTTTTATTTCGAGTTTGCCTGCCCTCGCATTGATTTTATCTGCATATTACATCCTTTAGTCGTCTTTTACGACACCTAGGGCAAGATGGTAAATTGTATTCTTACTCCGTCACCACAGGAAACCTACCTATACTTTATATACCTACTACCAATCCGCCCTCGCTTCGCTTCAGTTTCAGTCGCCTGACCCGCGTAATTCCCGTTTTCGTGGGAACACCGGGATAAAATATAGCTTATGTTACTCCCTGATATTATATAGCTTTCTATTGGTTTCGTTCGGTAGTTTAAGCGTGAAAGCGTAACAAACCAACTAACTTACTTTGGCATTTATAATATTAGTAAGGATACTATTCATTTTCCTCCAAAAATTTATTGTAAAGTAAACGAACTATGTATACGAAACGTATAGATAGGGGCATAATAGTATATTGCAACACAAAAAACTTCTCTGACAAAATCAACGTCGTCTATTTACCTCGTTACATAATGTTACGATATATTTTATGCTCTTGTTAGAGGAAGCGTGGATTTTATGGCTCATACGTGAATATCTATGCAAGACAACATTACAAATAGGTATGTACATGTAATCGCTATTCTTGCTCACCAAGAATTTAGCAATAAATATAAATGAGCTCTGACATCTGCGGTATGCGATCGATTATTATCTGATGAACACATGGCAAAGTGGTTAAGATACTGACCTACCGTGCCATTGTTATGGGTTCGAATCTCACACAGGACAGCACTTTGTACCTGCGCCTGATGCCACCCGAGCCGAGGCCGTGAGTGACTGAACCGGGGGTTTGGTCCGTCACTAGCAGAGAGGCGATCGCACGACGGCGACCGACCTCCTCGAGGGGTGACGTCGAGCGAGGAGGAAAGGATGACTGATCACTGAAGACAAGGAACTCTGCACCGTTGTTCGGCCCAACAACGAAGGCGACGTGCCACGGGTGAGTCATGGGGCCATGCGCCGCCCCTCCGTCGCCCTGGATGGAGCCGGGCGGTGGGTGCACCGACCAAGGCCCACTACAAAAAAAAAATAGTCATTCTGAATCTGGATGTAATTTGTGTCAATTATATGGTTTTTAAGTCTCCCGCAACACAAGGGTTATTTCCTTAGTGCAAGGTATTGCCTATTTATAAAAAAAAAAATCTAAGAAATCTTTTTTATTCGTCAGAACATAGATTCGTGAGTTATTGTTCAATTCTCTCGTAATATAA
Source organism: Lymantria dispar (assembly GCA_032191425.1). Classification (NCBI taxonomy): domain Eukaryota; kingdom Metazoa; phylum Arthropoda; class Insecta; order Lepidoptera; family Erebidae; genus Lymantria; species Lymantria dispar. Next base: position 12,062,089 of record CM063454.1, on the reverse strand, counting down.
ACACGTAATTAGTGGAATTCTAAACAATTACGATTAACATTGTTATCTAATTATAAAATGCCCACTACAGAAAGAGATATTCTTTAAAAATAATTATGATGATTGATTGAACATGATCACGATTCAATTTAATAATGCTCAATGTTCATAACTACACAATAGGGTACAAAAGATTCAATAACAGCAACACTTTCAAATCTCTATACGCTCGTAATAAAGTTTAGTGTATAATTAATTGTGATAATTGTGTCCATCTTGTAATCGCCTCAGAACACAATATTAACTCTGTTTCTTATTCGTTATATCGTAAGAGACAACTAAAAGATGTAATACAATATGTAATGTAGATATACTTATAACTTCTCTATAATACAGACCACTAAGATGGTGTAGTCGTAGGACCTTTTTTTGGAGCAGATTATGGTAAAGGGTGGCGTGCGGTCCCATACCCTAACGTATTCCCTCACCATTGCGTTTGGGCCCTGCACTATTACTTCGGTACTTCTTGTTTATTGATTTTTAGAGGATCGTACCAAGATACCGCAGTTTCGATTCCGATGACAAATAATACTTTGGGCGATCCACAAATTAGTGTTCAGAGTCCAAGTGTACTTTGTTTTATTTAAATTAGTTCTTTAGCGGGGATCTTCTAAAAAATCGAAAGTGTATACATTACCCTAATTTGCCTCTTTTTCGTTTTGTACTTTATTTTGCTCTATCCGTCAAGCCTTTTGAATTGTAAAAGGCTATCAATTGCCGTCAGTTTTAGTTTCAGGCATAGAATATGCAAAAGTGACCCTTTTTGGCTATAGTCCGGTCACATCCCATTCGAACCATAGAAAAATGGTATGAGCGCCTATAATCTGCCAGGTTAACTTCTTCGCCTGTTAAGCGAGTCAGCGATTGCAGATAATTTGCTTATAGCAATTTGTACCTGACCTAAGCTTAATCCCCGTTTCGTCGCTAAGACTTGGCTAATAATTACATGGTTATTACCTATGAATGTAATGAATAATTAGTATTATCTATTAAATACCGGTATTATAAGATCAATAAATTGCAAATAAAAATTATATTACACCAAAATTAAATGACCTACTGGCATAGTTTGAACTTAGAGCTAACCTTACAAACATAATACAGACATAGTACGGACATGTAAATTACATAAAAAGTTACATAATCCTAATTAAACAGATGGTTTTTAGATATACAGGTGCCATACATATCTATTAAAACTAATCAAACAATTTTCTGCTTTTAAAATGCATATTTCTTTTTTTAATATTTTAAACACCTTTTCATATTTTTTAAATGTTTTAATATTTTTTTTTTTTTAATAACCATGTATTTGTTCCCGAGTTCTATGTAGTGATGAAATAAGAATGCAATTCACCTCACACTATTGCTTGTGGGTGTCGTACAAGATGACTAATGAATCATTCTCATCATCATCATCTCAGCCCATACACGTCCCACTATTGGACTCGGGCCTCCTCCACTATGAGAGGAAAATTGACCTACTATACCACGCTGGTCAGACGTGTTGGCATAGGATTTTGTTTCGAATTTTCTTTCTCTTGCATAGTTATTATATGCATATTATATCCCTTAGTCGTCGTTCCTCGCAAGAGAGAGGGTGACTGAATTGTATTCTTACTCCGTCACCACACGGACAGACTAAGGGATACCTGTAGGTAACCTCCATGCAAGAGTGTAACATTCATGGATATGAAACCCTATGCCAACACGTCTGAGGAGGCGCGAGTCCAACAGTAAGACTTGCATGGACTGAAATGATGATAATTTGTTCTTGATGGGTAACTAAAGATATGCTACGAATATATACCTACACATAAAACGTAGAAAAGCTTTAAAAAAGCGTTATTAAGATGTCGTTTTTGTATTATAGCTTATTTGAATATAAAGTAACATAGACATTGTCAGGGCAAAATTGAACTATTTCTATATATATCGCGTGAATATAGTACAATTACGAAAAGCTCTTTTAATTTTTAAATTGCCATAAGTTAATTCTTACTTATGTTTACTTGAATGTATATGAAACGGTTTATTCTGTTATTATTGCGTTTGTTTTTATAGATAGTCATTCCGTTTGGTTACGGAATAAAGAAATAATTCACCGCCTTGTCCATAGAGGTCAATAAAGACGACTAAAGCATTATAATATGCATATAACATCTGTGCAAAGAAAGAATAACTTGATATAAAATCCTATATCAACCTGCCCGAAAAGCGTGGTAAGCATGATAACAGTAGGTTAAAAGTCTTCTAATGTGATGAGGCTCAAACGCAGCAGTGGGAAATATATGAGCCGAGAGGATTATTAAGATGATTTGATTATTTTTACCCGACATATTGGACACGACACTTTTCAGTATTCGTGGTCAAATAACTAGTTAAAAAGTTTATTATCCGAGTATTATATGTTAATTAAGAGTGCTTGCCACTGATACCGTCATAACCGAGGCCGCGGCTCGTAAGAACAAAAAAAGCCATCTGTAGTTAGGCCATGTAGGTGCGACATTCTGAAATAAAAACGTCGGAACGAGCACTAAAGGGTAAATATTCATTTGGGCGCGCCACGACAAACAAATCGCCTCAATGACTTTAGTTCGCTCAAAACGTGATGATCGCTTGACGAGTCGTGTCGCCCCATATCGTCCAGGAACCACCCAAAACAACTAGTTGCAATAATACGATCAGAACCCTCCGTCCGTTACCCCTCATCATTAATAAAGCAAACTACTGGAGCCGATTGCTTGTTTCCCGGTGGCATATCCTCATTTTTTAAACCTACCCTTTCTTGCCCTTATTGACGTTTGCTCTTAATGATTTCCACGTATTAATCAGTTATTTTCAGTTATTAATATTATAACCTGTAATTTTTTTAAATTAAGTTTCTATGGCCGGGTTTGGATAGGGTGTTAATTCATTCCGTCGGGCCGGCCACTGATGACAAGTAACCCTGCTCCGGTGGTCGGCCCAACGAAGAAGGCGACGTGCATCGTGGGTGGATTGTGGGTGTGCGTGCTTACGCCTCTCTGTCGCCCCGGACGGAGTAGTGCGAGGAGCGCGCCGACCGCAGCTCACACGTTAAAAAAAAAAGGGGTGTTAATTCATGTAAGTCGCCATCAATATGGTCACTGACTTATTAACGCTAACACTGTCTGTAATCTGTAGTGACATTGACATAGCTATGTCTATGACACTAAATCTATGCTGATAGCAGACAACTTCATATAAATGTAAAAAAGTCTAATTTAATTTATTTTATTTTAAATCAAACAATTAATTTGAATTTCCAATAAAATAACTTACTGTTTATGCATAGTTTTAAGTTTTTATTTCTGTTGGCAGACCTCGTGACTGCTTTGTGTTCTATTTTCATCAAGTATTAAACCAAGTTCTTGTTGCCTGAGCGCACTTTATCTCTGCTTATGAAGAAGACTTAAAATTAGTGTGAGATTAATGACTATCAGGTCATGATCTATAACTGTCTAAAAGTGACATGACTTAATGATTGTTTTCCATTTAAAGATCATGGACCATCATACAGACGAAAAATTTGAAGTTACAATTGCCTTGTTCCCACCTAATTCATCAATTTGAATTTCTTATTTAATTTATTTGATCACTTATTCAGATGTGGCGACATCGAGTTGTAAATAAGTGTACCTTCTAGCCGCCGATAGGTGCTAGAAAAAACTATGCTTTCACTTTTAGTAAGCAACTACCACGCAGTTACTGCCATCTAGCGGCTGATATTGCAAACCTCTTCATTTTGTCGTTGGTAAAACTTGTGTTTGGTAAAAGTAGAAATGGAAGAATTTATTACGAATACAGTCATCGGCATTTATTTAAATTAATGTAGTATCTAACTGTATTTACTACTAGATGTCGTTACTAGCTGCTTAAAACATTTATTTATGCAGATATTAATAATTAATGTGGCTTATAATACGCCAGCATTGACGTACGCGAAAAGTGACATGGCTTAATGATTGTTTTCCATTTAAAGATCATGGACCATCATATAGACGAAAAATTTGAAGTTACAATTGCCTTGTTCCTACCTAATTCATCAATTTGAATTTCTTATTTAATTTATTTGATCACTTATTCAGATGTGGCGACATCGAGTTGTAAATAAGTGTACCTTCTAGCCGCCGATAGGTGCTAGAAAAAACTATGCTTTCACTTTTAGTAAGCAACTACCACGCAGTTACTGCCATCTAGCGGCTGATATTGCAAACTTCTTCATTTTGCCGTTGGTAAAACTTGTGTTTGGTAAAAGTAGAAGTGGAAGAGTTTATTACGAATACAGTCATCGGCATTTATTTAAATTAATGTAGTATCTAACTGTATTTACTACTAGATGTCGTTACTAGCTGCTTAAAACATTTACTTATGCAGATATTAATAATTCATGTGGCTTATATTACGCCACCATTAACGTACGCGACTATTAATACTACCAAACTTAATACTACCTCTAGGTCTCGTAAAACATGTCTAGAAGCTCTACACCTTCAATGACTATTCATATCGGATACGTCAGCAATATGATTGTATATGTAGTTCCTTACCCTTACGAACCACAGCTTGTAGTACTTTATGAAAGTGAGTTTTATCCTTTATGTAATTTACTTCAATTTATGGATTGGATTCGTTTGCCATTAATTGTAGATATTTAATTCTCCCGTCAATGTCATGCCCGAGGATGTCGTAAGAGCCCACTAAGGGACATGATATGCATATAATATTTATGCAAGAAAAGGAAAACTCGAAATAATACCCCATACCAACCCGCCTGACCAGCGTGGTACAGAAAACCAATTTCCCTCCTATCGTGGAAGAGGCTCGAGCCCAGCAGTGGAATGTGTTCGGGCTGAGCTTATAATGATGATAAATTCTCTCTTGCTTTTTTGCGTTATATTTATAAACTCATAAAAAAAAAACGTTTTTTTACTTTTTTTCGTATTTTAATTTATTTCAATTCTGTATGTCACGCTTCATTTAATCAAATTATTTAGTTGCAATAATTTGTATGACTGTTGAGCGTTAAGATCGGGCAGTTCACTGGTCGTACAGCTTACACAAAGTGCAGCATGATTGTTCTTTCTTCTTCCACTGATGTTTAGGGAATATAATGTCCTGTATTAACTCCTTTTAATTTGGATAAGGTCGACTGAAAATATAGCTAGTAAACTGTTGTACTCGTGATACATAAAAAATAAAATCGGCCAAGTGCAAGTCGGAGTCGTGCACGCAGGGTTCCATACCATTCACTAGGTAAACAAGTGCCTCCCTATTGCCATTATCGATATTGAGCAAAAAAATCAAGTTTGTTGTATGGGAGGGGGGGCCTTAAATATTTATTTTATTTGTTGTTATAGCGGCAATAGAAATACATCATCTGTGAAAATTTCAACTGTCTAGCTATCACCGTTCTTGAGATACAGCCTGGTGACAGACGGACGGACGGACGAACGGACAGCGAAGTCTCAGTAATAGGGTCCCGTTTTTACCCTTTGGGTACGGAACCCTAAAAAAAAAAAAAAAAGTCCATATGTACATGTATTCTCCACGTTTTGCCGCGTGGTGACGGAGTAAGAATACCATCACCACTTTCTTGTAGATGTCGTAAGAAACGACAAAGGGATTACAACCCCATCCGTAATAACGGCTATGCAAGGCAATGATAACTTGAAATAAAACCCTATACCTACCCGTCGTCCTAATGGTATCCTATTATAGAAGACGCTTGAACCCAGCAATGGCACTTATATGAGCTGAGATGAAATGACGAATTTTCCACATTTTCTAACCATCTTATCGCTGTCTTCAGTTGAATATATTTAATTCACTCTAGAGGAGAGTACACCAACATCGCTACACTTGGAAAACGTTTTGATATAGGGTTTTGTTTCGAGTTTTACTTCTCTTGCTATTATATGCATGTTATATTCCTTAGTCGCCTCTACGACACCCATGGGCAAAAGAGACGAAAGTGAATAGTATTCTTTCTCCGTCCTCACACTGGCATTTTACCTCCGTAAATAAAAATAATTTTATGCCAGGATTAAATCATATCGACTATCACAAATGTCCATGCTAGATACCAACAGCTTACTATGATTTCCCAAGTCTTCGAAAATATTTTTTGTGAATTCTTATATTTATCAGTTTCCTCGCGATCCTTCAACTTTTAATATGTAGTTTAAGATTTAATTCACGAAACTCTGAGCATTTGTAATTGTATGCCGATTGATCCAGAGGCCTCCATGTACAAATCTATCAGTACCTTGTTTCGTCATTGATTTAAAATTTTCGGTACATCTTTTTCAACTATGGATATGAAAATAGTAAATCATATATAATTATTTTCAATTGTAAATGAATCCCCATCTATATTGCGAAAAGAACATTGAAGGTACAATCGAGTAATTATGTGTTAAAATGTACCTAAATTACGAAATCACACAATCTATAAAAGATTATTATTACACATAATAATACCTTACATTATACAGTATAGCTATAACTTTCACAGTTAATGTTATAATATAGAAAAAAAAATCAAATTATATCCTATTGTTTCAATGCTTGTTTTTTCTTGCATAACTAATGTCTTCGTCATTTCGTTGTTCCGTTGACTTCCGCAAAGGTGGGCGCTGTTTCTATGCGACATTTGTGTCTAGACTATTATTCAATTAGATACTGGTTTAAAAAGATATTAATCAAACTATTACATTCTCAGTCATCGTTCTCACCAAGCTGCTAGCCTTTGTTATTCAAAATAGTATTATGTAACCTAACAAGATCCCGCAAAATAAAATATTGCCTTTGAGTGATTACCATAATATTCACAACCCAAAAGATATACAATATTCTAGGATTAGATAAAACCAGACTTGATAGTGCTGAATCCTCGTATCAAACACCATAGACGTACGTATTAGTCTGGACTAGTGTTGCCCAAAAAAGTCTTGGTCTTGCGGTCTAAGACCAAGGTCTAAGACCAAGACCGCTTAATTTTTGCAAGACCAAGACCAAGACTGGCCCTGCAAGACTTGAGCAAGACCAAGACAGGGCCTGCAAGAGTCTCGCGGTCTTGCATTTAATTCAAATCACCATTTCAGCTTATATACGGTTGAGCTCGTGTCTTCTACATAACAGGAGGAGAATCGGCCGTGGCCGGAGGGGAATCGCCACAGTGATCGGCCGTGTTGTTACAGGTCATACATGTCAAGTTTTCCGTCTCTTGCACCGATGTTATATATTATAGCCCTTAGTCGTGGGTTCGCAGTCACGGGTAAAATAGGGGGTGATGAATTATATTCTTACTCCGTCACTACACGGCAAGTCAAATCAGTCTTGAGATATCCATCTATTGGCCAATCGATTCCCAATGTTGGTGTTGGCTTTTACGAATTACTCTTCGGAAAGGCTTAAGGACAAAAATACCGTAATCACGAGAGTGCTCTTGCCCATTATACATATTTTATATATCCGTTTATTCATTAGCCCAACGACGTTCACTGTTGGACATAGAAATATGCCTACAATTAATCTATATAAATGTACATGTAGGGACAGAGTACGATCACCATCAGGCAGTACATGAAGCGTTGCTCCCAGCGCTATTTTGCCTCTGCCACGACTCACCCCAATCCACTAGTGGTTGGGGCGGTAAACTACGTCCCCTCAAAAATATCCGCGGTCCGACGTCCTCGTCATCTTCTTGAAGAAGAAGATGACGCTATTATGATCGCCCAAGAAAGGACCTACACAGCTCGCGCAGCGATAACAGATAAAACTCCGCGGTATCGGCCTCGCCGTCGAGGTCGAAAACCGCGCCGCGTAAAAGTCATTAACCTAAACTTGGCCACGCCCACTTTGCTCTCAGCGACGCCCCGAGCCGAGGTCCGTTCCCCACAGGGGGGAGCCCTCGGGCGATGTTCGCTTAACTTACTTATCGGGTTGAGAGCCATCAGCGCTCACCCATTGACCGCGTTAAGCTGTCAAGGTCATCTGCGACCAACAGCTACACACACACAAAAAAAAAAGACAGAGTACGAATATAATTCACCACTCTCTTACCCGTGGATGTCGTATCAAATCGGATCGGGCAATGGTGTTAGGAACCCATGAAAAAAAATTGAAATAAAAATATCGATTCGTTAATGAATTGAGAGACATGTAAGTTCTCAATTTTGTCATCGTTTTTTCGTGTAAATTGATTAAAATGTATAAAGGAATGATACTTAATCTACAACATATTCGTATTTTGTTAAATGTTCATTAGAATTTGAATAAATCAATGATTACGTTTGCATAAGCAAGACAAATTTCGCTTTAACATAAATCAGCTAGATGGAAAATTGTTCACGCACACCTGACGTAGAAAGGAGGGGTGAGACGCCCAAAAACACCACGGAGAACGAAAATTCACATTGTTCCCACCCAAAAGCCTTGCCAAGCTACGGCAAAACTGGCACAGAAGAAGGAGGGGCCTCGTCCGACTGCAGCTCGGCTGCTAGTCCGGTACTGGAGGCTCCAAAATCAGCCAAGGGCCCGGCGAAAATAGGGGCCCGTAAGAAGAAAAGCGGCAGCAAAATCGCCCCTGAAACGGCGCGCGCAAGACGGCGCGCTGCAAAGCTGCGACAGGCGGCGCAGAAATTACTGGAGGCTGCCGACGTTCCGCCCAGTGATGTTGGCGCCTCTGAGGCGGACAGCTCCGCGGCCATGGAGACAGATGCGACCGCGGAGCAGTCGATGGACGAGGGCGGCAGTGCCGCAGGGCCGTCCAAGACAAAGGAGAGCCCGGCCGCTCAGGCCGCCGGGGGGCCTGCGCCATCAATCCTGGCGGCAGCCGAAACAGTGAGGGAGGAGGCCCTCCCCCCACAGGTGCGGAAGCGCCCTCTGCACAAGAGTGGCAGCTCCTCATCCGATTTGGAGGGGAGCGGAGACCTAATGCCCCCTCCCAAGGTGGCGACCTCACGCAGAGGGCGCGGAGGGCGTGGGGCTGCGGCAGCGGCGAGAACTGCGACTCCTTCGCCTGTAATGCTGGAGCGAGAGGCTTGCAAGCGGGCCAACGAGGCGGCAGCCGCGAGAATGATGAGGGTGTTGAAAGACATCCCTCCCTCTAGTGCGGCGGCTGCCAAGCCCGCTGCGACAAGCGTCGCCCCTAATGTGGCCACCCTGCAGGCCGAAAACGCCCGTCTTGGTGGCGAAGTTTCAGGCCTGCAGGAGGAGAACAAGGCCTTGGCGAAGGAACTGTCGGCGGTGCAGAAGGCGAACCGCGAGTTGGCCCAGCAAATGGCCGACTTGCGGCGCCAGGTCGCGCAGCTGATGAAGACTGCACCGCCGGCAAGCGCTGGCCCTGCCGCCGCCCCTGCCGTCCCCGTTGCGCCAACTCGCGCGGCGCCGAGCCCTAGGACGGCCCAGCCGGCCGAAGCGGTCCCGCTGCCCGCAGTGGACGGCGTGTCGGACCTAACCATGCGCGCCATAGTGGAGGCGGTGGGCAAAATGCTAGACGCGCGCATGGCGGCTCTGGAGGAGAGATTGCCTCTGCCTCCGGAGCCCCGTCTCCGGCCGCCGCTTGCTGCGGACAGGCCGAAGGTCGTGGCGCCAGCTCCTGCCGCGCTACCCTGCCAGGGCGGGCGCGTAGGGAGCTACGCCGCGGTCGTTGCTGGACCGAAGCCGAAGGGGCCCGCCGCCAAGAAGAAGGCGGCACCGGCTCCTGCCAAAACCGGACCCAAGCCGCCGCCGGCAACTGCACCGTCGGCGGCGGCCAACGCAGCCGCGACGGCGACTGCTGCGCCTAGCGACGCGACTGTTGCACCCGAAGACGGCTGGCAGACGGCTGAGCGCAGCCGGAAGAGTCGCGGTCAAAAGAGGAGAGCGGAGGCCAAAAGTGCCGCCAAAGCCTCCGCTCCCAAGGCAGGAGCCGGTAAGAAGAGGTCGCGCAGGAGGCTTCGACCGCCGAAGTCAGCCGCGGTGGTGATCACCGTGCTGCCTGAGGCGGCCGAAAACGGCCTCAGCTATGAGGCCGTCTTACGTCGCGCCCGGCGGGAGCTTGACGTCTCCGATTTAGGAGGCGTCGAAGCCAGGACCCGCAAGGCCCGGACAGGGGCTCGAATTTTAGAGTTCCCTGGGGCCGAGGGCGCCAAGACGGCCGATAGCATGGCCGCCAAGCTGAGGGGTCTGTTTACTGCAGTGGATGGCGTCAAAATCGCCAGACCCGTCAAGTGTGCGGAACTGCGGGTCACGGGTCTGGACGACTCTGTGACGGTGGATGACATCCGGGAGGCCATCGTCTCGAAAACCGGATGTCCCGTGGAAACCGTCCGAATTGGCGCTATCCGCCCTGGTCCGGGCGGCGTCGGTGCTGCCTGGGTGCAGTGCCCGGTGGAGTCGGCCAAGCAATTGGCCGGCTCAGGCAGGCTCCTTGTGGGCTGGAGCTCGGCGCGGGTGACCGTGCTGGAGTCCCGGCCTGCGAGGTGCTACAAGTGCATGGCGGTCGGACACACTCGGCCGACATGCACTAACTGCTTTGACTGCAGCGACCTTTGTTTCCGCTGCGGTCAACCCGGGCATAAGGCGGCATCGTGCGCCGCCACTCCCCACTGCCCCGCGTGTGCGGCGGGCAATAGGCCCGCCAAGCACCGCATGGGGGGCAGGGAGTGCAGACCCCCGGCTTCGGCCCCAAAGGGGCGGAGCGGCCCGACGACCCCGGCTGCTCCCGCCCCTAGCGCGACCCGAACGCCCGCCAGCGTGGAGGAGGTAATGGATACGGCCCACTAATGGCGGCCGAATCTTACCACCTCCTGCAGGCCAACCTCAACCACGCCGCCGAGGCACAGGACGTTTTCCTGCAAGCCATGGCGGAGTGGTTGATCGGTGCAGCCGTAGCCGCGGAGCCGTACGTGGTGCCTGACCGGCCCAATTGGCTGGGCAGCAGTGACGGCTCTGTGGCAATCGTCGCCTCCACGTCGTGGCATTCCCCGCCTTTGTTGCCCAAGGACAGGGGCGATGGGTATGTTGCGGCGGAATGGGGAGAGGTTACGCTATTTGGTGTCTACTTCTCCCCTAACAGGAGCGCGACGGATTTCGGGGCCTTCCTCACCATCCTGGGGGCCTCGATACGGCGACTGGCACCGCGCCAAGTCTTCGTTCTGGGGGACTACAACGCCAAGTCCACGGCGTGGGGGTCCCCCAGGACGAATGACCGCGGGCGGGCGGTCGAAGAGTGGGCGGCGGCACTGGGCCTCTGTTTGCTGAACAGGGGCTCGGTGCAAACGTGCGTGCGGCAGCAGGGCGGGTCGATAGTGGACTTGTCGTTCGCTAGCCCTAATGTCGCAGCACGTGTGAGGAGCTGGTGCGTTCAGGAGGAGGTTGAGACCCTATCTGACCACCGATACATCCGGATAGAGGTCTCCCGGACCCTCCTGCAGCCCAGCAGGGGCCACACGGCGGACGGAGCTCCCGCGTTTCCGCGGTGGGCTGTGGGTCGATTGGATCGGGACCTGTTGGCGGAGGCAGCCATCGTTCAGTCGTGGCTGTCCTCACCGCCCCAGGTGGACGGGGTTGATGCCGAGGCTGGCCGCATCCGCTGTGCGTTAACGCAGATCTGCGATGCGGCCATGCCCCGTGTGAGGCGTCTGCCCCCGAAGAGTGCGGTCCCCTGGTGGTCCCGAGAATTGGCAGACCTTCGGGCCGCGTGCATACGTGCCCGGAGGGCCTACACCCGCAGCCGAGCGCGTCACCGCGACGCTGAGCGGGAGGGCCAGCTGTACGAGGCTTACCGCAGTGCGCGGTCTGCCTTCAGGCTGGCCGTCCGTATTGCCAAGGACGTTAGTCGGCGGGAGATGCTGGACAGTCTCGAGCGTGACCCCTGGGGTCGCCCCTATCTCGCGGCGCTGAGCAAGCTCCGCGGGCGGGGCCCCCCCCTCACCGAGACTCTCCAGCCCAGCCTCCTCACCAGAGTTGTCGAGGACCTCTTTCCACGGCGGGCGGAGCACACGCCCCCGGTCATGGCTTCACCGGACAGCGACCGGGAGGCCGAAGATGAAAGTGCTCCGCCCATCACGGAGCCGGAAATGGGGGCGGCAGTGGCGCGTATGCGAGTGAAATCCACCGCCCCGGGGCCCGACGGTATTCCGAACCGTGCGCTGGCCCTGGTCCTCGAGCACCTGGGACCACGCCTCAGGGGACTGTTCGACGCCTGTTTGACGTCCGGGCAGTTCCCTGGATGCTGGAAAGAGGGGAGGCTGGTTCTCCTGCCGAAGCCGGGTCGGTCTCCCGAGTCGGCCTCGGCCTACAGGCCCATCGTGCTGCTCGATGATGCGGGCAAGCTGCTGGAGAGGGTGTTGGCTGCCCGCATCGAGCGGCACCTCGTCGGGGTCGGGCCCGATCTGTCGGACGCCCAGTTTGGTTTTCGGAGAGGGCGTTCGACGATCGCGGCCCTGCTTCGCCTGAAGGCCGTGGTAGCGGAGGCCGTCACCGGCGGAGGAGTCCTGTTGGCGGTGTCCCTGGACATTGCCAACGCCTTCAACAGTCTGCCATTCAGCTGCATCAGGGAGGGGCTGAGGTATCACGGGGTGCCCGTGTACCTCAGGCGGCTGGTGGCAGACTACTTGGAGGGGCGCAGCGTCCTCTACGTTGACCGAGTAGGGGACGTTGTGCGAACGCCCATGACATGCGGTGTCCCACAGGGGTCGGTTCTGGGTCCGACCCTGTGGAACATCGGCTACGACTGGGCGTTGAGAGGAAGCCTCCCACCCGGGCTGGGCGTAATTTGCTACGCCGACGATACACTCGTCACAGCCCGGGGTGGGACGCTAGAGGAGGCGGCACGCCTGGCAACTCTCGGCACCGAGGAGATTGTCAGGCGGATCGAAGCGCTGGGGTTGAGGGTAGCCCTGGAAAAGACGGAGGCCCTTTTGTTCCATGGCCTCCGTACTGCCGGGCCTCCCGCCGGCGCTTCGATCACCGTGAAGTCGGTCACCATCAGCATCCAGGCCCACATGAAGTACTTGGGCCTGGTGCTCGACGGGCATTTTTGGTTCCGGGAGCATCTCCATCGACTTGTTCCCCGGCTTGTCGGCGCGGCGTCCGCCCTTTCGCGGCTGATGCCGAATGTGGGCGGACCCAGCGCTACGTGCCGACAGCTGTACGTGGGGGTGATCCGGTCGATGGCCCTGTACGGCGCACCGGTGTGGGCGGGGTCCCTGACCGTTCGTCTTAGGGCCCTCCTGTGGCGACCACAGAGGGTCATGGCGATCAGGGCCATACGGGGTTACCGCACGGTGGCGACCGAGGCAGCGTGCCTCCTGGCCGGAACTCCCCCGTGGGACCTGGAGGCGGAGATGCTCGCCGAAATTTATCGGCGGGTGTCGGAGACGCGCGCCCGCGGCGGCATGGTCTCCATCAAAGAGATCACCGCCTGGCGGGTCGACGCCCGCCGAGAAGTCATTGCCCGTTGGGCAGTCCGGCTGGAGAGTCCTCGGTACGGTGTCAGGACCGTCGAGGCCTTCCGGCTGGTGCTGATGGAGTGGTTGGAGCGGACGCACGGGGTGCTTTCCTTCCGACTGGTGCAGGTGCTGACGGGGCACGGTTGCTTCGGGAAGTACCTGCACAAGATTGTCAGGAGGGAGAGCACACCGTCCTGCCACCACTGCAGTTGCGACGAGGACACGGCGCAGCACACGCTCGAGGAGTGTGCTGCATGGGAGGGGGATCGCCGTGAACTCGTCGCAATTATCGGTGCCGACCTGGCGCTGCCGACCATCGCCAGGGAGATGCTCGTCAGCGTCAGGAACAGGGACGCGGTCACCGCCTTCTGTGAGGCCGTAATCTCACGGAAGGAGGCGGCGGATCGTGTGCGAGTAGAGCTCCTATTCGGCGACACGTTCCGCCGCCGGCGACTCGGGCGGCGCAGGCGCGAGTATTTGCGCCTAATGCCGCCCTAGCCGAGGCCGCGGGTGATTGGACCGGGGAATTGTCCGTCACCCGCAGAGAGGCTGACCGCGCGACGGCGACTGACGTCCCAGGACGTCGAGAGGTGAGGGTACCCGAAAGGGTATTCCGTCGGCCGGCCACTGACGACAAGTCACATCTGCTCCGGTGGTCGGCCCAACAACGAGGTGACGTGGGTACGGGTGGGTTATGGGCCCGCGCGCCGTCCTTTCATCGCCCCGGACGGACTGGACCGCGCGTGCGCTTACCGTAGCCCACCCATAAAAAAAAAAAAAAAAAAAAAAAACATAAATCAGCTGATCGGCCGATGACCGTTGATGAGTCGCCTTTGTACCTACGTAACCATTGAAAGGTTCGCGCAAATCTAATACCTATTTATACTGTCGAAATTTTACATGCTTACATATATCCTGTCTGTACATACCTACATAATGCATAAAATTTAAGGCATAAACTCTTAGACACACATTTTTGTAATCACTATAACTTTTACGTTATATTGTTTTTGTGTATTATACATTCTAATTATGATCTATGACTGTTGAACTACAACATACATGAACAGTTGTCCCATAACCTGATACACCCTGTGTATATAACATATGTGCAAGAGAAGTGAAACTAGAAAGAAAACCCTGTACCAACATGTCTGACCAGCGTGGTATAGTAGATAAATTTTCCTCTTACTGGAAGGAAGCTTAAGCCCAGCAGTGGCACTTTTATGAGCTGTGACGATGACGACGAATATCATACATTTTACAAGTATTAAAACCATAAAATTTTAAATCAGTTTTATATGTTCTTGAAGAAATAGTATATTAAGAGCTACATGGATCCAGCGGCCAAAGTATTTATATAGGCAATAGAGCAACAGATTTTTTCAAGTATCCAGAGTATCAGTAACTAAACTGGAAATACAATAGATACATACCACTTAACTTGAAGGGGAATATAAACAATCGCATTAATTGTAAAATATCGCATTGATTATGAAATGACATAAAATTTATTGTATCAACTGCCTCGTGTGGTGACGTCTTAAGAAAATAGGGTCGAAAGTCCTGTCATAAGAGTAGTAACGCTGTCTAATGGAACACCAGGGGAATAGAAGAGTAATTTTCTCCAGTGGTAAGTATTGTATTCAATAGTGAACTATAGGCTAGCAGATGGATAGATAGGATAGGATATTTGATTAATTTAGTTGGATTTTTCATTGCCATGATAAATTACTGTTACGTTATTCTAACTGCAAAACTTTGCGAGACTCTTGCTGCAATACCAAGACTCGGGTGCGGCAAGACCAAGACCAAGACTCGGGTGCGCAAGACCAAGACCAAGACGAGACCAGGTGTGATGTTGCAAGACCAAGACCAAGACCAGTCCAAGTCTCGTCTTGGTCTTGCATTTGGGCAACACTAGTCTGGACCAATGTCTTAATGTCATGAAAAGTTCGAGCGCCGTACACTCAAATCCGAAATTTTTATTTTATTACCCATGTTTGTCATTTAAGCATATATACTTTCCTAAATATTGCCTCTAGTAATTTAGATGACTACATATTCCTTCTAAGTAATCCAGATTACTACATATTCCGTGTGGTGACGGAATAAAAATACAATTCACCACCCCGCCCGTAGCTAGTAGAAGAGACTAAGGGATATAATATGCATATAATATCTATCCAAGAAAAGGAAAATTCAAAACAAAACCCTCTACCAACACGTCTGACCAGCGTGGTGTAGTAGGTCAATTTCCCTCCCACAGTGACGTGTATGGGGGCTGAGATGATGATAATGATGATCACATAATCCTACAGTACAATCCTTGTACGTTTTGATGCAATCTTTAATACTCGTAGATTTCATTTTAAAAGATTTAATATTTATATTTCAAGATTGCCATGTAGTGGCTACGATTACCAACAACATTTATATTGCTTGCAGTGTTTAAATTAAATCTGTGCAAGAGAAGGAAAACTCGAAATGAAACCCTATATCAACATGTCTGACCAGCATGGTATAGTAGGTCTAATTCAATTCCCTCCCATTGTGGAGAAGGCCCGAGCCCAACAGTTGGGACATATGTGGGCTGCAATGATAAAACGGGTATAGTGGATACATTGATGTATTTGGATTTAGAATAATAAACATACATAAGTTTTTCCTTGTGTTTCATATATTTCTTATTTAAAAGTCAAATACATTCCAATGTTAGGCAGGAGCCTCGTTTATAATGAATTGCGAATTAGCCATACACAGCATTTTTTTTATGGGTGGGCTATTTGTAAGCGCGCACGTGGTTCATTCCGTCCGGGACGACGAAAGGACGGCGCGCGGGCCCATAACCCACCCGTACCCACGTCGCCTTCGTCATTGGGCCAACCACCGGAGCAGGATGACTTGTCGTCAGTGGTCGACCCGACGGTATACCTTTTCGGGTACCCTCACTTGTCGACGTCCCTGTCTCGGGACGACGGTCACCGTCGCGCGGTCAGCCTCTCTGCGGGTGACGGACTAAATTCCCCGGTCACCCGCGGCCTCGGCTAGGGCGGCATCAGGTATAGGTACTCGCGCCTGCGCCGCCCGAGTCGCCGGCGGCGGAACGTGTGACCGAAGAGGAGCTCCTCTCGCGCACGATCCGCCGCCTCCTTCCGTGAGATGACGGCCTCACAGAAGGTGGCGACCGCATCCCAGTTCCTGACGCTGTCGAGCATTTTCCTGGCGATGGTCGGCAGCGTCAGGTTAGCACCGATGACCTCGAGGAGTTCACAGCGTTCCCCCACCTACGTGGCACACACCTCGAGCATGTGCTGCACCGTGTCCTCGTCGCAATCGCAGTGGTGGCAGGACGGTGTGTTCCCTCCTGACGATCTTGTGCAGGTACTTGGCGAAGCAACCATGCCCCGTCAGCACCTGCACCAGTAGGAAGGAAAGCACCCCGTGCGTCCGCTCCAACCACTCCATCAGCACCGGCCGGAAGGCCTCGACGGTCCTGACACCGTACCGAGGCCTCTCCAGCTGGACTACCCAACAGGCAATGACGTCTCGGCGGGCGTCGACCCTCCAGGCGGTGATCTCTTGCAACGAGATCATACCGCCGCGAGCGCGCGTCTCTGACACCCGCCGGTAAATTCCGGAGAGCGTCTCCACCTCCAGGTCCCACGGGGGCGTTTCAGCCAAGAGGCACGCTGCCTCCGTCGCCACCGTGTGGTAACCACGTATGGCCCTGATCGCTATGACTCTCTGTGGTCGCCACAAGAGGGCCCTCAGACGGACGGTCAGGGACCCCGCCCACACCGGTGCGCCCAACAGGGCCATCGACCGGATCACTCCCGTGTACACAGCCGTCGACACGTAGCGCTGGGTCCGCCCACATTCGGCATCAACCAAGAAAGGGCGGACGCCGCGCCGACAAGCCGGGGAACAAGTCGACGGAAATGCTCCTGGAACCACCAACGCCCGTCGAGCACCAAGCCCAAGTACTTCATGTGGGCCTGGATGCTGATGGTAACCGAATTTACGGTGATCGACGCCGGCGGGAGGCCTCCCTGACAGCAGCGCCTCCCTGATCGCAGCGCCTCCCTGATGTAACGACGCAGCATAGGATAACTTCCTATTAGTTGGACCGATGACATTTTGAAAGTCGCAGAGAACCGTTGAATGCAAGTAGCATAGGATTGTTCTGAATATCATTCTCATAGGGAGGCTACATCCAACAGTAGGTGGATGGAAGTGCATTACACATTTACGTGTTATAATCAAATTTATCACCTCATTTCTTGCCTGTAAGTTTCGTAAAAGACGACTAAGGAATGTAATATCCAAAGAACATTTGCGCAAGAGCCTCCTCTTGCACAAATGTTCTCTCTACCTTACTCGACATAATACTATATACCAACCCATCTGGCCAGCGGAGTATAAGAGATTAATTCCCCACCCATTATAGAAAAGGCTCAAGCCTGAGGTGAGTTAATGCTGAAAGGTATCACAGTGGCTATGTGTTCTATTTCATTCTATTTTTCTCTTACAATGATTAAGTATTCAAGTGCCTTTGCTACCTCTTACTCTATACCACCGGGCAATTATATAGCTACTACTCATCGTACTCAAGATTTTCATCTTAATTAGCGTGGTATAATTTGGAGGCAAGCAATGAAGACTTTTGACCACAGTAACTTTCAATGGGTAATATGCGTTGTAATCTTATTATTATTCCATTGATCTCAGCTCATACATGTTCCACTGCTGGTTTCAAGCCTCCTCCGCAATAGGAGGAAAATTGACGTGTCCGACAAATGAAATTTGAGAAAGCAAGTTCAGGAGTCTAAGCCACATTCATAAAATTCGATCAATATCTCTTTATATCTTGTATTTATCATCTTATCATCGATATCTTGACTTGTGTACTTCCCGCAGTGGGATTGGATCTCTTCTTTTGCAGGGGGAAATTTAATCTACTATACTATGCCAGCCAAACTCTTCTCTTTCATAGATTTTATATGTATATTTAATCTTAGATATATTTAGATAGATTAGATATATTTTACGTCTAGCAACCGACAAGAAAGGGAAGGAAAGTGGTAAATTTTATTCTTACTCCGTCATCATACAAAAAACTGGTGCTCATGAAGCTTTGCAATACCAGGGGTGCAGCCAGGCTCCTGCCTGCTGTGAAGATAGTACTCTTCTTGGGCCTGGACCTCTATTAGGGAAAGACTTTTGTAATATTATTGACAAGTTTTATAACCGGCCGATGCATCTATCCTCCTTAGGAGGATTATAATTTGTTATAATTACACCTATTCGCCAAAAGTTAATGTTCTACCTTAACATACTGTCATCATCATCATCAAAGAAATAAAAATATATTCATATTTTGAACTACTTAAACCAGTCAATTTCATAACAATTTAGATTTTAAATGAAACTACTTTACGGATTTTATCGCGTTTGTAATTGATTTTTGATTGCCCGACGTTTCGAACACTTTGCAGCATTCATGGTCACGTGTTTTTTTAGCTTTTTTAATTGACGATAGATGAGCAAGTAGCCCACGCATCCTAAGTATGAACTATCGTTTATGGGTCTTAGCAATACCTGGAGCACAGCCAAATTGTTACCTGCCATGAGAATAGTGTGCCACCTTTCCACAGCAGATACCGCAGTTTCATTTCAAGGCCGAGGACGATTCCAAATGATATCGGTGAACCCCCCACGGCGGTATTAAATAAAACTCTTTCTATATTCCTACCAACGGGGTAAGAAGAAGGAAATAAATTGTAATATTACTACTCTACTACTATTCATATAGTAAGTTCTAATACCATCTCGAATAGTAAGTGTTAGTAGATTTTTTACCTCGAATGCAGTTTGCCTTATAACTAAGCATCACATTTGAAATATACGAGTATTTGGATCACTAAATGTTTCAAAGAATCATCGCTAAGACAACTTGTGAGAGCTACCGATATTTTGGGTTCGGTATCAGCGGCTAACCTAGATGATGGTGGGAAGGTATAGAGGGAAGGAATTAAAGAGCTACACGGAGCATATGCGTCGCTCCACCAAAATGTATCTAACTCATAGCCTGTCAAAAAAGAAAAAAGGAATCTAGAAAAAAAAGGAAAATAATATATGTCGTCTTGTCGTTTTAGCTCATACACGTCCCCTAGGCTAGGCTCAAGCTTTCTCCCCAATAGGAGGGAAATTGACCTACTATACCATGCTGGTTAGATGTGTTGTATAGGGTTTTATTTTTAAATTTTATTTCTTGCATAGAGGTTATATGCACATTACATTTCTTAGTCATCTTTTACGACATCCACAGGCAAGACGAGGTAGGTAAATAGTGATGAAGTGTCTTCGTACTTCGTCATCACACAGAAAACTAATACTCTCATATTAATATAGGTTTTTTTGCGGCTTTAAATATCCAATTAATTACAACTCGTGAAGATCGAAGTAATTTTTGACGGCAGGTAATAAGATTTTGACAGCTTCAGACACTAATGATGACAGTGTACTCGTACCTTATTACCGATGTGCGAGTTTTTAAATTGCATAATTATGTTGAAAGCATTTTTTTATCTTATGTGTATAAAAAAAAATCATTAGAGACTTAATATACTATATACCTAATCGTTAGATATTTAATTTTTGAATACCATTAAAAGGATAGTGAAAAGAAATAATATTCCACAACAATTTATTACAAATAACAATTTAAAAGTAATAAAATACTGACCATTCGAAATAGCATTTTAATATACATATACGTGTATACCTGCACTTTTCAACGTGACAATCCTATTTAATCATCAATACCTCTCACACTTGAAACTTCACTTATAATAAAGACTACCCAATTTAATATCTACATAACTTATTTGAGAATACTATAAATACTCTATTTTAAAATGATTTTATTCAGTCATAAGTGTTTATTGGCTTGTGTCAGACTTCGGCGCTCTTTTATGATGTCCGAATGTAACTCCACCAGCAGCTGTGTGATACATCTGGTTAGGAAGAAAACCTCTTTCGTAGTATTTTGGTATCGGGTGGGGCAAGCGGCCACTTGCCAAAGCATCATAAACTGCCAAAGGTTCTTTGATTAAACCTCTTTTAAGATATTCGATTTGAACGCTTGATGGAATATACGAATCCAATAATGATGTAGGTCTCTTTTTAAAATAAGAAGGACTATAATACTCGTGTGGTTGAGAAGTAAAACTACTGGATGCCGATCCACTAGTTCCATGATAGACATGAGGTTTTGTTAACGAAGGGCGATGCATAGGCAAAATCTTTGGTATATGCGCTAAATGTGGAGGAGGAGCTCTTAATAATAATGGATTTGGATGTGGTAACTCCGAAATTGAATTAGTATGAGGTCCTCTATAATCATCCCTATAGGGTGTCCGGGAATTATAGTGACGCGGATATTCTGAATTTGGTTTATGATATGGCATTTCCGTTTGGGTGCTGTAATGTCTCTGATCATCTTCATATCCTCGATCATCATAAACTGAATTTGATTCAGAATATTGAGGTCGTGAATAGTAAGTTTTGGAAACATGTGGTTGTTGGGTAATGGGAGGAGTATATTGAACAACTGGTGCTTGATATTTTAGAGCAGAAGCAACCGTGGGGTGTGGAGGAGCAACAGTCGGATGGGTTGGATAACCATGATATGTTACTGCTGGAGTAAATTGCTGGGTATAAGGTTTGCCTGTTGGTTGTGTATATGCAGGCACTTCTATATAGTTAGTTTGTGTTTGTACTGCTTCAGGTGCGGTTTGGTAAGTGGCAACTCTTGGTGATTGGTATTGTGTACTTGCATGAGGATTCGTGGGTTGAACTGGTTGGTCTGAGTAATACTGTGGGACTAGATATATTTGCATGGGGACATTGGATAAATATCCTACCATGGCTTGTTGTTGACCTACTGGTGATGTATATTGATTCTTGACTACCGGTTGCGACTCTGGTGGCTCAGTCACTGCATATTGATGAACATATCGGTGTTGCTGCTGCTGAGGTGAAGCTGTAGGGTTCTCGAAATATCTCAAGAGACCGCTTTTCAAGAATTCCAGTGGAACGAGTCCAGGACCGGTACCGGAACCACTAGTTGGTGTATCATCGGAATTATCATAATTATTTTCTTTTTCACTTCGTAAATTATCCTCTTCAATGTCTTGCAGCTCGACCTTCTTTTCAGCTTGCACAGAGAAAGCAAAGAAAAATATCGTAGCAACCTGAAAAGTAAAAGCGTAACATTAATAAAAACAGAAGTAGACGTCCGAGGCCCTAAGCCTGTACTAACTCGTTAAAAAAGGTGTGGTTTTACACCGCACCCAACATTACTTGAAACAGGTGAACAGCAAAAAATAGACTAAACACTCATTATAAAACTAGTTAAGTTTACCGAGGTATGTTTTATAAGGGAATACAAACTTTTACTTGTGATATATGTTGTAATAAAATACCATACCACCTAACACGTTATAATTATATTAGTTATTTTTAAAGAGCTAGTACATGAGACCGTATTCAAAAAATGTGCATAGGTATCATCATGTCAGCTCATACATGTCCCACTGCTGGGCTCGAGTCTCCTCCTCAATAGGAGGGCAGTTAACCTTCTATACCATACTGGTCAGACATATAGGTATAGAGTTTTATTTCGAATTTTCTTTCTCTTGCACAAAGGTTATATGCATATTATATCCCTCTGTCATCTTTTATGACATCCACCAGTAAGATAGGGAGCAGTAAATTATATTCTTAGTCCGTGATCATATGGAAAATGCAACCTAACACAATATAATTACATATATTGGTTATTTTGAAACACCTAGTACGCGAAGCCGTATCGTTCCGTGTTTAAAAATGTACATAGGTGTAAAGTATATGATAGTTTTTAATAGACACAGTTTCATCATAAGGAATCTGGTTGTAATAAGCACTACTAGTAAATCAAAGATTTTTGTATTATAATAACAAAGCCGGATGTATGCAATCTATTCCATTTCAAAAAGTAATAACAAGGCGGCAACATTATAAAGTGAATTCTTTTGTTTAAATTTTCTCACCACACGCAATCGTATTGAAAAAGGAGTGGCAAATAGATGAGCTATCATTTATCTAGACCAAAATAGTCGAAGCAAAGAACGGATGGAGCGTTATTGGGATAATTTGTAGAACAAATTAAAAATAGAAACGAGGCAAGAAGTTTGGTTATTTACTGCGAGCTCCACTGTGTATCAAACGTACTCTTTTATAATGAGGTAATAAAGCTCAAAGTCACATAGCGTATGGAGAGCCATAGGGAGGCTCATTGTTTTTCTATAAATAAATTTCCATTTAGTGTGTAGTGATGGGACAAGTAGTGTAGGAGTCTAAGAAGTGACGACCATCGTGGGTTTGAATCTCGGCAAGGACAATTATTCGTGTTATCTACAAATAGTTTGTCTGAATGTAATTTTGTTCGTTGATATTCATCATTCATCATCATTTCAGCTTATATATGCCCCATTGTTAGGCTCGAGCCTCCTCCACGATAGGAGGGCAATTGGCCTTACTATACCTTGCTGGTCAGACAGGTTGGTATAGTATTTTATTTCGAGCTTCCCTTTTCTTGCATAGATGTTATATGCATGTTATATCCCTTAGCCGTGCTTTACGACATCCACGGGCAAGATAAGGAGTGGGAATTGTATTTTTACTCTGTTACCAGACGAAAAATAATATTTTTATCATTGATAATAATATTTTTAAAATACTCAGCAATTTAAACACCTATTTCATTGTGTGCAAAAAATAACTTTTTCTGGTTGAGGGGAGTGATGGCTGCTCTAGATTAACTCGTGAACGGGTGCCGCTTGCGGAATCTGGTCCAGCCATAAAACCTTTTTATTATATTTGTTATATTATCATATCATTTTCCGAAAGGCATCACACTGAAGCTATTAATAGCCACGTTGTTCTATGTAATTTTATTTAACTGAAGTTAGTAAATAAATAAAAAATGGACAATTCCGCTGAGTTTCTTGCCGCATCTTCTCAGAGCGATCACGTTCCGATCTGGTGGTAATTTTAAGGAAAAATGTAAAGAAATTACAGTATGTAAGTGCCCCTGCGGGGCTTATATAATAAATGATAATGGAGGAGGAGGAAGACAAGATAATGGAGAAGGTTATAAACCGCCAGCTTCTGCAGTACCTTGAGGATCGCCAGCTTATCAGTGATCGCCAATACGGCCTTCGTCATGGTCGGTCGGCTGGTGATCTTCTTGTGTACCTCACACACCGTTGGGCAGAGGCCTTGGAGGGCAAGGGTGAGGCGCTGGCGTTCAGGCTAGATATCGCAAAGGCGTTCGATAGGGTCTGGCACAGGGCACTTCTATCGAAGCTACCATCATACGGAATCCCCGAGGGACTCTGTAATTGAATCGCCAGCTTTTTGGATGGTCGGAGTATAAAAGTCGTCGTAGATGGCTCCTGCTCCGATACCATGACCATTAATGCTGGTGTACCACAAGGCTCGGTGCTCTCCCCGATGTTGTTTATCCTGCATATCAATGACATGCTCTCTATCGAGAATATGCGTTGCTATGCGGATGACAGTACGGGTGATGAGCGGTACACTGAGCAACGGAATATCCCTCGGAGTACTCAGGAAATAAGGGTTCAACTTGTGTCTGAAGTCGAGTGCTTTCTGGAGCGGGCCTCGGAATGGGGTGAACGGAACCTAGTCTAGTTCAACCCCACAAAGACACAAGTTTGCGCGTTCACTGCAAAGAAGGACCCATTTGTCATGGCGCCACAGTTCCAAAGAGTAACTCGCCTAATTTCTGAGAGTATTGGGATTCTCGGCGTCAAAATATCGAGCAAAGTCCAGTTTGGGAGTCATTTGGAGGACAAAGCCAAATTGGCAAGCAAAAAGTTGGGCGTCCTGAACAGAGTGCTATACAAAGCACAAGTTCGTCCTAATGTGGAGTACTGCTCATATCTCTGGGCTGGTGCGCCCAAATATCAGCTAGACTCCCTACAAAGATGGGCTGTTCGAATCGTCGGGGATTCCAATCTTACGGACAGATTGGAGTCGTAGGAGCTGCGGAGAGACTTTGGGTCACTCTGTGTACTCTACCGACTCTTTCACGGGGAGTGCTCCGAGGAACTGTTTGACTTGGTACCACCGTCACCATTCTACCAACGTACCACTCAACATCGTAGCAGGGTTCATCCATTTCACCTGGAAACGTTATGGTCTTCAACTGTACGTTTCCAGCGATCATTTCTCCCACGTACGTGCAAGCTCTGGAATGAACTACCTGCTGCTGTGTTTCCCGAGCGCTATGATATGTCCTTCTTTAAACGAGGTTTAAGAAGAGTATTTCCTTCACGGTAGGCAGCGGCCTGGCTGTGCCCCTGGTATTGTAAAGGTCCATGTGCAGCAGTTTCACTTACCATCAGGTGTGCTGCTTGCTCGTTTTCCACCGTTGGCAATAAAAAAAAATGATTTGAATCACTAAGGAAGACTGCCATGCGTGGTAATTATTTCATAATTCATCCTCCGAAATGCCTATATCCAACAGATAACGATAACATTGATAGGCCATTAGATACCTTTAAGAGTACTGCCAAATCAAACAATATAATTCATGTTTATAAATATATATTTCTTGTAACTGTATCACCCTATTGTAACTAAACTCAAAGTTAGCATCTTTACATGCTAACATCACCCGGTTATTTACCATAAATGACTTAAGAGTATTAGCAAGAATCTGTTTTTGTACGAAATTAATCTAATTCAACGGATATTACTATGTTTATTTATGTTTTCTGTGTCGTGATAGGATCATTATAGACACATCTAGATAATTGCAATATATGTCTCAAGGTTACAGCTATTAAGTTCTTGTAGTCGGTCAATTAATTTATAACTAAATGAATCTTTAACTAAGTTTTGAGATTATTTAGAACAGTAGTGTCGTCCTAATGATTTCTGATATTTACGCGAGTGTTACGCATTTGAAATCAAACTTTTTTATGCTGATTTATATATGGTTTTTAATTTCTCAACATTTCAAATAAATCAGCGTTCATGGTCATCAAAGGACGGAGTAACGTTGTCACTCATATTAAACTTAGTGTAAACCGTTATACCGTTGGTAGACTAGCCTACTAACCTTGATATATCTCTTTTTATATCAAAAGAAATGAGAAGTTAAGTAACCTTGCCCCAAGCCTTGCGTTAGCATGAGCTCCGACATAATATTTGACCGAGAGAATAAAATACTGTTGCACGGGTTATAACGCGAAGCATTTGAGTTAATTCTACTTAAAATTTACCGTAATCAAACAAAAGCTAGAGCTAAAAATATCTCTTATCTATTCCTATTTAATACTATCAAGCAAGTGGGTCAAGAAATGCACTCATCTTAATGTTTATTTTATAAATTTTAAAGCTATTTATTTTAGGGCAGAAAAGCTGAATAATAAGAAAATAACATGGACGTTCGGATGTCTGTTTGTATGAATCTAGCATTATAATAGAATTGTAATCAATCGTTTAGTTTGTTACCATAGATTTAAACACATCTTTAGTAAAAATCTTTAGAAAATTAAGTCAGCCCACCTAACTTTTTTATAGCTAATAGAAGATATTTATTAAATTTCAAGTAATTAAAATAAACCTGACTGTATTTATTTCAACTCATACACGCCTCTCTGCTATTTTCGAGCCTTCTATCCCATAGGAAGAAAATTGACCTGCTATTATACCATGCTGGTCATACATGTTGGTTGGCTTTTTTCAAGTTTTCCTTCTCTTCCACAGATTTTATATATACATTACATCTCTCAGTCATCTTTTACGACATCCACGGGCAAAATAGGTACTGGTGAATTGTATTCTTACTCCGTCACCACACAGACTGTATTCACAAACTGCAAATTCAGTATAACGGCAATGCTCTTATGTTTTAAAAGTTGACCGACACCTGCAGAATTGGCCCAATGGTCTAATAATAAGTCTCCTGTCTCGAGTTTTATGGGTTCGCAAGACAAGTTTGGTGCTATTCACATATTATTATTTTACGAGTAAGTCTAGGTATAATTTGTGTCATTTACTTTATTTTTGTGAATTCCCCTGTAACATAAATATTTATTCCTAGTACGGGACAATGGCTAAAAAAACGTTGAAAACAGTGGTAAAGTAAAATTGTTTATTAATTATTTTGCTTTAATCACTTCAGCTCATATACTTCCCACTGTTAAGCTCGAGCCTGGAAAAAATTAACCTACTTTACCACGTTGGTCAGACCTGTTGGTACGAGTGCCCAAGCGACAGTCGTTCGCGATAGACGTGTGCGCAATTCGTTCGTGTATTCGTGCGAGTTACCGCGGCTTATTATTGAAGTACCTACATTTTGTATATAAAATCAGTGCGATAATGACGTATACCAATGTTATTCTATAAGTGCGATAATGACGTGTATTAGTGTTAGCATTATGTACTAAACTTAGCTATAGTGAATCGTGGTTGTGTAAAGATATTATAGAAAAGAAAAAAAAAGAAAATCTCAGACTCATAAATACACTAGTGTAAAGACCGGTAACTACTATGGCAGATGATTCAGATGACGAGACGGACATGCCATCGGCTATTGACGTCGATACCGGCGACACTGACTTCACGCCTGGCAGAAGGAAGCGTCAGCTTCCTATGTCCTCTCATCATGGACGTGCGGACTCTGGCACCGATACAGAAGCTGAGCCCAAATCGAAGATTAACTCGGCCCGCCGTGGTAAGGTGGCACCAAGAGGTCACAGCACAGGACTCGCCCGGGCAAGGGCAGTACTTAAGGAAGTTGATGCAGAGTCCCGAGAAGTAGAACACGAGAGAGTTCTTCGGAGTAAGACCTTCCGCAAGGCGGCCTCATTGGCAGATCCAGATACCGAAAATACGTCGACCTCTGAGCTTTGCAAGGAAGATCTTACAACGTTGGGTCCTGAGGAAATGCGTGCCCGAGGTGGCTGTAACGCGGCCGCTATTTTGAAAGTTGCCCAAAAATCAGGGAAACTCAAAGGTGGCATAATTAAAAAACTAAAGGAGTCAGCGACGGATATGCAGGGTATTATTGACGCCTTGTGTACCAAAGAGGAGATAGAGGAGACACGCCGACTGAGGACAGAAAATAACTGGCAGCGATTGGAAATAGATGCTCTCAAGGCGGAATTGAAATCATACCGCCGTGAGTTCTCTGAAATGAGGGCTTCTGCTTCTTCGTCGATACTGAGTGTGGATGTCTTGGAGGACCTAAAATCCTCTATCACAAGGTCGCTTGGAGAGATGATATCTGCCCGTTTCTCCAGTATTGAAGACAGTCTTCTCCCCGCCAAGACAATTCGCCCGCCCCTTGTTGGGGACAGGAAGAAAACTAGCACTGCATCCCCCTCGTCTCAACTTGTAGCGCCAAATCTCATCACAGCTGCAGCGAAAGGAATGTCTGCACCGACTGACACCTTCACTACTGAGGCCCGGCCTTCGTCGACACCTTACGTGCAGGAAGAAAATTGGGTGACAGTTGTCAAAAAAGGAAGAACGAAGAATAGGAACACTGCAGAGAAGACCACTGCTGCTGCACCGCTTCCCATGGGTGCGATAACTACCCCACCCAGCAACAAAGCGCAAAAAATTGAAAAAGCGCTCGCGGAACCACGCACAGCTGCAGTAATCGTAGCCTTACGGCCAGAAGCCGTTGAAAAGGGAGTGACATACGCCCAAGCAATGTTGCGCGCCGAGGAGGCTGTCGATCTGGCGTCATTAGGTATTAAAGATGGTCTAAAAATACGCCGTGCTGTAACCGGAGCACGGATCTTGTAGCTGCCGAAGGCACAAACCTCAGAGCATGCTGAAAAGTTGGCAGCGAAGCTTCGTATTGCTTTGGATGGTGTGGCCGATGTCGTCTGTCCCGTCAAATATGTGGATGTTAGGGTGACGGGTCTAGATGACTCAGTCAATCCCGAGAAGCTTGTTGCTGCTATAGCTCGTGCTGGCGGCTGTACCGTGGAAGAAATTCGAGCTGGAGATATCCAAGTCCGGGCCAGAGGAATGGGTATGGCTAAAGTCCGATGACCAGTAACAGCAGCTAAGGCGCTGGCTGACGCTGGCAGGGTTCTCGTTGGTTGGAGCTCTGCAGGTATTCATATATTGGTACAATTACCTCTTCGCTGTTACCGATGCATGGGGCTGGGACACACGGTTCAACTGTGCACAAGCACTGTCGATCGCTCTAAACTATGTTTTCGGTGCGGTGGCGTCGAACATAGATCAGCGAACTGCGATAAACCACCTCGCTGTGCAGTCTGTGCTGACGCGGGCCTTCCTTCGGAGCATGTAATGGGGGGCAAGATATGTAATCCTCCTTCTATAAGAGGAACGGTGACTCTAGTACCTCGGGTCACCCAGAATGCAAAAGACCGTCAGGCTAGGGAGGATAATAGCATAATGTCCTCATAATGAGTGGACCAAGCATATTTCTACAGGGAAATGTAAACCACTCCGCCGGAGCTCAAGACCTATTACTGCAATCTATGGCGGAGTGGGGTATAGATTTTGCGGTAGCCTGCGAGCCTTACTTAATTCCTTCGCAACCTAATTGGGTGGGAGATCTAGACGATAAAGTTGCAATAGTGTCTAGAAGGGGTATCGGTCCTCCACTGTCAGCCCTCGAGAGGGGTGATGGTTATGTTGTGGTGGAATGGCGAGAATTCGTTATTGTGGGAGTATATTTCTCCCCTAACCGTAGCCTAGCGGAATGCAAGGTCTTCCTAGATTGCGTCGATTCTGCGGTCTGCAGACAGTCACCGAGGCACACCATTGTCTTCGGTGATTTTAATGCGAAATCTCGGGCTTGGGGCAACCCTGTGACTAAAGCCCGGGGACGAGCAGTACAAGTGTGGTCCCTACTCTCAGGTTTGTTGCTTCTCAACGAGGGGGAAATCCACACCTGCGTGCGGCACCGTGGGGGGTCCGTGGTGGACTTAACCTTCGCCACCCCCGATGTCGCTAGCAGGGTGAATGACTGGAGGGTTGAGGAGGAGGTGAAAACCCTGTCGGATCACAGATACATTCGATTTAGGGTTTCCACCTCTTCCGGAACACCGGTGCCTCGACAGCGCACTGGTAAGCCGCCCAGGTGGGTTCTTAGTAAGCTAGATCGGGCAATAGCTCAGGAGGCTGCCATTGTACAGCGCTGGAGCTCAATAAGGCACGAAAGCAGCGATGTGGAGAGGCTTGCAGACGATATACGTAATAGCTTAACTGCAATATGTGATGCGGCGATGCAGAGGGCCCAGCGGAGGCCGGCTCGACACCAAGTATACTGGTGGTCGCTGGAGATCTCAGAGCTTAGAGCGAACTGCAATCAGGCCCACCGAGCTTACGTAAGAAGCCGCCGACAAAATAGTAGTGCTATCCTAGAGGGCCAACTGCGAATAGATTATCGTCGAAAGAAAAAAGATTTACAGCTGGCCATCAGAGAGGCCAAAGACAGAGCTCGCCATGAGCTTCTAGAAGCTCTTGATAGGAATCCCTGGGGACGACCGTATTTAATGGCACGGAACAAGCTGCGAGCTTACGGTGCTCCTGTCACTGAGACTATGGACCAGGATCTCCTGTCGAAGCTTGTCAGGGATCTGTTTCCACATCCTACAGATCAAGTCGCCCCAGTTATGACTTTGCCACTGATGACGGAGGAGAGTAGCGAGATCCCACCTATCACTGATGGAGAAATTGAGAGGCCTCTCTCTCGTCTCCGAGGCAAAAGAAAAGCACCTGGTCCTGATGGTATCCCGGGGCTGATACTTGCTACCACCGCGGAATATTTGAAGGGAGGGCTCCGGGAACTCCTCGATCAATGTATGACATGCGGTCGATTCCCGGAGTCATGGAAGGTTGGTAGACTCTGCTTGTTACATAATCCAGGTCGACCAAGCGATTCTCCCTCTGCGTATAGGCCGCTCGTACTGCTGAACGAGACGGCTAAGCTGTTTGAGAAAATATTAGCTGACCGCCTTGTTCGGCATCTCGAGATAGAAGGTCCGGGCTTGTCGGATGCACAATACGGCTTCCGGGTCGGCCGGTCGACAATAGATGCGCTAGCTGCTTTGAAGAACTTAACGACGGAAGCGATATCTGACGGCGAGGTTGTTTTGGCAGTATCGCTTGACATTGCGAATGCCTTCAACAGCCTCCCGTTCGGGACGCTCAGGGAGGCACTCCGATATCACAACGTGCCCCTTTATCTCCGCAGGCTGCTAGAGGCTTATCTTCAAAACAGATACGTGCTTTGGGAAGGGACAAATGGACGTCTGTTTCGCCATCGGATGGAGTGCGGTGTTCCACAAGGATCAATCCTTGGCCCGGTATTGTGGAACATCGGATTTGACTGGCAGCTTAGGGGTGCCCTCCTCCCTGGAAT
Organism: Lymantria dispar; assembly: GCA_032191425.1. Taxonomy (NCBI): domain Eukaryota; kingdom Metazoa; phylum Arthropoda; class Insecta; order Lepidoptera; family Erebidae; genus Lymantria; species Lymantria dispar. Next base: position 12,031,093 of record CM063454.1, on the reverse strand, counting down.
GGCAATGATTTGCTATGCAGACGACACTCTTGTAACCGCGAGAAGAGCAGGATTCCAAGAAGCAGCCCGTTTGGCGGAGGTCGGAACGGCCCTCGTCGTAGAACGAATCGGTATGCTGGGCCTGAAGGTCTCCCTGCACAAGACAGAGGCCCTCCTATTTCATGGTCCTCGGCGAGGTCCTCCGCGAGGTGCATGTATCAGGGTGCTAGGAGTTGCCGTGCCTGAAATATCTGGGCCTGCTCCTGGACGGAAGATGGGGTTTCGGACCACATCTTACCCAGCTTTCTCCAAAACTCGTAAACACAGCTGCGGCGCTGGGTAGACTTTTGCCCAATTCTGGAGGGCCACGCTCATCTTGTCGGCGATTATACGCCGGTATTTTGCGATCTATGGCACTCTATGGTGCTCCTATATGGGCTGACTCACTCACCGACTGTAACAAGGCTCTTCTACGAAGACCTCAAAGAATTATAGCGGTGAGAGCTATTAGGGGCTACCGTACGGTGTCATGGACGGCAGCCACATTGCTGGCAGGTGATCCGCCTTGGGAGTTACAAGCAAAGCTTCAGGCGGAAGTATATCAAGCCTACGTCGCAGCACGAACACGGGGTGAAAGGATGTCCGAAAGGGAGAGGCACAGGGTAAAGAATGTGGCCCATGAAGCTCTTGTCCGGCGGTGGAGAGGGGACCTAGAATCCTCCGTAGCAGGGCGAGGAACCGTAGCCGCGGTGGGTCCGCACCTCTACCGCTGGATAAATAGAAAACACGGCAACCTATCGTTTAGGCTGACACAGGTGCTTACCGGGCACGGGTGCTTCGGTAAGTACCTATATCAGATTGCAAGACGAGAAGAGGCCCCTGGATGCCATGAGTGTGGTGCACCTATTGATGATGCGGACCACACTCTGGGAGAATGCCCCACTTGGAGTGCGCAGCGGCACGACCTAGTGGCGACCATTGGAGGAGATCTGTCACTGCCGGCTGTAATTAGAAAGATGCTCAGCAGTGACGACTGCTGGTCGGCGACCGCCTCCTTTTGCGAAGCCGTGATAGCGCAGAAGGAGGCCGCAGAACGAGCACGAGAAGCCAACGCCCACGCCAATCAAATTCGCAGACGGCGATTAGGGAGACGGCGGAGGGAGTACGCCCGCCTGATGGTTATCCCTCCATCGTGATAATCCCTACACGGGACGTGGCCGCAAGGCCGACCGTCGGGATGCCAAAGTCGCATGCCCAAAAGGCGACCCTTTGGCACCCCAAAATAGACGAGGAAGTGGGCCGCTGCTGGTTTTTAGTAGGTATTCCGACGAGCCATCGTCGGCGAGTCCTACATACCCCCCTGCGACTCATACGGGGGGATGCACAAATGCATTTTCCACAGCGTAAAAAAAAAAAAAAAGACCTGTTGGTACAGGGTTTCGCTTCAAGTTTTCTTTCTCTTGCATCGAGGTTATATGCAAGTTTAATCCCTTTTTTTTACGGTCGGCGCACTCCTCGCCCGGCTCCGTCCTGGGAGACAGAGGGACGTAAGTACGCACACCCGTAACCCACCCGTATAGCACATCGCCTTCGTCGTTGGGCCGACCACTGTTGCAGAGTTCCTTAACTTCAGTGGTCGACCCGACGCAATACCCCGAAGGAGTACTCTCTCCTACGTCCCTTACCGAGACACCGATCGAAATTTAATCCCTTGAACGAAACATACGGGCAAGAGAGGGAGTGGTGAATTGTATTCTTACTTCGTCACTACACGGAAAATTAATGTTTTGAAATATCTAAAATTTGTTTAGTTTCTTAATATAGTTCAATTTTAATATTAACTGGCTAGTATGCATATTATTATAATGTTGCGAATGTTAAAATTCTACATGATGTAATCTTTTGAAATAACATGTGATTTTACATCACCAAAGTATAGTGTGATTTAAAAGCAAACGATACAGATTTTGCACAACGATGAGAGTCTAGACTATAAAATTATATGTTAACATGAGAGTGGGCGATAAAAATATAATTATTTAAACTCTATTATATCATTAACTTTAGACATTTGAAATACAAAATGTATTTTCTTTGCGTTTATATAGTTTTCTTTTGAACTTATTTAGTCATTTATAAAATACTAACAACCTGCCCTCGCTTCGCTTGGGTTTCAGTCGTCTTATACGCGTAGTTCCTGATCCCGTGAGATTACCAGGATAAAATATAACTTATATTACTCCCTGATATTATAGATACCCATTGGTGAAAGAATTTTTGAAATCGGTTCTTTGGTTTAACCGTAAAAGCGTAACAAACAAACAAATTTACTTCTACATTTATAATATTAGTAAGAATAAGGCAAATAAATGTTATAAAACATTTAAAAAACGCTAAGATACTATATAGATATCAAAAGATAGACGATTAGATATTAAAGTTATGAAAGGGCTTCTATATGCTCATTTGGATTCAAAATTCTCTTCCCACGGTTACGCATAAGATGTTGGTGGCGTCAATGAAAGGGCAGTTAACTTATTATGCTACGCTACCAGATGGAGTGACACGGTGTTTTATTTCAAGTGTGCAGTGACCGTCTTTTACATTGGCATTTTGCTGATTATCACTTAAATACGAATGATACATATATTAATTATGTGTACTGTTTATCTATCACCGTAGGTGTTACATTTTAAATAATTTAATTAATAAGTAAAATTGAAAATTTTGAATAACCTCCGATTCAAACTAAAATAATAAAAAAAGTATCACGTTCTCTTCAACAGGGATTATTAATTAATTGTTATTTAAAGATTAATATCTGGTTAACCAAGCTTCACTCGAAATATTTTTGTTGTATTTTTGTCGAATTTATTTAGATATAATTTAATGAAAAATAAAAATTAAATAATGAAAAAATATAAAAAAATACAAAAAAAAATAATAACAACACCAAGATTCGAACCGACGCTGTTTGGATACCAAAATAATACGGCAATAAAACTGGACAGCTTCCCAACTGAGCTATCGTAACTCATGATGTTGACGTCGAAATTTGAATTCATATTGTTTTAAAATTTAATGTCATTGTATTATTTTGCTAAAAACACCGACAATACAACATTTTCTATAAATAAAACCTAGCTAGATCGATTTTTTGGCCTCGAAACCTCTAGTATGCCAAGTTTCATCAAAAACGGTGGTGCCGTTGCCGAGATCCTGAATATATATATATACATATAAGAAAATTGCTCATTTAAAGATAATATCTGGTTGACCGAGCTTCGCTCGGAATGTTTTTGTCGAATTAATTTAGATATATATTAATAAAAAATAAAAAATGAAAAATATATAAAAAATTGCAAAAAGAGAATAATAATAACACCGAGATTCGAACCGGCGCTGTTTGAATGTCAACAAAATCAAAATTAGAACCTGTCAACTTCCCATCTAAGCTATCGTAACTCATGACGTTGACAACGAAATTCGAATTCATATTCTTTTAAAATTTAATGTCATTGTTTGTTTTGCTAAAAAACACGGCCAAAACATTTTCTATAAATAAAACCTAGCTAGATCGATTTTTGGACCCGAAACCTCTAGTATGCCAAGTTTCAACAAAATCGTTGGAGCCGTTTCCGAGATCTATATATATATATATATATATATATATATATATATATAGATATATATATATATATATATATACAAGGAAATTGCTCGTTTAAAGATATAAGATAAGATACTAGCACTCGTGAAGCACTTAATCGAGTAATCATACGCCATTACATCTTTTTGGAGCTGATGCTCTTACACTGCTGGACCGATATTAACCAAACATAGCTAAAAACTACAGCAAGGAAGGGCCATCCAGACACACACATACACAGACAAACAGACATTGACGTCAAACTTAAAACCCCTCTTTTTGTGTCGGGGGTTGAAAATCAGTGCTATTTATTTTAAATGTTATCTAAAATATAGAATTAGTTATATTGCTGATACTTATATATATTTAAATATAATAGAGAAAATAATTACAGCAAGACCAGAACCCAGAGGCTGTATCCGATCACGAGCTAGAGCAAACATCACCCTCCACAATCACGTTAGATAGACGAAAGTCCGGTTTGATACCGCAAGTTGAGGCCTCTTCAATGATAATGACGAAATCATAACATAAAAATCTAAATTTGTTTAGGGATCATTTCTCGTAGTCGTTATTTTCGACACCCAAGGGCAAAAGAAGATCAACAGCAGACCAACTGCAGGCGCGTCGGGCAGTGCAAGCACGAGTTCCTGCGTCTGATGTCGCCCGTATATTCCATACATGTAATCTATACCAATAAATAAAATTGGAGTGTCTGTTTGTAATGTCAAAATAATAGGCTTTTTTCATGCTCACACGGTTATTTGCACTATACACATGCTTAAAAATCACTTTATTTTTTTTGTCTGTGTTTGTTTGTTCCGGGTAATCTTCAAAACGGCTGGACTGATGTCAAAAATTCTTTCACCAATGGAAAGCTATAATATCAGGGCGTAAACTAGGCTATATTTTATCCCGGTATTCCCACAAGAACGGGTACTACGCGGATATAACGACTAAATCCGAAGCGAAGCGAGGGCGGGTTGCTAGTATTACATACTCTTAACCTATCATGATCCAAAGTCTCTTAAATAAGAGACTTAGGCTCTTCAATAAGAGACGTAACGAGACTTAGAAGTAAATACTTATCATAATTTGCTAAATTATTTGATTTGATTTACTAAATTATCGTTATATTATGAAATAGAACATAACAGAACTGTCACTAAGAAATTGTTAAATTGTTGAAAAATATTACATAAATCTAATGAATTAATTCATAATGCACTTAATTAATATATGTTAGTATATAGATAAAATCGTATAGTCCATACTCCGCATACTTATACAATTGCTCTACTTTCTTCATTACACTCTCACTTTTATCCCATTGTTTCTTTAGTTTAAATATTCAAATAGAACTTATTGGACCTACTAATATAACTCGCATACAAGTTACTTATGGTGACGAATTAAGAATACAATTTATCAACACCTAAAGAGTGATGCAGCAGAGACTTGGACTCTTAGAGAAAGTGAGAGGAAAAAAGTGGACGCTCTAGAAATGTGGTGCTGGAGGAAAATGCTCGGCATTTCATGAACAGAGTTCAGGACGAATGTTTCCATCCTAAGAGACCTCGGCATTAAACAGCTTTTGTCCTCCATTGTCAAACAACGTATGCTCGGTTTCTTTGGTGACGTGTCCCGGCACGACAAAACTTGTATTGAACATCTGGTGGTTCAGGGCCGGGTCGAGGGAACTAGACTACGCGGTAGGTCACCAATGCGGTGGACGGACCAAATGAAGTCGGCCATTGATGGTGCCCTATATCATTGCTTCAAACTGGCATCAACAAGAGAGGAATGGAGATGCGTAACAAAACGGGTTACTTCGCAGCCCCATTGATAACGACCACGACCGCTCTGCCAGGAGTGCCACGACTAAAAATGGAAAAAAAGAGTGATGATGAATTCCTTCATCATTTCAATCATAAAAATATGAGTAGCAGTACTCGCCTAAGGAAATTATAATATGAACTGTGACGATCAAATACAAATCACAGTCAAGCATTGCGATTATCATATTATTCTCTATTGGAGAGTCTTCCATGGTCTAGAAGTGAACTTCTACGATTATTTTTTTATTGCAAACGGTGGTAAATGAGCAAACAGTACACCTGATGGTAAGTGTTGTTACCGTTCATGGACCTTTGCAAGGCCGCTGCCTAATCATGGCAATCATATTATTTTTTCATAAAAAATGTTTTGCAATGCAAATGTTTTACGTTGGACAGCTTGCAAATATAATAAAGTTCACATTTAGGCACTTAAGCTTTGTCGTATCCGAGGTACTCAATTGCTGTGTTTATCGTGGCTATGCATCCTCTTCTTTTTTACTTTATCAGTCAATTTTCCATGTCTTCCGTTTTGTATATGAGAAAAATCAACTATCTCACCTGCATTGTCATTTCCAAGACTTTAAAAGTATTTGCTAGTCAAATCTGGTTAGAATTTATTAAAACCGTTGTGGTATTAATCCCAAAAACAGGTTGCCTCTGTGTTAAACAGACTCAATAAAGCCTTGTAATAGGCAAGATATTTTTTAGAATATTATAGCCTTTAGGAATAGATTCAAATGAAGGATATATCTAGATTGTCTATACCAACAAATAAAATTGGAGTGTCTGTTTGTAATGTCAAAATAATAGGCTTTTTTCATGTTCACACGGTTATTTGCACTATACACGTGCCTAAAAAACATTTTATATTTTTTTTGTCTGTCTGTCTGTTTGTTCCGGAAAACTTCAAAACGGCTGGACCGATTTCAAAAATTCACCAATGGAAAGCTATATTATCAGGGAGTAAACTGAGCTGTATTCTATCCCGGTATTCCCACGGGAACTGCGGGGATAAGGCGACAGAAACCGAAGCGAAGCGAGGGCGGGTTGCTAGTCTATAATAAAACGCATATTAAAAAAATATGTTTTTGCCCTTATTTTATCTTTATGAAGTCGCCAAATAACTTATTTGTGTGTGTTTTTCACGTGTAATGCGCATGCACGTGCAAAAAGAGCTTAGTTAAGTTTTACGATTGGGTTTCTAGACTGATCTTAATTGACTTAAAACTTAATAGTTAATAATGTAATCGGCTCTATCTGGAATTAGCCTAGTTTAGTTTAAAACCCGTAATCAATTTTATAATATCCACATGCAATATTTAGGTGCCGGCCTTTCATTACAATGTAATAATTAGTAGGTATTACAAAATTATTTGGCTTCGTCATCCAAGATCACATTGCCGTTCATAGGCGTAAAGGAAGTCAATCACCGGCTTGGCAAAGCAAGAAAATTGCATAAGTTCTGGCTTTTTGACATTTAAAATAATTGCTATATATTGACCGGATTCTATGTTTCCTGAATATAAATAGGCCATTAAAAGAGAAACGGGATATCCCACAAGTATTTACAAACCTCTAATAAAGTTTTTGTCATTCAAAAAGTGTCTAGGTTACTTGTTAAAACCAAAAGTGTACGCCTTAACGTTTAGTCAATGTCGAAAAAGGAAAGTCTATTAGTTTTCTTATTCAATGAAATCTAAGTATAGTTACGAACCTAATTGATTCTAAGTTTGTTTAGTTTTGGTTGTTACGACACGCTAATACTAATGAGATACGCATAAATGAATACAAGTTTCGAGTAAACGCAGAATAAAAAACTATCATTATTTTTTTATCTTAAAACTGTATTTGCGAAGATCATTTCATCATCATCATCAGTCACTTTTTTATATTTCCTAACATAGAGATTGTTCGCGGAATTAAATCCGCGGTCCGATCACCCGCAGCCACGGTCCGATCACCTGCAGCCACGCCATTTATGTGCATAAAGTAGATAGTACTAGTATAGAAAGAGTGACATTAAAAATAAAAAGTGACTTGTGTGATTACGATGCCGTTTTCTTATACAATCTTAGAATCCCCTAATATGCATTTGATCTATGGAGAGTACAGATGCAATGATCATGCTGCAAGTAGATTGTATCGTGAGCGATATCCGAATACTGAACGCTATCCAGACCATCGACTGTTCATTCATGTTCCTCGAGCATTTTCGGAGGGACATTTACCTAGTGCCCAATAAAATACAATAGGCATCACTCTCTGTCTCTCTTTCACACACGCAATAAGATTTTTAAATGAGGTCTAATAAAATAGAACAAAAAATATACCTAATAATTTTTTATAAACTTCGTTGTCTGTCACAAAAACATTTTTTTTCTAAAAGTTACGATAACATCTAGAAGGTATTATACCATTTTGGAATAATGAATAATGTGGCCAACTTTTGTAAGTACTTGACACTTTGGTTACGGTACATTTCTTTTACAGGGTGGTGTGTTAAAGTCAAATGATTAACGTTTTCTTCGAAAAAATTAAGCAATAGCCATAACAAATGTATATTTTTTTATGTCATTGTAACATGTCTAGTTTTAATTGTACTTCTGGTCGATAGTGCAGCTATCTGCGTTTCCAACAAAAAATATCCGATGCCAAAACTAAACTATTTGTCGTTATAGTACTTGAAAATATCGTACAAGGTCTGATTTTTCACCGTTTTTAGTAATATGCTCATATCAAAAAAAAAGTGGCATGGATTTTTTTTCATAGTTGTCATAAAATCATCTACCACCCACTTTCTGTTGGATGTTTAATTTAGGGACATCCTGTATATATATATATATATTAAGAATTAACAAATAACAAACTGTAAATATTCTATATCAAAGAAAAATCGGCAGCAGTTGCGAGCGAATAAAAATCGCTCAGTTATTTATATAACTAGGTTAACGGAAAGTACAAAAACAAGTGTTATTTACTTGCCCTTTCCAAAGTTACGCAAAATTCGTTTAGCGAAATTCGGTGTTAAGTTTTTATATAACTAACTTATGGCCATGGCTTGAACTCAAAAATATTATCCGATTTATAAATATTTGGCTATTAAAATTTAAAGTAACGAATTTACACATGGTTTATGTTTTTCATTAAAACTATCCACGCCCAATGACAATAGATTTGTATTTATTAACGTCCGCTTCGTCCGGGTTGACGAAGAGATGACGCGCGGCCCTATAACCCATCAAATTCTTCTTCACCATTGGGTCAACTACTGGCACCGAGCCCTTGACGTCCATGCTCAGTCCGGTGGATTACACATTCGTGTACCATCCCTCCCTATGTTCCTCATCGAGCGTCGCCCTTACACGGTCAACCTCTCTGCAGGTGATGGCCTATTGCCCGGTCCAGTCACCTGTAGCCTCGCCTAGGGAACAGCTTTATACCTCATGATGAAGTTAGAAATAACGTCTTGCATTCAGTCAATCATATGAAAATTAGTTGCTGTTGCATTCAACAGCAACTAATTTTCATATGACTTGACTTATTAATGATTATAATCAGTTGAGAACCGACAGTGGATCTTCAGTATATAATTGCAAGGGCATAGTAAAATCAATTTATATGAATCAACTTAAACTATATGATATACAATGACGAGTTATTTCAATATTTGACTAAAGCATTATGTAAATAAGAGAACGTTTAAGATGATAATACTGACTGAACATTAAGCCTATTAACTACAAATGTTATGTGATTAATGTTTGTTAACGTCAGATTACGTTTACTTTAACATTATTAGTAAATATTTACATACGCTGTCGCATTTATTATAGTATTATATCAAACAGGTAATAGATTATTTTTTTCAGAGAGACTAGAAAAAGTTTAACAACTTGTTTACAAATGTACTATATCTTTACATATAAATTTCTTGTGTACGTGTGTATATCACTGAACTCCTCCTAAACGGCTAGATCGATGTTGATGAAATGTTTTGTGTGTGTTCAAGGGGATTCGAGGATGGTTTAGATTCACACATTGGACCCGGTAGGTGGCGCTGCTGTGTTATTTGAACAGAACAACGTCTGTTGGATTACCTAGTTACATATAAAACTATTTATATTACTGTAAATAAACCCCAAATCGCATTTTTTCTATATTATCATTTATAAATACATCTCTATCAATCGTTTTTTTCGTGTGGTGACAGTAAACATTAAACTCACCACCACCTTTCGTGACCATGGGTGTTATAAAAGACGATTAAGAGATTATAATATGCAGATAATATCTATACAAGACAAGGAAAACCCTATATCGGACCAGCGTAGTGTAATAAGTCAATTTCGTACTGTGAAGAAAATTCAAACCCAGCGGTGTGACATATATGAGCTGAGAAATCTGAGGAATCTAAACCTCTCAGTCCATTCATATTTAATAGGCTCGTTGATGAAAAATCTTCACTCTGCATTGGTTTGTAAATACGAAATAAACTATTAAAGGTCGCAAATTACCCGCAGGTGCAAAACAAACGTTGGTGTATCACAAATATTAGTCCTTTATGGAATGCAACCTACAACACTTGACAGAAGAGTTCGCTGCTAAGAGTAGCGCTAAGAGTAGCGCTAAGGTTAACAATATTAGTCATTTAACTTATTTTCGTTGAATGTTTAAAGAAGATCCACCAATGATTAGATCTAGTGGTGGAATACTATTTGTATCGACTATCAGAGGTGAGGTGTGAATTTGTGAACATACAATGTTTAGTGGAACGGGATTATTTATTGTTTTATATTATTTATTTAATTTATTTATAATGATAGGTCATAAATTTAACATTACTATCAACAGGGAAATCAAAACGTATGTAGTCTCCACTAGTGCTGCCCCTGGTGGAACCTTTTTAAATCTTTAGTGGGAACAGGCTAATTGATGTATAACCGTAGTTAAACTAAGTATTTATATATGTAAAAGAAACATTTAAATGCTCCAAACTGTTTACACACAATAACTACACTCGTTACATTTTAACAGTACCTATAGGTGTTGAAAGAGAATTTTTTTTGTAATATAGCCCGACACCGAAGCTATAATCCATTTATTTTACTTATTACTTTAAAGATGTATATTGAACGCAAACTTTTGTTAAAAAAATAATCTTCATTCATAAGATTTTATTTAGTTTTTCTTTTTTTCTAACATGCAGTATTCCATTAATACTTTATGGCCAAACAAAATTTTAAAACCTAGGATATCACGACGGGGCATTTGTTACACGCTTATACCATTGAAGCAATGAAAAATCTTTCTTATGATACCACGAGGCTTTTATAATTTCTAGTATGTTATTGAAAAAATATTTAATTACTCTTACCTTAACCACAATCATGTTGAATCGAATACAGCACAAAGTTTCAGAACTGTCCTTATGTACACAACACGAATATTAGTGATCACTTGGTCCGAAAGCACTTCAGCACATCATCTTTGCCACTCTATCAGTCATGAATAAATCACCGCATCTTGCTGACAGGTTCAACCATGGTCTGTCCTCATATCCGATGTTGCGAAGACTTCACGCAAGCGCGGCGTATGAAAACCTATAATTTAAACAAACCATTCTTTAAAAAGAAAACATTCTACTTCACTGATGATTACACTAGATAATTGACCACAATGCAAATTAGCATGTCACAATTGGCGCGCGGGAAATTCGAAAACGGAATTACTTTTCGTGTTTTTTTTTTAATTATAACCAATTTTAATGATATACTGGCCATTATTAAATATTAATGAAAAACATATATATTTTTATTAATACGAACTTGTTTTTTCTAAAGCAAATTGCGCAAATGCGTTCGGCTGACTGCCCGCTCGAAAAGTGGTCGCGCGTATCGGCTGTTTGTTGTTAAATACTGCACTAGTCTACATATTGGCTTACAGAAAGGCAATCACATGACTATTCTTATGTAAATAATTTGATGATAAGCGAGGACTTTTCTTCAAGTGCATAATTTAATACATATTAAAATATAATTTTTTTTATAGTGACGACATATGGTGTGAATTTCACACAAGAAATCAATTCGAGTTAACAATTTGAGGAATATGGAAATAAAATTCTTGGAGCTTAAGACAAATTAAATTATGGTATTGGCTTTTCAAATTGTTTGTTTATTTGTTTTCTTCAAATTGAACTTACTACGTCACATTTTTTGAAAGTAACATAAAGATGACAAAATGTTTTTATTACGTCATAACAATTATAGCTTACCGGATGAGTAGACTTGATCCATTATAATTCAAGTAATAATCTAATATTGGAAACGTTACGTATACATGCATTTTGACATCAATCAATTTCCTATTATATATCTACTTTTGCTGCAGATTCTAAATTTATTTTGATAATAAATAATAGTCTTCTATGCGCGGCAATAAGAATACAACTATCGCTATCCATAACTTACCCGTGGAAATCGTAAAAATCAACTAAAAGCCCAGGAAAGTAGGCAGCAGCTCTGTGTCCCTTAGGGATGGATAACCTTTACTGCAAATGCCAACTCTGGCGGGTAGCACTCAAATAATTGGATAGCAATGGTTGGCACCTTTGATAATTAACCTCTGAATTATGCGAAAGACTAAAGTAAGTTCTATAATATATAATATCCATTGAAGACAATAACTTCAATCAAAACCCTGTATCAAGCCGTCTGACCAGCATAATAAGTTAATTGCCCTACTATTGTGGACGAGGCTCGAGCCCATCAGTGGGACGTATATGAGTTGAGATAATAATGAATGCAAGTATACCTTACTACTTTATTATTACTATTACTACTTTAATGCTCACAAAATTGTAAGTGAAAATAATGCTAAAATAAAACTACCATCAATTCTACCAGTCTCTCTGTAATGACAAATTACGCTTTAATTCTTTTGTTTTAAGACAATTTGTAGATACCGTGTTTTATTATTACAATTGATTGAGACATTTTTATCAATTGTATCTTTTCGGCACGTATCTATTATTTATTATTGTCTTTATCATTCGCTTTTGTCTACAAAGGGTAGACAGTGGATTATAAGAGCCACTATTCGAAATATATTTTTTTATCCCCACATAGTAGGGGCAAATCTATTATCATCTAATGGTCCAAGCTAGGGACTTCATAGATGCTATTGAGAATTTGTTGATTGTAGATACCAATATTAGTGGATTCCGTGTGATGATGAAGTAAGAATACAATTCACCGCCCCCTCTCTTGGCCGTGGATGTTGTAAAATCCAACTAAGGGATATAATACGCATATAACTTCTATTTAAGAGAAGGAAAATTCAAAATAAAACCCTATACAACTTGTCTGACCAACATAGTAACGTCAATTTCCCTTCTATTGGGAAGAAGGCTAGAGCCCAACCCTGGAACTTATATGAGCTGTGGTAATATAAATCTTTATGTTCATGTGTTTGTAATTGATCTCCTTCTAAACGGCTAGACCAATTTTAATGATTTTTTGTGGCTATTCCGATGGATATGAGATGGGTTTAGATTAATAATTGGAACCGGTAGATGGCGTTGCGATCTATTTCAAGGACAATTTCTTTTACTCCTTTTTTAGATTTGAATAGAACGTTTGTTGGGTCAGCTAATATACAATAAAGTTTTATAAACATCGTGTCTATGAGTTGATAATATGTTGAAACTTAATTTGTATAGAATTTGAGTCTTATATTGATGTAATTGGATGTAAAATCGATTATGCAGGTGAAGCCAGACGGTTACAGTAATCATTGAATTTGTTTTGACGGCATCTGTAGATAATTCTTTATACTGTTAACGATTGTAATAACTATTTTCTATAGTCTCACATTTGAATCACCAAAAGTTTAAGTAATGTTTCACATCGCCATATATACGTGAAGTATATACAAGCGCAAATTCTAAATATAGTAACTTATTATTTATGAGAGTATATTGTCCGTGTGGCGATTGAGTAAGAATATAATTCACCACCAAGATAGGGGCTCTCTAGGGGAAGACGATTAGGGGATATAATGTGCATACAACATATATCATATAACATCCATAAAAGAGAAGAAAACTCGAACAAAAACCCTATACCAACACGTGGTATAGTAGGTAAATTTTTTTCATTATTTTTTATTCCCTCCCCACAGTGGAGGAGGCCCAGACCCAACTAGTGTTGCCCAAATGCAAGACCAAGACGAGACTTGGATCGGTCTTGGTCTTGGTCTTGCAACATCACACCTGGTCTCGTCTTGGTCTTGGTCTTGCGCACCCGAGTATTGGTCTTGCGCACCCGAGTCTTGGTATTACAGCAAGAGTCTCGCAAAGTTTTGCAGTTAGAATAACGTAACAGTAATTTATCATAGCAATGAAAAATCCAACTAAATTAATCAAATATCCTATCCTATCTATCCATCTGCTAGCCTATAGTTCACTATTGAATACAATACTTACCACTGGAGAAAATTACTCTTCCATTCCCCTGGTGTTCCATTAGACAGCGTTACTACTCTTATGACAGGACTTTCGACCCTATTTTCTTAAGACGTCACCACACGAGGCAGTTGATACAATAAATTTTATGTCATTTTATAATCAATGCGATATTTTACAATTAATGCGATTGTTTATATTCCCCTTCAAGTTAAGTGGTATGTATCTATTGTATTTCCAGTTTAGTTACTGATACTCTGGATACTTGAAAAAACCTGTTGCTCTATTGCCTATATAAATACTTTGGCCGCTGGATCCATGTAGCTCTTAATATACTATTTATTCAAGAACATATAAAACTGATTTAAAATTTTATGGTTTTAATACTTGTAAAATGTATGATATTCGTCGTCATCGTCACAGCTCATAAAAGTGCCACTGCTGGGCTTAAGCTTCCTTCCAGTAAGAGGAAAATTGATCTACTATACCACGCTGGTCAGACATGTTGGTACAGGGTTTTCTTTCTAGTTTCACTTCTCTTGCACATATGTTATATACACAGGGTGTATCAGATTATGGGACAACTGTTCATGTATGTTGTAGTTCAACAGTCATAGATCATAATTAGAATGTATATTACACAAAAACAATATAACGTAAAAGTTATAGTGATTACAAAAATGTGTGTCTAAGAGTTTATGCCTTAAATTTTATGCATTATGTAGGTATGCACAGACAGGATATATGTAAGCATGTAAAATTTCGACAGTATAAATAGGTCTAATACCTACTTGCGCGAACCTTTCAATGGTTACGTAGGTACAAAGGCGACTCATCAACGGTCATCGGCCGATTAGCTGATTTATGTTAAAGCGAAGTTTGTCTTGCTTATGCAAACGTAATCATTGATTTATTCAAATTCTAATGAACATTTAACAAAATACGAATATATGGTAGATTAAGTATCATTCCTTTATACATTTTAATCAATTTACACGAAAAAACGATGACAAAATTGAGAACTTACATGTCTCTCAATTCATTAACGAATCGATATTTTTATTTAAATTTTTTTCATGGGTTCCTAACACCATTGCCCGATACGATTTGATACGACATCCACGGGTAAGAGAGTGGTGAATTATATTCGTACTCTGTCTTTTTTTTTGTGTGTGTGTAGCTGTTGGTCGCAGATGACCTTGACAGCTTAACGCGGTCAATGGGTGAGCGCTGATGGCTCTCAACCCGGTAAGTAAGTTAAGCGAACATCGCCCAAGGGCTCCCCTCTGTGGGGAACGGACCTCGGCTCGGGGCGTCGCTGAGAGCAAAGTGGGCGTGGCCAAGTTTAGGCTAATGACTTTTACGCGGCGCGGTTTTCGACCTCGACGGCGAGGCCGATACCGTGGAGTTTCAGCTGTTATCGCTGCGCGAGCTGTGTAGGTCCTTTCTTGGGCGATCATAATAGCGTCATCTTCTTCTTCAAGAAGATGACGAGGACGTCGGACCGCGGATATTTTTGAGAGGACGTAGTTTACCGCCCCAACCACTAGTGGCTTGGGGTGAGTCGTGGCAGAGGCAAAATAGCGCTGGGAGCAACGCTTCATGTACTGCCTGATGGTGATCGTACTCTGTCCCTACATGGACATTTATATAGATTAATTGTAGACATATTTCTATGTCCAACAGTGAACGTCGTTGGGCTAATGAATAAACGGATATATAAATATGTATAATGGGCAAGAACACTCTCGTGATTACGGTATTTTTGTCCTTAAGCCTTTCCGAAGAGTAATTCTGAAAAGCCAACACCAACATTGGGAATCGATTGGCCAATAGATGGATATCTCAAGACTGATTTGACTTGCCGTGTAGTGACGGAGTAAGAATATAATTCATCACCCCCTATTTTACCCGTGACTGCGAACCCACGACTAAGGGCTATAATATATAACATCGGTGCAAGAGAAGGAAAACTTGACATGTATGACCTGTAACAACACGGCCGATCACCGTGGCGATTCCCCTCCGGCCACGGCCGATTCTCCTCCTGTTATGTAGAAGACACGAGCTCAACCGTATATAAGCTGAAATGGTTATTTGATTTAAATGCAAGACCGCGAGACTCTTGCAGGCCCAGTCTTGGTCTTGCTCAAGTCTTGCAGGGCCAGTCTTGGTCTTGGTCTTGCAAAAATTAAGCAGTCTTGGTCTCGGTCTCGCATTTCTCGCAAGACCAAGACCAAGACCGCAAGACCAAGACTTTTTTGGGCAACACTAGACCCAACAGTTGGACGTGTATGAACTGAAATGATAGCAATGAAAATATATTTTTTAATAACTACATCCATTCCATGACTGTAAAAGACTTAACACTTGTATTTATTACCGCACACAAATATATATAATTTGAAAATAATAATAATAATAAAAATCTATTAAAATCTTGCAAATAATACCCAGCCTTGGAAAAAGCATTTCAAAATAATTATCCTGCTTGGAGGCAAACCCACTAAAATCGACATAGGACGTCACTACTTAGACAATTATGACGTCCGTGTAAATGTGTACTGAAGTAACTCCTGCTTCCGTACTCGTACTCCAAACGCGCAGTTTTGAGCTCATCATGTCCCTTATTGCGTGTAACCTCTCTATCTATATGGCTTCCAATGCAATATATAGTTTTACTCTAAATGACAGAAATTTACTTACTAGATCATACTGGTTAATCAAAATAGCCTTTATTATAGAGGCTTTTATTTTGATTTTGTTATTTTGCAGTAATGTCACCTATAATTTTCCTTTAACTAATTAATGCAATTTCCTAATATTAATTTTCCTTCTTGATCGATCCTCCTCTTTATTTTGTAAATTTCTATTAAATACTATTTATCCATCCATCCATCAGCCTACAGACGTTCACTGCTAGACTGGAGGCCTCCCCGCGAGACTCGGAAGGGTCCTGTGCCGCTCGCACCCAATCCAATCTATTATTTTATTTTAATTATTTTTTATATTGATTTTAAAGACTGCTTATGAAAAACTGCACCGATTTGTCATTTCGTTAAACTCAAATTTAAATAGGAACAACCGTAACCAATATATGAGCACATATATAACCACTAAGCAAAGAAAAGTGACAGTACGGCACATCGACACTTTTATTTTTACCCATAGTGGTCATATCCGTCAAACGATAATGGCTAGTAAACGGCGCGATTATGTAGAATACATCTTGCGTAAGCTAAATGTGATGTACTGACAAATTTCTTTCTCATTATCGAATGTATTTTGTACGATACGACATTCTAGTCACGATGTATTTTGGACATTCCCACGAAAATTATGACGGCTCTTCTATACGTGGTAGTAAACTGTTATGGTCTTAATGGGTTTAATTCACACACACGGTATTTACGTCACGATATTATTCAGTGATACATTATAGAGATAATCTTATAAAGTCACAGATAAATAATGATTATGACATATCGCAATAAGGCCTTCCACGTCAAAGCGATGTTTACAAACAAACTAAGGAATATAAATTATAAACAGACTCATTCGTGGCACAGAGAATTGCACTAAATGAAATTACGATATTCGGCACTGTAAGTAGCGATATCTTACTAAACATAGACTTCCCGTAATAATTACGCCTTTTGTGAAGACATTGATTATTTCTTAAATTTTGTCGTGGTCATTAACAAATTATTCATTATATAGATAATTCTTTGCAGGGTTTAGCTATGTACTAGAATAGTATACTACCCTATTATCTATTGTAAACTACCATATTACAAAAGATTGAAAATCATTATCCGATCTTGAAGTCAATCAAAGCTTTATCAGTTTCCCTCAAATAATTCCTAGCATTTTAGTACTGTTAAACTGTGCTGGTTTTGGATCTGGTAAACAATGCTAGACTAAACGGTATTAACTGAAAATCACCTGCAGTAAACTGAAGTAAATTACAATAGTATATAGATAAACTATGGTACTGGGCCTGGTAAAATATAACATAATCCCAAATTAAGTAGCTATACTTACCTAAATTTCATAAGACTGTTATACATATAATTCTTTCAAAAATAAGTGTACAAGACTATAAATGCAATTTTTTTTAATACATTCCTAAAAGGTTAAGCTATTCATTCATCTTGATTTATGAAGATAATTTAGATTTTGGCAACGCTAGTTGCCTAATTCATCTAAGTCTTAAGTTCTCAAAAAGGTGACGGTAAGTATATGTCGAAAATAATATTATTAGCCAGCCTTGCCTAATTTATTTTGAAAGCTTATCATCTCTACCGAAAGTGCTGCCCTGGAATCCACATGCAAAAGGATATAAAATCGTAACTTATATAAAAATAAATTATGACCTTTTTATGTAAAAAAGGTAGTATTTAAAAATAGTTCGACCGATGAACATAACAATACGATATCACATAACAACTGCCAATCTATACCAATAAATAAAATTGGAGTGTCTGTTTGTAATGTCAAAATAATAGGCTTATTTCATGCTTACACGGTTATTTGCACTATACATATGCCTAAAATACACTTTATATATTTTTTGTCTGTCTGTCTGTTTGTTCCAGGTAATCTTCGAAACGGCTAAATCGATTTCAAAAATTCTTTCACCAATGGATAACTATAATATTAGGAAGTAACATAAGTTATATTTTATCCCGGTATTCCCACGGGAACAGGAACTCCGCAGGAAAGACGACTGAAACCGAAGCGAAGTGAGGACGGGTTGCTAGTTAATGAATAAAATTTTAATGAGCCGTCTAATCCAGGATTCGAATCCAAAACTAGATAGTCATCATCTCAACTCACATGCATACCACTGCCGGGCTCGGGAATCCCCTAAAATAGGAGAAATTGCCCTGATATGACCATATTATAACCACCTCCATATGATCCACACGGGTCAGATGGGATAGTAGGCATAGGGTTATACATATAATACTAAATTCTCTCAATCTAACCAGTGCTAGACTATATTTATGACTATGACTATATAATTTCTTTATATAATTTAAAACATGTTGCGTCTTTAAGTCTCTTTCTTTTCCTTTCATGAGAAAGACATACGCCATTGTTGCGTACACACTCCCACTAGATTATCTGTGAAAACTAAACAATAAAAAGTAACCGCTATGAACGTTATATATTCTAAACTTCATGACAATATACTTTTACGACGGTGCATAACTTACAAGTGTTAAATAAAAAAGTAGATAGTTTTAACTTTATTTCAATAAATGTTAGTTTATATCACATCTATGATGGTCTTCCTGCATAAATTAACTTTACAAAGAAACTATACTATTAAGTTTTCAATAAATGAAAACTAACATTACATTCATTCATTACGTCTTTCAATATGATGAACATCAATAGTATAATTATCTATAATCGATTTAAATGCTATAACTACTTAAAAATAAATTACATTTAAATAAAATGCCGTTTAATTATCGCTAATTGATTTTGCACCTCGTAGCACTTTAATGTAATGTAGAAGACATCAACGCGTTCATGTTCAGCCGGTGTGTGTTTAGTATAGAACTAAATACGTCAATTCCTAATCAAATTTAACTGCGCTTGAAGGTCAAAACGTGAACAATTTACGTAATAATTTATGCATCAGAACTTAATGTATCATCATCATCATCATTTCAGCCTATCGCCGTCCACTGCTGGACGTAGGCCTCCCTCATGTTGCGCCACAATGAGCGGTCCTGTGCTGCCTGCATCCAACGACGCCCAGCTACTTTCACTAGGTCATCGGTCCACCTAGTGGGGGGGCGTCCTACACTGCGTCGTCTGATACGTGGTCGCCACTCGAGAACCTTTCTTCCCCAGCGGTTGTCGGTTCGTCGAGCGATGTGGCCTGCCCATTGCCACTTCAGCGTGCTAATTCTTCGTGCTATGTCGGTTACACCCGTTCTTCTGCGGATTTCCGTATTCCGGATTCTATCTCGCAGAGAAATCCCGAGCATAGCCCGCTCCATAGCACGCTGAGCGACTTTGAGCCTTAATATGAGGCCTACATTTAGGGACCACGTTTCCGTGCCGTAAGTCATCACTGGTAACACACACTGGTCAAAGACCTGTGTTTTCAGACACTGAGGTATGTTGGACGAAAAGATCCTCTTAAGTTTCCCGAACGCTGCCCAACCGAGTTGGATTCGTCGGCTGATCTCTTTCTCGAAATTGGATCTACCTAACTGGACTGTTTGTCCTAGGTAAACATAGTGATCGACAACTTCAAGAATCGCATTGCCAACTAGGACCGGTACAGGAATGACATGGGCATTTGACATGACTTTCGTCTTGTCCATGTTCATTCGTAAACCCACTAGTTGGGATACCCTGCTGAGATCATTGAGCATTGTGCCAAGGTCCTCCATGGATTCTGCCATAACGACTATATCGTCCGCAAATCGAAGGTGAGTGATGTATTCGCCGTTAATGTTGATGCCGAGTCCAGTCCAGTCTAAGAGCTTGAAGACATCTTCCAGTGCAGTGGTGAACAGTTTCGGAGAGATAACATCTCCCTGTCTCACGCCTTTCTGCAACTGGATCGGTTTCGTACTCTTATCCCGGATACGGACTGACATTGTGGCGTTCCTATACAAACACTTCAGCACTTCGATATAGCGATAGTCGATTTGGCACCGCTGAAGGGACTGCAGCACCGCCCAAGTTTCGACTGAATCAAAGGCTTTCTCATAGTCCACAAACGCTAAGCACAGGGGCCGATTATACTCCTCGGTCTTTTGTATAATCTGCCGAAGCGTGAGGATATGGTCTATGGTGCTATAGCCTTTTCGGAAGCTGGCTTGTTCGGGCGGCTGGAAGTCATCGAGCTTGCGCGAGAGTCGATTGGTAATGACCCTCGAGAACAACTTATAAACATGGCTCAGGAGTGAGATGGGTCTGTAGTTCTTTAGAAGAGCTTTGTCACCCTTCTTGAAGAACAGCACCACCACACTCCTGGTCCACGACTCTGAAACGTCGAATTAAATAGCTTTTGAAGGGCTATTAAGACTGGCTTGCCTTAACTTAATGTATACTGTGCTAAAAATAATAAGTACCTACTTATAAATTAGATGTCGAATTAATTATGCCTTTTAATAATTTACAACATACTTTGGGATATTAAGTAACCAATTACTAAAAATGCATTAAAATAAAACTTAATTAAATATTATTATAAATATTTATGTGTTATTGAACTCATTCGATATCATAACACAATATATAAATAAAATTGAAAATTTTGAATAACCCCCGCCACAAACTAAAATAATAAAAAAGAAGTATTGCATTCTGTCCAACAGGAATTATCAATTAATTGTCATTTAACTATTATACACTTAAATCGAGTAATCATACACCATTATATCATTTTTGAGTTGCTACTCTAACACGGCTGGATGTATATTAACCAAACATAGCTAAGAACCACCGCCAGGAAACTGGCTTTCAAATGAAAAAAAAATTGCATCGAAATCGGTACATCCGTTTGAGAGCTACGATGCCATAGACAGACACACACATACACGCACGCACACACAGACATCCATGTCAAATTTGTAACACCCCTTTTTTTGCGTCGGGAGTTAAAACATATTCTAAAATTGTTCATAAACAACATATAATACAATTCATTGATACAAATTTAAATAGTGATAGCTTATTGAATTATACTAAGGTTTAAGATATAGAATAGAAAATGCACCTGCGCTTCCACTTTATACACTAAAAATATATCTCATACAGTTAGCTGGTGTCCATTGACACTGGTTGAAGGGGTCGCAATGCGATTAGGCAGACATCTTCTTCTTCTTCTCAGCTTTAATACGTCCTGCTACTGGGCTCAAGCCTCCTCTAGGAGGTAAACTATACCACACTGGTGAAACAAGTTCATATAGGCCTTTATTTCGAGGTTTTCTTCTCTTTCATGGATGTTATATGCATATTATAATACCTTAGTCCTACTTTACGGTACCCACAGGCGTAATAGGGAGTCGAGAATTGAATTGGATTCCGTCATTACTCGATAGGTATACATCATTATGAAAGTAAGTAGGACAGAAGTTATAATCATAGCTTTCAACAATGTACATTAAAATCATCAATCTCAAGTCTCGCAATTGCGATACAGTAATAGCATATATTAATTGTCCCGTCTTTGACGGAAGTCAATACCATTAATTTAATCGATATATTGGCCATTAAAATATTGCATAATACCCACCTCCTTTCATATCAAATATACACGCTACTAGCGGAAGGCAATTAGGTTTTGTCCTTAAATTTTAATAATTTAGTGTGTTAAATATTGTCTGCCAGGAAATCCTCAACGGATTAATGGAGATTAGAACTTTGTATGGCAGATTACATTGATGAATTAACTTGACTGCACTATCGAGCCAAGTATCGTGAGTTCGATTTCCAAGCAGGACAATACTTTTTTGCGATTCACAAATTAGTTTTCAGAAACTGGGTATAATAAACGTCCTGGGCTATGAATAAGGCAGGGTTTAAAAAAAATACTCACCTATACTAGGCATGCCTTTTAAGTTCTGTCGTTTCCATATTGCCCGGCAATTTTGAATTTGAAACTGTTCTATATTCGATTGTGTTTAAATTTTGAGTCTCAAAACAGTTGAAAGTATTAGAATTAATGCTATTTTTTAGTCACGGCGTCGATTGGAATCTGTCAGGTTAAGTACGAAAATGAATCTATCTAAGGAAAATGTTCATGCAATAATTTTCTACAATTTTAGAAGAGGTCTGACACGGCTTCATTGTTTTGAAGAGCTAACATCTGTGTTGGGTGATAAAGCCCCATGTCTGCGGACTGTCGAACGCTGGTATTTAGAATTCCAGCGTGGACATCCTAGTGTTAGTGACAAATCTGGCGAAGGACGCCCAAAATCCGCCTTCACTGAAGATAACATCATTGCTGTGAAACAACTAATTTTCGAAGATCGTCATGTGACGTATAGAGAGATAGAGGCTCTATTAGGCATCTCAGGGACAACCATTCAGAAGATCTTGCATGAAGTGCTTGGTGTGAGAAAGCTAGTTTGCTGTTGCATACCGCATCTGCTTTCCGACGATCACAAGGCGGCCCGCGTCAGATGGTGTAAGAAAACTCTGCAAAGGTTCAACCGAGGAGAGTCAAATCACGTCTACGACATCATCATTGGTGACGAATCTTGAATATATGCCCACGATCCTGATTCCAAACAACAATCTAGAATCTGGGTTTTTCAAAACGAGCCGAAGCCGACTAAAGTTGTTCGTTCTCGAAGCACTTCAATGAAGATGGTGGCCACGTTCGTTGGAAAAAACGGCCACGTTGCGACTATTGCACTTGAAGATCGTAGAACGGTTAACGCAGAGTGCTATACCACAGTTTGTTTACCACAAGTCATCGCCGAACTTCGAAAATCTAACTCAAAGCGACGCATCATCCTGCACCTCGACAACGCAAGCTCACACAGCGCTCGTCAAACGATTGAGTATTTGAAGCAGGAAAAAGTAGAAATTCTTGACCATCCTCCATACAGTCCTGACCTAAGCCCTAACGATTTCTTTACATTTCCTAAAATTAAAAACGTCTTCGTGGTCAAAGGTTCCAGTCTGCTGAAGAAGCAGTCGACGCTTTCAAGTCAGCCATTTTGAACACCCCACTTTAGAGTGGAATAAATGTTATAATAACTCGTTTGAGCGAATGGAAAAGTGTATTAAGCTACGTAGTGAATACTTTGAAAAACAATAAAAAGTACTATAAGGTTCTAGTTGTGTTTTTTTCTTCAAACGACAAAACTTAAAAGGCATGCCTCGTACATTAAATTCAACGACACCGACGGTAAATCCATATATAGTTACCAGCTAAAACAACGTAACGAAATAACTTCAAGATTTAAGTTGTGTAATTCCAAAAACAGCGAAATTTTAAATAACATGTCCCAAAAATCTATAGACGTGTGTTTTAATAAAGGTGTTTCTCAAAATGTAAAATGTCATGCAAACTACTCTTTCTCCATTTAAGTATGAAATATTAGTAAATATCCGAAAATTGATGTTTCCATTAAAAAAATAGTTAAACCTTATTTTTTCATAGAGAGATTTATTTATAATTTACATTTTTATTTCCCCTCATGTGTATCCTTTAAGATTGTGTGTATCAAAATGTAAATATATCGTTTCTAGGTTACAGTCATAGACATAAAATTCTTTACTAGGAATACGAAATCTAAGTACTCTAAGAACTAGATATTCTGATAACGGGGCGACTATTGTCTATTGAATAAGTTACTTTTCCTTTTATTGTCATTTAATTTAACTAGTAAAAATTATTATAAAAAGAAGGTAGACATTTTTTACGAATACGAGTGGCATACACAAGGTAATACTATTACTAGACAAGATTAGAGTAAATGAAAGAGTGTAGACCAATGTCCAATGTCCGAATTCAACGACCTCAAGTTTAGGTAAAATGTAAGTTTAGGTTACCTAAACTTACCTCTCACTTAAAATTTAGTCATTAATGGTGAAATCTTATCAATTCCAAAATGTTTTCTGTAATGGTTAAAAAACACCATATAAACTCATTTCATCACACTTAAAAAAATGGGAATCAAAAAAGACATTCAGCACACTCAAAACTTGAAACTACACGTAGTTTATGTTAATTATAATATATTTATAAAATTGTTAATGAACATCTAGCAAGTTAAATGCTTCAATAAAAAAAACAATAGGACTCATTAACTAGTATCTATTTTTATTATGAATAAAAACAGTAAAAGTTAGTAAAGTTGTGTGTATTAGTTAATTGCTATATATCTAGCCACAAATTCTACACTATATCGGTTTCACTCAATACTTTCTAAGCAAGTGGAGCGCAGGCGCATTAATGTCGCTTTACGCACTCCCTTTTGTAATCAACACTTAGTTTCTAATAAAGATTAGCTTCATGGTAATATTTTAATTTTTCATAATTAGTTCATAAAGAAAGCATTTCTTGTTAAATGAGGCTAAAGGGATAGGATTGGATTGAATTTTACGATTATGTATGTTCTATCGCGAAAATAAAAAAAAAAAGATTTCTCTTGCACAGGAATATAAAGGAGAATTATTTAGCTGTCTAAATAATTTTAAATATTTGTAAATATGAAACTCGAATGGTTCTGATTCTATTAAATCTAGTTTTTATTTTGTTTCCATCCATCGGCTGATGTCCATTGTAGAACATGGCCTCTTACGAAAGGATAACAGTATAATTGGCATATTGGACAATCATGGCTAGTATCGAGTTAACGATCATAGTTAATATTATCAGAATCACAGAAAAATCCGGCAGGCTATTCACCTAGTGATTTCTCAGCTAATTTTTACCCGCACTTATTGCGTAAATAAAAGTAGGCAGCTTATTTTATTCTTAACTTGTAACATCACACTTTTTTGTGATACTTTTACACATCATACTTTTTCATGCCTAGATTATGTATTTTTAATATTATACTTCATAATTTAATTTTACTAAAAATTTTAACTAATATTATACATGTAAATAGGAACTTATTGCCCTTCCATACCTCAGCTACTCAATTGACCATCATGACATTGCATGAGAATACCGAAAAGAACTTTGAATATCTAAAAAATGATTGTTGCAATAAAATACATAATAATTTTTTACAGTAAGCAATGAAAGAATTACATAAGACTGAAATTTGTCTCGTTGAGCTGACAATATAAGCTACAAAAGGAGCTTACAAAACCCAGGAAAAAGAATTGTAACTCTTACTTGGTTTCCTTAAAGAGATCACATATATCAGTTCGTTAATTGTAATTTTCTATTCAATCCAAAGAAATTTATCACAAATATCGGCACTCCATCTTAAATATATCGTAATAAATATTGCATATTCATTTCACCCACAATTTCACGTAATCTAAGCAAATTCAATTCATTCAGCACATGCATATAAGCATGCATATTGTCGTACCCTGAAATATGGTATTTAAATTAATTCGTTAAAATACGATCGATCCAGCGGATCGAAATGCAGCCACCAAAAAGAAGGTCTAGCACAGAAGTCAGCGAGCTTGTCATATTTTGTAAATTACTTTTCTCATGTGAAAGTGTGTACAACATATTTATTAAATATGAGCTTAAATCTACGAACCAAATTACTTTTTATTTCAATAAAGTTATAAAATAAATATATTTCTAGATTATTAAATATATTGTAAAAGGTTGACATATATTAATTACTAGAACAGTCATCTCTCTCTCTCCATGTAGTGTTATATTCTACATGTAATGTTAAGCCAATAAATTTATTTAGTATACTTCCACCTTACCACATCTGTTAATTAAATACAATACCTACATAATCATATCAATCTAAGCTGCCAAGTCTATCAACAATAAATTATAATTAATTGAGTTCACTTGAAGTTACAAGAAGTTGATAAAATTACTCATGATATTTAACACATCAATCAAATGTGTAGTAATAATTAATTGAAGCTGGTGTCAGCAAGAAGAATAATCTGTATTTATGAAAGTGATCGGGTCAAAATATAATTTATGATAAATAATCTATTATGATAAATAATATTTTGACTTTATAGACTTAGAATTTTATCCTCTATGGTAATGGAAAAATGTAAATCAACTCACAAAAACGCACTTTATTTTTGTTTGAATGTAACTTATTAATCTTTATTTATTTACATTTATTTTTAATCTAACTAGTATAATATTTTTCTAAAATAATAGAATAATATTACAATCACCGCCACTATACATTTATTTTTTGTGGGTATCGTAAAATATACCTAAGAAATGTAAGGCTGTAACTATACTGCAAGATAATGAACAAAAAAATAATGTGAAATAATATAAACTAAAAAAATATATATTAAAACTACAATTGAAAAATAACACTTTTTCATTTTAGTAACTTATGAAAGATTAAATAGTATGTTCTATGGAATATTATATATTCCATAGAATATATATATATTTATCCGTGTGGTGACGGAGTAAGAATACAATTCACCACCCCCTATCTTACCCGTGGGTGATCGTACGAGACGACTAAGGGATATAAAACGCATATAACATCTATGCGAGAGAAGGCAAACTCGAAATAAAACCCTATACCAACACGTCTGACCAGCGTGGTATAGTAGGTCAATTACCCTTCCATTATAGAGGAGGCCCGAGCCCAACAGTGGGACGTATATGGGCTGAGATGATGATGATGATGGAATATTAAATTGATATGGCTACACAAGTAAAAGCTTAAGCACGTAAATAGTAGAAATATCATAGCTTACCGTGTCAGAGGTTACAATGTCTACAAATTAAAATACCGGTCAAAAACAATATAAAAATTGTAATAAGTAATTTGGAGTCATCACACGCTTGCTGTGTCTAATAATCACCTAAGATTATAAGTCATTTCGACATTAAAATTATACAGTTATAAAGCAGCGAGCGTCTATTTAGGAAACCAATAGATTGCAATACCGAGGTCTAGAGTTCAAAATCATAGCGCGCACCTATAAATAATATGTAGGTATATGAAGTATTTTAATACTTAACTTGCACTAAGCAATAGATGCTTGAGTCAAAGGGCTCTGTAGAAATATACAATTGATGAAGACAAATGACACCCAAATATAGTACAATTATTTCTGTATCACACAAAAACCTGTCTTGTATGGAGATTGAACCATGACACTCGGCATTGCAAGTCGTTATTTAGACGACTTCGTGATTCATGAAGCTAATAATGATCGCTCACTTAATATTTAAAGGAAAATAAAATAAATATCGTCGTATGTATATATTTGATGTTTTCTCAACATTATGACAAATCTACCAAGCTCGCACTGTGTTAAACTGAAACCTTCGTATTCAGAAAGGAACTCCAAATAATGGAGGAGATAAGATATAATGAAACGAGATCAGAAAAATAGCTGCTTATTATGAATTAATTCTATAAAATTCATATCAATTCGATCCAGGTAGACAACTTTCACGCGAAATAACATCTACAGAGAAGTTCCAAATTTTTATTTGGGGTTCGTAAGCTAATTTTACAATGAGAAGTATCTCCTGGACTTGGATCTGGGATGAGCTAGTAATCGTAAGATACACAAAAATTGTTGTGTTTTTGTTTTTAATTCCTTGTAGTTTATATCTTGAAATGCTTCAATCGCTTTCAGATGTTTTCAATACCAATAAAATTTTTTTCACCAAACAATATTGATTCAAACTATATTATATAAGACGATATCTAAATATCAATCTGAAATGGCTGTTACACACGAGCCCCATCAAAATGTAACGGTTAAGATATTATATTGCATTATGCCAGACGTCACGGATTATGGTAATATACAATAACCGTAAGATTGTTTCAATGACTTGCACCATAGAAATTACAGACTTTTTTTATAAAGGCTTAAATTAACACACAGATTCGTAATTAACAGCTATATAACTATTAATATATCGTTGCGTGTGATGATGGAGTAAGAATACAATTCGCTATCTCCTCTTATCCTATGGGTGTCGCAAAAGACGACTAAGGGATATGATATGCAGATAACATCTATGTAAGAGAAGGCTCGCAATAAAACCCTATGCCAACACGTCTGACCAGCACGATATACCAGGTCAATTGCCCTCGTATTGTGGAGGAGGCCCAAACCCAACAGTAGAACTTACATAATAATGATATAATTATTAAACGAAAATTCTTAAGAAACTAGGCCGAAGAAGAATGAAATATTTATCCATGTTATTATAAATTTATATTAGTGTTCTATGCAACACTTATTCATGACGATTGGCAATAACCTATAATCCTAGTTTTAAATTTCACCACTAGTTAGAACAACCTCAAATAAAAAAGCTATGTAAAATCTGCGAAAAATGTTAAGTTTTATTATAATAAATATAATAATCTTGTAATAACAGTCTTAATAAAACACATAACAATACCATTTATGGCAATATCGAAATAGCTTTGGTAACATTATTTTAAAAATTTTAGTTCTCTAATGAAACGTGAATGAACGATTTGAACGATTCTGTTGACTTTTTTTATTTGCGAGAAAAAGGCATATAAATACTAGTAAATAAATATTATGAAGCGAATAATGATATAAAATTGATGCCTAATCATTAGCAGCTAGTATAACATGAATTAATGAACTTTAAAAATTTATTCGTAAATAAAAGAAAAATACTCAAGTGTTGTTGGTATTTAATATAACATAATCTATGTAATTATGTTACTTACAATATTATATGAAATTGTTAAGGATAGTGGTATCCAAGCCAAGGCTGCAATTATTTGAATACTGGTTTAGACACACGACTGATAGCATGAGAGCGATATCCCGGCACTTTATTGCCGACAAATCGTTGTGAGAGGAATATCTGCAACGGTTTCTGTGACACGTTCATAGCTGTAGGTTAGATATACGGCCCCACTTCGCCTTTACATTGTCTCGGACATATGAATCAAAACTGCCCTTCTTATAATCGTCCCAAAAGTCACAGAAAGGAGAATATTGAAAATATATTTTTTTTAGTCGTAGTCTTAGTTTGTGGTGTAAATGTCACTTTGTCAGCATGCCTTTATGAGTCATGTCTCTGTTCTCCTCTTTTTGAAAGAAAGAGAGGCGTATGTATACCATCGGCATTGGCATCGGCATCGACATAACGAGTGGCATTAAAACACGTGGGTATTAGACCAAAAAAAATTAAGACAAAGCCCTGAACTAACTGAACTACAAAGCATTGTCCAACGTAGATAGAAATTGAACCCACGGTACTTGGCACGATAGTTCGGTATTTTGACCACTACGTCACCTTTGTAGCCACATAATGAATAGACATAAATGACATCCATTATCCGGAGGCTCTAACCCTCTTTCCTTCCTCTTTGGACTCCTTTCCATCCAATCCTGCACATTTCCTGCAATAGTAGCAGCCACTTAGCTGTGGCCCTAGTGTTGGTGAAGTGCATAATCGATAATTATCATTTACCATCAGGTAAACTACTTACTTTACTACCACCAAAAGCAATAAAGCTCAAGATAATCAACTATGGCCCAAAGCATAGTACTTTTTGTGCCTGCATGGGTGTTGAAGTACGACGCATGGCATAATAGTACGAAACTAAAACCATTACCGTCTATCATGGAATCCGACTTCGAAATTCGTAGTAGGGCCTTGAAAATGTTATATAACAAGCATTATGGCACTGAATGGTTTATGCCCGCAGCATTTGGACAAAGCATTCTCGCACCAGGTGGTGCGTGAATCTTGATTCACCTTAATACCAAGTAACATTTCTTTTTTTGTATTTTTCCTTTCATTTCATACTGTTATTATGTTGCATTTATCTAATAGGATCATCGATAACAGCTGTTACATGAAGCACTCAACAATTTTTTACTCGTAACATATTTGTATCATATCCAACTGCTAATACTTGTTTGTAAAATTTAAAATTTAACTATTTGTGGCCTATGTAAAAATAAGTAAATAAATTAATGCATCTAGGGTAGATTATCATCATCATAATCTCAGCCCACTTATGGACTTATATCCCACTGTTCGCCTCGGGCCTACTCCATAGTAGGATTCACCTGTTATACTACGCTGGTCAAGTGTGTTGATACAGGGTTTTATGTTCAGTTTTCCTACTCTTGCATAGATATTATTCACATATCATATCCCTTACCTTACCTGGTATCAACCCTCCTTGGGGATGTAATTGTTGACCAAACGACATCGGATGAAGTTGGCTCTATAGTTAGGTTATTTTGACTAAGACAAGACTAAGACAGCTGACATTTACGACATGTAAAAGCATTGTATGGGTTGATGGCCATTGCTGCGACCATAGAGCAAATAATTTCAATTATTTACTAACAAGGTATATATTCATTGAATAAATAAATACTTCAAATATCACACTTGACAGCAAACCTAAATTAAATTTAAGCTTCTATCAGTTTAGTTTACCGTAAGTGTTTACATAAACCCGTAATTTATTTGCATTATAAATACTACAGCCTACATTAAATACAAAAACATTGCTTCGTGTGAATCCATGTATAATTATGACTGACATAAGATTGATATCGATACAAGTGAATGTCTTTTACAGACGTGCATTTTTTTTACTCTAACCTCTACTTATTATATTAATACTTATTGACTCAATAGATGCTTCCGCCACAATGGGAGGTAAAGTGATCTGCTATTACACACTGGAAGAACGGGATTGATAGATTTTATTTTGAGAGCTCTTTCTCTTACTGTTACTCTTAATGTTACCCTTAGTCGTTCGTTAAAATATTCTTACTCCATCACCATATGGCGATTTTAAAAGCTTTTATTTAACTTGCCCTGTTAGTAGGTTAGTATGGGACAAATCTTGCGAGTTAAATTAGAACCATTTTCTGTCATTAGATTATATTGGAATTTGGTTTACTTGCGTAACTTCGGTGACATTGCAATAAAATGGTACCATGAAGCTGGTCTCAGGATGACGTCGGAAGGTGGCTATAGGAACTCCTAAATTAAATAAGATAAAACCGTCGAGTTTTTACTCGTTTGAATAGTCTTGACAAACACTCTTGTTTAGAGCATTTAAATAAAAGCCTGTTTTTAATTTTTTTTTAATTAATATTGATCAAATTTACCATCAGATATAACATAATACGTGTTTGGTGATGGTTTCAGAATACAATTTGTCCACGCCTTTCGTTTTTTTCCTGTGAAAGTCGTTAGAACCGGCTGAGAGTTTACTAGGAAATTGGGAATACTACACTTTTTAGGAAAACTTAAAACACCAACTGTGATTGCCAACTCGTCTGCCAAGTATGGCGATTATAACACTATCTCCCCCTTGGGAAGGTCTATGTTCAATTACTGTCGTCAATAGTCTAATAGCGGACTGAGGAAATCAGATGAAAACATATGTAAAGATTGACTTCATATAAAACTAGGCTTATGTCTACTAGAGTTCCAACGTGTTGCTACTCAAAATTTTCTAACATATATCTGATAAAGTGAATCCCATTCTAAAATTTAAATCTAATTACAAAAGATCTACAATCACTTGCACATGCATTTGCTCCCATACTAAAACAGTCAAAACCAAATATGGTCACGACTATTTATAATATGTTAATTACACGAACACAGCTGACATTGATGTTCCTTGATCTTATGTACATCCATCCGTTTTTACAAACACTATGCGCCAGAAGGCTTCGGTAATAAGTTATTTATCACACAACTAATAAATCCTTGACACGAAATCATACAGATTTTTGGGTGTGTTACTACATTAAAAACAGTCTTTATTATTTAAAATAGAAAAAGATAAAATTTATATGATTTATACACAAAATATAAATTCTGAGACAAATACTGTATTTTATTTTAATACACAAGATCAATAATTTAGTACTGACTGACACTTGACACAGACGTATGAACCTTCCATACCAAATACCATAATATCAATCTCCATGTCGGATAGTTCTTTGGACGATCAAGTGATTTAAGTGGATGATATTACAACAACAGAAGTCAATCTTAGAATATACCCTATTTTTTTTTTTTTGTGGGTGGGCCGCAGTCGGCGCGCCTCCGCACCACTCCGTCCGGGGCGACAGAGGGGCTTAAGCACGCAACTCCCGCGACCCACCCGAAAACCACGTCGCCTTCGTCGTTGGGCCGACCACTGGAGCAGCGTTAACTTGTCGTCAGTGGTCGGCCCGACGGAATACCCCCTATTGGGGTACCCTCCCATCGACCGACGTCCCCCCCTCGGGGAGGACGTCGGTCTTTCCTCACGCGGTCGGCCTCTCGGCGGGTGACGGACTAATCCCCGGTCACGTCACCCGCGGCCTCGGCTAGGGCGGCATGAGGCGCAGATAGTTCGGTACCCGAGGTCGCCAGGCTTACCGCCTCTTCTAGCGTCCCACCGCGGGCTGTGACAAGCGTGTCGTCGGCGTAACAAATCACGCCCAGCCCGGGCGGGAGGCTCCCCCTCAACGCCCAGTCGTAGCCGATGTTCCACAAGGTGGGTCCGAGGACCGACCCCTGTGGGACACCGCACGTCATGGGCGTTCGCACGACGTCCCCTGCTCGGTCGGTGCAGAGGACGCTGCAGAATATACCCTATACAAATCGCGTAGCCAGAAAACAATGAGCCTATTTCCTTCATGTCATAGGGAAAGCTCACACCGAAATATGGGCTGTAATGGAAAGAAAAAGCAAAAGACGATACAATTTTTCTACGTGAATTCTAGCTAAAGCGTTATTCGCTTAGACATTTTTATACAAATTAATAATCTTAGTTTATTCTTGAAACCGTGACCATGACAAAGACCTACTTATAAAACAGACTGCACTTAAACACTAAATTGACAGTATTTCAATAGAAAAAATATTATGATTAGTCTTAACAAAAAATAATGTTCGTCATCATGACTCTCACTCTTAGCTGTATCATATTAGTATAATTATAATATAAGTAAGATTTATTTATAAATAAACGCTCTTTTTGCTTATATTGTTCTATATTATAGCTGTTAAATTGAATACTAGAAATTTCTTTTGTTTTTTGATATCAGTATAAGTAAAGTTTCCACTAACCATTTTCTTTTCATTATTTTTGATTTGTATCACAATAGTCGCTTTAATTTGTAAATAATTTGGTTAAAATAAAATATATCCAGGCAAATGCAGTTCGGATCAAAAAAAAAAAAAAAAAAAAATTTTACCAATCACAACCGTCTCTTCTCGCACGAACCTTCTACAGATGAGAGCAGTCGGCGTGCACCACCAAAGGCCACAAACGATGTAACCACTAACATCCCGTATTCGTATTTTATGCTAAGCGCGATGAAAGATTTATCTCTCTCTTTTTTCTCTTACTCTGTCATCACAGGGAAGTTTTACTATGCCGCGATATAGAAAAGCGAAAAAACCTCATTTCATTCTTCATAATTCCTATGTAACCACCAACCAATAGCTCTAAATAGGTAGCTATACATTGTATAGTAACTATATATCCATCAAAATCCTTTATTGATCTAGAAGTGTTTAACAAATAATAAAATTGTAATGATTAATTATTAAATATATAAGATGACCCACATAAACCACTACAGCTACTATGCCGCTAATTAAAAAAGAAATTTCTGTCATTTTATGACTAATAATAAATTTAAAGTAGTCTCTTTATATGGTATCTTACTTCCCAGAGTAATTATATTACGCGATAATTCCCTAACAAGACTTCGGAAGGAAGTTTTGTAATCCTATGTTGCTTAGATCACTTTCACCTTAGGGATTGGTACAAATATTTGATATCTATAGTTAACATCTTCTTAAATTATTTTATATGTTGCGCTTATGTTATATTTCTCTAGAACGATTAGGTGTAATAACTAATATTTCTAATAAGATGCGTTCTTGATCCATTCATTGTCGATGATGTAATCCTTCGAAACTCTAATCATGTGACTCTTTAAAATTCTGCAAATAATTATGTAAACTACTATGATACAACAAGTTATAAACTTTTTGTGTGGTGACGGAGTAAGAATACAAATCACCAGCTCCATTCTTGCCCTTGAGTATCGTAAAGACAACTAAGGGATACAACATGCAAATAACATCCATGAAAGAGAAGGAAAAGCCCTATACCAACAGGTCTGACCAGTATGATATAGTAGGACAATTTCCTTCTTATTAGGGGGAGGGCTTCAATACTGGAGTGTTTAAAGGTTGAAATTGAAGTTAGATTTAACATAGTTTATAAGTAAGACTATAGGAATATTAAAAGTGTTTGCTTAATATCAACCTTGTTCTCTTTAAAAATATACGTGTGAAGTAAACTCATAAGTCTACCTAATCCACGTTATTGGGTGTATTTATTGCTGATTTATAATTAATAATGGGCAGACAAGAAGAGAAAGAACAGTGTAACTTAAGAAATGTTAGAGGTTTGGCATTTTATAACTACGCCCGATGACAGAAAACCTTACTTGAATTATGACATGCATTTTTAAAATGTCAAATAATTTTAAAATTGTATAAGTTTGATCACAAAAACGCCTCACGCAGGTATTAATAATGTTTTGTGTCTATCCATCCAGCTCCTAGACGTCTCATCACGAGAATTCCACATAGAACGGTCCTATGTCACTTCTTTTCAACGGTTTCCTGTGATGTTTGATATGTCGTCGGTCCATCTAGTTTATGCAATGTATTGCTAAAAGTCGTCTGAGGGAAAATCTGCTGCATAATGCCGTGAAGTGATCAGAAACACCTAACCTAACCAAGAGTGACGATTATGGCATTATCCCCTTTTTTTGTAAACCTCTGTTCAACCCTTGATATTAATAAACTAATTGAACAAGCCCTACCAAGATTAATAAAATCTCAATAGAAGATAAATTCCAATGTTAGACAGATTGTATATATAGTACAATATCCGGTTGAGCTAATTGAGCTTTGCTCAGTATAATTTTTTTTTCGTAAATTGTATTTTTGGCGAACTTATTTAAATATATATTAATACTATCAAAAACAATACTTGTAAAAAAAGCCAAGCCTCGCAACTGAGTTCTTTTACCATAAAAATTTGTGAGATCCATGTTATACCAAGTCGGTTAACTCATTCAGTCCCTGCTTAAGGGACCTTTCTTCATAAGTTATTACGTAAATAGCTAACCTAACAACTTCTTATAGTGACTATATCAATATTAAAGATCTTTTATGTTTAAAATAAACGTTAAGGGAGCTCACCGCCTGGCGCGTCGACGCCCGCCGAGACGTCATTGCCCGTTGGGCAGTCCGGCTGGAGAGGCCTCGGTTCGGGGTGCGAACCGTGGAGGCCTTCCGGCCGGTGCTGTTGCAGTGGTTGGAAAGGCGGCACGGGGTGCTCTCCTTCCGACTAGTGCAGGTGTTGACGGGGCACGGGAGCTTCGCCAAATACCTGCACAGGGTCGTAAGGAGGGAGAGTACACCGTCCTGCCACCACTGCGATTGCGACGAGGACACGGCGCGCCACACGCTCGAGGCCTGCGCGGCTTGGGCAGTGCAGCGCCGTGAACTCGTCGCAATCATCGGTGCCGACCTGACGCTGCCGGCCATCGCTAGGGCGATGGTCGACAGCGTCGGGAACTGGGACGCGGTCGCAGCCTTCTGCGAGACAGTGATCTCGCAGAAAGAGGCGGCAGATCGTCTGCGCGTGGAGCGCAGCCTCGATGAGGAGATCCGCCGCCGGCGACTGGGGCGGCGCAGGCGCAACTACCTGCGCCTCATGCCGCCCTAGCCGGGGCCGCGGGTAACGTGACCGGGGATTAGTCCGTCACCCGCCGAGAGGCCGACCGCGTGAGGAAAGACCGACGTCCTCCCCGAGGGGGGGACGTCGGTCGATGGGAGGGTACCCCGCGTAGGGGGTATTCCGTCGGGCCGACCACTGATGACAAGTAAACCTGCTCCGGTGGTCGGCCCAATGACGAAGGCGAGGTGGTTTTCGGGTGGGTTGCGGGAGTTGCGTGCTTAAGCCCCTCTGTCGCCCCGGACGGAGTGGTGCGGAGGCGCGCCGACCGCAGCCCACCCACAAAAAAAAAAAAAAAAATGATTAAAATAAACAGAATGACTTGGCAATCGCATGAAAACACACCTCACAAGTAATACATATTATATTAAATTGTACTAAACATAGTGCGATTGCCAAGTCAATCTATTTATTTTAAACATAAAAGATCTTTAATATTGATATAGTCACTATAAGAAGTTGTTAGGTTAGCTATTTACGTAATAACTTATGAAGAAAGGTCCCTTAAGCAGGGACTGAATGAGTTAACCGACTTGGTATAACATGGATCTCACAAATTTTTATGGTAAAAGAACTCAGTTGCGAGGCTTGGCTTTTTTTTACAAGTATTGTTTTTGATAGTATCTCATTTCTTTTTGTAGATAGACCTACTTATTTGCCTTTCCGGTACCTTCTACTTCTTGAATACCAACAAAGGATTTTCTTAGAGCACACTCTCTGAAAAATGAGACATCACTCCTTTCCGCTTGAGTCAATTCTACCTAAACTAAGCGGGGAGATGTGGAAATAAAGAAATTTGATTGGTTTTTCGAAACATATCTCCTCTAGTCTCCTCTCTGCTTTGATGGCAATTGAGCCTAATGATGGCGTTCTTTCTTTCAGATAAATTTGAGGCAATTTAGTTTGCTTAATACTTTGGGAGATTTTGGTACAATTTCACAAGACACGTCCTACTCTTGCTTTTTCATTAAGTTGATTGACCATTTTACAAGTTATCTTTGAACATAATTACATCTAGGTATCTGTCTACACCTATTATGCCAAACATCATTCAACCTATCGCCGTCCATTGTAGAACATAGACCACACTCATGCTTCACTATAAAATGCGGTATTGTGGCACCTGCATCCAAAGATGCTGAAGGGTAACAGGGTTGCCATGACTAAAACTCATTTTTCTACGCCTTATGAAGAATAATGACATAGTCGCCACGTTTGGTAGGCGGGTTGGTTTCACAGTGAGATATCATACATTACATACACAGATACATTTCCCCGGCGAGAGCTTCTGCTCACTCTCCTTCCTGTTGTATCTTTTTTTAAAAGACAACGCCTTGCACTAAGGGAATAATAATATTTATATTGTGGGGGACTTTACAAACATATAATTTAACATCGCATCATCATCGCGTCCCCCATATGTCCCACTGTTGAGCTCGGGGCTCCGCCACAATGGGAGGGAATTTAACCCACTATACCATGCTGGTCAGACATGTTGATATAGGGTATAATTTCGAGTTTTCCTTCTCTTGCACAGATGGTATGTTCACATTATATCCCATAGTCGTCTTATACGTTATCCATGGGCAAGATAGAGAGTGGTGAATTGTATTCTTACTTCGTCACCATACGGAAAGAATATGTACCTAATTAACTGACACAAATGACATTCAGACTTAGAACAACAATTTGTGGATCGTACAAGGTGTTGTCTTGCATGGGATCCGAACCCGCGACACTAGCACGGTACGTTGGTATCTTAACCACTACGTCATCTGCGCAGTCTTTAGCCGGTTGTTACGATTCCCATAGAGAAGCAATGATGGCGACAAATGTATTCTTATTTTTTTACAAAGTTACATTTCATTAACTGCAAATGTAACCTTGTAATCCTATATATTTATACGAGTTTACAAAATTATTTATGCAGTTAGTGTATCTGGGAAACAGGATGAAAACTATAATGTTTCATAATTTTTCCTTCATTTATACACTAAGAACTAATTGTATTCTAAATTTGAAGCTTCTATGTCTGCTAGAAGTACCACTTTAATATTGATGATCGGTCAGTCAGTCAGTGAGTGACAAAATTACGAAATTTTGCCTAGTTATAATTCTTAAACTATTGGTTCAAATTTAATGAAATTTGAAATACATAATGTGTATAGAAGGCCTGCTAGATTACTAAAAATTCACGTTTCTAGTGTTATTAACAACGAAGTTATAGGGGGTCGAAAATGGCCTGAATGGCTTCGAGAAAAGTATGTTACGGCAGTTTTGCGTTTTGCCCGACTTTTATTTTTTTGCTCGACTTGGCGGGGGCACTGCCGTGCCCCCAGATAAAAAATAGAAATGATAAAATAATGAAAAATATCAAAAATTACAAAAACAGAATAATAATAATAACACGGAGATTCGATCTGACACTGTTTGAATACGTCTAGACAACTTCCCAACTGAGCTATTATCACTCTCGACGGCGACGGCGAAATTTAAATTCCTCTTCAGTGAATGTCAATAACATTTTATGTCATTGTATTGATTAGCTAAAAACACCGACAAAACAACATTTTCTATAAATAAAACCTAGCTAGATCGATTTTTGGCTCCGAAACCTCTAGTATGCCAAATTTCATCAAAATCGTTGGAGCCGCGAAGAATTCCTCGTTTAAAGATATAAGATAACCATTTCCATCCGGTGACGGAGTAAAAATACAATTCACCACCCCTACCTGTCCGTGGGTGTCTAAAAGATGACTATGGAATATATTATGCATATAACGTCTATGCAAAAGAGGGAAAATTCGAAGGCAATCCCCATACCAATCCGTCTGACCAGCATGGTATAGTAGGTCTATTTCCCTTCTATTATGGAACAGACTCGAGCCCAGCAGTGGGACGTATATGAGCTGAAATGATGATGATGAACTATCCTCCCATTATGGTAAAAACGAGTGCTTGATAATAGGCATACATATATCTGGAAAAATAAATAATAGCGCTACATAGACGATTACAGAGTAGCAAAGTTTTTAAATCAAATACCTTAACTGATGAAATAATATGATTGAAATTTTTATATGTTTAATTTCTCACGGGCAATAATTTGTAAGTGGGTGGTATTTACGATGTCTAGATTACATTATAGCTGCAAGATGACACCGAAAATATCAAGCCTCCCATGTGTGCGAAAGTTGTTCTGGCAGTAAATAATGTAATGTAGAACTTGCATGAAGCAATATATGCATAATTAATGGTTATTACGTGTGGTGCACGCGTTATGGATGAGTAGACCGGTCCGCGACTTAATAAGGTATACTTCCAAATATAGGATGCTTAAAATACTTCAACTGTTAAAAGTATAAATGAAAACAAAAGATTCTAA
The DNA here is from genome assembly GCA_032191425.1 of Lymantria dispar. Taxonomy (NCBI): domain Eukaryota; kingdom Metazoa; phylum Arthropoda; class Insecta; order Lepidoptera; family Erebidae; genus Lymantria; species Lymantria dispar. The sequence continues at coordinate 11,991,336 of CM063454.1, read as the reverse complement.
TATAGTAACAGCAAACGCTTCTTGTGTATAAAATAGAAGTTACAATACCGCATACAAGGCCGCAGACATACAATTGTAAGTTGGCCGACTAAATCGCAAGTAGGTGCATTAGTCGTAGTTACTTATGCTAGCCCGCACATCGTCTCCAACTAAATCGTCCAACTAATTAATTGGACACCGATCGTATCAGATACACGATTCCCTTCCGCTTAAAAAGTTGTCCAACTATCGGCCAACTGCTTGTTAGCATGGTAATCCTATGCAAGTTTGCACACTATCCAACTTAATTGGACAGTTGTACGGCAAAATGCAAGGTGACCACACGCGTGCGCGTGATTTCCCTACGCTCGCATCTTCGTCGACGGGTACGATGTCTGTCTCCCGACCACTTGTTGCAAACGAAAAAGTAGAAGAGCTCATAGAGGAAGTTCAAAAAAGGCCAGCGTTGTACAAAAAAGACTTGAAACAATTTATCAGGGCAATATCTGAGTTTATAATGCAATGTATGATGCTTCCCATATTGTAATCTGTTACTTAATATGGGATGCACCCAAAATGTTCTCTTTTGTTTTCGTCTTCTTTTTATTAATAGAGCAATTAAAAGGTTCTTTTCCCGCATTTTCACGCACATGCACCGCGCTGACAATACTGGCACCGACTAAATCGGTTAAGTCTGCGGCGTGTAACCAATTAAATTAAGTTGGCAAACTAAATTGTAAGAGCACGCAATTTAGTTGTACGATAGTCGTCCAACTTGCAATTGTATGTGTGCGGGCTCTCTTAGAGCGCCCGCAGACATACAATTGTAAGTTGGCCGACTAAATCGTAAGTAGGTGTATTAGGTATAGTTACTTATGCTAGCCCGCACATCGTCTCCAACTAAATCGTCCAACTAATTAATTGGACACCGATCGTATCAGATACACGATTCCCTTCCGATTAAAAAGTTGGCCAACTATCGGCCAACTGCTTATTAACACGGTTATCCTATGCAAGTTCGCACACTATCCAACTTAGTTGGACAGTTGCACGGCAAGATTCAAGATGACCACACGCGTGCGCGTGATTTCCCCACGCTCGCATCTTCGTCGACGGGTACGATGTCTGTCTCCCGATCACTTATTGCAAACGAAAAAGTAGAAGAGCTCATAGAGGAAGTTCAAAAAAGGCCAGGGTTGTACAAAAAAGACTTGAAGCAATTTGTCAGGGTAATATCTGAGTTAATAATGCAATGTATGATGCTTCCCATGTTGTAATCTGTTACTTAATATGGGATGCACCCAAAATGTTCTCTTTTGTTTTCGTCTTCTTTTTATTAATAGAGCAATTAAAAGGTTCTTTTCCCGCATTTTCACGCACATGCACCGCGCTGGCACTACTGGCACGGACTAAATCGGTTAAGTCTGCGGCGTGTAACCAATTAAATAAAGTTGGCCAACTAAATTGTAAGAGCCCGCAATTTAGTTGTACGATAGTCGTCCAACTTGCAATTGTATATGCGGACTCTCTAAATCTTGGCACTGCAATGTATCAAAGAATTTAAGCAAAATTTAGAATGATGATAACCTTCCTCTTTTTTCTTTCTTTACAGATGAATGTCACACTGTTGAACGCGAGAGTCCTACAAAGTGTGAGAGAAATTAGTCTAATGGAATTGATAATAGGAAATGCATCGAACAAGGACAAGAATACCAATTAATAAGTGTCTACTTCTCTTTACCTCGTTTGTCTAGTAACATGAGCAAATAACCGATGTTCGTAAGTTTTTACGGCTCCGTGTGCGTGATTTCTTTTAAAGATGAAGCACACTAAGGAATATTTTTTTGTATCGTAGAGTCCTTTAAAAATATACAACTAAAAGTTCAAAGTCAAATTAGAATAAACATTTATAGGTTTTACGTAAAATTGCCCTGCGTGGGAACCGAGCAATACTCGGCAGAGATGAGACCGCTCTACTAACTGTTACACCTGTGTCAATTTTACCAATAAAAAATATTTCTTATGCGTTCCGACAGGTCAGGTCATTACTGGATATATGTCTTAAGTAAGATATGTTATTTTATTATTTAAACATACATATACGCAAAATATTTGGGTATCAAAATATAAGTTATTTTAATACTATAAGGAGGCATCTAATCAGGAACTCAGGTCACCAGTTCACATATTTAATTAACGAGATTCCCACATATCTATGTAATGTTTTTATGATAATAAATGAAATGAAATGAAACGTGTAAATTTGCCAATGAACACATTATATGTTTTGCCTATGAATTTTTTTACGTTAATATTGAATTTCATTAAAATATTTTCATATATTAATATTATAACCTATTAAATGTAATGTTATAATATATATACTTACTTTGTTACAAATTTTTCGGCAAAATATTCTATTTGAAAGTTATTAATTTTTACTTATTTAATATTGAACGTCATATAGATTCGTAAATCTAATATGAAAACAAACATATCAATTTTTCATTAATCATCTACTCTTGCATAGATTACCTATTCTTGCACAAATGTTTTATGCATATTATATCTCTTAGTAGTCTTTTACGACATCCACGGATAAGATAGAGAGTGGTAAATTGTATTCTTATTCCGTTGCTACACGGACAAATTCTTCTTTATTCACTCATATCTTTTTTCTCACTAATATTTATATAATTCAATATTAGTACGAGATTGATTTACAATGAATCCAAATCTTCACAGGAAGTAGTTTATTTTTCATTCAAGGAACATGAGCAAAACTAATTCCAGAGACTAGGCTTTATTATACAGACCTCTAGAGACTCAGTACAGGTATATTGTAGATAGAGCTACATACTATTAAATTAAGGTCTAATTTAAAAAAATCCTTACTGAACGAGCAGATGATTCCGATCATGTCCAAAATTCTTCACCTCTCGAAGCAGTTAGATGTTCGCCTATCTGACGACTGTCTAATCAATAAGTAAGTCACACTTTTTTGAAAATTTGAAAATAATTAAAAATTAACTAAAATTAATAACGTTTAACATTATAAATAACAATGTTTTTACGGATTTTATCGCGTTTGTACTTTTTGATTGCTTAACGTTTCGAACACTTTTCATTGTTCATGGTCACGGGCGGAGTAAGATGTCCAACAAATCATTGTTATTATAGAAGTTTATATCTACCCGCTACAGTTTATATTAATAACTTTTAGTTAACTTTTGATGATTGCAAAAGCTATTAATAATAATTAATAATTAACTAATGATAATGTTTACATTCATATTTAATACATAACTGTTTAATACAGCCAACATAGGATGCATGCCTATAGATAGCTTAAATTAAGATCAGTAATTACATTTACGTAATCCAATTATGAAATTATTATTGAATTTATTTATACCAACAAACAATGACATAAATCTGCTTAGAAACATAATTGCCCGGATATGTCTGAATAGACATGTGAAGTAACGCATTTATTATGGAGATTTTATATATTCTGAAAGTAAGCTTGTTCAACAAACACTTATAAGATCTTAACACTCTGTATAAACATTACACAATGGTTTAAGTGAACACTCCCTATATAGCAGGTGCGTCGTTCTGATTGCGCATCATAGAAATGATACAAATAAAACGCGAGGCAATTAAGCAAGCATGCAGCTTCCTTTCACTACTGATGAGTACCTTCTATGTGTATCCGAAATTACACACTACGCATTGGCACCATTGCTTAAGCAAAAGATATGATTTGTGATCGATAAGGCTTTAAATCTAATGAAGAATTGGTTTTTAGTTTATTAATCCTGCATAATACACTAAACATATTTGAAATAAAACTATTTTCACTTTTGTCACAATAGAATGTCATGACTGTGCTTCTGTAAACATGAGTGCTGGAAAACGTTTGAAACGTTGGTGTGATTAAAAATACAGACGCAATAAAAGCCGTAAAATACTTTTATTTTAAATATGTAACACTCGCGTAAATATCAGAAATCCGTACACTATGTTTTTTTTCTTCATTACACTAATGTTCTTATTAATTTTACCATATTTAATAATGTAACGAAACTGTAAATATATCTGGTGTCGGTAAGGATACAATTCACCACTCCCTTTTTGCCCGTGAGTGTCGTAAAAGACGATTAAGAGATATAATATGCAAGCAACATATATACAAGAGAAGGAAAATTCGAAATGAAACCCTATACCAACACGTATTACTAACGTAGTAGTTTAAGTTCACTACTTTTGTGGAGTAGGCTTGAGCCCAGTAATTTGATGTAGATAATCTATGATGATGACGATTTAAAACACATAAAAACGTATTTTAAACTTAGACAAAAATGCAATATCTACGCTGACAAATGTGAATTTTTTATCCAATATAATAAACTTTCCCACCGATCCCAAAATCGACCAGTAGAACATCTATAACAAGTGTTACGGTTAAGTTGCGGCATCCGATATGTAGATTACGTTTAATTCTAATGGCTATCATGCAGATAATTTGATTCAATCTATTTCTAAATACAAAATACTTTTTATTAGTAACAAGTTTTGAATGATTGATTGTGAATCTCACGCAAACTTTTGACGACTTACAAATTTCAACATTCTAGATGTGCTAATATTGAGAACTTCTGACTTAACTAAATATCCTTACTAATATTATAAATGCGAAAGTAAGTTTGTTTTTTTTTTTGTTTGTTATACTTTCGCGCTTAAACCACTAAACTAATTTTAAATATTCTTACACCAATAGAAAGTCAGGGAGTAACATAGGCTATATTTTATCCCGATTTTCTCACGGGAACGGGAACTACGCGGGTAAGGCGACTGAAACCGAAGCGAAGCGAGGGCGGGTTGCTAGTATCAAAATATTTAAGTTTACCATTTTTAATTTCTTCACTATGTTTCTCTAAAAACACCTGAAATCTATAAAATTCAAATGAATGTAAAAATAACATTAAGTTGAACAAGAGACAGACGTTATCAGATCGAATTGGTAAGGTGTTGTGAGATAAAGAGTAATCGTAATTGATAAATGAGCATATGTAAAGGCTATGATGAGTTCTAATCAAATCAAATCATTTATTCTGCATAGGCCCCTTAAGGGCACTTACATATTGTCAAATTACACGTTTGAACGCAATACAATAATCTACCACCGGAACGGAACGCGGTCAAAAACTGCGGGCAGTCATTTTTTTATTTAATCTTTTAAATATACATAATTTTTTTTAATAAAAATAATGGTATCATGGCATATAGAAATTTACATTCATTACCTATGTATGCAAACAAATCGCAAATTAGAAGCTACTTGCACTGAAACAAAGACTGCTTAACTATACGCTATTATGAACCTTTAGATCTTACGTCATATTTCTCAACTTGTAGGAAAAATATAGGGCGTTAACAAAATCAATTGCAACCTACATTATGTAAAGTAGCAGTACAATATTAGTTCACGTATATCTACGAAACGATAGACAGTAATACCAGTGTTAGTTTCGCATTGTGTTACAGAATGTAATATCGAAAGGGAAAATTAATATTAGATTTATGGTCTGTTGATTTGAATCATACTTACATACTTGTTAGCAGGGGTTTTGTTGATGCATTTTAATAGAGAGTTAATGGTGATGCTCAAACGTATTACTTTTAATTAAAATGTTAGCTGAATATGAATGTCGCCGAAGTAAATCAATTGAGAGAAGGTATACGACAATTTATGTTCATCAATTTTCATGTACGAGTTTGAAATAATTGCACATTTTTCTAAACGTCATAATAAGTTCAACAGGCTATCGTATGTATTACAATTCACAGTATCTAGAATTAACAAGTTTAGTAGACTATTGTACTTAAAAGTAATTACTGTCATTAACTTGAAAGCATTAATTAAATTTAAAGACAGGTTTGTAAATTAAAAATGTAATATACTAGGATCAGAAAACTTCTTTTTTCTTCTTCTCATTCAATGTTGTTTGGCATAATCATAAATCTCATATATCCAGACCATGTGATTCGATATGATAATAATAATCATGATGTCTTGTAGCTTCCCTTATCGGTGACACGTATAGTGAGATTGACTGCATGAGGGCGACGTCGCAAAGTTCTGTTACCAGGATTTCGATTTGGATAGATACCAAAAACTCCACAGGATAGATACCAAAAACCCTAACCGATGGCCGAGGCCAGCTATCGGTTCTGATGGTCGGCTTTATACGAGTATACGCGTTGACAAGTACGCGGCAGGTGGCTTGTATCAGGATGATAGCCAGTCAAAATAAAAATGGTAAGGCAACACTAAAGAGACAATTGTATGTATATACCTATCATTAAACCTACTTATTATTCAATAATTTATGGATGTAATTTTAAATATCTATTTAATTGTCATTTAACTAAAATTTAATTTTAACAGAACTTTTTAAAAATATTATATTTATTTGTAAACAACGATAACAGTAGTAACAACTTAGAGCATAAAGTAATATACAACACTACATTTCAATTAACAATACCCCGTAGCAATAAATTATAGTTTTTCATAACACAATGGTAAATATATTAGTTATAATTATTAGATAAGTTTACAAGTAACTATAGTTTAGTATACGTGTTACGATTAGAAGAATATGCATTCTTGTAGCTCGAACTAGAATCCGATGGTGATGTATATTCGCTGTTGTGGCCAATATCATTGTCTTCCTTTATATTATTTTGGGCAATAGTGCTTTGTAACTTTTCATACTCATTAGGCACTCCTTGGGGAGCATACTGAACATTTAACCTATTTTGAGTATTTGAAGGATGATAGTTGTATAAATTCTGAAAAGGATTCGGATATAAAAGATTACTGTATGGCAAATTTAGATTGGGTTGAACTAACAGCATGGTTGAAGGTTGACTTAAATAAGAGCCACCTAAAGGCAACTGTTGATAATTCGGAGCTATATTAAAATGACCACCTTGTGTTGATAAACTAAATTGATGAGGGTTTATTTGATTTGTTGGATGAGATGAAAATAATTGCGAAGTATATGGCATCAATGAAGATGGATAGTTATTGGGCTGCTGGTAAATTGCAAGTTGGATATTACCGTTTGGTTTTGTTGGTACGATTTGAAATTTAGTTTGATATCCAGGGTTTGGGACAAAGTTTAAAGGAACGAACTGCGATGTCGTTGGTGGAGGCAATAAGTTTAATTGAGGCTGTTGCTGCGTTGTGTAGGGTGGTGATTCCGTCTGAGTGTTTGAAGAAGAATAATACTGGCTACTCGCATGATTTGGATAGAATGAATTAGGTACTTGTGATTGATATGAACTAGATGATTGTAAACTGGGATTGGACGAGTAGGTATTGTATGTATAATCTTGCTTCTGTGCTCCAGTTGGAATAGAATTTATGTTTGTTGTTTTGCCAGTTCCTCTCTTCTTCTGCTCAATATCTTCAATCTCGCTACAACACACCAGCGCAGTGAAAGCTACAAAAATCTGCAAAGATATCCATTCGTTCAATTAGCATCTTGCATATGGTCAAGACGTGACATAGACCATAAATCAGCATCTTTTTCTTGCAATAGACACGAAAATTAGTTATTTATACTTCAACAAATTATAAATCTACAATGTTTAGTGATGTGCATCAATTAATTTTTAAATCGAGTGACTCGACAAATATTCAGATCATATTCTTGTTAAGTAGCAAGTTCACTCTTAATAGATTTACTCGGAACAAATTTGCAAGTAATATAATTACCTCACTATTGTACATTAGTTTTGGGAAACTACAGAGGGTCTTCTTATCTAATATTTTCCAGTGTCTAAAAATAAGGGTTTAAACCAGTGTGTTACCAGCGACTAAAACGTGGTCTCTAAATGTCGGCCTCATAAAAAAAGGCTCAAAGTCACTCAACATGCTATGGAGAGCTATGCTCGGCATTTCTCTACGTGATAAAATCCCGAATACGGAATACTGTGGAAGAACGGGTGTAACAGACATAGAGCAAAATAGTAGCACGTTCAAATGGCAATGCCCACATCGCTTATCGGCGACAACACGGTATAGGACGACCCTCAACTAGGTGGACTGACGATATATTCGAGGTGGCAGGGAGCCGTTGAATGCAAGTTCCAGAGGACCAGTCGGAGTGGCGTTCTCGTGTCCAGCAGTTGACGTCTATGGGCTAACGGGTGGATGGGTGGATTTATGTTTATTAGTAAAGCGAATTAAATTCATATTATCCATGTACTAATGGATAAAGTTTAATCAAATAACATAACAACAGATTATGTACTTTTACCATTTTACTCATCCCTTTAAAGATACACTACTGCAATACACTATAGCTCATACATAAGCCATTGCTAGGCTCGAGTCTCGTTGATAGGAGGATATTTGTCCTACTACATCACGCTGGTCAAACGGATTAGTATAGGGTTTTATTTTGAGTTTTATCTTGCACAGATTTTATATGCATTTTTTTATTTTTTTTTTATGGGTGGGCTATGGTAAGCGCACACGCCATCCATTCCGTCCGGGGCGACGAAAGAACGGCACGCGGGGCCATAATCCACCCGTACCCACATCGCCTTCATCGGTGTACCGACCACCAGTCCCAAGTTCCTTGTCCTCAGTGGTCGGCCCGACGGAATACCCTTTCGAGTACCCTCACCTCTCGACGTCCCTGTCCCGGAACGTCAGTCGCCGTCGCGCAGCCTCTCCTTGGGTGCCGGACTAAAGTCTCCGGTCTGGTCACCCGCGGCCTCAGCTAGGGCAGCATCAGGCGCAGGTACTCGCGCCTACGCCGCCCGAGTCATCGGCGGCGGAACGTGTCACCGAAGAGGAGTTTCTCTCGCGTACGATCCGCCGCCGCCTTCCGTGAGATGATGGCCTCACAGAAGACGGTGACCACGTCCTAGTTCCTGACGCTGCCTAGCGATGATCGGCAGTGTTAGGTCGGCACCGATGATTACGACGAGTTCATGGCGCTGCTCTGCCCACGCGGCACACACCTCGAGCGTATGCTGCGCCGTATTCTCGTCGCAATCGTAGTGGTGGCAGGACGGTGTGCTCTCCCTCGTAACGATCTTGTGCAGGTACTTAGCAAAGCTACCGTGCCCTGTCAGCACCTGCACCAGTCAGAAGGAAAGCACCCCATGTGTTAGCTCCAACCACTCCATCAGCACCGCCCGGAAGGCCTCGACGGTCCTGACACCATACCGAGGCCTTTCCAGCCGGACTACCCAACGGGCAATGACGTCTCAGCGGGCGTCGACCCGCGAGGAGGCAATCTCCTCCGTCTCGAGTCTCCGACACCCGCCGGTAAAAGATTTTATATGCATATCGTATCCCTTAATCATCTTTTACGACATCCACAGGCAAGAGAGGGGGTGGTGAATTGTATTCTTACCTATTACTTCGTCACCACACGCAGACTTTAGATATGAGATTGCAAGAAAAATATTACTCGAGTTAAAAATTTGTTGAGTCACATCATTAATAATATGTAAAGTAACTGATGTACCAAATGCCTATTTACACGCCTACAATTAAAAGCTATTACGTAATAAGAAAACTCACCAAAAGCTCTAATTTCACCATAGTTACACCTTGTATTTCAATTAGGTATTGCAATTTACATTATTTGAAGAAAAACGCGTATTGCAAAAGGAAAAGTGTTGAACAGACTGATCTGCACGGAAAAGTGCAAGTGCTATATCAAGTTCATGTATTTATATGAATGTTTGTAGACAACTTTCCTTTAAGTCCAGATCACTGACTAGGGAAGTAACCGCCCGATAGGTCTTTGTCCTCGGAACGTATCTAGTTTAAGTTGTGTGATAGTGCCAATTTCCTACACCGCAGTCCGTAGTGAGCCGGAAATAAGCTGCGATCGCGTTTTTATCTAACTTCCTCAGTTATTATATATAAAATATTTTAAATAACTCAATTTAGTAATTTCTCAATTTAGGGGCAGTTTGTTTTCTTTCTATAAAAAATCAACACTGCACTAAGGAAATGTGCCGTATGTTGCACGGTCTTTTCAAACACCTAATTAATAGACACAAATTACGTCTAGACTCAGAATAACATTTTGTGGATTGCACAAAGTGTTGTCCTGCATGGGATTCGAATCTACGACACCGGCACGGTAGGTCGGTAACCTAACTGCTACGTCATCTGTGTAGTTTATGAATCATCATCTTCTTAGCTTATATGTGTATCAGTGAATTGGAGACTGTTCCACGAAGAAAGGCCAATTATCGTACTATACGCTAGATGAAATATTTTGTTTCGACATTTCGACCTTTACGACACCCATGCCCAAAAACGTGTTAGTAAACTGTGTTCTTACTGCGTCATCACACGGAATAACTATTTAAGAACACCTTTATTTTCTTATGTTATTCGTAAAAACTGGGAACCGTTGGATGCAGGTGACGCAGGACCGTTCCGAGTGGCATTCTTGTGGGGAGGCCCATGTCCATGCAGTGGACGTCCGTAGGCTAATGAATGGATGGATGGATGATTCGTAAAAACTAACCAACGAATCACTAAGGAAATGTGCATCATCATCATCCCAGCCCACATACGTCCCACTGTTGGGCTTGGGCCTCCTCCTACTCGAATATAATATTCATATAACATATATGCAAGAGAAAGAAAACTCGAAATAAAACCCGATACCAACCTGTCTGACTAGCATGGTATAGTACGGTCAATTACCCTCCTATTGTGGAGGAGGCTCGATCCCAACATTGGGACGCATATAGAGATGAATGAATGAAAATAAGACAAATATTTAATCAAATTAGGAGTCCATTTTGTTTGTTGACAACCACAACACAAGCAGTTATAAACAGGTAATATAAAAAAAAAACAGAACGTTATAGACGGAAACAACTTATTAAAGCACGCGAGTAAAAGGGCTTCGAGTGTTGTACCTCAAGCTTTCTACAACCTCAACATCTGTACCGTGAATTAAATCTAATTGTATCAGATGTCTTCTAATGAACTCATTGCAACCGCACCTTTCGACATTACTTATGTAACATCTATTATACTTTAAGTACTGAGGTACTTCCGTGAATTATGTCGAGAATTAGCGGCCTCTGTTGTTTTTATGAACATACTTCTGTATGGTGACAAATTAAAAATACAGTTCTCTATCATCTACCTCTTCCTTATCCGTGTGATGACGGAGTAAGAATACGATTCACCACCTCCTATCTTTCTGGTGTCGTAAACGACTAAGGGATATAATATGCATGTAACATCTATGTGAGATATGGAATACTCGGAATGAACCTATACTAACACGTCTAACTAGCGTAATATAGTAAACTAATTTTACTCCTATTGTGATATGATATGGGGATGACTAAGGGATATGATATGGGGCGGCGCAGGCGCGATTACCTGCGCTTGATGCCGCTCTGACCGAGGCCGCGGGTGACTGGAGCGGGGAGTTAGTCCGTCACCCGCCGAGAGGCTGACCACGTGAGGAAAGACCGACGTCCTCCCCGACGTCGGTCGAGAAGAAGGTACTCCTCAAGGGGTATTCCGTCGGGCCGACCACTAACGACAAGTCACCCTGCTCCGGTGATCAGTCCAACGACGAAGGCGAGGCGTCACGTGTGGGGTACGGGTGTGCACGCTTACGCCCCGCTGTCGCCCTGGACGGAGTGGAGCGAGGAGCGCGCCGACCGTAACCCACCGCAAAAAAAGGGATGTGATATGGTTATAACATATGTGCAAGAGAAGAAAAGCTCGATATAAAGGTCTGACCATCTGACCAATATATCAATTTTCAACAGTCAGGAGTCTCAACATATGAAGGAGTTAAATACCGCACGATCGTGCCGAATGTGAATAAAACTCTGTTCCAATGCAAGACAATTCATGGTGCAGTTCACAAATGATTGTGCCGAGTCTGGGTATAGTTTGATTCTGTTAATTGTATGTTTGTGAAGTGCCCGCGACAAAAACATTTTGTCAAGGTGTTGTCTATATGAAAAGAAAAGGCGTGCCTTCTATGCTTTCCATGAGCTTGGCCACTAACATCAACGACTAGGTACCAGTGATCGACCCAGTGGCGTGTGTGTGCGAAGGTGAGAGAATACGGTGGGTTATTCGGCCACACGCCGCCGTCCTTTCATCAACCCACACAAAACGGACAGCGTGCGTTAAGACCATAGAGCAACCAAAAAAAATGCTACCCATGATAGTAGTGGCAAAGCTGTGGAACACCAAATAAACAAGACATGTCCTTCACATGTTTCCAAAATTTCAAATAAACATTTAACTTTAAGTGCAATGTTATAATTAGGTGATGGTGTAAGCCACCACGCCAGCCTCTAAACACAAATAACCATGGTGTTAGTGATCAGCTTCAAGGCGGAAAGCAAATGCTCCTGCAGTGGCTTGTGGTCTGTGATTTTTACAATGCTCATAAGAATGCTCATTATCGCACGCATAAAATATAGTATTTTGATGATAAGGTAGCTCGATATCTTTTCTGTAAATTGTGTTTTTCTTAGAAAAATAACTCACAACAAAGATATATTAAAGAGGGCAACCAAGGATCAAATAAATAGCTCCACTATCTGTATTAAGCACCTGCTCGAATTCCTAACTGAACTTTTTTTATTATCGATGGCAGTGACTAAATTTACCTTTATATTCTAATCATATTTGTATCATTACCTGAAAATACTTATTTAACGAGATTAGATTATATACAAAAGAAAGCTAACTAGATCGATTTTTCGCTCCTCAAACGCCTAGTACCTATACTTAATTTCACAGAAATCGTTGCCGATATTCCTATAAATATATTTAATATGGACAGAAATACTCAAATGCTCGTTTAAAGATATCTTTAAACATGTAATATTACGCGATCGCAGCCTTCTGCGAGACAGTGATCTCGCGGAAGGGGGCGGCGGCGGCGGAGCGCCTGCGTGAGGAGCGCAGCCTCGATGAGGAGATCCGCCGCCGGCAACTGGGGCGGCGTAGGCGCAACTACCTGCGCCTCATGCCGCCCTAGCCGAGGCCGTGGGTGACGTGACCGGGGATTAGTCCGTCACCCGCCGAGAGGCCGACCGCGTGAGGAAAGACCGATGTTCTCCCCGAGGGGGGGACGTCAATCAATGGGAGGGTACCCCAATAGGGTGTATTCCGTCGGGCCGACCACTGATGTCAAGTAACCCTGCTCCGGTGGTCGGCCCAACGACGAAGGCGACGTGGCTTTCGGGTGGGTTGCGGGAGTTGCGTGCTTAAGCCCCTCTGTCGCCCCGGACGGAGTGGTGCGGAGGGGCGCCGACCGCAGCCCACCCACAAAAAAAAAATAAAAAAAAAAACATGTAATATTACATAGATATTATTACATTATACTTTCATCAATCAAGGATGTAGCTGCAAGTTTAATTATATTAATGAAAACGCTCGATAACTTGTTATCACACATTATATATAAATAACGTGCTTAATACTAACTACTAAATTACTATTTAATAACAGAGCAATAGCTTTGAGAATCACGTTTCTGTGATCTTCATATAATAACTTAATCATATTAGGGTTGTTGCGTCTTAATCTATATTACTATTACAATGGTGACAGAGCTTGTTTGTTTGAATGTCTTTTAAAACTAGGGCAGGGTATTTGTAAATCCTAGCCGGGGCCACGGATGACAGGACCAGGGATTAGTCCGTCACCCATAGAGAGGCTGACCGCTCGACGGCGACCAACGTCCCGGGAAAGGAACGTCGAGAGGAGAGGGTACCCCTCAGGGTATTCCGTCGGGCCGACCACGGAGGACAAGCAATTCACTACCGGTGGTCGGCCCAACGACGAAGATGACGTGCTACGATGGGTTATAGGGCCGCACGCCGTCCCTCTGTCACCCTGGATGGAGGCGGGCAGTGGGGGCGCTGACCGTAGCCCACCCCATAAAAAATAAATAGAGTATTTGTAAATATTAACAAATTTAACATAATACAGTGACAATGACCGTGAAGCATTATACCATGCAATTGTCATGGTAACTACTGATATAAATAGTTGTGATTGATGTATTATGGATAATAATAATGATATTATTTCTGCTTACGTCACTGAATACCGTGAGTCTTGAAACAAGACATTAGCATTGATATAGAGTACTTCACGTAAGCGATTCTGCTAGCACAGCTAATTTTATTATAAAATATTTTCATAGTTTTTTGAATAGCTATAATAGATACATCGGCAGCACTTCGTATGGTGAGCGAGAGCCGAAAGTCACACTCCCTTCACTTTCTTCACTGTAAGCAATGAACAAGCAAAGGTCCATCAACGGCAGTATCACTTACCATCAGGTGTGCTGTTTATTCTTAAGCTACCAGCAGCAATAACAAAAAACAAATAGCATTTAAAAATTATATCGACGCAATTAACTCCAAAGATTAACCTATAAGGAGTAACTAAATAATCACTATAGTATAAAACTAGCAATCCGCCCTCGCTTCGCTTCGGTTATAGGTTATATTCGTTTTACCCGCGTAGTTCCCGTTCCCGTGGGAATACCGGGATAAAATATAGCCTAGCTTACGCCCTGATATTATAGCTTTCCATTGGTGAAAGAATTTTTGAAATCGGTCCAGCCGTTTTGAAGATTACCCGGAACAAACAGACAGACAGACAGCCAGACAAAAAATTTTTAATTGCTATTTTAGGCATAGGTGTCGTGCAAATAACCGTGTGAGCATGAAAAAAGTCTATTATTTTGACATTACAAACAGACACTCCAATTTTATTTATTGGTATAGACTAGGTATTCGCTATAAGCTTTAAAGTTCTATCATTTCATTGATTAGAGATTACGTATGAAATACCCACACGGCTTAACCACCGGGTGAACCCTCGAAGTCCAAGAATCTAATCCGATAGTCCGCCCAAAACTCGGATAAGGTTGATACGGCTAGTGAAAGGGTCCACGCTGCCCTTTTATCGCAGAGGAAGCTTGAGCGATGTGTGGTTAGAGCAGAAAATTCAACTTTAACGCCACGCCATCTATGTTGTGGATACAAAACTGTAAAACATTCTCAGGCCTTTCACTTCAATGATACAAGCACTGCTATGTGCGAATACGTTTTTAGATACGACCCTAACAGATAGATGGCAGTAAAGTTTATAAAACTTTATTAAATAAATATTTATTTTATATACTCAAAATAATCATATTTCTCCCTTATTTTACTAACTCCTTATTTGAATTTGGATAGAATTGACGAAATACATCCTATTTTTTAACATAATTACTAGAAAAGCAAATTTTTATTTTTTCAAACCAAGATAAGTTTTTCTGTCGTCGACTTGATGACTAACCTTCCAAATTAGGTAATATTTTTTATTTTAATTAAAAACACCTCAAGGATTTGAATCGTGTCGTGGGAGACTTTATAAATATAAAAATAAATGCAAATCACACCCAAGCACAAAATAATCGTTAATAGATTGTAGATATTAAGTTATGACCTAGGGAATCGAATACATGACACTCTGCAGGGCAGGTTAGTACGTCGGCATCTGTATACTAAAAATCTTTGTGTAGAACAATTAGTCCAAGTTACAGTTGAGTTCACCATCACGGAATCAGACGATAGTCTGTCAACAACATGTACCTAATTGAAACGTTCATTTGGTGGAGTGACGGAATAAGAATACAATTGGGGTAGTGCCTCTATCTTATCTGTGGCTGTCGTAATTTTGTAAAAGACGACTAAGGGATTTAATATGCGTATAACATCTATGAAAGAGATATAAAATCCGAAATAAAACCTTATTCTAACTTATCTCACCAGCATGGCGTAGTTCGTCAACGGCTCTCACAGTATATATGAGGCTCGAGCCCAGCAGTGGGACGTATGTGAGCTGAGATGATGATGTAAAGCTCATAGCCTGCTAAGACAACACCTACAGGCAATTTTAATGTTGCAAGTACATATTTGTAATCACTACTACACGACATACCTATCCAAAAGCTTGATGAATAATTTCACTGAATTTCAAACTGGAAATAAAACTCTATACCAATCCGTTTGACCAGCGTGGTATAGTAGGTCAGTATTCAATATCCCTCCTATTACGAAGGAGGCTCGAGCCTAGCAGTGGGACGTGTAGGAGCCGAGATGATAATAATTATGATAATTAACTGCAGTGCAATTAACCCTTGAAACTAGGATACATTTTTATTCATCACTATGTGATACAAAATAAATATATGTAAAGTACTAGTACTTAAACTATCTTATATTACCACTTTTTCTGCGAATGTTTTACGAGATGATACAGGGGACAAAATATAATGACAAATTCAAAAAGGATAGCAAGTTCAAAATAAAACCTTGTCCCAACCAATCTGGGCGTGGAATAGTAGACCAATTCTTTCCAATTTAGCGCGTATCCAAGAGTGGATCACATATAGGCTACACAAAAAGTAGTTTCAAATGGATGCAATACAAAATGCATTCTTGAGTTGGCTGAGTTATTTATATACATATGTACCAAGAGAAGCTGTGCGGTTCAAAAAAGCTAAAGATTTCCTTTAAATCGATCGCAGCGCCGCCTACTGAATACAATTATCAATTAAAATTTATTGAATCCACCTGAGCACTCCGAAAGAAATTTCAGAATCGAGCCACGCGCTTAAGAGTTCTATCACATAAACATATACAGAAGAATATATTTATGTTAAGACACAATGTACCCGGCATTTTTCATTTTGTTTTGTTTTTTGAACGCTATTCCGGCACTAAGAAAACAATCTTGGTATTGCGGAGGATTTTACAATCATGTAATCAAGGAACATAAATTACAAATGTTGTCCTTTTTTTTGAGGTGACAAAAGGGCGACACGGGGCCCCATAACCCACCGTATCTCTTCACCTTCGCCATTGGGCCGACAACCGGTACCCAGTTTCTCATCCTCCGTGGCCAAAATGTTGACCTGCGTTAGTTTGGAACCCACGACACTGGCACGCTTGGACAATATCTTAACTACTACGCTATCTATACAGATATAAGCAATATTAAATTGCAGTGAGCACGCGAAAATAAATCAATACGTAAATAACAATTATAATAACTGTATTGACATACAAAAAAATACATTCTACACGAATAAAAATTCATTCTCAGCAGCAACAAAATTTGAATAACAGTTCAATTATATGTGACGTAACGAGAAACTAAATATTTAAATGACGTAAACATGTTGATATAAAATTATACAATACAATATTTCAATTTTCAATTAAATTCAATATTTTTCACTCTTATTTCATTTCGATATTAGAAAAATATATTGTATAATAGTATTATAACGAAGTCAATTTGCTTAAGAGTTAACTTCGGCACTAGCAAGTTGAGGTAATACAACGTCGACCATTATTTCCTTACTTCATATGTCATAAGATAACAGTAAAGTATATTAGTAACTATCTGCTACATAAATACAAAAGAGAAGTAATATTCGAAATAAAACCTTATGGCAACCCATAGAATAGTAGTTTTTTTTTGAGGTGGGCTACGGTCGGCGCACCCGCCACCCGGCTCCGTCCGAAGCGACAGAGGGGGAGCGCACGTCCCCGTAACCCACCCTATAGCACGTTGCCTTCGTCGTTGGGCCGATCACCTGTGTAGAGTTCCTTGACTTCAGTAGTCGATCCGACCTAATAACCTGTCCCATCGACGCCCCCTACCGGGACGCCGATCGCCGTCGCGAAGCTAGCCTCCCCGCGGGTGCCGGACTAAATCCACGGTCCGGTCACCCGCAGCCTCTGCTAGGGCGGCGTCAGGCGCAGGTACTCGCGCCTGCGCGAGGCCCCGGGCGATTGCCCTGTTCGCCACCCCCTAAGGCCGCCACTGCTTATAAGAATCATATTTTATTCCCGCCCGATACTCAAATAAATCAACTTTAACAATGTCACCATACAACACAAGACTAACCAATGAGCTACATAAACAAGCCAATAGCAATTACTCATTTTAAAAATGTAACGAATACAGTTTCATTTTAACAGCTATTACATATATGTATGCAACGATTATGTGCGCAATAAATTCAACAACAAAACATCGGATGTAGCCGGGCGTAGTGATTGAATCACGGTTTACGCAAGACGATGGTTTTACAATTTTCTCACGTTACTTAAGTCGTTCCGTTTGAGCGAAACATAAAATTAGACAGTTATTTATTAGCGCAATATCCAACCACAGCCATAGTTTAATATTTTGTATACTTTGATTGATTGATTTCAATAACGTAAACACAGGCAATTATCGATTATATACTACTAAACACTCGTAATAAATTCCTTGATGTTTCGTTATGCGTGATAAAACACACATTATGCACCATCTATAACGTTGCATTCCTCTGGTTTGTAAATCAATTTCCTGTTTCTCCTATATTTTAATAATTCCTGTGTAAATAACATAATATATAAATATAAAATATATAAATAACGATAATGATTCTAATATAACCAAAAAGTCTTCTTACAGCCCTTTCGTCAACGTGATTGTTAAAAATGTTTAAACCGTTGGAATAGTAAAATCAAATACAAAGAATTATACGTAGTAAAAAGAAACCTATTTTTCAAAAATCTACTTTATCATCACTTCGTTTACGTCCAACTCCTCGGGCTTCGAGCCTGTTCCACTTTTAAATAATTTCCCTACTAATATTAACCTAATACGACGCTGATTAGTCGAATTGATTTGCATTATTTCGAGTTTGCCTCAACTTTCATGGACATTATCTGCTTGTGGTTGCCTTTTACGATCTCCCAAAGCAAATGAAAGGCAGCAGCCGCTATACTCTTCCTCCATCAATACGGACTTGCTTATATGAAATTTAATAAAAAATCCTAATTTGATGAAATAGATGACGAGAAGATTTTAAATTGAAATGATCAATCGCTGATTTATTAATCATAATGTAAATACTAATATAGCTGCTAAAGCTTAATAGGAAAGCAACACAGTATCACACCGTGCGTTCGCATACGAACCTATTTCTGAGTTTAAGAAGTTATTCATAAATACATAATACTTATTCATAAATTTTCAATAAATCACATGTTTCAGCTGAGTCATCATGACAAGGAAACCTGCAAATTTATGGTATAAAGAAAGTAATTTGTAAATATGTAAGACAAAAAAAAGCATAGAGCCATCAGTCCTTATTATCGTCAACATATTAGTAGATATGAAAGTCCCTAACTATCCTGGTATCCTTACAGTCTACGTAATTCTTCTCTGATTTGTGTAGATCAGATGACGCGTGTTAGATAAGAAAGTCGACTCATATTCAATAGCGATAAATGTCTGTTTTGCAATTTGAAAATGATAAATGGTTATTATTGAGCTTAGATTATTTTATTATTTACTAGCTGTTGGTAATACTGACTTCTTATTTAAGTACAAATTCAATTACATCTATGGTAATTCATCTATTCATCATACTATCGACGTTCATTATTGGACTTAGGCCTACTTAAAGAGAATAATTCTAAAACCGCCACTATCGCTTTCGTAATCGCAGATGGAATAATAAAATTTTCAAGGAAATTCTGCGGCCTATTGTTCGTTTTTGACGATATCGGATAGCTTAGATTATTAATAGGTCTCCGGAGACTTATTAAAAACCTAAGGCGAATAACCAGTGTTAATAAAATATTAGTAGACACAATTAATTATTTACCTATGATATCAGATAAAAGCAAACAATGTAATGGAATTTAAGTATCTTTACATCAAAAATAAGGACTTATAATATTGGAAAATTACTACACGCGACTAGCGGTTTAAGGACCATCTCCTATAGATTTAAGTACAGTGTATTCCATTAATAACGACCTCGGTTGTAACGACTTTTCGGTTATAGCGACGTCGAACTTGCGTCCCTAGAATTTAAAGCATACTTTCGTAGGAAAGTCATTGAGTAATAGCAACTCCGGATATAACGCCTAATTCGGATATACCGACTTGTTTTATGAACTATTTGGGACAGATTCCTAGAAATTCCTTGCGGTTGTTGCGACTGAGTCGGCACAGGCACAAAGTCTCATTCATAAGCTTTAACTATTAAGCTTTCTTATTCTTTGTTTATATTCGCAGATGGTCAAATGCTTTGTTTGTGTGTAGCGTTACTTAGCATATGCGTGAAGTTGTTAAAAGTATGAATCAGTTACGTAGCTATTTCCAGTGAGTGAACCGTGTTTCTTAAACTTGTGAAAATGACTCCTAGATGTACATTTACTACCACTGATGACAAGTAACCCTGCTCCGGTGGTCGGCCCAACGACGAAGGCGACGTGGTGTTCGGGTAGGTTGCGGGTGTGCGTGTTTACGCCCCTCTGTCGCCCCGGACGGAGGGGTGCGAGAAGTGCGCCGACCGCAGCCCACCCCAAAAAAAAAAGACGTACATTTACTGTTAAAGAAAAACTGATTTCGGATATAGAGACCTCCGGATATAGCGACTACATTAAAGTAGTCTCTCCGCCGTCGTTATAACCGAAATATACTGTACTTACACAATAGAAATCCATTTAATGGTTGAACCACGGCACTCTAAATGCATAATGCCTAGATGTCTGCTTAAAACGTGACGGATTGCGTAAGGCGTGTACCAAAAATTCGGAAGTGAATGCAGCTCACTTGTATTCTGTATACGTGCCTTCGACCGTGAAGATATTAAGTAACTGTTTACAAGAGTCGTACAATAATATACATAATAGTAAACGTAATATAAAATACGAAACTATCGCTCAATACTTAATAATGTCACAGCCGTGTTAAGTCATCATTTGTCTTATTTTTAGGGTTACTACTTTAAGACAATAAATAATCCATATTTTTTATTAATATAGTCTCTCGTTTTTATCCCCAATGTAAAAGTAGAGGTTTAATACAACTCTATTATCGCTGCGTAACTATTTTAGGTCCTACTATATAATTGTCGTTATCGTTAAGCAATAGGAAAATATAAAAAAATAAGATTTGAATTGTATACAAAACTAAACAGTTCCGTTTTCGGCAATTCTTATTTTATCATTTAACTATACATAATCTTTTCATCAAGTATGAAACTAAATCGAAATTATTTATAAAATGAAATGAAATCTGTTGCTTAATCTATAGTTTGGTCGGCTAAGTATAATTTGTTCTACTTATGGTTGTAGTCGTCCAGACAGGTTTAATACGGAAGTACAGCGACATCGTCGCCGCTTGCACAAGTATATACTAGGCTTATTTCGATTTCCTATGGTACTTTCTTACGAGTGAAACCGGCGATGCTATTCTAAGTATTGATTACCCAAGTATCACACAGCATGCAAGTATTATGGAAATGATACTATTTGAAATATAAATGTACAATTATAAAAAATATAAATAAAAGAACATTTTTTTTAATTCACATTTTATTTTAACAACAACAATCGTATAACAAATTTTATAAAACAATAAATAGGCTATCTTAACTATTTACTATATTTACATCAACAGAAATTCACGTCGTTACACACAACGACCGTTTGAAGCGAAACGGTGATCGCGAGATTGTTGAATGAGATAACTATGCATAATATTACAATATGGTTAATTTCGTTACCATAAACAGGTTTTCTTTTATCTAACTCATCTGCAATAAAATATTGCAGAAAATACATAATCATACATATGTTATCGAAAAGAAAGCACGCGTCGATGTGACTTCCGACACATAACACGTGCAGGTGATCACGTTATACGTAAGCATCACTATCGAAGCCCCAGCAGCTAATTAATGGAACGTACACAAATAAATAATACCACAGTTGATACTTTCGCTATGATACACCATACATTCATTTCCACGTCTACACCCTTCACAATTCATTTAGAATATTTTTTTTTCTATATTTACAAAGGAATGGTTTTCGAATAGCGTAAAAATTAATTAATAAGTGGCTTCAACTCCTCGCTAAATTTGATTGTGTTGTAAGAAGTTTCACTCGCCGAAATATGAGCATCATTTGGTTCATAGTGAGAGCTTGCACTACCAAAACTGTATTTATTAGGTCTTGATGAAAAAGAACTTGGAGAACTATGAGCTGGAGACCTAGAGTGCGCACGGTGGTGTTTGCTGCTGACGTAATAGGGTTTGCTAGATGACGCAGCATGTACGTTATTGCTTGAATATGAAGATGAAGGAATTCCATAGGTAGTACCAGGGGGAGAAGCAAAATGACCAGATGACAATGTGCTAATGCCCTCTAATCCCTCGGACTTGGCAGATTGATAAGTGGGTGCACTGAATTTGGTAGATCCGCTTCCAAAACCTCCAAAAGAGCCCCCATAACTTGCACCATGGCCAGCGGAAGCAAGGGACAAACCACCAGGACTTCCACTACGGTAACTGCCAAAAGATGGAGAAGCGTATGATCCTGATAAGCTAGAAATACCATGACCGGATTCGCCTTGAACCGATGAACCTATATAAGTGGAAGGCTTGAAGGATGTTTTTCCAGGAGCAGAATAACCGCCACTTAACTGCTTGTAACCACCAAAACCTCCAAAGGAGTTGCCAGCTCCCCCTAAGCTTAAACCAGCCAAAGAATTACTAGAATCACCCAAAGAGTGACCAGATGCACCTAAGGAATGAGTTGAATCGCTTAAAGCATGAGGAGAACCACCAAAAGATTGTCCAGCACCACTCAAGGAGTAGGAACTAAGGTCACCCAAATTTGCTGCATTGGTCGCTCCATAACTTAGAGCTGGTGCAGCAGGGCCAGCGGATTGTGAATCCGAAGGAGTAAAAAGTACAGGACCAGTAGAAGTATAAGAGCTCAGACCCTTCGTGCCCGCAGAGTAAGCTGGTGCACTTGAATATTGCTGTGAAATCTCGTATTTGGGTGCTCCATAAGAAAATTGAGGAAATGAGAGTTGACCTTGATTTATGCTCTGTAAACTATCGCCTCCTTGATGAAATTCTGCAATGGCATTCGATGGCTGCAGAGATAGTCCACCAGCGTTAAAGCTATGAGACAACTGGTTCATGATTTGGGAGAGGTCACCACTGCCGAATTGCTGACCGGGTTGTAATGTGATGGGAGCTAGTTGTATGGTAGCATGTCCATTAGGAGATAAACCCTCTGAAGGGATCTGTATACCACCACTTGATCCTTGTCCTGCAAAGCTGTAGCTTGGCTTAGCTCCACCGATGCTGTAACCTGCTCCAATGCTAACCGCACTAGCATCACCTTGAGAATATTGAGCGGGTGTCTGATAAGTGTGTGCTGCATACGATGGAGCGCCATAACTCACTGGTGCTTCCCTCTTATCCTTAGAATCTTCAATACTCTTCGACTGAACAGCCCATGACGTTGATACACACAAAAGTGTGGTGAAAACGATCTGTAAAAGATAAAAAATAATTATACACTTTCATCGGTTAACAACTAGCGTAGTAAATAAATTGAAGTTATGACAATAAACGTTATAATATTATGAGCAAAAGTAATTCGGAAACAGGTTTCCAAATACTGCGATCGTGCAAGTGCCAAGTTTATGGACAACCCGTATGCTTGCTTTAAGATTATCGCCTACATTATAAAATTTCACTTTCCCACTTTTACTTTACGAAATAATATATTTTCATTCTATATAAAAAAGGGCGGGTATAATTAAAAACGTTAAAACTAAGTTATATTATATTTTAATGCGATCGTAATAAAAGATTTATTATTATTACGAATTCTTATTAAATAAATAAATGCGTCGGCAAAATAGAAGTTTAAAATTTTGTTTTAGTAGCGAAGAACTTTAGTTATTTTTTTAATAATAACACTATAGTTGTATATCACATTAAACCAATTTTAAACTATATATTGATTGTCTATGCACCAACACTAAATTTCTAAAATCCACATGTCTCCTTGATCACTATACGAACTCACCGTGAATTTCATTGTAGGCGCTTATTTGTTTATTCTCCTCGCGTAGATGAAACTAAATCACTTCACAATGTTTGTAACACAACACAAGCAAATATATGTTCAATTCGATCGGTCGGCTTGACTGTACAGCCGCCGAATTTGTAATGTGATGTCGCTTGTGTTTTCACCGAATTTATAAGAGTGAGTGACGAAGGCGCGCACCCGCCGGTCCGCAGGCGCTGTCGGAAGGGTAAAAGTGTATCGGAGGACCCTTTCACTGTCTGAAAGAATGGGAGCGAGTTACTGAGCTTCCGAACCCAAAAATGAGGTAATAGATACCGGAAGCATTGCATCACAAACCGATCACGGTTTGATGCATTTATCAACACAATGTCATACAAACGTATAGCAAGCACGCCGTGTGCTGGCCCCATTCGCAGAACAATTGATCTGTTTTCTGTATTGTTATTTAAGACACCCTATCCGTATTGTAATATCTGCATTCGTTATGAAACTGTTTATGGCAATCAGGAAATATATAATTATTATTATTTAAGCATCTTTAAAATTATACAACATATATTAAGTTGAGTGTGTCACTGTGTAATTAATATTAATGAGGTTTAAGAATTGCATTATTCAGTAATAATTATGACTATTTTAAACTAAGTAATGTTAAGATTAAGAATAATTTTATCACGAACAAAAGCGATAATCCATGAAAAAGGTGTCCCTTTTGATTGACTTATTAATGGACTAATTAATGAATTATCATCTCGGCTCATATACATTTCACTGCTGGGCTCGAGTTTCCTCCACAATAGGAAGGAAATTGACCTTATACCGTATTGATTAGAGAGATTGGTATAGGCTTCTGTTTCAAGTTTTCCTTGTCTTTCATAGATGTTGTATCTGTATTATATTGCTCAGTCGCCTTTTACCACATTCATTAGCAAGATAAGGAGTGGGGAATTGTATTCTTATTCCGTCACCACACGTAAAATAATTATAGGTAGAATAATAAAGGGCCTATATAGGTGATAGTTAACCAGGGCAAGAATACTCTTGCCACTTTCGCGGCTCGTAGCTATATTGTAAATAATAATAGTAAAATACAAATACATATATTATTTCTGTTGTTGTTTTATTGTTTTTTAAAGGCAACATTCCTTACCAAAGAATAAATCCTTGTATCGAGACTTTATAAACATACAATGGATAGATAAAAGCACACTTAGATCGCAATAAATTACTCTGCATAGGGATAGAATCTACGATACTTAAGGCCAATACTTAATTGCCATCTGTGCAGTCATATGCATAAGAAATAATTATGTTAAATCTCTTTTGTGCATACAAAAGAGATTTAAAGTAGAAACTTCTTTGTGCACTTTCTGAACAGCGTTATGAGACCAAGTTCTTACCCACTCACCGAAAAACAGACCAGATTCCAATAAATTGCAATTCTAACAATTCTATGGAAATACATGTATATCTTTATATATATATATATATATTTTGCGTACGTGTGTATGTCACTGAACCCCTCCTAAAGCTAAAGCTGGACCGATATTGATGAAATTTTTTGTGTGTGTTTAGGGGGATTCGAGAATGGTTTAGATTCACAATTGCACCCGGTAGGTGGCGCTTTATATCATTTGAACAGAACAACGTCTGTTGGGTCAGCTAGAACCATATAAAAATTATAGACAACCCTTTACTTTATTTCGAGCTTAAACAGTCCTTGCCTGCTAAAAGATTATTGACCACTGGTCCATATGTTTCAAGTTATCTTTATACTTCTGTTTTTGAAGAAGGTTTTACTTATTTATATTTCACACATTCATTTCAACTCATATACGTCCTACTGCTGGGTTCAAGCCTCCTCCACAATAGGAGGGAAATTAACCTACTGCACCCTCGTCGTCAGACGCGTTGGTATAAGATTTTATTTCAAGCTATCCTTCTCTTGCATAAATGTTATATGCATATTTAATCCCCTAGTCGTCTCTTACGACACCCACAGGCAAGATAAGGGGTGGTGTCTTGTATTCTTAGTACGTTACCAAACGAAAAATTTATTTTAAAACTAGCAAGCCGCCCTCGCTTCGCTTTCTGTCGCCTTATCCTCGTTGTTCCCGTTCCCGTGGGCATACCAGGATAAAATATAGCCTAGTTTATTCCCTGATATTATAGCTTTCCATTGGTGAAAGGATTTTTGAAATCGGTCCAGCCGTTTAGAAGATTACCCGGAACAAACAGACAGACAGACAAAAAAAAATATAAAGTGTATTTTAGGCATATGTATAGTGCAAATAACCGTGTGAGCGTGAAAATGCTATTATTTTGACATTACAAATAGACACTCCAATTTTATTTATTGGTATAGATATTGTTAAATAGTAATTTCCGTTTGGTGACGGAGTAAGAATAGAATTCACCACTCCCTATCTTGCCCGTGGATGTCGTATAAGACGACTATGGGATGTAACATGCACATAACATCTATGCAAGAGAAAGTAAATTCGAAATGAAACCCTATACCAACATGTCTGACCAGCATGGTATAGTAGGTCAAATTCCCTCCCATTGTGGAGGAGGCCCAAGCCACACAGTGGGCTGCAATGATGATGCTGATGATTAATTTGTTCCAAAATTATTTGTTTAATTCCTTACAGGCTACAGGTTACTATATACTCGGGATGATAAAATTTCGTGACCTATATACTATATATATATATATATATATATATATATTAAGGACTGCTCATACCAAAGTAAATAAATAAGCTTTGCCATAAAGCATAGCTATGCTTTTATCGTTTTGATCACCTTGCCAACTATTACTGATATGGAACTTTTTGTTGCTTGTTATTATATTTTAGCTTATATGAGTTTATAAAATTTATATTTAGATTACTTTTAATACGTATTATTTATCTTAATTAGAGGGATAGTATACATTACTTTCATAAATAAATATTATAATATTGCGATTTTATCGTGAATGTTATTTATAGAATAATTAATTAGTCAAGAACATTACATTGTGTTATGTAGTTAATTAGACAAATTACGAACTGTATCAAAATCAATATTTACGTGTGGTAACGGAGTAAAAATACAATTCACCACGCCCTTTCTTACCCGTGGATGTCGTAAAGTACGACTGAGGATATAATATGCATATATTGATATCAAGTGAAAGAAAACTTGAAATAAAACCGTATACCAACCCGTCTGACCAGCGTAGTATAGTAAGTTAAAAGCCCTCCTATTACAAAGGAGGCTTGAGCCCAGCAGTGGGACGTATATCAGCCGAAATTAAATGAAAATTAAAAAAAATGTATTATAAGTTTTTTATAGCAAAATTAGGCTTTCTACCTACATAAATATTTTAGTTTTTGACATAACAACGTCTAATAAATCGATGAACGCTGGCTGCATGCACAAAAAGTATCCCGTTGCGCTCATTATCCCGTTACGCTCATTGTCCCGTTACGCTGATTCGATTTTATTCATAAAAGTATGCAATCATTTCATCAATGTTTTGTTATGTCGTTGTCACGTTAAACTATCGTCCGTAAACCAACTTTACAGACAACCATGTTTATTTTTTTTTATGTTCCATCTAGTATTATGTCGTAAATCATTTTAATTAAAATGCTCTTACAACTCCATTCTAAAAAAAATACAACCAGCAGACTCTTACTTTGTACATTGCGAATGTAGATATTTTTGTTTTTTTTTTATACTGTCATACAATCCTCACAAATTACTACTTACATTACAAAAGCATAATAATTATTATGTTAAGTTATATGTAGTTTTATAATTATGCATATGACCGCTTCTAAGGTTAGAAACAAAGTAATTTGATTATACTTTAAAATGTAAATAACTTTCCTTTTTTAACGTTTAATAAAATAACATAATTTAAGCATGCCTAAATGGATTCAATAGCACATATATACTTGAAAAAAAAATTAAAACTAATAATCATTCATCATTTCAGCTCACATATGTACGTCTCACTATTGGGGTCGAGCCTCCTCGATAATAGGAGGGAAATTGACCTTACTGTACCATGCTGGTCAGACATGTTGATATAGGGTTTCACTTCGAGATTTCCTCCTCTTGCACAGGTATGATGTGCGTATTATATCCCTTAGTCGTCATTTACGATATCCACGGGTAAGATAGCAAGTGGTGAATTGTATTCTTACTCCGTCACCACACGGAAAAGCACACATATGCTGAATACATATTTGAAAAAAAATATCGTTACTAATAATCACTCATCCTCATCATCATTTCAGCTCGTATATGTCCCATTGCTGGGCTCGAGCCTCCTCGATAATAGGAGGGAAATTGACTTTACTATACCATGCTGGTCAGACAGGTTGGTATAGGGTCTTGTTTCAAGTTTTCCTTCTCTTGCATAGAAGTTTTATGCATATTATATCCCTTAGTCGTCTTTTACGACATCCATGAGCAAGATAGGGAGTGGTGAATTGTATTATTAATCCGTCACCACACGGAATACTAATAATACGAAGACATAAAATTGGTTTAGAAGTAAGATTATCCGTGTGGATACGGAAAAATGCAATTATCCACCTACTCTCTAGCTATGGGTATCGTAAAAGACTACTAAGAGATTTATGCAGGTAACGTCGAGGCAAGTGAAGCATAACTCGATATAAAAGCCAATTCCAACACGTCTGACCAGGGTGGAATAGTAGGTCAATTCCTCTCCTTCTTTGGAGAAGGCCCGAGCCCAACAGTGGAACTTATTTAGACTGAAATGAATGTTAATGATGATAAAGAGATATATCTCCGCCCTCCGCCGAGAGTACAAATGATTCAAAGTGGTGCACAGATGGCTTCCTGTGAAGATTTTATTGCACGTATATCGTGGCCCATTGTAGTGGCTGATAAAACTTTGGTTCTCTGTCACTTACCAATTAAGCGATGGTCAACCTAAAACGTGGTACGTTACGCACGTACGTGGTAGTTTACCACGCAGGCATTACTTTTGGTTAATTTGTTTTCTCATTAAAAGAAGCGGCTGTAGCGGGAAAAATCCCCCTCTTTTTTTTTATTGGTCCATGGTCGGCGCCCCCGCCGCCTAGTTCCATCCGGGGCAATAGAGAGGCGGCAGGCGGCCCCATGACCCATCCGTAGCACGCCGCCTTCGTTGTTGGGCCGACTAGCGGTGCAGAGTTCCTAGTCGTCAGTGGTCGGCCCGACGGTATACCTCGATCGTGGGGTACCCTCTCGCGGAGTGGCCGTCGCGCGGTTAGCCTCTGTACGAGTGACGGACTAAATCCCCGGTCCAGTCACCCGTGGCCTCGGCTAGGGCGCCATCAGGCGCGGTACTCGCGTCTGCGCCGCCCGAATGGGAATAAAGCCCTTACGGTGATTCGATGATACACCAGTATGTAGGGTTACCTCTCTAGTCGAGAACGTGCAACGTCCTTGAAGTGCACCAAGACATCGCTCACAATCTCTATAAGTTAGGAAGGTAAGTTGTGGTACCTAAGCGTGTCTTTACAATTTCCGCGGGTAGTGTAAAATCAAAGTAGTGGTAAAATCCATTGTATTCTTACGCGATTAGATATGGCGAGCTTAGAAGTGAAATTACATAAATATCTTAGTCGGTTTTTCTTTTAATTTTTATAATACCTCTCAATCAAGAAAAAGAACACTTCAATTAAAATCCTATATCTTTTGACCAGTGCGGTATCGTGGATCAATTTTTCTCCTATTGTTAAGAAGGCCCAAGCCCAATAGTGGAACTTATGTGGGCTGAGATTAATAAGATGAATATTAAAAAAAATATAGATATTCATTATATAGTACATATAAATATATACTGTACCTTATATATGTACCTTCAGTGTGGTGACGGAGTAAGAATACAATTCACCACCCCCTCTCTTGCTCGTGGGTGTCGTAAAAGACGACCAAGGGATATAATATCTATATGTATATAATATCTATGCGAGAGAAGGGAAACTCGAAACCCTATACCAACACGTCTGACCAGCGTGGATTAGTAGGTCAATTGCTCTCCTCCTTTGGAGGAGGTTCGAGCCCAGCAGTGGGACTATATGAACTGAAATGATGAGGAATGATGATATCATTATCCTCAATTAATACTCTAAATTTATTGGTAGAAATAAATTTGCCAGACAGATTCAAATCTAAACCACAACCAAGTTGAATTCACGAACTACTCTTAAAGGAAATTAAATTGAATGCACTTTCGTTCATTGATGTAATTTGTACGCGAGCATCATCCTAAATAGTGAAGTGATAGTGTACATTCACGCTGGTTTTACTACTTGAACTACACTTAAAATTTCAAGTAGTAGATTCTCAAGACAGATTACTATCAATACATCGACGTATGTTAAAAAACTGGTATTCCACAGTAAATATTATCTTCAAAGTACTTACAATATGAACAACAGATCTTAAACAACTATGATATGTAAACTTGGAAAAATC
The DNA here is from genome assembly GCA_032191425.1 of Lymantria dispar. Lineage (NCBI taxonomy): Eukaryota > Metazoa > Arthropoda > Insecta > Lepidoptera > Erebidae > Lymantria > Lymantria dispar. The sequence goes on along the minus strand of CM063454.1, from coordinate 11,960,838 downwards.
TCTTCTAATATTCCGCAATGCAAACACCAACCCCAACCCCAGCCCCCAGCTCCCTTTATCATAAAGAATACTAAGGGACTCTTCCCTTGTCCGCGGGTGTTATAGAGACGACTAAAAGATTAAATATGCATATAACATCTATGCAAGAAATGCAAAATGTTAAAAATAAAACTATACTAAAACGTCTAACTAACGTGTTGCAATAGGTCCATTTACCTCTTATTATGGAGGAGGCAGAAGCCTAACAGTGGAGCCAATGTATATGAGCTGAAAATTGTATTTGCTTTTTAATTGCCCGACGTTTCGGACACTTAACAGCGTTCATGGTCACGAGTGGACTATCAAATACAAACGCGATAAAATGCGTAAAAATAGTTTTATTGAGCAGTCAGTTTACATATTCACAAGTACTTATGAAAAATATGTTTTAAATAATAGTATTTAAAGACATTTTCTTATACTTCGATGGCAGTGGATAATATTCTTTTTACACCTATCTTAAATATTAATTCCATCTTTGATGAGGTAAATACCTAAAAGGATAAGTCGTGGGACGAACTACTCAAATGAAGTGGTGGCAGTTACCTATACGAAAGGTAGAACAGGGTAGCATGGCGATTAATAGAGCGCTGCCAGTCCGGATGTTGAGATAATGTCAAACCCAGGCCGCCCAAAAAATAGCATTAATGAAACAAAAAGGTTTTACTGATTTGATTTTGTTTTAATTTTGTTTTTATTATGGCAGCGTTTCAAATACTTTTCAACGGTCATGGTCACGGGACGATAAAAATATTTGACATTCAACAAGTCATCGTTATTACTGAGCTTTTTTATCTAGTTATAACTAGTTCTGTATAATACTAGTTATTAATTCTAATCTACATTTTTCACCCTACCCGATTATCATATCCTATCACTCGTCTATTTGTGCTAATTCTAGATATTTTGGTGGATCAACAGTTGATTAAATGATAGGAAATATCATTTCTTCTTTCTTTGTCACTCTGTCAATTTTCTATTGATGAAACAAACTCAATACATTGAACAAATATATAATTTAAACAAGTTTGTTTATAATTCAATGCGTGTTCAAAGTATTACACATCACGTGAATAACATTGCCCAGTTTTCACCTTCCACCTCAAGTATCTTTAAAATTTCCTTATTTAACATCAAGTGTTCGCTACCTGTACCATAATATTAAAGACATTAACAAGTTAAATTTGCGTAAATCTTATTTAATAAACGCGATAATCGATTTAATAATGATTGATGATTTAATATGCAATTATTTACGCATTTTGATTATTTATTGATGTTATATGCAATTTTTATTCTACTAAGTAATTATTAGCACACATCGACCTAATGATTTCTGATGTTTACGCGAGTATTACACATTTTATATAAAACTTTATGCCTAAAACTTATTATCAAACACATTTTGATTGCCTATATATTGTTTGAGGCGACGGAAGGGCGACATATGCCCCCATAATGTGCTATACATCTCCACTTTCTTTGACTTCAATTGACTGCCTGCCACATAACCCTATCAGGTACAATCGAGTACCTGTCAACGGATTATTACATACTCGTACATACACTGTGGGTAACAAACTAAGCACGATCCGATCAGCCTCTTCACAATATCCATACCAGACTGTTAAGATCATCATTGTCTTATCATCATCATCATCTCAGCCTATATTTGTCCCACTGTTGGGCTCAGGCCTCCTCCATAATGGGAGGGACTGGTCAGACGTGATGCAATTGGGTTTTGTTTCGATTTTTTCTTTTCTTGCATAGAAGTTATATCCTTATTATATCCCTTAGTCGTCTTTTACGTCATCTACTAGCAATACAGGGAGTGGTAAATTGTATTCCTACTCCGTCACCATACGGAATAAGATCATCAAAGACAATTAAATTAAATATACTGTCGTAGGCTACTAATTTTATGAGGCAATGCTTTTTATGACTAAATGTTTTACTGTGCTAACTAAATATATTAGACGAATACAATCCTTAATTAAAGTTACTCTAAAACTTGTAAAGATGAATTAACAAAACTCTTATATGAAAGAATACACTCTTATACGAAAGAAGTAATATTATATTATATGTTCCTCATATTTATTTATGAATAGTAGTTTTGTATTATATGTAGTAGATTCTGAATATGTTTTGTGTTTGCATATTTATTCTGTATCTTTATATGTATATTTATTATAGGAACTACTTATTACATGACTACAAATCTTAGACAAATGCGAAGTGAAATCGACCTTCACCCATCTGCTTACCGGATAAAAATCATATATCATATTATGTAAAATAAAATATGTCTGAATATTCTGTTAAAAATATGCTCATGGTGATAGTTCATTAAAATATTAAAATATTTTTTTATAATCCTTATTGATAATGAGGATTATAAACAAGTATACCTGCTCTCATCCCATTTAAAAATTTTAAAAAGTCACATACACAAACAAGGTTTTGGCAATAATTTTATGACCGACCGCCTATCTGCCGTCAAACCATCTTGGAAATGTAATTGTTGGCCAAACGGCATTAGTATTCTTAGTCACCACCACACAGAAAAGAAAAAAACATCTTTACTAATACTATATATATGTATATATATACTGACGAACTCATAAACTGCATCAAACTTCAGGATTACTTTGAAATGATTTTTTTTAATAAGTATGCAAACTTTTTAGATTAAATTATATAAATATGGAGAGACTGGCCCTTAATCTTAAAAAAAAGCAATATTTAAAAATAGAACTGCAGTAAAACAAATGAATATAGCCGGGAAAAAAAAATTACTCGTAGTATCAGATTTGCGTGTTATTTATAGCAAAGTTTTAAAATTGATTCTTATTGATTTTTTATTCTTTTGTCAATTGAATTATTGTTACCAGCAGAATTGTTGGGTTAGCTTTTTAACTCATCGAGAGTTTCTGAACCATAATATGGATACTTCGTCCGAACAAGCTGCTCAAATTGTAGCATTGGTGCGGGAGGGCTTGGATCAACGAACGATTAGTAGAAATTTAAATTTAAACCAGTCTACGGTTTTTAGAATATACAGAAGGTTTGTGGAGACAGGTTCTTACAAAAGGAGACGTGGTACAGGCAAAACTCGAGCAACCACCGGTCGTGATGACCGATTTATTGTTACAACTTCCCTGCGATGCGAATCGTTTCCTCACGTCAGTTAACATCAAAACAGAGCTTAATGAAGTGCGTGGAGTAAACGTTAGTGCACAATAATAAGAAGAAGGTTAAAGGAAGCGGATATCACCCTTTTTAGACCAGCAAATGGTCCAAAGTTGTCTGTAGCTCACAGACAAGCTCGCTTAAGATTTGCGCGTGATCACCTAAATTGGATAGATGAGCAATGGGCCTCCGTATTGTTCACAGACGAGTGTAGGACATGTTTATATGGTGCAGATGGTCGCAGAAGAGTCTATCGTCGACGTGGGGAGCGATATGCTCAAAGTTGCATTGAGAAGCGTGTTCCTTTTGGAGGCGGTTCGTGCATGGTCTGGGGTGGCATATCGATGAACGGGCGAACAGAACTTGTGTTCATAGACATGGTCCGTCAAAACGGTAGTAGAGGGGGTTTGACTGCACATCGCTACATAACAGAGATCTTAGAAGATCACGTGGTGCCTTACATGGGATTTATTTTTTACTTTAATGCAGGAAAATTTTACTTTAATGCAGGATAATGCCCGGCCGCACACTGCTGCACAAGTTCGACAATATTGCGAAGAGGTTGGGATACGTACAATGAAATGACCAGCACGCAGCCCGGATCTTAATCCCATTGAGCATCTTTGGGACAATTTAAAAAGAGCTGTATATGCAAGAAATCCTGTGCCTACGACAGTGGCACAACTAAGAACAGCACATTCAGAAGAATGGGACAATATTCCGCAAGATCTTTTAATAACTCTAATCAAATCTATGCGGAACCGATTAGAATCCGTAATAAGGGCACGTGGAGGTAATACACCTTATTTAAACATAAAAAAACCCTTGCATAAAGTTTGTGTCTATTGTTAAAACCAATTTTTTAATTAAACCAATTTTCTTTAAATTTCGGTTTTTTCTTCAAAAAAGTTTTAAGGTCCTTTCCAGTACACAAACTTAAACTTAAGGATATGACCCTACGCTGTTTTAAAGTTAACGAACCAATCTAAACGTTTCAATTTAAATCTGTGTAGAAAGTTTGCATACTTGGTTAAAATATTTATTTCAAAGTCGTTTTTTACTTTGATGCAGTTTATGAGTCCGTCAGTGTATAAATAAATAAATTCCACTCTGTATATAAATAAATAAATTCCATCCTGTATATAAAAAAATATATATATATACAGAGTGGAATTTTGTAATGCCACCTGGAGGGAAAGTACTCTCAATACTTAGAAAATTTTACTCAAACATTCTTTTATTTTTGAATAGAAAGAAAACGGCATTCAAAGATTTTCAAAAATTCGTTTGCCACACCTAGGAATCGAACCTACTAAAATCTGTAAAAATTACAACCTGTACTTTTATTTTATCGTTCGTCAGGATCAATTATAAGGATGAAATCTCTCTAACAAACATGATAAATTAAATGATAGGAAACCATGAAATCTGGACTTATAAATGAGACGGAAAGGACTTAAAATGAGATGAGTCAAGTTAAAGCTCTTTATCTCAACTCTGTTTACTTATGTTAGAAATTAATAATTATTATTGGAAATTTATCCATTAAAATGACGAATTACTATTTAGATAAGACGATTGCAATTTGCACGTGTTTGTAATGCAGACTCCTTTCTTAGATGCGACATAACTGCGTGTATGAGGTAGTTTAAATATGGAATGTTACATTTTCATATTTGTTATTCACATTAGACTGTTTTTACATATCATTTCATTGTCTCACGGTAAAAATGACTTATCAAGAACAATTTGATTTAATGGAAGCTTATTTTTTAAATAACAAAAACGTGAATGTATCTATCTCTCTGCGATGGTATGGAGAGAGGAGATAACGAGACCGACAGCAAGGTGGTGCTCCAGGCCATAACAGCAGAATCACTACTGCCTACATTAATAACCATTTTAATACATGGATTGGTACAAACGGCACAATCAGATGGCCTGCGAGATCCCCAGATCTCCCTTTAGATTTTTTTTTGTGGGGATATGTGAAAAATCAAATTTACATTAAATCTTATGCGAATGTAACTGAGTTGAGAGTTTAAGTTCAGAATACGATTTATAATATTCACTACAACACTTTTAAAGGTTACTAGAAATGAATTCGAGAAGAATACATTTGTGTATCCAAGAAAATGGAGACCATTTCGAGCAACTAATTAGTTAGTTTACTACTTTTTGTAAATAATTAAAATAATTTAAGATTTCGTGATTTTCCTGTAATTTAATTTATCAAGTTTATTAGAGAGATTTTACCCTTGCTTTGCTCGTGGGTGTCGTAAAAGACGACTAAGAGCCCTAGATTGACCCGCACCAACTCCATCTGGTACCATTTGGGTCAACGATTACATTCCCAAGGAGGGTTGACGTCAGGCAGGCGGCCGGTCATAAAAGTCATTGCCGAAACTTTTTGCAATATGTCAAAACAGATGACATATTGCGTCGACCCCAAGTAATTGGGATAAGAGCAAGATGATGATGATTAGAGAGATTTTATCCTTATAATTGATCCTAACGATCGATGTAATATAAGTACAGGTTGGAATTTTCACAGATTTTAGTCGGTTCGATTACTAGGTGTGGTAGGCGAATTTTTGAAAATCTTTAATGCCTTGTTATCTTTCTATTCAAAAATAAAATATAGTTTTCTTTGAGTAAGATTTTCTATCTATAGTAATGAAGATTTTTTTTATTTTTTTACAAAAATAGATGTTTTAAAAAGGATATTTTACAAAAAAAGAAAAGCAAAAATTTGTGACGTTTATATGGCATACAATGCAGTATCATTAAGAGCAGCGCAAAGTTGGTTTAAACATTTTAGTCCAAGAATTTAGATGTCAGTGATGCAACTCGCTGTGGTCGCTTTCTCACTGAGAAAATGGTCGCCATTTTTGAAAAAGTGGGACTAACTCGCCGTATCAGTAGTTAAGACGTAGCTGACGATCTGAAAATTGGCTACAAAATAGTTTAACCCCTTTAGAAAAAGCTGGGTATAGGAAAAAGCTCGATATTTGCGTACCACAGGTGCTCACCGAAGGAAACCTTAAGAACCGTGTACTTATTTGCGACTCTTTATTGAAACGTAATGAAACTGAACAGTATTTTGAATAGATTGATAACTGGTATGCAAAGTGGATCACATACGATAAGAACGTGCGAAAAAGGTCGTGGTCAAAGATCGGCGAGGCTTCACAGGCTGTGGCAAAACCCGGTCTAATTCGCAATAAAGTGACGCTGTGTGCATGGTAGGATTGGAAGGGTATCTTTCATTATGAGCTTTTACCGCTGGGCAGAACCATCGATTTGGATCTCTATTGCTAACAAGTGATGAAATTAATGCAAGAAATTGAGAGAAAGTGGCCGGAATTAATCAACAGAAAGGTCTTACATCACGATAGCGCTGACTACACATATCTTTAGTGACTCAGCAAAAATTAAGAGTTTGGCTGGGAGGTGTTAATGCATTTGCCATATAGCCTTGAACTTCAGATTTCCATCTGAATCATCAGAATTCTCTCACTCACCGAACGAAGCGCAGTAACTAATTGCTACTACTCAGGTGTAGATTTCCTGCTAGAGTGTGGTACTGCCACACCTACCACTACGAAATTTCGCCTCTCTATTTTTTTTTTTTATTGCAAGCAGTGGCAAACGAGCAAACAGTACACCTGATGATAAGTGTTGCTGCCACTCATGGACCTTTACAAGGCCGCTGCCTACCGCAAAGAAAGTGAAGGGAGTGTGAACGCGTGCATTGAGGCCCGGTGATACTAAAGGCACCATCAAAAGCCTCCACATGAAAACACCCTCAGAAAGTTGGGCTTCCGGCTCTCTCGCTCACCGAACGAAGCGCAGTAACAAATTGCTACTACTTACACGTCGATTTTCTGCGAGAGCGTGGTACTGCCCCGGACGGACCGGCCCGCGGCTGTAGACAGATAACTGCCGACAGTGTGGTCCTACCACTCCAAAATTTTCATTTATTTTCTTATAAGCGGAGCTAACACGATAACATCTAATTCAGACAAATATACACTCGGCACAACTGCTTAAAATAAATATTTGTGAATATATATTCTATAAATATTTCTGTAGGGAGTCTTTAAAACAGAATACAGTAGAACCCGTTTAATACTATTGCCCGCATAATACGCCATTTTGCGTCAGTCTCAGCAACTTGAGACATGTTTTCATACATTTCTTAACGATTAATACGATCGTCATCCCGTTTAATACGCCAACACGTGCCACTCATCATCATCATCATCATCATCATTTCAGCCTACAGCCGTCCACTTCTGGACGTAGGCCTCCATCATGTTGCGCCACAATGTGCGGTCCTGTGCCGCCTGCATCCAACGACGCCCAGCAACTTTCACTAGGTCATCGGTCCACCTAGTGGGGGGGCGTCCTACACTGCGTCGTCCGATACGTGGTCGCCACTCGAGAACCTTTCTTCCCCAGCGGTTGTTGGTTCGTCGAGCGATGTGGCCTGCCCATTGCCACTTCAGCGTGCTAATTCTTCGTGCTATGTCGGTTACACCCGTTCTTCTGCGGAATTCCGGATTCTATCTCGCAGAGAAATCCCGAGCATAGCCCGCTCCATAGCACGCTGAGCGACTTTGAGCCTTGATATAAGGCCTACATTTAGGGACCACGTTTCCGTGCCGTAAGTCATCACTGGTAACACACACTGGTCGTAGACCTGTGTTTTCAGACACTGAGGTATGTTGGACGAGAAGATCCTCTTAAGTTTCCCGAACGCTGCCCAACCGAGTTGGATTCGTCGGCTGATCTCTTTCTCGAAATTGGATCTACCTAACTGGACTGTTTGTCCGAGGTAAACATAGTGATCGACAACTTCGAGAATCGCATTGCCAACTAGGACCGGTACAGGAATGACATGGGCATTTGACATGACTTTCGTCGTGCCACTCAAATACACATATTAGCCCTTGCGGCAGCGGCCAGCGGCTGACGAAGTGACGACTGTCGAGCGACCATAAGTGATAATGACCAAGGAGAAGCTGAGTCAACTCCGATTTTATCACACGCCTAGGCATTATCAACAGTTAATGATTTAAGACGCTGTGTAACTTCTTTGAATCAAGCGAAGACGCACTGCGAAAATTAAATTACGTTGAAAATCTTGTAATTGCTAAAAATTTTTATATAAGATAAGAAACCTCACTCACCATTATCATCATTTCAGCTCATATAGGTCCCATTGTTGGGCTCGAGCCTCCTCCACAATATGAGGGAAATTGGCCGACTATACCACGCTGGTCCGGCGTCTTAGTATAGGGTTTTATTTCGAGTTTTCCTTCTCTTGCATAGATGTTATAAGCGTATATAATCCTTTAGTCGTCTTTTGCGACACCCACGGGCATGGGAGGGGGTGGTGAATTGTATTCTTATTCCATCACCGCACGGAAAAAAATCGGCTTATAAGTGTAGATCCTCTCCGTCATCACATGGAAATCTCACTATCGACATGAATTCTGTTGAGCTCAAGGCTCTTAAACAATAGATGAGAAACGGTTGCTATTGAGTCTTATTTTGAGTTTTCCTACTCTTGCTGGTGTTATATACAAATTATACCCCACAGTTGTCTTTTACGATAGCCAAGCACAATATAGGGAGTGATGAATTATATTCTCACTACAGGAAATCGATGACAGATCACGATGATTGGATTAATAATTTTAAACGTTTTATACGTAATATTGTTAAACATCAATCTTCTCCACAATAGGCGGCATATTGGCCTACAATACCACGCTAGCCGGTAAGTTTAAGACGTCTCTTAATCGCATATACAGCCTACAAATAAGAAAGGGTCGGGCTATATAGTTAACCTAGTACGACATTTTTTTTTTTTTTTATTGGTGGGCTATGGTAAGCGCACGCGCGGTCCAGTCCGTCCGGGGCGATGAAAGGACGGCGCGCGGGCCCATAACCCACCCGTACCCACGTCACCTCGTTGTTGGGCCGACCACCGGAGCAGATGTGACTTGTCGTCAGTGGTCGGCCTGACGGAATAGCCTTTCGGGTAACCTCACCTCTCGACGTCCTGGGACGTTGGTCGCCGTCGCACGGTCAGCCTCTCTGCGGGTGACGGACAATTCCCCGGTCCGATCACCCGCGGCCTCGGCTAGGGCGGCATTAGGCGCAGATACTCGCGCCTGCGCCGCCCGAGTCGCCGGCGGCGGAACGTGTCGCCGAATAGGATCTCTACTCGCACACGATCCGCCGCCTCCTTCCGTGAGATTACGGCCTCACAGAAGGCGGCGACCGCGTCCCAGTTCCTGACACAGACGAGCATCTCCCTGGCGATGTTCGGCAGCGCCAGGTCGGCACCGATAATTGCGACGAGTTCACGGCGATCCCCCTCCCATGCAGCACACTCCTCGAGCGTGTGCTGCGCCGTGTCCTCGTCGCAACTACAGTGGTGGCAGGACGGTGTGCTCTCCCTCCTGACAATCTTGTGCAGGTACTTCCCGAAGCAACCGTGCCCCGTCAGCACCTGCACCAGTCGGAAAGAAAGCACCCCGTGCGTCCGCTCCAACCACTCCATCAGCACCGGCCGGAGGGCCTCGACGGTCCTGACACCGTACCGAGGACTCTCCAGCCGGACTGCCAAACGGGCAATGACTTCTCGGCGGGCGTTGACCCGCCAGGCGGTGATCTCTTTGATGGAGACCATGCCGCCGCGGGCGTGCGTCTCCGACACCCACCGATAAGTGTCGGCGAGCATCTCCGCCTCCAGGTCTCACGGGGGAGTTCCGGCCAGGAGGCACGCTGCCTCCGTCGCCACCGTGCGGTAACCCCGTATGGCCCTGATCGCCATGACCCTCTGTGGTCGCCACAGGAGGGCCCTAAGACGGACGGTCAGGGACCCCGCCCACACCGGTGCGCCATACAGGGTCATCGACCGGATAACCTAGTACGACATAGGGAATTCTTTCGTTCTTGCTAACAAATGTAAAAGCAAAGTATTATCTAACTCTTGAGCGAATGGCTGGCATTTGTAAATCTATTTATCGAAAAAAAAGAACGGTAATATAAATATTGAAAGTATACTCATCAAACATAACAAACACATTTTATTTTTCCTGTATTATTTTGACAGCAAAACGCTAATAATTCTATTGTTGAATACCTTTGAATTATATTTGTCCATAACAGCTACAGCGTGTGTCTAAATAATTGCTATTACATAAACGTAATGTACTCACGATCTGACATTGATCGCATATTCAAACTCCTAGATTGTGTCTATTGTTTTGCAACATCTAAAGTCATTGTACTGTTTGTTTTACTAGTTATATAGATGTCTGAATAGTACCCGGCGGTAAATATTGCACATCCCTTGGAAGGAGACGATCGGCTAATTTCGTCTCCGTAAAACATTGTCCCTTTTGATACGGCAGGCTCATCCATTCCGTCCAAGCGAATAAAGAGGGCGGCGTACCACCCCATCACCATTGGATCGACCATTGGTACCGATTTCTTGACCTCCAAGTTTGATCCGGGAAAAATACCTGGTTGACGTCGCATGAAGCACTGACACTATCTCATAATAATTGATACACGTACCACTAATGAGTTCGAATCTCCTCTACAATTAGTAGGCAACTGACCTAGTATGCCACGCTGGTCAGGGGATTTAATACAGACTTCTGTTTCGAGTTTTATAACAAGCTACTATTAAAACAAACTACTATACTCTCCCACATTTGAACGATCGCCAAACATCACACAGTGTGCAATAGAAACAACAGTTTACGAAGGCGAAATTAACATTTGGTTTGCCTCTTTTTAAAGATCGATGAGTAACAATTATTGCTTTGCTACTGTAGGTACGTATGCTTAATATATTAGAACAGAATAATTTTAATTATTTTGGTCTTAATCTATTGCCTTATACAATTGCCTTGTACATTGCGCAACGCGTTGTAGCTAATCTTTTGTATTTATTTTTTCTTTTGTGAAATCATCATAATTATTCAGCCTTTCGCCATCGGACTGGACGTAGGCCTCCTACATAGAATGCTACATGGTACAATAATCCTTTGGTAAACTTATCGCTATAATCGTCACTCATGGCGAATGAGTTTAAAGCATTCGCAGTAAGGCGTTATACATTTCGTCAGTGAGCGTTGCTTACATATTCCCTTAATGATTCTTCAGCTGACTTATTCCTCACCTCCCACGAGCAAGTAAAGTGTAGCTAAGTTCTTATGACAGTATTAATGATGAACTTTTGCTTATACAATTATCACAAACTTGCTAGACTCGTCCCTTAAATAATCATTATCATGATTAATCTAAAGTAACAGAAAATATAAATAATATCATTATAAAGGGGCCGCAGGCTGCGGATGCAGGCAGCACTTGCAGCGGCTGCACGAAGCCGGCTGAGGCTGCACGACTGGTCTTCTATGTAGTAGTATGGATTTCTGTGAAATACATTCCGAACGCGGCTGCGGCTGCATGTGCTGCCGAGCCTCGGCTGCAAGTGCTGCCGCGACTTACAGCCGCAGCCGATTGCAGACCAGTAGTGCTGCGGCTGCAAGTCGATGCGCACGTAGTTACGTCACTCCAACGTGTTGCGATAAGATTCAAGTAGTCGCTACTCAGAGCCAATCTCACCAAACTTTAATTTGCCATCAAATTAGCGCTTATATTGTGATCTTCTATCACTTAATTAATCTTGTAACAAAATATCCTGTTCTTTTTAATATAAGCCACATGAAATAAAAGAATAATGTGGCTAAAGATACCGTCTGGAAAGCATTAGCCGCTGCTTGCCGCAGCACGTGCAGCCAGCCTCGGAATCACTACCGGCTGCGAATGCAGGCAGCGGCTGCGTGTCATGCGTGTGCTACATGCATCTGCAACCTGCATTTGCAGCTTGCAGCCGAGGTTTGAATGGCACCTTTATACTGCCTTCTAACTTACATAAGAATGCCCAAATCAATCGGATGTCAGCTTCAAAAATTAATTACTAATTTAAAACCGGAAGGTCGTATGATGAAAGCAAGTTAATTAAAAGCTTGTAAAAATAAACTATAACAACGAATTAGTTTTCTTTTTTTATATAGAATGTCAACAACAACAAAAAAATCGCTTTATATTTGTAAAATCATCATCATCATTTCAGTTCATATATGTCCCACTGCTGGGCTCCAGCCTCCTCCATATTAGGAGGGAAATTTCCCTACTATACCATGTTGGTCAGACATGTTGTTTGGGTTTAATTTCAAGTTTTTCTTCTCTTGCACAACTTTTCTATATTCAAGATGTCCCTTAGTCGCTTTTTACCTTATCCACGGGCAAGAGAGTGTGGTGAATTGTATTCTTACTCCATCACCACACGGAAGATCCTATTAATCAATAATATCCCATTATTTCTTACTAAAAGTTTATTATTTATTATTATTCAACATTATAATTATTTTCACATAAGATGGTGACAGAATAAGAATACAATCATGCCTTGACTTGCCTGTGAGTATTGAGAGAGAGAGAGAGAGAGACAGAGAGGAAATGTATATCACAACACTGTGATCGCAAAGACGCGAGCAATGTGGAATCCTTGCCCTTTTTTTTTTGCGGGGTGGGTTACGATCAGCGCACTCCTCGCACCACTCCGTCTGGGGCGACAAAGGGACGTAAGCACGCACACCCACAACCCACCCGGGACACGTCGCCTTCGTCGTTGGGCCGACCACTGGAGCAGGGTGACTTGACGTCAGTGGTCGGCCTGACGGAATACCCCCTAAGGAGTACCCTCCCATCGACCGACGTCCCCCCCTCAGGGAGGACGTCGATCGTTCCTCACGCGGTCGGCCTCTCGGCGGATGACGGACTAATCCTTCCCCTCATAATATGTAAATAGTTAAAGAAATAATAAAAAACTTCATCATTCTATGGACCTACGGTAACGTACTTGGGGGCCCAGCGGAGATCCAACTACAGCAGAAAATATGGAAATTCGCCTACAATACTATGCTGGTCAGACGTATTGGTATAGAGTTTTGTTTCGAGTGTTTCTTCTCTTGCATAGATATTATATGCATATTATATCTCTTAGTCGTCTTTTAGGACACCCACGAGCAAGAAAAGGAGTGGTAAATTGTATTCTTACTCCGTATTCTTACTCCTTGTATTGGGTCTCAACGGAATTTATTAATCTGGAAGATATATATATATAAACATCTAAGCTTAAGACCAATGCTTTATCGTTTTGTCCCAGATTGAAGTTTTGGGAAAAGTTATATAAGCAATTTTATAAATCATATCAAATCACTATCACCTTTGTTCAAGACCCCAGATCCAAGCTAACTGAGGCACCATACTGAAGAAATTCCAGACGTCAGAATCAGAAACTAAGGAAATGTCCAAATTGAGTGCGGTGAAGCGATCTAATTACAATAAAGTTTCTGAACTCTATGTCAAAACTGTTATTCAAAAGCCCTTACTTGGTTCTGTTAATCTTGGACGGGAGCTTTCCAGAATCGTAGACATAGGTTTGAAAGTCCTGTTAATGTTATTTTCTTCTACGACTATGTTGTTTGACGTCATCCTCTGGATGGAAAGGATTAGTGATACATATTCGTTATCACTCACCACGTGGACTAATTATTTTTTTATCATCATGGTGAACTAACATGGCTAGTATACGTCGTAAACCTCGTGCGTTCTCCAAAATTAGCTCACTGAGTTGGTCAGATTCGTTATTGTAGAATTCTCCTTTAAGTTTTCCTTTTCCAGCATTAATGTTATCTGTTTGCGTCCCTTAGTCGTCTTTTACGATGTGCTGTTCGGTGACAGCTACGAACACTAACAATTCTTAAATTGTTCGGAAGTGACGTAAAAGATAGCAGAGCTTTACATAGACCTGGACCAACTCCATCTGATGCTGTCTGATCAAGGATTACATTCTCAAGGAGGGTTGACGTCAAGCAAGCAGCCGGTCATAAAACTGTTAAAATTTAGGTTATCGTTTCATCTCTTCGGAAAACTTAAGAGGCTTTTTTAGTCCAACATACCTCAAGTATTTGAAAGCTTGGATTCGGCAGGTTCGACCAGTGTCTGTTACTAGTGATGACTTACGATATAAAGACATGGTCTCTAAATGTAGGCTACACATCCAAATTCAAAGTCACTCGGCGTGCTATGAAGCGGGCTATGCTCGGGCTTTCTCTGCGAGATAGAATCCAAAATATGGAAATTCTTAGAAGAAAAGATGATCTTAAAATAACTGCACAAAGATTTGGCACGCTAAATTGGCAATGGGCAGGCCACATCGCTTGACAAACCAAGAATCGCTTCAGAAAAAAGGTTCTCGAATAGCGACTACGCATTGAATGGCACAGTATAGGCTGTTCCCCTACCAAGTGGACCGACGACTGGGTGAAAGTTGCTGGGCTTCGTTGGATGCAGGCAACACAGGACAAATACTGATATGGCTGGATAATGATAACGCATTATCCGTGAGTTAATCATACGTTTTTCTATGAGCAGAATTAACAGACGTATGAAAGTAATCATTTACCTTGATATAAAAATAATTTATATACAAAAGATGTTATATCTATGTGAGATATAATTATTTTTATTACATAAGTCTTACAAATAAAAAGGAAAGTCTATTTATTCATTACTGTAATACACATAATCGTACAACACCAACTTTAATTTAAAATTAAATTAAACATAGCATAATGAGAGGCACGCGCTAAAAATGTAGCGAAAATACATTTAATTTTGATCACGATCAGTTCAAAAACGATAGAAGTTTTCGATTCGTGTTAATATTTTGTAGATATGTTAATTTTGATTGATTATTGAGCGATACGATCGCCAATGTTCCAATTTCCAAGGATGTTTTATTATTAAGAATATTGTATCACATTGGTTACGTTTGGAAATGTTTGATTGGTATCTTTGTAGACGAAAAGAGCGAAAAAAAAATTCGTCAAATCGATTAAGGAATAAAATTCAACTATTTTACGAACTTTATCGCGTTTGTTTTTTATTTTTCTGAGGTTTAGAATAGTTCTCAGTGTTCATGGTCACGGCACAATACTTGTAAACATGCGTGCGAAAAAACCCGTAAGAATAATGTCATTTGATATGTGAAATACTTGTAGTAATACTAGTATTTATCTGAAATAATTCATTTAAGGAATGTTAAAAAATAACATCACTGTAAGAGCAGAAAAATTTGTAATACAATTCTTTGCCGCCTCTACTGGTCAAGGAGAGAGTTCATCATCATCTTCATCTCAACCCATATAAGTCCCACTGTTGGGCTCAGGCCTCCTCCGCAATGGGAGGGAAATGTAACGTGCTGGTCTGACGTGTTGGTATAGGGTTTTATGGAGATTCCTTCATAGATATTATCTTCATATCACATCCCTTAGTCGTCCTTTACGTCACCCAAGGGCAATAGGGGGGGGGGGGGGGTGAATTGTATTCTTACTACGTCACCACAGGGTTAATAATTTTTTTTTGGAAGGGTCCCCGTCAGGGGGGTTTTCCGTCGGGCCGACCACTGATGTCAAGTCACCCTACTCCGGTGGTCGGCCCAACGACGAAGGCGACATGTTATGGGTGGATTATGGGTGTGCGTGCTTACGCCCCTCTGTCGCCTCGGACGAAGTGGTGCGAGTAGCGCGCCGACCGTAACCCACACCCCAAAAAAAGCTTAATATTTTTATTATATTATTATTACTATACAATAATTATATTAACCTTAAATGGACTAAAATTAATGCTTTTTAATGCATTTAATATATATAGTTACAATATTGTTCTAGTCAGTCAGTATCAGTAGTTATTTTATATTATACTACAGGCAATTAACATTATAAAATGCCTATATTTTAATTTACCTGTTAATTATTTCTGTGTCGGTTTAAAATTTCACTTTGTTCATCGCAAAGGTCACTTAGGGGTCGTAAAAAAAGACTAAGGGATCATCAGGACATTGCGTAACAATAATGTTCCGGAAATTTATTTATACCAACTGAGGCACTATTATCCCAGCTATAGGAAGGGCTATCTCCAGCAATAACCTCTAACAGACTGATGAAAGGACGGATGAGTGATTGGTTGTTAACTTATATTGCTCACATAGAAACGTTTATTTTTCCGTCCTTGTGCGATTCTACACTGCACAGCAGTAGACAATTTTTCTATTAGCGTTAGAATATAGAACTGATTTTATAAGAATATAATTCACCACATTACTTTCCAATCGATGTAGACATTATAAAAGAAGGAAAACTTGAAATAACACCCCATACTATTCAATATCATCTGTAACTCAATTTCTCTTACACTGTAGGGCAATTGCGCCTCCTTCACAGTTAGTAATATAAAAGTAGTGGGACGTATAGAACTTTAAAAGGTAAAAAATCAACTCCACCCAAAATTTTGTTTCAATCTTTACTTTTAAAAATTACTATCTGTACATACACTTTCGCATTATTAATGCGATTTCACTTAATACCATGTATTAAGTTATAAATATCGACTGTAATTAAAAATTAAACATAAATTACTCTAGATAACACATAGGGGCCTTTTTATTGCGTGGCT
The DNA here is from genome assembly GCA_032191425.1 of Lymantria dispar. NCBI lineage: Eukaryota > Metazoa > Arthropoda > Insecta > Lepidoptera > Erebidae > Lymantria > Lymantria dispar. Next base: position 11,943,993 of record CM063454.1, on the reverse strand, counting down.
GTTACATTATGTGTAGCAAGCTAAATGTAAATTATTTAATAACACCCACATCTAAGTATATTTATGTTCTTTTAATATATATATTTATAAATATATATACACTAGCTGACCCAACAGATGTTGTTCTGTTCAAATAAAATAAAAGGAATTCTCCTTGAAATCGACCGCAGTGCACCTACCGGGTCCAATTGCGATTCCAAACCATTCTCGAATCCCCTACACAAACATACACACACAAACATACATACACAAAAAAATTCATCAACATCGGTCCAGCCGTTTAGCAAGAGTTCAGTGTTATACACACGTACACAAGAAATATATATATAAAAGAAGATATACATATTCCGTATGGTGTCTGAATAAGAATACAAATTACCACCCCCTTCTCTTGCCCATGGATGTCGGGAAAAGGACTGAGGCATATAATATGCATATAACATCTATGCAAGAGATGTAAACCTTAAAAAAATATCCTATACCAACCTAAAGAGATTGGTCAGAGGACCAGCATGGTTTAGTCCCGACCACTGATGATAAGTAACCCTGCTCCGGTGGTCGGCCCAACGACGAAGGCGACGTGGTATTCGGGAGGGTTGCGGGTGTGCGAGCTTATGCCCCTCTGTCGCCCCGGACGGAGTGGTGCAAGGAGTGCGCAGACCGCAACCCACCCAAAAAAAAAAACAAGCATGGTTTAGTAGGACAATTTCCTTCTTGTTGTGGAGAGTCGAACCTTACAGAATTATATTTATATTATATACTAGCTACCCGCCCTCACTTCGCTTCGGTTTTAGTCGTTTTACTCGCGTAGTTCCCGTTCCCGTGGGAATACCAGGATAAAATATAGCCTAGTTTACGCGCTAATATTATAGCTTTCTATTGGTGAAAGAATTTTTGAAATCGGTCCAGCCGTTTTGAAGATTACCCGGAACAAACAGACAGACAGACAGACAGACAAAAGTTTTTTAATCTATATTTTAGGCATAGGTGTCGTGCAAATAACCGTGTGAGCATGAAAAAAGCGTATTATTTTGACATTACAAACAGACACTCCAATTTTATTTATTGGTATAGATAAGGCAATTATATTAGCCGCGATGACTAATCCGTTACCATTACCATCAGTCGGCAGGAGATGCTGGACGGTCTCGACCGTGACCCCTGGGGACGCCCCTATCGCGCGGTGCTGAATAAGCTCCGCGCGCGGGGCCTTCCCCTCACCGAGACTCTCCAGCCCAGCCTTCTCACCCGGGTCGTCGAGGACTTGTTCCCGCGGCGGGCGGAACACACGCCCCCGGTCATGGCTCCGCCAGACACTGACCGGGAGGCCGACGACGACAGTGTTCCGCCCATCACGGAACCCGAGATGGGAGTGGCGGTGGCGCGCATGTGCGCAAAGTCCACCGCCCCCGGGCCCGACGGTGTTCCTAACCGCGTATTGGGCCTGGTCCTCAACCACCTGGGTCCCCGCCTCAGGGAGCTGTTCGACGCGTGTTTAGCGTCCGGACGGTTCCCTGGGTGCTGGAAGGAGGGAAGGCTGGTGCTCCTGCCGAAGCCGGGGCGGTCTCCGGGGTCGCCTTCGGCCTACAGGCCTATCGTGCTGCTCGATGACACGGGCAAGCTACTGGAGAGGGTGGTAACTGCCCGCATCGAGCGGCACCTCGTCGGCACGGGGCCCGATCTGTCGGACGCCCAATTTGGGTTTAGGAGGGGTCGTTCGACGATCGCGGCTCTGTTGCGCCTGAGGGCCGTGGCGACTGAGGCCGTCACCGGTGGGGGAGTGCTGTTGGCGGTGTCCCTAGACATCGCCAACGCATTCAATAGTCTGCCATTCAGCTGCATCAGGGAGGCGCTCCGGTATCACGGAGTGCCAGCTTACCTGAGGCGCCTAGTGGCAGACTATTTGGTGGGGTGCAGCGTCCTCTGTACCAACCGAGCAGGGGACGTTGTGCGAACGCCCATGACGTGCGGTGTCCCACAGGGGTCGGTCCTCGGACTCACCCTGTGGAACATCGGCTACGACTGGGCGTTGCGGGGGAGCCTCCCGCCCGGGCTGGGCGTGATTTGTTACGCCGACGACACGCTCGTCACAGCCCGCGGTGGGACGCTAGAAGAGGCGGTAAGCCTGGCGACCTATGGCACCGAAGAGGTCGTCAGGCGGATCGAGACGCTGGGGTTGAAGGTCGCCCTGGACAAGACGGAGGCCCTCTTGTTCCATGGGCGCCGTATGAGCCCTACCATCGGCGTCTCGATCACCGTCAACTCGGTTGATATCAGCATCCGGGCCTATATGAGGTACTTGGGCCTGGTGCTCGACGGGCAATGGTGGTTCCGGGAGCATTTCCGCAGGCTCGCTCCACGGCTCGTCGGCGCGGTGTCCGCCCTATCGTGGCTTATGCCGAACGTGGGCGGACCGAGCGCTACGTGCCGACGGCTGTACACGGGGGTCATCCGGTCGATGGCCCTGTACGGCGCACCGGTGTGGGCGGGGTCCTTGACCGTCCGACTTAGGGCCCTTCTGTGGCGACCACAGAGGGTCCTGGTGGTTAGGGCCATCCGCGGATACCGCACGGTGGCGACGGAGGCAGCGTGCCTATTGGCCGGGACTCCCCCGTGGGACCTGGAGGCGGAGATGCTCGCCGGATTGTATCGGCGGGTGACGGGGGTGCGAGCGGAGGGCGGTGAGATCTCGTTAAGGGAGCTCACCGCCTGGCGCGTCGACGCCCGCCGAGACGTCATTGCCCGTTGGGCAGTCCGGCTGGAGAGGCCTCGGTTCGGGGTGCGAACCGTGGAGGCCTTCCGGCCGGTGCTGATGCAGTGGTTGGAAAGGCGGCACGAGGTGCTCTCCTTCCGACTAGTGCAGGTGTTGACGGGGCATGGGAGCTTCGCCAAATACCTGCACAAGGTCGTAAGGAGGGAGAGTACACCGTCCTGCCACCACTGCGATTGCGACGAGGACACGGCGCGCCACACGCTCGAGGCCTGCGCGGCTTGGGCAGTGCAGCGCCGTGAACTCGTCGCAATCATCGGTGCCGACCTGACGCTGCCGGCCATCGCTAGGGCGATGGTCGACAGCATCGGGAATTGGGACGCGGTCGCAGCCTTCTGCGAGACAGTGATCTCGCAGAAGGAGGCGGCGGATCGTCTGCGCGAGGAGCGCAGCCTCGATGAGGTGATCCGCCGCCGGCGAGTGGGGCGGCGCAGGCGCAACTATCTGCGCCTCATGCCGCCCTAGCCGAGGCCGTGGGTGACGTGACCGGGGATTAGTCCGTCACCCGCCGAGAGGCCGACCGCGGGAGGAAAGACCGACGTCCTCCCCGAGGGGGGGACGTCGGTCGATGGGAGGGTACCCCATGTAGGGGGTATTCCGTCGGGCCGACCACTGACGACAAGTAAACCTGCTCCGGTGGTCGGCCCAATGACGAAGGCGAGGTGGTTTTCGGGTGGGTTGCGGGAGTTGCGTGCTTAAGCCCCTCTGTCGCCCCGGACGGAGTGGTGCGGAGGCGCACCGACCGCAGCCCACCCACAAAAAAAAAAAAAAACCATTACCATTATCGTTTTTCTTTCTTAATTTTAAATTTGATAGTGTATAAACATGTGACGTAAACTTCCCACGCAGTAGAAAGGAAATTGAACTACTATCCTGCATTAGTCAATCAAATTGGAAAAGATTGATTTATTTAAATTTTTCCTTCTCTTGAAATAATATTCTCTATGTTATGCCTCAGCCTTTCTTGCCCGTGTTGTATAAAATCGCTAAGAGATGTATTTTTTTATATAACGTCGATGCAAGAGAATAAAAACTTAAAGCCCTATTAACCCGTTTATGGGGTGTAATAGTTCAATTTCGGTCTTATTGTAGAAGAGGACCGAGACCAACAATGAGTTGTATATATGCTGAAAAGAAGAAGAAGATATCATCTACTTAGTCATCTAATCTATAAAAATATTTATCTCTGAGATAATTTAAGAAGAGACAGAATAAAATATTAATCTCTCATCAAAATTTGTTATTTTTTTAAGAGTTTATCTATGCACTTCCGCTTCACATTACAGTTTGCTAAACTGTATTTAAAGTGTTTAGTTAAACTTTATCTTACTTTTTATTTCATTGTTTAATTCATAAGTTGGATATAAGCGATATTGCTTTCTTATGCTAATTCAAAACACTGCATGTATATGAATAATGCAAGACAACAATCGTTTCCATATAGTGAATTACTTAGGTTTGTACTTTGTTTTTATGTATTGTTAAAGAACAGCATTAAGTAATATAAACAATTTGATGTCGTAATAAAGTTAATATGTTCTAAAAAATTGTTATATACGATCATAGTTATCAAAACTCAATAATATGCTACTAATATTATAAATATTAATACATTCCTAATTTTCCGTGTAGTGATGGAGTAAAAATACATTCAGCAACCCCTTCTTACCTATAGGTGGCGTAAAAGACAACTAAGAGATTATGTAGCTAACATCTACGCAAGAGATGGAAAACTCGAAATAAAACGTCTGACCAGCATGGTATAATAGGTTAATTTCCATTCCTTTATGAGACCGAGAAGGCACAAGTCCAACAGTGGGACATACATGAGCCGTGATGGACGGATGGAGAATAAATATGAAAGTTTGTGAAGATGCTCGTATGTGTGTTACTTAATCACGCTGAAACTGTTTAACATATTTGGCTGAAAATGGCATATTGAGAGACTATTTCCCGGATTAACTTAGGGTTTTATCCTGATAACGTTTTACCTTACCTATATAGTATAACTTTACCTTTTAGGTTTATCATATTGTTGAACGTATTTAGATAAAATTTAAGCTTTGGGGGGGTACCCCAATAGGGGGTATTTCGTCGGGCCGACCACTGATGTCAAGTAACCCTGCTCCGGTGGTGGGCCCAACGACGAAGGCGACGTGGTTTTCGGGTGGGTTGCGGGAGTTGCGTGCTTAAGCCTCTCTGTCGCCCCGGACGGAGTGGTGCGGAGGCACGCCGACCGCGGCCCACCCACAAAAAAAAAAAAACAAAAAAAAAAATTTACGCTTGGACGGTTAGGTTTTACACGGGTGAAACCGCAGGCAGAAACTCGTATGGCAATATTTATGTAATTTTATATAATCGTGTATTTTATGCTAAGCGTAATGCGTTCATGCCATGCATCCATTACCCTGTTCAACTCTGTTCGCCTTTGTTGGTCATAGTTGTTGGATAATGCCAAAATCGTTATTCTAACGGTTATCGGTAATCGGTTAAGGGGCGGCGCGGGGCGCCCCTCTTTCGCTATCGCCCCGGACGGAGCCGAGTACGTCGAGCATAGCCCACCCCAAAAAGAGCATTAGAATTTCATAATTAATTTAGCCCCAGCGGTTCAATAATGTCATGTAAATCATGATTTCCAATTGCAATTCGGCTAATTCCAACGCGATAATTAACTGACTTTTACATAGTTTAACCTCATCATCTACCGTTTGACATCTCATACATCTATTTTCAATTATCTCTATTGAGTAACTAAATAAGAAATAAATTAATATCTATAATAAAAACACGTTCAAATGACTAGCTTAGATGTCTGTTATACTGACACAATTACCCGCTTAAGAACAAATCTAAGTCGCAATCGGTAAAATTGCGAATTTAATAAAAATCAACGCAGTCAAGTAGATATTTTCTGCAACTCGTTTCACCTAGTAAATTCTTGATTAGATAAGCTATTACAAAAAAATAAAACACTTAACATTATGTCATCTAGATCTGTTCTTGTTACTATTGCAATAATAGTAGCAATTAAATGGCTATTTAATATTGCCTTGAATTTGAAGTTCATTAATTTTGTTTTCGGTAACTTTATTCATCCGTGTCGTTATATTTATCATTGTAGTAACAGAGTAGGCTCCTTCCTTTCCTTTTGAGTTTTGTATAAATATTTTAAGGGATATAAATAGATTACCTCGATATAAAACCTACTATCTAGTTAGGTGCATGTGGTGATGGAGTAAGAATACAATTCACCACCCCCTCTTTTACCCGTGAGTGTCGTCAAAGACGACTAAGGGACTAAAAATGCATATAATATCGGTGAAAGAGAAGGTAAACTTGAAATTAAACCCTATACCGCCACGTCGGACCAGCGTATAGTAGGTCAATTTCCCTCCTATTGTGGAAGAAGCTCGAGTCCAACAATGGTGACGTGATAAATGGTAAAAATAAATTAGTTCAGCATGGTATAATAGGTTAATTATTCTCATCTGCAGTAGGCGAGATTCCAATAGTGGAATGTATAATAACCGATGAGAAGAGGAAAAGAAGAACTTTATACAAAATATGATTCTTCTCCGTAATAAAGTGGCAAACTAAATAAATATACTACGTGCAATTTGATCAAAAATCACATTTTTTATTTTAAACCACGACTTGATTCAGTTTTTACATATTTCTCCCAACTCCATTTGCTGTCGTCTCTCCATTCCCGTCAAGGGTCAACCCTTCAAAGTAAGGTAAATGGCCGATAGTAAAACTATTGCCAATAACTTTTGCTATGAAAAGCGTATATATTGAGTCGACCCCGAGTAATTGAGATAAGAACAGACTGGTGATAATGATGATGACGTTTCTATTCGTGACTCTACGCGTGTATTTTACTCTATGCTCTACAGCGACAAAGCTCTTCTAAAGAACCACTATCCCACTCTTGAGCCAAATCTACAAGTTATTTTCGAGAGTTATTAGAAACTGACTCACGCGCAAGCTTGAAGACTTACAGCTACTCGAACAAGCCAGCTTCTGAAACGGTTATAGTACCATAGAGCACATCCTCACGCTGCGGCAGATTATCCAAAAAACCAGAGAGTACAATCGGCCTCTATGTATAGCGTTTGTGGACTACGAGGAAACCATTAATTCTGTCTAAATTTGGGTGGTGCTGCAAACCCTTCAGCGATGTCAATCATAATATATAGTTGACATAATCGACCTTTGTTATATCGAAGTACTGAATTGTTTGTATAGGAACGCCACTGTGTCCAGTTAGGTAGACCCAATTTCGAGAAAGAGGTCAGCCGACAAATCCTACTTGGTTGGGAAGTGTTCGGAAAACTTAAAAGGGTCTCGCAAGCTCAGGTATACGACCAGTGTGTGTTACCAATGATGGCTTACGACACAGAATCGTGGTCCCTAAATGTAGGCCTCATAGCCAGGTTCAAAATCACTTAATGTACTATGGAGCGACTTATGCTCGGGTTTTCTCTACGAGAGTATAATCCGAAATATGGAAATTCGTAGAAGAACGGATGTAACCGACATAGCACGAAGAATTAGCACGCCGAAGTGGCAATGGGCAGGCCACATCACTCGACGAACCGACAATCGCTGAGGAGGAATGGTTCTTGAGTAGCGACCACGTATCGAACGTCACAGTGGAGAAGGACCAGGTGGGTTGATGACCTGGTGAAAGATGCTGGGCGTCGATGGCAGGCAGCACAGCACCGACTTTGTGGCGAAATATGAGCGAGACCTACGTCCAGCGGTGGACGTCAGAAGGCTGAAGGTGATGATAATGCTCTACGCAATGCATATACTTCAAGATGCAAACTTAATTACATAGCAGGTTAATAAAATTATAATATATCAAGCCAGTAATTTATTATTTATATGTTTTGTCGTATTACACAAATTACAGCTTAGTAAGTGGTATTCACAACTCATGGACTGAGGTAACACCAGAGTCATAGATTATAACATGTTTGTAAACACTTCAAAGGTACTGTATCAAAAGTAGAACATCCTACTTATCATTCAAATATTTCCGTTACTTATGTAACATGCGATGACTATACCAACTATATATTTGGTGCAAACGGAAATTTTCACTTTTATAAGACATTCCCACAAACACGCCCGAAGAAAGTCGCAATGTCGCAATACGTGTAAATCAAGGTAATCTATTCGATGCCAACGTGCATATATTGCCGATCCAATTGTTGGAAAAAGCTTCTTGCATTTTATTTCTAATCTTTGCCAAAAACTACTTTCGAAACTGTCCAATCTGTATTTTTCGCACAGTAATGCTGTAACTGCCGTTTGACGATTTCCGTGAATACAAAATTTCACAGCGTGTAATTTAGTCATCCGCTACTTACCTGTTTCTCTGATTGTCAATGCCGCACTCAAATGTGCAATCGTTCTTCCGAGTTTCTTCAAGGCTAATAATGTTATACAGAACATAAGCGTTTACAGATGAAATTAAATTACTTTTTAAATGCTAAAATGTTTTTTTATGCCATTACGTTTTGTAACAGCGATTTAAAGTTATAATAATGGAGTAACGACCTCAGTAGCTACGCGTTTATCTTCTGCTTCCAATTCTGCATAAAATTACAGTCCAAGAATACTAGTTTGTCATGCATGCCTTATATAAACTATTATGCTAATTCATTAATTTCACACGACTTGACACTTTTCGACCCACATATTTAACGCTCAATGACCGGTTCACTGTTTATAGGCTTGTAGTCAATGAAAGATTTGGCCAGGTAAGATTTCGACACACAAACATTGTATCACATAACCTATTCAAATGATTTTTTTATTACGTTCTTCTTAATTAGTGCCTACCTACATCCCGTCATTCGCCGACGTTGTGTAAATGAGATTGTAATATGAATTTACAATTCACTTCGCGATAACCGCTAATATTAGTCGTGAATATTGAGTTTGAATACCACGTAGGACATCACTTTGTGCGATCCATAAATTATTGTTCTGAATCTAGATGTAATTTGTGTCCGTTACATTATGTTGTAAAATTCGTGATATAATGATTATTTCCTTAATACAGGGTATTTAAATATATATATATTAAGAACCTTAAATTTCGTACAATTGTAAAGTGAGTGAATGAGTGTAGGTGAAAAAGTATCATTAGAGGTTAATAAACCTAATTTTTTTTTACTTATAAAACAATCGTAACTGACCTACATCGGTATCATTATTATTTTCAACTAATTGACCTAGATTGTGATGATTACTATGTTGCAATAGCCGGATGACGATTGTCACATTTTAGACCTTTTTTGGCCAATCAGATCAGCTAGTTGGGGCGACTGAAGAAAGGCATAAAATCTATGAATCTTCGTATTTCTCCTGGCTATTATTGAAAGGGTCTCTGCAAAATCTTTTCATCATTACCATCATTATTTCAACTCATATACGTACTACCGTTGGGCTCGAGCCTCGAGCTCCACAATGGCAGGGAAATTGACCTAGTATAACCACGCCAGTCAGACTTGTTAGTATAGGGTTTTATTTCAAGTTTGTCTTCTCATACATAGATGTTATCTACATATTTAATCCCTTAGTGGACTTTTACGAAATCCATGGCTAGAAGAGGTAATGGTGAATTGTATACTTACTCCGTCACTATACAGAAATTAACGATTAATAATAACCATATTACTTTTTATCTCAATCTAAAGAACGGTTTTCGAAAGTAAAACTAACATTTAAAAAAATCGAGATATATAGTAGACTTCTTGAGTAATCCAATATATATAAATACTCGATGTATTTATGTATATCGGGTTATCCAACACGTCTGCTTATATGTCGATTTCGTATTATTGTAATACTTAATAATCATTATTCAAACTCAAGCATTTCCTTGTGCTTTAAATTTTTGTATTAGTCATTCTCATAATAAAAATATTTTTGAATTAATTAGCCAAATTTATTGAATTTGTGCAGACATATGACATCATTATAGTAAGCAGTGATAATCAGTAGAATAATAAGAAATTTGAACTTAATGGTCATGTAGATTCTGACTTGCTAGTCAATTTGCCACTCGAATGATCCTACCAGATAGACGTTTGTTTTGGATGTATGGAACGGTAAAAATACTGGAATAATATTATATTAGCCGTATCTAAATTACTTAAAAAAAAAATACTATTTAAACCCTTTTTAATGCAATTTTACTTGTGATTTTAATTTTTTGTGTTAGGTTCAATTTTTGGACATTAATATGCTTATTTCAACATTGTATTTAAATTTTGAGAGGAAGTAAAGTCAAAGTATTTGTCAACAACAAATAAATAGATAATGCTGAAGAATATGGCTAGACTTAATGGATTAGTGAAAGTTTACAACCGAAAAGGAAAGTGTTATTCAAAAATAAATATTAATGACAGACTGTTATCGTATGGCTTAGACAGGCCCAAAGTCGCTATGTCTGTTGTATGCCATAAACCAGGTCACCCAACTAAAATATGACTAATTTTATACCTTAGCTCATAACTGCGTCTAAGCTAGTAATAACAGCTGGTTCTTGTGTCGTTATGCAGCCTTTTTAAATTGTTTGTGTATTGCGTGTGGTAAAAGTTGGCAAACTTGAAACGTTGCAAAACGTGTGGTGACGGAATAAGAATACAATTCACCACTCCCTATCTTGCCCGTGTATGTCGCAAAAGACGACTAAGGGATATAATATGCGTATAACATCTATGCAAGAGAAGGTAAACTCGAAATAAAATCCTATACTAACACATCTGACCAGCATGGATAGTAAGGTTAGTTCCCTCCTATTGTGGAGGAGGCTCGAGCCCAGCAGTGGGACATACATGATTTAATAGTAAGGTGTAATAATGTTAAAAATAGAAATAATTAATACTAGCGTCTAGGTAGCTTTTCCCTTCTCGATGTGCAGTCTTTGATAAGAGTTATCTACACTAATATTATAAAGAGGAAACGTTGTGTTTTTGTATGTTTGTTACGAATAAACTCAAAAATTACTGGATAGCTTTCGATAATTCTTTCACCATTCAAATGCTACATTATCCCTGAGTAACTTAGCTATATTTTATCCCAGTATTCCCATGGTAATGGGAACTACGGGATAAGGTAACTGAAACCGAAGCGAAGCCGGGCTACTAGTCTATACTTCTATACTTAATATATAAAGCTAAAGAGTTTGTTTGTTTGAATGTGCTAATCTCAAGAACTACTGGTCTGATTTGAAAAATTCTTTCAGTGTTAGATAGCCCATTTATCGAGAAAAGCATATAGCCTTTCATCACCCTAAGACCAACAGGAGCGGAGCACCATTGAATAATGTTTAAAAATCGGGGTTTTCTCCTTTTGAGAGCTTCCGCTGCGTAAAAGGTTTAAATTTCTCAAAAATTATGTTTGACAGAATCGTATTATTAAAAAATACTTTCACCTTCTATATAAACAAAGTCTTAAGTTAAAGTTAGCGTTAGCCCAAAGCATCTATACCATGTGAACGAAATCGCGAGCAGAACCTAGTAAATTATAAAATCTAACGCTGTTATCGTAAATCGGTGATATACAACACAAAAGCTCAACAAATACGACGAAATTTTTAAAACCCCATAAATGTGGTATTTTTTGGAATACTCGCAATATGGCCAATAAGAAATTTAAGTCGTGACACAAGCATAACACCGATGAAAATAAATCAACTCGCGGGCTTTTAAACAAAAATATCGCTCTTGTGTTAATTTATTCACGGTAGACATTTATTTGTGGATAAATGATTCTATTAATCATATCATCAATTATTTATTTATCAAAAACATCAACCCGCATTAATTCAAAAATATATTTATTGCAGCCGGAAACGATACGAAATCCGAATATGCATCGTTGACTCTATAGAAAGCGAGCTATTAAAACAGAAACATGTTAATTTTTAATTAAACCACCATAAATAATAGATATTCTACAAAATAGATCACTTTTATTGTAACCTGATATTGTCATCCTATTGGTAGATACGTAACTCTTAACTGCAACAAGTGTTATCCATATTAGCTAGAAAACTGAATTTAAATAATTAGCTCTAGTTTTGTATTACGCTTAGAAATAATCTTAATTCTTTGGTATGGTCTACTTGAAAAATAACTGCTGTTAGTTCTTTACGCTAGCAAACAACCATTCTTACTTTGACAGATTTGGATTAATTAGCCATCGTTCTGTACAGCGAAATATGTAACATACATATGCTAATATTGGATGGTTCAATGAGCTTGAAATATTTACAATTCATATTGATTACATCAGCGGATGCATTAATACATTGATACTTTTTTAGAATAGTAGGTCGATATCTAATTTTATAATTTTGCTAGATGGCCCCGTAACTTCCCTAGCTTTTTTTTTATGGGTGGGCTATGTATGGTAAGTGCACACGCCGTCCATTCCGTCCGGGGCGACGAAAGGACGACGCGCGGGCTTATACCCCACCCGTACCCACGTCACTTTCGTCGTTGGGCCGACCACCAGTGCCGAGTTCCTTGTCCTCAGTGGTCGGCCCGACGGAGTACCCTTTCGGGTACCCTCACCTGTCGACATCCCTGTCCCGGGACGTCGGTCGCCGTTGCGCGGTCAGTCTCTCCGCGGGTGACGGACTCAAGTCCCCGGTCCGATCACCCGCGGCCTCAGCTAGGGCGGCATCAGGTGCAAGTACTGACCCCTACGCCGCCCGAGTCGCCGGTGGCGGAACGTGTCATCGAAGAGGAGCGCCTCTCGCGCACGATCCGCCGCCTCTTTCCGTGAGATGACGGTCTCACAGAAGGCGGCGACCGCGTCCCAGTTCGTGGTGCTGCCGAGCATCTCCCTAGCGATGATTGGCAATGTCAGGTCGGCACCGATGATTGCGACACACCTCGAGCGTGTGCTAACACCGTATCCTCGTCGCAATCGCAGTGGTGGCAGAACGGTGTGCTCTCCCTCCTAACGATCTTGTACAGGTACTTGGCGAAGCTCCCATGCCCCGTCAATACCTGCACCAGTTGGAAGGAAAGCACCCCATGCGTCCGCTTTAACCACTCCATCAGCACAGGCCTCGAGCCTCTCCGGACGTCTCGGCGGGCGTCGACCTGCCAGGCGGTAATCTACTTGATGGAGACTATGCCGCCTCCGGCTCGCGTCTCCGACACGCGCCGGTAAAGCTCGACGAGCATCTCCGCCTCCAGCCAGTATGATATAGTAAAGTAAACCCTCCTATTATGAAGGAGGCTCGAGCCCAGTATTGGGACATATATGAGCCATAATAATGATTATTAATAATAATAACACATTATAAATAAATATAAACATAAATAAAGATGCTAGACATAATCTAGGTGTAGTGAAAACAAAGTATTACGACATATCACTGCTTTTATTATAGATTTTATGTAACACGTCGGGCCTTTCCAATCCTTTCTAAGCTGATTCACCTAAATCGTATCATCGTGACACACATAATTGAATTGTACGTATGAGGAACTGTTATTATGAAGCTGTACAATATAATTAAGTTTATCTTTTATATATATATTTCTTGCGTACTTGTCTATGTCACTCAACTCCTCCTAAACGACTGGACTGATGTTGATTAACCTTTGGTTGATGTTCAAGGGGATTCGAGAATGGTTTATATTCACAATTGGATCTGGTAGGTGGCGCTGCTGTCGATTTCAAGAATTTCTTTAATTTTATTTGAACAGAATAATGTCTGTTGGGTTAGCTAGTATATAGTATAGTTTTCCGTGTGGTGACGGAGTAAGAATACAAATCACTACCCCCCCCGTAGCTGTCGTAAAAGACGAGGGATATAATACGCATATAACATCTACGTAAGAGAAGGAAAATTTGAAATAAAATTCTATACCAACCTATCTGACTAGTATGATATAGTATGGCCAATTGCCCTCCTATTGTAGAGAGGTTCGTGCCCAACAGTGGGACGTATATGAGCTGAAATATCATAATAGTATAGACTTATTACGTTCATTCACTTGGGCGATGTTACTTAAAGTTTTGCCGGATTGAAAGCCATCAGCGCTCATCCATAGTCCGGATGCGCTCATCCATAGTGTGTAAGATGTCTGCGGCTAACAACTGTACACACAAAAAAGCAGCTCATCCTTAAAATGGTAAATGTGGTGTTTTACACCTAGATTAAGGTCATCTCAACTCGAATATGTCCCACGATTAGGCTCAATTCTCTTTCATAATATGAGGAACATTGACCTACTCGCTGATGAGATGGAATGTATAAGGTTTTATTTCAAATTTTCTTCGTCTTGCTTGTTATAAGTATATTACAAGCAAGAAAGGAGGCGGTGAATTGTATTACAACATATACATTATATCATCGTTATCCCGCTGCATCCCAATTACTTGAGGGTCGATTCAGTACTACTTTTCATTCATAGTATATATTCTGAAAGTTATTGCCAACAGTTCTATGACCGAGCACCTGTATGACGTCAATATAATTGTTGACTACACAGCATCAGATAGTGTAGGCCCAGATCTATGTTATCGTTTTATTCGTCTTTTGCGACAGCCACTAGCAATCTAAAGATTTGTAGTATTCGTAGCCGACACCATACATCATATCACTTATATAACTAACAACCCGCCCCCGCTTCGCTTCAGTTTCAGTCGCCTTACACGCGTAGTTCCCGTTCCCGTGATAATACCGTAATAAAATATAGCCTACTCCCTGATATTATAACTTTCCACTAGTAAAAGAATTTTTGAAATCGGTTCGATGGTTTAAGCGTAACAAGCGTAACAAACAAACAAACTTTCTTTCGCATTTATAATATTAATAAGGATGTAACAATAATATGAGCGAATCTGTAGCAGTTGACTGATCAAAAGTCGTCGTAAACATCATTGAAAAGGTATAAAATCTACAAAAAACTTGTTTACACTAACAAATACTGAATCCCATGAAGTTATATTAAGTAATCGCATATTAATGCCACTGGAACAAACAAGCACTAATTCGGCATTCTTTTATAATTTTGCAGTGGCACAAAGCAATAAAAATCACATTAGAATGACATTTTTATTTCCTACTTTGTAGTGAGTATCAACGACCGAAATTGTCAGATACAAATTTTATTTATTAACAGCTAGATGACTCGGTAAACTTCGTGACAATTGCAATTTGTATGGTTCGAACTTATGATCAGCGTTTTTGATCCTAATCCACTCCATAACTCAAATCATTTAAATTAAAACTACTTTATGAATTTTATCGCGTTTGGTATTTGATTTTTGATTGCCCGACGTTTCCGCCGCCCGGCATAAAATCTAATATCGCAAAATACGTTTATTTATAGAAATAAGAATAATAATATCAATATTGTAATTCAAGCGAACAAAGCTGAATTAGAGATATCTAAATAGATTTTGATAAAACTTCAAATCGTATAACGTACTTCATCGTTTCGTATCATATATCGTATTTATTATTTTATATTTTAAAATCAATGCAATCTTCGCTGCCTTCCTACCTGATAAGTAAATATAATCATACACGTGTGAATTTCCATGTAGTAATAAAGTAAAAATACAACTCATCACCCCCTCTTACCCGATATTGTCGTAGAAGACGAATGTGCTTGTAAGAACTATGCAAGAAAAAAAGGAAAGGAAGAAACACTCAAAATAAAAGCCTGTGTACAACTTTATTATATTAAGAATATAATACACCATACCATCTCCTCTGTTCCTTTTTTCTATAGGTATTATGAGAAATGACAAAAGCACGCAGGTAATTAACATAGAAAAAGAAAAATGCTAAACCGTCTGACCATATAGAAATAAGAAACCTTTATCTATTTAACCCAAATTAAATCGAACCTTAAAAGTATGGAGCTCGTATTATCCAATAACTAAGAACAGTTAAAGATTACGAAACTACGGATATATAATAAATTCTTCTAATCTATTGACTTGATTTTTATCACATTGAAACCACAAACTATAACCAGTTATAACAAATCTGTGGGTTGGTCTATTAACGTCATTAACATGAATGGTTTGAACAAAATGAGCCCGCTATGTGGACTATTCAAAGCCCACTCTATAGCGGTTGTCATCTTTTTTTTTCAAGACTGACCACTTTTACTATCTCTGTAGATCAACGACACGGTTACAAGCAGTAAGTTTTACATCATTTTTAGTTTTAAATTACATTCTATTATATAACGTGTGTAATAAAGAGTACCTTTTGTTGCGTGAATGGTAAAAAAGACATAAGTTCGTCTCTTTTTATCCTTAGTGCTTTGAATTTTATAATTTTTATTTTTCTTTAGATGTAATAGGTAAATTAATTCATGCGAGCCGTGAATTTACGACGCTGTTAACTTTAATATGAATGTGGTATTTATGTAACCGCCATTTTAATTGTGTGAGTTGAACTTATTTTTTTTTATCTTCATAATAACTGTTACGCTGCATGCGCAAACTAAAATGCATCTAAGCAATAACTTTTAATGTATTAAGGAAGATGTGTTATTATATTTCTGTATTCTTTGTTTAGTTCCCTTGTAGTTTATTACGTCATAATTTATATAATACCGTTTGGAGTGACATTCCGCGAATTCTTTCCAGATAAAATAAGTCTTATACCGATTACATAACGATGTCGTAGTGGTGAAGAACAAAATATGTAGCCACACCTTATTTTCTCTTGATGCCGTATGGCTAGGGGATTTAAGCAAATAATTTTAGTAAAAGTTAAAAACAAAATAAAATTAACTCGTCCAGTGGATATTTTTCCATTGTGAAAGAGATCCATATCCAACAGCGAGATACGTCTACATTTAATTTTTTTATCTCCACACTTATTTGGGTATACGCCCAATACGAAATCCTTGTCTCCAGTGATGTACCGGATATACGTTTAACTTAAGCGTCCTCTACTGATTTCGGACTGCCTTCAAAATGAGAAGGAAAAATTCACTACCCTCCCATGCTAGCCAGGCGACTAAATATTTGTTCTGAGTCTTTATTCTCTTGCAGTAACGTCAACCGCTTTGATCCTACATGATGTATTCTTCCTGTCAGCGTACAATAACAAAAAAAAATCATATCATGATTTCAGCTCTTATGCGCACCATTGCTGGACGCAAGTAGACGCGATAGAATGTAAATTGAGCTACTATACATAATACAGTGTTGATGAGACGGGTTGATATTAGGGATGTAAAAAATAATCGATTTTTATAATAATCGATTATTCAAAAAATTAATCGATTAATAATCGATTTTTACAATCGATTATCAAAATAATAAAAATCGATTATTAATCGATTTTTATTATTCGAAATTAATCGATTATTCAGTGCTAGATTTCCTTAAGAAAAAGGTCATCACGATTATTTCGTACTATATTAGAAAATAAAGCTCACATTTCCTAAAAAAAAGGTCATCATAATCCTGTTGGGAGAAAAACGATTATTTTATAATCGATTATTTATTTTTAATTAATGGATTATTTTAAAATCGATTTATTTTAAAGAACAAAAATCGATTATTTAAAAATCGATTATTTTCCCTCCAAGTCACATCCCTAGTTGATATAGAGTTTATTTTATAGTGTTCCTTTCAAATCAAATACATTTATTCACCTTAAATAGAGTACAATAATCAGATGTTACAGTAATTTTTTAACATACATAGATCTATCTATTTAGCCTTGCTTTGGCATGTGAAAGTCATTTTGATATAAATCATAAAATTAAAATATAATAGTTTTAGATAAAATTTGCATTTAAATACATTAATATTTTGGCAACAATACAATACAATACCAAAATATGTTCGTAGTCAAAAAAAGAAATTAAATTGTGCCATATTACAATAATTCATTTAACAAAAAAAAAAGAAATAAGATATCGAAAAATTTATATTTAATTAATATCAATCCATTCATTTATTGAATATATAACTTCATTTAAAAGTAGGGTCTTAAGCTTGTTTTTAAAATGTGGAAATGGAAGTCCGCGAATATTACATGGTAGCTTATTGAATATTTTTACACACATGGAATAACAATTTTTTTGGTAAACACTGGTTCTAGGAGTAAGACCCAGGACAAGTCGATCTCCCTTTCGAGTGTTTCTGGGATAAAATTCGCATGCCTTTACAAAAAGGTTTAGGTTATTCCTAACAAATACACATATTTCAAGAATATACAAGCTGGGCAGGGTTAATACACCCAATTTCTCAAAATGTGGTTTGCACGATTCATAAGGCGGAATGCCAACCATTGCTCTTAAACATCTCTTTTGGGAAAGAAATGCCTTGTACGAATCCGTAGAGTTACCCCACAGTATCAAACCATAACGCAAGGCAGAATCAACATGACCATGATATGTCATTTTCAATGTTTCGAGTGTGCTTGTAAGTCGGAGTTTATTCAAGGCATATACAAAACTGTTAACTTTTTTACATACTGCTTGAACGTGTTCTTTCCAGTCACAGTATTTATCCACTGTCATTCCTAGAAATTTGGTAGAGGATGCTTCGCGTATAGTTACATTATTATAGAGTAGATTACGCGGCACAATATTAAACCCATGAGTTCGAAATTGGACATAACAAGTTTTGTCAAGATTTGCTTGTAAATTATTTTTCTCTAACCATTGCATTACCAATTTAATTGTATTATTACTTTGAATATCATAATCATCAAAATTATTATAAATATTATTGTATGTCAAAAGAATCGAAATGTCATCAGCGAATAAAAAGCATTTATGTGGTATAATGTCAGGTAGGTCATTGATATAAATTAAGAAGTATAAAGGTCCAAGAATATTTCCTTGGGGAACTCCATGTCGGTTTATTACACTATTAGATCTGCTTTGCGCTAAGGAATTACTTTCCATTGATGATAGCTCCACATATTGCTGTCGATTACTTAAATATTTTTTGGACCATTCTAGAGCTGGTCCTCTGATGCCATAGTCTTGCAATTTTTCTAAAAGCAATATATGTGAAACGAAGTCAAAGGCTTTAGTCATATCAAAAAAGATTACTGATGTTGGTATTTTCTTGTCAATATTGAGTAGGATGTTATTAATTAAATTAAATGCTGCTAGTGTAGTAGATTTTATCCTTTGAGAACCATATTGCTCGCTTTTTATTAATTTATGTTTATTTAAAAAGTTAACAATTCTCGCGTGCATGGCCTTTTCAAAAATTTTTGAAAATATGGGAATTAGTGTTATTGGTCTATAGTTGCCCATATCTGCTTTATCGCCCTTTTTATGTAATGGTTTTACCACAGACTTTTTAAGCGATCTGGAAAGCTACCTAGTTCAAATGATAAGTTTATTAGGTGCGTAAGTAAAGGTGCGAGAATTTCTACACAATGTTTTATAATGTTTGTAGTAATTTCATCATAACCTTCAGAGTATACATTGTTTAACGACAAAATAATGGCTCGGACCTCGCCAACGTTTACTGGTTTCAGAAATATGCTACTACCGATATGAACTTTTCTATTAGTGTTCTGTATGTTTATAGTGCTAGGAAGAATATTTGTACGCTCAATAAAGTAACTATTAAAGCCATTAGCAATTTCCACAGGGTTGGTGACTGTTTGACCATCTATATTTAATTCCTTTATAAAATTTAGGCTAATATCTTTATTATCGTTAATGATCTTCCAGGCTGCTCTACATACATTTTTGGAGTTAGCTATTAAATAATTATTGTAATTTTTTTGTGAGTTATTTATACAGCGACGTAGTAACTTAGTATATCTATGATACTTCAACCTATTCTCCAGAGTCCGGTTTTTATAAAATTTATATCGTAAATCTCTTTTCGTTTGTCAGCTTCGACGGAGTCCTTTTGTAATCCATTTTATGTTTTGTTTATCCATCGATATTATTTTCCTAATACAAGGAAAACATAATCGAAAAAATAAATTAAAAATATCATAAAAATAGTTAAAAGCGCCATCCATATCATCCGCTTCATACATATCTTTAAAACTTAAACTTGATAAGCAATTACTAAATTTGAGCATGTTTTCTGAAGAAAAATCCCGCCTATTGAAGTAGATTCTGGAAGGGTGATCAATATTTATATTATTTTTTATGCTTAGAATTTGAGCTGTGTCATGATCTGAAAGATCGAGTTTTAACACTTTACTTGTAGCATCTTTAATATTACTAATTATATGGTCTATACATGTATTTAATCGAGTGGGCTGCTCAATATATAATTTCAGGTTGTAACTGTGTAGGATATCATATAAATCTTGAGCTATTTTACTTATTTTGAGCGTGTTTATATTAATGTCACCAGCAAGAATTATTTTGTGTTTACTAAATTTATTGTCAAATAGTAGATGCTACAAAAAAGTATCAACAAATCCACTTTAGATTGAGGTGTACGATACAGACAGATTATTATCGTCTTTAAGTCTATGATCTCTATGCCACAGCATTCAAAAACAAAGTCTCGCGCAAATTTCAAAACAGATTTGAGATCTCTGTGTCTAATGCCGCTCCTAACATAAATGCATGTGCCGCCTCTTCTTTGTTTTCGACAATACATAGATCCCATGTGATAACCTATTAGTTTTGTATATTTTAAATTCTTAATTTTCAAAAATGTTTCAGAAAAGCACAGTACATCAGGATGCCTGTTATTTTTATAGAATTTATATAAGAATATTTCTATTAAACTCTTTTTTGACAGCAATCCTGCAATATTTTGATGTAGTATATCAAAGTATCTCTTCTTACTCTTTTGACCGAAAAAGCTTTTTATTTTTAGGATGGTTATTAGAAATAATCGAAGGTTATATTGCAAAATAATACAGAATAGTACCCCTAAGTTTCGCTTTTTTTCACCTGTAGTAATCGCGGTAGACTTGTAATTGGGTCTATTTATTATTGGAAAATAAAAAGGAATAGTTCCTTTTTTTGGCTAACCCTTACAAAATGTTTGTTTGTTAGTGAGTGCGGGCAAAGTATGTGAATTTTTTGGCCGTCTATCGTTATATCTTAAGTATTTATCGTAATAATTACAATAGTCGATAGATAGGTTAATTAAGTTTGAAAATTTGCTATTCCTACCACTATATGAGAGAATATTTTGATCTCCATTCACATCAATAAACTTACAATTATCAAACTGAGAACATACAATCTTCAACATACTGTTTAATTTCTTGCACATTATACCTATTATACGCATATTATATGTTCTTGTGGTCTTCTTATCCGTGTGGTGACGGAATAAGAATACAATTCACCATCTTATCTTGCCTGTGGATGTCGCATAAGACGACTATGGGATATATATTATATCCCATATAGCACATAACATCTGTACAACAGAAGGTAAACACGAAATGAAACCCTATACAAACATGTCCGTTCCGTTCCGTCGGACCGACCACTGATGACAAGTCACATCTGCTCCGGTGGTCGGCCCAACAACGAGGTGACGTGGTTACGGGTGGGTTATGGGCCCACGCGCCGTCCTTTCATCGCCCCGGACGGACAGGACCGCGCGTGCGCTTACCATACGTACCGTACCGTACCGTACCGTACGCCCAACCATAAAAAAAAAAATACAAACATGTCTGACTAGCATGGTATAGTAAGTCAACTTCCCTCCTATTGTGGAGGAGGCCCGAGCCCAACAGTGGGACGTATGTGGGCTGCGATGATGATGATGATATGTTCTTGTGGTAATGGAGTAAGAATACAATTCTTCTTCTTCTTGCTCGTGAATGACGACTAACGGATATAATATGCATATAACATCTATGCAAGAAAATTAAAAACTAAATAAAACCCTATACTTACCAACACGTCTGACCAGGTATAGTAGGTAAATTTCTCTCCCGTTGTGAAGAAGGCTCGAGCCCAACAGTGGAACGTGTATGAGCTGTGATGATGATAATTATATTATATCACTTCATCATCATCGCAACCCACGTATGTCCCACTGTTGGGCTCGGGCATCCTCCACAATGGGAGGGAATTTGACTTACTATACCATGCTGGCCAGACATGTTGGTATAGGGTTCCATTTCGAGTTTTCCTTCTCTTGCACAGATGTTATGTGCATATTATATCCCATAGTAGTCTTTTATAACATTCACGGGCAAGATAGGGAGTGGTGAATTGTATTTTTACTCCGTCACTTAATCGATTTTCAATACAGGTGTAGTCAGCTAAGAAATGGGGTTATGAATTGTATTCTTAATCCGTCACCACACACATCTTTACATTCATCATTTCGGCTCCTATACATCGCACTACTAGGCTCGAGCCTCCTCCATAATAGGAAAAAAATTTACCTTATTAAGTATAGCATTTTTTTTTGTGGATGGGCTGCGGTCGGCGCGCCTCCGCACCACTCCGTCCGGGACAGAGGGGCTTAAGCACGCAACTCCCGCAACCCACCCGAAAACCACGTCGCCTTCGTCGTTGGGCCGACCACCGGAGCAGAGTTAACTTGTCGTCAGTGGTCGGCCCGACGGAATACCCCCTACTTGGGGTACCCTCCCATCGACCGACGTCCCCCCCCCGCGCAGGCCTCGAGCGCATGCTGCGCCGTGTCCTCGTCGCAATCGCAGTGGTGGCAGGACGGTGTACTCTCCCTCCTTACGACCTTGTGCAGGTATTTGGCGAAGCTCCCATGCCCGTCAAACCTTATTATACCATGCTGGTCAGACAGGTTGGTATTGTTTTTTTTTTAAATGGATGGGCTATGGTAGCGCACACGCGGTCCATTCCGTCCGCGGCGATGAAAGGACGGCGCGCGGGCCCATAACCCACCAGTACCCACATCGCCCTCGTCGTCGGGCCGACCACCAGTGCCGAGTTCCTTGTTCTCAGAGGTCGGCCCGACGGAATACCCTTTCGGGTACCCTCACCTCTCGACGTCCCAGACAGGTTGGTATAGGGTTTTGTTTCGAGTTTTCCATCTCTTGTATAGATGTCATATGCATAATATATTCTTTAGTCGTCTTATACGACACCCACGGGTATGAGAGGGGGGAATGAATTGTATTCTTACTCCGTCACCACACGGAAAGACTCTCCGTCACCATACACAAAAATTATTAAATCAATAATACAATTATAACAATAATAAAATATATTTTGTTACCATTACTTTCACCTGTTTACCTACATAAATTAATAATGGGTTTATTCAACTTTGTGCTCTTAATCTTGGCATGTAATTGACGTTTTGACATGATAAATCTAGATTGTTGCACGCGATGAAAGCATTCAGAAAACTAGATCAAATCTATATTAGTATTGTAGAAGAGATTGTATTTATGTTTGTTTCATTCAATATATTGATACTAGTTGTTATTATCATTACAACTCATATACGTCCCACTGCTGGGCTCGAGCCTCCGACACAGTAAAAGAGATATTGACCTATTATACCACGCAGGTCAGATATGTTGGTATAGGATTTTATTTAGAGTTTTCCTTCTCTTGCACATATGTTATGTGCATATTATATCCCATAGTCGACTTTTACGACATCCACGGGCAAGATAGGGAGTGGTGATTTGTATTGGTCATGTTCACTGAAGGGTCTGCTTACGGTAGCTACGAGGAACGGGTCACTTCCTTCCCTCCATTATGGTTAAGAGGAGTGATGGCTGCTCTAGTGGTTAACTCGTGATCGGGTGCCACTTGCGGGATCTAGTCCAGCCATAATCTTCTCATTATATTTGTGATTATTATTATATTTGTGAATTGTACTATATAATATTTCGAATGGCATCACACTGGAACTATTAATAAGCATATTGTAAGACGTAATTTTATTTAAGTGAAATTAGAAAATAAATAAAAAATAGACAATCTCGCTGCGTTTCTTGCTGGGTCTTCTCAAGGCAGTCGCGTTTCGATCCGGCGATAATTTTAAGAAAAATGTAAAAAATAATGACAATATGTAAGTGCCCCCGCTGGGTTTATACATAATAAATGATTTGAATTTGAATTTATTCTTACTCTGTCACCACACGGAAATAGGTATTATTCATCATCATCATCATCGCAGCTCCTATACGTCCCACTATTGGGCTCGGGCCTCCTCCACAATGGGAGGGAATTTAACCTACTATACGGTGCTGGTCAGACACGTTTGTATAGGGTTTTATTTCGGGTTTTTCTTCTCTTGCACAGATCTTATGTACGTATTATATCCCTTAGTCGTCTTTTATGACATCCACGGGTAAGATAGGGAGTGGTGAATTGTATTCTTAATCCGTCACCACACGGAGAAGGTATTATTATTCTGACTTAAATAATTGATCTGTTTCAGGGCCCAGGGAATTATCCTATCAGGGTCCCTAGGCTCCAGTTCTCGGATCCATGGTCCAAGGTCCATGACCAGCATTATCACTTACCATCAGGTTTGCTATTTTCTCTTTTGCCACTAACAGCAATAAAAGAAAGAAATAATATTGAGGGAGTATACAAATTTTCAAAAAAAAATCGTTCGATGAAATGTTTTTTCTCGGTGCATGCTCGGGGCCCCTAGTTGGTGCGGGGCCTCTAGGTGGTTGCCTAGTCTGCCTTATAGATAATCCGACCCTGATCTGTTTAATTCATTTTGTGATGATTTAAAAATAGATCATGTTACCCTAATGGTTATTTTCTCTTGGAAATTGTAGCAAGCGAGCAACAGAACACCAAGAGAATAGCCAAGGACTCTCTTCTGACAATTTTATAACACCAATTGAGCATATCATTTTCCGTGTGGTGACGGAATAATAAGAATAACATGGGACATTCATCTATTCTGCCTATCGTGGTGAAAGAAACTCTTGGCCTAATGGTCTTTGTCCGTGTGGTGACGGAGTAAGAATACAATTCACCACATCCTTTCCTGCCCGTGGGCGCCGTAAAAGACGAATATGAGATATGATATGCTGATGACATTTATACAAGTGAAGGAAAACTCGACAAAGTCCTATGCCAACACGTCTGATCAGCGCGCTATAGTAGGTCAATTTCCCAATCATTGTGGAGGATCAAGCCTAACAGTGGGACTTATGTGGGCTAAGATGATGAGGTCATTGCAAGGAGTAGAAGAAATCCTACTGTAAAGGATACTCAATGATGATAATCCAGAAGGGCCCTCCTACACATTTAACCGATCTTACCTCCCTCGGAAAAATAAAGGGTAGCGACACATGGCATTTTTAACGAGTTAAATATTTTTTTAAAGGCTACGCCTTGCACTAAAAAATAATCTTTGTATTGCGGGGCAAACATATAACTAACGGACACAAATAACATCTAGACTCAAAACAACAATTTGTAGATCGCAATAATTGTTGTCCTGCGTGAGATTCGAACCCGTCCATTGTCGCGGTAGGTCGGTATCGTAATCACTCCGCTATTTGTACAGTCAATTAAACCAATATGTAGCCAATACATACAAATTTTATTACAGCCCAATATTTACATGATTATTTAGGATCTCTATACAGAGGAGGTACAGGTTGCGATAGTTGTTTTGTGAAGACAGAGTTTAGATGATAGTGGTGCCGACTACTCCAGGGTAGGTGTAAGTTGCGCCAGCTGCGTTCACTACAGTAGGTCCAGCCACTAAGGTCTGTAAAAAAATAAATGATTAGATAAGGTGCGTCACAGAACAGTATGCCTACTCTTAAATTTCGATTTCGATTCTAAATCCAATCGCAGTTCAAATTTGAGCAAATTTGGTACTCTTGAAAGCGACACTAGCGCACGATTGGTATCAAATTCGGTGAAATATTCTTAAACTAAATGAATTCGACTCTCGTCGATTAAGTCAAATATTTGCTACCCCCGATGTGATTTTGAAGTAGTTTAACATCGTTAATGTTGCACAATTTCAAGAAAACGTCTTTGTGGTGATCAAGATTGATAACGTTATTAATTTAAAGTAAGAAAATACGGCACATTTGATGAAAATAACAACGACAAACGCGAAGAATTCATTCTCGATTTTATTCAAGAGTACCAAATATAAGTTTGGTGAGATTAGAATTGAATCGGCTTCGAAAGAAAAATTGATTTCAAGAGTAGGCCCACAGAACTTATTTTGAAAATTAATAACATCAGTAAAAAAGATAAGTTATACTTTATCTAACGATTTATTGTTATGGCCGCTTTTTAACTTTTAAATTGTCTTAAATAGGTGCCTGCCTCAAGCCGATGTCTAGTAATAATTACCCCCAGCCAACTTCTTTTTTAAAATACTTTTTGGTAGCATACGAGCAAGTCCACCTAATAATACTTACCGTATTATGATAATTGGCATCTGCTACTCGTGGAACTCAGCAATAAAATACTAAGGGTACTACCAAATCACTGACAACCATAAGAAAAAATTTTTAACATGGTTTAAAAAAGGGCATATCACTACGCTCAGGCAACATCATAGCACATAGTTCATTCCAGAACCTACTCGTGTGTGAGAGAAATGTACCCTGAAAACGTAAAGCCGTTCCAGGTGATATGGGCAAATCTTACTATGATGTAATGCCTGCTGTGATGTAATGATGTAGTGGTGATTTAATGCCGACAGTTACTCAATACCCCACTATTGAGTTCGGCTTCCTTTCACTATAAAAAAGAAATTTACCTACAACACCACGTTAGTCAAATGAAATCACA
The DNA here is from genome assembly GCA_032191425.1 of Lymantria dispar. Lineage (NCBI taxonomy): Eukaryota > Metazoa > Arthropoda > Insecta > Lepidoptera > Erebidae > Lymantria > Lymantria dispar. Next base: position 11,917,506 of record CM063454.1, on the reverse strand, counting down.
TAGAAAGAAAGAAAACATTTTATTTTACCTCGGACATTAAATGCACAGATGGCGTAGTGGTTAAAGTACCGACTTACAGTGCCAGTGTCGCGGGTTCGAATCCCGCGCAGGATAACACTTTGTGCGGTCCACAAATTGTTGTTCTGAGTCTGGATGTGATTTGTGTCCGTTAATTATATGTTTGTAAAGTCCCCCGCAATACAAGGATTAATTTCCTTAGTGCAGGGTGTTGTCTTTAAAAAAAAAATAAAAAAAAAATTAGACCTTAGAAATAAAAAAACCTTAGAGTAAGATACATGAATCAAAAATGCACAATGCAAAAATATGGTACCCCAGCTTATAGTGCAGTAGATTCGATACATAAGGCTCTATGTCAAGTCATGGCCAAGTCAGAGGTGGTGAATTCTATTCCTAGTCCGTCACCACGACCAAGTATTTTATTTAGATTCAGATAAACAGGAATTTTAGTTACTTTTTCATTTTGTGTTTCTTCTGACATGATCATCATAATGTCAGCCAATTTAGGCCCCACTGTTGGACTCGGGCTTTCTGCTCTATGGGAGGGAAATTAACTATACCACGCTAGTCAGACGTATTGGGACAGGGTTTTATTTCAAGTTTACGTTCTCCTACATAGATGTTATCTGTATATTATACTAGCAACCCGCCCTCGCTTCGCTTCGGTTTCAGTCGCTTTACCCGCGGCGTAGTTCCTGTTCCTGTGGGAATACCGGGATAAAATATAGCCTATGTTACTCCCTGATATTATAGCTTTCCATTGGTGAAAGAATTTTTGAAATCGGTTCGGTGGTTTAAACGTGAAACAGTTACAAACAAACAAACAAACATCCTTACTTTCGCATTTATAATATTAGTATGGATGTATTATATCCCTATATATATGGAGGGTTGACGTCAGGCCGGCGGCCGGTCATAAAAGTCATTGCCGAAACTTTTTGCAATATGTCAAAACAGATGACATATTGCGTCGACCCCAAGTAATTGGGATAAGAGCAAGATGATGATGATGATGATGATGTATTATATCCCTTAGTTGTCTTTTACGACAAAAACGGTGATGAATTGTATTTTTACTCCGTCTCTACATGGAAATCTCCGTCCTTCTTCATATCATATTTTACCATATTATTAGATATGAGAGAATTTCTGAAATTAATTTCAAATATCTAATACTGCAAAGTCTAGGTACCATCATATGGATTTCTTTTTAAATACTTACCCTGGCAACTGGAGCATAGGGTGCCACGTAACCAGCAGCATACGGCCAGGGAGCAATTATTTGTGGAGCAGCAGCAGCCAGGGCTACGCACACGAGCAGGAATACCAGCTGAAATTTAAAAAGAAAGTATTCTCTAAAGATTCAAATCAGCAAGATTTGAATCTTTAGCGAAGGCGGAGAGAGGCATATTATTTTCACAAGATCGTCATACTTTTATGTGTCCTCTACAAAAAAGAGAGATATTGTCCTAACACACAAAGACAAGTTAGCATAAAGCTCTATCGAAGTTAATATTTCTTTCTGTTCACTGTACTCGCGAATACAAATAATTCTATATAGAATAGAACACTTCCATTTCTTGTGGATGTCGTAAAATACGACTATGATACATCTGTGCCAACTCTATCTGATGCCAACTGGTGAACAATTACAGTATCAAGGAGGGTTGACGTCAGAAAGGGCACGCTTTTATAGCCAAAACTTTTGCAATATATACTATAAGAGAGTACATGATTGTTAGATCGACACCAAGTAATGGGGATAAGATGACGATAATATTTCTTCATTATCAAGAAAGTGTGGATTCCACTTACTATGCCATAGGATCACAACGATGTTATCATAAAAACTATGTCCATATAAAATAAAAAAACACTATTCTCCTTATTTGCTCCCTTTTTTTTGGGGTGGATTGCGGTCAGCGCTCTCCTCGCACCACTCCGTCCGGGGCGACAGAGCCTTCGTCTTGTCTCGTCTGCCTTCGTCGTTGGGCCGACCACCGGAGCAGGGTTACTTGTCATCAGTGGTCGGCCCGACGGAATACCCCCTATTTGGGGTACCCTCCCATCGACAGACGTCCCCCCCCCCCCCTCGGGGGAGGACGTTGCTCTATCCTCACGCGGTCGGCCTCTCAGTGGGTGACGGACTTATTCCCCGATCACGTCACCCGCGGCCCCGGCTAGGGCGGCATGAGGCGTAAGTACTGGCGCCTACGCTGCCCCAGTCGCCGGCGGCGGAACCTTATTTGCTCCCTATCAAATCTTAATTGAAAGTTTCAAAATGGTCACACATTGGAGGGATTAGGACTACAACGATGTTATCAGAAAAGCTATGACCATATAAAATTTCAAATAAAATACTGTTCTCTTTATTTGCTATCTAATCTAATCTCAATTGAAAGTTTGAAAGTGATCACACATTCGAGGGATTACTTACAGCGTATTTCATTTTGATGAAGTGTTTTGTTGATTGATCTCACAAGAACTGCTATGGAGCCTTCCAAGTGCAAACTATGCGGTTCTACGGAAGGCAGACAAATATATAGGAACCTAGAAGGTCGTCATGTAGTGCCAACAATCCAGGCCCTAGACCCTCCTAAGGTCATGTTAACCTATCTGAATAACTAATGAAAATACCGGTCGTCAAGAAAAATATAGAATATTATTATTTGTTCCAGATATGGCGCGATTAATAATTTATCACTACAACTTTTCATCAAGTTGCAACTAGATTGATACATTTAAATATTTGATAACAAGAACAGATAGCAGATAGGTGGATTTATATTAATATGGTTAATTATACCTTTATTTTTCCTTATCTATACAAAATTATACAAAAAACTTAATAATAGCAACAAAAACCTACTAAGTTTGTATGATAACTAAAAACAGTAATATACATATTTAAAGTATATAATATACCTCACGTTTTACACGTCTTCCGTATGGTGAAGGAGTAAAAATACAATTTATAACTCCCTATCTTGCCCGTGAGTGTCGTTAAAGACGACAAAGGGATATATTATGCAGACAACATTAAGGAAATCGCGGAATAAAACCCTATGTCAACATCCAAGCAACCAAGAAGATTAAAATACATAACGGCTTCAGAAAGCTTGTATATCACTAAATCTATATTAATTTTTAAAGCAGTTAAATATGGTAATTATACTTTCATAATGATAAATCACCTTCGTGATGTAGTCAGAATATAGTTCAACTAGTTTGCCTTTCCTACGAGTGTCGTATAAGACATCTAAGAGATGTAAGCAGATCAATGCAGGAGAAGGCAACTTCGAAATAAACGGCAAGAGATTACGGCTCCTTTCACCCTCATTTTGAACGAGATTCGTATCTAATGGTAAACGTATATGGGCAGATGAGAAGAATTTTAAATATTATTCTCATCCATTGTAAAATGTACTAACATCTTATCAAATTAGAGTTAGGAAATTACGTAAATTTCTAGAAATCGCTGTACGGACGAGCGGCAGATGCCCGAGGGATTACTCCATCTTGCTGTCACCGTAGAAGGCAAGCTGGGGTAGACCCCCACAACTTACTTGCTTTGTTAGCATGATCAGACGATCATGCTAACAAAGCAAGTAAGTTTAATAGTGGAAGGCCACACTCTTGACAATTGTCTGTCTATAGCCGCGGGCCGGTCCGTCCGTGGTAGTACCACACTTTCGCAGAAAATCGAGGTCTAAGTAGTAGCAATTTGTTACTGCGCTTCGTTCTATGAGCGAAGAAGCCGGAAGCCCAACTTTCTGAGAGAGGTTTTGGTGATGCCTTTGGTATCACCGAACGAAGACACACAGACACACTCCCTTCACTTTCATCACGGTAGGCAGCGGCCTAGCAAAAGTTCATGAGCGGCAGCATCACTTATCATCAAAATACAAAAGAATTATAACTAAAATAATTAATACTAATAGGGATATTCATGATTTGCATGCTGCCCTTGGCAATATCTGTGCTCACAATATTATGTAAAAAGAGTCCCTATGTGATTGAAAAGGTGATTTTTATAATTCTGCTGAACATTGAAATTACGCTGTACCTCTTCTACCTACCTATTTATACTAATATATAAAGTGCAAGAGTTTGTTTGTTTCAACGCGCTAATCTTATGAACTACTGGTCCGATTAGAAAAATTCTTTCAGTGTTAGATAGCCCATTTATCGAGGAATATATCATCACGCTAAGACTAATAGGAGCGGAGCAACAATGGAAAATGTTTAATAATCGGTTTTTTTTTCTTTTGAGAGCTTCCGCCACGTGCACTACATAAACCCTTAGGTTTCGCAAAATCATGTGTGACAGAATTGTGTTATTTAAAAATATTTTCTCCTTCTACGTAAACAAATTAAAGTTAGTATTAGCCCAAAGTAACTGTTCCACGCGGACGAAGTCGCGGGCATAAGCTAGTCTATTATAAGAAGCGAAGGTTACTTATTCATATCCATTTATCCGCTATAGCGTGTAGTCCATAGACATCCATTCGTGACAAGAATATTTTACAATTTATTGCCTGATTCTAACTGTTAAAAATATCTGCTCAAACATATTGACTATTTAGAATAAAATTTCCATCCTGCCTCTTTATGCCGATTATATCCTAAACGACTACTTTTTATTTACACATTAATCATTAATGCTGCCTTGTATTTATGTAATAACAAGAAAAGTTATAGATTTGATCTTTGTACCTTAAATTCTAACGTGAAATCCGCTTATTCAGTCATAAGATTGTTATCTCAAATTACCATAATATGTCAGGACATAAATAAAGGCAATATGCATATCAAATTGAACTGTTTTTGAATACATTATACATAAATGCTATAAGTACTCATATACTACAAAAGATAAGATAATGAAAACTCTCAGAGAATGGGTTCCAGTCACACTTCTACATTATTTGCGTAAGCAGTCACAATCTCTTTATAGAAAACATTTTACAATACATTCATCATCATCATTATATCAGCCCTTAGACGTCTTACTAATGGACTCTGACTTCCTCCACTATAGGAAGGAAATTGACCTACTGTACCAAGCTCGTCAGAGATGTTGGTATTTTTTTTTTTGGGTGGGCTATGGTAAGCGCACACGCGGTCCATGCCGTCCGGGGCGACGAAAGGTGTGTGTGAAATTTATCGTAATTTGACCCACAACGCAAGTTGCTACAAATCCCCTTCAGACATATCTGAAGAATGATCACTTTGAGGAGATGCCGGGTCGCTCAAGCCCTTCAACAATTAATGAACATAGTAACGAGATGATAATAAAGTACATATTCTAGTTAAACAAAGTCGTTGTTATAATTGATTATACATATATAACTGGATTATAATGTAGGCGTATCCTATATATTACCTCATTCTGTAATTGTTAAGTTCACATTATACATGACAATCTATATTCGCATTCATTGAATGTTAATAAAGTTGATTGATTTGTGATCAGCACTGATAGTACTTGAACAATATATACTATTATTACCTACACAAGCTATATTTAATACCACGCATACCTAATACGCGATTCTCGAACTAAAATTTTATATAACCTTTAGTACCGAAAATTAATTAAGGTGAATCGGAGTAACATCGGAAGGGTTTTCGATGAGACGAGGTATATTTTTTCCAAGCATTTCTTTTGGACACAATAACATGATATAGTAACAAGTTATTATATTTTAATTACAGACAAGATATTGAACTTTAATTAAACCAAGTTTGTAAATAACTACTTTGCTTATTAATTGAGTAAGTATAATTGAAAAGATAGACAAACGAAAAAAATAAAATGGGAAAAGATCGCAAAGTAAGGGGGCAAGATCGGCATTCTATCTATTTTCTTTGTTATTAATTTTAAAGCTCTAGTCTCAATGAAGACTTGGGTAATGTACCTAAAAGTCCACATATTTTCACCAAAATACTATAAAACAATGAGAAATATGAAATATAGAAAAATAATTAAATTCGTATTTCGGTCTTACCCCACTTTTAAACCGTCAAGACAAAGGTTCTCAACGTTTTATCCAAATTTATCTAGGCATGTCATATTTTAAAGTGTAATTTTATAAAACTACGCTACGCTACTAACTGGGTAGCAGTACTCTTCTGGTAATTCTATAACACCATACTGTGATCCCAACTTTTTCCGCTGTTGCCGTGAACTTTTTGTAGTCATCGGTGCCGACCTGACGCTGCCGACCATCGCCAAAACGATACTCGACAGTTTCAGGAACTGGGGCGCAGTCGCCGCTCCTCTGTGAGGCAACGGCCTCACGGAAAGAAGCGGCGGAGCAGGTACAGGAGTATTTCCTGTAACATGATAGGCTCCGCTATCGGCGTGACTACCTGCGCTTGATGCCACCCTAGCCAAGGTCGCGGGTGGACGGGCGGGGTATTAGTACGCCACCCGCAGAGAGGCAAACCGCGTGAGGGCGATGCTCCGGCAACACTGTTTTGTTGCCGAGACGTCGAATGGTGACCCGGAAGGGTAACGCGTCGGGGCGGCCGCGGATGTCAAGGAATCGGTACTAGTGTTCGGCCCAATGGCGATATGGGGAGGGAATACGGTAAGTTATGGAGTCGCACGCCAACCATCCGTCATCCCAGGTGGATTGGGCGAGGTATGCCTACCAAAAAAAGTGTAACCTTGAACAACATTTGTCTAAAAATACTCGAAATAAAAAAACAAGTGCAGTTAGCTTGTCTTTTAATCCTTTGACTCCGATTAAATTTATTCCAGGTGTCGGATCGATGAGGACTTTTCACATTTTATTTATTTCATTAATAGTGCTGTGTGGTAGCGGCTTCGAATACTACCAACCCTTGCTTTGCTCGTGGGTGTCGTAAAAGACGACTAAGAGCCCTAGATTTACCCGGACCAACTCCATCTGGTACCATTTGGGTCAACGATTACATTCCCAAGGAGGGTTGACGTCACGCAGACGGCCGGTCATAAAAGTCATTGAGGAATCTTTATGCAATATGTCAAAACAGATGACATATTGCGTCGACCCCAAGTAATTGGGATAAGAGCAAGATGATGATGATTTATTTCATTAATAGTGTTTTGAATAATCCTACTAATTTTCAGCCAAGTGTGAATTTTTGTAACCTCATCTCTATTTTTTGGTCTAATTTGACCGGATGTTTGTATATCACTAAGACGAACCTATGAGATTCATTGAGAACGCTGACTTTTTGTATGACTTTTGAAAATGGGGTAAGATCGAGTGAATGGTATTACAAACTTACCTCGTGTCAAAACTATAGGCGAAGATCGGATACATATAAATCTCCAATATGATAATATTAATGGTCAATATACTACTTTATTATCACTAAGAACAGCAAAATAAACAATTAGAAGTATAAAAGATTATAATAAATTACCTGAGTAAAAAGTTATAGACGATGGGTAAAGATCGAAAATCGCAAAAAATTCGGGGAAAATACACCTTTACGAAAAAAATTTTTTACACAGAATTGCACACATCTAACGTTGAACGCTGACTGGGGTGAGGTCCGGTATGAGTTAACCGCCTTCACTGTGTTGTCGCATGTAAAATTATTTGTTTTATATTTGAGTAAATAATACTTTTCGTTCTTCCCCCTTTTACGATCCTACCCCAACTCACCTTACCATACCATTTTGGGTGCCAAACCTACACTAGGACGAATAACAAATTTGAAATAGAAAATTTAGTTTGGTAAAACATTTTCTCTCACAAGCTTTTAAGGCATGGACAGTTTTTAAGGGTACGCCATGCAACTCTATAACCTATGGTACACTAAACTTTCTATAGTCAGCCCGGCCGCCGGCACACATTCCTTGCCATCAGAGCTAGCAAGCTGATCTTAGTATCAGGTGTTAATTATAATCAGCACAGCTCATATACATTCCACAACTGGGCTGAAGCCTTCCCCACAATGAGAAGGCAATTGACCTACTATGCCACGCTTGTCAGAATGGTTGATACAAGGTTTTATTTCGAGTTTTCCCTCTCTAGCATAGCTGTTATGTGCATATCATAACACCTTAGTTGTCATTTACGACAATCACGGGCAAGATAGGAATGCTGAATTATATTCTTTCTGCGTCGACATACGCTGGCCCTATGATATATAACTTTACCTACCCACTAAATATGAAAATACTAACCGTAATCCGTGTAGAGACGGACAATGGCTACTAACCTTTCATTTGCATCGTAAAAATCGATTAAGTGATATAAGCAGATAACATTAAAGAAAGCATATAAGAAGAATAAACTCGAAATAAAACACGTTGCTATCTTTGTCAATCTGATGGACCAAACTGATTTTTCTTATCTGGAGTCTTGCCGAAAAATATAACGTTTTTCCGCGTAGCGTCGAGTTATACCTATATACAATGTTTAGATGTCAATAGCTGATAGATGACACGGAGTAGGTTAAGCACCGTTCTTCTGAGAAACTTACACCTTAATGCGATCGTCAACCCGCTTGCCAAGCGTGACAATTTTGGCAATAAACCCTCCAATGAATGATCACACCATATGAACTGCTATAAGACAAGCCTATATCCAGCAGTGGAAGGCAAAACGCTGATGATGACGATGATGATATGTGCTGAAAAGATTATTTACGTCACTCACCTTTACGATTCTAAGATAACTTTGATTTTGTTACACAAAGATTGGTTTCTCTGCATCAAGCCTCATGTGTTCATCGCAACCCGATTCAACAGGTTCGAGGGCATCAGCTCTATACACGGCGTTCTCTATCCATACAGCAATTCGATCAGAAATAGCCACCATAAAACGAGGAAGACGGCCAGGATTCGAACGGGTTGGTTTTGGTTCACCTTAAAAAACAATGCCTTATTGATCTGGTGACTTAAGCATATGTTTGTATTGCATGGGTTTTCTGACATAATATATGGCTTCTTTGCTTTCTCTATGAAACCAAGGCTAATAGATAGAGATAGATATTAATAAATGCTAATAGATGCCAAGAAAAGATACGTGTATTTTTTTTTGTACAAACATAGCGACGTAAGGTAGCAGATTTCACCTGCTATGATTCAAGGAAAATTATGACAGTCCAGAACTCCCCTTATATCCCTTCTCTAGGAAAACACAGAGGGGAATTTTATATCATACATTACAACAACATTTCAATTATCTTATTATAAACTAGCCGATTCGCGCAACTTTATTCGCATTACATAAGAGAGAGAGAGAGAGAAAGAAAGAGAAAAAGAAAGCTAATGTGTCATAGGCACCTACAAATTTTCCTATTTATGCAATATTTTTCATTGATGCTCATCTACTGATCATAGCATGATGCTATATGTATACTAATGGGCTATTCAACATTAAAAGAGTTTTACAATTCGACCTATATTCATTTTTATAATTCTTGAGCTTGAGAATGTTCAACCAAACACTTCAGTTTTATAGTATTAAGTATAGATAAACTAACCCAAAATTTCAGCTACCCTCTCCAGAACGACATCAGCAATGCTTCGCAAGCGATTAGAAACCAAAATCTCTGTTTGGGCTTTGGCGATGTAATCACATAAATGGTAAGCAACCTGGTAGTAAAATAACATTAACTATTTTTTATAATATACCTAACGATGTATTTTCTACTTCAATATATATTTCCCAAAATACTACTATGAACTCAACACTCTATCCATCCAGCCTTTATCGTTCATTGCTGCATACAGCTCTCCCCAGTTGTTAATTAACTCGCATCAGTCGCATGAAACTATCCTGCAACTATTGCTAACGCCTATTTAGCTGATGAGAAGCCGATCCACACTGCATTATCGTCTCCCAGAACATGATTTAACCATTGTAAGTTAAGTTTATTTTCTTTATACAAAGAACTCTGTATGCATAACTCAGCCGAGCAAGTTAATAGATATAATAGAAAAAGTGGTGTAATCCAGCAATAAGTTACCTACTAAAACTCCATAAATTTCTTTCAGATAATCTAAAATGGCTATGATCCTATAGCAATAGGTATTTATTGTATCTATTCCTCATTCCTGAAAGGTAGTCAGTTATCCAAAATATCCTGCGTATTGCCACAACATATTAATTTACAAACTATGTCATTAAATCATTGACTGTTCTATAATCCTCTTTAACCTGGACATCGTCTTGCATTGAAATGTGAAACGAGCTCTAAATAGATTTATTTACAAGATACCTACAGATAAAAGCTGTTAACCTGAGCGCTAAAATTTACAAGCCATTTTTGTCTTAATTGTAGTTCTTTGTTCTTATCGACGGCATCCTTACGTCCCATCAAACGCCCTGGTCCCGACCATCGTTTCGAAGATTCTTGTAATGCTTGAAAATATTGTTCGGTTTGTCTAAAATATATAACAATTTAAAACATATTTTATTGCGCTAAACGGCTACATATTATTGTGCACTAGATTAAAAACTTGTCATGTGTACATCATATGTCATGTTTATTTAAATAATATCATCAAATTAAGCTCTTCTTTTATGTGGTCCACACTGTCAGCAGTGGTCTGTCTATAACCGCGGGATAGTACCACACCCTCGCAGAAAGTCAACGTCTGAGTACCTAGTAGCGATTTGTTACTGCACTTCGTTCAGTATGCGAGAGAGCCAGAAACCCAACTTTCTGAGGATGTTTGCTTATGGTGAGTGTGGTGGCCTTTAGTATCACCAAACCTCATTCGCTCCGTTTACTTTCTTTAGAGTAGGCAACAGTCCAGAAAATCAGTTATCATCAGGTGTGCTGTTTGTTTGTTTACCACCGACAGCAATAAAAAAAGCTCCATCTTATTAAAGTTCATCTAGAATGGTAACGTTATGACTACCTCTATTACTACACTCGAAAAAGCACATCTCAAGCACATTAGGTTCAACCCCTCAGAATCTTTGGTTCCACACAACCAAATTCGAAAGTAAACATTTTGAATTGAAGTATATACACGACGATCACGCAACGTCTAAAAATCTACCACCAAAACATATTTTAGTTACAATGCAACCGAACAGACAACCGCTGGGGAAGAAAGGTTCTCGAGTGACAACCACGTATCGGGCGATGCAGTGTGGGCCCAACTAGGTGAACCGACGACCGAAAATTGCTGGGCATTGTTGGACGCGGGCGGCACCGAACCGCACACTGTGGTGTAACATAAGACCTACGTCTAATAGTGGACATCGATAGACTGAAATGATGATAATACCACCAACAGCTACTTATGACTAAATCATCACTCTACTTGTTGAGAAGACTTCTTGCACTGCTTCGTCCAATATATGGTCGCCACGCGAGAACTTTTCTTGCTAAATTTTACGATAAGTACAATTACATTTTATAATACTAGTATAAGAGAAAGAAAACTCGATATAGAACTTTATACAATACGACTGACCAGCGATAGCAGGTAGGTAAGTCAATTTCCCTCCAAATGTTGAAGAGGCCAGAACCCAACAATGGGTCTCATATGCGCTGAAATGAGATGATACTCTTTTTATATTGTATAATGATATCAAGAATATAATCATACTCTGGGCTTAAGAAGTAATCCTCTTCCAGTGCACTTTTAATTTTATCTCTTTTCTCACGTGGGAGAATAGCACATTTCTCGTCCCAAAGCGAACGGAGACGACGACTGTTTGGACGAGCTAGCATCTCTACTCGTTCAGATGCTCCCCGAAATCGGGGACATCTTTTACAATTCATATCTGTGGAGAATAGTATATTTATAATAAGCAAAAAATTTTAATTGGATTTCCAAAATCAGTCTGATTATAGGTGCCCCTGGTATTGTAAAGATCTACGAGCAGCAGTATTACTTACCATCAGGTCTGCTGCTTGCTCGTTTGCCACCAACAGCAGGTAATAAGAATACCTACTATCCTACCTACTATCAAATGAGTTATAAATAGAAATTGTTAATTATAAATATAGTTAAACTCTAACAAAATTATGTATTTCAGGTCATGAAGTAATTTTTTATCTTGATTGAGAGAATAACTTGGCAATTGTTGCCTTCGAGAGAGCCATAAGAATTTATATATAAAAAGCTTAATTATTGACAAATTCGGGTAAAGTCAAAACGTATTATTAAAATAGACAATCAGAACCCACGAGATTGAAGTTGCAGAAATAGCGGTGGAAGTGCTTTAAACTGAGATTTCACAACACTAACCGGGCAATACCTTAAGTCTAGAATCAATATCTATTTTAGAATCCTTTGGCAGCTCTTTGATGGTAAGGGAACCAGGCATAATTAAAACATAATAAAGAGTCGAAAAACACTATAATTTTGATAACCAATGCTTCATTGACGTTTATGATCTTGAGGGCTACGATATAAAAAAATATTCTTATTGTAAACTCAACCAAAAAAATCCTCCTTGGTTTTCTGGAGGATATACGATGACGAAAAAAAGCAAAATATAACCACTCCGTAATTAGAGATTACTAAGAAAATGAGGAAGGGAGCTTGTGAAGATAATCCAAAATAAATCCTTGGTTCGATATGAATCGATACCTCGTCAAGCCTTAGGTATAACTTAGAAGTGCTCCTTTTCACTCGTTTTCCTTTACATAGGAAAACACTAAAGAGTATAAAAGCACTACGTTAGAGCAAGCACTTTGAACAGGCGCTCGTATATGGCCCACCGCTTATGGCAGTTCCTAAAAGGCAACGCGCGTTTCTGTTGCAAAGGCCACAAACGTACAATTAACGAACAAAAATTACACCCAGATTCTTCTGACTTACTTATCCACAGTTTTAAAATAATACCATTCGCCACCCCCTTTCTTGCCCGTGGGTGTTGCAAAAGATGGCTTAAGAATATACAGATATATAATATACAGATATATAATATACAGATAATATCTATCATCATTTCATCGTTTCAGCTCATATACGTCCACTGCTGGGCTCGAGCCTCCTCCATAATAGGAAGGAAATTGACCTTACTGGTCAGACGGGTTGGTATAAGGTACTGAACCTTTGATTTTTTCTTTTCTTGCATAGAGATATGCGTATTTTATCCTTTAGTCGACTTTTACGACATCCACGGGCTAGATAGGGAGTGGTGAATTGTATTCTTACTCCGTCACCACACGGAAAAATAATAGATAATATCTATTCGAGGCCAATTTCTTATTTTTAATAGGCCAATTTCCCTCCAATTGTGATAATAATTTGAGGCCAAGGATGGGACACGTATAAGCTGTGTTGATGATGATGATTATAAGAATATACTTTTTTGTTTACAATGAATAAACTTGAGAATTACGGGATGAATTGTAAAAATTCTTTCACTAATAGTAGGTATATTATATTATTACTGAGTGGGTAATAAGGCCTATATTATATCGTTAAATTAGTTAAAATAGGAGATCCCTTTTTTTGGGAGGGTGGGCGCACACGCCGTCCGTTCCGTAATACACCGTATCTAGTCTCCTTCGCTATTGGGGCGACCAGCGTACCGAGTTCCTTGTCCTCCGTGGCCAGCCCGAGACGATACGCTGTGGGGTATCCTCCCTTCTGCTTGAAGGGAGGATACCCCACAGCCCCCTCCCTGGACATCGATCGTCGTCGCGCAGTCAGCCTCTCTGCGGGCGACAGACTAATCCCCGGTTCGGTCATCCGCGGAGATTAGGAATCCCTACGAAGTCTCCAATAACATAATCCAAGGTGTAAAATAAAACAAAATTCATTTCAAATATTTTCTTTCGTTGCACTCGATTTTAATGAAATTTTATATTACGTCTTTACTTATCTCTGATCAAAAAACATTTTACACAAAGTGCTTATCCGTACGAAGCTGGGACTGACCTCTTGTAAGATATAATGACAAGAATTTGTTTAGATAAAGCATGCGCTACACGGTTTCCAACAGTGGTTTGAAACAGATGTTTGAAACAGTGTAGATAGATGTTTTATGCCAAATTTCGTATGACCTTTAAACGCCCTTGGTAGCGAGGCTTGTGTTTCAAACCACTGGCCCAGCGTTGGTTTTTGTCTTGTTTGAAACCATCTAGCCGCTTGCTTCAAACCAAGCGAACGACAGTCACGCTGCAGAGGTCAGCGCAGACGCACGCGACGACGTTCTATGCACAAAATGGCGCGTAGGCAGACAGAACGTAATCGCGATGTTATTACTCAACTTCTTGAGTTATACAAAGAGTTGCCCTGCCTTTGGGACTTAAATTGTGAAGGGTATAAAAATAAAACACAAAGAAGAAATGCGTGGGATATTTTAATTTTTTCCTTCAATTGCACACAAAAGTGCAAGACTTACACCAACTTTTTGTTGTATTGATAGGTAAGGCGCCATGACGTCATTGTACTGAACATACGATACGCGAGCGTCAAGACGTCCTATCCGCGCCACGTTCTTTGAACACTGTTGGTTTCAAACTAACTTAAAAACCATGTAGCCAGCAAAGTGCTTTTCTGCTTTTTTTGTTTCAAACCACTGTTTGAAACCGTGTATCGCATGTTTAAAATTAATCTTATATGGTAGGACCACATTGTCAACGGTCTTTAGTCTACAGTCGCGAGCCGGTTCGTCTGGGGTCGTACCACACTCTCAGAAGAAATCGACGTCCGATTAGTAGCTATTTGTTACTGCATTTCGTTCGGTGAGCGAGAGAGCCAGAAGTCCAGCTTTGTGTTTGCGTGTTTTGGTGATGTCGTTAGAATCACGGCACTTCATTGCATGCATCATTCTCTCTTTACATTCATCACGGTATATAGTGGCCTAGCAAAGCTCCATGAGCAGCAGGATCACTTACCATCAGGTGTGCTGTTTGGTCGTTTGCCACCAAGAAAAATTAACAAAAAGAGAATATACTCGTATATAATACAAATGGAATGCAATTTGTCTGATAGATCGACGTTGAAAAGATGATAGAGATATTGCTTTGCACACTCTTCAGAATTCATCGCATTTTTGTGTAAATCTGATTGGAATGTATAAAATGATACTTAATCTGCAGAATGTTCATAGTTTGTTAAATGTTCATTAGAAATTGAATAAACCAATGATTATGTTCGCATATAAGCAAGACGAACTTTGCCTTTAACATCAACTGATAGGTCATCGACCGTTAGAACGCCGTCATTTTGTACCTATTTATACGGTCGACGCGACTTACAATGCTGCGATAATACTACATGCATTCTGTTCATAATTTGTAACATTTAAGGCATAGACTCTTACACGCATATTTAGAGAACACGAAAGACAAGAATTCTGTACCGATGGTCCGCCCATACGGTGATAGAGGTAGTACAGCAGGTTATTGGGTTATTCGTCATTCCATCCATCACCTCGGGCGGTATTTGCCATAGACTGTACCCAAAAAAAAACTTATCGCAGGACAATAGAAAAACAACGTTACTTTCAGTTTAATTTTATATTTATCATTTCTGCGTTAAACATAGCCAACTTCGTAAATCTGGCGTTCCATCTTTAATCTTTACGTAAGAAGGTAATATTTGGCTTTCAAAAGGAATATGCCAAGTATTGTTTTTCTGTTGTGCGCAAGGTGTGAACTTAAGAGGTTGCTGAAAGAAAAAACATTAGTGTTAGATTAAAATATATTTACACCGATTTTTTTTAAGACAATGCCCCGCACTAAAGAAATAGTCCTTGTATTGCGGGGGACCTCACAAACACATAATTAACGGACACAAATTACATACAGACACAAAACAACAATTTGTGGATCGCACAAAGTGTTGTCTTGTGTGAGATTCAAACCCGCGACACTAGCACGGTGGGTCGGTATCCTAGCCACTGCGCCATCTGTGCAGTCATTTTTCTTGAGTCATTTTCCTTGGACTGAGATGATGATGATGTTGAAACAGGTCACATAGTATGGGTACGTTTTCTAACTAAATTGCCATAACAGTTTACATGAATTTAATAAACTACTAATATACAAAGTGCAAGTTGCCAGTTTTGATTCTATACGTCCTAAATACTCGTATTTACTTTAATCCGAATATGCCTAATGATAAAGAGAAACATATCTACGCACCTGTATTTTTATTTTTTGTTTCATATCCAAGAAAACCATCCACTGATGTTGCCATTGCCATCGTTTAAATAGTTGCTTCAAATTCTCATCTTTTAAATTAAACTTATGACCTCTTAGCAAGTCCTTGGAGACTATATCCGTATGTGGACCGCTTAGTATTGCAGCTGTTATGAAGAATGGATCATCTTGAGACCTGCAAATAAATTTAAAAAGTGTAATGTCATAAAATGCACGTCAAAATTGAAATTGTTGCTCTTTTTTCTGTACAAGTTATACCTATATTATTTTGTTAACTCATAAAGATGTAAGCCGTCAAGGGTAGGTACACAAAAGTGTCTCCCGCAGGAGGTGCCACAAAAATAAAAGATGGAAATTAAGGAATTGGTTTCGATGGTTTGCTCAATTGAATGCAGATTGTGAATAACATAAATTAACATAATAATCATGGATTGCCGATTAGTAAAGCCATCAAATTGGATTCGTCTAATTCATTCTATTATAAAAAGGAAAGCTATAAAATATTGTTTTTTTTTACAAAGCCCCAGCACAAATACCAAAATTAAAATATTCTCTCAGTTTGAGGGAATATTTTAATTTTGGTGCTCTCAAACCTAAACTAAAAAAAGAACCTATTCATATTTTTAAAATAAGCATTGACGTATCGGAGAGGGCTTAAGTAAATATAATGAAATACAAACAAAAATTATAAAAATTGATAACGATAGAGTATATCCATACATTGTATGTATTTCTATCTCTGCTTTCGCAGCTATCAAATAAACCTCTCATATAGAAGGGGGAGAAAAGGAATATTGTTTTACTTTTAAAAGATTTTCGTGTCAGAGGTATTTCTTTATTACATATTTTAATTATATTTTTAAACAGCAAATAAAGAAATAGGTAAAAATAAGAATTAATATTAATAAAAAAGCTAGGACATGTGAAGTTGTATCAATTATAATTTTATCATATATAATTGGAATTCTTCAACATCAAATTGTAGTCTGATGCATTCCTTTTGTGAACCTGCTTACCCTATATCATACAGATACAGTTATACTCACAAATTATCGGTGAAGAAACTAGAAGTCTTACACATTATCTTCTCCATAAGCTTTCTATTCCAACTCAACATGTGTTTTCTGCTTAAAAGTAAAACCTTTTTATTTTCGCTCACAAAATGGTTCACTACATGGTCTAGAAAGTGTAGCTTATCTATATGAGAGCCTTTACCAATAGCATAGCTTATGTTCAATCCATCTAACACAACATCATATGGAGCAGTTGACTCAACAAAGTCTAAAAACCGCTTCAGTTCATCGTGTGTTGTTTTAAGTAACAAATCGGAACCTACAATTAATTTTTCTTTTATATTTTCTTGTAACATGTTGAATTCTTCAGTATTTAAATTCAAACAGTCCAATGTGTGTTTGCAATTTGAGCATTGGCCACTAAAACAAAAGGTAGGTTTATGAATTACTGTAAAATAAGCTTTATTGAACAATTCATCCATCATATAGAGTTTCTATTCCGTGTGGTGGCAGAGTAGGAATACTATTCACCACACCCTTTCTTGCCCATGGGTGTCGTATAAGACCACTAAAGGATATAAAACATATAATATTTAGGTAAGACAAGGAAAACTCTAAATAAAAACTTGGATAGGAGGAGGCCAGCCTAGCAGGGAACAAGTGTATATGAACTAAAATGAATGAATGACAGATTTCATAGTCTATGTTGACAATCACCATGTTTAAAATAATTTAACAATATTTTTACTCTTCGGAAGACATTTTTCAACAGATTTTAAGTGACTTACATTTATCATCACCCGAGATATTGTCAAACACAATATTTGAGAGATTAAAAAATATATAAGATCACTTACTCTAATTTCCTCATTCTAGAAAATTGTGCATCCCAATTCAGTGATTCATATGATGATCGTAATCTATTAGCAGTATTTTCAGTAATCACTGCCCAATTAAGAGCTATATGTTCAAAAATTTCATTAAAATATTTACCTATAGCTTTTTTATCTTTATATTTTCTTAAAATGTATTGTACCCATTCTTCATATGCAATATCTTGAAGTGGTCTTTTATGCCTCACACTATCATGTATTAATTCCAAAGCTTTTTTCTTTTTATTGAGTCTAAAGAATGTAGCAATTAGAGTGCTATAGGCTGAATGTGAAGGTACAGAGCTCAAATGTATATCTTCTAAAACTTTCAAAGCCTTTTCCCATTCATTTATAATACAAAGAACATGTAGCAACTGTTCACATGTACTACTGTCTAACACTTTATATTTCTCATATAATCTTCCATATGCATCTAAAATAAACTGTTTCTGTTCTTTAGATAATTTATTTGACTTGCTCATTTCATAATACATATGTAAAATACTATTGATTGTACCCAATGACAATTCCTCATTAGAAGACTTCAAATATTGGAAAAAAGATGTTGCAGCAGTTAAGTTTTTATTGCCTACTAAAATTTTTAACATTACTGCATCTATATTTTTTGGGTTAATGTTGCCTCGCATGGATAAAACACTAGTTTTAACTCCCTTCCAATCTTCCAATGAATTATTCTCTAATGACTTTATATAATCTATTTGGTTATCATATTGGATATTATTAACTAATGCGGTTTTCTGGTTTAGAACCCGGGTGGCAGTTACTGCACCTGCAACATGAGACGGTTCTTGAGCGTATATATATATATTTTAGCTGACGTGAGACGGTAAAATTACTTACACGCAGTACGGATTGTTAATATGCGGGATACCGAATGAAACATTGATAAAAATTATATAGCAAATATGCAATTAAAATTACCAATATATAATATAGTCCATAAAATATAGCTTGATCTCTGTGACAGTTGTCCCTAGTGCTGTCACGCTTACGATAAAGTCCGTAGTTTTTTATCGATAAAACTTTTTATTTTTATAATTGTGATTTTCTATTCTAATTAAAATACAATCAATGAAAATCTTATTGAATTTATTTCAAACAAAAAGTGTTTTTTGACTGTTTTAATTTTTCAAAAGGAGTACAATCAAGGTCTAAGTCACTATTATCGTCATCATTGGAGCTTTCCTGCTAGAATATTTATCTTTTTTTGCCAAATGGGGACAGTCGTTAGATCAATCAATCAATTACGACTGTTTTATAAATAAATATGTCTAGTTTATTGATAATAATGCGCACATAATATTATCATCTACTCTGAGACGAAAAGTAGTTTTTTAATGTTTAATTAATTCAATTTATGTATTTTATAATGTAACTGTCTGTTATAATTGTAAAAAATATGTTGAAAGTTTTATATAGGTACTGTATTGGGTTTATTTCTTTTACGAATAATTTAATACAGATCGGTTATCGATTTACGTATATCGACTGTCCCATCTCTATTTTATTTTCAGTCCAGTACGACTTTGTACGTGTGTAAACATCATTTATGTATAAAATAATTACTAGGTATTTCAGTACTTATGAGGTACATTTTAAGCATGAATATTAATATTGTTATATTTATAATATATTGCAATTTAGTGGCAATAAAACTGGCTCGAGAAGAATGAAAATATATTTGAGACAAAATGAAATTGTAAACATATCGCTCGTTCAAACTTACTTCGTTGATTTCGTTGACATCTGTCACAGAGATCAAGCTATATTTTATGGACTATAATAAACATACAGGAGTGATACAGGATTTCAGAATTGCAGTCTTGTGCATTGCATAATCTGTGGCTTTGTCACTTTTTTTTTTGTTTTCATTGTCCATTCGTATTGACGAAGTTAACTAAACCCATACAGCCATGTCTTATACAATTATTTAACACTTCTACACATTAACAGCTTGTTAATTGTCATCGTCCGTCGGTAAGTCAAATGGTTACCATTAATTGAGTGCTGAAAACCAAACGGTTTCGGTTGAATATGAAAATACACGGTGTAGGAATTCAAAATCTATCAATAGAATTTCTTGAGTAAAATTTTTAACATCAGTCTATTCGTTTTATAACGAAAAAGAATAGTAGGCAAAAAGGAGGTATGGTAATGTTGTTAAAAGCTATTAAGGGTACAAGAGTAACACTCTTTACATACTGAGCAATAATTTAATAACTTTATACAAGATATAACTCATTACGATTCACTATTATCTTTCATTCCGAGGTTGACTTCTTTTTTGATTTAAGACACTTTAAAATAGTTCAGTTCTTCTTTTTCTTTTTTATCTTGGCAATCAGCTATTAATACGGGCTATTTTTGCCAGTGTCGAGTTATAATTTTCCGTCAGTAACTTTTTTTCTTTGATTTTTTGTGGAAACGAAAAGGTATGTAAAGCACTTTTATATCATATTTGACTACACAGATGGCGTAGTGGTTAATATAGCGACTTACAACGCTAGTGTCAGGGGTTCCAATCCCACTCGGGACAACACGTTGTGCGATCCACAACTTGTTGTTCTGAGTCTGGATGTAATTTGTGTCCGTTAATTATATGTTTGTAAAGTTCCCAGCAATACAAGGATTATTTCCTTAGTGCATGGTGTTGTCTTAAAATTATAAAATTATATTCACTATACCCCAGTCCTATATATATATTTATATAGGAGGATATATAGGAGATATACATGAAATGCCATCAAAATTATTTAATATAACACGTTAAACCACTAAGATATTGCATGTTATAAAATACAAGACCACCACATGTCACTTCCACATTACCGCCAAAAACTCGTATAGTTTAGTTATTCTTAATGGCGACCCTGCTTAATGCTCCAATGAATCCAATGATCATTAATTAAAAGATAATTTTTGGAAAGGGTTTGTTCCAGACTAAGATATATATTCAATGCATAGTATGTTTACCATTACAAGATGGCTTTGTAAAAGTGAGGAAATAGCATTTAAAAAAATACGGAGTCTGAAGTCTGATGATTTACCTTGAACAAAAGACACACACAATGTATATTCATGTCAGTAGAGTAGTTAAAACTCACTCACAGTTTTATATTAGTAGAGTTAATAAATTCAAATTCAAATCATTTATTATGCATAGACCCCGAGAGGGCACTTACATATTGTCAATTTTACAAAATAAAATTAAATTATCCAATAAAAATAAACTACCACCGGATCAGAACGCGACCGCTACTGAGAAGATCACTCAAAATATGTTTAAACGGTAAATCTACTCGGGAGACCAGTGATTTGAAATTGGAAGGGAGATGCATAGAGAGAGGTAGAAGATCATGCAGAGAAAATACAGATTAGGACATCTGAAGAAGATGTGTTATGGGGTTTCTTCTTCCAGGCCGCACAATGAAGAATCTATAGCCCAGATTTTGGCTACGTGCATTGGTGTACACGCATGATTAAGTCATAAGTGGCAAGTAATTGGTATAGTTTTTTTATTAATATTGAGGTAACTATGAAAGCATGGTTTAATTGGTATATTTGCCTGAATAGGTCTATACAATTTTCCCTTGTGTCTGCTAGATTCTTAACAGGCACCGTTCTAGTTTGAGGTCATCTTTAATTTAGCTAGAGAGATTAAATTTTGGGAATAGACTACACTGTTTGGACTTTAATATAAATGAAGTGTAAATTACTGAAGTCGCTATTAACTGTTAGTCATTAATAAATAAAAGCATTTATGGCCTTTATATCCATGCTACAAAATTCATTCGCTAAATTTGAAGGCACAGAGCAATGTTTTCTGGAAAATATCGATTCACAAATAATCGAAATTTGTCAGTTTTAATTCATTATCCCCAAAAACCTTGTTCATAATCGTATTGGAGTCGGCGTAATCGCCTAACAAATTTCAGCACACTGTAATTTTTCTACAGAATGACTGTGTGTGTGCAGAGTAAAAGGCTAATGATATTTTACGATAAGACCAAATGTCCATATTTAAATGTAACGACACCCCATATTTATTATACAATTGTTCATAACAGTCGGGATAGATAACATAATCCTTGAAGCACTTATTTTATACATCCACGAGAATATTTAAAAGGTTTATAATGTGGGTTTCGTTATTATTATTGCCACTTTTAATGGGCACAAAAGTTTCAGTTTAATCCTTACGGTGCACTCCAAGACTATTCAGAGTTATGTGTATTAAATCATCAACTGTTAATGTTTTCTTGTTTTGATTGTAAAGGAAACTGTCACAATGAAAACCACACAACTGTAAATAAACATATTTTATTTTATCCATTAATGAAAGATGAAAAAGAAAACAACTAACAACTATCTCACGAGTCAGTTAATCAGTTATAGTGAAAACTGAAGATAATGGAGTAATAATACAATTCACGACGCCCTATCTTGCCCGTGGAAATCGAAAAAGACCAGTAAGGCAGTTAATAAGCCTATAACATCTACACAAGAGAAGCAAATTCGAAACAAAACCATATACCAACGTGTTTGACCAGCGTAGTAAGGTCACTTTCCCTTCTATTGGGCAGGTTCGAGCCCAGCAGAGTGAACGTATTTGGGCTGTCATGATGATCATGATATAAAGTATAATTTTTAAATTTAAAAAAGAAAAGGAATTAGATTTGAATATCGGTACGATCGGTATTAGTGGTTGGCCCAATGGCGATGAGGACGAAATACGGTAGTTTATGGGGTCGCACACCGTCCCGGTGTAGTAATATAAACTCCTTGAACTAGCGTGTTCAAATATTAAATAAGGCACATATATTAATATTAGGTTTGACAGTGTCAATACATTTATTTTTAAATATCAATTTTGTTGAATAAAGCCCCACACACATTGGAATTACAGACTTATTTCTTACTATACCCGGACAGATCGAGAGGGGTGTGTCCTGATCATAGCCTACCACAAAAGAAAAAAGTTAAAGATCGGTTCTGTATGCGATACTAATTTTAAAAATCGATACTTTGAATGATCAATTCATCGATTAACCTACGTCAGATCGTCACCCTTATTACAGAACTATAGTTGTCATAAAATAAAAGGCCCGTTTTAATTATAACTCAACACTGGCAAAAATGGCTCGTATTCGTAGCTGATTGCCAAAACAAAAAAGAAGAAAGGCCCGTTTTGACAGTTCACGTCCAAGAAGTTTTCTTTTTTTTACCAATCGAAGTCATCAAAGTGTTTTAAAGGTACCTAATTATATTTTTCATTGTCGGGTACCGCCCACTGGGCTAAGTGCAGTGGCATAACGATTTTTTCATATTGTCCACAGACTAATAATTACCGGTTAAGAAAAAATAAATCGATCAAGAAATATTTTTAAGGCGTACTCAAACTTGGCCAGTGTTATTAATTTTAATACTAGTATTTAAACCAACTAATCACAGAATTTCACCAGCTGTGTAGTATTTTTTATTGAAAAATATTTATATAATATAGATTATTCGAGACGTCAATATTTACAATATGAAAATTAAATAATATATACAACATGTAACATAATTAACACACACCCTGAAAGTAATTTGTTCAGAATCGGTAGGTATCTTAATGGATTTTGATTGTTTTTTATGTAGCTAATTTTTTTTCTCAAATTTAGTTAGAACTAAGTAAATTACAGTCATCCTACACAGCTAGCTAAACAGTTCATAGAAACGAAAATGGAACGTAAATCAGGGTGTTAAGACTTATTAAAATGAAATATTAAATTAGTAAGCAAAGTTCATCATTCAATTAAAGAAATCTGATACTTATTTCAAGGCTAATAGTCTTTTACAAATACCTAAAGCGACAGCCGGCGCACAGCAACACAGTACATAAAAGAAAGCCACGTACCTAATACAAAAATAATTACTTACTCTTTCTTTCGGCGGCTTAATAACCTTACAATAGAGCGAGACGGCTGCGCCGGCGCCGATCAAAAAAAAATATGATTGGGGGGACCAGTCAGTCACGCCGCGTGCACCTTATCGATAAGAGGTCAATTGTAAAGTGCAAATAAAATATCTTAATGCCGCATTTCGCTATGTCTTTTCGGTATACCAACGTTCAATACACGGAAATGGTGAGAACTTTGGCACGGTGTGATGATAATGTGGCACTAGCGTGTAGAACATTTAACGTGAGAAGAAGAATCATATTTACTGTTTTTGCGAGAAACTACCTTCTCTATTAGAGGACATGAACAAGAGGTATCTTGTTCATTTACAAGAGGTATTTTACCAACACGATGGTGCCCCCGCGCATTTCACCTGGAGTCTTCATGCCGAGAACGAAGAAGGCTGGATCGGTCGCGGAGGGCCTGTCCAGTGGCCTCCAAGATCAGCTGATTTGACGCCACTCGACTTTTTTTTGTGGGCGCGAATTAAATCGCTAGTTTATAACACAGAGACAACAAGTGCCGAGGAACTAAAAAATAAGATAATAACCGCCTTTGCAAAAGTGAAAAGTGACACGGCAGTATTATCTAAAATAAAACAACAATTACGTAAACGGTCATTAAAGTGCATTGAACAAGGCGGTGGACATTTTGAAAATGTTTTAAAACGACAACGCCGTGTGAGTGCAATTTATACTGGAAGTTTGTTTATAATCTTTAAATTATTGTAAATATTTTGATTCACACCTTTTACGCAGACTTTGTTTAACTTTGTCGTAGGTATTTTGGCGTCTAATCAAATCACACTTTATCAGCAGTTTAATAATTCTTATTTACAAATTTTTATTTTAACAAATCAGTAATTACGAAATATTGGCTTCGCATTGAATAATATTATTCAATGTCGACAATCCAAAGCCTGAAAAGTGTGATGGAAAGAAGAATTGTAAATATTTACTAACATAAATCATACTGTAGTTATTTCGTGTACCTATTATTACCTACTTATCATTGTCGGGCGGCACTCGGAGTTGGTCAATCGGTGACCATTTTATTTCCACGAAGTGGGAATAACTAATTTCACAAATAAACAATGTTAACGCACATATAAATAATATTTGGTGTATGCATTGCGTTTATATTATTATATTCTAATTGGGGTGTTTGAGGGTGTGCGTTAATTATGTTACATGTTGTATATGGGTGACGATAGCTCAACTGGCAATGTTGGCTCATCATCTTAAGAAAATTATTGACTGAAGATTCACTTTTCTCGATATTTTTGTGATTGAATGAATATTATTGTAACAAAAATATTAAATGATAGAAAAATTACCATTCGTAACATTGTATCATTTCAAAATACCTACAATATCACAGTTTAAGTAAAATTTTCAAATCAGAACTTTAATCCAATGCACTTTACAATACATATTCAAATCGATTATATATTCATGCAAACTTGAATCGATTTATCGTGAGTATCGAGTACCGAGTCGTATGGTTATCACTAATTACATCGGGTAAGACCAAATGTCAAAACGGGCCTCTTATTTTGTGACAACTGTAGTGATTAAAGCATGTGCTACACGGTTTCAAACAGTGGTTTGAAACAGAAAAGGCAGAAACGCACTTTCCTGGCTACATGGTTTTTAAGCTTGTTTGAAACCAACAGTGTTTAGAGAAAGTGGCGCGGATAGGACGTCTTTACGCTCGCGTACCGTATAATCACTACAACGACGTTATGACGCCTTACATATCAAAACAACAAAACGTTGGAGTAGGTCTTGCACTTTTGTGTGCAATTGAAGGATAAAATTAAAATATCCCATGCATTTCTTTTCTGTGTTTTATTTTTATACCCTTCATAATTTAAGTCCCAAAGGCAGGACAAGTCTTTGTATAACTCGAGAAGTTGAGTAATAAAATCACGATCGCGTTCCGTCTGCTCACGCGCCATTTTGTGCGCAGAACGTCGTCGCGTGCGTCTGCGCTGACCTCTGCAGCGGGACTGTCGTTCGTTTGGTTTCAAACAAGATAAAAACCACCACTTGTCCAGTAGTTTGAAACACAAGCCTCGCTACCAAGGGCGTTTAAAGGTCATACGAAATTTGGCATAAAACATCTATCTACACTGTTTGAAACAATTGTTTCAAACCACTGTTTGAAACCGTGTAGCGCATGCTTAAAGTTTGTGAGAGACTCGGCTGGACTCGGTGGAATGTCAAAATGTCGTGTAGCGCTTTTATATTCTTTTCATTATTTTAGTGTTTTAAAGTGTTATATTGAATAATTTTGCTGATATTTTATGTAATATAATGCAGATAAAATTCTGAAATGTAGTGAAAATGATATAATAGTGAATTGCGTGCATTTTGACATTCTGGCCCAAATTTCCAGAGACGCATGACCTGGATATCAGCACCAAGTCATGCTAACGACTGACTGAAAGACTAAGATTTAAAACGTGAATAATAATCAATATACTCGACACTGGCACCAATAGCTCATATTATTGTAGCTCATTGCCATTAAATAAGAAGAAGAGACTCAGCAATAGTCAATAATTGTAGCTCATTGCCATTAAAGAAGAAGAAGAGAGACTCAGTGTGACCAGATTTAGCAGAATTCTGCGATTTTAGCAGAATTTAATCCCTAATTTAGGGCTTAGCAGGTTATGTCGCAGATTTGAAAATTTTAGCAGATTTTGGCATAATATTAAAAAAGCTCCGCAGTAAACTGGCAGGATTAGACATTGACTAAGTACCTGTGATTCACTAGGATAGTTGCGCTAAACATATTTAAAAATCTATCTTTCTTAAATAATGTTTTTTTCTTCTGAACCAGCAATTCTCATATATGTACATTCTTGGGGAATAAGCCTTTAACTGTATATTTTGCTTTGAAGTTGTATGTATTGTATATTTTATGCGCAGTCAAAGACCATCGTAAGTGAGTTATATCTTACAGGGAGCTCAAATTAGACAAAATAGTGGTCGATCTATTAATAAGCTGGTGGTACTTCTGATGCGTGTGGCATCAGACGTTCAAAATTTTCAGTATGAACATTGAAATTTTTGGACCCAACTTTCAAGAAAAAGATGGATGAAGAAGGCAGATGAACTTAAAAAATATCAACACTTGGTCAATTTCGCAAAAGCTATGATGATTTTATCTTGTGAGCGCATATTTTCTCAAATGAACAATATAAAAAATGACGTGCGAAATAAATATAAAAATGTTAAAGAACATGGCGAATGCGAAATATTACGCCATCCAAAAATATGGTTAAGATAGCTTAAAACTTTACAGCTCTATATAAAAAAGTGGATAGAAGTAAGAAAAATTTTGTTAATAAACGTATGAAAATATTAAGTTGCGTTTTTCTTTAATATTCGTGCACATTAAGACTTTATCAATTAGCAGAATTTTAGCATTAATTAAAAAAAAAAAATAGCAGAATTTAAACGAGTAGCTAGCATAATGATCAATTTAAATCTGGTCACACTGCAGAGACTGTCACTGACATGACAGCATGTCAGTCAGTGTAGTGTAGTACACTACACTCGGATTCTGTCATAAGCTTGGTTGAGAGTGTGACGTTTTTAGGTTATCTTGTGTGTTTTGTGTGAATTGTTTTTTTTCTGTGGCTCTGAAATTATTTGTTTGTGTTGTTTGGTGGTGGACTAATCTACTAAGGTCAGTATTTAGCCCTTTTCGCTCTTCTCCATATGGAGATGAGCACAGAGGAACCCCCTGATGGGGGTGGAGGTTTACCGCCAGATAAACTATGTAGACCATTAAAGAGACCAGCTGATAATGATTTAATAAAAGACTCCGATGGTAAAAAAACCCGTTCTCCTGCTGAGTCTATACAATCAGTTTATTGTAAACCAGGATACGAATCCGATTCTAAGTTTCATTATACAGACTCCGATAAAGGCCCCTACACAGTTTTTGTGTCCAGACAAGAACCGGATTCCACCTCTGGGTATTCATTTAAAATTTTGAAATTCGCTCATTTCCTCCATAGGAACAATATATCAGGCATTAAAGAGGGTGGGATTAAAAATTTGGGTCGCAATAAAATCAGCATAGATTTCACCACTGCTGAAAATGCCAATAACTTTTTAAAACTCAGTATTTTGGCAAATAATAAATATACTGCTTACATACCACGTTTCCAAATTGTGCGTATGGGCGTAGTAAGAGACATTCCTACGGACTGGTCTCTTGAGGAGTTCTTGGAGGGTATCCATACTCCCACTAACTGTGGAGAAGTAATTAGAGCTCGTCGTCTAAACGTGAAATCTAGGAAGGAGGACTCCATAGTGTGGATTCCATCAAACTCTGTCGTACTCACATTTTTGGGACAACACCTACCAGAGAAAGTTTATTGCTTCAATACTGCCCTACCAGTATGTATATACCAGCTACCAACCATCCAATGCAGAAATTGCTGTCGCTTTGGCCATATAGCCAAACAATGCAGATCTCAACCCCGCTGCTATAAGTGTGCCAAGTCACATCCTGGAGACAATTGCTCCACTCCTGATGTAGAGGTGTCTTGCTTACTATGCCGTGGTAGTCATAAAGCCACAGATGTTAAGTGCCCTGAACATGACAGACAAAAATCTATAAAATTAGTTATGTCCCAGGAGAACATCAACTGTTTGTAAGCTTCTGCCAGATTTCCTCAATCTAAACGCCTGTACTCAGAAGCCGTTACTCGCCTACAATCACCTCCTCTTTCCCAATCAACCACTGTAACTGCTTCCCCAACTTCTTATAAAAAAACAGTCTTCTTACCCCCTCGCCCTAAGCCAGTTTTAGGGAAATCCTATGATCTTCAAGCTCATTCATCTATCGTTAATGCTCCACCTTCCTCTCAACCTAACGGATGTGCACTTCTTGAATCTATAGAAACTACTCCTTTGGCTACTCCCAATGACAACTTAGTTGAACTCCTTCTTTGCTCCCTTATTAATATGCTTTCCAAATTCTCAGATTCCCTACCGAACAATGTCTCAGTTCTTGTAGAACAATTACTTACCGTCTTTGCTCGTAATAACACTTCCAATGGATCTCCAAATCCTCCAGTGGAACTGCAGAAGTATTAGACGCAACAAACACGACATTTCTTATTTAATCAATCAATACAAACCTGCTATCTTTGCTGTCTCGGAGACATGGCTCGCTCCGCATTCCCTCTTTAGGATCGCGGGCTTTTCATGCCTGCGGGATGACAGAGCAGATGGACGAGCGGGTTGTGCTCTGTTGATTAATAGGAATATACCCTTCTCTCAAATTCCCTTACCTCCCCATCAAACTAACCTTCATGTTGTGGCCGTAAGGGCCATCAATGTGTCTTTTGTTTCTGTTTATATCCCTCATCCTGACCCTAATATCATTTCTGATCTTGATTCTATTCTCTCTTCTGTCCCTTCCCCATTAATTGTGATGGGTGATTTTAATTGCCGTCACAGTTTATGGGGATCTATCTCTAATGACCTTTGCTCCTCCTCATTATTAGATCTCCTAGATAACATGAATCTCTGTGTGCTAAATAATGGTTCTGCTACCCGCCGTGTGTCTCCATCTCAAAATATTAGTGTTCCTGACCTTTCTCTCGCATCTCCTTCATTGTTCTCTCTTTTAGAATGGACAGTCTTGCCCAACTCTCTTGGGAGTGATCACTTCCCTATCCAAATTTCTTACTTACAGTCTATCTCCCCTATGACTCCTCTCCAACCTCTACTCAAATATCGTGTTTGCGAAGCTGACTGGTAAAAATACTCATCACAGTTAGATCTTTCAATATCTGCCTATCCTCTAGTTGATCCTTCTAACTTTCTTGAACTATACGATTCCCTTGTCTCTTCTATTCTCATAGCTGCTAATGCCTCAATCCCACTTAAAAAATCTTCGTGCAAAATGAAGTTGTCTCCTCCCTGGTGGGACTCAGAATGTACTGAAAGTGTTAGAAGACGTCGGATCGCAGAGGACAAGTTTGCAGCATCCTTAGATATGACGGACTACCTTTCATACAAAAAAGTGGCTGCACAAACCACTAGGCTACTAGCCACAAAAAAAAACAAGGGTGGCAACATTTTTGCGAATCCCTATCACCTCTCTCACCTATTTCTCTTGTTTGGAAGAAAATCAAGGCATATCGTGGAAGCCTTAGTGATAACAGCATAGTGACCAATAATGCCGACTCCTGGCTCCATCAATTCCTTTCTAAATTAGCCCCTCCTTTTGTCCCTAATTATGACTGCCTGACTCCTCCACTTTTACATCCCTCTATTCCACTCTCTGTGATGGATGATACCTTTTCACTCTCTGAGCTTGTTTGTGCCCTTGACCACCTTTATGACTCCACTCCTGGCATAGATGGTATCCCCTATTCCTTCATCTGTAAATCATCTAATGCATGTAAAACCTTTCTTCTCCATATCCTAAACTTCATTTTCACTACTGGTAAAGTGCCAGAGTCCTGGAAAACGCAAGTTATTATTCCTGTACTAAAACCTGGCAAAGACCCACATGACCCCTCTTCTTATAGACCCATTGCTCTCTCTTCGGTCTTATGTAAAATAATGGAGAACCTTATTAAGAACCGACTAGAGTGGATCCTTGAAAGTAGAGGACTATTACCCAACAACCAATTTGGCTTCAGACGAGGTAGAGGTACTTTAGACAGCCTTAGCATATTTACCTCTGAAGTTCGTGTAGCTTTTTCCAAAAGTGAGCATGTTATTGGGGTTTTCCTAGACATTACATCGGCCTATGACAATGTTTTACTTCCGCTACTCAGGCAAAAGATGCATCAGCTGAGTATTCCCGTGAGGTTAACAAATATCATTTTTAACATGTTTACAGAACGGTCCATAGTTGTCAGGTACCAGGGTACTCTGCTCCCTCCTCGTGTGGTCTGGATGGGCCTTCCTCAGGGATCCGTCTTAAGCCCTATCCTATATAATATCTACACTTACGATCTTGAACTCTCTACCAATTCTTTCTGCAAAATTCTTCAATATGCTGATGATGTTGCTCTTTATTCTGTCTCTGCTTCCTTCTCTGATGCTTCTTCCCGCTTAAATTCTGCTCTTTATTACTTGAACCAATGGCTCATCAATCACAACTTATCTATATCTGTTTCCAAATGTAATGCTGTTATCTTTTCTCGTAAGCGTATCATCCCTAGCATCAGCCTATCTATAGGTGTTGAACCAATCTCAGTTAAAGAGAAAGTGAAGTTCTTGGGTCTCATATTATATAGTAAATTATCAGGTCTACTACATCTAAATTATATTATTAAAAAATGTGAGAAGGGTGTGAATATTATGCGGGCTCTTTCGGGAGTTC
This sequence comes from Lymantria dispar, assembly GCA_032191425.1. NCBI lineage: Eukaryota > Metazoa > Arthropoda > Insecta > Lepidoptera > Erebidae > Lymantria > Lymantria dispar. The sequence continues at coordinate 11,886,177 of CM063454.1, read as the reverse complement.
GCTGGGGTTCACATCCTTTCTGCCAGAAATTGGTATATAATGCAATAGTCCGTAGCCACTTTGATTATGGTTGCTTTCTTTTTCAGCCATGTAATAAATCTGCCCTTACTAAGTTGGACAAAATTCAAGCAAAGTGTATGCGCCCTATCACAGGTGCTATGAAATGCTCACCTATTAACGCCCTTCAAGTTGAGTGTATGGAGCCTCCCCTTCATCTCCGCCGGGAATATCTTTCTGATAGGTTCCTCTCTAAAACTATCCAAATCAGTTCTAATATCCTTCTTCCTATCCTTGAATCTCTATCTATTTCAGTTTCCACTTCCAGTTACTGGTCTCATAAGGATCCACCTCATTTGGCCATTTCATACAGTAAATTAAAAAGGCTGCCTGTTACTATATTTCAAGTCAATTCAAACCCACTCTTTCAGTTTGACTACCAGTCTTTGATTTTTCAACCAAAAATCATTCTTAATTTTGGTATCAGCAAAAATAGTTGTCATGCCAATCTAACACTCAATCAAATTTTGTCTGAAGACTGGAGTGATTGGCTTGCAATCTATACAGATGCCTCAAAATTATCTAACAATAGTTATGTTGGGTCAGCTGTTTGGATACCTAAATTCAAAATTATATTAAATTTTAAGTCCCCGCCTTACCATTCTGTTTTTACCGGAGAAGCTATAGCCCTTTTAGAGGCACTAACTTTTGTTGAAACTCACAAAATTAACAAAGCCTTAATACTCTCTGACTCCTTAAGTTGCTTGTTGGATATCTTAAAGATACCTTTTCGCTCCAGGGATAATTTCTTTTTAACCCTTCAAATTAGACAAATCCTGTTTAGGTGTCACTCATCAGGGGTCGAGATTGCACTGGCCTGGATTCCTAGCCACTCAGGTATAGTAGGCAACGATATAGTGGATTCCTGTGCTAAGGGTGCAGCCCACCTGGGTCTAGAAAAATATAATTATTGTTTTTCACGTGATTTACACTCTTTAGCTAAACCATCTTTAATAAAGGCCTGGAACGACTTGTGGCAAGTGTCTAAACTATCTAAAGGAAAGTTTTATGGCTCAATCCAACCTTCTATCCCCTCTAAATCCTGGTTTTGCACTCGGAAGAAAATAAATAAACTGGCCACCTCGGTGATTACCCGTTTACGATTAGGATTTGTGTGTTCTCCTGTTTTCCTAGCTAAACTCCGTGTTAAAGATCATTCCATCTGTGAATGTGGTTTAGATGAAGGTACTCTGGAACATATATTCTTTTTCTGTCCCAAGATAGTGGTTCCACTGTATGATCTCCTACCTACATCTATTTCTCGCCCTGTCAACCTCCCTTACTTGATGACTCTAGCTCATACGCCATTTGTTAACGTTCTTTATAAATTTATTTCGCGAAACAAAATTAAATTATAGGTTGGTACTATATTCTTTCTAATAATAGGTATATATTTCCCTCCCTTTTTAAAGCTGATTTATCATGTTTAGTGTATTTATTAAATGTCTACTAACCTATAGATACTAACAATTTGTGACGTCTCTTTCAGCCCACTCAAGAGAAGCCATTGTTACAAGACTGATCAACTGTCACCATTATAATATTCGGTGTATTTTTTTTTAATTTATTTTTCTCTCTCCACCTTGACATTGGCAGAATCATCGGTCGTCGATGGAGCCATTCTTCTAAAAAAACTGAACTGAACACTACACTGACTGACATTAATCTATGTACACTAAGTGTACATAGATTAATATATTAAAAGTAGCGTAGTTGTTGTAGTATTTTCTTTGCACAAAGGTTTAAGAAGTAAAGTTTGTTAATTGCAGAAAGTGTGCAATTAGAACGACTTTATATTAACAATACATGCGTCTTTTTTGCATATGTACTGAATCATAATTTACAAATATAATGGATGCTAAAACTACTAAAATGCCTAAGGTGGCAAAGGTAAATATAAACGGACTCGATACTGTGATCATTGTAACTTCTCTACTATTATCTTATTTTTTCTTTCTAGGTAAAAAATAAAGCACCGGCTGAAATACAAATCACAGCTGAGCAACTTCTTCGAGAAGCTAAAGAAAGAGATTTGGAAATATTACCACCCCCACCGAAACAGAAGATCTCAGATCCAGAAGAACTCCGTGATTACCAACATAGGAAGAGAAAGGCATTCGAAGATAATATCCGTAAAAACAGGCTTGTAAGCATCTTCATATTTAGTCTACTTAGTTTACATACTCAGTATGTGGCCATTCGGAATTCAAAGGCAATTGACTTATTATAGGCTGGTTAGAGTTGATATATTTTGTTCTATTACGATATTTTGTTTGCCTACTTGTGTTCTATGAAACTTGCAATCAAAAGAAAATGTAGTTAATTGTATTATGTAAATTAAATTCTTAGTGGCCACACAAAAACTCAACTAATCTATGCCAATAAATAAAATTGGAGTGTCTGTTTGTAATGTTACAATAATAGACTTTTTTCATGCTCACACGGTTATTTGCACGACACCTATGCCTAAAATACAGATTAAAAAATTTTTGTCTGTCTGTTTGTTCCGGATAATCTTCAAAACAGCTGGACCGATTTCAAAAATTCTTTCACCAATGGAAAACTATAATATCAGGGTGTAAACTAGGCTATATTTTATCCCGGTATTCCCGCGGGAACGAGAACTATGCGGGTAAAACGACTAAAACCGAAGCGAGGGCGGGTTGCTAGTTAAGCAATATAATTTATTGAAAACATTTACAGGTTATTGGAAATTGGCTTAAATATGCTCAATGGGAAGAATCACAAAAGCAGGTGCAGAGAGCAAGGTCTATTTATGAAAGGGCTCTTGATGTGGACCACAGAAATGTTACCTTATGGTAAGTTTTCTATTATTACTATTTTAAATAATATTCTTGTCCATGTGGTGATGGAATAAGATTACTTTATTTACCACTTCCTATCTTGCCTGTGAATGTTGTAAAAGATGATTAAGGAATAAAAGTAAGGTAATTTCCCTCTTGTTGTGGAGACTTGAGCCCAGCAATCGCTGAATATGAGAATAAATATATGCACCTCTGTAAATAAATTTGTTAATTTGTCCATGTTTCAGGTTGAAGTATACAGAAATGGAAATGAGAAACAGACAAGTTAATCATGCTCGTAACTTATGGGATAGAGCTGTTACGATACTACCAAGAGTCTCACAGTTCTGGTATAAATACACTTATATGGAGGAAATGTTGGAAAATATAGCTGGTGCTAGACAAGTATGTAAATAAACTACTTAAATTTCCTTTTTGTCATTCATTTTTCACACGGCAGTAGAAATTTTGTTATTATATATAATCTCAAGACCTATAACAATTTATAATGAATTTATTATTTAAAAGAAAAACTGTTTATAATAGCTACATTTAAAGTTTTTTATAAACGTAATTATGTGATTCATTCTCAGGTATTTGAGCGCTGGATGGAATGGCAGCCTGATGAACAAGCATGGCAAACCTACATTAATTTTGAATTAAGATACAAGGAACTTGATAGAGCAAGACAGATATATGAGAGATTTGTTATGGTGCACCCCGATGTTAAAAACTGGATAAAATATGCCAAATTTGAAGAAAGTCATGGTTTTATAAATGGTGCTAGGAAAGTATTAGAGAGAGCTGTTGAATTTTTCGGAGATGAAGATCTTGATGAAAGACTATTTATTGCATTTGCTAAGTTTGAAGAAAATCAAAAAGAACACGATAGAGCAAGAGTTATTTATAAATATGCATTAGACCATATTCCAAAAGACAAGAATAAGGAATTATACAAAGCATACACTATACATGAAAAAAAGTATGGCGACAGATCTGGCATTGAAGATGTCATTGTAAATAAGAGAAAATATATGTATGAACAAGAAGTGATTGAAAATCCTACAAACTATGATGCATGGTTTGACTATATACGACTTGTAGAAAATGAAGGTAATACAGATGATATCCGCGATACATATGAACGAGCCATAGCCAATGTGCCCCCATCAAAAGACAAACAATTCTGGCGGCGATATATATACTTATGGATTAATTATGCGTTATATGAAGAATTAGAGGCAGAGGATGTTGAAAGAACAAGACAAGTTTATAGAACATGTTTAGAGTTGATACCACACAAAATATTTACCTTCTCAAAAATATGGCTCATGTATGCACAATTTGAAGTGAGATGTAAAGATTTGAAACAAGCAAGAAAAACCTTGGGTATGGCTTTAGGTATATGCCCACGAGATAAACTATATAGAGGCTATATAGATTTAGAGATTCAGTTAAGAGAATTTGATAGATGCAGAATATTGTATCAAAAATTTTTAGAGTATGGCCCAGAAAATTGTATTACATGGATAAAGTTTGCCGAGTTAGAAACTTTACTGGGTGATATAGATAGAGCTAGAGCAATTTATGAAGTTGCTGTGGGACAATCCAGGTTAGACATGCCAGAATTACTATGGAAAAGCTATATAGACTTTGAAGTTCAACAAGGTGAGACTGAGAAAGCCAGACAACTCTATGAAAGATTGTTGGAGAGGACAGTGCATGTTAAAGTCTGGTTATCTTATGCAAAATTTGAACTAAATGCAGAAAATGCTGATAACATTAATGTTGATTTAGCAAGAAGAGTTTATGAGCGTGCAAATGATAGCCTTAGGAGTGCTGGGGAAAAAGAGGCACGAGTGCTTCTCTTAGAAGCATGGAAAGACTTTGAAACAGAAATTAAAGATGATGAAAAACTTGAAAAGGTCATAGCAAAAATGCCAAGAAGAGTTAAAAAGAGGCAAAAGATTATTAGCGAAAGCGGGGTTGAAGAAGGATGGGAGGAAGTATTTGACTACATATTTCCTGAAGATGAAATGGTCAGACCTAATCTCAAGTTGCTAGCAGCTGCAAAACAATGGCGCAAACAAAAAGAAAGCCCACAAGTTGAAGCAAGTAATAATGAAAATGAAACAAATGAGGAAGAAAACCCACATACGCCTTCAGAGGAATCATCTGAAAGTAATAATAATGATGACAGTGATAATTATGTAAATGAATGATGGAATAAAATTAATTCACTCTGTAGTAAATTATTTATTTGCATTCATAATATTAGTCAACCTCTTCAGGTCTAACAGGGTGGGCCAATGGTATTACTGATTTTTTATTCACATCTCTGGAGCAAGCCTTTCTCATGTCTGGAATAAAAATATGTAAAATTATATTAATTATTTAAATAATATTACTGTAATAAGTTATCAAGTTATTTACCATATGCGTCTTCATCTGGGTCACCAGAATAGTATTCTAAAACTGTTCTATACACTATATAGCCCAGGTTCTTATACATATTAATGGCAACTTTATTACTCACTCTAACAAAAAGATCTACAAAGTATGCCTTTTTCCTGTAAAGCAATAATTCTCACATTTAAATTCTGTGGTTATGCTAATATAATTGTTAACAAATTACAAATTTAATACTTTTCAGATACTTCTTCTAATATATTCATGAGAGTAGCAGCAAGTCCTAGTCTTCTGTATTCAGGGCTTACTGTTAAGGCTGTGACATGCCCATGCCAATTTTCTCCGTGACCTTCAGCTTTACCCATTACTAGAAATACAAAATAAATACTATTATCTATTTGGTGAAATTGTGAGAAAATTAAGTGTTAGAGTTATTCTCAGAAGTTTTTAATATTCCTTATGAAAATTACCACCCCTTCCGGTCTGCTGGTGTCATAAAAATTACTGAATAATGTGTAGATAACATCAAAAGAAATAAAAGCCTATAGGAACACTTCTAACAAGCATGGTAAATTAAATCAATTTCACTCCTATTGAGGTGCAGGTTAAAGGTTAGCTATGGGGTTATATGATCTGAGAAAATGATGCATATAATATCCTAAATATTTTAGAATAAACTTCCTTTCAAAAATTTAATTGAAAACTGAACTGTGCTTTTATACTACATGAATAGATACTGAAAGTACTTACTATAACCCATTATTTCTCCACTGGGCGCTTCAACAACTTGGAAGTATTCAGGCCAATGGGCTAAATACTGAGTGTAAAACGACAACCCATATGTTTCTGTCAAAGGATCTAAGTTTCTGTGAAATAAAGGAACTTATATTATATATCACATTAATATTGGATATTGTTTGCAATGAAGATACTTACATGTTATTAAACTTTAACATATCTTCACAGGTAAATGGTCTAATAGTAGTCATATTTACATTTACTTGAATGAGACGAATAAATATAATAATAATCTGCACTAATAATTTAGGCCAAAATTATTTCTCATTGATAATAATTATACTGCAGCCCACTGAATAATATACTATACATACAATACTGCAAATAGCGTAGCCTATCCACAGTTACTTTGCTTGTGACATTCAGTGTTGCCGACGACTCGGAACCTAATGTCGCCATTTTTCTCGCCTTAAGTAGCCTAATGTAGCCGAATTTGAGTCGAGGCAGCCAAAAATAGCTCAAACGCCAAAACTTTTCAAGGAAAGACGGTAATTCAGTACATACTTTGAAAGCATATAAGCTGAAGGAGTGGCATACACCCTTCAATAGCTGCAAATTGGATATATCTGCTTATAAAAGAGTGAAAAGAAGGTTATGTTTGCCACAAAAGTTCCATCAGTTCATATTGCTATCAGATTTCTAATCTTTAAACCTATATCGTGCAAAAAGCTTTTAAACTAAGAATACAAGGCATGCGTTGTTGCTTTGAATATTTCTTGAAAGACTAAAAAAATCAACAACCAATTTGCCAATTTTGAATTATAGTATCGAATATAATATGCCATATACCTTTCTGTTGTCATATCGATGGATTTATCTAATATTATAGAATAACTGATTAGCCACTTCTTCTAACAGTTCTTTAAGTATAGCTGATTCTGCAATATTCTTTATAATTCCAGAACATTTTAATTTGTGTAATTGTACATTTTCCTATATGTTTTCAAAACTTTTGACTCATGATCGATGCTGCGAGTAGAGCTATGAGCAACGATATAAGAAGAAATATTTCCATTATTTTTTCTTTTCATGAATGTTTAACTAAGGAGCGGCCTAAAATGATCTAGATTTCAGGCAATTATTACCCCAAAACTAACAAAATGAGAGTTATTTATTTTTAATTATTAATCGCAGTCTTTATAGTTTGTGTGAGTATTATTTTTTATCTGGTTATGATTATTTGTGTTGCGATTTCGTATAATGTAAATATTACTGTGCCGAATCTTATGTAGTTTTTAAGTTTATGTTAGGCTGATGATTCTGCCAAAGCCTTTTATAAATTAAAAAAAATGTGTTGTGATTCATTCGTTGATTCTTTCACTTTCACTTTATTCGAAGACTATGGCGAGCAAGTAGCCTAAAAGGCGACCAGTCGCCTTTTATAATTTTTCGTCGCCAATTTTCTTCCCGAGTAGCCTAAATGGCGACAAATCGCCTACGTTGGCAACTCTGGTGACATTTGTCATCTTAACTTTTCGTTGGGTTGGCATTTTTCCTGTCAAGTCTATCTGTCATTTGGTGAAGTTTCTCTGATCTCAATGATTTATTTAATAGTAAATCATGTCAAAAAAGGATTCGAAGCAGTATGTACCAGAAAAATTGTGTTATCCGTGTCTGATATGTCTAAAAGGAAAAGATCAACTTCTAATCCAATTGGAAAAGAGCGTTAGGTTTGTAAAATAGTGCTACGAACAATAATTTCCCCATATTAGGGGTATAGTACCCCTAATACAGATAGTAAGTAATAATGACAAATGATTTTTTAATTCGGCAATTTCTGAAAACATTAACTACAATGACATTGTTAATCACCGTCATTTTTAGGGATCCGTACCCAAAGGGTAAAAACGGGACCCTAATACTGAGACTTCACTGTCCGTCCGTCCGTCTGTCTGTCACCAGGCTGTATCTCAAGAACGGTGATAGCTAGACAGTTGAAATTTTCACAGATGATGTATTTCTATTGCCGCTATAACAACAAATACAAAAAATAAAATATTTAAGGGGGGTTCCCATACAACAAACTTAGTTTTTTTACTCATTATTGATAGTGGCAATAGGAAGGAACTTGTTTACCGAGTCCGACTCGCACTTGGCCGATTTTTTACAAAAGCTCCGTTATATACGAACTAATAGTGACTAAAGGTACTCCAATTCAGAATTAGCTATAATGCATATATCGTAAGTAATAATTATGTACATTAAACGTTTCATTCTTGGAATATTTATTTTTCAATAGTTTTTTAATCATTATGCTTTCTCTCAAGGCGGCCCATGAGAGGGGGCGAAAGTACTATGAGTCAATGGCAATATTAGTATTTTCGAATAAATAAGCAATGTAAAGCCCTCCTAATAAAAGATCTCCTATATAAGTGAAGACGTACTTGTTTAGTCATTCCCTAAGTGCCATAATCAGCCGCTTCTGATCTTCGAATCTGAGGTCCTAGGAAATATATCTTCATCATATTCAAAATAAATGTTAAACTCAAAATCAATATTTTTTATTTCACCATTATATCATCATAGCTTACTGCTGAATATAGGTTTCCACGAGCTATTAAAGTGAAGCTTTTATTACATCGTTTCAAATTTTTTCATCCATCTATTGCATGTTGCATGACGGTCGGCCGTGGAGTAGAGGTAAAGCGAAAGGCACTCGACAGAGCAGCCGAGGGAATATGGTGGCGCCTATGGTTCGCATCAGCTGACCGTGTAGTGTATAGACTATCACTTATTTGTGCCAGTGTTCCACGCTATTAGTTTGTTTTTATCAGTGATTAATGTAAATGTTGCTATTTTTTTGTAATGTGAAAAAAAAAGTGAGCCGTCGCTCAGGACGCCTGGCAGATGTGAAACATCGAAATTATTTTCTACTTAAATATGCATAAAAGAATAGATTACGACAGGAACTAATATGGCATAAAGTATTGAATAAAATAATACAATTTCTATTATTATTACACAGCAATAATATTAATTCACCGTTCAGTTGCTTACGAACAGCATAGCGTCGCTCCGTCTCGCTCACACACTTCTACGTAGTTCAAAGGGATCGGCTAAGAAAGTGTGATCTAGCAAACAGAAATAGCGACATCTATCGAGCTAAGGCTAAATCTCAGCTATAAAATATAATTTATAAAGAAATCTCTAATTCTGTAATGATAATGAGACAAGCTATTTAAATTATTTTAACGTCATTGGTCCTTGTTAAATCTACAAATTTTAAATGAAATCTAACTGTTTAAAGTGGGTCAAAATCGCGTAAGTGATTGGCCAGTTTTCGTACGTGAAAGTACTGTAGGTAGGTATGGTATACTTATGTTAGGTAAAATGTTAAAGAATTATACATTATTTTATAGAACAAGTATATATGCATAAAATAACAGATTACGACAAAAACTGAATAAAATAGCATAAAGTATTAATAAAAACAATATTACGATTTTTTGCCAAGAAAATGATGATTTTTATTCAATAAACATTTATTTTCATTAGTATATATTATAGGTAACAATTTACTTTGAGCGCACTAGATGGCGTTGTACAAACTTTTAAATCGCACTATGGTTTCGTTACAAAATTGTAAAACAAAATTTGATTTCATAATTTGTATAGTGGTATGCGTGTGTACGTGTGTAATCGTCTGCGCGCCATTAGTGTTTTTAGATTCAAATTTCAAACCTTTGAGGTATTGACACTATCCTTCTATACGTTATTATTCTAAGCGTAATAGGCATTTCGTAACTGATAATTTAAAAAAGAATATAGTGGTAAAATCGAAAAAACTACTCAAGCGGTACGCAAAGGGAGGTCACAGAAAAATTTGTATATGGATGAGAAAACTTTTACAATTAAGCAGGCTTCCTAATTAGTCGACAGAGTACAACGTGGACATTATCTAACTTCAGTGATGGTTTGGTGGAGTATTAGCTATGAAGGATTGACTGAGCCAAACTTTTTTGAAAAGGTATCAAAAATTCGCCACAAGTGTATCAAGATGCCATTCTTGAGAAAGTAGTGAAGCCCCTTAAAAACACCATGTTCAATAACCAAGAATAGTCCTTCCAGCAAGACTCGGCGCTGGGTCATAAAGCTCCGTCTACGCAGTCTTGGTTGGAAACAAACGTTTCGGACTTCATGAGAGCTGAAGACCAGCCTTCGTCTAGTCCAGATCTTAACCTGCTGGATTATTATTTATGGTCAGTTTTAGAGAGTACGGCTTGCACTAAGCGCATGATAATTTGGAGTCCCTAAAACAATCCATACGATTGGCAGTAAAGAATTTTCTCATGGAAAGAGGGCGTGATTCTATTTACAACTGGCTTCAACGTTTAAAGGACTGTATTGCAGCCAATGGAGACTACTTCAAATAAGCCTTTTATATTGAGCCTCATTGCACGCATTCACACTCCCTTCACCTTCTTCGCGGTAGGCAGCGGCCTTATAAAGGTCCATGAGCGGCAGCAACACTTATCATCAGGTGTACTGTTTGCTCGTTTGCCACTGCTTGCAATAAAAAAAGATATGTTGAGTCAGAACTGCTGGGGTGTAGTTAATATGATATAAAGGTGTTATAAAGACCATTTTGTTTCCACCAAAATTCTCAGAAGATACTGTTAACAGTAATATTAACACTGTGGCAGGTGATAATTCGAGTTACTGACGCACAATTACTAATGTGAAGAAACGAATAATTTGTAAAGACAATTATAACTCAACACTGGCAGAAATGGTTCGTATTAGAAGCTGATTGCCAAGACAAAAAAAGGGGAATATGACGCACTTAAATTTAATATTTGTGTTTTATAATATTATAGTATTGTATTGAATAATTTTGCTGGTATTTTTTGTACTATAACACAGACAAATTAACTTTAAAAACAAACCAATAATTTGACATTAAACAAAAACTAACGTCAATAATAAAAAAGTAATAACGGAAAAAGAAATAATAATTACAAACAATTTAACAAATAATGTAGAATGAGAAAATCCAAACTATTTAATCTGATTATTTGTTTGTAAACTGTACTGAAATGTGTAAATAGAGACAGGACTATTGTGCGAGGGAGAGCGAATGATTAGCGTTCCTTTTTATGATTCGTGTTTTTGGCGCGGGTTATAGTTCCAAATATACTCTTTAATATAGAATTAGTGCCCATTTTAGTTACTTAAAATTCTAAATAAAATATTTTATGAGATTTTTGAATTTATTGTTTTAATTGTTTTAAATTACCAATAAATAAACGCATTGTATGTTCGTCCAAACGGCGTTTTGTAATAGCTAGTTGCAATATTGCCACATGAAAAAAAACCTTTGTATAGGTTGCGAAGAGTTATTGTCTGACTCGTTTTAACACATGGCGAAAGACATATTTATTACTCTTTTACAAGCGAAAAGCTCAAGTGGAGCGATCTATGGGCATCTTGCAGTTTACCAACACGACAATGGCCGAATTGTCCGTATAGGATATTTTTTATTGGCCCATACGTCCCAACCTGCCATGTCTTTGGTTTTAAAAATGGCGTATACAAGCTTTTTGTTTGCCGGTGTACGCTCTTGAACACTTTCCAAGACCTTGCGTGTACTCAGACAAGACCTAAACGTCGTGAATATGAAATTAAAGTACATGTGTAGGTATATAATCAACGCTGTGGACCCCGTGAACAAAATTTTGTAGCGTTATGGTGATTTAGAATGGTGCCTGTGGCTTGTCAATCTCGCACGTCGTCAGGTTACCCGTTCGTAACGTAAATATCACCCAGAAAGCGTTTTGCATTTCAGATATGTCAGCGTCACAAAACAGTAGATAATGGAGAGTTCAGAAGATGATGCGGGTACAGCGACGAACGCTTCCCGCCGTACATCGGCGCGGGAAAAGGACGTCGGACTGGCCGAGGATGTCAATGCAACTAGTAGTTTTCACCAGAAAACATCCGAAGCGCGAATGTCGTGCCAAACACCTGCGATATCTGAGGACAATTTCGACGGCGATAGTGTTCCGTCGCCGTCGTCGCAGGACGTCAACACGAGCACCGAAGCGATTTTGGATATGATTGATGAAATTGTAGACGGTCCGGGCGCACCGAAGCGCTTATATCAAACATCGGAGGTTGTAGATGCGTTAAATGAAGAATTTGCCACTACTAGTTATAATCTAAATATCATTCAGGAAGTAACTAATAGTGATAGTGAAAACATAACACCGTTAGTTCAGGAGGTGCCTGTCAGTAATGCCTACAGTGGAACCACTGTTTCGGCAGAGACAACGCCAGCTGGCTGTTCAAGTCCAAATAATAAACCTATAGGTCAAGTAATCACTGATAGCGAATCTGTGCTATCAGTAAGTACATCTGAGAGCAGCGACACTGTTGTGCTCTTGGATTCTGTTCCTAAAGGGGATAATGAGACCTCTAGCAGCTGCCAACTTCAGAATATTCCCTCAAGCAGTGAAGTACAAATTGTTAAAAGTGTATGTGGAAGTGCGTGTGAACCACAGGACCGAACAATGAAATGTGTGACATCCAGTGATAATCGGGACAATGTAACTGTAGAAAGTGCAGAATCAACCTCTAGTGATAGTAGTTTAAGTGAACGTAAGGCCTTGCATACTGAGCCACAAACATGGTCCCCTCTTAGGCGGAGGCTTGTACGGCCAGTGCAAAGTGATCGACGACCTGATTATACAGTATCGTCAACTGTTGATTCTCAGACTGTTAATATCCCAGCTACAGGACATACAAGTTGTGAAAATATCAAGGATGTGACAAGTTCATCTGATGCTGTGGTATCAGTACTCAGTAATGTAAAACCAGAAGAGATTAGCAATATAAGTGAAATTAAATTCTGCCAAGCAGAACCATCAGTAAGTCCTCCTAAAAAGATTAAGCTTATTAGACAAAAGATAATTGCTAGTAATAGAGAAGTTGCAGGTGACCAAATGAGTGTTTTGCCTGACAAGGAACCATGCCAGTCAACATCAAATGATAATCATTTAATTAATTTACCAATCCCTCCTACGGAATCTTCAAAAAATCTTCCAATTTTATCTGAACCTCAAGAATGTAGTGACAAACAAATGGTTAATGATGTGTCACACAATTTACCTCGATCACCTGTTGAAAGTGGTCATAGTGTATGCTCTGTCGAACATTCCCAGCAAATTACAGAACTGCATAAGAGTTCTGACAGTAAGAGTTGTAATAAACAAACAGATGTTGAGCAACCATATCATGATCAACTTGACTTATTACCTATTAATACATCGGAATCCTCTTCGAGCGATAAGCATCCTTGTACCTTAGAACAAGGTAGTAGTCCCCCAAGAAACTCGCCTAACCATATTATTAATGTAAACATGAATTATTTAGAACAGGGTAAAGTATATAATACATATGACAATGAAAACAGAGAATTGGATTATATACCATTATGTTTACCACAGAAAAGTAAAGAATGTCATTCAAAGAGCATAAAAGACCAGAGTTTTGTTACTGAAATTGATTCAAAGAAAACTAATGAGGTTGACTCGATTACCGAGTCAAGAACTAGTAAAGAATTGCCTAGTAATGAGCTTGAATCAAAAACCACAGCATTTGATTCAAAAACAACTCCGGAATTACAAAGTTCTGAACTGGTATCATCATGTAATAATCCTCAATTAAATACCCTTGAACTACCACTGGAAACTGCTAACCTTCAATCTAAATTCATTAAACAAGAATCAAAACCTAGTGAAGTTGGTTCAATATGTAATGAGACTGAACCAAAATTAAAAGAGAATAATGAAAGTGAGTTAGAAAACAGTGAAACATTATTAACGAAAAAAGAACCTGTATCTAAAAACTTAGAAAGTGAAATGAAGAATGCTGAGCTGGAACTAAGGAATAGTAATTCTCAATCAAAAATAAGTAATGCACCTTACTTATTCTTATCAAAGGATCCAGATACTGATTGTACAAATAATAAGCCCGATTCAAGTAGTTGTGAGATTTTTTCAAGCAGTAGTGATTCTAAGCAAACAAATAGTGAAATTGCATGTAAGAATAGTGCGGTAATATCTGATAATAGTGAACAAGGAAATGATTCTTCAAGTAAATCTAAAAGTGCTGAGCTTATGTCAAGTATGTCAAGTGTGTCAGGTACATGTGGATCATGTATTCCAACACCACCTATAAATTGCGAGTCTTCTGATAACATTAATGAGCAAGATCTAAAGAAAGTTCCACCTATTAAACTCAACTTATCCAAATCTCTATCAAACCAATCTGAAGTAAAGTCAGAAACTGAACATAGCAGTATTATTAAAAACAACATTACACTTGAAGATCCAGACTCTAATAAAGTACCAAAATTAACAATTAAATTAAAACAACCTGAAGAACCTAAATCACCTATACCTAAAGTTACAATTAAACCTTTACGGCAGCCTGTTGAACAAGATGAGCATAAAATTGATAATGTTCAACAAGTGCGATCTGTAACTAAACTAAATATAAAGCCCATCCTTAAACCAGTAGAAAATGTAAATGATAAACAGAGTAAATCACATTCAGAGAGTGATAATAAAGATGTGAAGGAGAATATTACTAAACAGTTACCCTTTGTCACAAAATTAAATATTAAACAGGTTAATAAACCACCAGAGAAGATAAATGTAATACATAGAAAATCAAGTAGCAGTGAAATATCAGAGTCTGAATATTCTGAAAATGATGAAACTACTAGCACTTCAGATCAAGCTTCAGTGTCTGATAATGGATCATCTGATGTTGTTCCAAAAGTTACCATAAAAATGGGCAAACCAGGAACAGAAAGTGAAGGTAAATTCTATACAGAAAAAAATGTACCAAAACTTACTATAAAGGGTATTCAACAGGATGAGAAGGTAATCATCAGTCAGTCCCAAGATATTCCACATGAGAAGATACCAAAATTAACAATAAAAACTGTAAATAAAACAGAATGTCAGCCTCTTAGCCCAAAGTTAACAATAAAACCTTTGAAACCACCAGATTCACCCAAAAAGGAACCAGAAATCCCTAAAATGAAGATATCTTCTGAATCATTTTCTCCAACTGAAGGGAAAGAGGGTCCACATGTGCCTAAAATCACTATCAAAGCAGTAACGAGAGTAGATTTAGATACAAGAGCCCCTAAAAAATCATCGGGTATGTGTGACATTTCTGAGAATGTCCCTGTAGTGACAAAGCTAAATATAAAACCAATTTTGAAACCTACAGTTAGTGGAGAATCCTCTCAGGACTTGGATGATAAAGTTCCTGTAGTTTCAAAATTAAATATAAAACCTCTTATAAAGCCTAAAGATAATGATGTAAATTCTAGCATAGATGATATACCTAAAATAACTAAATTAAATATTAAACCACTAAAGAATCTTGAGGAGAATTCTTCTGAACATTTTAAAGACTGTGATGATTTGAATGCTGATATAGATAAAAATAGTATACCTGTCATTACTAAATTAAATATTAAGCCTATTATTAAGCCTCAAGAAGATAAGAAAGAAAAGGATTCTGAAAACTTGTCATCAGAAACTGGCAATTCTAGTGATGATAATACAGATATACCTGTCATCACAAAATTAAATATAAAACCTATAGTTAAACCAGATGAGCTACAGGAATTATCTAAACAGGTTATGTGTAATGAGCAAAACATTCCTATTGTAACCAAATTGAATATAAAGCCTCTAGTGAAACCTCGAGAAGGGTCACCATCATCTCCTAAAAAAGAACACTTAAAAGTTGATATTCACAGTACTAGTATACCAGTTGTCACTAAAATAAATATAAAACCAATTCTCAGGCCTGAAGAAGCAGAGGCATCAAAATCAAAAGATGATAGTGAAGATAAATCATCAAAAAATCCTCCTTTAGTTATGAAAATTAACATGAAATCTGTTGCAGACAACATTAATCATGATAGTTCTGATAATAAGAATGTTAGTGATTATGTTGGTGATGCAGATAGCATACCACATACGAAAATGCCTAATGAAATTGAAAAATCTCCTGATAGTAAGGGATACAGAAACCTTGAATCGGAAACTGTAAATGATCATTTAGATTTAAAAATCGGTTCCCACTCTTCTGTGGAAAAATCTTTAAAACAAAACTGTATAATTGATCCTATTCAAAAGAATGAAGACTATACTGAAAGAACATTAGTAAATAAGAAGGTACATTTAAAATCATTCTCCAAAACAAAGTGTGATATATCAGCTACGCAACAGTCATCAAAACCAACACCAACCACCATTATAAGATCTGATTCTGTACAAATGGGATCATCAGTTCACGATTCAAATACAACTAAAGAGGATAAAGACACAGCCCTAAATGAGACTAGCGAATTTAAAAATATTAATTTTAGATCTGCAGAAATAACAGAAAGCAATAGTAAACAAGCACCTGGTTCACAGAAAGCATCAAATATACAAAACTGCACATTATTGAAAAAGCTATTAGAAAATACAAAAGATAATTTGGATAAGAAACTTGAAAAAGGTAATATAAATTGCACTTTATCGTTTGAGAGATCTGAATCAATGCTAATGTCATGTAAAAATATTAAAAATGATCATTCGGTTGAGTCGGTGAAATCTAGTTCAGATCAAATATCAGAAACAACTCCAAAAAGTATTGAAGACAAATTTGAAGACAGTAGTGATTTAGAAAAAGTAAATGATCATAATAAATCTGAAGGTAGTATATTACTTCAAGAACTTAAAGAAAAAGTAAACGAGAGTGTTACTAAACCATTGGAAATAGCTATTTCTGATAAACTAATCAATCAAGGCTCAGACCAAGATTCGCCCAGAATTATATTGAAAATTAATAAGACTGATCATGGTTCTTCGGCAAAAATAATCACCGAAGATATGAAAAGAGCCGATACTCTTCAAAACTATGTCGATAATATTAAAGATAATTTAAAGGATAAGCCAAGTCCAAGGAAACAAGTTACAAATAGTAGAAGAAAGCCAACATCTGATACAACAGCACCACAGCTAAGTCTATCAACTGGAAAGAGATTACGGAGTTCTAGGATAGTTGAAAATACAGAAAAATTACAATTAAAGAAAAATATTGTTAAAAGACCATCACCTCCTGAGAACAGTCCACCTCAGAGTAAAGAACCAGAGTTATCTATATTACAAACAAAAAGGTTAAAACTAGGCCAATTTTTGTCGGGCAATAATGTAGTAACTAATCCCTTACAAACATCACCGACAAAAACTTTGGATTCCAAAGCCATAGAGGCCAAACCTGCTATAAAAACTGTCAATCATTCACTTCTAAGCAATGAAAACTGTTCTAAGAATGGCAATTCTAAGTTACATAATATTTTATCTAATTTACAAGCTAAACAAATGCAATCATTGGGTTTGATAAACACAAACTGCACTGATAAAGTTCCCTCTGTCTCATCAGATATAGATTGTAATGCTTCTATAAGTAGCTCTGACTTAGTGGATGTTCCTCCCATGGAAAATTCACATCCAGAGCTTCAGGAAATGATCATTAACGAAAATTCAGATTTTCGAGATCTCACAGGGCCAGAAGATACTTCTCAGGATCCTTTAGAAGTTCCAAGCTTGAAACCTGCAGAAGTAACGCCTGAAGTGATAGACATTCCTAAACCAGTTGAGTTAACACCACAGCCAAAGAAGCGCGGTCGACCACGGAAGTTGCCAGTTTCAGAAGGAGCAAAGCCTGCTGTAGTTACATTACCAGTGCCTGCTCTTGAAGAACGACCACAACGATCACTTCGATTAATGAGGTGAGCCATTTATTATAATTATTTTCAATTACACTCAGATATTTTATTAGTCACAGCTTAAAAAGCTTTTAATAAGATCCTTCATTACAGCTCATATAAGTCCCACTACTGGGATCGAGCCTCCTTCACAATGTCAGGGAAATTGACATACTATACTGCACAACGGTCAGACATGTTGGTATAGGATTTTCTTTTGAGGTTTCCTTCTCTTGTATAGAAGTTGTCTGCATATTATAATCCCATATTCATCTTTTATGACACCTATGCGCAAGAAAGTATGTAAATTGTATGCTACAATTGACCATCCCCATCTATTCCATCACCACACAGATGAAACAAGATCCTTCAGACCTATATGTATTATGATTTTAATTTATCAATGACAGTTTTAACTAGCAAATTCACAAATGATTACATGTTGCTATTTAGCATTTCTTACAGTAAATACTCTTCTATCTATCTAATATACACATAGAGTTCAGGAATCCAGCACTGGATTTTGCACTTTAGTAAGCACATTAAGCCATTGAGGCAATAATATATTTTTTACTTTGAATCATTTCAGAGACAGACCTACAATAGTTCACAAACCACGTGGGCGAGGTCGAGGACGAGGCGCCCGACGACTGCCGGAATCCTCACTCACTCTCGAGTCAAACCCCTTCACATTAATGGACCTGGAACAAACAGATGTGCGACCCCCTGGTGAAATTGATCCAATGAGTTCGAGAATAAAGCTGCCTAGAATGACGGAAGCTTTGGATAAAATGCCTTCATTATGTATGACGCCCTTGTCGAGTAGGCGGCGAAGTTCTTCAGAGAATTTCTCTACTGGGGACACATCGGACCTGAAAGTCATACTGGATAGTACACCAGGCAATGAATTTCCAAATACACCGGAACTGAGCGGGCCAGTAAGAAGAGGCAGAGGTAGAGGCAGTCGTGGTGGACGAGGCCGTACTCCTCGCGGTCGCGGTCGAGGCAGAGGAGGGGGCCGTGGCGCTATGTATATGAAAGTACGTGTTATTTCTGATCATTCAAATACTTCGAAAATATCATTTTAATTAAGTTACTACTTGTTTACGAAATATCTACGTATTGAAAGTTTAATGCACCTCTTTCGTTTTTTGTAGGAGACAATGGGCATATATGGCCGCGTATGTGGTCCCGCAACCACGACAGTCCAGTTATTTGAAGAAGAGACTTGTATGATGGATGATAACGCCACTCCTACCAAGTGAGTATGGTCTTTCTGTGTTTTTCTATTATTTTTTTTTTCATGTCGGCACACTAACCTCTGTAGAAAGGCAACAACCTTTACAATGGAAAGAAAATTAACATTATAGAAAGTTAATTTGAGATTGGTGAGACAGATTGTTATAAGATTTTATACCAAATTTTTCTTCTCTTCTGATATATCTACTTATGCTCTTTAGCTGTCTTTTATGATATCCACGAAATGAAGGAATGCTCAATTATATTCTTATTCTGCCACTATATGAATATTTTCATATGTAACTATGTAACTAGCTGACCCACTGACTCTTCTATGTGACGCAAACAAACTTCGTCTGCGTCACATAAGGGAGAGAAAGAGAGAGGGTGAGGAAAGATTAGCGAGTGCCGCATAAGCATTTATAATGCGATGCGCACCTCAAGTTCTCAAAAGGAATTTTTTTTTTCGTTTTGGCATCATTTTTTTATGGATGTCCTGCTGCTATCGGTTATAGCGTGCTATATAGCTTATAGCTTTCTTCAATATGTAATTATATCTCAAAGATTTTTCAATTCGAAGATGAGGTTCTGAGATTAGCTCATTCGACTAAATAAAATTATCAGCTTTATTTCATATCTTTAGTTAGAAATAGTATTAAAATTGAATATAACTGTTTATCTATACAAATAAATAAAATTGAAGTGTTTGTTTGTAATATTCACAAGAATATGTTTTTTTCATGCTCACCCGGTTATTCCTAAAATATATATGTCTAAATACCAGTTTAATTTTTGTTTGTCTGTCTGTTGTTCCTGGTAATCTTTGGAGACCGATTTTGATCATATTTTACGACTAGGTAGTTGTCTATATAAGCAGTAATTTGTCTATTTTTCTTCTCAGAAAAATCATATGAAATTTTTGCCCAGAACCACCCGATCATATTGTTAGACGAAGAGAGGGGGTGGGTCATTAGTTAATAATTAATATTTATATAACTGTTTCAGCTGTGCTTAATATTTGGTATACTAGTTCAATCGTCTAACTGCTGGGCTCGAGCCTCATCTGCTCTAAGAGGCAAATTGACCTCCCATACCACGCTGGTCAGATGTATTGCTATAGGGTTTTGAGTTTTTTTCTCTTGAATTAATGTTATCGTCCCTTAGTCGCCTTACGACGCCTATTACACCCACGGACAGGAGAGAAGGGTGGTGAATTGTATTTTTACTCCGTCACCACACAGATAGTTTAATATAGGGTGGTTTCAATATACAGGATGTATCAGGTTATGGGGCAACTGGTCAAACGGGAGTTAAGCAATGGTGGTGGGAATCCATGAAAAAATTTTGAAGGGAAGATATCGATTCGCTAATGAGTTAAGAGACATGTAAAGTTTTCAATTATATCATCGCTTTTTCGTGTAAATCTGATTGAAAACTATAAAGTCAGTGATACTTAATCTGCAACATATTCGTACTTTGTTAAATGTTCATTAGAAATTAAATCAATGATTACGTTCGCATAAGCAAGACAAACTTCGCTTTAAATCAGCTGATCGGGCGATAACCGTTTACGAACCGTCTTTGTACCTACGTACCATTGAAGCGTTAGCGAAATTTATACCTATTAATACTGTCGAAGCTTTACATGCCTACATAATATGTAATATTTAAGGCATAGACTCTTAGACACATATTTTTGAAAACACTAACTTTTATGTTATATTGTTTTTTGTGTAATATACATTCTAATTAGGATCTATGACCGTTAAACTACAACATACTCGAACACTTGTCCCATAACCTGATACACCAAACTGTATAAACCAAACTGTATAAACCAAAGTTGTTGTGTTAAAGAATAGTCTTTGAGTAGGATTAAAAAGTGTCTCTAAATGAATCGTGTAATATTAAACACGGTCAAACCAAGAAAAGATCTTTTCAAAGTTCGTTTGTGTGATAGATGTAATGTAAGCATATCTCTCAGTTCTAGGCCTTCGCATTTACTTGATGACGATTCCCAAAGTTCTGTCAAAAGTTCGACTAATGAGAGTAGCAAAATGAAGAAATCAAAATTCGCCGATTTGTTTGACAGGTATATGATTTTTACATTTTTATTTTTATAATAAGTGAGACAATTTAAATTTCTACCGTTCAATAACACTCCACTGCTCAGATGGTGTGATATAAATAGTAATTTCTCTAGTTGAGTGACCTAGGTTGCCATACATAAGCAATTCTTTGTTGCGAAATTTTATGTTCTCAAAATTCCCGGCGATGCAATCCTTACTCCTTACTAATATTATTAACGTGAAAGTTTGTATGTGAAGATGTTTGTTGTTCTTTCACGCAAAAATTACTGAATGGATTTTGATGAAACTTCACAATGATATAGCTTATATATCAGAATAACACATAGGCTGTAATTTATCCCGATATTCCCACGGGAAGAGCAACTGCGGTTGAAACCGCAAGGCGCTGCTAGTTATTTATAACTTAATAAAGGGTATTTTTAAAAAATATCATTATCTAATTTGTTGTTTTGATTGTAACAAATATCTAAGTTTTATTTAATTTTAAATTTTATTAGGGATATATTATAAAGCTGAGGGATTATGGTTTGCTAAATATTGAATTTCATTTACAGTAACAAAGTTTGGACTGCAGCAGATGTTAAGGAATATACATGGCCACCAACAGAAAAACAAGATGCAGAGCCCACGGTATGCACTATTTGCATTCTTTTAATAAATTTCCACCAATGTATGTTTAAAATATAGACATATTTTTGCAATTATCATCATAGCTCATACACGTCCCATTACTGGGGTCGAGCCTCCCTTTACGACACCCACGGGCGATAGAGGGGGTGGTGAATTGTATTCTTACTCTGTCACCACCAGGAAAATTTACAATCATCATCATGTCCCACTATTCAGGCTCGGGCCTCTTCTATAATGGGAGGAAATTTGACCTACTGTACCAATCTGGTCAAACATGTTGGTATGTATGTGGTTTAATTTGTTCCTTCTCTTGGACAGATGCTATGTGCACATATTCATATCCCTTAGTTGTCTTTTATGACATCCTCAGGCAAGAAGGGAGTGGTGAATTGTATTCTTACTCAATCACCACATGGACAAGGGTGTCTTAAGGTACTTATTTATAACTTATAACACACACACATTGGAAGCTCTCAAAATTTAATTGTAAAAAAACACTAAGTATTTAGAAAGTGTTAAATATTTGACAACAGTTATTTAGGAACATTTACGATTGCAATGGTTATCATACCAATGATTAAAATCTCAATTGTTTGACCAGCGTGGTATAGTAGGTGAATTTCCTTCCGATTGTAAAGGAGGCTCGAGACCAATAATGGCACATATCTCAGCCGAGATGATTTTTTCACTTCTACTAGATATAGCTTAAAGAGGCTATCCCAAGACAAACGAGAAAGGGGTCCATATATTATGATTTACGATTGCGAAATCTTAATTTTTTTTATCGTTTTATTTATTTCTATGAGTGAGAAATGCCTGCCTTATGTAAAGTATAAGATCATAGAAGGTTCCTAGTGATCTTGTTACAAACCTACTGCAGAACTAAATTACTGCTCAGATGGAGTAGTGGTGAGGATATCGACCTGCAGTGCCAGTGTCGTGGGTTCGATTCCCATGCAGGATAATACTTGGTGAGGCGGCGGAGCGCGTGCGCGAGGAGCGTCTCCTCGACGACGCGACCCACCGTAGGCGACTGGGGCGGCGCAGGCGCAAATACCTGCGCCTGATGCCGCCCTAGCCGAGGCCGCGGGTGACTGGACCGGGGAATTAGTCCGTCACCCGCCGAGAGACTGACCGCGTGAGGAAAGACCGATGTCCTCCCCGAGGGGGGGACGTCGGTCGAGGAGAGGGTACTCCTCAGGGGGTATACCGTCGGACCGACCACTGACGACAAGTCACCCTGCTCCGGTGGTCGGTCCAACGACGAAGGCGACGTGTCGCGGGTGGGTTACGGGTGTGCGTGCTTGCGCCCCTCTGTCGCCCTGGACGGAGTGGAGCGAGGAGCACGCCTATCGTAACCCACCCCCAAAAAAATAAAAAATGATAACACTTTGTGCGATATTAAGATATTCCTAAGGCCTAGTCAGTGCCAGTGTCGCGGGTTCCAAACCCCTACCGGACATCACTTTTTGCGATACACAAATTGTTTTCTGATTCTAGATGTAATTTGTGTCCGTTAGTTACATATATTTGTAAAGTCTCAATACAAGGATTATTTCTTTGGTGCAGGGTCTTTAAGAAAAAACTTCTATAATACAAACGATTACATGTATCATCCTATGATCTTCTAATGTTGGTAATAGGTCTATACCTGAGAGTAAATTATGTCACAATCACCATTTAACAAATGGATTAGCGATCGCAGATGGAGTCATATATTCCCTCAATCAGTATTTACGACTTCACATAACCATATTATAATAAATGTGAGCCGTCGCTCGGTACGTCTAACAGATGTGAAACATCGAAATTGTTTTGTACAAGTAATATGCATAAAAGAACATATTACGACAGGAACTGATATGACATAAGGTAAAAATAAAATATTACTATCCTAGAAAATGATGATTTTTATTCAATAAACAGTTATTTTCATTCAAAATAAGAATTAAAAATTCAAAGACATTTCAAATTGTGACAACTCAATTTTTTAAAACAGTGACTTCAGTAATAATATAATACTATATTTAATGCTTCTGACAGTATAACTAATAATTGGTCATAACTATACTTAGTATCATATAACGTGGTGACGCGTCGCTGCAGCATGTGTCGCCACGCCTGCAATCGGCTTTACACATCAAAAATATATACTTTTCACACAATTCTTTTGATAACTTACAGGTAATGATGATACAAGAACAAATAGCAATGTTCTTAGGAGTGAAAAGTTTCAAGCGACGTTATCCTGAACTCAAGAGGCGAACTATAGGCGGTGAGGAGAGAGATTATGTATTGAGCAAAGGCCTTGTGACGGAAGCACTTTGCGATTTAGGTAAATTTATTCATATCTAATTAGGGCCGTCCATTAATCAAGTGATGTATTTTTGGTATTTTATAATACCCTTAACCCTTGTGATATTTCGTGATTTTGCCCAAGCCTCTTGCCCCCTCCTTTCGAGTCGCACGTGATTAATGGACGGCCTCTTAATTTGACTGCACTGAAGATGTACTGACTTAACCAACCTTGTGTATAAAATGTCGTGGGTACGATTGATTCTGGTATCCAAATTTTTTTCATATTCGGCCCAATCCCATCACTAACCTGTTAGCCATGGTGACCATAAATAACACTGTGGTTTGACCCTCAGGTTGTCTCGGAGAATACTTTCAATAGTCTTGGGACCTGCAAGAATTTTGATCACAAAGGAATAAAAGATATTTCCATCACCACACGAGAATTTATGAATTTATCATATAATTCTCATGTGGCGATGGAGTAAGAATATGATTCATCACTCCCTCTCTTGCCCTTGGGTGTCGTAAAAGACGACTAAGGGATACAATATCCATATAAAATCTGTACAAGAGGCGGAAAACTCGAAATTAAACCCGTTTCACCCGCGTGGTATAGTAGGTCAATTTTCCATAATAGGTTGCCGAAATTATATGTCCTCTGCGATGCAAGGTTTTATTATATAAAAGGCGATATAAAAAAAGCAATGACTATTGAACTAATTTATTTAAATTACTTTTAAAGTTTGTTTCCGTGTGGTGACGGAGTAAGAATACAATTCACCACTCCCTTTCTTGCCCGGGCCTGTTGTAAAAGACGACTGAGGAATATAATACGCATATATCATCTATGCAAAACAAGGTAAACTCGAAATAAAACCCTATACCAACCTGTCTGACCAGGTATTAATTGACCACACTAGTCGGACGTGTTGGTATATTGTTTAATTTCAAGTTTCCTTTCTCTTGCATAGATGTTATATGCATATTCAATCCCTTAGTCCTCGTTTACGACACTAACAGACAAGAGAAGGGGTGTTGAATTGTATTCTTACTTCATCGCCACACGGAACGAAAGAAAAGTAGAAATAATAGTAGAAACTATTATAAAGTAATTAAGTAATAATTTTTTGTAATCAGGTATTACAGCAGTGGACGCTAGTGACGTATTAGATATTATGCTGTCGGACTACCCGCACAAATACGAAGAGTTTCGTTCCCACCAGCGTCAACGACAACTTACTGAAGTACTTGATGAAACTGTAGAGGAATCTAAACTTGAAGAGAAAGTCAAAGTGGAAGTCAAGTTGGACAAAAATGTTGAACAAAAGCCTGACCTACCGAAAGTTGACCCTGAGAAAACTAGACAGGTTAGTTAGAAAATTTTTATGATATTAATTTCAGAAGGGTGATTTTTTTAAATTATATTTTTGTAAATTTGAAGAGGTTCGAGTTTATCAATATTAGTTCCTGTGACTTAAATGAGGTCAGGCAATATACAGTGTAAACTCCTTATAACGTCACTCGATTTAACGACAAACTCCATAAAATATCGAAATAACTTGATTTTGGTTGGTTTGTCATATAATCCATACAATGATACACTCTATATAACATCACGTTCACTCGAAATAGCGACGACAATACGGCATTATTTAGCATTGAGCAGTACTATCTTAATTGCCAAAATTAGAACTGCAGCTGTGTACGTTCTTTGCTTTGTTGTTTTGTTATTTTATCTAGCACGTGTTTACCTCAACTGACTTACGAAACATTATAAAAATCTCTTTTGTTTTTTGTGTGATAAACTTGCACATGTTCACTTCGGCCACTGGGCTGTCGTTAGGTTGTTAAACGTTATCTTATAGTTGTTTTTACGTTTGTAAAATTTGCACTATATTAGTAAATAAATATTAGAATAGTAAAATAATATCAAATTGTTTTTCACTCCAATTAACGACAACTCCCTATAACGTCAAAAAATTCACAGTCCCTTTGAGTGTCGTTATATAGAATTTACATTGCATATTTAATTTCGTTAAAAAAAAGAAATATGATTTTTCCATTATACGAGGTGTGGCAGAAAAGTAATGAGACTGGTCTTGTATTCACCAAAGTTTTCATTTTTCTCGAACATCAATGTTATCCCCTTCAAAGTAGTTTCCTTGGGCAGCTACACACTGATGGAGACGTTGTTCCCATCGTTCGTAGCAGCGCTGGAAGTCTTCAACTGATATGGTCTTTAGTAGGTCCGTTACATTCTTTTGGATGTTTTCTAAAGTCCCGAAATGACGTCCTTTGAGGACATTCTTCAGTTTAGGAAAGAGGAAAAAGTCACAGGGACTGAGGTCAGGTGAATAGGGGGGCTGGAGAACCACAAGAATGCCTTTTGAGGTCAAAAATTCTGCTATGGAAAGGGCAGTATGACATGGGGCGTTGTCATGATGGAGCATCCATTTGTCTGCAATGTCTGGTCTCACGCGAATGACCCTTTTCTTGAGCCTTTCAAGGACGTCTTTATAAAAAACTTGGTTCACAGTTTGTCCTGGAGGAACAAATTCTTTATGGATGATTCCCCTTTTGTCAAAAAAACAAATCAGCATTGATTTGATCTTCGATTTGCTCATTCGAGCTTTCTTTGGTCGAGGGGAGTTTGCAGTGTGCCACTCTTCACTTTGCCTCCTGGTCTCAGGATCGTATTCAAAAATCCATGATTCATCTCCTGTGATCTCACGACTAAAGAAATCTTGATCGTTGGCGATTCTGTCAAGAAGATCAAGGCACTTGTTTTTTCGAACATCCTTCTGCTCAATTGTGAGGTTTTTCGGCACCATTTTGGCACAGACCTTTCGCATGTGCAAATGTTCAGTTAAAATTTGATGAACGGTAAATCTGTTTAAATTTAATTGTTCGCTCAACATTCTCAATGTTAAACGACGGTCTGATCTCACTAGAGTGTTCACACATTCAATGTTCTCATCAGTTTTTGAAGTTGAAGGCCTCCCTGAACGATGTTCATCTTCAACGTGTTCTCTGCCTTCCAAAAATGATTTGTGCCAGCGAAAAACTTGAGCTCGGGATAAAGAATGTTTCCCATAGGCAGATTTTAATTTTTCGTACGTTACACTTACCGATTCACCGAGCTTAGCACAAAATTTAATTGCACAACGTTGTTCCAAATTCCGCTGTTCCATTTTGCGTGACGCACAACCAAAAACCAACTTGACTAATAGCAGTCATAAAAATCACGTAGTTAACGGAAAGAGCTGAAACTTGCACAGAGCTATTGGAAGGTACTGACACACGAGGTCAATCAAGGACAAAGGCGCAGCATTGTCAGATCATTTGCAGTGTTGCCAGTCTCATTACTTTTCTGCCACACCTCGTATAATGTATAGAGTGCTATAATAATATTTAACTGTACATATGGCGTAGTGGTTAAAGAGACCTGCCATGTCGAGTGTCGTGGGTTCGAATCGGATGCAGTACAGTTCTTTGTGCGATTCAAAAATTTGATTATATTTAACTTTGTGTGATATGTTCATATCACACAAAGTTAAATATAATCAAATATGTGTGTATCTATGTTCAGAAGTACACTTATAAACAAAAACAATAGTAATGCTCGATGATGCGTCATCAAGCTCACATGCTCTAGGTATTGACTTCTCACGCTACGCTTCATGGGTTTGATTCTCCTGTAGGAGAATTCTTTGTCTGATCTTTCCAAGCGACTGTTTGAAATGTTGATATAATTGTCTAGAAAACATTGCATACCTTAACTATTACCTTTGGTAAAACCCCACGCAGTTAAAACACTTACCTATATTTTTTTTCATAGTCGTAATCGTCCTATTCTTATTCCAATTGGGATATTGAGGGCATATTGGATTTTATTTATACCAAGTAATTATTTGGGATAAAAAGGACTCTATAAATAAAGGCCTCTTTGCCATATAATTCTGTCAGACATCAATACACTTCCTTTATATCCAAGTCATACTTCACGCAAACTATCCACTTTAATTACCTAACAATAATGCATGGCGTATGACATTAAACATCATTGTCTTTCTGCGAAGAAAACTCGTAACCATCACATCCCACATGTGTACAGGTTAAGAAGAAGAAAGGAGAACACTTCATATAGACTGCTAGGACTATGTTTCTTACTGTATTCTGTGTTCTTGAATGAGCTAGCTCGTCCAAAATAGTATTTTTTTTATTGCAAACGGTGGCAAACGACCAAACAGTACACGTGATGGTAAGTGTTACTGCCGTTCATGGACCTTTGCAAGACCGTTGCCTGCCGCGAAGAAAGAAAGGGGAGTGTGAATGCGTGCAATGAGGTTTGGTGGTACTAAACTCATCACTAAAACCCACCATACGCAAACACCCTCAGAAAGTTGGCCATCATACTTTGTCAGGGATACGGCGCTTGATTATTAGCAATTTGCCACCTGGTTTCCTTTGTGAGTGAGGGAGCTGACAGCACAAATCACTTCTCTTTTCTTGTCCTTATTCCATTCCCTCAAATTCGCTTATTTGTGTTGCTGGTCCATGAACAAATGAGTGGCAGTTACTAGTTACCATCGGGTCAGCTGTTTCTTCGCCTGCCACCAAACGCCAAATCTAGACAGCAGTTTCGTAAAGGTATATGATAGAAGTGAAACTTTGTATTATAACGAGTGGTTTTATTTTTTCATCAATCTTCTTTGAATAACATAGATTGTGTGTGAAGGATAAACCTTCTATTATTTATAAAAAAAAAAAACGAATGTTTGTGATCCGACACGCGAGGGCGAGCGACCCACTGCTCCCATTCTACTCTACATAGTGTTTGTGCTCACAACTATTTGTCACAAAAAATAATGCGCTCAGAGCTTAAAAGTGCAAATAAAAAGCTTCAGTAATTGACAAAAAAAACGACTTCAACTGTTTTCTCATGGATGCCATTGTCAGAACTGTACCAAATTGAAATGGGAAGCACCAGCATTCAAATAAAAAATAATCATCAAAATCGGTTCAACCAGCCGAAAGTTTTGAGGTATCAGACGTATTTTTTTTTTTGCGAAAGAAAATCGTCTTCAAATAAATTTTTAGATTTTTGTTGATTTTTCAAAAACCGCTTGTCCGATTTCGATGAAATTTTCATGGGACCGTTTGGGAAGTATACCCTTTCTAACAAAAAAAATAATTTTTCAATTCGGTTGGCAAGTAACGGAGTTATGCGCGAACAAACATAAAAAAATACAAACATCCGAATTGAGAACCTCCTCCTTTTTTAGAAGTCGGTTAAAAATACATTCGAATTGAGAACCTCCTCCTTTTTTACAAGTTGGTTAAAAATACATTCGAATTGAGAATCTTCTAAAGTCGGTTAAAAAAATGGTGATTTGTCGTGTGCAGGATATGGCGGCGGCTGCAATAGCGTCGGCGAGTGAGTGGAACGCTCGAGCTAACGCTGCCCGTCGAGGTGCCTGCGCTGATCTGCAGTCGTTCACAGTACTGCGACCGCGGGCTCCGCCTGTCGCACCTGCGCGTCCACACCTTCGACCACCAGCAGGGTTCTACCCACATGCGTTACTACCTGGACAGTACCAACACTCATACAGGCTCTACACGCCTGAACAGCTCAGGTACATTACACTTTAATAAGGAGTTTTATATACTGAAGGTTCTTTGAAGAAATAAGAAAACGATTTATTATTAATTTATTAGTTAGAACGCTCGATATGTGGATGATCTCGATTATCATTGGTTTGTCTGCAAATATATAAAACGTTATTAACTTCTCAAAAGATCACTTATTCATAAAAAAATATATTTCTTAATTTGTAAAATATTTTGCAGATGAGCTTAGAGTTAAGAAAATCACACAATCTTTAAAAAAATATGTATTAAAATACATTCCTATAGGACTACCGTGCTCTTTGGATCAAATTGTATTTCTAAACTGTCAAGGGACTTGTTCAAACAGAATTAATCTGTAATCTATTCACTGGTTTACGATGAAAAGACAACTAAGAGATGTACGTAGACGACGTCACTGCGAGAGAAGGAAAACTCGAAATACAACCTTATAGCCAACCGTCTTACTAGTGTGCTGTAATTGCCCAACTTTCTTCTTATGCGAGGGAAGCCCGCGACCTGTAAATATTTATGTATTAGGACCTCGCGGGCTGAGCATGTTCTTCGTTGAGCATCCGTGTAATCATTTGCCTCGTCCAGTAAATGACGGGGGCGTCAGATCGCGGCAATTTTTGAAGGGGTATAGTTAGCCGCTCCAACCACTAGGGGATTGGGGTGTGTCATGGCAGATGATAAATTCATAACATTTTACAACTGTTAATATGCGAACGTTGAGAGTTACGCATAAATATAAGAGTGTCGAACCTGAAGTCCTGGATTGGATTCCTAGGTCAGGTATGAATTGTTGTTAGATTTTTTGTCAATTTTGTCAGTTTGATTTTTATGAATCATTAATTTTTCGCAACTTCAGCAACAGGTAGCGTCAAAAGGAAAACGTGTAACCTGTTGCAACAACAAACTAGACATCAACAATCTATACTTTACTGTATAAATAAACCCTTTATTTGGTTGAAGGGACTGTTTTGAGGCAGTCCTGGTTCTAATTGAATTTTTTTTTAGTGTTGGATAGGCTCATTTATCGAGGAAGGCTATATAAGCTAAATAACATAATGTTACGACTAATAGGGGAAGAGCATTAATTAAAAGTAATTATAAAGTGGCGAAGATATATATCTTTCGAGAGCGTTTGCTGTGGATGCTGTGCATTATTATATTTGCCTAGGATTATCTTTATTTTATGTGACGCAAATGAAACGGGTTTGTAAGTAAAAAATAAAATAGCAATTTTCCGTGTGGTGACGGAGTAAGAATACAATTCATCACCCCTCTCTTATCCTTGAGTGTCGTAAAAGACGACTAAGATATATATTACACATATGACATCTATACAAATGAAGAATAACTCGAAACAAAACCCTATATCAACCTGTCTGACCAGCATGGTATAGTAAGGTAAATTTCCCTCTATTGTGGAGGACGTTTGAGGCTAGCAGTGAGACTTATATGAGCTGAGATGATGAAAGGTAGAACACGGGATGATGAATTGATGTAGGATAAGGAGGATAATGAGTTACAATAATTTATTTTTATAGGTACTTCCCATTGAACACTGTTTTGGGTGCGCCACCTGCGCCACCATCCGTGACGGAGTCGAGTTCAGATTCAGAACCGGATTGGGGATCACGCTGTTCGTCTTCGGACGACTCGGATGTAGTCACGCATCCTTCGGCTAAGGTAGGCGTTAAAAACAACAGTTTATACCATAGTCATGGGGAAATTTTCTAAATTTCATCAGTGAAATAAAAACAATTAAATGCTTCTAGAATGTGTGATGAGATAGGATGAAATTAATGCTGTGAGGAAAGTTTTTCGTTCAAATGCCAAAGGGCTTTACGAAGAAGTGTAGATCGAGGAAAAAATTCTGTACCTCGTGAAACGTGACGTAGGTAGGAAAGGAATGATAACATATATCTGGTGTAATTGTGCAGAAAGAGTTGAGAGGAGGATATTTTTTGTGTCCTATTTTACTTCTTTTTTTGCATGTGGTGACGAGAGTAATAATATAATTTATCAACCGTTTTTCTTGCCCTTAGGTTTCGTAAAAGACGATTAAGGTATATGATATAGAAGGACAATATATGCAAGAGAAGGAAAATTCGAATGAAACCTTATACTTTGTTGTTGTTGTGTTGTTTCTCAACCGATCCGCCGGGCCCGGCTGATTGTGTTAGCGATGAAACCTTAAAATATTTTATGAAAATTCTCTATATATGAATGGAAAAAGAATATGATTCATGGTTAATATTTATTTCAAACTGGCTTATAAACAGTTATCAATAATCAGTCTCACTCAAGTCCCAAAATCACACTTAATACAGAATTGATTACTTTTACTTATGGAGGGCAAAGTAACATTAGTATTAGTAATTATTCATTTTTATAAGTTTAAACAAGCAAGTCTTTCTCTTTACTGCTTATAGTGTCTATTTGAAAACATATAGTATTAAAATAAGAAACTAATAATGCAGCTTAAAGTACTAAACGTGTATTTTTTAGTCTGAAAGAATGATCTTAAAAAACAAATTGTATTGATAGTTTTATCACCTAACCTGGTTCGCAGCTTACTGTAGATAAACCCTGTCACCGAAAAAGCGAGTTGGCGCTCCCGCGCCGCGGTTTACTTACCGGGCCTGGTGACCGGGCCCGGTTTGCAATCTCTAGATCCGTCTGATCACCGTTAGTATACGGATATGTAAACCAATTTCTCTTTTCCCCATAGTAAGCCAATTAAAATAAATTTTTAGAATGTAACATAACCGTTAACCACAACATATAAAATACTTCGTTTTCATTACAGCGCAAGAAATTATCGAAGGTGAAACGTGTGAGTCAAGTAGAAGCCACGACAAGTAGCGTCAAAGAGGAACCCCGAGACGAAGTGGTAGACACATGTCGCGTATGCAAACTGCGACTTGAAGCCAATCGCAAGTATACGCACGAGCGTTTCCTCGTCTGTGCCAACTGCAACGCCAAATGTGAGTTTATACATTTTTCAGGCCATTTGAATATAACTTAAACAAGGACCTTTATTACAATATGAAAGAAATTGCTTTACACCAGACCAAGGGTACACCGCTGCTACTTTCTGCTCATCATTATTATCATCCTTTTTTGGGCCGACTACTGGGAGGGAGTCTTTGACGTCCGTGGCCGGCCCGTTGGGTTAGGTTAGGGTTATCGGGTATGGGGTATCATCTCTACCCGAGGGCGTGTCGCATTTCCCTGTTGTCAACTTTATAAAAAATACTGTAATATAATTGTTGCTATGTGACAATAAATGCTATTCTATTTTATCGTATTATATGAAGCGAAATTGGTCTTAGCGTGGTACATAGTACATACTAAGCTAAGTCGTCTGGTTTATTGTAGGCTCTTAGTTCTACTTCAACATTTCTATTTGCCATATCTCTACCTGTTAAAACCGTTTATATTTTAGTAATAGCTTAAAGTCACTGTGTGATAAATTCACATAATTATGTACCACTAAGGTCACGCCTCGGGGATTATTTTTTGTATTTTCATTTTGTTAACTTTTATGTTGTATTCTTATGCAAGAAATCGCCGTGCGTGGTCACGTGGTGGCGTTAGTTTCGTATTCGAACTTATACACACGGGAAAAGGAGTTTTAATATATTGTATTTATAGTCCATACTTTACGCGAGGTGATGGTGTATGAATACAATTCACCACCCCCCTCCCATACCCGTGGGTGTGGTAAAGGACGACTAAGGGATATATGTATTACTCATATAACATCTACACAAGAGAAGGAAAACTCGAAATAAAACCCTATACCAATCTGTCTGACCAGCACGGCATAGTAAGGTCAATAAGGGCCTCCTTTTGTGGAGAAGGCTGAGGTACATATTGCTATGAAATTATAAATTTGATTTATACTTCATTACAATGTTCGCTTAATAATCCCAATTTGATATGAAATCAAACTATTTTTATCGATTTGATTGCTTTTGTATTTGAAGGTCACGAAAGGATCACTATTGCTGAAAGTGTTAATCAAATACAAACGCGTTAGAAATTCATAAATATAATTTTATAGCTCATAGATAGATATGTAACAATAATTTCTTTTTATGTGTAGTACCCGCGTGAATATCAGATATCAATACTAATTTGAAATAATGATTACCTGAAAGATTAATTCTTTAATTAAAATTTGAATGTTTATTGCATTAGGTCTTATTTCTTCTTCTATCTCGCGCTTTTCCCCCTCTCGCTCCCCCCACCCCCTTCTCCGTCTCTATAAAGCAAGGATACACGGCATTCATTATTTTCATTTGACTGAGACGTCAAATGTTTTCAAAATATTCCAATATAGTCTATGTACGTGATAGTTTTTTTTATTGCAAATTATGGCAAACGAGTAAACAGTACACCTGATGGTAAGTGTTGTTACCGTTCATGGACCTTTACCGCAAGCCGCTGCCTACCCTGAAGAAAGTGAAGGGAGTGTGAATGCGTGCAATGAGGTTAGGTGGAACTAAAGGCATCATCGAAACCCACCTCACCCAAACATACACAGAATGTTGGGCTTCCGGCTCTCTCGCTCACCGAACGAAGCGCAGTAACAAATTGTTATCACTCAGACGTCGATTTTCTTTGAGAATATGGTACTACCCCGGACGGACTGGCCCGCGGCTGTAGACAGACAACTGTCAACAGTGTGGTCCTACCACTGTAGAATAGTCCTTTCTTCATATTACAAATGATGACTGAGAAATATATCTGGACAGAATTTTTTTTTATAATTCAGACGTGGTCCATAAATCAATAAAGTGGTTATAACCAAACTCAAAGTCGCTCAACATGCTATGGAGCGGGTTATGCTTGGAATTTCTCATCGAGGTAGAATCCGTAATAGGCACATTTTTAGAAGAACGGGTGTAACCCACATAGCACGAACAATTATTACGCTAAACTGTAGCGTGTTTTGCCTAACGAATTTTTGTATTTTCAGTGTTTGTAACATATTGTGGTGTTGGTCATGCTCACATAAGGATCTACTTGCGGTAGCTGCGTGGAGCGGGTCTCTCCCTTCCCTCCATAGTGGTTGAGGGGAGTGATGGCTGCTCTAGTAGTTAACTCGTGATCGGGTGCCGCTTGTGGGATCTGGTCCAGCCATAATCGTTTAAATTATATTAAGTGTCTTGCGGTTCGAAGGGCATCACACTGGAGCTTGTTCTTACAAAACATGTACACAATTGTATAACTAGTAAGAAGAAAAAAAAATTAAAAATAATGACAAGCCCGCTGAGTTTCTTGCCGGATCTTCTCAGTAGCGGTCGCGTTCCGATCCGGTGGTAGTATATTTTTTTTGGAAATTGTAAACCTGACAATATGTAAGTGCCCTCTCAGGGTTTATGCATAATAAAATAATTTGAATTTGAAAAAGTGGCAATGAGCGGGTCTCATCGTTCGACGAACCAGCAACTGCTGGGGAAGAAAGGTTCTTGATTGGCGACAACGAATCAGACGACGCAATGTTCCTACATCGCAGCGCTCACCTTTACAGTGAAGTGTTTCTGCTAAAAACACCATAATTAACAAGGATCTTGTCATCCCATTTATAGTATACCACTAGCAACCCGCCCTCGCTTCGGTTTCAGTTGTCTTTCCTGCGTAGTTCCCGTGCGAATACCGGGATAATATATAGCCTAGTTTACTCCCTGATACTATAGCTTTCCATTGGTGAAAGAATTTTTGAAATCGGTCCAGCCGTTTTGAAGATTACCCGGAACAAACAGACAGACAAAAATTTTTTAATTGCTATTTTAGGCATAGGTGTCGTGCAAATAACCGTGTGAGCATGAAAAAAGCCTATTATTTTGACATTACAAACAGACACTCCAATTTTATTTATTGGTATAGATTTGAGCACGCGAACCCTTTACAAGGGCAGCGTAATTTGCCTATTACACCACGATGGTTACACGTGTTCGTGTAAGGTTATTTCAAGTGCTCTCTGGTCGGGATGTTATTTACACAATTCTTAAGTATGTTACAATCGCGGGCAACGAAGGACTGATGAATTGTTCCATTTTCTACATCTGCTCAGACCATATACATCCCCGTGTTGGGAACGAATGCCTTCTCTGGATGAGGGAAGTGAGTCCACATCCATACGTTGTTTGGCCCACAGTTTTATTTTGAGTTTTACTGATCTGGCAGTGATGGGCTGCACATCGCTTAGTCAGTATTTTGGACATTCGCAGCAAAGGAGGGGAGATGAATGTGATTTCATACGTCATCAGAATCATTACCTTAGCTTCTATATGTCTCATTGCTAGGTTCGCCGGTGTTGGTATAGGGTTTTGTTTTGAGTTTTCTTTTTCTTGTATAGATATTATATATTTTAGTCTTCTTTTACGATACCTGCGGGTAAGATAGCAGGCGATGAATTATATTTTTACTCCGTCACCACACACACACACACACACTTAGATGCAAATAAAAAAGTAAAGACGGACCCTATTACTAAGACTTCACTGTCTGTCCCTCACCAGGCTGTATCTCAAGAACAGCGACAGCTAGACAGTTGAAAGTTTTACAAACTATGTATTTCTGTTGCCGTTATAACAACAAATACTAAAAACAAAACAAAATAAATATTTAAGGGGGGTTCCCATACAACAAACGCGATTTTTTTTGCCCTTTTTATAAATAATGGGTACGGAACCCTTCGTGCGCGACTCCGATTCGCACTTAGCCGGTTTTTTATATACATATTACAACATTACATGAAAAT
The DNA here is from genome assembly GCA_032191425.1 of Lymantria dispar. Taxonomy (NCBI): domain Eukaryota; kingdom Metazoa; phylum Arthropoda; class Insecta; order Lepidoptera; family Erebidae; genus Lymantria; species Lymantria dispar. The sequence continues at coordinate 11,849,658 of CM063454.1, read as the reverse complement.
TTGAAAGGGTTAACATAAAAATGATTTATTATTTTCAGTACATCCTGGGTGTGTGGAATTAAATGCTGATACAATACGTAAGTGTCGAGAGTACCCGTGGCAGTGTGCTGAATGCAAGACTTGCTGTTCCTGCCGACAGCCTGCCGACGACGATAAGATGTTATTCTGCGATCTTTGCGATCGAGGATTCCATATTTACTGCGTGGGATTGGAGACCGTACCTAGTGGTATGTTATATTTATAAATTTTATTTAGTACAATCAATAGACGCTGTTCTCCAAAAAAATAATTAATAAAAAACACTTGAAATCGATGGCAGCGCCACCTATCGGTTACTAATACATTGTTTTAGTGGTTTAAAACCATCTTCGTCTTTCGAATGAATCCAGTTTGCGACGCATGCGTCGAATGATTTAAAGCTTATAACAGACATATCTAGAAACATTTTTGTTTTATATATAAAAGCAGGTTGCTGCAGTTTCACCCATGTAATTCCCGTTCCCGTAGAAGTATGGAGATAGAATATAAAAGCTTGTTACTCGCTGATAATTTAGCTTTCTATTGGTGTAAGAATTTTTTAAATCGGTATATTAGTGTAGGCCTGAAAGCGTTCCCATTAATGTTAAGCTGTTGGGATAGCCCAACAGCTTAACATTAATGAGATTTATTGTGATCCGAGAAGCCGTCATGACAATAGTGACGGTGAAGAACGTTTAACAGCCGCAGTTGCACGATTTGAAAATATTTAAAACTGCTCTGCTCCTATTTATGGCAGTATTATGTATTATAGCTATGTAATAGGAGGCGAGCTTCTTCGGGCGCAATACCTCAGGCTTTACTACGAAAGTCGAAATTGAGCGTTACGGATTCAAATTTCCAAGTCATCATTTGAAAACCTATCATTATCATCGTCATCCAGCTCTATTCCCGATTACTTAGGGTCAACGGATTCCATCAATACCTTCTTTGATCTACCCTTACCACTAAAGCCTTCGACTACTTAAAAATTGCCTCACAACATTACTTTCATCCTGTCTCTTATAAGTTTATTTCTTATTTTATCTATTCTTGTCGTGCCGCATATAATCTCAAGATTCCTATCACTGCAGTCTCATCATTGGTCTTGCCTTTCTTTTCGGATTCGTAGTTAATTCGTACGAATGGATGCCATACATTAACATGTTGAATTGTAAAGGAAAGATCGATCAAGAATCCAAAGTGCTGTTGCTAAAAAAGTGAATGATCTATAAGCGAAATCTTTCTATTTCGCGTTACTATTAAGAATAGTTAGAGCAGTATTAGAACTTGGAGACTAACGGGTTGGCAATAAATCGACAAAGCAGTCAGGAATTAAACGGTGTGATTAAATATTGCAGGTCGGTGGCATTGCGTGGAGTGCGCTATTTGTAAGTCGTGCGGCGCACGGTCGCCGAGCGGTAATGAAGCTGGCGCGAGCACGAGTGTTGGTCCGGGCTCGGGCGGCGGTGTCGGCCCGGGCTCGAGTGCGGCCGCGCCACCAGCCGACTGGCACCATCAGACAAAACGTGGCCCCGGTGGGCACAAGGTGTATTCGCATTCGCTGTGCACGCCATGCGCCAGGTCAGTACCGATACAATAACTTATACCAAGCCACTCCGTATTACACCCGTGCCCTGCGCTACGTAATAGCATCATCAAATATTTGTTTAGTAAAACCCCGATTAAATGTATGCGTTACAGATTTCAGAAGCCCAACTTAGAATTATGTTCTCTTTAATTTTTTTCGCAGACATTTTGAAGGCAACCAACATTTTTTTCATCAAATGTATCTACTATATTATGTAATTATTATTGAACAGATAAAATCTGTTCTATTTCTAATATCACAAAAAAAGAAATGTTGGTTATTAGCCAGTTTTATTTATAAATTTACTGCCCTACATATTTAATATGTTTATTAGGCACGGGTGTATTGGGCGTGATCAATATGATTATCATCTATGATTTATCCCTTACTCCAATTTTCTTACATTTAGATACATTCAATTATATTACAAATATATTTACGTTTGATAAAGATATTGCCTACTGAGTGAAATACGAGCTCTCTTAAATGATTTTAACTATTGTAAATACTGGTATATTTCATACAGAAAGCATTCTGAAATAAGTAGCCAAAAAAACAATTTTAAAAGATATTGTTATTAAATAATTACTGTTATATCGACAGTCCATGGTCTGTTTGAAGGCTTTGTGGAATAGGTGTCTTATATTTTGTAGACTAATAATATCATGTTTAATTTCATTATTGCAAATCATATTGTAATAGGAATATCAATCACGATTCCTCGCATCACAATTACAAATGTTGCAGATATATGTAAAAATCGACTTTGGATCCTTATTCCGAGCGATGAGCTTTGAATTTATATGCAGAGTTTAAATCACAAACATTAAAATTATTTCCATATTATTTTTCAAGTAATATCAAGAGGTGCCCGTACAAAACCTGAACGCAATTTCACAAATCAAGATGAGTGTTCGGCGACAAACAAAAAGTAACCAAATACAAAGTCATTGGACAGTTGTATATGTGTTCATTATATGTTAAATGGTCTTGGTAGTTCATGTGTACTGACCGCTGACGTCATTTCATGCGTGTTTGTTTTGTACTAACACAGTTCATGCGCGTTGTCTCGACGTCCGCATCACCTTGTCGACATCGCTTTGTCTCTATCTCGTAGCATTTTGGTCCCCCGCAGTATGTTTCAATTTTTTTGTCCCAAAACGCAGCGTTCTTATACAGCGCACATCCCCGTATTATAATAAGTTGCATGCCATACCCTAATAGTTATATAAGTTTATTATTTATGCATATTTGAAGAATGTTTGTTGATTGTTTATAATATATTAATTAATTTATTTTTAACTTTGTATATTTAATGTATAAAATGTAATCATTTGCAAGCAAACAGTCTTCACGGAGAGAACAGCAAAGTGGATTTATGCAAAGCACCATCGTTTGGTTTATGGGATTCACATGCTAAGGCACATGCAAGCGTAAACTTTAAAAGCCGAGCTTGATTTTGATTGTAAAAAATAAAAATGGCCAACTTTACTGTTCCTCATATTTTTATCGATAACTATTGTTTATACATACTTTCATTTAATAATTGATGCAATACAGTAGGTAGTTATAACTTTTCCTATCTGTATATTTGTTTTTTATTTTTGGGTTGTACTGCGTCAATTAGGTTCGTTCATCAGTGACAATGGGTGTCGACATCGCATCAGCCATCTGCAGTTCGCTGCAACTAACTCACATACATATTGTCATACTGTTTAACTAACACGGGCGTAGTTACCATCTGACTCCTCCCAGTGCGTAAAACTAACTTGACTTTTATGTTCGTTATTTGCCTTCGAATCGTTGCATTATGCGCTTTATATAATAATAATAATATCGGTCAAATTTGCTTGAAAAATTAAATACTAAAACTGCAATTGTTAGAATTCACGTAACTTTGCCTATTCCTGACGTTAAAATAAGTAAGTTGAACGGATTGTTACGAAATTTTATAATTTATTGAGATATTAAAGTCTAGTTTTTTATAAAATCAAAAATATAGTTAATTAATTATTATTAAAATTATCTCGCAATAAATATATGAGGTTAGCTGTTAACACAACAATATTTATCACATTCTTATGGTATTACATATACATATAAATTTCTTGCTTCTTTTTTGCGTTTTTGTTTTATTATAATTTAGCATATTTTTGGAATCGGCCTTCAAACGTCTATTGCAAATCTGTTTCATCTACCTTTTGTAAATCATTGAAATAATTTGTTTTTTGTTTGATTAAAATGCCATACCACATTTGAAAAATTTTACACTATCGTGTTGGAACAGGCGATATTGGTGTGTTATGTAAAATATTTGTCACTTTTACGATTGCAGTAATACCCCGGATTTACGCGATAGGTGGGACCGTGCGATAATCGCATAAATCGGGATTTAATTTTGCTTATATTAAATGTACAAAAATGTTTATTTGGATCTAGTTTCAAGAACCAAATAATTTTAAAGTATATGATCAAAATGTTAGATAAAATATAAATAAAATTTTATGAATAAGAAAGCAAACCTAAGGCCTGAGTGCTCAAAGAGAAAACAGCGTATCATTCGATTCGAGTAAAATGGGATAGCGTAAGCCTGAGTATTACTAAATTTACAAATGCCACAACATAAATTGAATTAAAGCAGCAATTTTATATATTTTACATGTAAACTGCATTGCAGTTACATGTAAAATATATAAAATAGGACACACAGAATGTGTGTATAACGTGTCGATTAAAATATTTAAATGTGATAAGGATATTATCTGAAAAATCACTTATCCTTGAGACCTCATTCTCAACATAGCATCAGCTAAATGGGGAACTCATAGCTCTCTTTATTGTGGTAACATTCGCTTTTTTTCTTGTTTGTAATATATTATTTTATTAAAATATTTTAAAAATCAGTCTAATATTCTAAACGGCAAAGATTGGGTTAGCTATTCTAACTAAAACGCCTCAATGGTTTTGAGTAAAATTTGACTAAGAGATGTTTGTAATAATTACTAATAATCTATCGGACAATACTATTAATTCCTTATTTATTTCATTATAGTCATATTTAGAAAGTAATTTATTAAATGCTAATACGTTATATTGGTACAATATGGAAGACAAACAACGAACATGAGAGGTATGAATGAAGCGAGACCGTCCACACCGCTGGGTTTCGGTGTTGATACTAATGGCGTGTTTCTGTGTTCCGGTGGTTGTGCGCTACGGTCCGTATGTGTGTGTGCGTACATAGGGCGTATCGCATCGGTCGCTACTGCCCGCTCTGCGAGCGCTCCTTCATCGGCCCGAAGGGGACCATGCAGCTCGTCATATGTAAGCTCTGCGATAGGCAACTGCATCAAGGTACGTCCATACCACCCACACGTAGAACGCAACGCTTGTTAAAGACTCGCCGGGCCAAATATAATATATTCAATATTCAAGGGATAATATATAAACGTAGTTTACACATAATTTACTCGTTTAGTTTTAAACTATTTTCAAGTAAATTATCAATCGATTTCTCCCAATCAAATAAAACGTCGATGTTTCAAGTTCGTATTATTTTCTTTGTTTTACAAGTCATAATTCTTGGATGCATGAATTATAATAGGTGTCTTGTAGTCTCTAGTAATACCGGTTTAAGACCAAACCCAAAATTTCAACCTCTGTATATATGCCATTTTCAATAAATCCGTCCTACCGATCTCTAAAGATGAAATAATCTAAATATTTTGTTTTTACCTATTCTTTAAAATCCAGTTGATTGATAGAATATTGTATTAGTTGACTATCCATCATCGCTTAAAGATAGATAAGCAAAGGTTCTTGATTATCGAATGCAAACTTTATTATAACTATTTATACGCCAGACGTACGCCAATTTAATTTATAGTCAGATATGCTAAATGTAATGGTCCCGAAATAAATATCATTTATTATCTAAAATTGCAAAATTCAACGAATATGTATTTCGAAAATCGTTTCGTTAAAATTGTAAATTACTGTGAAACTACGTTTAAAATTTGTTGAAACTATTATCTAAATTTATCCCTCTTTATAATTTTTTTTTGTAATTCGCTTAAAATATTATCGAAGGTAGATTAATTCCTTAAAGTATACTATTATTTTGTTTGGCCCAGTGTTGTCCTGAAAACGAGGATACATTTTTTATTTCAGTTATCCGGAAACCGCTTGTAGAAACGCATGCCGTTTTAGTTCGGGAATGCGCTTTGCATGCTCTGTATATTTTATATAAGGAATGTACTCTCAACAGCCTTCCATCTTCATTATATCATAATACATTTAACCGTTTCTCATATATCTATATGTATATATATGCTTTTCTCCATATACATCGCTACATCCTATAAAAGTCCAATAGTGCTACCTGTTATGATTGCATTCAATGAAAAACAAAATGTTCTTGTTAAACCACAAAGATAAATAGTGCCGTCGTTATCCATACATATTTGATAATTATATACAAACAGCTTTAGTTTTGTTAGATGTGTTTAGATGAAAACGTATAGGTGAAACGCATGATGTATTATACACAGTAAGCAATGATCTGCCTCAATAGATATAATAGTTGAAGATATTGTGGGTCGCAATATAATTAAGGTTGACGAAATTTGACGGTTTGTGTGTGCCATGCATTTTCGTGCATTAGGTGTAGGTAGAGGACTCGACCGAGTCCCAGACGGCATGGGGCGAAAGGTAATATAATATAGCTTAGGTATGTATGAAATCGTCGACGTGTGTGAATTAAAAACTTCGATTTCGTATTCACAAAAAAAAATCGCAATTGATCTTAGTGCAATGTTTTTTTTTGCATCTGCTCGAGCGTTAATGGCGATTAGTGCCATCTATTTGTATGGCATTGTATGAATTAACTGTGCGATACATACAATTCCATACAAATTGGAGTTAACTTTGACTTGTCCAATTAGATTGAAAACTCTTGCTATGGTCGTTGCCTGCCATTTTGGGCAGCGATATCGCGAGATATCGACACTGCGACGTTTTTGGACAAGCAAACTGTTAAATTTCGGCAGGTTTTTTTTTCAAAGGTACTTTTTATCTAAAACAACATTGAAAGGTTATGATTTTTTTATAATTACGAAATTCGAGTTTTTAATTTTCCAACTATACTGACGAAATACACTTACGTAAATAAGATATAGTCTTTAGTGATCTTTTGTTGACGCTGTTCGCCTATGATAAGGTCTCGCAAACATGTTATAATTAAATGTGGTATTATGTAGACAATACCTGGTGTTGTTTTTCTGTGTTTGTAAACCTACCAATATGACTGAATAGGAAATACCTATTAGATTTCCCTTGTATATCTTCGACTTAAATTAAGCAACAAACATGGATCACGTTCCCCAGATAAGAATTTGTAATGAACCAAAAAAGAAAATCATACGTGAATATTTACAAAATATGGTATACAGAATTTTGATTGAAAATCGGAGCCTTCATGAACTGTATTTGTATAACTTTAATTCTAATAAAGTTATTGTATTCTAAGATAAGTTTGTACGTAAATGGTGTTCAATAAGTCATGTTCTTGTCTGTTCCATACAATAGAGACATAATATTTTGGTCTAGAAGGATATCTCGAATAGTACTTAGTAATAAAGGAATCGGTTAAGTCTCGTTCCATCCATTCATTACTTGGATTCAGACATTAACAATTAAGTTGGCATCCGTAGTTGGATGTTAATATTTCCTAGAAGACTTGTTATAACCTACAAGTCATCATCATCCTGTCCCAATTACTTGCAGTCGACTCAATACGTACTCTTAATTCATGTGCAAAAGTTTTAACAATAGTTTAATGACCAGCCGCCTGTCTGACGTCGACCCTTTTTGGGCATATAATTGTTGACCTGACTTAGTTGTCTGTTACGACACCCACGAATAATGTAAGAGTTGGATAGTATTCACAGCCGCTACCACAGAGTTTACACCCTACGGCTACAATTTGTATGTAATATTACGAAATAGTCTTAAGAAAACTACGTAACCAAATTGTAAAAGAACATCACGAATATTATATTCAAACGATGTATAAATTTGACAATATGTAAGTGCTCTCAAGGGGCCTATGCAGAATAAATAATTTGATTTGAAGTAAAGCAATACATGGTTTCCATCGTGAGACCATGCCAATGAAGATTTTTTTGAAAAACTTCAGATAGCACTTATATTTTATATATCATTACATCTGAAATTATTTATTGGAAACACTGTCTAAGGCGAACAGCGTACTCGTCGTGTGAATTGTGATGCATAATGCACATACCTATACTCATATAATCTCACTCCGTCTCTAGCAACGCAAAAGAAACAGGACTTTTAGAACCCGCCGATTATTTACTTTGTTGTTGAGTTAAAATTATAGTGCTGCATTAAAGGTGATTGGGCTTGCATGTAATTCCTCTTAATCTTAGTTATTTGAATAATTGAAATTAACCAAAATTCAAAATTTTATGATTATAAATTGGCACAAACATTTTAACAAAATAATTAGAAATATACTAATACGATCATGTGCGAGAGAAAATAGTTCTCGCAAATTCGAATATTGCAAGCCCTATTGCTTGCTTCATTTCGTCAAAAATAAGCGAATAATAATTTCAATTAGTTGTAATTAATGATTTAATAATATAAAGGTAAAATGTTTTCTTATTTCGAGAAAAACATACGATTTCCTTGAAGACCAGACGTTTATTTTACAATAATCACTCAGTTTATCGACATTCACTGCTGGGTGTAGGCCCTCACATGTTTCGCCACAAAGTGCGGTCCTGTCTCCTGCGTCCAGCTACTTTCACCAGGTCGGTCCACCTAGTTTCGTCCTACGCTGCACCGTTCGTGCTGAACGCCGTTCGTTCTGTCCGAGGTGACGAAAGAAGGGTGCGCGACCCCATAACTCGCCGTATTCCCTTCCTTTCACCCTTGGACCGGCCACTGGTACCGAGTTTCTTGACGGCCGTGGCCAGCCTGACGGGAAATGGTCAGCCCAACGGGACGTCAGGTACACCTCTTGGGCAAGAGGTGTTATACACAGAAGAAACTGCTTGCTGCGGTGTATCCTCAAGGCTTCCACACATCATCGTTCTTCTTTAAGTTATTGAGAATTTGGACTTGTCTGGTGATTATCTTTATTGAACCTTTCAGATCAATACCGTTCTTCTATGAGCTCAGCAGTAATTTGTTAAACAATATTGTATATTTAACTGGTTTACTATTTTTAGGATTATATTTAGGGTGGATACATCCCCAAGCGATGACGCAAGACTTCTCTATAGTGTGTTAAACCCGTTCTTTGCATTGTATAAGTACATCACGTTTATTTTTTTGTTTTTTTTCCCTTAATTTTGCCCTTAGTCATTTTTGTCTTTCAGAAAATTATATTCGTCAAACTAATGCACCAACAATATTCTTTTGATTACTGTTATTAATAACTTGTGTTGTTATTGATATGTTTAGATGATATGCAGAATCTTGTCATCTATTTTAAGAATTTTTTTATTGTTGCATTGACACTCTACTTAAGATTGAAACTTGTGTCAAAATGTCATCATTTTTAATATGATAGTGTCCAATTTTATAGGCGACATTTTGGAATTCTGTTATAAGTTTATTTCAGTATTGAAATTTTTAATCTTTAGTTATAACCTATTAGGAAAAAATGTTGACTTTCGAGACGGACTGAACGTTACCGTATACCGTCGCGCCGAATTATTGACAGATACTATTTTACCTTTAAAATCAATTTGTTAGAAACTATTTTCTATATAATTATAATAATGTATGTAAATACTCAATGAAATAATATGAAATATTATTTTCTTATTTTTGGCGAAACAGAATGAGGTGTAGTGAGATTAAAGTACATTATATAAGTTTAAAAGCCCTTTACTCCTTACAAGTTGTCTTTTATCAATAATGGCAATAATTCGTTTGTATTCGATAGTATTAAAAATTAAAAACAACCGCTTGAATCGTGTATTAATAAATAAGGAAGATATACAAGACTGAACGGTGTCAGATTAAGAATTATGATGACATAGACATCACCAATCCTTACATTACTAAAAGAATGGTATAAAATCGGCCCAACTAGGATATTGGGCAGTACCATTCTCCATGGAACTCTCCAAATATGTGTAATTCAAAAACAATCCTTTGAAATTACAACAGGCAATTCAGAAAAGTAAATTATGATAACTTATGATTGTTATTTTAGTTAATTATCGTAAAAAAAAGCATACAACTGTGCTGCTATATCTTGGGCTACAAAAGCAACAGATGAAAGACTGCATGAACCGCACCTCGAATGCCGAGGTGGATGTATGATGTGACGATAATGGATAAAATAGAGCATGACCGTATTAGAGGAAGTTTAAAAGTTGCGCCAGTTATGGAAAAGTGTAGAAGCATTCGCTGATATGAGAGGGGATGAAAGTAATTTTGTGAGCAAACTTTAACTTTAAAATGCCAATGGCTTTAAGGGAAAGGAGAGGTCAAAGAAAAGATTGATGGACTGCGTGGAGCATGACATGGATAGACAGAGAGTGACCACAGATATGAGGTCTCATAGGGCTGTATGGAAGGAGAGGACATAATGCGTCAAACCCATATAATTGGAATAGTAATGAGTGTAATGTCTATTAGTACAATGTAGATGAAATTTCCGTTCAACACCTTGGCCGCGAATGTCTTTCATTGATTAGATAGACAAAAAAAACGATACTCGTATACATATCTATACCAATAAATAAAATTGGAGTGTCTGTTTGTAATGTCAAAATAATAGACTTTTTTCATGCTCACACGGTTACTTGCACGACACCTATGCCTAAAATAGCAATTAAAAATTTTTTGTCTGTCTGTCTGTTTGTTTGTTCCGGGTAATCTTCAAAACGGCTGGACCGATTTCAAAAATTCTTTCACCAATGGAAAACTATAATATCAGGCGTAAACTAGGCTATATTTTATCCCGGTATTCCCACGGGAACGGGAACTACGCGGGTAAGACGACTATAACCTATAACCGAAGCGAAGCGAAGGCAGATTGCTAGTTTTACATATTTTTGTTTATTAAAATTATCAATAGTATAGAAAAATGCATTTATTAATAACAAAAAAAATATATAGCATTTGTTGTATGGGAACCCCTTTAAATATTTGTTTTTAATATTTGTTGTTATAGTGGCAACAGAAATACATAATTTATAAAAATTTCAACCGTTCCATTCAATTTCCAGCTATCGCCGTTCTTGACTTACAGCCTGGTGACAGACAGCGAAGTCTTAGTAATAGGGTCCCGTTTTTACCCTTTGGATATGGAACCCTAAAATATCATTTTATATCCGTAATAATTGACGTATGTAAATTCAATGAGAAATGGTTGCAGTGCTCAATGGGTACAAATGAAAACAAGTAACTTATCTATGTTTAAAGTTTCCAAGATTCGGGGTATAAATGAATAATTAAAAATGTATTAATTGTCTATCAACTCTGTGTGTTTATGGTCTGTTCAAGATAATGTTTGCTTTTTACTGCATTTCTTGCAATTGCTAGTTGACAATCAACTTCGTCTGTGGTGGATATTTCCTTTTGAGATTAAATTTATTCCTTCCTGAACTATTAAATTTAATGGTTCAGAGGAGTTTGGAGGTGGTTCTTAGTCTCTTCAGATAAATATGAACATATCTTCTATCTTTGTCAAATATATGTAGGCGAAGTCATGTGTATGGTAGTAGTCACCGCGTAGAATGCTGTGTGAGTGTGAACGGTCGAAGCCATTCTCCAACTCGAGATCTTAATTATGTTAAGTTTCGTATAGCGATTTAATGCAATATGATGTGCTCGGAGTTAATTAAATTATCCGAGACTTTTAACGGGGCCCTGTAAAAATGCAAGCTTTTTTTTTGGGGTGGGATGCGGTCGGCGCTCCTCGCCTCGCACCACTCCGTCCGTGGCGACAGAGGGGCCAGGAGGGGGGGATATCCCCTGAGGAGTACCCTCCCATCGGCCGACGTCCCCCCTCATGCCTATATGCCTCATTCGATATCAACTTTATGCGTTGCTTATGTGGTCTCTGATTCGACCGCTAGCTGGCGCTAACAAAAAGATTAGGCGTAAGACGCGACGTGTTTGCGTGCCCTCTAAAGTGTAGAAAAATATTTGTAGTTAATAATTATAAAAATCTAAACACCATGTTGAAAACCGTTGTGTTTATCGCATCGTGCTGTAGTCGTTTAACGTTAGACCTTTATCTACAAATACATTGAAGTATTGCCATTTTTAATTCAGAGAACTTGTACGATGTAAAGGGTGCTCTAAAAGAGTTTTAATGTGACTGAGACGTATGTTTTAATGTATTTGTATGCTCACAGAGTGCGTTAAGCAGTCATGTGGAGGTGCGGCATTGCGTGTGCTCGACTACACGTGCGCTGAGTGCCGCCGTGGCGGGATAACATCCCGCGCGGCCGCCGTACGACTCGCGCCACGGACTATCGCCACGTTGTTTATGGCCAAGCGACGCTTCAACAAATACGCGCATAGACAGTACATGGAGAGCCGCTTGCGCGCCGGCGCTACCGACCATACCACCGATCTGTCGGCCGACGCGCCGGACCTATCCATCGATGCGCCAGACTTGTCCGCCGACATAACTGACGTGTCCATCGACGCACCGGACTTGTCCGCCGATCTGTCCACCGACGCGCCCGAGTGAAACCCACACCATACTATAGTAATATTACACTCGAGTTATTCTTTTCCCTCAATTGACTCGTCACGGTTGTCCGTCATTTTTAAAACAATAATGTGTTGCATACAGTGTGACTTGACTTATAGGAGTTTACGAGATGAGAAAAATCAAGCGAAAATAGTATTATTATATGATGGGGTATACACGTGAACTGTAATATATTATGTAGCCGTTGTTAGTTCGTATGTATCTTATTCGCTTCGGTACTACGGTTGTAAGCAAAAAAACTGTTACATAAAATCTGATTAATATAACGATTAACCGATAGGCTATGTTTAAGTTATGGGATAGTAAGGAGGATAATAGTTGTATTGTCTCTGTGTTATCGCTGCGTTTAATTTCTGTGCGTTAAATATGTGGACCGCGAACTTTACGCCGTATGGCAACATGGCGGTCCCGAACATTATTTGTATATTATTATATCCCTAGTGGGAATTAGACAAGTTTTGATTTAACAAGAGATCATGTAAGTGGTTAGATAGATAGCTGTAGATCGCAGGACACTAACATGTAAACTGTACAGTAATTTAAATACTAACTTCACTATATGGGTAGCTGGGCAATCGTATAATATTTTTTTAAATATCCAGAGAATTGATTTCGAGTGGTCCCAACAAGACAAATTATGTATTTTATTATTCGTCCAACAAGTTTTTTTTTAATTATTTATGTTGAAAGTGTTTAATTATACGATATGTGAAGCGTGTAATTGTGCTTGTTATTATATTTTACGGGCGAAATTGTGTGTGTGTATGAACATTTGCAATGTTTCAAATACTCTTAAGCCGGCGTACATTGCTAAGAAATGTGAATATGAGTGTTACAATATATGATTTATAAATTACATATATTTCTCACTACAATGATGAATATTATTAATAAATGCATACAATAGAAACCTGCCTTTTAATGCATTTCTAAATTATGATTTTTTTTGTTACTCTATTTGGTAAATATGCTGAGACAGTGCAGTGCGCATTTTTGTTTTTTTTTTCTCTCTCGATAAGCGTAATTTTAGATTATCGATAATTTTTGCTTAATAAGGTATTTATTTTAGTTTAACTTATATGGATACAACTGTATACAATCATATATACCAGAATATACGGAGGATTGTTACAATTAAAGTAAATTGCAAGGTTCAGACTTATGATTCTGCGGAATGAATTTTATTTACAAGTTTGTTTGGATATGATATAAGAAATGTTTCCCCCTAATACACACTTAGTGAAAGTTGTTGATTAATTTACGCTATTTAGATTACGTTATAAGAATTTATATAACTATTTAGTTTTTAATTGTACGAATAAAATTCAGCAGCTCTTTCATGTGACACATTTATTATTTTTTTCTTTTACTTAATTTTCAAAGTACAAAACTGTTAGACTACATTTATATGCACTAACAGCTTACATTCGTTCTGATATGCAATATAAACTCATGAAATTTAATTATAGCTTATAGAAAGATCAAATAAATTATTTAACAGAGAATCTTTTATTTATTTTTTTCATTTGAGAAAAAATATTTATTTATAAACTGTTATAAAGATAGTATTAAAAATATAACTCGAATCGGGGGTGATATTCATATTCAGAACGAAGCCGTTAATGATAGGACATTTGTTTAAGGAGCAAAATATTGTTTTTTTTTTCAGTATATGTAATATATATTTTCAATTGTATGTATGCATTTTGGTGTACTTACGATATACTCTGCCCGCTATCGTCTTTTAACCACTGCTGTGTGCAATTATACCCCGTAATGTCGTGTATTATAAATCTTGTATTAGAAAGTTTATTGTATAAGTTCAGGTGACAATGTCTAAGGTAACTTGATAGAACTCTGACACTAATGTATCTATACTTTAATTTTTAATTATGCTTTGGTTAATATTAATCATAATTTACTTATTAGTGAAGACTTAAGGTAAAAATATAATGTCCTCGAAGATCATGGTAAAGATAAAAACATTTTATATAACAATATACACAACTGGAATGCCCGCGGATGTCATCGGCAGCCGCAGTTCGCATTGCTTTATCGACAAAGGTGAATTTGTAAGACTTACATGTAAGAGAATAATGATAACTTTATGTCTACTTAATGCAAGTGTAAACGTTCTAGAAATCTCGCACTGTTCGGTCAATTTTGTAAAAAAAACATAAAAAATAAATTTTGATTTGAATGTTGTTTTTTTTTGGTTGATAATAATTTTGTCGTAAATATACATATACAGCACAACAAGGAAAAATGAAACGCAAATGTGCAATAAAAAATAATGTATATATAATTTGACTTACAGTATGGTAAACTTGGTAGCATAATTTAACAAAATGTTATAATAAATACTGAAAATATTCAGCAAATATATTTTATAAACTGGCAATAAAGCATATGTAGTTTTATAATTTGTCGTAACCTGCGAACAATAGAAAATAATATTAACTGCATAGAATTAAAATGAATTAGTAAATAACTGTAGCTTATGCTCACAGCTCATGTTCATTTAAAATTCGTTAGTCAAAGTCACTAGAAGTTGTATATTTTTCGGTAATACATATTTTATCCAGAAACATTCAGTCTTCGCCTAATTCATTTCACGGGTAGCATAATAGTGCAAATACGGAATTTTTTGTGCAACAAGTTCGAAGCCTAGTTACATGATTTTAAATAAAACTTTGCAGCGTTCATCGTCACGTGAACGCTGCAAAATGTTCGAAACGTCGGGCAATCAAAAATCAAATAGAAACGCGATAAAATCCGTAGTTTTATTTAAAATGTGTAATACTCGCGTAAACGTCAGAAATCATTATACATGATTTTATATTCGCGAAGACAGCCGCGATCTATAGATTCACTATAGTGAAAGTTGTCTTTTTTTGCTATAGGAATTAAAGAAGGAAAGTCCGTCCTATTTGGGGGATAATGAGGCGGATAATAGTTCTCCGCGCCGCCTTCCCATCACCCCCGGACGTTCTGAGCATAATGACCAGACTAGTCTGACGAAAAACTAGACAAGGTGTGTCGTGAAGACACATGACAAAAATAAAACTTTTTGAAGTGAAACTTCTTTAGAATCGTTGTGATTTCAAACTCGATGAAACGAAAAAGCGAGTCCATAGAGACACAAATACGTAAATGTATAGGATTCGACCGGCGAGAGAATGAGATAGAACACGTTCTCGGTCTCCTCTTTGTGCGATGCTTCGTAGCGTCCCCACTATCGTCTTACTAAACATTGTTTAAGTCTTATGCCGCCCTAGCCGAGACCGCGGGTGATGTGACCGGGGAATTAGGTCGTCACCCGCCGAGAGGCCGATCGCGTGAGGAAAGACCGACATCCTCCCCGAGGGAGGGTATTCCGTCGGGCCGACCACTGACGACAAGTAACCCTGCTCCGGTGGTCGGTCCAACGACGAAGGCGACGTGGTGTTCGGGTAGGTTGCGGGTGTGCGTGCTTACGCCCCTTTGTCGCCCCGGACGGAGTGGTGCGAGGAGTTCGCCGACCGCAACCCACCCCCAAAAAAAAGGTATGTGGAGGCGTTATTTTATATTGACAAAAACACGTGGCACCAAAGAAGTTTCACTTTTGACATACGTACGTTTTTTTATAACAGGGATACATTTTAGTTGTTTATAATCATCTCGGCTCATGTAGATCCCGTTGCAAAGCTCGAGCGTCCTCCATAATAGAAGGGTAATTATTATTATTGGTATAGGATTTTACCTCTTGTTTTCCTTCTCTTGCATAGATGTTATAGGCATACTTCATTAGTCGTCTTTTACCACATCTACAAGTAAGATAAGGGGTGGTGAATTCAATCCTCTCATCACTACACAGAGAGAGAGACATGTATATATACGTGTTTATCGTTCGTTTATTTACATAAAATTATAATTATACAGGGTGTATCAGGTTATGGGGCAACTGGTCAAAAGGGGGCTAGGCAATGGTGGTAGGAACCCATAAAAAAAATTTGAACGAAAAATATTGATTCGTTTAGAAATTAGAGACATGTAAATTTTCAATTTTGTCATCGCTTTTACGTATAAATCTGATTGAAATGTATAAAGTCAATGATACTTAATACACAAAATATTCATACTTTGTTAAATATTCATTAGAAATTGAAGAAATCAATGATTACGTTCACATAGGCAAAATAAACTTCGCTTTAAAACAGCTGATCGGCCTATGAGCGTTGACCGTTGCCGTTGTACCTACATGTCATTGAAGCGTTTGCGCAATTCTAGGTATTAATGAATGAAATTATACTGTCGAAGCTTTACATGCCTACATGCATTCTGTCTGTACATGCCTACATAATACGTAACATTTAAGGCATAGACTCTTAGACACATTTTTTTGAAATCACTATAACTTTTATGTTATATTGTTTTTTTGTGTAATTAAATTTTGTGTAAAATAAAAAAATTGTGTACATTCTAATTATGATCTGTGACCATTAAACTACAACATACTCGAACAGTTGTCCCATAACCTGATACACCCTGTATATTCTCCGATACGTGAAGAAAAACACTGCTCCGACTGTACTCGACGGTGTTTATCCTTACCACTTTTTGTTACAAAAACTTTGCAGGTCTAAATTTCAAAATCTCATAAAAGTGTCATTCTCTCATCGTCATATCGGCTGATGTACGTCCCACTCCTGGGCTCACACCTCCTCCACAATTGGGGGAATTGACCTATACTACGCTGGTCAAGGTTTCTGAAGTGAAACTTCTAACGCGACTTTCGACAAGGTTGTATTAAACGTTTAACAGCGGTAAAGGATAAAGGAGTTTCACTTCTGATATGCGTACTTTGTACACACACTTTTTTATTTCGAGTTTTATTTGCCTTACTAGAGGTTATCTGCATATTCTATTCTCTTAGTCGTCTTTTACGACATCCATGGTAAGATATGGGGTGGTGAATTGTATATTTCATCACCACACGAAAAAAACTGTACATGTAGATAACTAATGCAATACTTACGCGGTAAGTTTGAGCATTTGACTTCAGCGCGTGATGTCTCACTCATCTATGCGCAGACCACTGATGGACATGAAGGTGAATGCGTTATGTAGCGCCAGGACTGGGACTACGGTGACGCCGGCGCGCACTGAACGCGCCGCCTCCAACATCGTGTCCACACAAGGGGCGCTCCATACCTGTAAACAACCAACATTTATCATATCAGCTCATATACGTCCCACTGCTGGAAAACCACTGGTAACAAAAACTACTAACACAATAGGAGGGAAATTGACCCACTATACCACGCTAGTACAGACTAGTTACTAAACAGGTATATGGTTTTATTCCGAGTTTTTAACCGTTTATTTCGAGTTTCAAAAAAGGAGCTTTTTTTATGTTTGTTCGCGGATAACTTCGTCGTTTATGAACCGATTTTGATGATTATTTTTTTGTTGGAAAGACTTCCCAAATGGGCCCATAAAAATTTTATTGAAATCGGACAAGCGGTTTTTGAAAAGTCAATAATCTAAAAAATTATCTACATCGAAATTTAAATCTAAATTTTTTCTACATTATTGATCGGGGTTTCTTTTTTGCAAAAAATAATTATCTTATATACATGTTGTCTGCATATTGTGTCACTTAGACGTATTTTCAACATCCACGGGCATGATAGAGTGATAAATAGTATCTGTCACCACAAGGAAAACATCGTCAACATTGTATTTGGCTTATTACTTTATTATAATCATGTATACTTATTTTCGGCTGTAGGTAGAGCCGTCTACTAGAACAGGGAAAGTAGTCTACTAAATTATATGGTGAAGAAAGGATGACTTAGGTCTCTTGCAATTATGTTAATTGCTTACAGCTCTTAATTAATTTTTAGAGTAGGCACTATATAGGAAGTTTTGAGTAGTCTATTTTTACTTTGTTACCTACTGGGCTCAAAACTCTGTCGCAATGGGAGGGAATTTCATCAACTATACCACGCTGGTCAGACGGGTTGATATAGGTTTATATTTCAAGTTTTCTTTTTGCATAGATCTTTTACGTCATCGATGGGCATGAAAGGAGGATGCTGAATTGTATTCTTATTCTGTTGGTAAAATATCTACTTACATCAGTCAATTTACGATACGAAATAACGATGCGATGACCTTGTATTTTTACTACGTTACTACACAACTAATCTGATAATACCAACCTGATAAAATATTCTCATCTTGATAGCATGCTGGGAGTCTTTATCCCTCGCGTCGATGGTGAGTTTGTTGAGCGCGTACTCGAGCACCGCATCCAATTGTTCCCGGGTCATACTTCGCGCTCGTTCGCAATGAGATTGGCACGCCTCCTCGTTTGGAAACGAGAGTTGACTGCTTGACGGAGAAGACCCTGGCGATGAAGAACATGATTGAATAAAATTAAATAACCGGCAAGGGCATCTTTCAAATGGAGGGAAATTAGCTTAGTATTACACGCCAGTCATAAAAGATTTTAGTTGGGGAGTTCTATTTGCTAACATTCTTTAATCCAACATCTATGGGGTGGCAATGAGAAAAATATTTCCTTCGTGTCATCGAAAATAGGTTCTTATATACAAAAAAAGAAATGAAAAGTAAAAAACCTATTATCTGGTGCTTTTTTTGGAAATATGATGCTCGATCTAGTGTTTTTTAAAAGATTACCTTTAACCAATTTTTTTTTGCTCTTTCAAGTAAATAATAATGACGAATTAGGATGGTTTTCTTTCGAGTTTTTCTTCCCATACACTGTTATTTCACTCACATCTCTCAGTCGTCTATTACAACGTTCTTATATCGTCAGCACAATGTAAAAAAGATAGAATCCTAACTTATAATATTAATAGGAAAGTAATTTTGTTATGCTTTCACGCCTACACCACTGAACCAGTTTTAAAAACTCATCAATAGAAAACTACACTATCATTGAGTAACATGGGCTATACTTTATCCCCGTATTTCTGCGGGAACGGGAGCAATGCTGATGAAATTGCGGCTGTATGCTGGTATATAATAAATTGCAATATTTTAAAACTTACCTGTTGCGACGTAACAGACAATAGCTGAAACAGTATTCTCATAATTCCATCGTCTAGTTATAGCGACTTTGAAGTCACCAATATTGCAGCCTGTCTCTTCATCTGTAATGAAAATATGATCGTGGTTAATAAGCACGGGTTCGATTCCTGACAATAGTTTGTGTGATTTAACTTAAGATAACCGCCAAAGTCAAATTACAATACTTAATATGAGTGTGACTGTAATTAGACTATGGAGACAGTAAATGTAATTTAATTTGCTCAATCGTAATGAACCGAGATTTATTCCTCAAAGTGGGGTCATTTTCTTAAAATAAAACTGTAATACTTTTTTGATAGTGTAAAATAACATATTTTGCACTATAATGCAAACTAATTTTGGTAATTATTCTAGCCTTGCGTTCGTTAGTTGGTATAGTGCTATTGAACGCTGTAAGGTGAAAAATCAAGATAATGAGAGCATCAATGGCTTAGCGGTCCAAATATAAGACCACCGTGCCCAGTGTAAGGGTTCGACTCTCACGGGCGACAATTGGCTGAATCTGATTGTAATTAGTGTGAATGAATTGTATGTTTTTAAAGTCCTCCGTGGTGGACGTATGCCGTAATTGTCCAGTCCTTGGATATACTCGATTGCACTAAAAAAAAAATCATCTAAATTTAGGAGTGGTAGGACCACACTGTCGATAGTTATCTGTCTACAGCCGCGGGCCGGTCCGTCCGGGGCAGTACCATGCTCTCGCAGAAAATCGACGTCTGAGTAGTAGTAATTTGTTACTGCGCTTCGTTCGGTGAGCGAGAGAGCCGGAAGCCCAACTTTCTGAGGGTGATTGCGTGTGGAGGGTTTTGGTGGTGCCCTTGGTATCACCGAGCCTCAATGCACGCATTCACACTCCCTTCGCTTTCTTCGCGGTAGGCAACGGCCTTGTAAAGGTCCATGAGCGGCAGCAACACTTACCTTCAGGTGTACTGTTTGCTCGTTTGCAATAAAAAAAAAATAAAAAATTAAGAATTTACATACACATGTACAAAAAAAATATTATGTAAAGATGGGAGAACTTACATTCGAACCTGTTGTTGTCCGTATGTGCCCAGGCGTGCCATTCAACTGCGGCGCCCCTTGGCAGAGCCTCAACTACTGCGTATTGTACTATAGCGCCTGCAGTACGCCGCTCTAGCTGTCTCCTGGCTTCACTTACAGCTCCACCGTGTGTTACATAACACACGCTCTATTATATACACTTTTTATTATGTAATGTATAAAATTATATATTATTTATTATCTTATTTCCATGTAGTGATCAGTTAATTATCCGTATGGTGACGGAGTAAGAATACAATTTACCACTCCTCTTTCTCTTGGGTGTTGTATAATCTATAATTTTTATTAAAAACAAATCTCCTTCAAATTGTATCTTCCATTATCAGCTCTGCAACGAGATGATGACTACCAGGCGCAAATACCTAAATAGCTTTATGAAGTATAAGAAAAACGTTAAGATTGCCTATAAAATGTTAAGAATTCCACCAATTTCTCAAGGATACCATCATCAGATCCTGACCTGATGACTATGGGACTACCTGGGAAGTATACCCTATCAAACATAAAAAGAATTTTGTAAATCGGTCCAGGCGTCTTTGAGTAATCGGTGAACATACATAAAAAAAAAATATGCCGATGAATTGAGAATCTCCTTTTTTGAAATCGGTTAAAAAGACGACTAAAGAGAAGGCAATCTCGAACCAAAACCCAACACGTCTGATTAGCATGGTATAGTAGGTCAATTTCGCTCCTATTGTGGAAGAGGCTCAAACCCTGCAGTGGGACGTATATAGCTGAAGCGAAGTAAGAATACAATTGACCACCCATCTTGCCCATGGGAGCTATAAGAGACAACTAATGGATATGACACTAAATCTCTAATTACGTTAGAGGTCTTGCGGGGCGTGTCGTAGCACCCGGTCATAAAAAAAAAACTAATGGATATAATTTGTGTATAACATATGCAACAGCATATACAACATATCTATGCAACAGACGGAAAATTCAAAATACAACCCTAAATAACTTTGTTGCAGGTTCCAAGACAATTAAAAATGTTTCCTGGAACTTCCTGAGGGTCAAACTTCGGTGTCTCATACCGAGACCATTGTGGATTCCGGCTTAAAGGTGTTACAGTAGTGGGATTAGCCCCAAAAAATAGAGCGGGCGTACAAAGTACGCATGGTAGAAGTGAACCTTCTTTATCCTTCATCCTTTATCTTATTTTCTCGCCGGCTGAATCCTGTACATTTACGTGTTTGTGTCTCTATGGACTCGCTTTTTCGTTTCATCAACTTTGAAATCACGATTCTAAAGAAGTTTCACTTCAAAAATGTCATCGTCGACATTGTGGAAAACGTAGATCATTGATATTTACACGACCCTACTAGGTTCCTTACCTGTACAACGCTGCGGATGTGAGCGCGAGGATGTAAAGCCCTCAATACTCTTGTTAAATGTCTCAGTGCTAGTGCACTCTGAGTTCGAGGACCTCCGGCCGCCAGACGCAACGATCCAGGAACTAATGCGATTTGACCGCACGTTCCTATTACTTCACCAATCTGTTATTATAGAAAAAATAACTTATTACAGCTACTTTTTTTACTCATTCATTGTTTGCTGACTTAAGGGAACATCCCCATACTACGTGACCTATTTTTTAGATTTTTCGTCCCCTCCCTCCCCTCAATGACCACTCGTAGTATATGCCAAGACCCCCCTCTCGCACTTTAGTTTTCACGTAGTAATTCGTAATTATGATTTTTAATTATTTCACAAGCAAAAGTGAAAAAAAAAATAAATTTGGCTTATACTCGTCTTTATTGCATAAGACTGCATGCATACTTAAATTACTAGTGAATTATATATTATGAAAAATTATTCGAATATAGGTAAAAGAATACGAGATTTTTCTCAGTAAAATCGACTACGTGACAAAAACCTGAGCCACCCCCCTGCCTCCTGTGACTAACCATAGTATGGGTACGTTCCCTAAGTAGAAGTTAACACTTGATTCATTTTTAGTACGAGGCAGCATGTATATGTTCCAGGGAGATAATTAGGGGTGCCACCTTTAGGTCGTATAAATACAGTTAAAGAATGAAAAAAGAAAGTACTCAGTGTCCTAATAAAGCATGATTTACTACATTGCGTTACTTTAAAACTAATGTTGAAATATTCTTTATCAGCTTCAATTCACTTTTGTTTCATTTTAAAATTAAGGTAAATTATTATACTGTTCAAGACAAAGTCGGTGCCTGAATTCAAGGTTTTTAGTAATATAACAATAACTATTTAAACCAAAAACTAGTTGATTCAATAGTATGAGTAATTGCAAATCGTGATGTCCTAGATGTTAATTCTGGTATAACAAGTTGTTAGCGACGACTTGATAGAGACGTGAAAAAATAATCGATTTTTATATTAATCGATTTTTTTTCTTATATTCGATTATTTTTTCTTATAATTTATAATTTAATAATCGATTTGATCAATCTTAAATAAATCGATTTTTTTAATATTAAAATTAATCGATTATTTTACTATTTGCTTTTTTGTTTAAATTTAAAGTTGGTATTTTAGTTTTGAGACCAAAGGAAAAGGTCATTTTATTTTTTGTAATTGTTGTTTTATTTTATTTTTGTTTTAAAACGGTCACATTGTTGTTTTAGTTATTATTGACCTTGTTATATATTAATAGTTCAGGCAGACCGCGGATTCAGGAGCAGTTAATATGCATTCATTATTGTATTAAATCAGCAATTATGCAAGCAATGCTTCGCCACCGCCCTGTCGCCGGAATCCGAGAGCTGACGCTGCAGTTGACACCGATTGCACTTACGTAGTTTTATAATATAATCAATCATTCCATATTCATACTTCGAATAGGTTAGGTTAATTAGATTAATGTAATTTTTATAATTAATTAAATAGTTTTAATAGTTAATGGATGCTAAAAAATGACGGCCCCCAGTCACGGCAGTTCTGCCACTCCACAGACTCATTTTGGTAGCGGGCCCATGGATGGCGGGGCAGGGGGTGCTAAGGGACGACCCCCCACCAGGTGGACTGACGACATTCTCAAAGTCGTAGGGAACCGTTGGATGCAAGTGGCGCAGGATCGTTCCGAGTGGCATTCTCGTGGGGAGGCCTATGTCCAGCAGTGGACGTCTGTAGGCTGATGGATGGATGAATGAAAGTTTTATAGTAATTTTGGTTTTTTTTCGATCCTTTAACTGCCGCTAACGTAATTACCTTTATTTAATTGTATTATTATGTACAAATAAATCCAACCTTACGAATAGTAAAAAAAAATCGTTTATAAAAATAATCGATCTTTTTGCAAATCGATTTATTTCAAAGAAAGAAAAATAGATTATTTATTAATCGATTTTTCCCTCCAAGTCACATCCCTACGACTTGATGGACCATGTTCTAACCCAATAGTAATTCCTTACCTTTACAGCTTGGCTGTATGGTCCAATATTAGCTGGAGCCCAATGCGATATGCCTTGCACATGCATCGTGACACGTTCTCTGGTGATGCAACCATCGTCATTGTGATTGCTGACGGTAGACTTGTGCGCGACCTGTTAAAAATAAGCAAATAAAAATTATTAATGTAACATCATGATCATCAATAATCTCAACCCATATACGTCCCACTGTTGGGCTGGAGCCTCCTTCACTATGGGAGGAAAAGTGACCTACTACAGCACGCTGGTCAGACGAGTTGGTATAGAGTTTTATTTCGAGATTTCCTTCTCTTGCATAGATATTATATGCATATTATATCCCTCAGTCGTATTATATGACACCCACGCCCAAGGGAATGGGTGGGGGATGGTGTTCTCATTCCATCACCACACGGAATGTAATATATGAATAAAATCTTAGAATAACAACGTATAGAAGGTAAGTTGACGGTAAGGTGTGTCGTATTAAAGGTAAAAAGTGAAGCATTTCAATTGGAGCCTAATGGAGCTTACGCCGGAACCGTTCCGTAATGTACAAGGTCACTGTACTGCACGTACGAACGCAACTCTTAAAAAATAAATAGGTAGTTATGACGATTGTGCATTCAAATGATGTCACAACACATTTGAAAAAATAAAAAGTACCTATATTAACATTACTTTTAAAAGTATTCCGACCATTTATGATAATTAAAAGAACATTTTCTTAATCGTAATTTGAGTAATGGCTTGCACCCATGTAGTATTGTTTGCTTCAGATTTTTGATGGCTTACGTATGGACACTATCCTTCTATTATTATACGTTATTATTCTAAGGAATAAAATATTTCCAAGCAGTAATTAGATGTATTTATCTATCAACGTCGCCCTCTACTTATGGATGGAGGAGGCCCATCACCTCAGATGAAAGTAAAACTCTGGTCCAATCTCAGCATCACCCGCTCTTTTCCCAATTACATGGGTACGACGAAATCCGAATCATGATCCACGCAATTCAACCATATTTTCTTAGGTCTTTCTTTACCCCAAAGCATTCATACTTAAGAGCGTTTTCAGTAATAAGCGGCCGTA
Source organism: Lymantria dispar (assembly GCA_032191425.1). Lineage (NCBI taxonomy): Eukaryota > Metazoa > Arthropoda > Insecta > Lepidoptera > Erebidae > Lymantria > Lymantria dispar. Next base: position 11,824,627 of record CM063454.1, on the reverse strand, counting down.
AACCCAAAAATGTGGTTTTTTGAGGACTGGTTACTGGTTCATGATAATAGCTTACTAAACATTTATATAAGCACTACATTAAACACATCTTTATATTGTGTTTGTATAGAATTATAACTCAATATTGTAACTATTTTATTAAAAGGCAAGGGTATTTTGAACTTAAGTTCATGAGATTTTACGAAAACGCTGAGTTTTGAAGTTCAGGTACGAATAAACCATAAGTCATGGCAGCTCGAAAAAAATTGTAGATGTTAGGAAAATTACTGTTCTTGTGTATGTACAAAACGAAATTCAAGATTTCTTCCTTTTAAAACTAAAAAAAATATTTCCTTAAGATTAATTTGACGAAAATGGCTCCTGTAAAACATTTAATTTTGTGAATAATACTAACCTTGGAACATTTAAAAAAATATCCACTATTTGTTTGATTGTAGAAGCAGTAAAATAAAAACCAAATTGAAATACGAATAGTCACCCTCGTAATTAAATTTTAAATATTACTATAAATTGAACAGCATAATTGTTCATAAGCCAGACGCGTATTGGCGTTCAACGGAGCAGGGTCATGTCGCTCTGGCTCTCGCCGGCCAGTGCAAAAAACGACAATACGAACTTGAGCGTATACTGCGACTGATCGGTTTTGATTCGTAAGTATTTATTACTACCTAATTCTGTTAATTACTTTCATGCGATCTCTATTAAGAATAATATAGAATCTTTTTACGTTTTAGGTGATGGGTCGAAAAAGCAGATTGTATCTTGGGAACAAAATCGGTTACAAGGCAAGGAAAAAGAGAACACACGACAAAACTGTAAGGTACTTAAAGTTTCAAAAGAGTAAACAAAAAGAAAAGTGAGCCGTCACTCAGGACGCCTGGCAGATGTGAAACATCAAAATTATTTTGAAGACGTTAACGCAAAGCGTGGCGTTAACGCCGCTTTTAATGCCACGCGACGATCAGAGGTTCGCCCTCGCCTATAGATGTTTCACATCAAAAATCCGAACGGAACATTTATACAGCCTCATCTTCTGAAGATTATCAGCTAACTCAAATTTAATGTTTAATAATTACTAACCAATATAATTTTTTCATAGAGAATCATTTTCTTCTTGTACTAGCAATAAATATGTAGTAAAATGTGGGTCAAAATTTAATAACTAATTTCTGTAATGGGTAGATTTAAATCTCTGACTGGACTTGTTAGACATCCATGGCCATGGCGACTAGGGCCATACTCGACTACTGCACGGCAGCCACGGAGGCAGCGTGCCTCTTGGCTGGAACTCCCCGGTGGGACCTGCAGGCGGAGGTACTCGCCGAGCTTTACCGCCGAGTATCAGAGACGCGAGCCACATATAGTCTCAATCAAGGTGATTGCCGCCTGGCGGGTCGACGCCCGCCGAGACGCCCTTGCTCGTTGGGCAGTCGGACTGGAGAAGCCTCAGTACGGTATCAGAACCGTCGAGTCCTTCCAGCTGGTGCTGATGGGGTGGTTGGATCGGCAGCACGGGGTACTTTCCTTCCGACTGGTGCAGGTATTGATGGGGTCACGATAGCCAAGTACCTGCACAAGCTCATTAGGAGGGAGAGCACACCATCCTGCCACCACTGCTATTGCGACGTGAGCACGGCGCAGCACACGCTCGAGGTGTGTGCCTCGTGGGCAGAGCAGCGCCGTGAACTCGTTGCAATCATCGGTGCCGACCGGACGCTGCCGACCATCACTAGGGAGATGCTCAGCAGCGTCAGGAATTGGGACGCGGTCACCGCCTTCTGTGAGGCTGTCATCTCACGGAAGGAGGCGGCGGCTCGTGTGTGATCGATCTTTGGTGACATGTTCCGCCGCCTTAGGCGAGTCCGCGGGTGACTAGACCGGGGACTTAGACTTACTAGTGCGTCACCCGCAGAGAGCCTGACCGCGTGACGGCGACCGACGTCCCGGGATAGGGACGTCGAGAGGTGAGGGAGGGAAACAATTTATAATTCTGCGTAAAATTATAAAAAAAAAACAAATTTCTTTTTTTTAAATTATTACACAATAATGTGATCATCATCATCTTGCTCTTATCCCAATTACTTGGGGTCGACGCAATATGTCATCTGTTTTGACATATTGCAAAAAGTTTCGGCAATGATTTTTATGACCGGCCGCCTGCCTGACGTCAACCCTCTTTGGGAATGTAATCGTTGACCCAAATGGTACCAGATGGAGTTGATCCGGATCAATCTAGGGCTCTTAGTCGTCTTTTACGACACCCACGAGCAAAGCAAGGGTTGATAGTATTCGAAGCCGCTACCACACAGCAAAATGTGATAATTAAAAAAAATATGTTGTCGAGTCTCGAACCCGAGACCAGAGTTCCCGCCGGCGAGCACGTTACCACGAGGCCACCGCTTGTTGGCGATTCGACTGCGAATTTTTCTAGTACATAAATTACCCATCCAACTTTGACCCTTAAAATCTTTTTAACGAGGGCCCAGTTAACACTAATATCTGGTAGTTGTGATACCCTCGGGCCCCCTCTACCACCCCACCAAAAATCATAGAAATCCCCGACCCACACGTGTGAGGGTCTCCTTGTAAGTTATACTCTGTGCCTATATTTTACTATTTCCTATACTTTGCATATTAAAAATACAATTTTAACCGTTTTACTGTTGAGTTTTGGTTTTTAATTAAAAATTTTAAAATTTACATTATGTTGATTTTTGAAAATCTACTTCTCCGAAGAATATATTACAGATTGATTATAAGCGCCAAGGCTCAAGACTGGTCATTCTATGAACTCTACGCGTGTGTGTAGTGCATTAGTGTGCGTCGATATCGGAACGTAGCATAATGCCAAAATGCGAGAAGTGCCGATTACCGATAACCCTCTTAAAATTTTCTTTACAGTATTATTTTACCTCGTCTTCTCCGCCAATGGCTAACTTTCAAACTTTCTCTTATACGTCCGTTCTTGTCAAATCTGATTTCAAATTCAAAACCGAGGCACGTTTGTGTGTGCACCTGAATTACATATATAATCACAAACATACTTAGCCTATTTCTGAGAAAAAGGCCTAAATTTAAACGCAATGTTCAGAGACTACGAATCAATACTGGGACCGATCAGAAAGACTTGGCATTTTCCTTCTCTTGTAGTGATATTATCTTTATATTAATTAATACGTGAAGCAAAAACTATGTACCCCTTTATACGAAAATTACGTGGATGGACAATTATGAAATTTGGCACAGTTGAAGTATATAATTAGTAGAAGTGCATAAAACTGAAATTTCATATAATAATGGATTAGAAATACATTAAATTCATTAAGAAAGGCATTACGCACACTACAACGCAATGGCTACACACACACGCACACCTGCACGTGCTTATACACTTTTGTTTACGGTCAAAATCTCTGGTCAAACCGAATGTCAAATAATTTAATCATAATTATGATGACAATGTCTAACATACATTTGTACTTAGTACTTTATATATTAGTTATTAGTGAAATACAGATTGCTTAATTTACAATTATACATAAATAAAATTAAAAGAAAATTGTGTAGCAGAAAATTAATTAAAATGAATTATGGCCGAATTTCGACCACAGGGCGACCACTAGTTTATATAAAGACGTCTTATACGACGCCCGCGGGGAAGGAACGTGGCTTGACTTATAGCATTCTTAAATATATAAACACGAAGATTACCAGAGCCTACAAAATGTTTTGTTTGATATTATCATTTCGACGTAACAACTGAAAAATAACATATGACGTTTAAGTTCCGCATAACGTAAATGCAGGTGTTGATAAAATTATCACAAAAATATTACGTAACAATGCGATTTTAATTCTGATAAAACTAGCAAGTTGCGATTTCATCCACGTAGTCTTGTTTCCGTGGGAAAACAGGATGAACTGCGCACCAACTTGTCTTAATCTAATCCTTGGGAAAAGGCATATAAGCCTATATTTTAGTAGCTAATTACGTGTATATTTAGTGAAAATGTACATGTTTTGGGTGATTTTTATGTACTAACTTTTGCCCGTGGCTTCATATGACATTTTTTTTTTTTTTTTTCCCTAGCCGAGGCCGCGGTTGACGTGACCGGGGATTAGTCCGTCACCCGCCGAGAGGCCCACCGCGTGAGGAAAGACCGACGTCCTCCCCGAGGGGGGGACGTCGGTCGATGGGAGGGTACCCCATGTAGGGGGTATTCCGTAGGCCAACCACTGACGACAAGTAAACCTGCTCCGGTGGTCGGCCCAACGACGAAGGCGAGGTGGTTTTCGGGTGGGTTGCGGGAGTTGCGTGCTTAAGCCCCTCTGTCGCCCCGGACGGAGTGGTGCGGAGGCGCGCCGACCGCAGCCCTCCCACACAAAAAAAAAAAATAAATATGACTATTTTTCTGGATTGTGTCCTCTTAAATATTATCGCTTCATGAGTTGGATTTGAAGCAATCAGAAAATATTTGATTAATAGTATTTTGATGAAGTTTTGAGTAGAAAAATGTAAACCATATTTCATACTATTTTTGTACAATATTAGAACCATGCTTTATTCTTCCAGTGGTGAATTCGCGACATAATCGTGAAATATCTATTTTAGTTTTATTTTCCAAAATTTAGATCCACTATGTTGTATTGTTTCTCCATGTCGGCATCGAGTCTTATTTTGACTTTTTTCGGAGCTAGTTTTTGAAAAATCACAGTATTTTCAAGAGAGTGCCTACGAAATTAAATTTATATCAAATTGCCGCGATATCTCCCGCGTAATTCCCGTTCCCGTGGAATATTAAATATAGCGTAGGTAAGTTATTTCTTATATAGATAGTTAAATGGTAGTAAAATATTATCAATGTCGGTCCAGCCACTATGAAGATTACGCAGAACAAACAGACAGACGAAAAATTTAGAGAAACAGACAAGAAAAAAATAAACTGGTTTTTAGGTATAGGTTAAGCGAATAGGCGCGTCAGCACGAATAAAACTTACTAACAGTACAAATAGACATTTGAATTTCCTTTATTTGGATACATTTTATTCTAAAGAAAATTTAAATATACCCATATTTTACAATATTAGAAATGAATTCTTAAAAACCCTTTTCAGCAGATGCTTATTGATAACTGTATACCAATTTCGGTCCGAATCGTGTAACAGTTAAAGTGCGCTAATCTTTATATACATATATTTCTTGTGTGCGTGTGTATGTCACTGAACTCCTCCTAGACGGCTGGACCGATTTTTATGAAATTTTTTGTGTGAGTTCAAGGGGATTCAAGGATGGTTTAGATTCACAATTGGACCCGGTAGGTGGCGCTGCTGTGTGTATGTGACTGAACTCCTCCTAAACGGCTACACCGATGTTAATGAATTTTTTTGTGTGTGTTCAAGGGGATTAAAGAATGGTTTAGATTTATACTTGGACCCGGTAGGTGGCGCTGCTGTCGATTTCAAGGAGAATTTCTTTTATTGTATTTGAACAGAACAACGTCTGTTGGGTCGTCTAGTGATTTTATAGATATAGAAGATAATTATCTTATCTAACCGAGTATACAATGAATTTTTATCTGACATTTGATTAACTTGCACCAAAACAGTTTAAATTATCAAGATACAACACGCACCAACATAGATGGTATGGTTCTTTAATTAAGACTTTCGTTTTTTTTGGGTGTGCTATGGTCAGCCCACGCCGCCCCCTCCGTCCGCGGTGACGAAGGGGCTTTGTCGCGGCTCCCACCGTATCTCCTCTCCTTCTCCATTGGGCTGACCACCAGTACCGAGTTCCTTGTCATCCGTGACCAGACCGGCGGGATACCCTTTCGTGAAGATTCCCAAGGCGAATTGCTGGCAGGCAGACGGCCGGTACTAAAACTATTGTCAAAACTTTTTCAAAATGTATGGTGTGAGTATATTGTATCGATCCCAAGTTATTGATAAGACTGCGATGATTTTTTTTTGTAGTGGGCTACAGTCAGTGCACCCGCCGCCCGGCTCCGTCCGGGGCGACAGAGGGGTGGCGCGCGTAACCCACCCAGTCGCTTTCGTCGTTGGGTCGACCACTGGTGCAAAGTTCCTTGACTTCAGTGCTCTATCCGACAAGACGGCGATGATAAGAGTGCCACTTAAAATTTTCAAGATCCCGCAAAAAAAAAACATTTTGAAAGATAACAGAGAGAACTTTACAAATATCCTTACACAAGTTACATTCTGGCTCTAAGCAATCACAAACTGTCCTACATAGGGATGGAACCCAGAACACTCGACATGCTACTTAAACCTCTAAACAGTATATGCGGATTAAATTTATTTAATCTATGTTAGTATCTACTATGCTAGTATCTACTAAGCTCATACAAAAGTGTTCTGATGTCTTAGTGCCTGTAATCACCCATATTTGTAACATATCAATGAGAACGGGTATATTTCCGAGATTATTTAAAAGAGCTGTTGTTTACCCAATATTTAAGGGCGGTGGCAGCAGGGCTAGCATGAATAATTATAGACCTATATCCATATTACCTGCTCTCTCTAAAATACTGGAGAAGCTGTTAAATATACGATTGACAAGTTTTTTGGAACGGTACCATAGTCTCGCTGCAAATCAGTTTGGATTTAGACCTTGCCGCTCAACAGAAGATGCAGTGAGCTCTTTCATAAATAAAGTAGTTGACAAACTAGATAATAGACAAAAATGCCTTGGCATATTTCTTGATATTAGGAAGGCTTTCGATACGGTTTCTGTGCCGCACCTATTGGTGAGGATGGAGAGCATGGGAATTCGGGGTTATGCTCTGAGAATCTTTAAGGATTATTTATCTGAAAGAAACCAATTTGTAAAAATTGATTGCCATGTCAGTGACTCTGCCTCATGCACTTTTGGTATTCCGCAAGGCTCAGTTTTGGGGCCAACACTCTTTCTTCTCTATATTAACTCCTTATGCAATCTCTCCATTCAGTCTTGTTATATTTCCGCATATGCTGATGATACTGCCCTTCTCATCCACGGCAAGACTTGGGATGAGGTTTTCGTGCGTTCTGAACATGCTCTAAATCGTGTCATTCGATGGCTTTCTAATAGTCTCTTGTCTCTTAATCTTACTAAAACAACTTACTTAACTTTTTCACTGTCGTCACGAACGCAACCTTCTCTAGATATGTACCACCTTAGAGCGCATGTTTGTTCTCCAGAACCACGAACACCATGTGACTGTCCTGTCTTAAGCCGATCTACTCAGGTAAAATATCTTGGTGTATATATTGATTGTCTTTTAAGTTGGAAGGAGCATATAGCATGCCTCACTTCTCGAATGCGTAAAATGATTTACATTTTCAAAAAATTACGTAATTCTGCTAATCTTAACATTTTGAAAACCGTTTACTGCGCGTTGTGTCAGTCGATATTAAGCTATTGCATTACTGTTTGGGGTGGAGCGGCGAAGTCTCATATCTTACCACTGGAGCGTGCACAGAGGACTGTACTTAAAGTTTTATCCTTCAAACCATTCAGGTATTCAACCGCTCAATTATATTCCGATTGTAAATTGCTTAGTGTTAGACAACTCTTTGTGCTTGAAACTATCATTAAAAAGCATAGTTCTTTACATTACACACCTGATAGTCTGCATAAACGTCGTACTTATAAAGTCTGTCCTAACCAGCACTTCAATACTTCTTTGGCCGCCAGACATTATAACATACTCAGCTCCCATTTATACAATCTGCTCAATAAGTGCCTAAATATATATCCCCTATCTAGGACTCGATGCAAAAAAATAATCATTATTTGGTTACAGGCTAAAACATATGCACAGATTGAAAATTTACTTAAAATAAGTATACTATAATACATATGTGTATGTGTTTATGCATATTGTGTATGCATATTGGGCTTGCTCACATATCAATGCGCAAACACACATCCACCCATTGAAACACCAACAGGTATACAAACTCCCTCACATAAATATTCATACCACCCAAAACCACCCATTTCAATAATAACACTCACGCCACACATAATCACCTACGTCACACCTAAACACTCACGACCCTCATAATCACCCACGTCGTCGTACACAAACACTCATGCCATAATCAAATACGCCACACTTACGGCACACACAAAGACGCACGCCTCATTCAAACTCTCGCGCCACACATAATCACCCACGTTGCACCTAAATTCTCATACCCACTTAATCATCTGCTTCACCCACAAATACTCACGCCACATATAGTCACCCACGTCACACATAAACACTCACTATACACAAATTTCTTATTGTAATATAGATTAATGTTAAATTATATGCAAATATTGCGAGGGCCTGGTATCCATACCACAAGTTAAATCTTACTTTGGGTACCAGTGTCCAAATAAATAATGATTCTACACATTTCTGTTTCAAATTTGTATGTATATCCTGTGTATTATTTTTGTGAAATAAATATTTTATTATTATTTATTATTATTATTATGTTCTTTTCTATATCACTGACCTAATGCAATTGAAATTTATTTTCTTTGGTTTAATAGTTAAAGCGTAGCAAATAAATATACTCACTGCGTCTAAAATTAATCCGACGTCATTTGGCAGCGGACATTGTACACACACTCTGGTCGGCGGGTTGGGATGACTGAACGTACTTAAATACACACCGTTCAACGCCGAATATTCGCCCATATCCCTCATATAGATATTCACGGAGCATACGTCCTGTATCCGCAAGGATTCAGACTCCAATAGACCTGGAAAATATTTAGAGTATAGAATATCCATTCTTCATATCAAATGAAGTCCTATTAAACGGTACGTTGACTTTTATCGGGAGTAATATAATCCTTCCCGACGGAGAGTTACCCATAAACACTTAACAAACACTCCTTGCATAAAAACTAATGCGAAAGCATAAATAAATAAAAAATAAAGCAGAAATAAAAATGAAGAGGCCTACCGACAGAAGCGAAAACTTAAAACTATGAATACGCAGTTGCTATTTTTGAATCTTCAATTAAAAGTATCGTTTTTAAATGATAAGTTTTTGATTTGTACGATGTCTGAATTAATCAATGCAATGTCTGCCTCCCTTAAGTCCTGTGCTCTAAAAGATGCCAGAAGCGTTTATCTGTCAAGTTCTGATCCACAAAAATAAGGTACGTAGGTATATCTATGTACTTGTATACACAGTATACATATAGCTCATGGGAAGCATGTGGTGAGGATGACGCGAATTACGAAAGCGTTCAGTGACGATGACGCGAGATCAATTATTTAGTACATCCAAAAAAGTACTCAACGCGCCTAAACAAAATATCACTTCAAGAAATCAAACAATTAGAAAATATTTTTAACTTAAATACATATAATTAAATTAATAGATTCATTAGTCTGAACAAACACGTTTGACGTATGCTACAACAATATAAGCTGTAAAAACAAATATACATAAATGTAAACAATAGATTTACATAGTAATGTTACTGATATAATATTCCGACACTAATGAATAGTGGTTATACAAGGTTTTATTGTTCCTAAACTATTTGTAGCCAATACGTAATATTAATTTTGCAATCCCGCGCCTTATACGAAGAGGTAAGGAGAATTATAACACGTTAATCAACATTTAATTATTAGTTCCACATATAGAATTTTCTTAGAACACTCTCGAAAATAAAGCAACTTTTTCTGGCGGCTAAATTATAAATTGGATAAAAATTTGTTTAAGAGTGAAAAATGATTACAACTGAATCGAACCAAGTAGACGAGCGTGGGCTGACAGATGATAACCAATTTCTTACTCGTTCTTCGTTCGTCTTTTCAGTGTGGTGACGGAGTAAGAATACAATTCATCACTTCCTCTCCTGCCCGAGGGTGTCGTAAGAGACGACTAAGGAATACTATGCATATAACATCTATGCAAAAGAAGAATAACACAAAATAACATCCTATATCAACACGTCTGACCAGCGTGGTATAGTAGGAAAATTTCCCTCCTATTGTGGAGGAGGTTCCAGCCTAACAGTGGGGCGTATATGAGCTAAAATAATGATGTCCTATGTCGTGATTACTATATCAGGTCACTTGTTCTATTGCAAAACTTTATTCAATGACGTTGATAACGCTTTCGTATGAAAAGAGTAACATTTACTTATAGTCTAGAAAAAAAAATAGAAAATAGAACGCTGAAATTTGTCCCCCACAAATAAATACAATAAAAATTATATAAAATAGGTTTCGTGAACAAGTTTACCTACTAATGAGTTTCTTCATAGCGGTCTCGGTCGCCAAGCCGGTATCTACGCCTTCACCTACAATACCACCGATAAAGTACCATCCGTGTTTGTTCCCGTATATACACCTGTGATCTACCACCGGTTGCCATTCGTTCTTGCTGTGAGCCTGCTCGTAACTGTAGCCGTCTTCCTGAATATAGAAAAGCAAGATATAGATACATTCAGTGATATTTCTTTTGTTAAGCTTAAATAGCAGATCCTGGATTCAGTCGATACAGGATTCGAAACACATTCGAAAGTCGTTAACGAAAGCGAAAAATTGCCTAGTGCTGGACTTGACACTTTTAATCTTTAGGTACCACTCCTGTTTTTCAGTCAAGTCAAAACTCGGTGTAATGGAGACTTGTGGATCCTGGCTTATAGGAGTTAATGTGGTGGGAATGTGTGATGGGATTATTACATAGGCATCAATAACATACTTGCACTGTCAAGTTCACGTGAAAATAGGGCAAGGCATTAAACTCAAAAAAACCCGTTCAAATTCGCGAAGTGCGAATAGAACTTCCTCGCGTGCGATTTTAGTACCTTCGTACAAGACACTATCTTTTTTTAAATAACTCACAAAATTACTAAAATAACTTTAAAAATTATAAAAAAACATACAATCTCAGGCAATTTTTTTTTATTTCACCCAGATTTAGACCAACAATTTGTTGATCACATAAGTTATGTTTTGCGTCAGAATTGAACCCACGAAACCTGACACGGTACGCCGGTATCTTAACCACTATGCGATGCACTATGCATGGTATAGTAGGTCAAATTCCTTCCGATTATGGAAGAGGCCCTAGCCCAATAGTGGGCTGAGATGATGGAAATGGAACCTATTGTGGAGGAGGCTCGAGCCGAGACATAAACTAAAATCATGATGATCACTTAAACATGACGCATCTACATATTCGAATTTCTTTACTATCAAAATAAAGATATTCTATTTTCTTTACTCTTACCTGTACTTCATCCGTATTATCATTATCCTCTTCAATTTCTAAACTAGTTTTATCACCTGAATATGTGAGCAATGGGTTTAATTCTTTCTGCTTCTTTTTTTCTTCCTTTTCTAACTTCTCTATAGACTCTAGCTCCGTCTCGCTCAGTTCAATATCGCTTATATCGCTAAATACATTATCGCTTAAATCGTTTATAAAATCTAATGGGTTCTTCACAGTAGGAGGTAGTTTGTCTTCAAAATTATCTTTCGGTTCGAGGTGCACTTTCAAATTCAAGTAGCCGACGGGAGCGATTGGATCGTCCGTATGTATCACCAATTCTTTATCATCTCTATTAAAATAAAAAATATATAAATAAGTAAATTTACATAGTAAACTTAGATAGAAGTTCATCATCTATATTAAAATAAAAAATATATAAATAAGTAAATTTACATAGTAAACTTAGATAGAAGAGAATGAAACTCAAAATATCCTTCCCCTCTTCTTCTCTTCCCTCCTATCGAGATAGGAACGTGTTATAGGGAACATATCGCACCTTTAATCCAATACCGTCACTAAACGATTTTTTTCGAAAAACTGTTTTAAATGCCATCTATTTGCTGAGCAAGTGAGTGAAGGAAGTCACGGAAGTGACCGAAATAGCCACTAAAACCACAGCGGCCCCTTCCGCGCTTTTACGAGGTGCCGGAGAGATCGTCTGATGATATTCTATCCCCGACATCGTAACGCTTGGCTGTCTGGCCACGTCCTGTCATCATTCAGGGCAATGGATGGAGGAGCGCATAACGGCGTCTCCTCCTCCCTGGTCGCCGCCGGCGGAGCGAGTCTGCGGACGCAAGTGCCTCGCGTGCCCACTCCGCGGCCTCCTTCCTTGTCATGACAGCCTCACAGAAGGAGGCCATCGACGACCGACAGCTGTCGCTGCCGAGCATCTTGGAGATGATGGTCGACAACGACAGGTCCGCTGTTCCCATGTCCGTTGACAGGACGTGGCGCTGAGGCCCCCAGGCGGGGCATACTTCTAGTGTGTGGCGCGCATCGTCGATTAGTGCGCCACACTCATGGCATCCTGGGGCCTCTTCTCTTCCAATTTTGTGCAGGTACTTACCGAAGACCCCAAGTCCGGTAAGCACCTGCATTAAGATATTGAATGCTAGGTGGGTTGGTATCTTAACTACCATCTGTGCAGTCAGATTTCCAAATGATATCGCCAACCTGCCTGCAAAGTGTAGCTATTATGGTATTATCGTCTATTGGAAAGGCCTATGTCCACAGTGGACGTCAATAGGCTGATGGATAAAAAAAAATCTATATAATTTACACTTAATGCGAATGAAAATTACTAGAGATGTGCAGACTATGACTATGGCCGACTAGCAGATTAGTCGGTTGTAGATAGGCCGACTAATTGGCCCAGTCAATCACGGTTTCGGGGATGTCCGCAAATTTCCGTAACGATTCATTTATCTACCAGCTAATTCGCGTACAAGGCGCACTGCCTCCACGGACTCTAAGGATTCCGTATCAGTAGTCGGCCTAATGATAATGGGGAGGGAATACAATGGGTTATGGGGCTATAATATTGTTATTGTTCTTTAAAGTGATAGAGCTTAATCAAAATTTAACCATGTCAAAAAGAAAGTCTTGGGTATGGATTTTTTTTGGCCATTGGACAATGATGAAAGTGAAGTATAACCGATGTCATATGATAACTTCTCGTAGTGGTCAAGAAAAACCAGCAGACACTACAAGTATTTCTCCTATATACATTTTATTGAGAAAAACATACAAAGTAAGAACCCGCCTCTGTGCTCTTTGCCGAATAGTCACCGACTACGATAGTAGCCAGATAGTCGGCTTTACTGAATAGTCGACACATCTCTAAAAATTACATAGTCGTCATGGTGATAATGATGTTTTGTAAAAATGTAATATATATAGTCATGATGATGATGATTTATAGGAATGTAAATAATATAGATATCCTTTTATCCGTTAGCCTATTGACGTCCGATGTACGTAAGCCTCATCATGTCAGCTCATATACGAGTATGTAACCTGTTATACCATACATCTTTTACGACTGGCAGATTGGATGACAACTTATATCATCTTCATCCTGCTCTTACTTAGGGTCGACGCAATATATACTCTTCCTTTATTGTACATATTGCAAGTTTCGGTAATGCTGTCTCTGAGAATGTAATTGTCGACCTAACGACATCAGATGGAGTTGGTCCAGTTCGATGAAAAATTGGTAGTCTTTTACGACATCCACCAGAAATGTAAGAGCTAATAATATTCGTAGCCGACACAGCTTTGATGAGAACTTATATATCAACATCATTATCATTTCAGATCATATATATCCCACTGTTGGGCTCGAGCCTCCTCCACGATAGGAGGGAAATTGGCCTTACTATACCATCCTGATCAGACAGGTTGGTATAGGGTTTTGAGTTTTCCTTCTCTTGCATTGATATTATACGTGTATTACATCCCTTTGTCGTCTTTTACGACATCCACGGGCAAGTGGTGATTTATATTCTTACTCCTTCATCACACGGACAGAACTTACATAAGCCTAATATATATAACAAAGATACTTACATAACTAATTTTTTCTTAAACAAAGGACAGTTCAATGTGAACGTTTCATATTCTCCGCCCTCACCGCATATGTTGAGTCCGTACTTCTCCTGCATGACTAGAAGATGAGGTTGGATATCCCGTAACGTCATTCCTAAGTGTATCCTTGGGTCCAGCCCTAAGGCAGCCACCTGTACAAAAACATAACGTTAAACTTTATTTTCTTTAGTAAAGAAGCTTTTTATTAGGGTACAGTTTTTTTTGGGTGTTAGTCTGACTGCACCTTGCCCAACTTAGGGTTTCCAATCCCACAGCCTGAATTCAATCTCGCTATTTGCAGGACTACGAATTTTCAATCCCGCGAGCTCCGATTTATATAAGGCAAATTTTAATAAAACAATGAATTAATCAACTCCACATTTATTTACGTACATATTACTATAAATATCAATCAAATTACACTATTTATAACAAAAAAAAGAATGCATTAATCAACTAACTACAAATTTATTAAAGTATTAGTATTAGATCAAGAAATTACTCGGTTTATCACAAAAACCCCATGTAATTATCAAATAACTCCCTATTTATTTAAGTAAGTATTACTATTAGTGTGAGATCAATCAAATTACACCGTTTATTTAGGTATCACATAAAAAGAGTGATTTAATCAACTAGCTACACATTTATTTACGTATTACTATTACTCGTAGCATGATCAATCAAATTACACCGTTTTTTCTCCACAAAAAGCAGTACCACAAAAAACAAAAAAAAAAACTAATTCAAAAAATAAACAAAGAAAATTAAAAAAGTCAACATTAAAAAAAAATACTGTAAACTTATCTATACCAATAAATAAAATTGGAGTGTCTGTTTGTAATGTCAAAATAATAGGCTTTTTTCATGCTCACATGGTTATTTGCACGACACCTATGCCTAAAATAGCGATTAAAAAATTTTTGTCTGTCTGTCTGTTTGTTCCGGGTTATCTTCAAAACTGCTGGACCGATTTCAAAAATTCTTTCACGAATGGAAAGCTATAATATCAGGGCGTAAACTAGGCTATATTTTATCCCGGTATTCCCACGGGAACGGGAACTACGCGGGTAAAACGACTATAACCGAAGAGACGCGAGGGCGGGTTGCTAGTATAGGATATTTTACCGTTTGAGTAATTGAGTTTAAGAGTTTATTACGTTTGAGGTTGCATGCACGCTTTTTTTCAGTCCCGCAAATCCCGCGCCCATAATCCCGCATCATGCGGGATTGAAAAATAGCGCGGGATTCCGCCCGGATTGAAAGCCCTAGCCCGGCTATATTAACAGAATCATTGCATCCCGTTTTCAGTGTGGTGACGGAGTAAGAATACAACTCACCACTCCCTATCTGGCCCGTGAATGTCGTAAAAGACGACTGAGGGATATAATATGCATATAACATCTAGGTATGCAACAGAAGGAAAACCCTATACTAACCCGTTTGACCAGAATGGTATAGTATAGTGGTGGGCAAACTTTTTTAATGGCGGGCCACAAATTTTAAGAAATTCTAAAGGAGAGCCAGAATTATAGAAAAAATGCATTTTATATTAAAGCGACTGATTTCACTCGCTCCGCCTCACATTTCACCACGCTTTGCGCCCCGTATTTCCCAACACATGAACTACGCGGCTAGTTTAGCTTTACCGATAGGTGAATAGAATGGAATTTTCCAATAAATAAACTAATACCTGTGACAGACAGCCGAGATAATTATAATTATGGCAAGTTAATTATGAGATAATGAAAGCTTTTCAATTATAAACGTCAGAATTTATTTTTCGCGCCAAAATGCTGACCAGAATATTTAGGATGGATGGATGGACCCTCGGCGGGCCGGATTAAATACTTTCGCGGGCCGGAGTTGGCCCGCGGGCCGTACTTTGCCCATCACTGGTATAGTAGGTCAATATCCCTCCTATTATGGAGGAGGCTCAAGTCCAGCAGTGGGACGTATATGAGTCGAGATGACGAGCCCCGTAAGTAGCCATGTATTCAATTTAGTCTTGAGAAGAAATGTTATCATTTTAATTAAATCGGTCAGTGTGGTCGTGATGATGAAACTGAAAATAGATACTGAAGTTTTTCTAACTTCAAGAAAAAGATAAATTGTGGTACTAAAGTAACTTGGAATAAAATCATCATCATCCTGCTCTTATCCCAATAATTGAGGGTCGACGACATTTGTCCTCTCCTTCCATAGAACCCTATCAGACATCATCTTTGTGATCACGCGTTATCTATCCATGTCATGTTTCACGCAGTCCATACATCTTCGAATAAAGTATATGTAAAAAAAAAAATATTTGGACAGTGTTCGGGAAACTTAAGAGGATCTTCTTATCCAACATAACTCAGTGTCTGAAAACACAGGTCTACGACCCGTGTCTGTTACCACTTATGACTTACGGCACAGAAATGTGGTCCCTAAATGTGGGCCTCATTATTAAGCTCAAAGTCGCTCAACGTGCTACGGAGCGTGCTCACGATTCCTCTGCGAGATACGAATCAGAAATACGGGTGTAACCGACATAGCGCGAAGAATTAGCACGCGGAAGTGGCAATAAGCAGGACACATCGCTGGACAAACCGACAACCGCTGGGGAATAAAGGTTCTCGAGTGGCGACCACGTATTGGACGACGCAGTAGGGCGTTCTACTAGGTTGCCCGACGACCTGGTGAACGTTGCTGGATATCGATGGATGCAGGAGTCACAGGACCGCCCTTTGTGGCGAAACATGAGTCTATGCCCAGAAGTGGACGGAAATGGGCTGAATGGTGATGATGAAAAACAAAATAAAAAAAAAGCAAGCCATTATTTAGGTGAAAAGAACTAAAAATAAAAATAATAACAGATATGTTTTGTTATGCCTATATACAATATCAAGTAAATATGTGGCGACTTCGTTTAAGCTAATGTCAGGTGAATGACGTCTTAAGCATTAAGTAAACATCTAACGAATTGACCATCGTCATATTTTATCGCCACACAATTTGATTATTTAAAGGATTGTTTGCTTCCCTTTATCACCTCTTGGCAATCTTTACATAAGATGGAATGACAACAGTATGTATATTTTAAAGTATTTTTTCCTGTGAAACAACATAGTGCTTTATATTTTTAATATTTAACAAGAATAATGAAATCGATTATCTATACTATATAGTCGAAGAGTGCATTTGGTTGAATGCGCTAATCTTACGAAAATTCAATATGATAATATCACGCCACATTATCTAAACAAATAAATAAAATTGAAGTGTCTGTAATGTCAAAATAATACGTATTTTTCATGCTCACGCGTCTATTTACACGATACCTACGCCTAGAAACCACTTTTCATTTCTTTTGTCTGTCTTTTTGTTCTGGCTAATCTTCCAAACGCTGGACAAATTTTAATAATATTATTCTACCTATCTATATAAGGAGTAATTTAGGCTGTTTGTCCTCTCAAGAAAGGCCTATAAAATTGCCTCGACTGAGAATTGAACCCGAAGCCTTATGGACTGTTGTCGCGTATCGTAAAGAATTGGAGATTTAAAATGCAAGAAGATTGAAATCAAAGTGAAGCGAGGGCGGGTTGCTAGTATATGATATCACCATACACATATCACGATACGACTTATAGGAACATCAATGAAAAAAAAATACAGTCGAATTACGAACTTTCTCCTTCTTTGAAAATAGTTGAATTGCGAACCTCCTCCTTTTTTTAATCTAATTAGTGGAATTGCAAACCTCTTCCTTTTTTAAAACTAACTTCTCGAATTGCGAACCTCCTCCTTTTTTAAAACTAACTTCTCGAATTGCGAACCTCCTTCTTTTTTGAAACCAACTAGTCGAATTGTGAACCGCATCCTTTTTTGAAATCATCTAGTCCAATTGCGAACCTCCTTCTTTTTTGAATCAAACAAGTCGAATTGCAAACCTCCTTCTTTTTTGAAACTAACTAGTCGAATTGCGAACCTCCTTCTTTTTTGAAACCAACTAGTCGAATTGTGAACCGCATCCTTTTTTGAAATCATCTAGTCCAATTGCGAACCTCCTTCTTTTTTGAATCAAACAAGTCGAATTGCAAACCTCCTTCTTTTTTGAATCAAACAAGTCGAATTGCGAACCTCCTCCTTTTTGGAAACTCACTAGTCATATCGCGAACCTCCACTTTTTTTAAACTAACTAGTTGAAACTGATGCGAACTCCTGTTTTGAAACTAACTACTAAAACGGGAAAATTTATTCCCTTTGAGAGCTTCAACGATTCGTTTGACAAGTGCGCGCATTTTGATATTATCTCTTCTTAGAGAGGCTTATAGGTACGTTATAACCAACAGTGATTCACTGATAAATGGATAAACACAATATATAATTTACGATGAACCTTATCATGAACACTTTCGTGTTAATCTGTTTTAAACAGCTGTATAACACGTGTCTTCGTTAATATGTAATAAACTGTATGTACTCGTGATAACAGCTAAATATTGATAAACTTTGGATGTCTTCTTATCAAAAACAAACTGGGTACGTATGTAGGTAGGTATATGCATTATTCATCATCATCATTACAACTCATATATGGCCCACTGCTGGGCGCGAGCCTCCTCCACAATTTGGAATTGACTTACTATAACCACGCTGGTTAGATGGTTTGGTATAGGGTTTTATTGCCGAGTTTTTCTTCGCTTGCATAGATGTTATCTACATATAAAAATCCCATAGTCGTCTTTTACAACACCTACGGACAAGTAAGTGGGGGGTGAGTTGTATTCTTACTCCATAACATGCATTATTAAGTAAAATTAGAACATTTTGAATAGGCACCCCAGGCATGAAGAAAAACCAAAAAGTAAGCATCACAAACTCTTTATCAAAAAAAAAAATAACAAAATGAATTAAGACAAATTCAATGATCCCAAATGGGCAAAGATGCCTATCCAGGATTTCGTCTACTGGCTTCGAGTTCTCTCGATAGCTAACAAAAAAGCTAATGACCTCGGAACACCTGAGCACATATTTTGGCTAAGAATCATCTCAATCACTGCAGATTTCAAATAAAAAAAAAAATTAAAAAAAAGAAACGTATCACTATCAGTCTAGTCGTTTAGGAGTATCGATGCCACAGATAGAAATACAGACATGTCAAACTCATTATACTTCTCTTTTTGCATTAGGGGCTAAAAAAAAAACAAATGACTGTGATGCAAAATAGAATGACTTCAAAGTGTGTCAAATGGGTTTTGTGTGGGTAGGACACACGTGTTTATAAATTATAACTACATAAATCACAGGAAGTAATACAAAAATAGGTGCTTTTAAAACGACCGATTTTGATAATTTGTACATCCTGAACTTCGTTCTAAATTCTTAATGTTTTGGGAATGTATGATAGTAACTCATCAAAATAAAAAAATAAAAGCTCAAGAACAGTGTAAGTATTGAAAATAAAACACTATTTTACGGATTTTGGATTTCGAACCCTTCACAGCGCCCTTGATCGCGGGCGGATTAAGATGTCTCGCGTCCAACAAGTCATCGTTTACTAAAGAGATTTATATCTACCCGGTACAAAAAATTAGTTATTAAATTTTGTCCCACATTTTAGAACAAATTTATTACCAGTACAAGATGAAAATGATTCTATATGAAAAAAGTTATTAAGGTAACTTTTTCATTTTTATTACAATAATTGTCAAATATATTACTACAGTATAGTTTTTATTTACAATAAGGGCCAATTATATTACTACTTAACAAATTAAAAACGCTAAATGTTGGGTATATGACGTATAAGATCCCAATGCCTTATTTCGACAACCCTTACGACACAGCATGCATAAGCGATTGTGATAAAAATCACAAGTGTCTTCAAAATATAAATTGAAACTCAACATTGGCCAATCTAAGTGTAAAAGTAAACTTTACATAAAATCAAACTTGTATAATTAGGTATCAAATTTTCGTAGCATTGAAAACGCAAATACATCATCGCTTTTATAGTAACACATATATATTTCATCTAACTACACATTACCCGTGTAGTGACGGAGTAAGAATACAATTCACCAACCTATCTTGCCCATGGATGTCGTAAAAGACGGCTGAGAGCTATAATATGTATATAACGTCTATGCAAATGAAGGAAAACTCGAGAGAACACCATATGCCAACCCGTCTGACCAGCGCGCTGGTGCCACGCTGCAGCGTGGCATAGTAGGTCAATGTCCCTCCTATTATAGAGGAGGCTCAGCTTTCAACCCGCTCTCCTTTCGGTGACTATTTGTGGTGCAAAATTAGACCCAATTTTGTTCATGCGTATTATTTTTGAAGATCTCAAAAACAGGTAACTTGTACATATTTAAAATTAAAAATTAATTTGAAAATTATAATGATTCGATAAATTAACATTTATTTGCACTCGTTAATTCAAATATTTTTTTGAAGAGAGATAGATGCGTCACTAGCCGAATGCTCAGGCCGATCGTGCCTGTCCAAGTGTCTATCGCTTGTTCCGCGCTCTCGCTTGCACGCTCGGCGTTCAGCTCAGGCGTAGGGATACAAACAATACATCGATGTTTCTGAAACATCGATGTTTCAATAAAAAACATCGATGTTTGCCATCGATTGATCTGCGTGATTTAAAATGTATGGTACTTTTAGCAATCCGCAAAAAAAAGGTTCTCACATCACGCAAATGTTGGTGTATGGTGTTGGTGTAATCCCGCGATCTGATAGGCCCTATGACAAGTACTCGATGCTTCGAAAACGATTCAATATCAGTAAAGATCGTTACTTTTCAACTGATACCGATTATTGTTCATGCGATACTAGTACTCATTATAGAATGTTACTTTCTCTCAAACTTACCACAAAAAAAAAAAACGCTCATCACAAACAATCCCGTCAAGAACGTATCCGATAGGCTCCCTAAAAAGTATTCGATGCTTCGAAAATGATTAAATATCAGTAAGTAATACTTTTTAATTGATACTTATTACTGTTCCTTCGATACTAGTACTCATTATAGAATGTTACTTTCTCTCAAACTTACTGAAAAAAAAACGCTCATCACAAACAATCCCGCGAGAAACGTATCCATTAAGCTCTATGAAAAGTACTCGAACCTTCGAAAACTATTCGATACCAGTAAGTTTCGGTATTTGTCAATTGATACTCATTACTGCTACAATACTAGTACTCAGTAGCAAATATTATATTCTCTCAAACTTACCAAAGAAAAAAGCTCATCACAAACAATCCCGGCAAGAAATTATCCGATAGGCTCTATGAAAAGTACTCAATGCTTTCAAAACGATTCGATTGTTAAGTATCGATACTTTTCAATTGATACTGATTATTGCCCTTCGATACTAGTACTTAGTGGCTCGATAGATGTCGCTATTTCTATTTCCTAGATCACACTTTCTTAGCCGATCCCTTTGAACTACGTACAAGTGTGTGAGGGAGAAGGAGCGATGCGGCTCTGCGGCGGATTAATTTTATTGCTGTGTATCACGATTTTATTGCTGTGTGTGTGGCTCACTTTTTTTGTACATCGACGTTTGCTATCAAACATTGATGTATCGATACATCGATGTTTTTGGTTTGGATATTTATATCCCTACTCAGGCGGCACGTGACAATGAGTCAAGGTTTTTTCATGCGTGCAGCCAGCGTTCATCGATTTATAAGTCGTTATCACGGCGAAAAAGTACTTATTTATACTTGTGTACATACGTAATACGTAGGTAGTACTTATTTATAATCATGTAAATAAGTAAAGCAAAGATACTTTTAGGATTCTTTTATATCGCATGCCCAATGTTTTTATCTGAATGGATAAGCAAAAGGCACATTTGCTTATATTAGCATATTCATTACATCACAATCACATAACAACAAATAATAATTACGCATCTTATTTCCGAATGGACAACACTGATTGTGTGATATGTATTTACATGTAAATATGCCTGTGTCGACGGCATGCGACGTTCATGCTAGAGATAATAAAAATTAATTAGTTACATTTTCCGTGTGGTGACGGAGTAAGAATACAATTCACCACTCCCTCTTGCCCGTGGATATCGTAAAAGACTACTACGGGATATAATATGCACATAACATCTGTGCAAGAGAAGGAAAACTCGAAATGAAACCATACACCAACATGTTTGACCAGCATGGTATAGTAGGTCAAATTCCCTCCCATTTTGGAGGAGGCCCGAGCCCAACATTGGGACTTATGTAGGCTGCGATGATAATGATGATGAATTAGTTACATACAATTAGTATGTAAGAACAATTTTGAGTGTAAACATAACACGAATATATTGAGATATGACTTCAGTTTGACTTTTTTTTTTGCTTAGATTTAGTGTCTGATAACATTCCACTTGATCCGAAATGTTAATGCGGTCGAAGTATGTAAAGCACATAGTCATGTTTTGTCAAACATCCTTATCTTTGGTCTCTCATATATCATGCCTGTGGCATGTAGTTGAATTCCGGGTTATTTGTAAATGGATAAATATCTAGACACACGGCACCGTGTCCAGCCAAGTTCAAGTAAAGGGCACGTCGAATGTATATTTACACGAACCATTTTGTTTTACTTTTGACTCGTTTATAAATCAAAAACTATTCAACAGAAATACACCAATTTTGGCGTGTATGTATGTTAATGTCCACTAGATATTTTTACTTTATTTGTATTTTCATTTTACAATACCTTCGACCGCGTACATAATGACGTACTTTTACAAAAATTAGCCAATGTTGGATTTACGCCTAAACTTTTAAATTTATTTGCTAATTATTTTAATAATCGATTACAATAATTATGTTCAACTGGGTAATTACCAATCTGACCCATATTTCACTCGCTCTGGTGTGAGTCAGGGTAGTATTTTAGGTCCTTTTTTTTTTTTTGTGGGTAGGCTGCGGTTGGCGCGCCTCCGCACCACTCCGTCCAGGGCGACAGAGGGGCTTAAGCACGCAACTCCTGCAACCCACCCGAAAACCACCTCGCCTTCGTCATTGGGCCGACCACCGGAGCAGGTTTACTTGTCGTCAGTGGTCGGCCCGACGGAATACCCCCTACGTGGGGTACCCTCCCATCGACCGACGTCCCCCCCTCGGGGAGGACGTCGGTCTTTCCTCACGCGGTCGACCTCTCGACGGGTGACGGACTAATCCCCGGTCACGTCACCCGCGGCCTCGGCTAGGGCGGCATGAGGCGAGTATTTTAGGCCCTACGCAGTTTCTAATCATGATCAACGACCTGCCCAGTGTCGTCTGCTCAGCTCAATGCCTCATGTTTGCTGATGATCTGAAGCTGTTTTTGAGCATAAACTGTGCGGTGCACTGCGAGGTGCTCCAGTGTGACATCGATAGTGTTGTTGCATGGGGTGCGCGCAATCACTTGTAATCAATGTAAAATTGCAATCACTTGCAATCAATGTAAAACTGTAACATTTACTCGATCACGTGCTCCATGTAAATACATTTACAAAATATCTGGTGTAACGCTGGAGCGGATCTCTCAAATCCGTGACCTGGGCGTTATATTGGACACCTGCTTGACATTTAACACTCACATTACAACAATTTGTAACAAAAGTTTTAAATTGCTAGGCTTTGTGATGACTTGATGAGACAGTCAACCTTATTTCAGAATAGGTGTACTATCATTGCGCTGTATTATTCCTTCGTGCGCAGTAACTTGGAATATAATTCTATAATCTGGTACCCGCACGAGGTCAAGTATAGCGTAATGATAGAACGTGTACAACGTAACTTTTGTAGGTTTATATACAAGATACTATACGGTTATTATCCATATTTATATTCTTCTCTCTATGTATCCGGCATGGTAGGTCTCAACACTGTTGCTCCACGACGTAAGTGTGCCCTATTCTTGCATTATTACTCATTATTGGGAAACAAAGTTGAAAATTTAAATGCACTATCGCGTTGTTCGCTATCAGCATCGAACCAATACATGCGACTTCGTTCGCGTCCCCTGCTAGCGGCACCCCAGGTGCGAACGAGGACCGCACATTTTGCCCCTACCAGTCAGGCCGTTGCACTGCTCAACGGCCTGACTGGTAGGCCGTGGTGTCATAAAGAACGACACATCTATGTAAGCGAAGGAAAATCCGAAATAAAACCCTATAGCAACCCGTCTGCGGGTGACTGGACCGGAGAATAGTCCGCCACGCACAGAGAGGCCGACCGCGTGAAGGCGATGCCTCAAGAGGAGCGTCGGAGAGGGACAGTACCCGAAAGAGTATTACGCCGGACCATAAGGAATTCGTTACCAGTGGCCGATTCAATAGCGAAGAATTGAAAGAGAATATAGTGTGTTATGGGGATGCGTTCCGAACTGACGTCGTGTGTACTGCGTGCGACCAAAGCCTACCCAAAAAAAAATCCAACACGTCTGACCAGCGCGGTATAGTAGGTCAATTCGCTTCCTATTATAGAGAAGGCTCGAGCCCGCGGATGTGTATGAGCTATGATGATGATGATGAAAAAAAGAGAAATACTAGTTATGATGAGTATCGCATTATTTCTCTTTTTTTGGAGAGGCTTATTTTTAGGCTGTGAATTCGGTTGATAGAAAACTTTTCCTAATGAGTCTCATACAGATTTTTTTTTTGTGTGTGTATAGCTGTTGGTCGCAGATGACCTTGACAGCTTAACGCGGACTATGGGTGAGCGCTGATGGCTCTCAACCCGGTAGACTCATACAGACCCCGACTCTATCTTTTATACCATTTTTTATTGAAATTATCCGAAAGCTTTATATCGGTTTTGGTTCCACATATATTTTCATTTTGGATATCCGATAGTTTTTGTTACTGTTGTGGGACTCAATAATAGCCCTTTTTCATATGGCGATATTGTTTTTACTGCTGGCAATTTAAAAGTAGTATATTTCTGTTTAACCTTGTGGTGACAGAGTAAGAATAGAATTCACCACTCCCTATCTCGCCCGTGGATGTCGTAAAAGGCGACTGAGGGATATACATAATGTGCATATAACGTCTATACAAGAGAAAGAAAACTCAAAATAAAATCTTATACCAACGCGTTTGACCAGCGTGATCAATTGTCTTCCTATTATGAAAGAGGCTTGTTTGCAATTTGAATCAAAATTATATCAATGCCAGGCGAGTATGTAGATACTTGGTAATTGTCTTAAATTCCTTACAAAGTAAACGTGGAGAATGCAATTAATGTAAATGAGCAGCCGGCTCTGTAAAAGTGAGTGAAAAAAATATTAGGTATTACTATATAAAATTACTAGCAACCCACCCTCGCTTCGCTTCGGTTTCAGTCGCTTTACCCGCGTAGTTCCCGATCTCGTGGGAATACCGGGATAAAATGTAGCCTAGATTACTCAGGGTGAATGTACCTTTCCAATGGTGAAAGAATTTTTGAAATCGGCACAGTAGTTTTTGAGATTATTAATTACAAACATACACAGAAAATACAAATTTTCCTCTTTATAATATTAGTGTAGATTAAAAAATCCATCTTACCTTTATTATTACCGCTTCAACACGACTAGCTATCATTTCCTGTAACAATTCCTTTTGGTTCCGCCTCCACAAGTATGCCAAGGAGACGAGGCCTAATCGATGACATCTAAAAAAAACATTATTCAATTACATTTCTAGAGCAGATCTGGTTCATAGTTCTTTTATATAGAACTTATTTATGTCCGACCGACGTCCTCCCCCCTCGGGGAGGACGTCGGTCGATGTGAGGGTACCTCACTAGGGGGTATTCCGTAGGGCCGACCACTGATGACAAGTAACCCTGTTCCGTTGGTCGGCCCAACGATGAAGGCGACGTGGTGTTCGGTTGGGTTGCGGGTGTGCGTGCTTACGCCCCTCTGTCACCCCGGACGGAGTGGTGTGAGGAGTGCGCCGACTGCAGCCCACCCCAAAAAAAAAAGGTGTGTGGAGGCTTCCCAAGCGCTATAACATGTCTTTCTGTAAAGGAGGTTTAAGAGGAGCTTTTCGTTCACGGTACACGACGGCCCAGCTGTGCCCCTGGTATTGCAAAGGCCCATATGCGGCAGTATCACTTATAATAAGGTGTGCTGCTTTCCTCGTTAGCCACCATCGGCAATAAAAAAAGCAATGTCGTAAATTTCGGGTCAACAGTAATATTGTTACATTAGAAAAGTTAAACATTAAAGTCCAATTAATTTTAGTGCTGACACAAATGAGTATTGTAAGCGTTGACACGATACTATTTATCGCTCGGTAAAGCATTTTCTAAATTGCTATTTACAATGTATTAACATTGTACACGACACAACCTAATTAAAATCTAGAACAATCTTACGTTAGCTATAATTTTCACTGAGGAAAGACCGATGTCAACTCCGACCGGCGGCCCACCGACGAAGGCGACGACGTGGTGTTCGGGTGGGTTGCGGATGTGCGTGCTTACGCCCCTCTGTCGCCCCGGACGGAGTGGTACGACGAGTGAGCCGACCGCAACCCACCCCAAAAAAAAAACTATAATTTTCATAACCATAGTAATCTATCATCATTGCTGTGTGGTAGCGGCTTCGAATACTACCAACCCTTGCTTTGCTCGTGGGTGTCGTAAAAGACGACTAAGAGCTCTAGATTGACCCGGACCACCTCCATCTGGTACCATTTGGGTCAACGATTGCATTCCCAAGGAGGGTTTGACGTCAGGCAGGCGGCCGGTCATAAAAGTCATTGCCGAAACTTTTTGCAATATGTCAAAACAGATGACATATTGCGTCGACCCCAAGTAATTGGGATAAGAGCAAGATGATGATGAGTAATCTATCATCACCTCGGCTCATAATAAACCCACTGCTGGGCTTCAGCCTTTTTCACAATCGTCTAATTGAACTACTACAGGATCTAACCACACTGATCAGACGAACTGGTTAGTTACCCTATGGTTTATTGAGATTTTTCCTTCTGAAACTGCTGTTATCTGCTTACGTGCCTTGATCGTCTTTTACAATCACCGTAGAGGTGACAATATATTGTGTACTTACCCCGTCACCACGCGAATATTATAAATGCGAAAGTAAGTTTGTTTGTTATGCTTTCACGCTTAAACAACTGAACAGGTTTCAAAAATTCTTTCACCAATGGAAAGCTATAATATCAGGGAGTAGCATAAGCTATATTTTAATCCCGGTATTTCCAGGGAAACGCGAACTACGCGGGTAAGACGACTGAAACCGAAGCGAAGCGAGGACGGGTTGCATCCGTTCCTATTTATTTATTTACTAGCAAGTAAAGAGATAAATAGAGAAACTAGTTAATTTGGTAGAATTTAGAAACAATTGGACATTGACCATCAGGTCATGAAAAGTCCTGAAATAACAAATTCGCATGAAATTATCATTGAGTTATTATGGACTAGCGACCCGCCTTCGCTTCAGTGCGGTCTCCGTCGTTTTACCCGGCATTTTAAATCTGTCCTAGGATTAATATCCTACAGTACGGTACGGGACTGCGGTCTATGAAGCCCCGGATACGATGCCCGGACGGGACAAATTTCTATAGGGTTTTCTGATAGAAAAAACAGCTTATGTTACTACTTATATTCACGGCTACCTGGTAATAGAATATTATCGAAATCGATCCTGCCGTTCTGAAGATTACCCGGAACAAACAGACAGACAAAATATTTTTAAACTGGTTTTTAAGCATAGGTTACCTTGCAAATAACTTTGTAAGCATGAAAAACAACCTATTATTTTACAAACAGAAACTTCAATTTTATTTATGTGTCTAGATATTATTAATGTTCTTATTATGTGATGTTCAAGCAATAAATAAGTAAATAATTCATGAAAACGAAGCTGCAGGAACAGCTAGTGAATAATAAAAGTGATTTAAACCGAATATATCAGTTTTCGTTTTACATTTAATTTATTTAGTCATACATTTGTCAAACGCATTCGTGCAACGAAACATGTACTAAAATTGATTAATCGCCCATTTGGGTTTTAAGAATGTATGCGCATAACAGGAAAAGGGTGTCGTGGGACTCGTTAGGCAAAACGCGATAGTCTTGTAAGACATCGGTGTGAAAAGAAAGTAGTGCATTGCATTCTTAGGCGGTGTCCACGTAAAAATATCTTGATAGATGTAGGCTTTAGTTTATATCAACGACAGATATATGTACTAATAATATCTTTTTTAATTTCACCTTTTTTTTTG
The DNA here is from genome assembly GCA_032191425.1 of Lymantria dispar. Classification (NCBI taxonomy): domain Eukaryota; kingdom Metazoa; phylum Arthropoda; class Insecta; order Lepidoptera; family Erebidae; genus Lymantria; species Lymantria dispar. Next base: position 11,796,500 of record CM063454.1, on the reverse strand, counting down.
GGAGCTGGGTTACGGTCGGCGCACTCCTCGCACCACTCCGTCCGGGGCGATAAAGGGGCGTAAGTACGCACACCCGTAGCCCACCCGTGACACGTCTTCGTCGTTGGGCCGACCACCGGAGCAGGGTGACTCGACGTCAGTGGTCGGCCCGACGGAATATCACCTTGAGGGGTACCTTCCCATCGACCGACGTTCCCTCCTCGGGGAGGACGTCGTTCTTTCCTCACGCGTTTTTAATTTCACCTAGGTCTGTCTCAAAAAAAAGGAAATATACTGCAAACGAATTTGTAATGCCATTGTTAAATATCATTAATCACTAACACGGACAGGTCAAATACTAGTTTGAGTGAAGTATAAAAGCAATAGTTATGAAACACTTTCTCAAGTCACAAATGATTCCAAAGTTCAAGCTAAATGCATATCTATATAGAATTGTAAACACAACAATAATTAATTGGGTATAATTAATAGACTAATCATAGGTCACGATTCGACACCAACAAGTTTTAATTATTTTTTTTATTTACGATGTATTAAACTAAATAGTATTGTCGCCTGCATTAACATTATACAGAATATTGTAGGGAAATCGTACATGTCTAAAAGAAAATAAATGAGAAAATAATTAGAAAGAAAATAAGTTATACTTTTCAAAGATATTTGAAATTCAGAATGCAGAATTTTAACACGGTCTTCTACTGTCCTCTGAGAGGTTTGCCAGGTCGTCAAATCTAATAGCCGGACAGACCAGCCAGTTTGGCCGGACATTTGGGTAGAAAGGCCGGGCACCCTACATTATTGAGGATTTTGTCTTTTAGTATTATTAGGTACGACAAAAAAATGTATGTAAAATTAAGCTTTTTGGATTATTATGACAACAGTCGACTCGCCTGCACTCGGCCACGCTCGGTGCTAGCTCGTTTGCGAAATGTAAAAAAGCTTAATAAAAGCCGGACACCGATTATTTTGACCAGACACGCAATTAAGAAGCCTACCTATGTCCGGCTTTATCCGGTCGCCTGGCAACGATATCTGAGAGCCTTAAAAGCCCACTAGAACGCATTATAGGCCAAATTGAGAATCCATGCTATAAGTTGTCGGACTTATCATGTACATAGGTACACAGCAATATACTGACATATGAAAAAAATATTTTTACGGATTTTATTTTATACTAGCAACCCGCCCTCGCTTCGCTTCGGTTATAGGTTATAGTCGCTTTACCCGCGTAGTTCCCGTTCCCGTGGGAATACCGGGATAAAATATAGTCTAGTTTACACCATGATATTATAGCTTTCTATTGGTGAAAGAATTTTTGAAATCGGTCCAGCCGTTTTGAAGATTACCCGGAACAAACAGACAGACAAAAATTTTTAATTGCTATTTTAGGCATAGGTGTCGTGCAAATAACCGTGTGAGCATGAAAAGGCCTATTATTTTGACATTACAAACAGACACTCCGATTTTATTTATTGGTATAGACTAGCAACCCGCCCTCGCTTCGCTTCGGTTTCAGTCGTCTTTCCCGTGTAGTTCCCGTTCCCGTGGGAATACCGGGATAAAATATAGCCTATGTTACTCTCTGATATTATAGCTTTTCACTGGTGAAAGAATTTTTGAAATCGGTCCAGCCGTTTTGAAGATTACCCGGAACAAACAGACAGACAGAAAAAAAAATATAAAGTGTATTTTAGGCATATGTATAGTGCAAATAAACGTGTGAGCATGAAAAAAGTCTATTATTTTGACATTACAAACAGACACTCCAATTTTATTTATTGGTATAGACTAGAAAAATGTATTGTAACAAGATTAATTGAATATAATTGTAACAAGATTGTAATTAATTTTAAGCATATAATAAATAATATGGCTATAATACTTACACATTTTCTACCCTAATTCTTTGGTAATCGGACAAAATGGCCCCAACAGATACTGCTTCTATGTCTAAGTCATCCTAAAACAATAATAATTAAATCGAAGTTACCTTATTATAATAAAAGCATAAGAAAGGCATATAATCTATGCCAGGTATATAGAAAATTTTATAGTCATCTATGTAAATTTGAAGGGATTTTTTTTACTAATTAAACTTTAAATAGCAATTAAAAGACATTCATCACCATCTCAGCCTATAACCCACTGCTACCACGCTGTTCAGGTGGGTTGGTATAGTTTTATTTCCTGTTTGACTTCTCGTGCATGGATGTTATGTACATTTAATGTTCATCACTAATAAATTCTATTAATACATAGTAAACTTATATACATTAAAATCATTCAAATATTTCCTATCCCAGGTATCATATTCGAGCCAATAAATGATGGCATGGCTAATATATAATAACAATGTTATCTTTGATCCTTGAAAAATATTACCCATATAATTATACCATTATAAGTATACAAAAATGAATCACAACCACACAATGCAAATTTATTTTATTTATGATAAAAACCTATATGAAACAAAGACTACTGGTATTTTTCAGTCCAGAATTCCTTATAATAAGACATTTTAACAACAATAACAAGTTCCGGTGGTCAATTGACTGTGACTCTAGTTTCACTACTTATTGTGTGGAGCTAAAGTAACATAATGAAATATGGTTATATTGTACTTCTGAAGTAGCTTAGAGTAAAAAAATAAATAAAACATTGAAAGAATATATGAATAATTAATTCTTTATATATTTCTCATTGTATCACTAAGATATTATAGAATAGAATAGCATTTATTGTCACATAATAACTAATAATTAAAATACATGTTTTTAATTTATTTTGACAATAGGGGAATGCTCAGCATTGTGTTGCATAGAAATTATGTGACAAATGATAATAATATTATTATCTAATGTTACCTAAAACATTACCATACCATTTTTAATTTGGGTAAATTTATGGTAAATTAATAACCACAGTTGAAACAATTAAAATGGTAAGAATGAAAGAAAACAACATTGAAATATTTAAGAAAATATTTTTGATGGATAAATATTATATATACAAATATAAATTAATATCTCTATTAAGCCTTTATAACTTGTGTATTAAACATTATCTATGGCAGTATATTGTGGGATGCAGGGCCGGATTAGTCATATGGCGGATTAGGTAACTGCCTAGGGGCCCTGCACTGACTAAGGGCCCCGAGCATGCACCAAGAAAAAAAAAGCATTTCTATCGAATATTTTTTTTTAATTTGTACATTTTCTCAATATTATTTCTTTTTTATTGTTGTTGGTGACAAAGAGAAACAGCACACCTGATGGTAAGTGATACTACTGCTCATAGTCATTGGACCATAGACCGGAGAATCGCATTGCATAGGGGCCCGGAAAGGGTTAATCCGGCTCTGCTTGAACGTCCATGCAAGATATTAACATCTGAACCTCTTTTCATATGAAAGATGGACAAAAGGAAGAAAAAAGAAGGCACTAAGGAATGACACATCATAGAAATTCTAATAAAGGGATACTAACATGAATTAGGGGCAGATTATCTTTAAGATTATTGTCGCAACCCATATATAATGTTAGCCCTAATAAGGTTTTTGTAACTACTGAGCAACAGAACATTATTAAATGATCACAAATGTGTGAAACCGCAGGGTGCTGCTAGTATGTCATGAAAGAAACAAAATAAATTTCTTTAAATAATTACCTTAACTTTAGTCAAGAGCCTAAACAAGTCTTCAACCTCATCATTATCTGTGGGACCATAGGTTTTACCTTGGTTAACAGCATCACCAGTTATTTTCTCCCTGTACAGAGGCAGGTCCATTGCTTCAGCATAAAGCTCTATATTTTGATGACCAACAGTCTGATACATATAACTATCAAGCTCATCTGAAAGAAAAAAATATAAAAATAGAATTGCAAAGAAAATGGAAAAATGTGATATACATTGCCCCTATTTACGTTGAACCAGAAAGATATTGTTCACAATAAAAATAACATGTATTCACAGATGGTGAAATGGGTTCCACTGTGTCACTTGTGTACTAAATTAAACTGATAAAGAAATATGATATTATTTTCTATGACATATGGTACAATTTTAACCTTTACAAATTTTTAATATGATGACTTCTATTTATAAGTAACTTATCACAAGTGTAAATTTATTATTAAAATTAATAGTTTGTGTGAAATTAACCTTTCTGTACAGGTTGGAGATTGGCCAGAGCTACTATGGTGTGGCCGGCACCGATACACTGCATCATATTATAGCAGCTGTCTTTACCACCGCTGATCAATGCCACAGTCCTCATCTTGTCCACAGTATCGTAATCACTCACAATTACACTATAATAAGTTACATAACGTTCATAATAATTGTGTGCCCTTTTTTGGCCAAATTATTAAAGAACAGAACGTATTTTCGACAATAACAGGGCCATCACTTTCAGCGGTTCGCTACAATACGCTTTTGACTGGTGTGACTTTACCACCTGTTCGCAAAATAATCACAACGCAACATAATCGTTATCTATTTTGATAACATTCTTGAAACGTAAAGAAAAATTATGATGTTCTCTGAATAAACCTCGGCGCTATAGGCACATTATCTGTCAAAATATGTTTCGGTATAAAATTATTTATCTCTTTCTCTTTCATCTTATTTTTTTATTTGATTTTATTTTTGGTTCTGTTTGTCCAGTCTGACAGGCAAAGAAATTAAAGCCCATACAGCCAAGTCTTACATAATTTTCTTCACTATTATTTAATATTTCTTTATACTGAGTAACGACTAGCGTATTAACAGTCATCGTTGGTCAGTAAAGCAAGTCGTTACCATTAATTGGGTGCTGAAAACCAAATAAGATTTCTCAGTAAAATCAGTAGAAAGAAGTAGCCAGTAGAATGTGAACATACACATAATCACTCTTACATCATATTCATCACACTTACGTATACATATACATATTATTATAATATGTAATTTGAACTTAAGAAACATTCTGACGGACAAGTACCCCTCTGCCACGACTCGCCCCAATCCACTAGTGGTTGGGGCGGTAAACTATGTCCCCTCAAAAATATCCGTGCCCCGACGTCCTCGCCATCTTCTTGAAGAAGAGGATGACACTATTACGATCGCCCAAGAAAGGGCTTACACAGCTCGCGCAGCGATAACAAATATAACTCCGCGGTATCGGCCTCGCCGTCGAGGTCGAAAACCGCGCCGCGTAAAAGTCATTATACTAAACGTGGCCACGCCCACTTTGCTCTCAGCGACGCCCCGAGCCGAGGTCCATTCCCCACAGGGGGAGCCCTCGGGCGATGTTCGCTTAATTTACTTACCGGGTTAAGCGCCATCAGCGCTCACCCGTTGCCCGCGTTAAGCTGTTAAGGTCATCTGCGACCAACAGCTATACACACACACACAAAAAAAAGGACGAGTACCATGTGACAGTATGCACTTAGCTGTCATGAGGATAGCGTGGAATAAGATGGAATAATGTATAATACTCTTATCTTATTAATAATTTGTATCGATCGAGCCAACTTAACAAAAACAATAAGCTATCTAAATATGCTATGATATAACAATTTAGAATCTAAATTTTAGATTCTCAATATTCGTTTATGGGACCCAGCTGTGGACTTGTGCAGTGGAGCTCCGTAAACAAAACAAGACAGTCTCAAATATATATAATCCCCTAGCTAGTCGCCCATCCATTAATTAGCCTATTAAGGTGCACCATTGCGCATAATTCTCCACAAGAATACTTTTACAAAAATATTTCATCATCTAGAAACACGACAACATATCAAGCCAAGTTCTAGCAAAGAGCGCGCCGATGTATATTGATACGAACCATTTGGAGCCACTTTTGATCTCTCGTAACTCAAAAACTATTAACTATAAACGTACCAATTTACAGCCATTTATTTATATGTATTGAAACTAACTGAACAAGCTAGCTAGACTTCTCAAAATTTTAAAACAGCGAAAACCTGTATTCATATAAGGGGGCGTCCATAAATTACGTGAGGTGTTTTTTTAAATTTTCCTTAGCTCCCTCCCCCCCTGGTGAGATGTCGTGAGATTTTATTCAACCCCCTCCCCCAATCCCCAATCTCACGTGAGATTTTTCAAAATGTGGGTTTTAAATCTTAAGCATGTACAATCTGGACTAAATGGACAAAAATAGTATAATTTTTTTTTTGTTTCAATCAGAAAAAAAATTGCGTGATATTTGCCGAGACCCCCCCTCTCTCCAACGTAAGATTAGGTGAGATTTGACTGGACCCCCTCGCCCCCTTAAACATCTCACGTATTTTATGAACAAATTTTTATAAAAATAATGTTTAGTAAAATCTAAACAGTCTAAAATTGTACATTGCGCGACTTACGCGCGGTGAAATCATTTATTCGGTCCTCAGACTCACCGGCTACGACTGGGCGTTGAGGGGGAGCCTCTCGCTCGGGCTGGGCGTGATTTGATACGCCAACGACACGCTCGTTACAGCCCGCGGTGGGACGCTACAGCAAGCGGCAAGCCTAGCGACTTTAGGCACCGAAGAGATCGTCAGGCGGTTCGGGGCGCTGGGGTTGAGGGTGGTCCTGGATAAGACGGAGGCTCTCTTGTTCCATGGGCTTCGCATGGGCCCTCCCATCGGCGTCTCGACAACCGTCAATTCGGTTGATATCAGCATCAGGCATTGGTGATTCCGGGAGCATTTCCGCAGGCTCGCTCCACGGCTCGTCGGCGCGGCGTCCGCCTTATCGTGGCTTATGCCGAACGTGGGCAGACAGAGCGCTACGTATCCGTACCGCTTTACGCGGGGGTCATCCGGTCGATGACCCTGTACGGCGCACCGGTGTGGGCGGGGTCCCTGACCATCCGACTCAAGGTTCTACTGTGGCGACCACAGATGGCCATGGCGGTCAGGGCCATATGCGAATACCGCACGGTATCGACGGAGGCAGCATGCCTGTTTGCCGGGACTCCCCCGTGGGACCTGGAGGCAGAAATGCTCGCCGGTTTGTATCGGCGGGTGTCAGGGCTGCGAGTGGAGGGCGGTGTAGTCTCTTTAAGGGAACTCACCACCTGGCGCGTCGACGCCCGCCGATACGTCATTGCCCGTTGGGGAATTCGGCTGGAGAGGCCTCGGTACGGTGTGCGGACCGTGGAAGCCTTCTGGCCGGTGCTGATGCAGTGGTTAAAATGGCGGCACGGGATGCTCTCCTTCCGACTGGTGCAGGTTTTGACGCGGCATGGATGCTTCGCCAAATACTTGTACAGGGTCGTTAGGAGGGAGAGTACACCGTCCTGCCACCACTGCGATTGCGACGAGGACACGGCGCAGCATACGCTCGAGGTTTGTGCCGCCTGGGCAGAGCAGTGTCGTGAACTCGTCGCAATCATCGGCGCCGACCTAACGCTGCCGACCATCGCCAGGACGATGCTCGACAGCGTCAGAAACTTGAGACGCGGTCGCAGCCTTCTGCGAGGCAGTAGTCTCGCGGAAGGAGGCGGCGGAGCGCGTACGCGAGGAGCGTCTCCTCGACGACGCGAACCGCTGCCGGCGACTGGGGCGGCGTAGGCGCGACTACCTGCGCCTCATGCCGCCCTAGCCAAAGCTAACTTCTTAAAAAATAATTGTTCGACTCACAGCCAGTGTCCGCACAAAATAGTTTTCTTCCAATTTTGCCGCCCTTCTAATAGTGGCGCCCGGGGCGGACCTCCCCTCCATCCCCCCCCCCCTTGCTACGCCACTGGATGTACGTGCTGGAGATCACAAAGAGCAATCGGTGGATAATCTTCTATTTCACAGGCGATGCGATGGGTATCGAAAGGCATTTGAATGATCTACGGCCCCCATTGAGCTGGTCTGAGGGCGGCGGACCTAAGGCGTTCTGCCGTTCTACAGATGCAGGTTGGAAAGGGTGGCACACACGTGTTCCACGCGAGCCTATCCTGAGTGAGGGCATTGTTCCAAAAGCCTGGCGAAGCTGCTAGAAATGGCAGCTTGAGGAAAGAAACACCGCAGGGTTTTAACAAGTAGACGGTGGCTTACCAAACCACCAGCTCGGTTGGGTGATCTAGTATCACTCAGGATTGCAATCTGGAAAAATGGATCCAGTAATCCGGCGGATCCGGCACCATTAAACATCCACCGGATCCGGCGACTGGAACCGGTGCTAGCAATTTTTGGCAAAATAATAAACACAATTACCTACTTATCTTTTGGCAACGGTCAAACTCAAAGGCTGCTCAGGTTCAAACTTGACAATGAATAAGTTTAACAAAGGCTATCAAGAATAGATTTTCTAAAACAGGTTATTATTAAATCTCAGAATATCTAGATAATAATGCAGGTTGGTTGTGAGCAGCTGCTCACTCAGCAATTTCTTTGTTACAAGTTTTTTTTTTACTGTTACAGTAAGCATAGTGTATTTGGCCTTTTTTGGGTAGGCTATGGCCAACACACACTCCGTCTTCTCTGTCCAAGATGACAGAAGGGCGATGTGCGACGTCATAATCCAACGTATTCCCTCCCCTTCGCCATTGAGCTGACCACCGGTACCGAGTTCTTTGTACAGGACAACTAAAATGGTATTCCACCCTTTTGAGTACCCTCCCTCCCAAGGCCCCTCTCGGGTCGGTCGCCCTCACGCGGTCGGCTTCTCTGCGGGTGACGGACTATTCCCCGGTCCAACCACCCGTGGCCTCGGCCTCGCATCTGCACCGCCCAAGTCGACGGCGGCGGATCGTGTCACCGTAGAGGATTTCCTAACGCGCTCGCGCGCCGCCTCCTTCCATAAGATGACTGCCTCACAGATGGAGTGGACGGTGTCTCAGTTCCTGACGCTGTCGAGCATCTCCCTAGTGATGGCCGGCAGCGTCAGAGCGATGAGTTTACGGCGCTGCTCTGCCCATGCGGCACACACCTCGAGGGCATGCTGCGCCGTGTCCTTGTCGCAATCGCAGTAGTGGCAGAACGGTGTGCTCTCCCTCACAACTTTCTGCATGTACTTGGCGAAGCAATCTTGCCTCGTCAATATTTGCACCAGTTGGAAGAAAAGCACCCCGTGTCACCGACCCAACCACTCCATCAGCACCGGATGGAAGACCTCGACGGTCCGAAAACCGTACCTAGGCTTCTCCAGCTGGACAGCCCAACGGGCAATGACATCACGGCGAGTGTCAGCCCGCCAGGCGGCCAGCTCCTTCAATGAGACCAGGTCCCACGGGGGGTCCTGGCCAACAGGCACGCTGCCTCCGTCACCACCATGCGGTAACCGCGTATGGCCCTGACCACCACGGCCCTCTGTGGACGCCACAAAAGAGTCCTCAGATGGATGGTCAGAGACCCCGCCTACACCGGTGCGCTGAACATCAACTGGATCACCCCTGCGTACTGCCGTTGGCACGTAGCGCTGGGTCCACCCACATTCATCATCAGCCTAGAAAGGGCAGACGCGCCCTGTCTAGCCGCGGAGCAAGTTGGCGAAAATGCTCCTGAAACCATCATCGCCCGTCGAGCATCAGACCCAGATATTTTATCTGGGCCCGGATGCTGATGATAACCGAATTGACGGTCATCGAGGTGTCAGTGGGTGGACCATTGCGGAGCACATGGAATAACAGGGTCTCCGTCTTGTTTAGGGTCACCCTAAGCCCCAGCGCCTACATCCGCGTAACAATCTCCTCGGTGCTGAGAGTTGCCAGTGCCGCCTCCTCTAGCGGGCTGTGGCGAGTGTATCATTGGCATAGCAAATTACACCCAGCCTGGATGGAAGGTTCCCTCTCAATACCCAGTCGTAGCCGATGTTTCACAGGGTGGCCCCCAGAACCAACCCCTGTGAGACACCACACGTCATGGGTGTTCGCACAACGCTCTCTACTCGGCTAGTATAGAGGACGCTGCGCCCCTCCAGGCAGTCTGCCACCAGCCGCCTTAGGTATACGGGCACCCCGTGATACTAGAGCGCCTCTTTGATTCAGCTGAATGGCAGACTATTGAATGCGTTGGCGATGTCTAGGGGCACCACCAACAGCAACCCTATGTCGACGACCGCCTTCAAGACCACGATCCTCAGGCGCAGCAACGCTACGATCGTCGAACGCCCTCTCCTGAAGCCAAACTAGGCAGCCGACAGGTAACGTGTTTTGCCTTTTTTTTTATGGGTGGGCTATGGTAAGCGCACGCGCGGTCCAGTGCGTCCGGGGCGATGAAAGGACGGCGCGCGGGCCCATAACCCACTCGTACCCACGTCACCTCGTTGTTGGGCCGACCACCGGAGCAGATGTGACTTGTCGTCAGTGGTCGGCCCAACGGAATACCCTTTCGGGTAACCTCACCTCTTGACGTCGCGCGGTCAGCCTCTCTGCGGGTGACGGACAATTCCCCGGTCCGGTCACCCGCGGCCTCGGCTAGGGCGGCATTAGGCGCAGATACTCGCGCCTGCGCCGCCCGAGTTGCCGGCGGCGGAACGTGTCGCCGAATAGGAGCTCTACTCGCACACGATCCGCCGCCTCCTTCCGTGAGATTACGGCTTCACAGAAGGCGGCGACCGCGTCCCAGTTCCTGACGCTGACGAGCATCTCCCTGGCGATGGTCGGCAGCGCCAGGTCGGCACCGATAATTGCGACGAGTTCACGGCGATCCCCCTCCCATGCAGCACACTCCTCGAGCGTGTGCTGCGTCGTGTCCTCGTCGCAACTGCAGTGGTGGCAGGACGGTGTGCTCTCCCTCCTGACAATCTTGTGCAAGTACTTCCCGAAGCAACCGTGCCCCGTCAGCACCTGCACCAGTCGGAAGGAAAGCACCCCGTGCGTCCGCTCCAACCACTCCATCAGCACCGGCCGGAGGGCCTTGACGGTCCTGACACCGTACCGAGGACTCTCCAGCCGGACTGCCCAACGGGCAATGACTTCTCGGCGGGCGTCGACCCGCCAGGCGGTGATCTCTTTGATGGAGAACATGCCGCCGCGGGCGCGCGTCTCCGACACCCGCCGATAAATGTCGGCGAACGTGTTTTGCCTAACGAATTTTTGAATATTCACTGTAATTTGTGTTTGTGACATATGGTGAATGAAATGAAGGATCTACTTGCGGTTGCTGTGTAGAGTGATTCTCTGCCTTCACTCCATAGTGGTTGAGGGGAGTGATGGCTGCTCTAGTAACTAATTCGTAATCGAGTGCCACTTGTGGGATCTGGTTCCAGCCATAATCGTTTGAATTATATTACATACAAGTAACTCGTCCTCGCTTCGCTTCGGTTTCAGTCGCCTTACCCGCGTAGTTCCCGTTCCCGTAGGAATACCGGGATAAAATATAGCCTATGTATATTATTTATAATATTAGTACGGATAAGGATATTGTGGTTCGATGGGCATCACACTGGAGCTGGTATACTCGTATATAAGACATGTTGTACACAATTTTATATTTAGTAAGAGAAAATTAAAAATAATAGACAAGCCCGGTGCGTTTCTTGCCGGATCCTCTCAGTAGTGGTCGCGTACCGATCCGGTCGTAGTTTGTTGGTTTAATTTCATGTGCCTAATCGTGTTGAAATTAACATATGTATCTAAGTGTTCTCTCGTGGTTTATGTATAATAAATGATTTGAATTTCAATTAATGTCGAGTAGTTTTGCTCCTCTGGCGGAATGTCATCCACATACCATATCTTCCAGTCGTTTTTTACGACACTCACGGGTAAAGAGAGAGGGGGTGGATTTTATTTATTCTCAGGGTCGTAGCACACCAATACCGCTCCCGATCAACACCGCCTTATATGGAGATGACTACTCGCTGTCTACGCGCCGACTGCTAGCAGGTCACTAGCTGTACACGCCCTTACAACTGTCCGATAACTAGCTGTCACTGCGCTTACAGCTAGCGGTCAACTACCCTACCCAAGCACTGACCGGTTTTTTTTTGCGACAGACATAGTTTGTGATCGGTTTACATTGAAATAAGTCGCGGGCGGCAGTGGACGCGTGGCAGATGACAACTCGTTCCTCCTACACACAGACAAGCTAGCAACGGGCTTCAAGCGAGCAGTTTGCATGCGTACAGCACACGGTAAGCGGGCTGTCAACTATCAAGTGGTTTTTTTTTGTGTGTCTATAGCTGTTAGCCGCAGATGGCTTTCACAGCTTAACCCAGACTATGGGTGAGCGCTGAAGGATCTCGACCCGGTAATCGAGTGGTACGATGGCAGTAAGCTCGCTTATAGCGGTCTGTCTGCTAATTTGTATTGTCACTGTGTAATGTCAAATATCTCTACACTGAACGAACCAATGCTCACATTTAAATGAACATAATTTTGCCAAATGGGAGCAGTGTTGTATAAGGTGACTACAAACCTTACGCCGTCACCACACGAAGCAATATATATATATATATACCTACACACTAGCTGACCTAACAGACGTTATGTTCAAATAAAATAAAAAATTCTCCTTGAAATCGACAGCAGCGCCACCTAGCGGGTCCAATTGTGAATCTAAACCATTCTCGAATACCCTTGAACACAAACAAAAAAGTTCATCAAAATCGGCCAGTTGTTTAGAAGGAGTTCAGTGACACATACGTACACAAGAGATGTATACAGGCCGTATCAGTTTATGGGGCAACTGTTCGAGTATGTTGTAGTGTAAAGCCTCCTCTACACGTCAGCAGATGCGTCCGTAGACGTCGACAGATGCATCCGCGGATGGATCTCTGTGAGCCGTCAACACGTCTGTAGGTCGATCAGACGATCAGTCTGTATTGATTCTTGACGGAAGCAACACGTACGCTCGCGAAATGGATATTGAGACCGTAGCTGTTGCAGCTATTTATTTATTTAGGACCTTTAAATATTATTTAAGTGTCCATCGCAGTAGTTATTAAAAAAAATAGAGAAGAGGAAGGTGGTGGACGCTGTAATCAGCATACATAGAAACCCAATAATGTGGAAAAAATCTTTTCCATAATGTATTTATTGCCTTCCGTGTGGTGACGGAGTAAGAATACAATTCACCACCATATCTTACCCGTGGGTGATCGTACGAGACGACTAAGGGATATAAAACGCATATAACATTTATGCCAGAGAAGGAAAACTCGAAATAAAACCCTATACCAACCTATACCGACACGTCTGACCAGCGAGGTATGGTAGGTCAATTACCCTTCCATTATGGAGGAGGCTCGAGCCCAACAGTGGGACGTATATGGGCTGAGATGATGGTGATGATTTATTGCAATTTTTTTAACACATCCTCCTGGACGCCATTTTTTTTCACAGGAATAGCGTGGAAAACCAGCTTTTAGAACTATATGCAGAGCCATCTGGAGAATTTGATAATTTTGTTCTAATTTCTGTTTGATACAACTCCAGGAATTTGAATGTTTCGTCAGTGCTTGTGTTAGCCATTTTAACGAGCAAGTAAAAAAGAAAGAACGAAAAAATACTGCAGAAATCACGCGTGCATTCTCATTCGCTTCCCGATAAACAATGGTCCGTCGTCAGACGTGTGGACAGATCACTTGCTCGCGCCGAGCGCTGGCGCTGAAACCCTTTGATCCGTGCTACAAAAACCGACAACTAACGGATTAGTGCCGGATGCATCTGCGGACGTCAAATACCTACCACAGACGAGCAAATCACCCCCTCTACACGTCCGCGGACGCGTCCGCCGATGACATCTGCGGACGTATCCGCTGATGTATAGAGGAGGCTTAACGGTCATAGATCACAATTAGAATGTATATTACACGAAAACAATATAACATAAAAGTTATAGTGCTTTCAAAATGTGTGTCTATCAGTTTATGCCTTAAATGTTACTATGTAGGCATGTACAGACAGGATACATGTGGACATGTTAAGCTTCGACAGAATAAATAGGTATGAATCATTGCCTGATCAGCTGATTTTAAGCGAAGTTTGTCTTGCTTATGCGAACGTAATCATTGATTTTTCAATGGGCATGATGATGTTGTTAAAAATCACTGAAATTATGATTTAAAATTATAATATAGGATAAAGAGATTCTAAATAAAACACTTATTTTTAAATTATGATTGCGATTCTATTTATTAAACGGTTTTATTTAGCTTACCCTGTTTGTTTGTTTATTTTTTCTTTGTTGGGTCAAAAGTAATTGAAATTTCACCGTCTTCCTGTCAACCGATTGATCTGAAATTTGGTATACGCTTTTGGTTTTGGTGACAATACAATTATGTATAGTCAATATTTTTGTTAATACAAGATGGCCGCCGTTACAAAATGGTGGACAACCTATTTGTTTTTCAATCGCATTAATATGGGTATTAAATGAAAGGGCTTGACAAGTAGAATACATTGCTCTATATAAAATCAATATAAAAACTAAAAACTTGAAAATAAAAAAGGAAAAAATAATTTTTAAATTAAACGGTTTTATTGTAAAGAAACAGTAAAAATAAAATCGTGGGGGCACGTCAAATATCTACAATCGTCGATTAAAATGGATGTTTTGTAGTGTCCCACGATTTAATTTTTACTGTTTCTTTACAATAAAACCGTTTAATTTAAAAATTATTTTTTTCCATTTTTTATTTTAATAAACATTAAAATACAAAACATAACAATCTGCCATGTTAGGTCAAACACCAATCAGAAGCGTGTGACGTCAGATATTCGTAAGAGTATTTTGGCCTCTTGTATATTGTTCGAACTTACTTTGTATTTACTCGTTTCGATATTAATTGTACCGTTTATGTGATATATAGTTGTTAAATGATACTTGAGTTACTTCAATTGTGTTCATAACTAAAAAATAAGAATAATTATTTAACAACAAGTACATTATATGTACCTATGGTTATACCAACTTTTGTAACAGACTATGTTGTAAAAGGTAACACACATAAGCCCACAATTATATTGTTCTTTGTTACTGATATTGTCCGTGTGGTGACAGAGTAAGAATACAATTCACCACTCCCTATCTTGCCTGTTGATGTCGTAAAATATGACTAAGGGGTATATACTATATGCATATAACAACTATGCAAGAGAAGTAAAACTAGAAATAAAACCCTATGTTAATACTTTTGACCAGCGTGGTACAGTAAGTCAATTTCCCTCCCATTGTGAAGAAGGCTTGAGCCCGATAGTGGGACGTATATGAGGTGCGATGATGATGAAGTTATTGATAAAAGTAATAGTGTAGTCTCAATAAAAAATATACATTTTAACTCTTCAAAATAGATACTTATTCGCTGATATTATAGTGAAAAAGAAATTGGTATGTATCTGAACTTTCCGATGAAATGTTTGCAGGTTCTAAATGTTTTGTAGGTGTACTTTTCTCTGCAAAATCTTTTTCACTATCTTCAATCAGTAGCTTTCTTTGTATTTTAAGAAAATAAGGTAATTCTGTAGTATTAGAAGTGCGTTTTCTTCTGTCTGGTTGGCATTAAAATCTTGTGGGAATACACCCTGACTTCATGAGCACTTATGAAACCAATCTCATCATATGATACTGAATATAATTTTGCATATCACTTGGTAACTGAAATAAGAATAGAGGTTTTAGGTAGGTACAAATAAGTATACATAAAGTGATGTAGTAATAATAAGGCAATGAAACATAAGCTGGAACGTGATCGCCAGTATTAGTGACAATTTTATTTATTGATCTCTAGTTATCTTAATTACTTATTATAATGTAAATACCTACGTCAAAATGGTCTTCACAGAAGTAAATTACAGATTTTGAAGAAATAGCCTCGCCGTGCAAGATTTATCCACATATTTCTAACTTTTTTCTTCATTAGAACACTAACAAATAACTTGGTTGGAGTTTTTATCGATGTATACCGCACACCATTGATACACAATAGAATTCATGACTGTCGTATAAAATAATTCAAATTACGTATCAAAATAAACGTTTTACTAGCGTACTGTCAAGCGCTTGCGAAAATGTGACGTCATAGACAGACGCCATTACTTATTACTATTATAGCGTTTTGGTGCAAAATTTAAAACGTATTTTAAAAAGATAATTTTTTTCCTTGTAAACTTAATTTTTTGGCGAAAAATGATTTATTTTGGATAAAGTAGATGCGTAACAACATGGTGGAGTAGTTTTTCAAAATCTGTTATCATGCCTATTTCTAATGAACATATAACAAATTAGGTACTGATATATTGCAGATTAAGTATCACTGACTTTATACATTTCAATCAGATTTACACATAAAAGCGATGAAAAAATTGAAAATTCACATGTCTAATTCATTAGCGAATTGATATTATTATTTCAAATTGTTTTTCATGGGTTCCTACCACCACCGCCTAACTCCCGTTTGACCAGTTGCCCCATAACCTGATGCATTCTGTATAAAGATTCTTCTTCTGTACAAAGATTATTATAAATAATATCATATCATTATTAAGATTCTTTAATAAATACGAGGCATGCCTTTTAAGTTTTGCAGGGTTGGTAAAAAAACATGTTTTTTTTTTAAAAGAACAAAACATCATGTTTTTTTTGAAAAAAAAAAACATGTTTATTATTAATGCTTCATTGCTGTTTTAATTGCCTTGTTTCAAATATGTTTTAATCACGTTTTAAACATGTTTTAAACACGTACATACGTAAAAAATGAAAAAAGAAGTTGTTGAAAATCAAAAAGTAGGTACTTTAAATATTGTAATTATAATTATTATTTACTAGCTGACCCGGCGAACTTCGTACCGCCTTTTTTCCTAATTATTTTATTTTAGTATTTATCAGTTTGGTTTTAGTATTATCCGTGCGGTGATGGCACAGAAATATTAATTTTTCTGTGGGTGACGGAGTAAGAATACAATTCACCAGCCCTGTGTGTCGTAAATGATGACTAAGGGATATTATATGCATATAATATCTATGCAAAATAAGGAACACTCGGCACAAAACCTTATACCAACACGTTTTACCAGCGTGGAAGGAGGTCGGAGCCCAAAAGTGGGACATGTATGTGTTGAGACGATGAAGATGATTTATCAGCCTCCTCGAAATGGCTTACGCCATTTGTAGGAGGCTGATAAATCATCTTGTTGCCGAAGCTGGAGCGGTCTCCGGACTCGGCCTCAAACGTATCAATATAATGGAATTATTGATAATCCAACTGAATTGAATTTACAGAAAGTGTCATATTTCCTTAGTCCGCAACTTTACACTATTTGTGGGAGGCTGATAAATCATCATCATCATCATTTCAGCCCATACACGTCCAACTGTTAGGCTCGCACCTCCTACACTATGGGCGGGGAAATCGACCTATTATACCACGCTGGTCAGACGTGTTAATATAGGGTTTTTTCGAGGTTTTTTTTTTTTTTTTTGTGTGTGTTCAGCTGTTGGCCGCAGATGGCCTTGACAGCTTGACGCGGACTATGGGTGAGCGCTGAGGGCTCTCAACCCGGAGGCGAGTTTTTTTTCTCTTGTATAGATATTATATGCATATTATATCCCTTAGTCGTCTTTTACGACACCTCTGTTTGTTGAATTGTATTCCAGCTATTTAATATACCGCCTTTTTTATCGATTCCAATACCTTTTTAATTTAGATCTATATGTAATTATGCCAAAAATGTCGAACCGACAGGACGAACATCAAATGTTTGACAGGTAAGAACAGTTTGTATTGGAAAATAAAATTCTTGTTTTTAGTATTTTACTCACAATTTTCCATATTTTCTCACAGTATAAACCTTCCCTGGACTTCCACAAATAATTCAAGACCAAAATTAGCCAAATCGGTCCAGCCGTTCTCGAGTTTTAGCGAGACTAACGAACAGCAATTCATTTTTATATATATAGATGAATTTAAAACAACAGTTTCCAAGTTAAGATGCAATCAAGTTCAATCAACTTCCCTTCTCTTCGACTCAACCCTCAACTTCCATAATCTGAAGTTTCTCAAGCAATTCGCTTGAGAAACTGTTAGTTCGGCTTTCATTCTATCAAGCAAGCCGGGCAATCCCCACGTTTTATGAGCATTCACCGCACGACCGCTTGTCAATCAGGGGAATCCCAGCTAGTTACATCGAAGTTGCCAACTCTTTGGTAAAAAACATGCCATAAAATGAGTTTCTTAATTTTTCTAACTAGTGTTTTTTTTTATGTGTTTTAAACATGTTTAAAACAAACTGTTTTTAATTATGTTTTAAACGTGATAGGTGTTTTTGTATTGTTTTAATCAGTGTTTTAAACATATGTTTAAAACAAATGTTTTAAACATTGCCAACCCTGAAGTTTTGTCGTTTGAAGAAAAAACACAACTAGAACCTTAGTATAGTACTTTTTATTGCTTTTCAAAGTATTCACTGCGTAGCTTGATACACTTTTCCATTCCCTCAAAGTAATCCCCTAGTATCACTGGCTTTATACATTTCAATCAGATTTACACATAAAAGCGATGAAAAAATTGAAAATTCACATGTCTAATTCATTAGGGAATTGATATTATTATTTCAAATTGTTTTTCATGGGTTCCTACCACCACCGCCTAACTCTCGTTTGACCAGTTGCCCCATAACCTGATACATTCTGTATAAAGATTATTATAAATAATATCATATCGTTATTAAGATTCTTTAATAAATACGAGGCATGCCTTTTAAGTTTTGTCGTTTGAAGAAAAAAACACAACTAGAACCTTATAGTACTTTTTATTGCTTTTCAAAGTATTCACCATACCATAAAGTAGCCACGTAGCTTAATACAGTTTTCCATTCCCTCAAACCAGTTATTATAACATTTATTCCACTCTAAAGTGGGGGTGTTCAAAATGGCTGACTTGAAAGCGTCGACTGCTGCTTCACCGGACTGGGACCTTTGACCACGAAGACTTTTCTTAATTTTAGGAAATGTAAAGAAATCGTTAGGGCTTAGGTCAGGACTGTATGGAGGATGGTCAAGAATTTCTACTTTTTTCTGCTTCAAATACTCAATCGCTTGACGAGCGCTGTGTGAACTTGTGTTGTTGTGGTGCAGGATGATGCGTCGCTTTGAGTTAGATTTTCAAAGTTCGGCGATGACTTGTGGTAACCAAACTGTGGTATACCACTCTGCGTTAACCGTTCTACGATCTTCAAGTGCAATAGTCGCAACATGGCCGGTTTTTCCAACGAACGTGGCCACCATCTTCTTTGAAGTGCTTCGAGAACGAACAACTTTAGTCGGCTTTGGCTCGTCTTGAAAGACCCAGATTGTAGATTGTTGTTTGGAATCAGGACCGTAGGCATAGATCTAAGATTCGTCACCACTGATGATGTCGTAGACGTGATTTGATTCTCCTCAGTTGAACCTTTGCAGAGTTTTCTTACACCATCTGACGCGGGCCGCCTTGTGATCGTCGGAAAGCAGATGCGGTATCCAACGGCAAACTAGCTTTCTCGCACCAAGCACTTCATGCAAGATCTTCTGAATGGTTGTCCCTGAGATGCCTAATAGAACCTCTATCTCTCGATACGTCACATGACGATCTTCGAGAATTAGTTGTCTCACAGCAATGATGTTATCTTCAGTGAAGGCGGATTTTGGGCGTCCTTCGCAAGATTTGTCACTAACACTAGTATGTCCACGCTGGAATGGGCTTCATGGGGCTTCATCACTGAACACAAATATTAGCTCTTCAAAACACTGAAGTCGTGTCAGGCCTCTTCTAAAGTTGTAGAAAATTATTGCACGAACATTTTCCTTAGAAAAATTCATTTTCGTACGTAACTTGACAGATTCCAATCGACGCTGTGACTAAACAATAGCATTAATCCTAATACTTTCAACTGTTTTGAGATTCAAAATTTAAACACATTCGAATATAGAACAGTTCCAAATTCAAAATTGCCGGGCAATATGAAAACGACAGAAGTTAAAAGGCATGCCTAGTACGTATCCTAGGTAACAATGTAATATGTTCTTAAGAAAAGAAAACATTTAAAGAACGTTGGTAACGATTGCCCATGAAGTATTTCTCCCCATTTACATTTCTTCAATAAGACGCCGAGGTGGTCTAGTTATTTTTGATATGTAAATTAAACGTGATTTTTTTAAATTTAAATCAAGATAAGTAATAATTCATTAAGTTTATTTTAAGATTTACAAATTGTATTGTTTTACGATAATTCATTACAGACAGTGTCTAGACGTTTACGCTTTTGAAACGACCACCACAATAATTGCCATAATGATTGTAACCTTTACAAGCAAATGATACAGGAAAAAATTCAGTCTTGAGCGTAAACATTATGAGCGCTAAGTAAAACCCACAATAAGTAGCGCCTATAACATGACAGTCTGGAGAAATTTAAACTATAAAAACATGTTGATTTTAGAACATATAAATACTGTTGTTGCAATTAATAGAAGTAAATCTATGACAGATTAAGGCAGAGAAACATTAGATGCCATCAAAGTTTAATCTTTTATTAATTATAAAAAAATGTCTGCTTCTATAATGCAAAGAAAAAGGGGAGTTTCACTTTCACGTGAAGAAGACAGCGCAAAAAAGAATATCATCAGGCGCACATTTTAGCCACCGGTATATCCGGATGGAGGTCTCCCCTGCAATCCCGACGCCCAGCAGGGGTCACGGGGCGGATGGGCGTCCTGCGTTCCCGCGATGGGCTGTGGGTCGCTTAGACCGGGACCAGCTGGCGGAGACAGCCATCGTATACTCGTGGCTGTCCTCTGCCCACCAGTCGGACGGGGTGGACGCCGAGGCTGGCCGCATCCGCAGTGCGTTGACGCAGATCTGCGATGCGGCCATGCCCCGGGTACGGCGTCTGCCCCCGAGGAGGGGTGTCCACTGGTGGTCCCGGGAGCTGGCGGATCTCCGGGCTGCGTGTATCCGCGCCCGGAGGGCCTACACCCGCAGCCGGCGGCGCCATCGCGACGCGGAGCGGGAGGCCGTGCTTTACGAGGGCTACCGCAATGCGCGGTCGGCCTTCAGGCGGGCCGTCCGCTCCGCCAAGGACGTCAGTCGGCAGGAGATGCTGGACGGTCTCGACCGTGACCCCTGGGGACGCCCCTATCGCGCGGTGCTGAATAGGCTACGCGCGCGGGGCCCTCCCCTCACCGAGACTCTCCAGCCCGGCCTTCTCACCCGGGTCATCGAGGACCTATTCCCGCGGCGGGCGGAACACACGCCCCCGGTCATGGCTCCGCCAGACACTGACCGGGAGGCCGACGACGACAGTGTTCCGCCCATCACGGAACCCGAGATGGGGGTGGCGGTGACGCGCATGCGCGCAAAGTCTACCGCCCCCGGGCCCGACGGTGTTCCTAACCGCGTGCTGGCCCTGGTCCTCGAACACCTGGGACCCCGCCTCAGGGAGCTGTTCGACGCGTGTTTAGCGTCCGGACGGTTCCCTGGGTGCTGGAAGGAGGGAAGGCTGGTGCTCCTGCCGAAGCCGGGACGGTCTCCGGAGTCGCCTTCGGCCTACAGGCCTATCGTGCTGCTCGATGACACGGGCAAGCTACTGGAGAGGGTGGTAGCTGCCCGCATCGAGCGGCACCTCGTCGGCACGGGGCCCGATCTGTCGGACGCCCAGTTTGGGTTTAGGAGGGGTCGTTCGACGATCGCGGCTCTGTTGCGCCTGAGGGCCGTGGCGACTGAGGCCGTCACCGGCGGGGGAGTGCTGTTGGTGGTGTCCCTAGACATCGCCAACGCATTCAATAGTCTGCCATTCAGCTGCATCAGGGAGGCGCTCCGGTATCACGGGGTGCCAGTTTACCTGAGGCGGCTAGTGGCAGACTATTTGGAGGGGCGCAGCGTCCTCTGCACCGACCGAGCAGGGGACGTTGTGCGGACGCCCATGACGTGCGGTGTCCCGCAGGGGTCGGTCCTCGGACCCACCCTGTGGAACATCGGCTACGACTGGACGTTGAGGGGGAGCCTCCCGCCCGGGCTGGGCGTGATTTGTTACGCCGACGACACGCTCGTCACAGCCCGCGGTGGGACGCTAGAAGAGGCGGTAAGCCTGGCGACCTCGGGTACCGAGGAGGTCGTCAGACGGATCGAGGCGCTGGGGTTGAGGGTCGCCCTGGACAAGACGGAGGCCCTCTTGTTCCATGGGCGCACTATGAGCCCTCCCATCGGCGTCTCGATCACCGTCCACTCGGTCGACATCAGCATCCGGGCCCATATGAGGTACTTGGGCCTGGTGCTCGACGGGCGATGGTGGTTCCGGGAGCATTTCCGTAGGCTCGCTCCGCGGCTCGTCGGCACGGCGTCCGCCCTATCGTGGCTTATGCCGAACGTGGGCGGACCGAGCGCTGCGTGCCGACGGCTGTACGCGGGGGTCATCCGGTCGAGGGCCCTGTACGGCGCACCGGTGTGGGCGGGGTCCATGACCGCCCGACTTAGGGCCCTTCTGTGGCGACCACAGAGGGTCATGGCGGTCAGGGCCATCCGCGGATACCGCACGGTGGCGACGGAGGCAGCGTGCCTGTTGGCCGGGACTCCCCCGTGGGACCTGGAGGCGGAGATGCTCGCCGGACTATATCGGCGGGTGATGGGGGTGCGAGCGGAGGGCGGTGTGGTCTCGTTAAGGGATCTCACCGCCTGGCGCGTCGACGCCCGCCGAGACGTCATCGCCCGTTGGGCAGTCCGGCTGGAGAGGCCTCGGTTCGGGGTGCGAACCGTGGAGGCCTTCCGGCCGGTGCTGATGCAGTGGTTGGAGAGGCGGCACGGGGTGCTCTCCTTCCGACTGGTGCAGGTTTTGACGGGGCATGGGTGCTTCGCCAAATACCTGCACAAGGTCGTTAGGAGGGAGAGTACACCGTCCTGCCACCACTGCGATTGCGACGAGGACACGGCGCGCCATACGCTCGAGGCCTGCGGGGCTTGGGCAGTGCAGCGCTGTGAACTCGTCGCAATCATCGGCACGGACCTGACGCTGCCGGCTATCGCTAGGGCGATGGTCGACAGCGTCAGGAATTGGGACACGGTCGCAGCCTTCTGCGAGACAGTGATCTCGCGGAAGGAGGCGGCGGATCGCCTGCGCGAGGAGCGCAGCCTCGATGAGGAGATCCGCCGCCGGCGACTGGGGCGGCGCAGGCGCAACTATCTGCGCCTCATGCCGCCCTAGCCGAGGCCGCGGGTGACGTGACCGGGGATTAGTCCGTCACCCGCCGAGAGGCCGACCGCGTGAGGTAAGACCGACGTCCTCCCCGAGGGGGGGACGTCGGTCGATGGGAGGGTACCCCAACAGGGGGTATTCCGTCGGGCCGACCACTGACGACAAGTTAACGCTGCTCCAGTGGTCGGCCCAACGACGAAGGCGACGTGGTTTTCGGGTGGGTCGCGGGAGTTGCGTGCTCAAGCCCCTCTGTCGCCCCGGACGGAGTGGTGCGGAGGCGTGCCGACCGCGGCCCACCCACAAAAAAAAAAAAAAAAAGGCGCACATTTTCGTCCCCGCATTCCGGCACGCACTAATCAGCGGAAAGATCAGCGTGTAATCTCAACTGATACAAATCTATTATTATACCTAGTTATCCCTTTATTGAAACTGCATAGATTAGAAAATCAGATTAGTTAACTGAAAGACGATTTTATCATTTTCATCATTTCAGCCTATCGCCGTCTTCTACTGGACGTAGGCCTCTATCATGTTACGCCACAGAGTGCGGTCTTGTGCCGCCTGCATCCAACGACGCCCAGCAACTTTCACAAGGTCGTTGGTTCACCTAGTTGGGGGAGGCCTACACTGCGTCATCCGACTCATCCGATATGTGGTCGCCACTTGAGAAACTTTCTTTCCCAGGGGTTGTTAGTTCGTCGAGCGATGTGGCCTGCCCATTGCCACTTCAGCGTGCTAATTCTTCGTGCTATCTCGGTTACACCCGTTCTTCTGCGGATTTCCGTATTTCGGATTCTATCTCGCAGAGAAATCCCGAGCATAGCCCGCTCCATAGCATGCTGGGCGACTTAGAACCTCGGCCTCGATATGTGGCTTACATTTAGGGACCACGTTTCCGTGCCGTAAGTTATCACTGGTAACACACACTGGTCGTAGACTTGTGTTTTCAAACACTGAGGTGATCAAACACGAGAAGATCCTCTTAAGTTGCCCGAACGCTGTCCAACCGAGTTGGATTGACCTCTTTCTCGCAGTTGGATCTACCTAACTGGTCTGTTTGTCCTAGGTAAACATAATTATCGACAACTTCGAGAATCGTATTGCCAACCGGACCGGTATAGGATTTCCATGTAAAAGATGATTTATAGTTTGTATTTTGTTGTTAACAACAGACCCCTTTGTTTATATATTAGATTTTATGGTATGAAATACTTTCTCAGTCAATTCTACTGCAATTTACAATAAATAACGGCACGGTTAGACGTTCATATTTATAATCATCATCACAGCTCATATACTCCCACTGTTGAACTCGAGCCTCCTTCACAGAGGAAGGGAAATTGACCTACTATCAGGGGCGTAGCTACCGCCGTATCTGCCGTATCAATTATACGAGGCCCCCCGGCCACGGGGGCCCCCGACATCCGCAACCAAAAATTAATAAATACGTCCCAATTTTTTTATTATTTCAGAAATGACAAAAGTAAAAAAAGAAAGAAAGAAAAATAGTTTATTTCTCCCTCGCAGGAGGATACATATTTGTACAACTTATTTTACATAAACATACATAGATGTAAGAGCTAGGATCCCACCCGCAAGCGAGTAAAAAGATCGCTACTCAGCTTTATGTTGTGGTAACACCACAACGCTGTTTTTCAGTAGCGGCCTATGGTGTGACGATTGTCAGCAAACTCAACGCTTACTACTTAATAATATAATAATAATAATATTTATTCAAGTAACCAAGACTCATTATTGTTAGTAATTCTTAATCTAAAGTTAATTAAAATTACAAAAATCAAAAATCAAATGAGAATTAATTAAAATAAAAGAAAAGAAAATAATATCTGCTTAATCACTACTGCGTCACACCATGAGAGACGGCACAGCAGTGATTCATATACAAGCAGTCTAGTCGACTTGCAACCATGGCCAGGATGCTGTTTGAGCTGGCCCGCACCCTACGTCCCAAAGATGCGCACCTTTTGCGCATTGTGGCGTAAAAACAATCCATGCGAGCCTCGGCGAACATCCCTGACGCGCTGCAGAAGCGCGGCAGCCCCAACAACACCCTGAACGCGTTATTATATTGGATACGGAGGGCACTGTAAGATTTACGAGTATGTCTAGCCCACAGGCTGCATGTGTAGAAAGATGTACATTAGGCTCTAAACAGGGTAATTTTCACCTGTGTTGTACATCGTGCAAACCGGCGAGCTATCATGTTCGCTCTCACTGACAGTGCCCTCCGTTCCCGTTCCAGGTCATCATTGTCCTTGAGATCAGGAGTCAATATGTGCCCTAAATACTTAAACCTGAAGACTCTTTTCAGGTTGTCACATTTAAGAAGTATTGCCGGTACAATTTGAGGACTTTTTCCCTCGGTCTCAAAGACCATGAGAATTAGAACAATATTTTTGTTTTGTTGAGAATACCTAAAACTAAAATAAGTACTACGTACTACACATGCAAATATTAACAATAACAACAATAAAATTCAAACAGTAAGTAGTAAAAATCAAAAGTAATTATAAATCATTTAATAAATCAATCAAAAAAGGCAAGGAGAGTGTATATTTAATTTGATTGTTTATAAAATGAAAAAAAAAAAACGATAAATAGATAATTATGATATGATGAATATGTGTTTCTATCAATTTTATGCAAACACTTTTTTTCTTTTGTGTTATATCTTTACCCTTCATAAGCGCCCCCAAAATTTTTTTATACGGGGCCCCACCAAGGCACGCTACGCCACTGCCTACTATATACCACGCTAGGCAGACGGGTTGGTATAGGCTTTTATTTCGAGTTTTCTTCTTATGTATAGATGTTATTTGCCTATCCCCTAGCCCTCTATTACGACGCGCGACGGCGACCGACGTCCCTGGACGTCGAGAGGTGAGGGCACAGAAATATTAATACTTTAGAAAGGCCATTCAGCTGATTTTGTTCGAAAACCAGCGTGGCTGAATTGCCCCCTCCCGCTGATGTTAACACATATGCAAGGTCTATGCTTACAACAATTTCACACACTATCATAACACACACATCAATCTCGAAGCTGTAGTTGGTACACAAACTATAACTAAGTTCTGTAGGCAACGTACACTCACAAATAAAAAAGCACATGTACGCTAGTGCTTGCCATGGTCGATATACTACACGATATTTATTTAGCCTGTTTTATCGAAACAAAAATATTAATGTCTTTAAATTAAGCACTTACTTGTGTGTGTTGAAGTTATTTGTAATGCAAGTCAGTAATTTAACAGTAAAATCATGCAAATAAAATACTCCTCACTACACTCTGTATAGGTGATAGAAAATTTAAGTGCTAAAATAAATTACGTAAGCGAGTAGCGATTTGTATATTATATTGTTCCCATATATGGTACACACCAGTACACAAGATACAATTAAAATGTATTAGAAAGAGACCACAGTCACAGTCAAGTTTATAAGCTCCTGCATCTTGTAGAGAGATCTGGCACTTGACAGTTGGTAAGAATTAACTAATCCTTTTGAGTGGCTTAAAATAAGATTTTATGGAAGCCCGTTTCAGGATGAAGCCAATCTTGTCAATGACTCTTTTCACATAAGGTAGTACTGCATGGAGGCGCTCAACTGTGGGTAATTTCACACGGTCTCTGCGACGGGGGCCATAGACGTCTAGTGGTGGTAGGACCACACTGTAGACAGTCTTTTGTCTGCAGTCGCGGGCCGGTTCGTCCGGGGCAGTACCACACTCTCGCAGAAGATCGACGTTTGAGTAGTAGCAATTTGCTGCTGCACTTCGTTCGGTGAGCGAGAGAGCCGGGAGCCCAACTTTCTGGGTGTGTTTGTGTGTGGCGGGTTTTGGTGAGGCCTGAAACCTGCGGTGGTGAGGTCTTGGTCGGGGTATTGAGCGTGAGGGGCTGGCATGGCGTACAGGGAGACCCGCTGGGAATGGTAACCGCCGGCCACCTGTCGGTCAACAGGGGACCCGAACCCAAGATCAGCTTCCCTGGGAGGCTGTCCCACCAACCGGCGAAAATCCCGTTGGGTAGTCGTCGTGCCGGTGTGGGACACCGGAGTGGACCTCAGCGGCTACGCACGGGGGAGCATCGGGGGCCCTTCCGTGCTTCGTGTCAGCTCCTCACAAAACTCACTCCTCGACCATGCACTATGCCCCGTCTTTTTTTTTGGTATCACCGAACTCCGTTATACACATTCACACTCCCTTCCTCCTCTTCTTAAATTAAAAATCATGGCCAAGAAAGTTAAAAAGAGACGATTTTCTACGGCGGTCTCCTTATCCACATTTGATGTGGATTTTTGCAATATCAGGGGTTTACATAGGGGGTTACAATCTCGACGCCGTCCACCATCACCTCGAGACTGCGCGGCCTGCCTTACTCTTTTTAACGGAGACGCAGATAGGTGCTCCGGATGACATTTCGTACTTAAATTACCCCGGCTACGAGTTGGAGCATACCTTCCGTCGTAAAGCCGGGGTGTGCGTATTCATCCGAGGTGATATCTGCTGTCGCCGCCTTCGGGCCCTCGAACATGGTGACTTGTCGATCCTGTGGCTACGCATAGACTATTGAGGGTTTATCCGCATCTACGCATGCCTCTACAGGTCCCATGGCAGTGATTCGGGGTCAATTCAATTATTTGAGAACGTCCAATGGGGGATTGACGAAATATTGGAGCAGTGTCCATCAGCGGAGGTGGTGGTTCTTGGAGACTTCAACGCTCATCATAAAGAGTGGCTGGGGTCCCTAACTACTGACCTCCAGGGTCGACATCTCTTCAATATGGTCTCGGCCTATGGTGTCTCACAACTGGTGACACAGCCCACCAGTATCCCAGATATTGAGAGCCATGAGTCTTGTTTACTGGATCTTCTGCTGACTACACACCAGCACGGATATCAGGTAGTGGTTGAAGCCCCTCTTGGGTCTTCTCACCACTGCTTGGTTCGTAGCAGTGCCCCTGTTGTAAGGCCTAGTCGTTCTAAGGCGACTGGGACTCACAGAGTCTGACAATATAAGTCAGCAGATTGGGATGGACTGCGCGAGTTTTACGCATCCTACCCATGGAAGCGGCTTTGCTTCGCCTCTGGGGTCTCTGGCGTCTGTGCGGACTGCGTTACCGAAACAGTTATTACGGGGATGGAATTATTCATCCCCAACACCAAAATACCCGTCGGTGGCCACAGCCGACCCTGGTTTAACAAAACCTGCAGGACGGCTGCATGCCAGAAACAGTCCGCATATCAGGCCTGGAATAGGGCCAAAAAATGCCAGGACCCGAATGCTAAAGAGGTGAAGCGGAAATTTAACGCCGCTTCCAGATCTAGTAAGAAAGCTATTGCCAGAGCCAAGGCAGAACATAGTGCCAGAATTGGCGAGCGATTGCAAAGCTATCCCGCTGGGAGTCGTGCATTCTGGTCGCTAGCTAGAAAATTACAGCTAGAAAATTCTGAATTAAAAAATGCTATGGGTGATCTTTTAGTAAGGGTTAACAACTTAGAACAACAATCTAGATCCAATAATTTAGAAATACCATGTATGCCTGAGAATAGGAATGAAAATTTATACAATATTGTCTCCCTTCTTGGTCAAACAATAAAGTGTGACATTAAAGAAAATGATATACTGACCTGTACGCGCATTGCTAAAACTAATTCCGCTAGCTCTCGACCTCGATCTATAGTTGTTCAACTATCATCGCCTAGACTACGTGATCAAATTCTAGCATCTGTTATCCAGTATAACCGAACTAATCATCAGGATAAACTAAACTGTACTCAATTAGGATTCTCGGGTAAAAGAACACCCGTATACATTGCCGAACATCTGTCACCTTCAAATAAAGCTCTACATGCAGCTACTAGAATTAAGGCTAAGGAGAAGAATTACAAGTTCGTGTGGGTGAGAAACGGCAAAATCTTTGTAAGGAAAGCAGAAGGCACCGAATATATATTAATTAGAAATATGAATAGCCTAGGAAAAATTGTATAACTATTTGTTTTTCTCTCTTATTTGTTTATAGTGCATGCTTGTATGATAATATTGTCATAAAATTCAGTGATTTAATGATATATTACCAGAACTGCAGAGGCTTGCGAACTAAAACAAACTTATTTTTCTGTAATTTAGGTTGCATGAATTATGATGTTGTAATATTAACAGAAACATGGCTAAATAGTAGCGTGCTGAGTAATGAGCTATTTGACGATAGATATACCGTATATAGGAGAGATCGGGCGACAACAGGTAATCATTTTAAACGAGATGGTAGCGGTGTCTTGATCGCTGTAACAAAAAATATTAATTCAAGACGAATAGATAAATGGCAAAGTAAATGTGAAGATCTCTGGGTTATAATTGACATATCCACAACAGGCTCACCATGTCGAATAGCTCTCTGCGCAATTTATCTGCCGCCTCCCGTGTGTTTGTCGATGCTTGAACTTTTCATACAATATTGTAATGTTGTGTTTGATGCAACAGATATCCCTGTTTGTATAATGGGGGACTTTAATCTGGGAAATATAGGCTGGGAACCCGGAGCTCACAATAATTCATTGACCAAAATATGTCAAACGTTATTTGATTTTATTAACATTTGTAGACTAACTCAACAGAACATGGTAAAAAATCATTCTGGTCGTATATTAGACATATTCTTGAATTCAATACCCTCCGCAAATATAGTAAAAGAGGCAAGTCTGCCTTTAACAGTTATTGACAAATTACATCCTCCTTTAGAAATAGTTCTAACATCATTGAAAAAACCCAATTTGGCTTATAATACATTAAACACGAGGCCAAACTTTCATAAGGGTAACTATGAAGAAATCAATAAATGCCTTGGTGAGCAGGACTGGTATCGGGTTTTGGCGGGAAAGCAAGTGGACGAGATGGTTAATGTATTTTAAGATATCTTAGGCACGTTAATATGCAATTTCATTCCAAAACATAGCAGAATAGGTAGTAGATATCCGCCATGGTTCAGTCAAACGCTAAAGAAATCTTTAAAAGAAAAAAATAAACTTAGGTTACGTTTTGGAAAGTATAAAAATTCCATGGATGCAGTAGAGTTAAAAATATTATCTAAACGGTGTCAAAGACTTGCTAGAGAGTCTTACAACAAATACATGGAAACGCTGGAAGAGAATATTACTCATAACCCTAAGCTGTTTTGGTCACATATCAAAGCTAAGCGTGGTGGGTAAGTACTAGACTTATCCGCAATGTATGACTAACGAACATATTGTAACGTTGAATGGTCCAATGATATGTGATCTATTTGCTGAACACTACGCATCAGTTTACACCTTGGACGATGGCAAGGAGTATCGGCACAACTCCAACTTCTTGACCTCGTTGGAAATTAACAGTCAATGCTTGCCTCACCAGACATTAGATTATGAAACCTTACTTGGAAAGTTGCGATCACTCGATGTATGAAAAAGTGTTGGGCCAGATGGTATTCCACCGTTGTTCTTTTCTAAATGTGCCGCAACACTTGCTACTCCCTTGTTGTATATTTATAATTCTTCACTCCGTTCGGGCATTTACCCATCGGTGTGGAAGAAAGCTAATGTGGTTCCCGTGTACAAGTCCGATAGGAAAGACGTTGTTTCCAATTATCGCCCTATATCGATTCTTTCTACATTTGGCAAGATTTTCGAATCAATTATCTCTCCTTACATGCAACGGCATCTTAAACTATATATCAGTGACTATCAACACGGATTTGTTCCTTCGAGATCCACTACCACTAACCTTTTATCTTTCTCGGAGACGTTGATTCGAGCTTTGGACGAGAATACACAACTTGATGTTATCTACACCAATTTAAGTAAGGCTTTCGATAAGATGTCCCATTCTATATTGTTGTATAAGCTGGCAGTGTATGGAGTCACCGGAAGCTTTCTAAAGTAGTTTAAATCTTATTTAACTGGACGTGAGTTCTATGTGGTATTGAATGGTTATCAATCAGTGAGTCACGGCATAACATCGGGTGTACCTCAAGGCTCTCATCTAGGTCCTATTTTATTCAACGTCTTTGTAAATGATCTGCCAAGCATATTTAATTTTTCTGAGTGCTATCTTTATGCGGATGATCTAAAATTTAGTAGGAAAATTGTATCACCGCGTGATTCATTACTTCTGCAGGAGGATTTGAATCGGCTCATTGACTAGTGTGATAATAATAAGATGCTATTAAATTACGGCAAGTGTTATCAACTAAAATTTACTAGGAAAACTCGATGTATAAGCGCGGAATACTTCATAAATGGGCAGACAATTTTGGAAGTAAATACAATAAAGGATCTGGGTGTATAACGTTAGACAAAAAAGTGACTTTCATACCGCACATGGAAAACATTATTAGAAAAGCATCAAAAATGTTAGGATTCTTAATACGCAATACGAAATCTTTCAGAAATTGCAAAATTAAAATATTGCTTTATAATAGCCTAGTAAGAAGTATTATAGAATACGGTAGTGTTGTGTGGCGACCTCATTTCGCAGCACATACGTTGCGAATTGAACGTGTCCAAACACGCTTTCTGTGGCATTTGGCATTTAGCAAAGGACTGACAAGACAGTTAACCTCATAAGAAACGCTTGCAATACTTCAAGATCACTTCTTTGTCGGACCGCTGTTTAATTACAGATGCTTTATATGGTTTTAAAATCTTAAGAAACATAGTTGATTGTCCTGGCTTGCTGGCTCTTCTAAGACTGCGGGCACCAGCTAGATATCCTCGTAACCCAATCACTCCACTATGTCCTCGTTTACGGAGGACAGTACTCGGTTCTAATTCACCTGTATCAAGAATGTGTAGAGCGTTGAACGGATGTTCAGATCTCATCGATCTGCACCATGACAGTTTGAGGAGATTTCTTCATACACTTACTAAACACTTCTGTAGTAGTTGGTGAATGTGTGATCTGTATGGGTATACTGTGAGTTCGGTTTCTTTACTTTTTTTTTATTGTAGGTACTTGTTGTTTTTTTATTTATTGAAATTTTTGTGACTATGTTTATTTTATATTTTGTAAATGAATTTTATTATTGATTGTTATTTAAATTGTTTATTATTGATTTCATTTTTTTTTTTTATTTTTAATGTATTTTTGTGTAATTTCTTATGTGTAATTATTATAATTAACCAGATATAGTGTATGCTGTGTTAATCTTTGAATAATTGATACACTTAAGAATGAAAATTTGTAAATGTATTTATAATTTTTTGTGTAGATCAATTGTTGATTAACCTAAATAAATAAATAAATAAAATTAAGAAATATCACGAATTAATAAGTTTATGGACTTAACGATGAAAAGAAATGCCTTCTTAGACTATAACTACGTAACTGACTTCTTTTTCGACACGTTGTAACAGCGCAAGACGGCATATTTCTGTTTTTTGTCGGAGCTTTGTTCAAGGTCACTATATGAGCGCAACTAAGAGGCGGTAAAACGAATTTCGTCAATATTAAGACCGTTTGATCGCAATTGTGGCACGCTTGCCCCGCCCACATGGCCGTTCTATCTTATAAATTTTTCTGTGGGTGAGGGTATCCGAAAGGGTATTCCGTCGGGCCGACCACTGACGACAAGTCACCCATAAAAAAAACCCTCTATTACGATACCCACATGTAAGATAGGGGTGGTGAATTTTATTCTTATTCCGTCACCACACGGGACCTATTATATTAATCAATGTATACATATAACTACATGAATTTAATCGTCCTAGTAGAAAATATTTAAAATGCATGTTATGCCGCTTATGTAGCTCGATAAACGCAAGTTGCTTTTTAAATGACTTATTTCTTTTTATATGAATGGCGAGTGAATTTTAAAAGATCTTATGTTATTTATAATATATTAATGTTCAATTATGACTTACAGTTGGTGAATCAATCACGCAACACACGCGGGGAATTCCTTATTACATATAGACTTGGTCTTCGATTACACTCTATAGGAGTTTTTCAGTTGAGAGACATTTATACTTACTCTTAAATATATTAATAAAACACATATAGGTACTTCGCCCAAAAATGTAGAACGCTTTACGATTTCGCATATCATCCATCCTATCGTGAAGCGTTCCACATTTTTGGGCATTCAAAAACCAAATACAAACGCGACAATATCCGTAAAGTAGTTTTATTTACGTATAGAATATCACGTATCAATATATTACGTATCAATATATCCGAAAGCGATAGGAGGGCCACCGAAGTCTAATTCCGCCCAGTGCATTCAAATAAGGAGAATGGAAGTAGGTATGGTAAGTTATAACTTTGTTGCGTTGTACAGATAGCAATCTCTGGCAATGAACTAGGATACTATATACCTTATGCCATACTGCTGAACGGCTTGTTTTTATGTTAATGTGTTCAACCTAAACGTAGGCTCGCTCACCTTTCAAGGTAAGCATGAAAAAATGTAGTTTGGTGTTTGCTCGACTAACCAAAACAAGAAAATTATGAATCTAGTAGGTAGCATGCACCTCTTTTTCTAAATCTACGCATACTTTAAACTATCTATACTAATAAATAAAATTGGAGTGTCTGTTTGTAATGTCAAAATAATAGGCTTTTTTCATGCTCACACGGTTATTTGCACGATACCTATGCCTAAAATACAGATTAAAAAAAATTGTCTGTCTGTCTGTTTGTTCCGGGTAATCTTCAAAACGGCTGGAGCGATTTCAAAAATTCTTTCACCAATGGAAAGCTATAATATCAGGGCGTAAACTAGGCTATATTTTATCCCGGTATTCCCACGGGAACGGGGACTACGCGGATAAAACGACTAAAACCGAAGCGAAGCGAGGGCGGGTTGCTAGTTTTAAATATAAGTAGGAACATATAAGAAGATTCCAGAAATCAATGTAAAAAAACGAACAAGTTTAAACGTATAGCTAGTTTCACATAATTACAAAACAAATGAACGTCTCCAGTTATTAATACAACATTTAAATTTAGAATATCTGGTCGAAGGTTATTGTGTAACGCCCACAGAAGCCATTCATCAAGATCAAGAAGGGTATTGTATTGTGTTGATTTGTTTTTAAAGTTTCGTAACCGTAACATTCTCTGTGCGGTGACTAAAAACAGAAAAAGTTCCAAACAAAATATCTTCAATTCATTTATAACAGGATGTTACCCTACTATAAATGCTTGGAAGTTATTATTGAAGTGAAATTTCTTTAGAATCGTTGTGATTTCACACTCGATGAAACGAAAAAGCGAGTCCATAGAGACACAAACACGTGAATGTATTATAGGATTCAACCGACGAGAGAATGAGATAAAAGATAGAGGATAAAGGATGAAGAATGAAGGATGAAAAACGAAGGATAAAGGAGTTTCACTTCTGATATGCGTACTTTGTACGCACACTCTTTTTTTTATTATCAGGCTAAAAGAAAAAACTCGAAACCAAGGCACCAATCCTGTTAATCTACGTCATGTAATTGGTTAATTGCTTTCCCGTGGCGGAATAAGCTTTTGACTAATAATACTTAATAATAAAATGTAGGTTTCGTAGGTTTATAGCCTCTATAGAATAAAAAACGGAGTCCTTTTCGCGTCCAGTCCTTATATTACAGCAGCATTGAATAGATAGGTATCTTATATATGTATATACACACACACTAGTACAGTTGCATTACATACAACAAAGAATTAAAATTTCAATATATTTTACAATCTACAACGCAGCTTGGCACCAATCCATTGATAAATGCATTATTTGTTTATAATTACATATGACAATAATAAAAGATAAACTATTCTTTAAAGAATTTAGAGCACCAAGATATTGGGAATTGTATTAAAATATAAAAAAATTATGTAGGTATTCAACAGAATGCACTAGTTACCGCAGGTTTTAATTTAAAATTAACCAGCGGCATTTTAGATATCAACAAAAATATTTTAATAATTCAGTTCTAAATACGTAATGCCTCTATTGATATATTTTTGTATTTCAATTAATTATTGCTCATTCGAGATATTTATGTAAGTTCTATGTGTATAAAGCTCTTCAATAAATAAATAACCGTGACAGAGTGCCTATAAACTGGTTAACGGGACAATCTCGCAGAGTATGAGACGGTTGGGTGCTGTAGTTAATTTACGCTGACGCCGATACGATTAAAGAAGTTCCTACGTCATAATATCGCATCTTAGGTACCTACTTCATATGTGTAGGTACATAAGATGTCTTTCATTTTTAATTTAATAAGGATGTAGCGGACGAAATGGTAACAGTTAGTCTGAAAGAAATTCTGCGCTTTACATTCCTACTAAATAGGTGTTTTAAGTATTATTATAATAATTTAAGAATATTTACGATAAATTAAACTAGATAGCGCCATCTATTATATACAATAATAAAATAAATTTAAAGATTTGAATGTGTCACTTAACCTTCCTATACTCGCGCGTTGGTCTGTGAGACCGACGAAACACATTTTCGTAATTATTTTTATGCAGGTAAATCCTAAGAAGTTGAGTTCCTTGCTAGCTGCCGGATTTGTGGCTAACTTCGTTTTAGTGCACGCCGCGCGTTCGGGCGAAACACACGTGTTGTAGCACTCGTCACCAATCGGTCCACGAGACCGACGCGAGTATAGGTGTAACTTTTTGTGTAAGTATTAATATAATTTATTTCGTGCATTTGTATATTTTTTGCGGACTTTGATTACTTTATAAAGTATATATAGTAAAATATATGTATGTATGTTGCTCTATATTATATTTTGACCAATTTTATCATTCTTTTTTAGGTTTTAATCCATATCAAAATGGACGATGATCACATCAGATTGTTGCTGGAAGAATTAAGTTCTAGCTCAAGCTATGAAGACGAAAATGACAGTGAGGTGGAAGATAACGTGGAGGTACAAGAAGAGACATATGATACCGAGCAAGACGATGACAATGACGAGATATCTGAGGAAGAACATAATGAACGATCCCATGATTTTTACTTAGGAAAAGATGGACAGACAAGGTGGAATAAATCTCCTGCCTCAAACCCAACTAGGCGACGTGCTAGAAATATAGTTACTCAACTTCCAGGCGCTAGAGGAGAAGCTAGAAATTTGAAGGAACCAGGTGAGCTGTGGCGGCTTTTTTTTTCGGAGGGCACTATCAGCCTGATAGTAAAGTACACTAATGAACAAATTAATCGCATGAAGCATAATTTCACAAGAGAGAGAGACTGCGCCGATACAGACAATATTGAAATTGAAGCTTTTTTAGGCCTTTTACTATTTGCTGGAGTCAGAAGGAACGCTCGTCTAAATGCCAAAGATTTTTTCAGAACTGACGGGTCATCCCCGGAGATATTTCGTTTGACTATGGGATTATCCAGGTTTTTTCTATTGATGCGTTGTCTCAGATTTGACAGTAAAGATACACGAGAAGAGAGAATACAACTGGATAAACTGGCACCTATTAGAGAGTTGTTTGATATAGTTGTGGGAACGTTCAAAAAATATTACAGCGTGTCTCAGTATGTTACAATTGACGAGAAGTTAGAGGCTTTTAGAGGACGTTGTAACTTTCGCCAGTACATTCCATCAAAACCCAACAAATACGGAATCAAAATTTATGCGTTGACAGATGCCAAAATGTTTTATACCCATACCATGGAAGTTTATGTTGGGAAGCAACCAGACGGTCCATACCAAGTTGATAACTCCGCTTTGGCTTTGGTTTTGCGATTGAGTGAAAATATTCACAATACTGGGCGTAATATCACATGTGATAACTTCTTCACTAGTATTCCATTGATAGATAAGCTTGAGTCTCAACACAAATTGACAGTTATTGGGACAATTCGTAAAAACAAACGAGAATTGCCTAAAAATTTCACGGAAATACGAGGAAGAGCCGACAAATCTAGTTTATTCGGGCACCGTGGCAATTGCAGTCTTGTATCCTATGTACCAAAAAAAGGCAAAAATGTCCTTCTCGTATCCAGCATGCACGATGATGCCCAGATCAATGAAGATACAGGTAAACCGGAAATTATAATGGACTACAATAGAACCAAAGGTGGAGTAGATACCGTAGACAAAATGTGTGAGACTTACAACGTCGCACGTGGGACAAATAGATGGCCAATGGTGATATTTTATAGCCTAATGAATGTAGCGGGTATAAATACGTTTATAATATACCTGCAGAATAACCCTAACAAGAAAATTAGCCGTCGAGTCTTCCTTGAAGCCTTAGCATACGATTTGATCAATCCGCAACTTAGACGACGGGCTCTCATTTCATCCTTGCCGAGAAGCATAAGACTCAGGCTCACCGAAATATGCAAATTAGATGGACCCGAGTCTGCAGCAACATCTTACAATAATAAAGTAGGTCGTTGTGGATACTGCTCTTCGAAAAAAAACCGCAAGACACGTTACAACTGTGCCACCTGCAAAAAATACTTTTGTTTGGAGCATGCTGTAACCGTATGCCCTGATTGCTATGGCGAGGCTCAAAATTAAGTCAAACATAGATAAATATGTTTATTGATATGTTTGTTGTTATTAATAAGAAGTTTAATTTGTTTTTAAAAAGAAGTTCAGATTTTATTTTAATTTTTTAGTACTTAAGAAAATAATCTCAAATTTTAAGACTGATTTGTGATAAAACTATAAGTTGGTAAAATAATTAATAAAATAACTTTTAGTTATACTGTTTTGTTTCATTACATCCTAAACTTTAAAATAATAGTAATACTTTATGTGTTTCTTGTTAAAAAAAATATGTTGTAGGGGTACAAACTATCGGTCTGTGACACCGTGCGCGAGTATAGGTGTTACAAAAATTGGCGCGAGTATAGGAAGGTTAAAAGCTTATATATATTAATATCTGAAACACGTGTAAATCTACAATAATTACATAGGTATTACGAATTTCTGTAACAAAACCATCTATTAGTACGACGAGGAAAATATTATAAAAGTAATTAATCAATTAAATGTGTTTTGTTACATTTTGAAAAGTCTGTAGTATTAATGTTGCTAGATGTTAAAATTAGTACTATAATCTGACTTTCAAAATATTTCCAAAACAGGTTTTTAGTAATATTTATTAGAAAATTTGGCATATATTTTATTTTATGAAATATTTATTCCAATTTTATAGCTCCCAAGAAAAGAATTAATCTTTTGAACTAAAGTGAATGCTCAGCTAGATACAGACGTCGTCAAATGAACTATTACCATTCACGATTGGTTTGTCAAATTATTGATGCGGTGGTTTGAATCACGTTTGAATTTATTTGCGAACCATCGTAATTGTTGAATTTAGTTTTATTGAAACATAATATTATTCTAAATGGATTGCTAAATTGTGTGTTACTCAAGCAAAACTTGTGTTAATCAGGCGTGTGATCATGGTTTTGGCCGAGAGAAGTAGTGATGTTCGAAACGGGAAGCGGTCAAGGGGGCCAAGCCCCAATGGCCATGGAAGTCCAGATTCTAGTTCAGAAGATGAGAATGGTATGTCTTATTCCTAATTCCGGTTGCTTTATATAGCTTTCGAGGAATACTGAACCTAACAATTTCAGAGCTTTGCTTGTCGATTGTGCAGTTTTTGTACCTAGTCTACATACGTAGATACCAAAATAATATATAATAATCTACGAGAATAAATCTATCTAAGTTAATTTTATTACGTTTTCACTCTGCTTATGCTGTGCCAAATTTTAATCATATCATCTGACATCTTGCTTTATTTTTTATGCTTACCATCATCGCCTTCATGATGCGCTCATCTCATCCACAAATTGTAAATCGACAACCAAGCAGTAGTACCGTTTGCAGCCGAGAAAATCAGAGTAGGCAGAGACTTTCAGGCTGTATGTCCTGAATTAGAACCAGTTGAGCAACGGAGACCAGAATTAATATCTGACAGAGCTTTACTTGTGTGGTCGCCTACTTCTGATATAACTGACATAAAATGTAAGTGAAATGCAATTGTAAGAATTTTTAATTGTTTGTCCTTCATTTGCTTAAGTGAATCTGTTTATTTTAGTGGATGAATACATAACCACAGCAAAAGAAAAGTATGGATACAATGGGGAACAGGCATTGGGCATGTTGTTTTGGCATAAACATGATCTCAACAGGGCATCTATGGATTTGGCCAACTTCACACCCTTTCCAGATGAATGGACAGTTGAAGATAAAGTTCTTTTTGAGCAAGCTTTTCAATTTCATGGTAAAAGTTTTCACAGAATAAGACAAATGGTGAGTTTTTAAGTTTATTGGGTTCTGTACAGTACAGTACAGTATCATCTACTGTAATAATTTCTTTCTAATTTGTGCTGCTCACTTCACCTTTACATATTAAACTTTTGTTTTTTTTATAATATTCCTAACCACGTTCATAATTGCCATGTGGTGATGGAGTAAGAATGTAATTCACCACCGCTATCTTGCCCGTGGGTGTCGTAAATGTCATCTAAGGGATACAATATGTATATACGACATCTATGCAAGAGAAGAAAAATTAAAAATAAAACCCTATACCAACACGTCTGACCAGCATGGCATATTTGGTCAATTTCCCTCCTGTCGATGGAGGCTCGAGCCCAGCATTGGATATGGGGTGAGAAAGAAAAGAGAAAAGTACCATACAAACAAATTCCTTTAACCGAGTATATTGACAGCTTAACCAACTGAAGGTAACATAGTCTTGAACAGTTTCTTCATAATTAATAGCATGATACTTATACATAATAATAGTCCATTAGTAAGGTAAATCAATACTATTACTTGGGTATTGATAACCAAACTAATGATCCTTCCCGCGTTTTGATAGAACTTACTACTATTATATATTTCAGCATATATTCTGTATTATTTGAAATAAAATCATCATCATCATCTTGCTCTTATCCCAATTACTTGGGGTCGATGCAATATGTCATCTGTTTTGACATATTGCACAAAGTTTCGGCAATTATTTGAAATAAAATATCAACAAAATAAAGTATTAAAGTAATAACCGCCAAAAATAAGGTTTATAACACTTCCTCTTCACGAGCAAGCTTCTGTCCAACAGTGGACATCGACGGGCAGATGGATGCATGGATATCATATCATTGCAGTTAGAATTGATATTTTATAGATTTGTTAGCTCCAAACTTTTGATTCATTTGTTAACTTTTATACTTTATAGTTGCCTGACAAATCAATAGCATCATTGGTCAAGTACTATTACTCGTGGAAAAAAACCAGAGCTCGCACTTCTCTCATGGATGTTGTTAGTGAAGGTCGTAACCCCACTAGCTCGAGTACTGGTAAACGGGAATCTGGACCTGGATCAGAACCGGGCGGTTCAGACAAGGACTCTGACAATGATGAAAAGGTATGTATTTCACTAATGCTGTGTTGTAAAGCTTCTTGTAAAATTGTATCAAATATTATTTGCTCATTTTTATTGCATATATAATCAATGTATTTAAACGAAAAAGCAGAATGGTGTCATTGCCCTAACAATCTACAAATTGTAATTTAATAGTGTATCTGGATTGTCCAAATTGTTACTGCTTCTAATCCGATCGGGACATCTTCAGTAAATAAAACTGCAGAGTGGTATGTTCAGTATAGTAATAATTTTAAGTTATAGTATACAAAGAATTGCTTTTTACCTTATAGTTTACTTGTGTTATTAAGTTAGATAATTTTATATTTAGCCAGATTTAACTTTCTATACTATATAATGGCTTATGAATAAAATAGTTATTTCACAACTTTTGAAATATACATGATGACACATACTGTACCAATATGTTGATATGTTAGCTAAGTTGAATGTTTCAATGGATATTATTAATCTGAGTTATGGACATGTGTTGAATAATTATGACAGAAGTGGACTTTCCACCGAGGTATTGTCCGTGGAGTCAAGTCCCTTGCAGGCGGGGCTACGCAACGCGCCGCCAGCCAGCAGGGCGCCCAGGTGGGTGCTTTGCTTCCCCAAAATAACTTTGCTATCACTCAAAACTCGATGTTCAGTGTCTTCTTCCATTCTTTCACTTATGTGCATTCAATTGATGTTGTCATCCCTTATTCAATGTTTTAAATCTATTTAAGATAATGATATCTTCAATTACCATATCCTGACAGTGAATGTTTTAAGCCATGTCATAAAGCCGCACTTCATAGCATTACTGTGTTATTCACGCAACTTAAATGTAGCAAGATGTGCTTGTTGTGTAATTTTTGTTCTGCAGTTATTTAGAAAAGATACAAGGACTGCTTGAAATAGGAAAAGCTTTTTTGTGTAACTATACAATATATATTCATAACTGTTTTACATGTAAAAATATCCTGAAGCTTGTACTCTGATTATGCTTGTTTTCTATTTTAATTTTGACCGCTCTGCATTTTTATCTACAAATTGACTGCTACTACTCTCATACAACATTGATTTTTTAATATTACTAAAAGTGTTCATGATATAAGTTAATGTTTTAATTTTAAAAGCCTAATATTTCATTGCAATTATGGAATATTAGTAATTTTGATAATTTGGGAATTAGTGGTCAATTGGTATGGCATTTTAACAATAAAACAATGTTAATATACATTATATGTGTTTATCATTTTTTAGACTTGTAATAATGACACTTTCCCTTAAATAGGAGTACTCCAGCCAGCTTAGTACTGTGTATACTGACTGACTGTAGAGTTATCTTACTTTTTTAAATATGTGATGTTAGTTAACAATCCTTACTTTTATAAAATTGCATAAGTTTAGGTCTGACTATGGTCCTATTAATCCCTTAAGAATGTTATGTCAGTTCCAATGTGTGAACATAATAATTTGATTACCAGGGACCTACTAATTCTTTATTTTATTGCTATAACATTTTTGATGAGTAAAATTAAAAATATTGAATAATCCCCTTACGCTAACAAAAAAGAACTCTGAGAAGTAAGCACCATGTCCTCATCAGCAAGAGCAATGAACACAAATAAAACTTGATGGGTTTACTAATAGACAAACTAAGATTTCGTAGGTAGAAGAGGTTAGAAGGTAGAAGACCTGCAAGCTCCATCATCAGAGTAGCTCAGTGGTGCTATCATACACGGGGATTTCAGCATATGTTTCAAATTGAAACTAAATACGTATTATGCGTCTAAGATCCCTACAGTAACTAAGAAAAAAATTGATAATCTGGAAATGCCTCAGCAGATTATTCATATTCCACTTTAATTTCAATCACATCAAATTTCAAAAGAAAAAGCACCATTATCCGTCCACTTGTTTAGGAGCTATGATGCCACAGATACACAGACATGTCAGACTTTAACATCTCTCTTTTTGTGTCGGGGTTCATTAAAGCAATATGATAGAGGAGAGTTGATTTCTCGTAAAATATTTTTCTGTCCAGGTTCTACTTAAAAATGAGAAAATATTATTAACTTTCTAAAAGATTTTAAATAACTGCTTGATAACAGTTGATTTTCTTTCAAATTTCAATGTATGGAATATAATTGACTGTTTTATGTTGTTTTCAATGTTTTATTATATAGAATTGAATTCATTCAAAATTATATTTGACTAATTTCTAAAATGTTCCAAAGTTTCTTCCCGAAAATCTCATTTGTCAAAGCTATCCTTGTTAAAGTAGTGATATGTAGTACAAATTAAATGATGCCTTGAATGTAATGTGTGTGATGTCTTGACAAAAATTCATGGACGTTAATATTTAATACACCAGTTTTATAACTACTATATATGCATAATAAATATCCCTTACACTTAAGCACCAATACCAGTAATTTACCAATAATGTTGACCCCTACCCTTATCCTCGCTATCCCCTGTTATTCCCGCAGTTCCCTATGATAATCCCGCATGCTTCCTTTAATAGCCCCGAACAATAAAACAAAATTCTTTTAATCTAATGTGTGCAAAATATCATTTCAATAATTGTAATGGGTTTTAAAAGAAGTGTGTGAGATGTCATAATATTTAGTTTTAAGTTCATTTAAGAAACTCACAAAAAATGTTCGTATAGTGTGTAAGTTTACGGAATGTAAAGTGTTGATTGGGGTTTAGGGCGAGGGAGGCGGCGACAATGCGGGCAAGTGGTGCACCGTTTGCGGCATAATGTGCACCCAGATCACGGCGCACAACTCGCAGAAGTTGTGTCAGGCATGCCTCGTGCACGCCAGGTCGGTACTACCTACAGTTTTATTAGTTTATCAGCTCGTTGCAAAATCACTTGCATGACAAAACAGTTAAATATAATTTGGAGTGTGATTTCATTAAACATGTACATATATAGGGATGGCTTTTTTTTGAATATTGCCGGTGATGTAACAGACGTACGGGGACAATGAGACCGTTGTGCGGACCATCCGGGCGTCGCGGTCCAGGTTCCAAACAGCAGCGATACAAGCACCGACTGCCGCGCGGCATTTACATCAATCACGATGATCTCGTCGCCATGGCCACCGGCCCGCAGCCTGGCGATCCCCCGCAGCCCGGGCTTGTCAATCAGGGCGAAGCTATGCTTAAAGCAATGGATAGAGAAATTATATCTCTAAAGAGACAAGTAAGATGCAACCCGTCACGTTGTCGCTAATGTAGTGCCATTGCGAACCACATTCTCACCCTTACGTTGACACGATAGTGATCGTGGTTTCTATTAAATTATAAACATGTAGTATGTAGTCATGAACATTAAACATGGATGTGGCAAGAGTTCGTGTGATGTAATCGTGAGAATGTGTTAAAACAACTAATTTTATAATAAATAGTCAATAATTTCGTAGTCATTCATGCTAATTGAACCGCAATACTGTACTAGGTGGTATTGTTTATCGATATTCTGCACACAATAGATTAGTTTGGTAAAGTTTTTATTTTTATTAAGTTTATTTATATTCATTTTAACATCCTAAATTATTATGACGCTTGTTTATTTACTGTGCGACCTAAACCCGAGTCCCTATAATGTAGTTTCTTGGATAATCCAGATATGCACTTTATACCCTGAATTAGCGAAAGTCCCATCAAGTTTGGCCATATTATGCAAGTGTAGTGAATATAATAATATTTTGAATAGGTGCAACAACAAAAGCAGCAATTAAGTGCAATGAAACGCAAAGTCGGTGACTCTGGCGTCG
Organism: Lymantria dispar; assembly: GCA_032191425.1. NCBI lineage: Eukaryota > Metazoa > Arthropoda > Insecta > Lepidoptera > Erebidae > Lymantria > Lymantria dispar. The sequence continues at coordinate 11,752,227 of CM063454.1, read as the reverse complement.
AAGAGCTTAGACCTGGTGAGCCTACTGCAAAGATCAACTCACGGTGGACTAATGACGAGTTACTAATGGCTGTAACGGCTGTTCGTAAATATGGTAAGGGCATTTATTCTTTATTTTTACAAATTAGTGATTTTACTCGATTTAACACGTATTCTTAATGGTGCCCAAATTTCTTGTAGTGACGATAATTTGCATTAGTTAGCCTAAAATATGTATTAGCCAATACAAATTTAGTAACTAATACTTGATAAGAATTGAATTAAGAGTATTACGATTAACTGTAACCTAGTAACGGTACGTTTATAACCTTTATCAAGATTTCTAATGTTTATGTGAGTGGCCACTGGAGGACTGTCTGTCTATTGGACTGTCTGTCTATTGGACTGTCTGTCTATTGGACTGTCAATCCTCCTATTTACGCTGAAAAGTTCTAAACGTCGAGCAATCAAAAATCGCGTATGCGATAAGAAACGTAAAAATAGTTTTATTTATAACCTTTATAAATGGAGATTTCGCATCGTCGCAAGAGGCGATTATCTATCTATCTATTTAGCCATCTCAGCTCATATATCGCCAGGTCTAGCTGAGTTCGAGCTCGAGATAAGCTTGATGAGCTTGAACTTCCTATCCAATGGAAGAGAAATAGACCTACTATGCCACATTGGTCATTTGAGTTGATATATAGGATTTTAGTTAGTTTCCTTTTTTGCATAGATGTTATCTGCATATCATATCTCCCTAGTTGTATTTAGCGAAACCCACGGGCATGAAGCTAAGCAGGCAGGGTGCGGTGAATTGTATTCTTACTCCGCCACCACACAGAAAACATCCTCCGCTATCACAAGAAAAAGAGGTATTTCTAATTTATTATTCGTAATACACAGGGCGAGATTTCCAAGCTATCGCTGAAACATTGGGCACTAAGACTGAGGCGCATGTACGTTCGTTTTTCATTTCTTATCGACGTCGATACAATTTAGATGCGATGGTTCGAGAGCATGAAGCGGAACGCGGCAACGCTCATATACAAGCTGGTGAGCATATTTATTTACATGGTCTTTCACTCTCTCTTGGCCTAGCCTTAGGGGCCATTCTATATTTTTGTAGGAGTCCCCAGGAGGAGGGAGAAAACATCTCTAATATCTCTACGTAATGTTATCTTGGTTTTGCAAGTCGAATCTTCATCTGCTGCGGCTGCTGGACTGGAACCTCCTCCACAATGGGAGTGTAATTGATTTACTACAACGCTTCTCTTGTAAAAATGTTATCTGTGCAGCGTATATTTAATGTATGTAACATACAGGCTTGGCCAAAAGTATTGGGCACCCATGATATCTGTAAATGCTAGGGTCTATTGCATTAAAATATATTCAAACATATTTTTATAGGATTATAGCTTTATTAATTAACCTAGAATCAATATCGTCAGTCCACCCTTTTCTTTGATCACAGCAGAAATTCTTTTTGGCAAGGAGCGTCAAATTTATTACACTCTTCGTGACTTAAAGCGTTCCGTTCTTCACGTAGACGGCGCTTTAGCTCTTCTTTGGTGTTAATTGTGTGGCGCCTGAAATGCCGCTTCAATAAACCCCACAAATGTTCAATGGCGTTGAGGTCAGGTGACTGGGCATGCCAATCAAGAAGATCGATATAATTTTCGCGGAACCAAGCCATTGTTCGTGCAGTTTTCTGACAAGGCGCGTTATCCTGTTGGAAGTTAACGCTCTCTATGTTGGTATCGCCAAAAAGTTAAGTAAATGAGGGCGAAGCGCAGATTTGAGTACGTTTATGTACTTTGTAGAGTCCATGTGGCCCTCACACACCAACTCCTGAAACACTCATGCAGCCCTAGACCAATATGCTACCGCCGCCATGTTTTGCGGTAGGCACCACACAGTCCGGACTAAATGCTTCGCCTAATCGGCGACGAACAGATGTTACACCAGGTGTACTAAAAATTATGAAAAAGTAAAGAAATATTGATAAGTATTGCAAGTATAATTTTGTTAATGAAATTTATTTTTAAATAATATTGTTATATGTCGTTAGTGCATCAAATTAACTAATTTACCTGAAAGATTTCGTTTGACCACGTAATATTTGACCAATCATCTGCAGAGAAACTTTGGTATTTTAAAGGCCACGCATACCGAGCCCTTTTGTTTTTTTCGGAGAAACATAGTTTCTGGCTTTACAGCCTTTTAGTACAGGTTCCAGAAGTCTTCTGCGAGTGTTTCGAACAGAAATTGGTTTATTAATTTCTGCTGAAAATTCGGCGGCGAGCTCTGAAGAAGTCTTTTTTTCTATTTTTTAATGACACCCTCAATAAACGCCGGTCCTCACGATCCGTGGTGATGCGTTTGCGCCCTTTTCTGGGGGTCTATTATTGTGTGAGGCAGTGACAGCGAAACGCTTTCTAGCGTATTGCACGGCTCGACGCGAACATTTCACTACTTTTGAAATCTCTACTTGGGATTGCCTTTGTTCATGAAGACGCTGTATTTTCACACGTTTTTCTACACTTTGTTCATTTTTATTAGGCATATTGCAAGAATGTCACTTATTGTTCGAAATAAAAACACCAAACGTGCACTAGAGCACTGTAGTGGCGATAGTAGCGAATTGACAAATAATCACAAATAGGTTAAAACGTGTAATTTTACGAAACCAGGTGTTTTATGATACTATAGGGCGTGGGTTATTGTTTTCAAATCTTTGTTGATACCGACAAATAGTTTCATAAACCTTTTCTTATGTGCTTTAGTTATCGCGCACGTGCAACATTTAAGGGGTGCTCAATACTTTTGGCCCTGGCTGTACAATCTGTACATACATATATGTATTGTACATGTATTCACGCCTCATTCCCATAGAAGTTGGCAGAGATCACCACTTGCTACGATCTTGATATATTACTTTCACTTCCATGTTCATTAAGCTCCTCATGCATTTTTTCGGATTAGGGTATTTATAAACTGGCCTTTTTTAAAGATGTCCTCAATCCGGATGTGAAACGTCCGCCTTGGTCTTCTTGTAAATATGTTAAATATTATTACCAACTGGATAATAAGAGTTAAAGAAGTTTTACTTCAACTGCGACTAAAGGTTACATGCACAAATTTTTTTTAATTAACAAAATCTTTATTCAGTTGTCTCTATTACCTAACTCATATGAAGTAATTCTGTTTACTTTTTTTATACTGCACTGACACACTGAATGATTTTAGGTACCACTGGCACCGATTCCACTGAAACTAGCTCAGATAATGCAAACAATGGAACAGGCTCACCACAGACAACAAAGGACGAAAAAGTAAGTAAATTTAAATAATTTTTCCTTTGTATTACTTAACATGCCAGGTTGCCGCTGTTCCAAACAGGCAATTTTTTCTGCTGTATTTTCCTTGTATAGAAGTCAAGTTTAAAGGACCAGTGTTGATATACATCAGTGAATAAATTTTGAAATCGCATTAGTTGCTTTAGAGATTACGTTGGATATACATCTGTATTTACAAAATTGTGTTTTCTATTTCTATCTCCTTTTACTATCTTCTTCTTTAAATATTAGTGTAGTTTCATACTAGAATAGGTTTATAAACCATACCTGAAATCATCATTTATACATTTATATGGTAATTTATTTTCGTCAGTATCTTCTTTTCGTATCTCTTCCTAATAATTTACTGGTCGAGTCATGAACATTAATAATTAGGTTAGGAATATCATTAACAGGCAAATTTTAGCTCTGCTCGGCTTTATTTAAACACTAAAAGTAAAAATATTGCTGAAATCATAAATTTGTGTTGTAGTGAAAGTCACTTTCACTTATCAAAAATATCAACATTTTTAAGCACATTGTTGAGTCATTGAGGTAACCTACTCATTATCTCGTCAGCTACTTAGTATACCCATATAATAATGAAGAAGATCGCAACTGAGTGGTTGAAAAACGAGCTCAAATGTGCATAACCTAATCCATTATCGTCAATGCGGTTGTATCGTTACTCTAAACATTTTGGGTCATTGAAGTTTGTCCCTTCCAGTTACGCTCAGTCCATTTGGCATCAACTCTATGGATATGAAACTGTCATTAAGTAGAATGTGTGTTAACTTTCAGTTTATGTTCTAAAATGTCAAACTAATACTTTTTTTAGAAATAGAAACAGATTATAGTACCTTAATTGATATGATCACCTTCGAATACTGATCAACTTGTCTCTCATTTTACTCCTTAATTCTTACACTACTGAAGCCAAAACAAGAAATTGAACATGTTATTTTCTCTATTCTTAGTACTGATTTTATGACTCCAAAAATGATTATATTTGTGACATATAATTTACCCGTAAAATTAGTTAATTAGCGTCAGAATATTCCTGTGATGGAGTAAGGATATGAGGTACCATTCCCTTTCTTGCCCATGGATGCAGTACAAGACGATTAAGGGGTACAATATGCATATAAAAACTATGCAAGAGAAGGAAAACTCGAAATGAAACCCTATATCATCACATTTGAGCAGTGGTACAGATCTCTGTATCATGAAAATAGACCTCTATTTTCTCTCATATTCTGGAGGAGGCTCGAGCCTAGCAATGGGACGTAAACAAGTTGAGACTATACAATATTAAATTTTCACTAAGATATTGGTTGGAATTATTTTCCGTGTGGTAACGAAGTGCGAATAGAATTCACCAACCCCGTCCTTTCCACAGGTGTGATAAAAGACGACTAAGGTATGTAAGCAGATAGCAAGAGAACGTATATTCAAACTATACCTATCCGTCTGATCGGCGTGGTCAAGCCAGTTTTCCTCTCATTGAGGACAAGGCTCCTGTACAATCGTGGTATATTAGGATTAGAAGATACTATTTTACCAATAAGACTATTTATTTAGGACGCATGAAATAAATACTATTGATTTTATTATTGCATGATAGTTTATAGTCTTGTGTCATGTCTACAATATGCTAAGCAGAGGTAGAAACAACACTCAATTTGAAGTTTTAGTTGCTTTTCAAACTTCATGTAAATAGATGATGCGTCTGTTGTCATCCTTCGGGATTTAAGGCTCCATTAGTGTTAGACAAAGGTTTTCATAAGGGTAAATTCCAATACTATCAGACTGATGTTAAATTTGTGATCAGTAATAAAGTGGAACCTTTCCAATTCGTCCTGTTGATATAATAGAATGTGTTTAAATGACTTTAATCAATTTTCTGAGTAGATTCTGACCTTAGAGTTGTTTAAGGACAGCAATATCCTAACCTGGTAAAGACGTTATTAGTCACAAAATTTTTAACACTAGATTAATTAACCATTATTTAATCATGAGATTAAGGACATAGCCTGGCATGACTTGTTCAGTAAGATGTTTATTTTCAGATGGAAGTAGACAGTGAGGGAGTGGCTATCGGAGAAGCCGGTGGTCCGCCTACCACCCCGCCTAAGCATAAGCTCGCTAAGTGATGCACATGTGTACTCCAATAAAGGATATGACACACATTAAATGCTCGCTGACGTTTCAACTTTTCGATATATACATATTTTAGGGCTTTGTTCAATCCGTAGCTTATAATCTGTAGGTTTAAAATGTAGATTGATTCTGTATATTATGCGAGTAGTTACAGGTATGATCAGTCTACATTAAATACGAATTTTCAGATTCTATTTCTAACCATCTTCTATATCATTAATCAACATATTTTATAACTTAGTATAGCAATAATATGTTAATATTCGCATGTTTATTGCAAATTAATATAAAAGTGTGGCTAAATTGTAGTGTCTTCAAAATTATATTAGGTAAGTTATAATGAACAAAATTGATACAGTATTTTTATTATGTATGTGTACGTCCTAAGTTAACCGCCATTTACAGAAACAGGGAATAGAATGTATAATTTTATTAACAAACGTCTGATTATCGTTACATCTTCAAATTAGTTGGAATTTAAAATGGATAATATCCTAAATTAACACAAATCTACTCTCTATACTCAGTTTTTTTTTAATAATAAAAGACCACGGGATTAACAAAACCCGAGACCATAACTATATTCAAAAATAAGTAATGAAATAATTAATTCCTTCGCGTGTTTTTGATTGAGCTGTTTTTAATATATCTATATGTATTTTTATTTATTATCTACGTCAGCGAACTTAATTACATTTAAATTAACCTATTATATTAATTAATGTTTATTATTGGTTAGACGTACCAATCATGTCTGATTGATTGTAAACTTGTGGTATTTGTGGCATACTTGTGGAAAATTTGTATACGTTGTAGGGAAGCATTGTCTGTATATAAACATAACGATGATGTATACAAATTGGTTGGATAAGATTTCCGATTGGAAAGCTGGTGTATAATGTTAGGTTAGAGATTTCCTGTATCTGGTTGACGGCTCCATGACTGATTATTGAGAGCTGTGCTCTTATAAATGTACTGTCAGACATCCACGATACCAGGTTTATCGAGTGTGATAGTGTTGTTAGTAATAATATAGCAATAATAATGTTTATTACTTGCCTTATGTAATAAGTTTCTCATGTACTCGCATGCTTTATTAAAATGACTTAACAGACAATTGATTCCCTTTTTTTTATTGAACGACTATCGTGGGTAAGTATAATAGAATAGTTTTTATAGAAACAATTATTTAGGCGATAATAGTGGCTAATTATTTTTTCATGTATGATTTATTTTATTGGTAAGGATAAAAATCAATCTTGAATTATAATGTCCAGCTGTAGTTTTATATAGATGAATCTTATGATGAATTAGGTGTTAGGCAGGTCTATATTATGATACTCTTAATTATAAAAAACTGGTATTTATGAAATTGCAAAAAAATTACTTATTACAAGTTGCTTTGTAATAAATATGAGCAATAAAATGGATCCTAAATAATTTTTGCACAGATAGAATAGTTTTTGTAAGATTAATATATTTCCTTTCATACATATAATATATAGAATGATAAAATGTGAATATTTTTGTACTAGTAAAAGACATCTCAACGTTAGAATTTCGGTGTGATTAATTGATGTTTTTTTATGGTATTAAAATTCATTTTTATATTGTAGTGATTTATTTTAGCGTAAATGGAGTATCGCATCGCGTTTAGCATAATCTGCTAGTTTTAATATTTGATACATCACAAATAAGATGAGTTAATCACACCGGTTGTCACGAAACCGAAGATGAATCGTTACCGATATATATTTCATATTCAGTGTGATTATACTTGTATGTGTTATTTAAAGTATTATTTTTATATCAATAAACATCAAGAAATTTGGTAGCGAAATTATGTTCCACTTGTAATTGGAGTGGTGTTCTTCAATTTTACTGCATTCAGTATCCGCCTAACATTTACTTAAGCAATATTTTATTTCTAGTGATCATTATTCTAAAATCCTACCAGGATTTTAGAATAATGATCACATATAGCATAATAGAAGCGAAATGATACGGAATAATTAATTCTAATTGACAGAAATTGTAGTAATTTTATACCTATAAATATAAGTTCCTTCATTATTTAATCTGAATTTTTATAAGAAAGTTCTCTTTAAAATATTATTATTCGAATATTTACCATTTATATAAGAACGGCGTAAGATCTTTTCACTCCAAAGAGATCAAGAAAATGAAGTCATCTTATTTATTGATGCTAATTAGGGCTAGTAGAAACATTGTTACTGAATTAAATTATTTTTATTATAATTATTGTTTTCTGTATATTAAGAACATAAATCAATTGACAGTTTTTTTTTATTATTAAGTAATGCTCAAACTTTATTGATTTTTTATTGTCCCGTCAGTCTTGACAGTGGTACCCACAAATTATTTAGTAGCTATTACCGAAGTGAGTTTTCATTTTAAGAATAATAAATAATTCTAAGTATAGAGGTTTGAATTTTATTTAAAAACCATTTAACAGATTTCCCTTACATTTTTAAATTGTTAAAGTAATACTGCAAGTTTTCCTGCGCCAGGCTTTCCGTGTGGTGATGGAGTAGGAATGAAATTCACCACTCCCTTTCTTGCGTGTGGATGTTGTAAAAGACGACGAGATAACGTGCATATAGGTAACATCTATGCAAGAGAGGGAAAACTCGGAATAGAACTCTATACTTATATGTCTGACCAGCATGGTATATTACGTCAATTTCCTATTGGGGAGGAGACTCGAGTCTATAGCTGACCTTGCACTACAGTGCGTGGCTAAGTGCTGCGGGCTTCATGCCCTTTTAACACAAACTATTGGGCGTATGAAAGATTGTAGAAAATGGAATTGGTCGCAAATTTTGTGCTTAATCCCTACTAATATTATAAATGCGAAAGTATGTTTGTTTATTTGTTTGTTATGCTTTCACGCTTAAACTACTGAACCGATTTCAGAAATTCTTTCACCAATGGAAAGCTACAATATCAGGGAGTATAACATAGGCTATATTTTATCCCGGTATTCCCACGGGACGAGAACCACGCGGGTAAGGCGACTGAAACCGAAGCGAAGCGAGAGCGGGTTGCTAGTTATTTATATTATTATATATATATATACGGAGGAGAACATTATTGGAGTTGTAGAAACCGAGATAATAGAAAAAAAAATATTTTTGTGACCTTTAATAATTTATGATTCAGATACGAGATTTTATGAGACAACTTTTTAGAACACCAAAATAAAGGTGTATACGAGTTTACATCATCTTTAATTCCAAGGTCAATCCATTTTTTGTTCAAGTGACTACTAACCTCAATATTATTATTGTTTTTTCTTACTTTAGGGAGTAATCAGTTCATAAACGAATCTACAAAATAGAATGACAGTGACAGCAGAATTTCAAATAGTCTAGGTTTGACAATTCGATAAAATATCTGTTCGATACCTCTAGGTTCTCATTATTTATAAAAGTATTTTTAAGCATTTCGGGTAAAAATTGCTAATTGGAAATTAAATTGGGATGGTATCTCCCGCTCCAAGGCCTCAGCCTCTTGGGCGTGTGCGATTAGCAACCGTTGAAGATGCACCTAACATCTTGGACCTTATTAATGAATCAATAGCGGCAACATTTCGTGTTGAATGTACAAATGATATCATGTATCTTATGTAAGATGTTTTTGTTGCTAATAATAATATGAATGCCTCATAACTAAACTACAAGGCGTTCAGCGTGCTATGAAGCGGGCTACGCTTGGAATTATCTTGCGAGATGGAGTTTGAAGAGTCCGTCAAGAAAAGGAACACTCGATATACCAACACGTCTGACCAGCGTGGTATAGTAAGTTGGATTGCCCAATGTCGCAGTCGTACTATGTGGGGGGGACCAGTTCTATGAATTTTCGTAATTCAGATTTATCATCTCAGCCCACATGAGTGTCACTGCTCGGCTGGACTCTCCTCCACAATGAGAGGGACCACGCTGGTCAGATGGGGTTGTATAGTTTTATATTGAGTTTTCCCTCTGTAAATGATAGTGCAATTGGCATGCTACACTGGCCATAATTGGTGCGGTAGTGTTGAACAATATAATCGCCAAATTACCATTTCAAATCTCACAGCCTGCCGCACGATAATTTTAGCGATGTGATGGAGCTAATATTATCTCAGCCAATTTCTGGTTAGTTATAGTGATTTTTCGATGTATTGCAATGTTTCCAAGTCATCGCCGGCGACACGTGCGGCGCAGGTGCGAGTACCTGCGCCTGATATGATAGCCGAGGCCGCGGGTGACTGGACCGCGCATTAGTCCGTCACTCGCAGAGGCCGACCGCGCGACGGTGACCGACATCCTGGATGCCGAAAGGAGTGGGTACCCCACAGGGTATTCCGTGGGGCTGACCACGGAGGACAGGGAACTCGGGTCGGCCCTACAACGAAAGCGAGGAGCTACAGTGGGTTATGGGGCCGCGCGACACCTCTCTGGCGCCTCAGACGAAGCCGGGCGGCGGGTGCGCTGACCACAGCCCACCCCAAAAAAAAAATGCTTTCAGGTCTGAAAATAATGTGAACTACAGTCTATTAACTATTACAAAATATAATTTCTATGGATCACGATAATTATTTATATTTTAGAGAGAACAGTATACTGTCAATATGTCAGCTAGATGCATTTGAAGGCATAGTCGGTTTTGTAGCAGTAAAGGATTATCCTTTACTACCATCTGTACATCCATCGACGTGGGAAAGTTATATTTGGATTAAATATAAGTGAGTATCTAAGGTGATAATGATATTAGGCAGTATGGATCCTTTCACACAGAAGTTTTAGAGAGCATAGACCGGCGGCACAGCGGCGTCCTTCTTTTGGTGTGATCTGCGACCGGCGATGATGTTCTAGACGTCTTTATCAAGTTGCATTGCCAATATGACGGATCTTGACAGTGACACAGAGAACCACTATAAAAATAGGGCTGATTATGAAGACATATATATAATAGTTGTATTTGAATTTTTTCACGGAAACAACACCACAGAATAAGTGCTATCTGACCATGAATACCTACTATTACCCCGAACATTCCCCATCATCAGCGTTTATATACGTCCCACTGCTGGGCTCGAGCTTCCTCTACAATAGGGGAGAAATTGACCTACTATACCACACTAACTAGTCAGACGTGTTATTATAGGACTTTTGTGTTTTCTTTCTCTTGCATATCATGTTATCTGCGTATTTATACGCTAAGGAGTCTTTTACGACACCCACGGGTAAGACAGGGGGTGATGAATTGTATTCTTACTCTGTTATCACATTCTAAACCCCCCCACATGTTGGCCAAGCCTAAGTCAACGCGAGCGTCGGCAAATGGGTACAAAGCAAGTGCTAGCGTCCACACGTTGGCCAAGTGCGTCGAACGCCAACGCGAGTGGCCAACGTAGACGAGTATTTGTAGATCTGTCCACACGTTGGCCTCGGTCAGTGTTCATTGTGTACTGAAACACTATGGGGGTTGACATTGATGTTCCTGCAGCTTTGGCTATTTATTTAATGAGCGTATATAACTATTATCTCAGTGTATACCGCAGTAAAGTGGTAAAAAAGAAGGTAGTTGATACTGAGTATTCACAGAAATAGAACAATATAAGATATATCCGTATGGTGACGGTGTAAGAATACAATTCACTACTCCCTATCTTGCCCGTGGATGTCATAAAAGACGACTAAGGAATATAATACATAATACGCATATAACATCTATGCAAGAGAAGGAAAATTCGAAATAAAACCCTATACCAACCTGTCTGACTAGCATGGAATATTAAGGTCAGGTTCCCGCCTATTGTGGAGGAGGCTCGAGCCCAACAGTAGGACGTATATGAGCTGAAATGATGATGAATGATGAAGATACTTTTTGATACTATAGGTAACATATAGGGTGACTTGGGTTTAATTATTACGTCGCATATCTAGAAGTAGTAGTGCAAATTTGAAAATATAATCATTTGTATTAAGTGACATGATCACATTAAACGCGTCTAATAGCGATGGATGTCAAGATGTCAACCGTGTAATGGCGAGCAGGCCAACGTGTGGACGGCATTGGCCGAGCGCAGACGAGTGCCTTTGATTTGTGCACAAAAACCGACACCGAGGAGAAGTGAGGCAAGTGATCACAAGCGATGGCGAGTGAAGATAAATCAGCTTCCCACACGTTGCCGCTTGTATTCACTTGGCCAACTAGGCGAGCTACGGCGAGCGTTGGCCAACTAAGGCAAATCGGGTGTACACACGTTGACGTTGGCCATCGCTCGCCTACGCTCGGCCAACATGTGGACGGAGCATAAAACATTCCCATAGGTATAATAAAGACGTCAAGTCACCCTGCTCCGGTGGTCGGCCCAACGACGAAGGCGACGTGCATCGCGGGTGGGTTGGGTCGTTTGTGCGTGCTTACGCCCCTCTGTCGATGTCGCCCCGGACGGAGTGGTGCGAGGAGTGCGGCGACTGCAACCCACCCAAAAAAAAAAAAATGGGTGTAATAAAAACCGACTAAAAGGTCTACATAATTCTGGAATCATTCCATGTGGTTTGGATAATGAAGGCGTTCCCTAGTAGGCTTTAGTTCAGGCATGTGATTAATTGTAAAATTTAGCCAAAACGCTCAATAGTATGTTATGATGAATTTTCATCTATGTTAAACTAGATGACCCGGCGAACTTCGTACCGCCATATTGATTTTCGTAAATAGATTTTCTAAATTTCTGAAGATATAGTCTCTAATAGAAGAACCATTATGGCTTTGTCAGGAAAGATTCAATCGTCTTGGTCGCGGCATTGTTAATGATGATTCCAAGAGAATACAAATTACAGATTATTGAATTCTGATAAAATTATAATTACCAAATTTTCAACCATACTTAATCATAGACAAAATTACACTTATCTGTCATTTGCGTTTTGTTATTACATATATGTTATTACATTTGTTATTACGTTTTGTTATACCACGTTTCATAGTGACTTGTATTCTCTTTGACGTTTTATGTCACGTCCCACGGGAACGCGATCAAACGGGATAAAAAGTATCCTATGTCCTTCTCCTAGTTCTGAGCTACCTCCTTACTAATTTTCAGCTAAATCGGTACAGCCGTTCTTAAGTTATAAATAGTGTAACTAACACGATTTTCGACGCGGTAGGGGCGCTGCTGTCGATTGCAAGAAAATTCCTTTTATTTTATTTGAACAGAACAACGTTTGTTAGGTCAGCTAGTTACATATAAATTACGATAAGGGTAGAATAATCATAATTTTTCAGAGCAACAGAAATGAACGCCCGTAACACGTTATTTTTGCACTTGCTATGTTGGGATCCTTCTTATCAACGTGAAGCTGTTGACAACATGCTCAAGTCTATATTTATGCATGATGCCTATGTTCATCATATTGCCATGATCAAATCGGTGTCTGAATATCTATGTAAGTTGAAATGATTATTAAAATTAAACCTCTACAAAAGTTGTCGGCTGCGGTAAAATGTAAAAAATCTTTTCAAAATGATTTTATCTACCATTGGGTATTAGTGGCATAACAAGAGAGTGAGAGAGTATGTAGAGTGTCAGGGCATCCGACTTCAGCGGACTTCCGATCAAGAAGGCCGTGAGCAGAGTAAGAATACAATTTACTATCCCTTCTCTTACTCATGAGTATGTAGTAGAAGATGAATAAGCGATATAATATGCAGATAAAATCTATGTAACATAAAACTCTATGCCAATATGTCTGATTAGGATCAAATATACCGCATATTTGGTCAGTTTTCCCATTTTCCCATCAAGGAGGAGGTCCGAGCCCAAAGATGATGATTATAGTACTCTCCAATAAATATTGCACATCGATCTTTAAAAAGAGGCAATTGGTTAATTTTGGCTACATAGACCTTTGTTCCTATCGCACAATACCTAGGTAGGTAGATACTGGGTACACAGAATAGAAATAACCTAATTCTGATTGTAATCAGTTTCAATTAGATATATCTAAAGTTTTCCGTGTGGTGACGGAGTAAGAATACAATTCACCACCTCCTGTGTTACCCGTGGGTGTCGTAAGAGACGACCAAGGAATAGGGATGATCGATGAACATCGATGTTCGATGATCATCGGTGTTGAAAGAAAAGACATCGATGTTTTTAACATCGATATTGAAAGGAAACATTGATGTTGCTATAGGCAAAATATCGTAATATCGATGATAATTCACGTAGATCTTTATTTTAATCTTATCACAGCGACAGAAAAGAGAAAGAGGGTAACGTGATCAGGCACTACACGTTAGGTACTTGTAGTGTCTGATCACGTTACTATTTTCTGGCCAGTTAAAGTGTGACTAATGTTACTAGATTGAAAGGTGTAATAAATCTGCCTTCAGTGTTAGTTCCTGGTCAATCACGATCTGAGGCTTCCTTCAGGCGCGTTGTAGCAGTAGAACGTGGTTGTAATGCTGAAATATTACCAGTGCTGTACGTTGCTGATCGGACAGAAGTTAGTCCTAGGCTCAGAGTCAGACGGGCAGTGTAAGTGATGACAGGTTTATTTTTTTTTTTAAATTTTGAAATGGAAGGAAGGAAGGGCGACCCACCACTTTCCCACGGTAATCAATATACCGCATAACACAATATAAGTAGTACGGGATAGGATTAAGGTTTTTGATCGGGCGTCACACAGTTTTGATTGGTCACACAGCTTTGAATGGTCACACAGCTTTGATCGACGTCACACAGCCTTGATCGACATCACACAGCCTTGATCGACGTCACACAGCTTCGTCACATAGCTTTGTCACACAGCTTGGAATGAATTTCCGCTACGAGTATGTATCGCCTAATTCAATCAATTATATGACAGTTATAACATAAAATTTGGACTGCCTAGTTAGATCAGAAGCATTCGATCAGAGACATTAATTATGCGTCGGACAAAAATCGTTATTTACAGATTTAAAAATTCTGAGTGGCAAATAAGGAGTCTGGTACTATGCGTGGTAGACTACAATGGGGTCTATAATTAAAATGTAATGACACCTTAAAATTTGGGCTGTACGGCACGAAAATTGTTTATGTATGGATGAAATATTGTCTAATAGATAAATTGGTATATCTATTAGACCAACGACTTCACCGCAAGAGCATTAATATCATAATTTTCTAGAAGTAAGGTCACGCTGTTTTCCGTGTGGTGACGGAGTCAGAATACAATAATAATTCGAGGCCGCGGGTGACGTGACCGGGGATTAGTCCGTCACTCGCCGAGTGGCTGACCGCGTGAGGAAAGACCGACTTCCTCCCCGACGGGGGGACGTCGGTCGATGGGAGGGTACCCCAAGTAGGGGGTATTCCTCTGCTCCGGTGGTCGGCCCAACGACGAAGGCGACGTGGTTTTCGGGTGGGTTGCGGGAGTTGCGTGCTTAAGCCCCTCTGTCGCCCCGGACGGAGTGGTGCGGAGGCGCGCCGACCGCAGCCCACCTACAAAAAAAAAAGAAAAAGAATACAATAATAATAATAAGGGCATAACTACGGGGAAACCACTGCGATGGTGAAACCGGCATCGCACCGCTCGACACCCCAACCCACTTGCACCAATGTTGCCCCCCCGTTGCCCGTATGGCCTGTGTGTCTGTGGCGACCGTTTGGGGAGGCCCATTCAGTGAGTCACCGTCTGCCAAAGTTCAAGACGATAAAGGACAGTTTTTCAATCAATAGTTTTTAGTTTAGCCAGTCCATCAAACCTCCAACCCCATAAACAGTTATTAGATACATAGCCTTTCAAAGGACCAGGTATCTTCCCTTGGGATAGGCGTGAATCGGAGATACATGAGTATAATAATAATATTTATTTCACAAAAAGTAATACACAGGACATACATACAAATTTGAAACAGAAATGTGTTGAATCATTAACCAATTCAGCACTCTCTATATTGCCCGTGGATGTCGTAAAAGACGACTATGGAATATAATATGCACATAACACCTGTGCCAGAGACTCGAAATGAAACCCTATACCAACATGTGTGACAAATTCCCTCCCATGGTGGAGGAGATTTGAGCCCAACAGTGGGACGTATGTTGGCTGCGGCGATGACGATGATATTTGTTCGCGCCAAAACCGCGACGAGTAATCTTCGTCTGTCTCCATCTAAGTTCGTGTAGAATGTTCAAAGCCTACCTTACTTGAGGCAGGGTTCTATCTGTGTCCCTGGTATTGCAAATATCCATGAGCTACATTTACCACTTACCTATCATCAACTAAGCTTGCTGGACTGCCTCGAAAGGTATATAAAATATTGCAACATTTGATTGGTCGATTTGACAATCGCACTCGATGTTTCGGTTGCTGTTGCCCATTCTCCTAGTGATCCCTTAGTAGGATTTTACCACTACTATGGGCAATCATTTAATTAGTTTACCTTAATTTTATTTAGAGAGGCAGACAATGATGACTTAATACCTATAATAGAGAATCACTCAACAGTATTGAGGGAACTTTATGGAGATTTCTATATCAGTGAATTGATATCAAGACATCCTGAATCCGATAGAGTGCTGCTTGTGTGTGAGGTAACGTTATTATGTGTAATGTTTTTATTTAATCTGTACTTTCTTATCAATTCGCACGCACGCATGCAAGCACGCACGCGCGCACGCACACACACGATTCTCTAAAAATGTGTAGGCATGATAATGTCTACGTCGCTGACATGTTTGTATGATTTTATAGCACAAAGAGTTAGCCATTGGAGTTATGTGTCTTAACACCACGATCAATTATGAAGCTCTAGAGGAAAGTTTCATTCTGGAACCGTTTGGTGGCTTGAGGCACTTGGAAATTGAGGCAGAAGTAGCCAAAGTTGACGAGCCTGAGGTTTCTGATACAAGGTACTATCTAAAAATTTTCTTGCTTAATTGTATAATTCTCCGTATGGTGACCCAATTACAATTTAATACGACCCAATGGCTGGAATCGACCGTCTTCCACAATATGAGGGAATGTGACCTATTATACCACGCTGGTCAGACGGTTTGCTATAGGGTTTCAAAATTTTTTGTACATAGATGTTATCTGCATGTTATATCTCTTACTCGTCTTTTACGTCACCCACGGGCAAGATAGGGGATGGTAAATTGTATTCTTACTCTGTCACCACACGGACAATAAAAATATAGCATTACGATGAGGCAAATATAGCATTTTTAAAATATAGCATTTTTCCGTGTGGTGACGGATTAAGAATACAATTCACCACTCCCTATCTTGCCCGTGGATGTCGTAAAAGACGACTATGGGATATAATATGCACATACCATCTGTGTAAGAGAAGGAAAACTCGAAACGAAACCCTATACCAACATGTCTGACCAGCATGGTACAGTAGGTCAAATTCCCTCCCATTGTGGAGGAGGCCCGAGCCCAGAGAACAGTGGGACGTATGTGGGCTGTGATGATGATGATGATTACGACGAGGATATGTCGTAGATTAAAGAGTCTGAAATAGAATTAACTATATCATGAATTACTGCTCTCTTCCTACAATTACTTGGGGATAGTGTTGCCCAAAAAAGTCTTGGTCTTACGGTCTTGGTCTTGCGAGAAATGCGAGACCGAGACCAAGACCGCTTAATTTTTGCAAGACCAAGACCAAGACTGGCCCTGCAAGACTTGAGCAAGACCAAGACTGAGCCTGCAAGAGTCTCGCGGTCTTGCATTTAATTCAAATCACCATTCCAGCTTATATACGGTGGAGCTCGTGTCTTCTACATAATAGGAGGGAAATCGGCCGTGGCCGGAGAGGAATCGCCACGGTGATCGGCCGTGTTGTTACAGGGTTTCATGTCAAGTTTTCCTTCTCTTGCACCGATGTTATATATTATAGCCCTTAGTCGTGGGTTGGCACTCGCGGGTAAAATAGGGGGGTGATGAATTGTATTCTTACTCCGTCATTACACGGCAAGTCAAATCAGTCTTGAGATATCCATCTATTAGCCAATCGATTCCCAATGTTGGTGTTGGCTTTTCAGAATTACTCTTCGGAAAGGCTGAAGGACAAAAATACCGTAATCACGAGAGTGCTCTTGCCCATTATACATATTTATATATCCGTTTATTCATTAGCCCAACGACGTTCACTGTTGGACATAGAAATATGCCTACAATTAATTTACATAAATGTGTAGGGACAGAGTACGAATCCAATTCACCACTCTTTTACCCGTGTATGTCGTATCAAATCGGACCGAGGCAATGGTGTTAGGAAGCCATTATTTTTTTTTTTTATGGGTGGGATATGGTAAGCACACGCGCGGTCCATTCCGTCCGGGGCGATGAAAGGACGGCGCGCGGAACCATAACCCACCCGTACCCACGTCGCCTCGTTGTTGGGCCGACCACCAGAGAAGGGTGACTTGTCGTCAGTAGTCAAATAACTACATCGCTTGCCAATCAAATTGAAAAAATCTTTTTTGTTGGAAAGGCGGAATGTTAAATGACAAAATTTGTTGTATCAACTACCCCGTGTGGTGACGTCTTAAGAAATCAGGGTCGAAATTCCTTCCTTTGTCATAGGAGTAGTAACTCTGTCTAATGTAACACCAGGGGAATAGGAGAGTAATTTTCCCCAGTGCTAAGGGTTATATTCAATAGTGGACTATAGGCTAGCAGATGGATAGATAGGATAGGATGATATTTGATTAATTTAGTTAGATTTTTCATTGCCATGATAAATGACTGTTACGTTATTCCAACTGCAAGACTTGCAAGACTTTGCGAGACTCTTGCTGCAATACCAAGACCAAGACCAAGACTCGAGTGTGCAATACCAAGACCAAGACGAGACCAGGTGTGCTGTTGCAAGACCAAGACCAAGACTGGTCCAAGTCTCGTCTTGGTCTTGCATTTGGGCAACACTACTTGGGGTCGATGCAATATGTATTCTACATCCCTCACCATCATCATCTTGCTCTTATCCCAATTACTTGGGGTCGACGCAATATGTCATCTGTTTTGACATATTGCAAAAAGTTCGGCAATGACTTTTATGACCGGCGCATGCCTGACGTCAACCCTCCTTGGGAATGTAATCGTTGACCCAAATGGTACCAGATGGAGTTGGTCCGGGTCAATCTAGGGCTCTTAGTCGTCTTTTACGACACCCACGAGCAAAGCAAGGGTTGGGTAGTATTCTACATCCATTGTACTTATATATATTTTGGTAATAATTTTATAATCGGTGGAATGCCTGACGTTAAACCTTCTTGGGAATGTAATTGTTAAGCAAACGGCATCCGATGGAGTTGGCTCAGCAATATTTGTTGATGGTATTCGTAGCCGCCACCACACAGCGCTACACAGACAATAGATCTATATCTATCTCAAAAAAGCTAAAGTCGTCAGCAATGACAGTATACACCATTATTTATATATATGTATATAGCAACCCGCCCTCGCTTCGCTTCGGTTTCAGTCGTTTAAACCGGTGTAGTTCCCGCTCCCGTGGGAATACCGGGATAAAATATAGGATATTTTAGCTTTCCATTGGTGAATGAACTTTTGAAATCAGTGCGATGGTTTAAGCGTGAAAGTGTAAAAAACTAAGAAATTTACTTTCGCATTTATAATATTAGTAAGGATTATTCTATTCCTTAATATATGATTGAACTTCTGCTAAACGACTGCACTGATTTCAATAAATTTTGTGTGTTCAGGTGCATTCAAGAATAGTTTAGATTAAAATTTTTCGGAGTTCCGACGGAGTAAGAATACGATTCACTGGCCTCAATCTTACTCATGGATGTCGTAACAGATTAAAAGATATAATATGTATATAACAGCTGTGTAAGAGACAACACCCGAAATAAAATCCTACGTTGTAAAATATAAGTTGGTATATCAAGTCGTCTGGCCAGAGTAGTATAGTAGTCAAATCTCCCTAGTATCGTGGAGAATGATCAAATCCAGCATTACGTATCGGAGCTATGATGATGAGAGATGAAGTACAGGACAGTGTTAGATTAGCTAATGTTATTTATATTTATTAATAAAAACTCATATTCATCATTCTGTATTTCTTTGCAGTGTTTTGGTTGTACCACATTATACAAACTCTATGTTGGATCCTAATAATAAGGAACAGGTACTTTTTCTCTTTATTAAAAGGCCACAAATTGTAAAGAATACAAAATTGTACGTGGGGATTTGTACAAATAACATAAAACATTCATTATTTGCCGACGCAGTACAGTCAGTTTACAAAGGCAGCTATATCATAGCTAGTCTGATATAGATTAAAAATACCTATCTTTGTGAGTTAACGACTTGAATAAAGCTAATAAGTAAATCTTATCTAAAACACCTAGTGTTGCCAGATCCAATTTGTTTTAAATATATGCAAAAGGTAAAAACCATCATGAATTTGCATCATAGACCAGCACATAGATTTTTTTAAATTAACTTTTAATTTATTGATTTTATCAACCAATATTATAAGTAAAGCCGTATTGAATATGAATTGCATTTTATTAGCAAGTTTCCCTGAAAATCGAGACATAACGTGCAAGTTTAGACACTTTACAATGCTAGTAAGAATTACAACATGAGCATTCTTTAATGAGTGACTATGTGTCATTAAACATACCATTGATTTTTAAATTAATATCTAGAATAACAAGTGTATTTCGTGAAAAAGCGTTATTAGTTTTTTAATAATATATATATTAGCTGTGGCACTTTCATAAATCAAGTCGATACCTAAATCTATGTTTTTACAGGATTCATTAAATAGTGATGATGATGATGAGCAAATGAAACTTAGCCCTAACTCTGAGGACGTAATGGCTATTTTACTTGAAGATGAAGATAGTGAATTGGAATTTGATATTATCAATATCAATACTGAAGATTTGAGGGTGCCTGAACCGCTTTATTGTGCTCTGTCAATGTATGTTAAATATTATGTGACATTTTAATTCTATTTATGGTTTTGAAATAAAACTGTTACAGAATATATAGTTTTTGTATTTGATTTTTAATTTGCCGACATTCGAACAATTTATACCATTTATGGTTACGGAAGGACTAAAGTTATTCACATCCAACAAGTCATCATTATTACAAAAAAAAAAATAATTATCTACCCGCTACAACATTTGTTTTTGATACAAAATTTATTACGTAAAGAAAATGATTCTGTTAGTGTCCGACCGAATGTTCGGTTTCGGTTTCGGTTTCGGTCGAGTTTCGGCAAAAAAACGAGTTTCGGTTATGTTTCGGTTTCGGCAGCAAACCTGCCGAAACTACGACCGAAACCGAAACTGCATTCGGGAGTTGCCGCGCTGTGTTCGGGTGTGTTCGGCGTGGTAAATGACATCCAAGCGACGATGACATTTGGCCGCGTCCACGTGCGTAATCATGTCGTAACCTGTTTGTTTGCAGTGCATTTTGTTTGTTGTGAGTTTTCGTGTGATATGTTTTGAATTCGGTAAGTTTTATCATGTGATATAATATAAGAGTACCTCGAAAAGTAATTTAATATAACAAAGGAGTACCTAGATTATAGTAGAATCAAGTTTATCTTAAAAAATTAAAAAACTAAACATTTTGTGGTTAATTTAACTCTTTCGCTAATGCTATATGTAAACAAACATTAGTTAGGTACATGGTATTTACTATAGTGCATTAGTGGTGATATTCTATTCAGGCATACTTATTAGAGCCTAGATTACAGAGAAGTGCAGATATTTATTCTTACTGGGATTCTAGTCCATATCTGTCTTTGAGAAAGGTGGCACTGAAATACTTATCAGCTCCACCAACGAGTGTTTCCAGTGAACAATTATTTAGTGCTGCTGGACAAATTTATTCAGACAGAAGGAGCAATCTGCGACGCGAAAATGATGATAAACTATTGTTTCTTACCTATAGGTAATATAAGATTGTTTAACTATGAATATTAATAAGAAGTAACATTTAAGTACAGATACCTACTTGAAATTATTAGTATCTAGTCGTCGCGTTTTGCAATATTATGATTACGATTAGTTTATAATTTAGCTTTTGTTTTTTGTTGAAGTGTCAATATGACGATTAAGTATAGAAGAAGTTAATTTGTTTTTAAGATAAAAGTGATTTATATTGTTTTGTTCATTACTTAAATATTAAATACCTATCCACCTATAACTATTGTGATATTAGGTTAACAACATAAATAAATAAGTATTAAAGCTATGTATGTGATTTAAACAAAAAAAATTAAAACTGACTGATTATAAAACATTTTCTTTATTTTTCTCGGAAAACATGATCCAAAGAAAGTTTCGGTTTCGGTTTCGGTTTCGGCCGAAACTGAGACCGTTGCCGAAATTCGGTTTGGTTTCGGTTTCGGTCGTAAAAACCAGTTTCGGTCGGACACTAGATTCTGTATAATAAAAATGTATTATTCTTGTTCAGTTATTATTAAGCACTAGCAACCCGCCCTCGCTTCGCTTCGATTTTAGACGTTTTACCCGCGTGGTTCCCTTTCCCGTGGGAATATCAGGATACAATATAGCCTAGTTTACGCCCTGATATTATAGCTTTCCATAAATCGGTCCAGCTGTTTTGAAGATTACCCGGACCAAACAGACAGACAAAATTTTTTTAATCTGTATTTTAGGCATTTGTGTCGTGCAAATAACCGTGTGAGCATGAAAAAAGCCTATTATTTTGAAATTACAAACAGACACTCCAATTTTATTTATTGGTATAGATTGTATTTATGGCAATAATTGCATTATGACATTTTACTAATTTAAATCTAACACATCCGAGAAGCTACCACTGGATTGGAACGCGGCCTAACTGCGAAGAAAACCCAGTGGTCTAGTCCTACCGTCTCTCCATCTTTTCGTCTCTCTAGTCCTCCCGTGGCCATGAACACTGCAGAGTGTTCGAAATCTCAGGCAATTAGCAATCAAATACAAATGCGATGAAATGCGCAATAATATTTTATTTCAAATATACAATACTGTTGTAAATACTAGAGATGATTGTGTTTGAAGCTTTTCGCAAAAACTCGAGTTAACTAGAGACCAATGGTACCACGTATGGAGTACCACGTAGATGTCTTGGATTCAGACCTATATTCAGACCAGGATTGGTATAAAGTTTAAATACGGGATTTATGGCAGCGAGATTTCTGGTGTTCACTGCACCTTACCTCACTAATTATTTTAATATATGTCTTAATTCACTCTTGCTTCACTTTTGTATTAATTTTTGAATTAATTACAGGGATCCAATAGCAGATGAAACAACACTCTATAATATAAAAATGCATCTAGAAGACAAGAAGAAAAAAAATAAGAAGGAGAAAGCACATAAAATTACGGGTAAGCTTAGAATATTTTTTTAAATACATTTTTTGTACCTTTTACCATATGAGAAATGTATATCTGTATCCTTCCGTTTTTGGAGTTGTCTGTAAGATTTCTCGACTAAATCAACCAATTCCACCGCCCTGTTTCTAGTAGAGCGTCAGACTTTTCCCCTTTTGGGTTTACGACTCTTTTGTGCCAGTCTTTGACCTACGTTACGAGGTATGCGTATCTTTCGAAGAGTATGCAGAGGGTATAACATTTACACTTTGAAATATACATAACTTATAGTTTCTAAAAGTCTATTTTTAGCACGTTCATCTTCAACAAGCAAACCCTGGGAGCTAATTAGACGCTACAAAGGAGCACCAAATGCATTCGTAATAGAATTGTTTGCTATAGATCCAGAGTATGATGAAAGGTTAGTTAATTATATCATTATTAAATTATATAAAGTAAAATACCTGTGTGGTGCTGGAATAAGAATACAATTGTCGTTATCCCTTACTTGCCCGTGTGAGTTGTATAAATCAATTAAAGATTGTAATGGTACTGTCCTGGGAAGTGTGCAACACCTCACTGAGATCGCCAATCAGCCTGCCAGGCTTGGTGATTATGGCATTATTTCTTCATTTATGGAGAGGTCTACGCACAGCGGTGGACGACAGAAGATGATGGGTCAAAGATTCGCTAGTAAAGATTACTTGAACCACTGAAGGTAAAACCACAATGTCGCTGGTCTATTCAAATAGTGAGAAAAGAACATATATGGTGGGAACAATAGGGGTAGGCAGAGACCACTTTCCTTCACTTGCTACGATCTTGATATACCACTTTCGCCTCCTCCACATTCATTAATCTCCTCATGCATGTTCTTCGGTTTACGGTACTTTTATCCTGGCCTTTCTTAAGAACGGGTCCGATTTGATCGTGGCACGTCGGCCTTGGTCTTCCCCTTCCAACACTTCCGTCCACATTCGCCTTATAAATTCTCCTTTTCAATCTCCTTTTTCATTCATTCTCTCTTCATCACTAAACCAACTTTTGTTTTTCAATATTCGAAAATCGTATTTCAGGTATGCGATTTCGATGTCTCAGTGAAAGTGCTTTTCTGATTAATCATAGTAAAATATCAACATTTGTTTTTATTCACATTTTTTCTATAGTCATGGGTTAGAATACAATCTGTCACCAATGCTTACATTCCCATTGGAGTCGTAAAAATCAGCTAAGGGATCTGTTGGCGCGTGGGCTGTTCTTACATCAACGTTACAGAGGACATCTGAAGGACCAATTTGCGGCAGAGCACCACGTAAGTGTTGAGATATAAGTTAAGAAAATGGGGGAAAGGGAATAGCCTAGCTTCTTTCTCTAATGCGTACGGGTACTAGTAGAACGGTAGCGGCATTATCCTGGGAAACTTATTAACATCAACTAGGATCCCCAATCTGCCTGTCAAACCTGGCGTTTATGGTGTCATGCAACCCTATGAGTAAGCATATGTCCAATAGTCGCTGTCGGTAATAGATTTTATTTTTAAGTAAATAATACCTAAATTAATGTATTTTTTACCTGTACCTGTTATTTTTCTTGATATATAATCATATTCTTGCTCTCATCCTAATTACTTAGCGTCCACTCAATATGTGCTCCTCTTCCGTCGTGGATATTACAAAATTTATTGGAAATAATGACCTGTTTGAATGATATCCTCTTTGGGAATGTAATTGTTCACCAGACAGTATTAGATGGATTCCCAGGCTGATGAAAAGCTCTTAATCGTCGTTAACGACGCTTACGAGTGATACAACGGTTGCTGGTATTAGATGCCGCTACCACAAAGCGCACTCAGTTGATAAAGGTTGCAAAATTCGCAGGTATGGCTTCGATATACTAGAGGTGGCATACGAGTTATTTCCAAACAGAGACTATTGCATAATATGTTTACCTTCCCAGCAACTACCTTTTCCCCTATTAGAACATTTTACGGTGAGTCCTGATCTATTATAGCGGACTGTTATTTTTTTCTAATATGAATGTTTTCAAAGTAACTTTTAGTTATTTTAGGAAATTGTGTACAATAAATGTGTTCTTTTGTAAGTACGATAAAATGAGAAAAATATAGTAGTATAACCGATTTTTTTTTGTTAAGTGGGTACAGTTTAAAAATCTAAAGTGTCCGAAGGCGTGTATTTTTTCATAAGAATGTTCTCACCGAACACATTGAGAAAAGGGATCTCTTTTTCTTGTATCGTCTCTTTTTCCCTTATTGTGGACATGAGAAAAAGATGAAATCATATCATTTATAAATATATTAGAAAAGAGACAACATTCGAGTACAGTTAAACGCTTGTGAGGTTGATGAAAAAAATCGATAAGACCTTAATGTTAAATTTTAATCTTAAGGCGATAAGTGAATTGACCCGATCGACAGATAAAGGGAATAGGTGTTTTATTTTAATCCATTTTTTTGTTAATGTTTCATAACAAAACGATGTAAAAATAAACCTTTAATTTGTTGGCAATTCTCTTGGTTTTATGATTTTTGCGAATATTAAAGGGATTATAGAAACCTTTGTGTTGGAAAATTTTGATATACTAACATTTTGACTACATATAAAACACCCGCATTGCGCGTTTTATTTTAGTTGTTACTTGAGGAGCTTGATACAGAGGCCTTTAATATAATGGACGTAATGAAAAATTTAATAGTAATTTTGATAATTAACTTTTAATTTCAGTTGGTAACACCTATCGGGTCCCGAATGAGGTTTATAAATGAATCTTTATATGTAGCGCATATCAATTCTATTCGAGGGTAAATATGAGCAAGTAGTACTCAAGTTTTAAGATTTATTTGTATCAAAAACTTTGCTGTAGTAAAATGACAACTATTCTATAAAATAATCTATTTTCCTAATGCTTTTGATAAAATATTTTGTAATAGTTTCCATTTCTCACCATATTTCGATAGAATTCATATTATGTAATTCATAATCATAATTTCTCGCTGGAATCATAAAAATCCATTATAAAAAGTAACATCTATTACATTACCCCATCTACCAAATGTGGCGATTATTGAATTATTAACGATTAAGGCCGTCCATGTCATACAGTGGTTGCGGATAAGCTAAAGTATTGATAGAATATGTACTTTATCACTGTTTGCTTTTTACGGCAATTTTTATTTGCTGCTAATTTGACATGAAAAAGAAAAATGTTTGCGTGAGTGTTACTATGTATAATATTTTTTTCTCACATACAACATCTAAATTAATGTGTACATAGGTTATAAGTCACATGCATAACTATTGTTACGATGCAAAAATTATAACGCTATGGTACTTGCTTTACGTCCACTTACATTACTAACATGCGTCCACGTCTACTTACACGCTTCTACATCTACTTACATGCTTCTACATCTACTTATGTGCTTCTGTGTCTAATTATATGCTTCTAAGTTTACTCACACAGTTATACGTCTAGTTACATGCTTCAATATCTAATTATATGCTTTTACATCTAATTTGACGATAAGACGTATTAATAACTTTTTCAGTAATTTGCGAGTAAGATTAGGTGAGAAATGCGACGTGGGTGCGTTAGATAGTATTTTAGCTAATTCACTGCGTATGGACACGCTCAAAAGTTTATATGAGTCATCTCTACAATCCAACTCATTAGAGTCATTTGTATTTCTTAGCGAGAACCAACCGATTGGAATGCTTATTATTGGGTAAGTTAATTTTATATTTATTTCACTTTTATCTCAGAAAACATCATTAGATATTATATAGGCATCAGATTATTCGTTAACTATAAACTAATGCGTAAAAATAAAATGTGGACGGCTTATGTTTTTTGTGGATGACAGATAGGTAAACCGTAAAAGTGTATAAAAATATGTAAGTACACGAGTTCAAGAAGTATTTCTTTTTTGTCTTTCGCCTTAAAGATACGGTAAAACTTTCTTCTCGATAACTATTCATCTTTATATATACATATATAAGTCGTTGTTCGTAATTGAAGTCTTCCTAAACGGCTGGACCAATTTTAGTGATTTTTTCTGTTGGTGCTCCAGTGGATTCGAGAATGGTTTAGATTAATAATTGGACTAGTAGGTGGCGCTGCTGTCGATTTCAAGCATTCATTTTATTTTCTTTGAACAGAACAACGTCTGTTGGGTCAGTCAGTATGTTATAAGAAGTTTGGTATTTTAGTCATAGATCTTCTATTCCTTAAGTTATTATTGGACATGGTTTCACTGAGCATAAGTTTTACTTGATTTCAGTCCTTTAGAAGATGGTACAACAATACGAACGCATTACGATTTAGAACCAGAACCTCGTAGACCTGGAACAGATGGAGCTGTAAGTTTCTGTCCTATTGCGAGGAAATCATTATACTAGATTCTAAAATATACCTTTTTTAAATTGATATGTTATAAAATAAACAAGGACTTTCTAGGAACTGAGGATTAGACCTTCTAGGAATGAATTAGGATTAAATATTTAATAGGTACAACCTATGATTAAAGGCCACAGAGTCAAGAATATTAATAACTGACCTAACACTAGAGTACCTACTTAAAACTGGTCCAAAGGCTACTTGCACGGGTGCAACGTCCCCGGAATAGAGTTTGATCGGGAATGTAATTTACTATTTCATCAGTTCGGCTCATATACAGTCCATTGCTTGGCTCAAGCCTTACTACAATAGGAGGAAAACTGATCACGTTGGTCACACGCGTTGGTATAGGGTAAAACACATCTTTCATGCTTTCCTTCCCTTAGCCGTCTTTTACGACACCCAAGGGCATGTTCAATTGTATTGTTACTCCATCACCACAGAAAGAGTTGCTATATACTATGGTTTGTATTCTAGATTTTAGCAGGCATAATGTCACCAGCGTTAGAACCACATACTCGTTGGTATTTAAGGGAAATTTTACGCCAATCTCGCTATTCTACCCTTTTCTGGACTTGTCGATTGTTTGCTAAAGGCGATGTGGTATGTTATATACCTTTATTAAATAATAATTTTCACAATGTATCTTTATTAATGTATATTCATAGGTGATCTCTTCATCGTTTGTAAAATTAGTTTATTATTGATTCACTTTGCTTAGGGTGGGGTGTATCTATGTGTAGATTTATAAATTACATATTACTATACATTTTCATCAACATCTTAGCCCATATACGTCCTACAGTTGTGCTCGAGCCTCCTCATCTTAACATCTATGAATGTGTTATAAAACCTGTGTCCCGTAAAATATGCTAAGGCTTTCACTTTGTAGCATAAAATGCTTTCCTCAACATATACTAGGTATAATCTCTGTTCGGTACCAAACATTTTTATTATAGCTTAACAATTAATACAATGTAGGGTAGTTCCCTTTTTTTGGTTAGCGATTGGCTCGGGGTCGGCCGGGACTTATGTTGGAAGTCGCGTACGCACATATTTTTGTAATTGCTACGTCTTTTGTTAACTAAAAGCCATGAAATCTTAGTATTTATGATATCGCGCGCCACCTTTTGTTTTGTGTGCCGTTAATGTACGCGAATTGATTAGAACTATAAATTTGTGAGCATTTAAGTTGTGTGTGCAAGTAACAAGCCCGAAGCCCTGAGTTGTACGAGGCCGCTGTCGTCACCGCGCCTTTGGAAACTAAGCTAAGTGACCCCTCAGTTAGGTTCTACTTGTCTGGCCAGACCGAACGCTGAGTTAGGTTACGTTGTAGCTGTCCTCGCAGTACCAGCTTGTAAGTTGTAGAATTATCGGTTCTTGTTTAGTACATTTAACAGAACTTTAAATAGCCTTGCGTAATCGCAAGCCACGGTTATTGCCAAGCCAATGTTAATATAGACGCCGCAAATATAAAAGATATCTTCCGTATAAATGGCAAGAATTCAAAGCCGATAATAGTGGAACTTAATACAGTTTTATTGAAAGAGAAAATCATCAAAGGGGTCAAAGACTTTAACAGACATAAAAACAACAAAGAAAAGTTAAACACAAGCCATATCAACCATCAACAGCCAGGGCAGCCCTTGTACATAGCAGAATCACTGACCCCAAAAGCTCAAAAACTCTACTCTAGCGCCAGAGCTTTTCAAAAGTCACATGGCTACTCGTTTTGCTGGTCGTCGCACGGCATAATTTATTTAAAGAAAAACATAAATGATCACCAAATCCGCGTATGTTCAGAAGCTGACCTGGCAAAATTAAGAAATGCATGACTAGTCAAGAGCCATACCTCACCTCCTAGGCTAAGTTTACTAATATTATACTATAGTAATTGTGTTTGTAATCTAATAGCATGGAACAAAACATTAATCAATTTTCTGAATTTACACTCTAAATCTATCGTTTGTATTACAACTCATAAGCATGAGAATTTAACCTACATAAGATTAATCCAATTTACATTTAACTATCATATAACACTATCTCTAACTAACACTACTACATCACAACACAAAAACATAACCAATTACTCTCAAAACAAACAAACATCACTCACACATAAAATTTCATTCAGCGGCGGCAGGCTACTTGAATTACATAGGTTAAATTCACTAAAGTCGTCACACATCATTTACGTAGTCTTACAACCACTCCACTCCAATTTTACATTAAGTCAATGTTTATGCTCTATGTATGGCACAACAACGCTTTCATCTCTATCATCACTGACGAGCTTTTGATAGCAATTGCAATATTTAATCTAATTGGTAAAAATTCGACAATATAACAACCACCACCAAACTTCTAGACTCCATCGCTGTAGCTGAGTGCTCCTACTGTGATGTGGACAACTGCATTCCTCCAAATATGATACCCAAAAACTGCTTAAAAATAATTCACCAAAATATAAGAAGTGTAAACAAGAACATAAGTGCGTTTGAAATTCTACTACATAGAACCAAGGTCAAATGGGATATTGTAGTACTGACGGAATGTTGGCTTCTTGGTACCAATAGCATACCCAAATTACCAGATTATCAGACTTATTCCACTATGTGCCATAACACGCAGAATGAGGGTGTTGTAGTCTACATCAACAGAGATATTCTTACTAATGTTAGAGAATACCCATTTAACGACTCTAACTGCCTCCAAATTAATTATAATACGGACACAATCATCTTGGCTGTTTACCGCCCCCCTGCTACTAGAAATATAACAAACTTCCTTTCCGACTTACAGACTACACTATACAAAATAGACAAAACAAAAAACATTATTATAATAGGCGATATTAACATAAATATTAGTCACGACTCACAAGATCCTAATAAAGACCCTTATTTGACGCTACTTGCCTCATAAGGTCTATTACCAACGCACACGCTTTCGACTCGAGGAAATAGTTGTTTGGACCATATCAACCTTAAGTCTACTTTTCCTGCTAGAACATACGTTGCTAAGTCAGACATAACCGACCATGACACCACCATGATCTTTCTCTCTAGAACTACACCCATACTAAAACCTCCTAATTTCGTAAATAGACTAAACAAAGTGCAAACAGCGGCTGACCTAAATAAAACAGATTTTAGTCCAATCTATCAAATCCAAGATCCGAACGTTGCAACAGACTTTCTTATTAACTCCATTACACAAATAATAACAGCGAACACAAAAGTTTTAAAAATACCGAACCGCAAAAAGGTCCTGAAGCCATGGATTACACCTGGGCTTATACGATGCATGAGGCACAGGGATACCCTACACAAAAAATCTAAATTGGCGCCAGAAAATGAAGTCCTACGTCTCTCATATTGCCGTTACAGAAACTTTTGCAATGGCATCCTTAAAAAACTTAAACGAGAATATGACAAAAATGAAATTCAAAACGCAGGTAAAGACAATAAAAAAATATGGCAGGCCATTAACAAAATCACACACAGATATACAGGCAAAAACAGTTGCACCAATTTACTGTCCCTTGCAGCTTCACCCACTGAATCAGTCGAAGTTATTAATGACTACTTTTCAAATATTGGTAAAAAATTAGCTGATAAAATTCATCCCTCACATATCCATTGTAGAAACAAACCTAACACTATGCCTAAATCAATGGTACTTCTACCAACCGACGAGGATGAGGTGAACAGAATGGTGGAGTCATTACGTAACGGCTGCGCGGTAGGATGGGATAACATACCAATTGATATAATTAAATATAACAGTCATGTTATAGTCCCGCCACTCACTCATATTTGCAATCTATCCCTTATGACTGGTAAATTTCCTCGAGCTTTTAAAAAATCTATATTACATCCTATCTATAAGGCAGGTGATAGAGACCAGATCACAAATTACAGACCCATAGCCCTCTTGCCCGCACTATCAAAAGTCCTCGAACGAATTATGAATACTCGTCTAGTGAATTACCTGGAAAAACACCATATTATAGCTCCCAATCAATATGGCTTCCGAAAAGGTAGATCCACTGCTGATGCAGTCCATGATCTCACAAATCATATAGTAGAAAAAATGGATGCGGGCGAGAAAGTTCTGGGTATCTTTCTGGATCTTGCCAAGGCCTTCGATACGATCTCTATCTCCAGGCTTATTGAAGGATTAGAATGTATTGGCATAAGAGGCTGCCCATTAAATCTTTTTACAGACTTCCTCACTGGCCGTACACAGAGCGTTAGGATAGATAGGCACACTAGTACAGAACTACCAGTCTCTCACGGAGTTCCACAAGGTAGCGCAATCTCTCCGACTTTATTCCTCATCTACATTAATGATCTGTGTACTACCAACGTAGACAATGGTAAAATATTTACCTTCGCGGACGATACCGCCATCCTGTTCCACTCAAACTCGTGGGAGAGCGTAACCAGGTATGCCCAATCGGGCTTAAATACTATAATCAATTGGCTCAAAGACAATCACCTAACACTCAACACTGAAAAAACCAAATATATACCATTCTCAATACGTAACACAAATCGTCAAACTCCACTCTCATTACCTTTAATAGGGCATACTTGTGTTGATAGTAACTCATGCTCATGCCCCCAACTCCAAAAGAGTTCCACAATTAAATACCTGGGTATAATATTAGACGCTAGCTTGAGTTTTCATCAGCACATAGAAACCTTAACTTCTAGAATTCGTAAGCTTATATTCGTTTTCAAAAATATTAGACATGCGGCAGATAGCAATCTGATGAAAACCATATATTTCTCCTTATGCCAGTCAGTTATTGCTTACTGCATTACGAGCTGGGGTGGCGCATGCAAATCAGCTATGATTCAAATCGAGAGAGCCCAGCGCGCAATCTTAAAGGTATCAAATTTTCTTCCTTTCCGGTACTCTACCACATCACTATACAAAGAATGCAATGTATTAACTGTTCGGCAGCTATTCATCCTCAACATTATTATTAAACAACACTCTCTTCTGACATACAGCTCACTGCCACTGAGCAGGAGACGCTGTGAACCAGTAAGTTGCACTTCTCAAAATTTTACAACAAAGTTTTCCAATCGTTTCTTTTGTTTCCTTGGAAGATATCTTTACAATGCTGTAAATAAAGATCATAATATATATTCGCTCACTAAACAATCTTGCAAAACTAAGATTGCTAATTGGCTCATAAACTTAGACTATAAAAAAACTGAAAGTCTCCTAATCGTGCCCGTATAACGTAAAATTAAAAATACACAGATACATTACTCACAGCTGGCACATTACAAAGGACATTCACATACACGCCATTAAGCGACATGTAATCATATACACTCACACACACACACTGCACACTTCACATCCACACCTCCATAACACTTATATATTACACAAACCCAAGCAAACACACACATACTCTGACACACACAAACTCATTACTAACCCTGACGATACCAACAATCAAACTCTGTAGTTGTACCTATTATAACCTATATGTTATGCGGAACTAAATAGTGGCCCAGTGTTTCTACGGAAGCGCCTGGTGGCCTGAAATACAGGTTTTTCCTAGTTTGGGCACCAGTATGCCACAATAAGTACTATGTCATTGTACAGCACGCATTTTGTAACTTATTATTATTATTGTGGCGAAATAAATTATTATTATTATTATTATTATTGCCTATTTGTTTCCCTCACCGGCCTGGTGTTCCCTTCCACTGTGCATCCTAGGTCAGTAGAGAATGGTAGTGAACAATATATGGCTATGCCAATTTAGAAATGTTTAAACTGTCAAACTTATACCGATTTGTTTATTACACGCTTATAATTAGATGTACTTTCATTTTTCACAACCTTTAAAGGCAGTTTTACGTCGTAGTTATGGAAACTAAATGATTATTATCGTTTTTTTTAATTGTATGATGTAACTCGGTAACGCTAATTTGTGTGTAATATCTTTCTTTTTTATTTCTTTTATATAGAGCCCACTACGTAATTTAATGTCGTTTGCTGGTCATATGTCTCCAGTACATCCTCGTATTTCGGTGCCTAATATTAGTGGGAATAAAGATTTGGATAAGATATATAAACAGATGTAAGTTTTTTTTTATTATACATATATCATACGAATGACTGGGTGATAAAAATTTTTAATTGCATTTCAATATTCTTCTGCCGTTAGTTTTGTTATATGTGGACCATGAGCCTCTATGAAAGGGGAAGAAATAGACCTATGGGAGCTATGGGCTAAGCTACGGGAATGGCATAGAAGATTTAAATATTGAGAGTTTTTTTTATTTGCCGCGATATGAAACTGCCTAAGTTTCTTATTGTCTTTTATGATATGAGAAAGGCCATTTGTATTCTAAATCTGTCATCATCTTTTCTAAATCCATTACCACGTGAAAAACCTCTGATACTCTGTTCACAGCGACTATTTGCTGCGGTGTTGCTCGAGTGCTATGATATGTCTTTCTTTAAACATGATTTAGGATGAGCATTTTCTTAACGATAGGCGCCGGCGGCGGCCTGAACGTGCACTGATCCGCATATGAAGATCTAAGGTCTATGTGCGGTGGTATTACCATCAGGTGTGCTGCTTGCTTATTTGCCACCATGGACAATAAAAACAATATATAGTGCCTTTTTATGATTATATAATAAGTCAACAAGTTTTTACAAGCATCTTTACTGGCCAATTTATTAGTTTATCGTTTATTATCATTTCAGATCATATACGTCCCAATGCTGGGCTCAAGCCTCCTCTTGGATAGCAGTGAAATTGATCTACTATACCACACTGGTCAGACAGGTTGATATAGGGTTTTATACCGAGTTTTTCTTCTATTGCATAGATGTTATATCCCTTAGTCGTCTCCACGAGCAAGGTAGGGTGAATAGTATTCTTACTCCGTCATGACACGGAGAAAAATAGTTATCTAAGAGCAAATAATATTTAAAGTTACATTTCTAAAATTATTGTAAATTCCACAGAGTCTATCCCTTCTCGTTATGGATGGTGGAGAAACCTTTGACAAGTATACCTAAGATCTATGTGAACAATAGCATAGTTGTCGTTGGAGCCAGTCGAACTGGTCTTTCATTTCTTGAAACTTTGCTCATGGGGTTTGTATTATAATAGCACTCTTTAATATTAATGTGCTGATATGTGCCGATTTTTATTATTATTAAATTATGTGCCTTCGATAGCTCAGTAGCTGTGGCAGCAATTCCGTCGGCCGGCCACTGACGACAAGTGACATCTGCTCCGGTGGTCGGCCCAACAACGAGGTGACGTGGGTACGGGTGGGTTATGGGCCCGCGCGCCGTCCTTTCATCGCCCCGGACGGACTGGACCGCGCGTGCGCTTACCGTAGCCCACCCATAAAAAAAAAAATAATAAAAAAAAAAAAAAGCTGTGGCAGCAACTGGCGCATGGCGCGATGCCGCTTTTTTTTTGGGCGGGCTCGCCAAATTGCCAGCGTCAGTAGAATAATATCTACTTTTTTACAGTGAGGCTATAACTCACCCAAACCATCTGAGGCACTGATTTAGCGCCGGCGACATTCTTAACATCCTTGCACATTGAACGGGTCACTGAAATTAATACCTTGATTTTCGTGACCAAAAACTGTTTCGAATTACATTTAAATATTATAATTTGTAGGCCAACGTCGCAATATCTTACATTTAGCAACATTACATTGGTATCAACGCACGGCCTGCACGTGGTGGCAGATTGTTTAAAGGCCGCCGAAATTTGTGTGCCTCGCCATGGGCGTTTCACTGATCGGTATATTAAAAGTATACCATTCTATTATTATTTAGATGTCATATCTGCTACAATGGTTGGAATTGACAGGTTCGTATTTTGTATTACTCATTTTTCATCATCGTCATCTCAGCCCGTACACGTTTCACTGTGGCAGGGTAATTGACCTACTATAGTACGCTGGTCAGACATGTTGGAGTTTTCCTTCTCTTGCATAGATATTATATGCATCTCTTATCCCATAGTCGTCTTTTACGACACCCAAGGACGAGAGAGGGGGTGGTGAATTGTATTCTTACTCCGTCACCGCACGGTTATTTTTATAACTCAAAAATGATTTCACAAATGAAAGACGTATTTGACCGCAAGAAGGAAATATTTTGATGTATAGAAACAAGTAGGAATTGTAATGATTTCTGATATTTATTAAGTCTGTGAAAGTTTGTGAAGATGTCTGGTTGTTTCTTATGTAATAATGCATAAACCAATAAACAGATTTGGATGAAGTGAACACACTCACTTCAGCATAGCAGCATTTAGTATAATACATCAAATTTAACTTTTTTACTCAATTAAGCAGTTAGAGCAGTTCTGCACTACGTCCGATTCGAATCCGATACGAACTCGTGAAAATATGGTCCGTAGTAACCATAGAACTATTGCTATGGTAATTTACGCACTAGATCCGATCTCCGTCATCCGATTTCCGGAGAAGATTTTTGACGGACCGAAGTAGCCATAGAATTATTTGCATGAACGCTCGCGCACTGCGTCCGAGCGATACCGATTTGTTTATTACACGCTTATAATTAGATGTATTTTCACTTTTCACAACATTTAAAGGCAATTTTACGTCGTAATTATGGAATATTTTCACTGGTTCGGATCAGATTCGGATCGGACGTAGT
The DNA here is from genome assembly GCA_032191425.1 of Lymantria dispar. Taxonomy (NCBI): domain Eukaryota; kingdom Metazoa; phylum Arthropoda; class Insecta; order Lepidoptera; family Erebidae; genus Lymantria; species Lymantria dispar. The sequence continues at coordinate 11,716,252 of CM063454.1, read as the reverse complement.
GCAGAACCGCTCTTAACGGCTCTGATTAAAATGTCGTCTTTGGAAAGTTACTATTAATGCGTTTGAAACCGCAGGCGGAAGGCCGGAATTCAGTTGGTACTAATAATATGTACATGATGATGATGATTATAATTATAAGCTAATTAGATAACTAATAACATTTTATTGTTACCTCCACAGTATTAATAATATAATATGAATTATTATCTGTCCGCGTGGTGACGGAATAGAAATACACTTCACCACGACGATTAAGGGATATAATATGCAGAAAACATCTACATAATAAAACCCTGTGTCAACCTGTACGAGGCTCGAACCCAGTAGTGCGACATATGTATATGAGCTGAGATGATGATGAATTATTATTAATAAATAGAATAAATTAGCGCACGGCGATAGAGTCTTCGCCTTAATATCCGCTGATCGGCCGATGACCGTTATGAACCGTTTTGTACCTACTTATACCGTCGACGCGACTTACATGCCTACATTTATGTTGTTCGTAACATGTAACATTAAAGCATAGACTGTTAGACATAAATTTTAGAAATAGCTATAACTATTATGTTTTTTTTTTGTATAATATACATTCTTTCCGTGTGGTGACGGAGTAAGAATACAATTAACCACTCCCTATCTTGCCGGTGGATGACGTTAAAGATGACTAAGGCATATAATAGGCACATAAGATCTGTGCAAGGGAAGGAAATCGCGAAATGAAACCCTATACCAACATTTCTGATCAGCATAGTATAGTAGGTCATATTCCCTCCCATTGTGGAGGAGGCCCGAGTAGTGGGACATATGTGGACTGCGAAGCGATAATATACATTCTAATTGCAATCTATGACCGTTAAACTACAATATACTAGAACAGATGTGCCATAACCTGAGACACATCTGAGAACTAGATTGTTCATTTGTTTCATTTTATTACAGGCAAAGAAAATGCATTCAATTAAAAGATGGTAGTACTAAATATTATGACGAATTAGTATTGACCTGTGGTGAACAATTTCAACATCCTCAATACTTGCAAGATGCCTTTAAATTAGACAAAGAAGTACAGTTAGTATCGTAAGACAATCCTTACTAATATTATAAATGCGAAAGTAAGTTAGTTTTTTACGCTTTAACGTTTAAACCACGGCATCAATTTCAAAAATTCTTACACCAAGGGAAAGCTATAATATTAGGGAGTAACATTGACTATATTTTATCCCGGTATTAACACAGGAACTGCGCGGGTAAGGCGACTGAAATCGAAGCGAAGTGAGGGCAGGTTGCTAGTAATGAATAAATTCATAAATCATATTTATTACATAGTACACATAAAACTTAAAAAAAAAACAGTATGGGTGGATCAAATTCCACAAGCAGCGCCCGATAATAATACTGATGCTGTATAAGGATTGAACCACAGGATTTGGAATTTAAATTATCTGTCCTCTCATTTTTTAACCGACTTCAAAAAAGGAGAAGGTTTCTCAATTCGACCGTATATTTGCTTTTTTGTGTTTGTTCGCGTATAACTCCGTCGCTTGCCAACCGATTTGAAAAATTATTTTTTTCTTGGAAAGAGTATGCTTTTCAAATGGTCCCATGAAAATTTTATCGAAATAGGACAAGTGATTTTTGAAAAATCAACAAAAGTCTAAAAATTTATCTACATTGAAGTCGGGTTTTTTTGCAAAAAAATAATTATTGATGAAGAAGAAATTATAAAATTATTTATTTTATAGAAAAGGTAAACCATGTGTGAGATTATTGATGGATAATCCAAAACACAAAGAAGACCGTGTCCCTCCGCCCCCTGATCTACCAGGCAACGTATATTTAATCAACTCCTTATATGATGCTAATATCAATTTGAGAAAATTGATGCATATGATAAACGATTTGAGTTAGTAATAATTATACATTTTACTAATTATATGACGGACTAAGAATACAATTCATTCTTGCCCGTGAGTGTCGAAAAAGACATCTAAGGTATTATAGTATGTATACAAATTTATCTCCTCTAAAATGAGAAGAAAATTGATCAATGATACCGCGCTAGTGAAACGAGTTGATTTTTATATTGCATTTTCTTTCTCTTGCAATTATGTGATAAAAAGGCAACTAAGAGATGCACTCTTAGTTGCCCTTTTCGACACTCACGGGTAGGGAAGGGTAAGTGAATTGTATCCTTACTCCGTCATTATAAGGCAATAATAAACATATTTATTTATATCCTTAATAAATATTATAAATGCGAAAGTAAGTTTGTTTGTTTTTTTTTGTTACGCTTAAACCATCGAATCGATTTCAAAAATTTAACAATTTAAAGCTATAATATCAGGGAGTAACATAGGCTATATTTTATCCCGGTATTCTCACAGGAACGGGAGTTACGCGGATAAGGCCACTGAAACCGAAAGGAAGCGAGGGCGTGTTGTTAGTATTCTAATATAATGAATTTTCTGTGTGGCGGTGGAGTAAGAATACAATTCACCAGCTCCTATCTTACCCGTGGATGTCGTAAAATACAACTAATTGATATAATATCCATAAAACATCTATGCAAGTAAAATTGAAGGAACATTTGAAATAAAATTCTATACCAATACGTCTGACCAGCTTGGTATAAATAAATCAATTTTCCTTTTAGTGTGGAGGACGCTCGAGTTTAGTAGTGGAACGTATATAACCTGACATGATGATAATTTATCTTCTTAGTCGTGACACTTTTGGCAGAGCGGTGGTGATCGTTATCAATGGGGTTGTGAAGTGAACCGTTTTATTACGTGTCTCCATTCATCTCTTGTTGATGCCAGTTTGGAGCAATGATATAGGGGGCCACCAATGGCCAACTTCACTTGGTCCGTCCACCGCATTGGCGACCTGCTGCGTGGTCTGGTTTCCTCGACCCAGCCCTGTACTACCAGATGTTCAATGCAAGTTTTATCACACCGGGACACGTGACTAAAGAAACTGAGCATACGTTGTTGGACAATGGAGAACAAACGCTGTTTGATGCCGAGTTCCCTTAGGATGGAAACATTTGTCCTGAATTCGGTCTATGAAATGTCGAGCATTTTCAGCAGATAATAATGAAAATGAATATAATGTTTTATTTTTTATTATAAGATGTTAATAATAGTAAGTAATGTACTTTTTTACTCATTAGAAGATCATGAAACCTACGGTCTCAATGAAAATAATCAGATTGTAGTGTACGGTGATTGTATCGAAGCGTACACCTGTATTGCTGCATTATTGGAATTGGGTATACAGTCTAAATACATCGTCTTTGTTGAGCCGTTCCCATCCAGGGAGGATTCCGCAGCCCTAAGAGTCAATTGCTTCAACGATGAGACGGTATGTATTACATGTAGTAGCAGATTGTGCCTTTTTAAGATCACGGCTTTGTCTCTGATAGCATATGCAGAAATATGCCACACTCATATTTCGACTGTATTACAAAAAAGTGTTAAATTCCATTTATAGCTAACCCATGTAGCGAACAGTAAAATTTTCTTATGTTACTTATCTACTCTAAAACTTCAGTACCAATTTTGGCGAAATTTTAATCTTCAGATTAGCCTAAAGAGTAATACTGTGATATTTGGTAACGATAGGAACAATAAGATATTTTATTTTTTGTTTACCTATAATAGCATACGAACGACATAATACTATACAATATGCCACGCGAAACGGAGAGCCACTGGTACCTACTAGCTGTCTTATCCTTACTAATATTATAAATGCGAAAGTAAGTTTGTATATTTGTTACGCTTTCACGCTTAAACTACCGAACCGATTTCAAAAATTCTTTTACCAATAGAAAGCTATAATATCAGGGAGTAACATAGGCTATTTTATCTCAGTATTCCCACGGGAACGGGAACTACTCGGGTAAGAAGACTGAAACTGAAGCGAAGCGAGGGCTGGTTGCCAATAAATGATAAATGGACTGACTACTATCGTCTATCGGGCATCGTCTATACTTAAGGCGGGTATCAAATTTTTTACGGACGTTTCCAAGTTAATTGACGGTAAGACGACACATATAGACGGGAGCGACGTTGGACACCATCGATATGTGTATACCAAGAGATTTAATAAGAAGGGCATAGCAGCAACATTAGATTATTTTGTACATAAGTGCTAGTATTTTCAGGTGGATGAAAGAGTACAAGCCAAACTGGCCAAACAGGGCGTTTCTGTCATTCGACAGTGCCATTTAGATGGATGGAAATTAATAGGAAAATTTGTGGAGTCTCTCAATTTAATGACACCCTTACATGCTATATCACTCAACTGTTTCGCATTGTTTTATTATGGACGGCAAGCAATCGATTTATATGCTTTTAAAGGTAACCTTTACTTTCATCATCGTGATCACAGCTGGTGCCCTACTGCTGGGCTCGAGCCTCCTCCACACTTAGGGATGCAAACGATACATCAATGTTTCTAAATAACGATGTTCCAATAAAAAAACATCGATGCTTGACATCGATGTGTCGATGTTATTTTATACAATGTTTTGACATAGATGTTTTGCCTGTATGATTTAAAGTGTATAGTACTTTTAGCAGAGCCTGTGTAGCAGTTCAGGTACTCTGTTCCTAAATAACTAAAAAAAAGCTCATCAGATGTTGGTGCTGCATGCAAAAAACATGCTTGCATGAAATTGATTATAAGTTATTACTCTTAGAATTTGACTTAAAAAAGCTCATCGCAATCCCGCAAGGAAAGTAAAAAAAACATCGATATATCGATACATCGATGTTTTAAGGGCGATGTTTTTTGTACATCGATGTTCTTGGTTTCGATATTTGCATCTCTATCCACAATGGGAGGGATATTGATCTACGATACCACACCGGTCAGACGTGTTTGTATAAGGTTTTATTGCGAGTTTGCCTTCTCTTGAATATATGTTATATGCATATTATATCCTTTAGTCGTCTTTTACGACACCGATAAGCAAGAAAGAGGGCAGTGTATTCTTACTTCGTCACCACACGGCGTATGTGAATATTTCAACTGGCGTCTGGATGGTTTGAAAATATAATTGGACCCGTTTATGTGACGCTGTTATCAGTATGTATCCAAAATTAGAACAATTAACAATATCCTTTTAGCCAGTAGGTACTTTTTATAGTCCTAGCTATAAAGTATAGAAAATATAATTTTCAAATGTTCTTAAATTTTCATTTGCCGTGCAATCTATACCAATAAATAAAATTGGAGTGTCTGTTTGTAATGTCAAAATAATAGGCTTTTTTCATGCTCACACGATTATTTGCACGACACCTATGCCTAAAATACAGATTAAAAAATTTTTGTCTGTCTGTTTGTTTCGGGTAATCTTCAAAACGGCTGGACCGATTTCAAAAATTCTTTCACCAATGCAAAGCTATAATATCAGGGCGTAAACTAGGCTATATTTTATCCCGGTATTCCCACGGGAACGGGAACTACGCGGATAAAACGACTATAACCTATAACCGAAGCGAAGCGAGGACGGGTTGCTAGTAAATAGTACTGAGATATGTTAAGAACACTGAGATATGTTAAGAATTAACCTCAAATTAAATACTTTAAATAATTTAATCGCCAAATTCATCATCGTCATCTCCTTTAATATACGTTCTACTGCTAGGTTCAAGCCTTCTCCATAATTGGAGGGAAATTGACCTACCTATACCACACTGGTCAAAAGGTGTTAGTAAGTAGTAGGTAGGTAGGTAGGTAGGTAGGTAGGTAGTAGTAGTAGGTTCTATTTCGAATTTTTATTTTCTTGCATACATATTTTTTGCACATTGTATCCTTCAGTCGTCTTCCACAACATCTACGGACAAGATAGAGAATGGTGAACCACCACAAGGGAATAAAAGATTAAATAGTTTATTTTAAAAAATAATATTTAATATGGCGTCACTACTACGGCCAAGATGAAGTGTTTTATTTTTGTGTGGGTCAGCGCACGCCGTCCATTCCGTCAGAGGTGAAGAAAGGACGGCGCGCGGCCTCATAACACACCGTAATCCCTCTCCTTCGGCCAAAATAAAAAGTGTGCCGGATACACTTGTACGTATAAAATGTGTATACATTTGTGTGTATTAAGGTCGGTACAAATAAGCAACTACATAGTTTAACTGTGTGCAAAATAAACACACAAGACTCGGCAATAATAAGTCATTATTTACACAAATAAGCTATCTCTAAGCTTTAAATAAAAAGTATTAAGCTATAATTTGAGTATCTATGTATTTTATTTTTCTTTACTTAAATTCTTAATGTCTCATAGCTATAAATGAATGTGGCCTGGTATACGATGGTGGATTAGTTGTAAGCCCAACATTTGAAACGAACGATCCGTTCATATATGGTGCAGGCACTTGCGTCAGTTATTCTAGAAGATTGTATGCCACTCGGCGATTACACAGGAATTTTTGTTCCGCAGATATCGGTGAAGCGGTATGTGCTTTTTATATTTCTCCTTTTATTGAACGTTTTCATTTTCTGTTCAATGTTTTGTTTACTTCTATCAGTTTATCCATCAACCTAGCGATTTCCATTGTTGTATAAACTCTCCCTTCAGAATCCCACATAGAGCAGTCCTGTGCTACCAAAATTTAATAACTTCTTATAAACTTTACAATATCCTTTAATATGTTGCACATATGTTGCACATGGTTGATAACTGTCCTACATTACGGAGTCCGATTTGTAAAATGAGAATGGAGCTGTAAATTACCACTATAGCATACTAATCCTTCGAGCTATGTTGGTTACACCTGTTCTTCTGTGGATTTTCGTATTTGGGATTCTATCTCGCACAGAAATCCTGAGCATAGCTCGCTCCATGGCACGTTGAGCGACTTTGAGCTTGGTTATGAGGTCTACATTTAGAGACCACATTTCCCTATCGTAAGTCATCACCGGTAACTAGTGTTGCCCAAAAAAGTCTTGGTCTTGCGGTCTTGGTATTGGTCTTGCGAGAAATCCGAGACCGAGACCAAGACCAATACCGCTTAATTTTTGCAAGACCAAGACTGGCCCTGCAAGACTTGAGCAAGACCAAGACTGAGCCTGCAAGAGTCTCGCGGTCTTGCATTTAATTCAAATCACCATTCCAGCTTATATACGGTGGAGCTCGTGTCTTCTACATAATAGGAGGGAAATCGGCCGTGGCCGGAGAGGAATCGCCACGGTGATCGGCCGTGTTGTTACAGGGTTTCATGTCAAGTTTTCCTTCTCTTGCACCGTTGTTATATATTATAGCCCTTAGTCGTGGGTTCGCACTCGCGGGTATAATAGGGGGGTGATGAATTGTATTCTTACTCCGTCACTACACGGTAAGTCAAATCAGTCTTGAGATATCCATCTATTGGCCAATCGATTCCCAATGTTGGTGTTGGCTTTTCCTAATTACTCTTTGGAAAGGCTTAAGGACAAAAATATCGTAATTACCGGAGTGCTCTTGCCCATTATACATTTTTATATATCCGTTTATTCATTAGCTGTTGGACATAGAAATATGCCTACAATTAATCTACATAAATGTTCGTGTAGGGACAGAGTACGAATACAATTCACCACTCTCTTACCCGTGGATGTCGTATCAAATCGGACCGAGGCAATGGTGTTAGAAAGCCATTATTATTTTTTTTATGGGTGGGCTATGGTAAGCACACGCGCGGTCCATTCCGTCCTGGGCGATGAAAGGACGGCGCGCGGGCCCATAACCCACCCGTACCCACGTCGCCTCGTTGTTGGGCCGACCACCAGAGCAGGGTGACTTGTCGTCAGTGGTCAAATAACTCCGTCGGTTGCCAATCAAATTGAAAAAAATATTTTTTGTTGGAAAGGGGGAATGTTAAATGACATAAAATTTATTGTATCAACTGCCCCGTGTGGCGACGTCTTAAGAAAACAGGGTCGAAATTCCTTCCTTTGTCATAGGAGTAGTAACTCTGTCTAATGTAACACCAGGGGAATAGGAGAGTAATTTTCTCCAGTGGTAAGGATTATTATTAGGCTAGCAGATGGATAGATAGGATAAGGTGATATTTGATTAATTTAGTTGGATTTTTCATTGCCATCATAAATGACTGTTACGTTATTCCAACTGCAAGACTTGCAAGACTTTGCGAGACTCTTGCTGCAATACCAAGACCAAGACCAAGACTCAAGTGTGCAATACCAAGACCAAGACGAGACCAGGTGTGTATTGGTGGTAGGACCACACTGTAGACAGTCTTTTGTCTGCAGTCGCGGGCCGGTCCGTCCGGGGCAGTACCACACTCTCGCAGAAGATCGACGTTTGAGTAGTAGCAATTTGCTGCTGCACTTCGTTCGGTGAGCGAGAGAGCCGGGAGCCCAACTTTCTGGGTGTGTTTGTGTGTGGCGGGTTTTGGTGAGGCCTGAAACCTGCGGTGGTGAGGTCTTGGTCGGGGTATTGAGCGTGAGGGGCTGGCATGGTGTACAGGGAGACCCGATGGGAATGGTCACCGCCGGCCACCTGCCGGTCAGCAGGGGACCCGAACCCAGGATCATCCTCCCTGGGAGGCTGTCCCACCAACCGGCGAAAATCCCGTTGGGTAGTCGTCGTGCCGGTGTGGGAAACCGGAGTGGACCTCGGCGGCTACACACGGGGGGGCATCGGGGGCCCTTCCGTGCTTCGTGTCAGCTCCTCACAACACTCACTCCTCGACCATGCACTATGCCCTGCCTTTTTTTTTTGGTATCACCAAACTCCGTTATACACATTCACACTCCCTTCCTCCTCTTCTTAAACAATAACTCATGGCCAAGAAAAATAAAAAGAGAACGTTTTCTACGGCGGTCCCCTTATCCACATTTGATGTGGATTTTTGCAATATCAGGGGTCTACATAGCAATCTCGACGCCGTCCATCATCACCTCGAGACGGCGCGGCCTGCCTTACTCTTTTTAACGGAGACGCAGATAGGTGCTCCGGATGACATTTCGTACCTAAATTACCCCGGCTACGAGTTGGAGCATACCTTCCGTCGTAAAGCCGGGGTGTGCGTATTCATCCGAGGTGATATCTGCTGTCGCCGCCTTCGGGCCCTCGAACATGGTGACTTGTCAATCCTGTGGCTACGCGTAGACTATGGAGGGCTTACCCGCATCTACGCATGCCTCTACAGGTCCCATGGCAGTGATCCGGGGTCAATTCAATTATTTGAGAACGTCCAATGGGGGATTGACGAAATATTGGAGCAGTGTCCATCAGCGGAGGTGGTGGTTCTTGGAGACTTCAACGCTCATCATAAAGAGTGGCTGGGGTCCCGAACCACTGACCTCCAGGGTCGACATCTCTTCAATATGGTCTCGGCCTATGGTCTCTCACAACTGGTGACACAGCCCACCCGTATCCCAGATATTGAGAGCCATGAGTCTTCTTTACTGGATCTTCTGCTGACTACACACCAGCACGGATATCAGGTAGTGGTTGAAGCGCCTCTTGGATCTTCTGACCACTGCTTGGTCCGTAGCAGTGCCCCTGTTGTAAGGCCTAGTCGTTCTAAGGCGACTGGGACTCGCAGAGTCTGGCAATATAAGTCTGCAGATTGGGATGGACTGCGCGAGTTTTACGCATCCTACCCATGGAAGCGGCTTTGCTTCGCCTCTGGGGACCCTGGCGTCTGTGCGGACTGCGTTACCGAAACGGTTATTACGGGGATGGAATTATTCATCCCCAACACCAAAATACCCGTCGGTGGCCGCAGCCGACCCTGGTTTAACAAAACCTGCAGGACGGCTGCATGCCAGAAACAGTCCGCATATCGGGCCTGGAATAGGGCCAAAAAATGCCAGGACCCGAACGCCAAAGAGGTGAAGCGGAAATTTAACGCCGCTTCTAGATCTAGTAAGAAGGCTATTGCCAGAGCCAAGGCGGAACATGTTGCCAGAATTGGCGAGCGATTGCAAAGCTATCCCGCTGGGAGTCGTGCATTCTGGTCGCTCGCCAAGGCTGCACAAGGCAACTTCTGCCAGCCCAATCTCCCACCACTGCAGAAACACGATGGTAGTCTGGCCCACAGCGCAAAGGAGAAGGCCGATCTTCTAGGTCAATTCTTTGCCTGTAACTCGACTTTGGATGCTGGAGCTGCCACACCACCTACCATCCCACGGTGTGAAAGCTCACTGCCCGAAATCCGCATCACGCAGCGAGCGGTTAGGCGGGAGCTGCGGCTTTTAGACGTCCATAAGTCGAGTGGACCGGATGGCATCCCTGCAGTGGTACTAAAGACGTGCGCCCCTGAATTGACTCCCATCCTCACGCGCCTATACCGACTTTCCTACGCTACTAATAGGGTTCCGTCTTCGTGGAAGGTAGCCCATGTCCACCCGATCCCTAAAAAGGGAGACCGGTCTGACCCATCGAATTACAGGCCAATTGCGATAACATCCTTGCTCTCCAAGATAATGGAGAAGGTTATAAACCGCCAGCTTCTGCAGTACCTTGAGGATCGCCAGCTTATCAGTGATCGCCAATACGGCTTTCGTCATGGTCGGTCGGCTGGTGATCTTCTTGTGTACCTCACACACCGTTGGGCAGAGGCCTTGGAGGGCAAGGGTGAGGCGCTGGCGTTCAGCCTAGATATCGCAAAGGCGTTCGATAGGGTCTGGCACAGGGCACTTCTATCGAAGCTACCATCATACGGAATCCCCGAGGGACTCTGTAATTGGATTGCCAGCTTTTTGGATGGTCGGAGTATAAAAGTCGTCGTAGATGGCTCCTGCTCCGATACCATGACCATTAATGCTGGTGTACCACAAGGCTCGGTGCTCTCCCCGACGTTGTTTATCCTGCATATCAATGACATGCTCTCTATCGAGAATATGCGTTGCTATGCGGATGACAGTACGGGTGATGAGCGGTACACTGAGCAACGGAATATCCCTCGGAGTATTCAGGAAAGAAGGGTTCAACTTGTGTCTGAAGTCGAGCGCTCTCTGGGGCGGGCCTCGGAATGGGGTGAACGGAACCTAGTCCAGTTCAACCCCACAAAGACACAAGTTTGCGCGTTCACTGCAAAGAAGGACCCATTTGTCATGGCGCCTCAGTTCCAAGGAGTAACTCTTCCAATTTCTGAGAGTATTGGGATTCTCGGCGTCAAAATATCGAGCAAAGTCCAGTTTGGGAGTCATTTGGAGGACAAAGCCAAATTGGCAAGCAAAAAGTTGGGCGTCCTGAACAGAGCCAGGCGGTACTTCACACCGAGACAGCGTCTTGTACTATACAAAGCACAAGTTCGTCCTCATGTGGAGTACTGCTCACATCTCTGGGCAGGTGCGCCCAAATATCAGCTAGACCCACTTGACTCCCTGCAAAGACGGGCTGTTCGAATCGTCGGGGATCCCAATCTTACGGACAGATTGGAGTCGCTGGAGCAGCGGAGAGACTTTGGGTCACTCTGTGTACTCTACCGACTCTTTCACGGGGAGTGCTCCGAGGAACTGTTTGACTTGGTACCACCGTCACCATTCTACCAACGTACCACTCGACATCGCAGCAGGGTTCATCCATTTCACCTGGAAACGTTATGGTCTTCAACTGTACGTTTCCAGCGATCATTTCTCCCACGTACGTGCAAGCTCTGGAATGAACTACCTGCTGCTGTGTTTCCCGAGCGCTATGACATGTCCTTCTTTAAACGAGGTTTAAGAAGAGTATTTCCTTCACGGTAGGCAGCGGCCTGGCTGTGCCCCTGGTATTGCAATGGTCCATGTGCAGCAGTTTCACTTACCATCAGGTGTGCTGCTTGCTCGTTTGCCACCGTTGGCAATAAAAAAAAAAAAAAAAAAAAAAAAAAAAAAGGTGTGCTGTTGCAAGACCAAGACCAAGACTGGTTCAAGTCTCGTCTTGGTCTTGCATTTGGGCAACACTACCGGTAACACACACTGGTCGTAGACCTGTGTTTTCAGACACTGAGGTATGTTGGGCGAGCAGATCCTCTTAAGTTTAAGGAACGCTGCCCAACCGAATTAGATTCGTCGACTGACCTCCTTCTCGAAATTGTATCTACTTAACTGGACTGTTTGTCCAAGGTAAACACAATGATCGACAACTTCGGGAATCTATCGTTTCATATAGTAATTGATTGCTATAAAATTCATATATTAAGTATTCATCAGGTTTTCATCGTAGAATTGAATTAATTTTATCGTAGGACTGAAACAACGAAAAAAGTTACAAAATTGTAAGTTTATCATTTCATTAGAATAGATTCAGCAATAACTAACTGTCATCTCCTCATTTATGTAAAAATTTATGCTTAAACAAACCTTTTTTTGTATTTGTATTGATTAATTAAAATTAAACATAATTGCAGTTGGCGAGATTGTTTTTGCAGAAATTAGATCCATTCGATAATGGTATGGGCGAACAAGGATTATTTTCTGAAAACCAATCGCCTTCATACACGTCTAGCGTGCTTTTAGGGTGCGTAGTGTTATTTTCTTTATTTGCATGTACTCATCAGCTTACTTACATACACTATTGGACGTAGGACTCCCCGCGAGCGAATAGAATACGCTTATTAGGTGATCAACCATAGTATTTGGTGTTAGAAGATCCCTAGGAGAGTGCTGCTGGCCATTCCCTTGGTGATTCCATTCACCTCAACTGGATTTTATCAATTTCACGGGCAAGTATTGGTGATATATTCCTAACCTGTCACCATCATATTTTATTAGTTACATAATTTTTCATGTAAATCTGAGATTCTTTTAGAAACTGGCAAAATCTTACGAATAAAATTTTTGATTTATTATTATTATGAAACATTTTGATTTAATAAATATTGTATGTTACAGATATAAGAATCGTGGGAGTGTTGGGAGCAGCAATTCTTCACAATTCCGGCACGACTCAATTCTTGCTTATAGACGGTAAAGTTATTGATTTCTCTGTAAATCTGTTAGACGGCAATTAGCTAAATCTTTTTCTTATTCGTATTTAATATTCGTATAAATCCCTATATCAACCCGTTTGATGTTCCTGGTATAGTAGGTCAATTTCCCTCTCAATGGCGAGTAGACTTGAATCCAGCAACGTTTATGAACTGGTCTGACGGAATTTGTTAGAGTAATTTAAAGACGACCCAAAGATTTTATATCTCATAGTAACAGTTACATAGTAACAGTTTCATGATTCACGATTTTACATTCGCAGCAAGATGTGACTAGAAGTTTTTGAGTTATCCAATAATGCGTATTATTTTTTTTTGGGGGTGGGCTACGGTCAGCGCACCCGTCGCCCGACTCCATCCGGGGCGACAGAGGGGCGGCGCGCACAGCCCCGTAACCCACCCGTGACACATCGCCTTCGTCGTTAGGCCGACCACCGGTGCAGGAAATAATGCGTATTATGCGGTTACAATGGTTTGAAGTCGGTTTTATTTTTATTAATAAACTAGCTTCTGCCCGCGACTTCGTCCGCGGAAAATTTCTTGTTTTAACATAAGATTACACTCGATTGATATTACTGTATTTAATTTTATTAGTAAAATATTTTTTGGAATCAGATCAGTAACTTAAAAGATTACCGAAGTTCTATTTTCTGCTCAAGGTAACTTAACCCTTAGTTGCCTTTTACTTATTTTATTTATTTGTTTAAGTTAGGTATCTATTTAATTTAAAGCTTCTCTATATACAATGTTTGAGGTTGTTTTATTTTCCGGTAACAGAATAATCTGCCTTTCGGATGATCCCACTCTTGATAGACCAACATATAATTGCCCATGGGAAAAACATTCTTTTCGTAGGTCAATGCCAACCAAAGAGAATGTTTGTCCCTGGGACTTATTAATAGTCAGGGCAAATGATTGCGCACGTTCAGCGCTAGTTTCTCGAGCACGGGCCCGCGTCGTCCTCACATTTTGGCTTGCGAGGCGCTGTGAGCGCTCGGAGCTAGATTCTCTAGCGCGTGCTTGCGAAATATATTCTCTATTTCTCGAGAGGCGTTGCTCATTTTCAGGGGCAGATTCTTCCGTACGGCGTACTCGAGCGGCTCTTGTCTGTGATGTCTGCCGAGACAGTTGAGATTTCCTTTTAGGCATGCTCTCAACAAACCACGCACAGACTTGAAAACAATTATGAACAAAGGGAGAGCGACTCGAACACCGTCCGCCTTTACAAAACAAAACAATCGTAATATCGAATAACTCGTGTCGATTATTACGATAGAACGAAGTACGAAACTACGAACATACAAAACAAACGTACAACGAAATTACGATATTTTCGATTATGAGGTATCTATCAACAACAACAACCATGCGAACGAAACAACCGAAACCAATAACCAACTGACATGTAATTTTTAGAACTCCAACTAACGACAACGTGGGCATAATAATTCGAGAGGGTCATCAATCCACGGAAAGTCTTAACACCGCGATTCAGAAAAATGACGTCATTGCAGAACGCCATCTATGGGCAAATAGGTAAAACGTCTGCACAATGAAAGTTATGCTAGGGTCATTTTGCGTTTTAGTAATTTTATATTATCTCCGAAACTGTATGACCAATTGATATACTGTAAATGGCAAATCTTATCTGTATGATGTTCTTGTGATACTGAAATAATTTATTGTCATAAGAATTAATATTTTGTTGCTCAAATAATCAACCAAACGTAACAATGCCGAAAAAAAAATTTTTTAATGCAATAATAGAAGTATAAAAGATAAAATATAAAAGATAGAGATATGGTATCGCTGACTTTTTTGTAGAAATAATTAAGATGAACCAGGTAGCCATACATTCTTTTTAATTTTAAGCAACTGTTTAGGCAGCGCACGCAAATAATTCTGTTTTACGAGGTATTTTTTTCCGACTTGCCAGACAAAAGTTGTGATAGCTCGGTTAATATACATGTTATAGAAACAATTTATAGCCTATAGCACTCAGGAATAATGTAGCTTTCTGCCAGTTAAAATAAAATTAGAATTAGATTATGAGTTCCAGAGATTACCCCCTGCATACAAACTTACAAATTTTACCTCTTTATAATATTAGTATAGATTGTACTATTATTAACTTAATTATTCATTCTATCAAAAAATAAATAATTGAATTAATCAAAATTTATTCTATTTCATTTTTACACAGGTGGCAACCAGTTTTGAGATTTAAATCGCCTACAGTGCAAGCTGCGACATTTCCTGGTCCTTTATATTATATGAAGGTGAGAAAACCTGGTACAGAGGTACCTATGGCAGTTCAACAGATTCTGCCACATCGAGTAAGTTTTGTAAAGTATAATTGAGATCAGACTGTTAGCAGCTGTATCTAGTTAATTTTTTTAAACGTTTAATTAGTTTTAATAGAGAGTTAGAGCACTCTAAGCGATAAATATACAGATATCGCGTGGATGATTTTATGTATATGTAATTTATGAATTCCAATTACAACATAACCAATTTACTAGATATCTAATACGGGGCCTGATATTTGATATACATATGTTTACTGATATACCTACTGTAGCAATCAATCTTAACGCTTACATATAGGCCCCGTTAAGCTCTTCCGTATCCGTGGTGCCGTACTGCTGCGCTATCGTAGCTGTACACCTTTTTACTTATTGGCTGACTAATCATTTTGTTTTCCTGTCTCCCGCTTTGCCTAGGAGGGAAGTGGAATCTCTTTTTCCAACTCCTCCTCTTTAATCTTTTCTAATTAAATTTGTTGCGGGTCCCAAGACAATTAAAATCATATCCCGGGACTGCCTCAGGGTCAAACCTCGGTGTCATTTATGGAGACCATTGTGGATCCTGGCTTACAGGAGTTACAATGGTGGGAATGTGTGGTGAGATTAGTCCCATAAAAAAAAATACATATGTTTCATTTGTTAGAATCTTATTGAAATCGGTTTGACTAGTTCCTAGATTAGCGTAAACGAATATCGCGACACTTGATTTTATATGCTAAGATAAATTTGCAGGGACATACGCTGACCACAGATAAAAACGACAATTACTTCTGTGTACATTTAAATGCATACCATGTTGTGGATCATGTTACGTGTTTATCAAATAAGCCGTTCTCTATCGACTTATTATCTCAGTTGTATGGAAAGCATGAAGCGTTTTTCAATAACTTGCTCGCCAGATATTTGGTGAGTTTTAGAAAGATTCTTCTTAGCTTATTAATGTTCATCAGAAGTCGCCTCAAGAATTAAGGGTGATTGGCTGTTCTACTGCGATAGTTGATGGATATATTACGCTTCAATATTTCATCATCACCATGGTCATTCAGCCTTTTGCAGCCCACTACTGTCGTAGGTCTACCTCATGTTTCGCTACAAAATGCGATCCTGTTCCGGCCGCATCCAACAACACCCAGCAACTTTCACCAGGTCGTCAGTTCAACTGTTCGAGGGTGTCCTACACTTCGTCATCCGATACGTGGTCGCCACTTGAGAACCTTTCTTCCCCAGCGGTTGTCAGTTCGTCGAGCGATGTGGTTTGTCTATTGCCACTGCAGTCATTGTGCTAATTCTTCATGCTATATCGGTTACATCTGTTTATCTGCCGCTTTCTGTATTTCGAACTCAATCTCGCAGAAAAATCCCGAGTATAGCCCGGTCCATAGCATGCTGAGCATCTCTGAGGTTGGTTATGAGGCCTACATTTAGAGACTACATTTTCGTGCAATCTACGTGTTATTCTGATGTATAAGCTATATTGTAAAGCTTCATCTAAGTAAATCTGTTTCGTCCTTTTTGCTTGAGAGAGTAATAGACATATTTACAAACTTTCGCATTTATTATATTAGTAAGATTTATGATTGGAAGAATTCATACGTGTGTAGATATTGGGACAGGAGCATGAAAAAAGATGATAGACATTCGGTTGTAAATCATAATTTTATTATTAAACTTTTAATATTAATCTTTCTGTTTTTTTTATATATATTTAGAAAAATGAAATAACAGACTTCTATGAGTTCTTTACTCAATCATGGATGGCAGCGCTGTACCACGAAACATTCAAGGAACTTATCAATGACATCAATGCACAAGATTTAGGCACGGTAAGAGCGTTTTGATCATACATTAGTATGCATAAAACAGTTCAAAAAATATCCTTTCTTAGATGTCAAATTACAACTCATAACTCATTTATTCATAAGGGTTTCTTACATGTCATTCTTTGATATAGTTAATTACATTTTAAAAATACATATTAGATTGTCAATTGAAAAGAGAAATAAATAATAAAACGATGTCAACGAATAATAATTAAAAACTTAAGCAATATGCGCGTTGAGTATTTTCTACCTTTTGAAGAATTCGTGATATGTATAGAATGCTTGCCCGATGAGCCACCACTTAAGGCGAACCTTAAAGCATTGGAGGCTAGGAGCGGCAGTTACCAGTGTAGGCAATTTACTTCTGGGCCCATAACATGAGTCGTCCTCTCCGACTTAGCGAGTGTTCGTGCTACAGCTGATAGATTATTACGATGTCTCGTGAGATATAAATGTTTATCGCTTGGCTTGGCAAATTTTAGTATTTTTTTCGAACATAAATAGCCACCTGATATATTACCACACTAGGAAGGGTAAGGATGTTCAGTTTAGTGAAATATGGTTTCACTGGCGCATCGTTAAGTATCCCGATTATTGCTCGTACGGCGCGCTTCTGCATGCGAAATATGCGTCAGGCGGTTACAGAGTACTATATTTACTTCCTAATATCGTTAGTAGATGGCGTTATCTGCCCACTAGTATTACTGATTTATTAAGTGTCAGAAACATGCGAATGCCGACTATGATGTGCTGGAATCTGAATTCTGGGTTGGGCAAACATGTCATATTTTAAAGAAGTAGTACGTTTTGAACTAACGTTAACAGTTTTCAATTGTTTTTGCTTTCTAGATATATGATTTGCTAAAGTCAAGGTTTACATTGTATGATGAAGAAGGCCCTAGAATGGAATCTATGATGTATAGATCAAGGAGTTCATTGGTTGCGTCTGTTGGATCATTTGTAGGACTTTCGTACAAGGTTAAAAAACTTGATATACAAATAAGAACAGAGATTCGCTTTTATTGACATGCTATATACGAACCGTTCATTACCGGGTTCTGCTAGTTGCCAGTAAGTAGTTTTCCACCATCCACGTACCCAGCATAGGAAGTCCCATTTAGACGACAGGTTTTTATGCGAATAATGGACTGTCTTACGCAAATACTCGCATCTATACTACCTATATATTCTTGTTATCTTTATTTTTTTCCTTAAGGTTACACTTATTGTTTTCTGATATGGTGAAGTGCTTTTGCAGCGTTATTAACAGTAATAAAATCAAATGTTTCTTATTACTTTATTGTACAGAGCAATGCTTTGGTGAGCTCGAATACTACTAATTTTGTCATTGTTATTGGGTATCTAAAAGTAAGAAAATATAAAAGTCAGTTAACATCTACACCGATCTGCGCTAATACCATATGGTATTAGCGCAGATGGTATCGTGGGGTGAACAATCGTGGTTGGCGTTAATGACGTTAGCCATGCTGGCGACCGTCGGCAAACTTATTCGAAGTCTTAAATAGAACCAGATAATTATTTAGAACTCACTAAAATTACTCATATGACTTTGAAGATTACCATCCCTAAACGCCCTCTGTATGTAGTAAAAATCGGTTAAGAGTGTATCCCGATAATGTGGATGAGAAGGAAATCCCAAAATAAAACCATATTTCCAACCATCAAGCAAGTCTGGCACAACCTAATTTGTCTTATCTAAAAGACGTCTATGCCCAATTATGGGACGTATCCTGTCTGATAAGAAGAAAAATATAATAATGGCACTAATAGATGGCACTATATATTCGAATATACCTTATGATGGTTTTATATCCGGTCGATGGCCCTGTACGGCGCACTGGTGTGGGCGGGGTCCTTGACCGTCCGATTTAGGGCCCTTCTGTGGCAACCACAGAGGATCACGGCGGTCAGGGCCATCCGCGGATACCGCACGGTGGCGACGGAGTCAGCGTGCCTATTGGCCGGGACTCCCCCGTGGGACCTGGAGGCGGAAATGCTCGCCGAGTTGTATCGGCGGGTGTCGGGGGTGCGCGGGGAGGGCGGTGTTGTTTCCCTGAGGGAGCTCACCGCCTGGCGCGTCGACGCCCGCCGAGACGTCATTGCTCGTTGGGCAGTCCGGCTGGAGAGGCCTCGATTCGGGGTGCGAATCGTGGAGGCCTTCCAGCTGGTGCTGATGCAGTGGTTGGAAAGGCGGCACGGGGTGCTCTCCTTCCGACTAGTGCAGGTGTTGACGGGGCATGGGAGCTTCGCCAAATACCTGCACAAGGTCGTAAGCCACCACTGCGATTGCGACGAGGACACGGCGCAGCATACGCTCGAGGCCTGCGCCGCTTGAGCCACGCAGCGCCGTGAACTCGTCGCAATCATCGGTGCCGACCTGACACTGCCGGCCATCGCTAGGGCGATGGTCGACAGCGTCGGGAATTGGGACGCGGTCGCAGCCTTCTGCGAGACAGTGATCTCGCAGAAGGAGACGGCGGATCGTCTGCGCGAGGAGCGCAGCCTCGATGAGCAGATCCACCGCCGGCGAATGGGACGGCGCAGGCGCAACTACCTGCGCCTCATGCCGCCCTAACCGAGGCCGCGGATGACGTGACCGGGGATTAGTCCGTTACCCGTTGAGAGGCCGACCGCGTGAGGAAAGACCGACGTCCTCCCCAAGAGGGGGACGTCGGTCGATGAGAGGGTACCCCACGTAGGGGGTATTCCGTCGGGCCGACCACTGACGACAAGTAAACCTGCTGCGGTGGTCGGCCCAACGACGAAGGCGACGTGGTTTTCGGGTGGGTTGCGGGAGTTGCGTGCTTAAGCCCCTCTGTCGCCCCGGACGGAGTGGTGCGGAGGCGCGCCGGCCGCAGCCCACCCAGAAAAAAAAAAACAAAAATGATGGTTTTATAGAACCATTGAGAGCTGCCCTTTATTACATTACTACTGCATTAACGTATGTATATATAAGCCTATTGATTGTAAAATCTATCTAAATCTAGAATACTTTCTAAATTTTAATAAGTATCCCTTTTTAGTTAATATTTAATTTTACAGGACCTACGTAAACTTGGCACTTTCCGTTCGGTGATTGAGAAGCATATTGCTGGAATTAGCTCAGCAGTAAGTTCTTTTTTCATTATAACAAAATTATATGTCAAGTTTACTTAAAAAATCTTCTATACTAATATATACAACTGTAAATTGTATATAGTACTTAACGCTTACTAGATATAATAGATCAGATAAAAATATTATTTTTTCTGTGCAGTCATATTAATATACATACTTGTATATATATACATTTTTATCATCATATACATGATATGATTACCACAACGCTGGAGGATGTCTTCAAGCTTGATTAGACTGGACCGGACTCTGCATCAATATCAACGGCGAATGCATCACTCACCTTCGATATGCTAACGATATCGTAGTCGTGGCAGAATCTCTAGAGGACCTTAGCATGGTTTCTCAATTAGTGGGTTTACAAATGAACATGTATAAGATGAAAGTCATATCTAATGCCCATGTTATTTCTGTACCGGCTCTAGTTGGGAATGCGATGCTCGAAGTTATCGATCACTATGTTTACCAAGGACAAGCAGTTCAGTAAGGGAGATCTAATTTCAAGAAAGAGGTCAGCCGGTCAGCACCCTCTATTCCGCAGTCTGAAAACAAAAATATATTACCAGTGTGTGTTACCAGCGATGACATGGTACTAATACGTAGTCTCTAAATATCAGCCTCATAAAAAGGCTCAAAGTCGCTCAAAGTGCTTTGGAGACGGTGATAAAATCCGGAATACGGAAATCCGTAGAGGAACGGGTGTAACTAAGGAAGCCCGCAGAATTAACACGTTGAAATGACAACCACATCTCGTCGAATCGACGACCGTAGGACAACAAAGGTCTCGAGTGGCGAACACGAATCGGACGACGCAGCTTAGGACGATTCCCTACTAGGTGGACTGACGACATATTGGAAGTCGCAGGGAACCGTTGGTTGCAATTGGTACAGGATCTTTCCGAGTGGCATTCTGCTGGGAAGATCTATGTCCAACAGTGGACATATATGGGCTGATGGATGGATGGATAGATAGATATAATAAGTCATATAATATATTAAAAGTCAATTTAGTATAAATTATAAATCTTATGCCTTTACAGGATAAAGATGCATCTTTTGATATTCCTCGGGTAAGATCGATATTTTATAAATATTACTGTTTCAAATATTTCATGGCAGCATTAACTATTAGAAATTGAATTTCATGTCATATTTAATGTGTTAAATTTACTATGTGGTAACGCACTAAGAATATAATTCACCACCTCCCTTGCCTGTGGGTGTCTTAACAGATGACCAAGGGATTAAATATACAGTAACACTTCAGACTTACACGATAAGTGGGACCGAGCGATAACCGCGTAAGTCGAATTCGCGTAAGTCGGGATTTAATTTTGCTCATATTAAATGTACAAAAAAAAAATGGTTATTTGAAACTAGTTCAATGAAGACAATATTTTTTAAGAATATGGTCAAAATACTATATGAAAAATAATTGAAATTTTACGAATAAAAAAGTAAATCTAAGGCCTGAACACTTCAAAAGAAAACCGCGTATCTTTGAATTCACGTATTCTTTGACGTCACGGGGTAGTATAAGTCGGGGTATTACTGTACATGTAATAATATACAAATAATATAACAAGCAAGAGAAAGATGTCTTGAAATGAAACGCTATACAAATACGTCTGATCAACCCGGAATATTAGATCAATATCTCTCCTATTGTGGCGATGGCTGGAGCCCAACATTGAAAATGATGAACGATGGTAATGAATTTGTTTAATTGGTTGTGACTAAGAATACTATAATAGATATTAAGTCCCTTGTAGTATTAGTGTTAATATCGTATGCGCTGTTACAAGCATTATGCATATTAATAGCGATGAGATATAATAAATTAATATATATTTTCCGTGTGGTGATGGTGTAAGAATACAATTCCCTACTCCCTATCTTGCTCGTGGGTGTATAAAAGACGGCTAAGGAATTAAGTGTACTTATAACATCTATGCAAGAGAAGGAAAACTTGAATTAAAACCCTATAGCAAAACTTCTAACCAGCGTGGTATAGTAGATTAATTTTCCTCCTATGTAGAAGAGGCTCAACTCAACGGTGAGACGGTGGCTGAAATGATGAATGATGATGATGAAACAAATTATATTTTTTTATTTTATAGGAGTGTGGTCAAGATAATTGTATACATAGAATGACTATGAAGTTCTGGGATAGAGTAACAGGAGAACGTATAGTGTCTGCTCATCTTGCAAACTACTTGAATAGAAATAGCGTCACCAATCCACAGTACACGATGCCTAAACCTGATCATTATTAAAATGAAATAATTTGAGAATATAATAAGTTGCTATTTGTCTTTGGTGATGTAGAAAACCTAAAAAATAATCTCCAGAAAAATCCGTGTTACCAGGATTTGTTATATATTCATGGAAAAACTATATAGTACTCAGGAGAAGTAAAAAAACCTTTTATGTCAAAGTTAAATTTCAGAAATGAGTCTTTAAGACTTGCATCCTAGGGACCTACTAGAAACATTCAAATCTTATCTATCCATTAATAGATTTTAAGAGTGATTAAGGTGTCGTTATTTTCTCTGTTTTGATGTTACGCTTGCTAAATTAACAGTCACATGATAAGTCTTACAAATATACATTATAATTACTTTCATTTTATGAAGACAATATATTTACATAAACACAGAAGGATTATGTAGTTTCCTTACATGCTTGTCGATATCTAGATTTAAATCAGCGTTGAAATGAAGGTAAATTTATGAAGGAAATAAGAAAAGGTAAGGACGGAGGGAAGTTGTTAATTCTGATATTATTTGTTTAAAAGTTGTATTTATTTTTTATATAAATTTATGTAATACTTAACGCCTAAATTAAAACATGACAATATGACATTTTAGATAATTTATTTCATTTTACACAATCATGTTCATTATTTAGATAAGTTTTCTTAAATATTATATTTACATAAAAATGCACAGTATGGCCGATGACTAGAAATGGAAATTTGCCAAAACAGTCTTAATTGATATGGTATTTTTTTTTGTACAAAAGCCAAAATATAATTAATTATTTTAATACCTACAATTACTTACTATAGGATCTAGAATTACAGGCATCCGTTTTCTTCCGCTGAAATGAGTGGACATTTAGGATTATAAGTTAATCATGTTAGCATGTGGTAATGGACAGGCCATATCGTTCGAAGAACCGTCCACCCCCGGCGAAGAAAGCCTCTCGAGAGGCGACTATTATATCGGCCGATGAAATGTAGGACGCTCTTTCACTAGGTGAACCGACGGCCTGGACGCTCTCTCACTAGGTGAACGTTGCTGGATGCCGTTGGGTGCAGACGGCACAGGACTGCACTTTATGGCAAAGGAAGGCCTACGTGCAGCAGTGGACGGCGACAAGCTGAATGATGATGATAATGAATGTTAGCTACTAATATAAAC
Organism: Lymantria dispar; assembly: GCA_032191425.1. Classification (NCBI taxonomy): domain Eukaryota; kingdom Metazoa; phylum Arthropoda; class Insecta; order Lepidoptera; family Erebidae; genus Lymantria; species Lymantria dispar. Next base: position 11,692,616 of record CM063454.1, on the reverse strand, counting down.
AAAATTTAGCGTGCATTAATAATACAGTGTTAAGGCTTTAAGATTCCCTAAAATCAATCTTCTGATGACTATGCACCTGCATGGATAGTGGTTGATGCTACTCTTGGGTCATCTGACCACCGTCTAATCCGAAATAAAGACAGTGCGAGGTTCACATGCCACCTTATAAATTGCGATTAATGGTTAAAAAAACATGGTCATAGTTCTAATTTTACCTGGACTGCACTAATCACATCATTACATTTTTGCAATCCAAAGATAGAAATACATAATCGTAATAACATCTATTTTACACATTATATTTTAAAAAATGTGAATATATGTTTGATGTAAAAAATGTCAGTTAATATTTTTATTACACGTGTCAAGGGTGCGACTTTTCTTTAGTAGCATCTTCTAGTAGATGAAAGAAGCATCTACTAGAGGGCGCTTTAAAACATAAATTTTGAATGACACCTACGCTTGATGAATGTGTTGTATGATTATTAATTTGCACTATGGTTTCCTTGCAGGCATCTTTTTACAAATTTTTGTAGCATTATTGCCATAGGCATAGAAAAAATGCAATTACAATAAAAATTGCATCTTATTTAACGTATTTAACTTATCTTCAGTAACTGTTCATTGCTTTTGAAAAAGTTCTAAAACTGGTTTTAGAATTTCCTAATCATTTAGCACAGTGTTCTTTTATCTATTTATTAGATTAAGATAAAAACAGTAAGAAAACGGATGTCTGAATACCAGAGATGAGATCAAATTGTTTTGAAATGTGAATAATAACTACTGACTAGCAACCTGTGTCTTCAAACTGTTTACATGTAATGAAAATGGCCGCTTAAATATATTATACTAAACAATATTTATTAAAGTTACGACATCGTTGAGCTGGTAATACCATAGGAAATAATGACAAAACATATGATAGATATATATTTACAAGGACTGTATTGCAATATATGTTTAACCGTTTCTTTGATAGCTCTTTTAATATATATTTACCTACATAGATAAATTAAAGAATATCATTAGTAGTCTTCATATATACGTATAATTCTTCCGTCCGTGTATATGTGACTAAACTCGTAAAATGCTCTACCGATTCTGACGAATTGTTTTGTGTTTCAGTGAATTTGAGAATGGTTTAGAATAATAATTGGACCCAGTAGGTTGCGGTGCGATCGATTTCAAAACGAATTCCTTTTTTTTAGATTTGAAAAGAACAGCGTATTTGGGTAAGCTTTATATAATTTTGTTCTTAAGAAAATTATTAATGTTGTGTCATCGGAGATGAAATAAAATTTACAAAATATATAAAACAAAATAGACAGATTTATGTAGAAAAGGTCCAGGAATAAACAGGATACTATAAAAAAACCCTTAACATCTACAAATGTTTCTTGTAACATTTTGAGATATTTGAATGCTCTTCAAATGATGACGCGTTCGAAGAACAAATTTAAAGAGATTTATATTATTGTAAATAAATCTTATTTAGGATATTGCTTTGTCAAAGAAAAATAAATTTGAGATTGTAAAATTCATAAAGGACATTCTCTCATTGGATTACGATGAAAATGTCCTTAAGATTATCATAACTCATTAGAATTATTTATACTGAGTCGTGTCGGGATCAAATTAAGCTATATATTTGTACTTAGTGAGGTATGAAGGATTTCATTACTACGACCTGCCATCGCTTTGGTTTTATTTCGCTTAAGATATCACCGTACGCGACTGCAGCCCATGACGCCTCAGGATTGATTCCCAATAACATTTTATAGAGTTTTTCTGAGATGAAAAATAGTCTAAGTTAATAATGGTCCAGTCAAATAGTCTAGTAAAATTCTCAAAATCGGTTCAGCCGTTTTGAATATTACCTACCTGGAACAAATAGACAAACAAAAAAATTAAACTGCCTTTGGCATTACTATCGTGTAAATAACCGTCTGAGCATGAAAAAAAAATCTATTATTTTTGACATTACAAACCGATACTTCAATTTTATTGATTTTTATAAATTGAAGTAGGTATATTACGATTCTGTATTTTTTTTACTCCACTGTGGCACTGTTAAAAGGAAGCTACGTTTCTACCATTTACAGTAAAAATCATAATTACAATGGGATAAAAGACTACAAACAATGTAAGATGTACCTCATATATTTTGGAGCAAAACTTCTCACGGTTAAGGCTCTGAAATTTTGATCAGCAACTTTTTGTATGACGAAAAGTATTGCGGGTAAACACTGTATTAGATGCAGTGGGACTAGCTTTCTCTAGTATTGAGGTATCCGCGAAAAATGAGATATACGCTCTTTTCGCTTTCATTATTTTATATTTTTTTTATAAACACTAAACTAAAATGATAAACGATCAATTAATGTCTTTACAGCACACTTGTTTTCGTTACGTTTTTTTTTACAGAGCTATCAAAGATTCAGATATTTCTCTGAATTAATACAACACTTAAGAATTATTTTACTTAAAGATTAAAAAGTCTGTACAATATGACTAGAATACATAATTTACGCATTATTTTGAAATAAAATTCACATAATAAATTAAAACACTATTTGTACCTATTTATAGTATATAAACACGTAATCACGCGTCCGTTTATATCAATTTAAATCACGTTGCACCAGTTTCATGATCTACTCAATAGAAAATACACAATAGCCTTAGAGAAATACAGTAGAACTCGTTTAATACGATCACGTTTAATACGATTTTCCGCACAATACGCCATTTTGCGTCAGTCCCAGCAACTTAAGACATGTTTTCATATATTTCTTAACGCTTAATACGATTCGTTCCCGTTTAATACGCCAACACGTGCCACTCAAATACACATATTATCCCTTGCGGCAGCGGCCAGCGACTGACGAAGTGACGACTGTCGAGCGACTCTAAGTGATAATGACCAAGAAGAAGATGAGTCAACTCCGATTTTGTTACACGCCCAGGCATTATCAGCAGTTAATGATTTAAGACGCTATGTACCTTCTTTGAATCAAAGCGAAGACGCACTGCGAAAATTAAATTACGTTGAAAATCTAGTAATTGTTAATGCCTCAAAATCTTTTTATCAAACTAAAATAAGAGATTACTTTAAGTAACGTAATAATAATGAACAACATTTTATTTTAGGTAATTTTTAAATGTTAAATTCAATAGGTAGTATTCAATAGTAGATCCAGATTTTGTAGGTATTCAAAATAATAATAGAGTATAATAAATAATAATGGCACGTTTTTTTCCCTTCCCCGCATAATACGCTTTCCCGCCTAAGACGCGTTTTTGGTCAGGTCCCTGCGAAATCATCTTAAACGGGTTTTACTGTATATGTATGACCATATGCCTTGATGTTATAAGGTTTCTTCCAAATTAAATTGTAGCTTTTTATTGAATCATAATAAATGTATACGTGTGGTAATGGATGTGGTCGGATGTGGTCATGAAAGATGGTTAATGGATTATAATATGCATACAGCATCTATGCAAGAGATGGAAAACTCAAAATATAACCTAACCCGTCAGACCAGCGTGGTGTAGTAGGTAAATTTCCTTCTCATTGTGATGGTGGTTCGAACTCAGGAATGGGACGTAAAGGATCAAACGTAGGTATTTCTGAGTGGTATGTATTTAAGCAGCTTTTTCATAAAAAATTCTACCTGAAATTTCGAATGGTGATAATTTTTAAGCTTGAATTAACATGTACCCTATATGTCATTAAAAAAAAAAAGATTTTTAGAGAAAGGGATCGTAAGTTGTATCATTTAGTATATTTCGTGTAGTGGTGGAGTAAGAATACAATTCCTCCCTTCCTTGCCCGTGGGTGACGTAAAATATGACTAACGGATATAATATGTATAAAACATCTGTTCAAAAGAAGGAATACTTTAAATAAAACCCTATCAATGTACCAATTCGTTTGACTGGCGCTGTTTAATAGGTTAATTGCTCGCCTATTATAGAGGAGGCTTAAGCCTAGTAGTAGGACATATAGGAGCGATGATGAGATGTGATAACAGGTATCATAATAAAGAAGGTAAACCTTCAAGGCCGGATTATCTACATATGCATGATTTTTAACATTAATATTTATATCAAGTGTGATAAGAATTATTTCTCAAACCACACATTAAAAAAGACTAACACCCGTTTTTACCAACGACACCAAATTAAGGTAACACAACAAACTTAAGAATCACTTTACTTTAGGTAATAGGATACATGGAATCAGTGAAGATTAATATATCAAGAACATTCAACAAGATTGTGTTTAAATTTAATTGTCTGTTACCTAAAATATAGGTGTAGTTGGTGAAATCAAGTATCAGTGAACTTAAAATTGTAGTTTACGTACAAAAATCTTATTAGACATCCATATTTAGCCATTTAAAGACAAGACTTGTATTAAAAAGATCTAGTATAAACTTATAATTGTGAAAACTTGATTGATTTTAATTAAAAATTACTGAAAATGCAGTTCTTAATTATCTATATACACACAACTATTTATATACGATATTATAAATCTTTTATAATGTCAATGAAACGTATAAGAGTCAGATGAACCATTTTGTGTATCGTTTCCACATGCCGCTATATTTGTAATGCATTGCGCGACGACTACGGCGGTGCGTAGTCATGCGCCGGCGCCGGCGAATAGTCAGCGCCGTGCAGCAACGATTAGGTCTGGTATTGCAGCATCGGTGCGGCCGCTAGGTTTGCATGGTGACCGCTGTTCATTCGTAGAGCGGATAGCGATTTGTTGTACCACTCGTCTTCAGCGCTCATACCTGTATAATAAACCATAAGTATTATAAGTAAGAATTACATTTACCAGCCTACACTTTGCCGTGTGGTGATTGAGTAAGAATACAATTCACCATCCCCTCTTTTAATTAGTGTTGCCCAAAAAAGTCTTGGTCTTGTGGTCTTGGTCTTGCGAGAAATGCGAGACGGAGACCAAGACCAAGATTCCTAAATTTTTGCAAGACCAAGACTGGTTCTGCAAGACTTGAGCAAGACCAAGACTGAGTCTGCAAGTGTCTCGCGTCTTGTATTTAAGTCAAATCACCATTCCAGCTTATACACGTCCAACTGTTGGCCTCGTATCTTCTAAATAATAGGAGGAAAATTGACATACTATACCACGGTGATCGGACGTGTTGGTACAGGGTTTCATGTCAAGTTTTCCTTCTCTTCCATTGATGTTATATATATATATATATATATATATTTTTATATATATATATATATATATTATAGCCCTTAGTCGTCTTATACGACACTCACGAGTAAAACAGGGGGTGATGAAATGTATTTTTACTCCGGCACTACATGGCAAGTCAAATCAGTCTTGAGATATCCATCTATTGGCCAATCAATTCCCAATGTTAGTCTTGGCTTTTCAGAATTACTCTTCGGAAAGGCTTAAGGATAAAAATACCATAATCGTCACCCTGTGAGTTAGTCTCGAAAGGTTTCACACGAGAGTGCTCTTGTCCATTATATTTATATATCCGTTTATTCATTAGCCCAACGACACACTGTTGGACATAGAAATATGCCTACAATTAATCTATATAAATAACACCCAGACTCGCAAAAAGAACTATTATGCGTATATCGGTATGTGTACATAATGATAGCTAGATTGTAATATAATAATTTTCCGTGTAGGGACGGAGTACGAATACAATTCACCACTCTGTTTCTTACCCGTGGATGTTGTTGTCTGACCAGCTTGGTATAGTAATACTTTTAATCGTAGTTGTCGTAAAAGACGACTAAGGGATGTAATATGCATGTAATATCTATGAAAGGAAAACTCGATATAAAACTCTATACTAACCCGTCTGACCAGAGTGGTATAGTAGTTCAATATCACTCCCACAGTGGAGGAGGCCCAAGCCCAGTAGTGGGACGTAGATGGGCTGTGATGATGACGATGATTTGGAAAAAAGGTTGAGCAATCATCAACCTGCTCTTATCTCCTTTGAGTCCGATGCTATATGTACTTTCTTTTCATTGTATATATTTAAAAAGTTTTAGCAATAGTTTTATAAACAGCTGCCTGCCTGATTTCAACACTCCTTGGGAATATAATTAGTCGTAGATGGCAACAAATGGATTTGGCAAAGGTCGATGTAAAGCTCTTAGTCATCTTTTAGGGTTGGTAATACTCGCCACCACTCAGAAAACGACTAAGCAGTTATCATATACAAATAAAATCTAAGCACGAGAAGCAAAACTCCAAATAGAATCCTATAAGGCATCTGATCAGCATAGTACAGTAGGTTGATTTCGCGCTCATTGTGGAGGAGGCTTAAGGTAAGTACGTGATGTATATAAGCTTAGATGATAGCGATAATCACACTTTAAGAGTGGTAGGACCACACTGTCGACAGTTATCTGTCTACAGCCGCGGGCCGGTCCGTCCGGGGTAGTACCCACACTGTCGCAGAAAATCGACGTCTGAGTAGTAGCAATTAGTTACTGCGCTTCGTTCGGTAAGCGAGAGAGCCGGGAGCCCAACCTTCTGAGGGTGTTTGCGTGTGGAGGGTTTTGGTAGTGCCCTTGGTGTCACCGAGCCTCGATGCACGCATTCACACTCCCTTCACTTTCTTCGCGGTGGGCAGCGGCCTTGTAAGGGTCCATGAGGGGCAGCAACACTTACCATCAGGTGTACTGTTTGCTCGATTGCCACCGTTGGCAATAAAAAAAAACTTGTATTTTCGATGTGAATCATTTACATATGTAATACACAGAAGGTTTATTCTGTCTATAAAGTGCTGGATTTGATTTACAAGTTCATCGGTTGTTTCGCACTGCGATAGTAGACACGCGTATACAACTATCTCCATTTTCTTTTGGTGACGGCATAAAATGTAATTTTCAAGTACTTCACAAGTAGTCTTGTAGTACTTCATAAGTGTCATAAAAAGCGACTAAAGGATGCAAGCAGAACATTGTAAGGGACCACGCTTTCACCAGTATTTCAGTAAATTAGTCTTTGCCTTCTTTTTTAAGGAAGTCCGTGGCTAATAGTAGGACGTGAATAGATTTAAGAAAAAGATGATTCTTCATGACGACATTAAATATCTTTCATGATACATCAATTATGAAAAAAATTTAACTTTTACATATAAATTGCACGGATCTTCTAATACGTTTAATATAAGAGAGAATATCGCACTAAAATATAATCGTAATTTTACAAAAACCTGTTTTACTTGTTTTTATGTGTTTTTTAATACTTTTGAATAACATAAACTTATTGTATACAATAATCCTTATTCTAAAATTATATCAAAGGTATTTATTTATTTCTTTACAAGATTAAATATCTTTCATAAAACATAAGTACTACGATAAACGTTGTTCAAGACCATACATATCGTTAGTTCGAATGCTATATATTCGTATTAACAATCTACGAAAGTTCGTAGCTCTCGTGTCGTTGCGACGATCTGTAGCATCTTCGTAGCTATACATATTGGATATATGAGAGTAGGGAAGCGAATAGTAAGGTACTGAATCGACCCTCGCGTTTTCTCAAGATGCAATCTCGCCGCAGGAAATAAGATATTTGCCAAGACGCCGCGAGGATGCCCGCCAAAGTAAATGTAGTGGAAATTTTCTTATTAGAATATCTACGGTACGATGCCTCGCTTCCATTACTTGCTCGTTTTTTTCTTACGCAGGAATCTTTGCGCCCGCGGCCGGTTCTTATTTCATGGTTTATCGCGTCGCGGCCCCCACATACTCGTATATATATTGTAAAATAGAGTACCTATATTAAATGATTATGATGGGGTAAAGTTATTGTTGGAATCGACATCGTTAGCTGTCATCAGCAAAAAGGAGACTCGCGCCCAATAATAAGAAGTATATGAGTGGTGATGATAATGATGAAAGGCAGTCATATAATATCCAATATGTCTAATTTTATTATCAGAAATGTATTGAGGTATAAGTTTGTAATAAACTATTTTCATTATTTAATGGTGCTGTGTGGTAGCGGCTTCGAATACTACCAACCCTTGCTTTGCTCGTGGGTGTCGTAAAAGACGACTAAGAGCCCTAGATTGACCCGGACCAACTCCATCTGGTACCATTTGGGTCAACGATTACATTCCCAAGGAGGGTTGACGTCAGGCAGGCGGCCGGTCATAAAATTCATTGCCAAAACTTTTTGCAATATGTCAAAACAGATGACATATTGCGTCGACCCCAAGTAATTGGGATAAGAGCAAGATGATGATGAATGGTGACGAAGTAAGAATTCAATTCACCACTCCCTATCTTGCCCGTGGATATCGTAAAAGACGACTAAGGGATATAATAAGCACATAACATCTGTGCAAGAGAAGGAAACTCGAAATAAAACCTTATACCAACATGTTTGACCAGCATAGTATAGTAGGTCAAATTCCCTCCCATTGTGGAGGAGGCCCGAGCCCAACAGTGGGACGTATGTGGGCTGCGATGATGATGATTATTTAATAAAGGCGGCAAGCTCTTCAATTACAACAATCGTCATTATTGTAGCGCATACACGTCTCATTATTGGACTTGAGTCTCCTCCAAATTGGGAGGGAAATTGACCTACCACACTAGTCAGGCGAGATGGTATAGGGTTTTATTTAAAGTCTTCCTTTTGTTGCATAGTTGTTATATCTACAAGATATCCCTTGGTCACTTTTTAGGACACCCATGGGCGAGAGAGGGGGTGGTGAATTGTATTCTCACTCCGTCACCATACGAACATTATAATAATGTAACGTATAAACTGTGTTCTTAATAAGATCTTTAATTTATGGAATGATAATTAGTGTCTCAAGCTGCAGTTCTGAAATAGGTAATTTCCGGGCCACGTATCTCAAGAACTAGGCAATTAGCGCTACGGGTCTTTGAGTATCTACTTATGGTTGGTATCTATAACTAATTTAATATATATATGCTGATTTAACTAAACTTTCGTTCCAGACTTTTTATAGGATAAAAATATAGTTGATAATCATCATCTCGGCTCATATACATCCCACTGCTGGGCTCGAAGCTTCTCCACAAGAGAAGTTAAATTGACCTACCACGGTCAGATGGGTAGATATAGCCTTTAAAATTATCCGTCTCTTCATCATCATCATCATCATTTCAGCCTATTGCCGTCCACTGCTGGACGTAGGCCTCCCTCATGTTACACCACAATGTGCGGTCCTGTGCGCCTGCATCCAACGACGCCCAGCAACTTTCACTACGTCGTCGGTCCACCTATTGGGGGGGCGTCCTACACTGCGTCGTCCGATACGTGGTCGCCACTCGAGAATCTTTCTTCCCCAGCGGTTGTCGGTTCGTCGAGCGATGTGGCCTGCCCATTGCCACTTCAGCGTGCTAATTCTTCGTGCTATGTCGGTTACACTCGTTCTTCTGCAGATTGCCGTATTTCGGATTCTATCTTGCAGAGAAATCCCGAGCATAGCCCGCACCATTGCATGCTGAGCGACTTTGAGCCTTGTTATGAGGCCTACATTTAGGGACCACGTTTCCATGCCGTAAGTCATCACTGGTAACACACACTGGTCGTAGACCTGTGTTTTCAGACACTGAGGTATGTTGGACGAGAAGATTCTCTTAAGTTTCCCGAACGTTGCCCAACCAAGTTGGATTCGTCGGCTGATCTTTTTCTCGAAATTGGATCTACCTAACTGGACTGTTTGTCCTAGGTAAACATAATGATCGACAACTTCGAGAATCGTATTGCCAACTAGGACCGGTAGAGGAATGACATGGGTATTTGATATGACTTTCGCCTTGTCCATATTCATTCGCAAACCCACTAGTTGGGATACCCTGCTGAGATCATTGAGCATTGTGCCAAGGTCCTCCATGGATTCTCCCATAACGACGATATCGTCCGCAAATTGAAGGTGAGTGATGTATTCACCGTTAATATTGATGTCGAGTCCAGTCCAGTCTAAGAGCTTGAAGACGTCTTCCAGTGCAGTGGTGAACAGTTTCGGAGAGATGACATCTCCCTGTATCACATCTTTCTGCAACTGGATCGGTTTCGTACACTTATCCCGGATACGGACTGACATTGTGGTGTTTCTATACAAACACTTCAGCACTTCGATATAGCGATGGTCGATTTGGCACCGCTGAAGGGACTGCAACACCGCCCAAGTTTCGACTGAATCAAATCTGTCTCTTGCATTTTTACGACAGAGACGGGTAAGATGGTGAGTTTATTCTTCTCCGTCATCACTTGGATTAGTTGATAATAGTTATTTACACTAGGGCCTATATAGTCAACTAATATAATTGACTATAAGTTGTGGAATATCGCTATTTATTCCATTATTGTTGCAATTATTTTGGGCATTATTTGAACTTATTTGTCACGTTTTTGCGCAAAGAATGTAATGATGTTCTATATTGACCTTCTATATTGAGTATACTGGTTTCGCTTCCTATGCATCACCCTTGTGCGATCTAATAATAATTCCTTCGAATTTTGGTATTATTCTTGTTTCCGTGTGGTGACAGAATAAGAATACAATTCAACATAAGGGGGGTCCTTGTCCGTGAGGGTCGTTAAAGACGACTAATGGATTAATATATGCAGATACCATCATTGCAAGAAAAGAAAAACTCGAAATAGAACTCTATACACATCTGACCAGCGTGGTATGATAGGTCAATTTCACTTCTACTGTGAAGGAGGCTCAAGCCCAACAGGGGGAAGTGATGAGCTGTGATGATGATTATTATTATTTCTTCTTTTATTTGGATTCTTTTTCTTAGAGCAGAAAAATAATTAATAAAAAATATCTAACAATGAATTAAAATGTAAGCTCTCAATGTAACTATGTAGTGAAAACTCCTAAAATATTTTCTTCTTTAAGAAAATATTTTGTCAATAAAGTTTTAACTCTAATGTTTAATTTCCTTCGAATTGCATATTTTAATCGGTTTTAGAAATGCTATTCTATAGACCCAATGGAAAATGAGTAGGAACGATAATATTAATAAATTCTAATCAAGAATTTTCCTTTAAGATCATCTGTCGGTCTTAAGCTGTTGAGTGAAAGCAAGTTTTCCCATTATTACAAGGGATATTTGTATAAAAAGGCAGTACGATCATCTTCGCTCCAGCCAACTTTATAATTGCCTTGACGGCTCTAATAGAAACTTGATGAAAGCTGCCGCGCTTCGCCGTCTACCGCTTTTTGTTTTACGTTGCAAACTTACATTTTAGTTCTTACACAATGTGATTTATTACATGAAAAATTTGTTAATAACAAATATGCGCTTGGTATTTGGTTTCACATATTTTGTTATTGTTCTTTATAGTTTTATAACTTTGTATTTAAAGTCGTCTTCAGTATGCTGGCCAATCAACGTGTCTCATTATCTTTTTGTATTTTTTATTTATGTCTTACAACTCTTGTGGGATAGTAAGGCGTAATGATACAGTGTTTTATTAGATATCACTATTAAACAATCAACATCAGATCGTCATCAACAAATTTATATAGCTTCTTCGTGATTAAAAGTAATGTTCTTATGTTGAGTAGGTATGTCTATAATATAATAATTAAAAAAAACATATTATGAGAATTATCTCATAATATGTTTATAATATAATTATATATATTATATATTAATTATATAATTATGTTACATGTTGTATATATAGATATATATATATATATATATATATATATATACAACATGTAACATAACTAACGCACACCCTGAAAGTAATTTGTTCAGAATCGGTATCTGGATCGATTTTGATTGTTTTTTATGTAGCAAATTTTTTTTCTCAATTTTAGTTAGAACTAAGTAAATTATAGTCATCCTAAACAGCTAGCTAAACAGTTCATAGAAACGAAAATGGAACGTAAATCAGTGTATTAAGACTTATTAAAATGAAATATTAAATTAGTAAGCAAATTTCATCATTCAATTAAAGAAATCTGATACTTATTTCAAGGCTAATAGTCTTTTATAAATACCTACAGTGACAGCTGGCGCACAGCAACACTACAGTACCTACATAAAAGAAAGCCACGTACCTAATACAAAAATAATTACTTTCTCTTTCTTTCGGCGGCTATTACCTTACAATAGAGCGAGACGAATGCGCCGGCGCCGATTAAAGCAAAGCCTAAACAACGAAATCAACAAAATATGTTTGAGACAAGTCATCAGTCACGCCGTGTGCACCTTATCGATAAGAGGTCAATTGTAAAGTGCAAATAAAATATTGTAATCCCGCATTTCGCTATGTCTTTTCGGTATACCAACGTTCAATACACGGAAATGGTGAGAATTTTGGCACGGTGTGATGATAATGTGGCACTAGCGTGTAGAACATTTAACGCGAGATACGGTACTAGTGTAGACCGCCGGACTATGTTATCAGCAACACAACGGCTTCGAGACCACGGAACTTTTCGTTCAAACACGGCTATCGACAGGGGAGACAATATGCGTACACACACTCGTCTTCAAAACGAAATTCTCGATTATTTCGACAAAAATCCGCATAGTAGTACCCGGGAAGTAGCGCCACGCTTTGGGTGTAGTCATATGTACATATGGCGCACGCTTCGTGGTGATGGCGAGCATCCATTCCACCTCAGGCGATGCCAGGAGTTGACGCCAAGTGACTACTTACCACGCTTAGAGTTCTGTCGCTGGTTATTACAAAATTGGCAGCGAAACATTATTTGGACTGACGAAAGTACATTCACTCGTGTGGGAATGTATAATCAACATAACACGCATTTATGGATGCATAAAAATCCACACGCATGCAGAGTAGACTCCTTCCAACATCGATTTTCAATCAATGTCTGGGCGGGTATGATCGGTACACACATACTGGGACCCGTATTTTTACAACGTCTAACAGGAGGATCATATTTACTGTTTTTGCGAGAAACTTTACCTTCTCTATTAGAGGACATACCTCTTGTTAATTTACAAGAGTTATTTTACCAACACGATGGTGCCCCCGCGCATTTCACCTGGAGTGTTCGCCAGCATCTTCATGCCGAGTACGGAGAACGCTGGATCGGTCGTGGAGGGCCTGCCCAGTGGGCTCCTAGATCAGCTGATTTGACGCCACTCGACTTTTTTTTGTGGGGGCGAATTAAATCGCTAGTTTACAACACAGAGACAACAAGTGCCGAGGAACTAAAAAATAAGATAATAACCGCCTTTGAAAAAGTGAAAAGTGACACATATTGACTTTGTAAATATATATTTTCATATTTCACATTCAACGTTGCCTTAATTAATCTAAAATAAATAAAAAAGGGAAAAATACTAATAGTAAATGGTTTCAAACTTACTAAATTGTTAATATTTCACTTTAAAATTTTACAATCCTTTAAAAATGTTAAGAAAAAGCAATCTATATATTTAGAGTGCGTCTTTGAAAAACAATTGGAGTGCATTTGGAATATTAAAACATTAGAGGATGCATAGTTTGAACGATTTGATGAGTAGATAACAGCATCGACTATTTAATATGAAATTAGTATAAAAACACGCCGTAAATTCTTATTTTACCGATTTATGTGCGTTAATGGTCAACTACTGCTGCTCTTACCTTATATATCCAACGGTAAACCTCTCTGAAACATTTCGCGGCGAGGTGTATTTTTAATCGACTTCAAAAAAGGAGGAGGTTTCTCAATTCGATTCGTACAAATGCTTTTTTTATGTTTGTTCGCGGACAACTTCGTCGCTTATGAACCGATTTTGATGTTTTTTTTTTGGTAAGGGTATACTTCCCAAATGGTCCCATGAAAATTTTATCGAAATTCGACAAGAGATTTTTGAAAAATGAACAAAAATCTAAAAAAAAATATCTACATTATTGAAGGCGGTTTCTTTTTTTGCAAAAAATAATTATTTTGATAATAATAAGTATTACCATCAAGCTGGGATCCTGTTATAAACATAATTAAAAATAAATCCAAAGAGACCACCACAAGACTGCATGATACTGTGAGCACTTATTGTATAGATTTGACCCACAATAATAATAGTTAAAGATAATTTTATAAATCAAAAATCTTTTAGTAAGCCGCATCTAAAATTAAAAATCAATATTAATTTAGCATCATGTCCCCTGAGTTTTCTTGCCGGATCTTTCTCAGTGTGGCCGCGTTCCGATCCGGTGGTAGTATATTAGTTTTGTTAGTTTTAAATCAACAAATTGTAATAATAATTGCTTCAAATTTAATAATTAATAATTACTAACCATAAACAATATAATTTTTTCATATAGATTCATTTTCTTCTTACACTGGCAATAAATTTGTACTAAAATGTGGGTAACAATTTAATAAATTTATAACTATTTTCTGTATCGGGTAGATAATTGTAAATGTCTGTAATAACGATTACTTGTTGGACGTGAGACACCTTAGTCCGCCCGTGACCATGAATGCTGCAAAGTGTTCGAAACGTCGGGCAATCATAAATCAAATACAAACGCGATATAATCCGTAAAAGTAGTTTTATTTACAATAGGTATGTATTTAGAAACAATAATATATTTACCCATGGTGTCTTGCCTCATGCCGACGGCACTCATATTAGCGCTATGTCCCATTGAGAAGCTTTGAGGCATGGGGTATGAACCGCCTCCCATCTGAGACAGTGAAAATATATCCTTCTGTAGTTCCTCGTAGCTGCCGTGGTGCTAAACAAAAGAAAATGTATTTAATTAATGATTAAACTATATAGTAGATACTGTATTTTGTAATCACATTTGACCAGCGTGGTATGGTAGATCCATTTCCCTCCTACCGAGGAGGCTCGAGTCCAGCAGTGGGACGTATGTGAACCGAGTTGATGATGATATTATAAGAAAATGAATACTTATCGCGTAAATCTCATCGCAAAAACTAACTATCGTCTGATTGCAAAACCTCGTAATCGCATTATCGATACGCAAGCGACGGTTGCGAATATAATGATTTTTCCCACCCTGTTTTATGTTAATCGCGTAAATGAATCCGTGGCTTTATGTTTTATGCCGATTAACACTTTCGTTAATGGGATAGCGGTACGAAATTACGTTAGGTCACCGAACGCGTTAAATGATGGTTAGTTATTATTTAATGACAATTTATTTAAAAAATATATTATTCTATGTATATTTTTATGTATGTACTGAATTACTCGTAAACGGTTGGACCATTTTTGATGATTTTTTCTGTGTTCAGGGGAATTTAAGAATGGTTTAGATTAAGAATTGGTGGCAATACATGGCGCTGCAATAGATTAAAACAATATTTTTATTGTTTTTAATTTTGTATAGAACAGTCTTTCCTCACAATCCGCGTGGTGATGGAGTAAAAATACAATTCAACAATCTTTTACCCGTGTGTGCCGTTAAAGACGATAAAGGGATCAGAATAAGCAGACAACATTTATTCAAAGAGAAGGAACATTCGAAATACAATCCTATACTAACCTATTTAACCGGTAGTAGGTCAATTTACCTTCTATTCTAGAGGAGACTTTAGTCCAGCAGTAGGCCCGACATAAATCGAGATGATGATTATAGGTCTATATCCAAGTGGTGTATATAAGCTGATGTATAGATAGAGATATTGATCTATCCTCTACATACAGTCACAAATACCTTATCATACGGAATCGTGAAACATTTTCGCCTATGTGTTTCTCAATCATTGTATGATGCCACCGGGATTTGTATTGTATTCAGGCTGTTCGTTTCAGTGTTACAATCTCATTAAGCCGTAATCACAGCAACTGATTAGCGCGTATGGTAATGAATGGACAAATTGTAGCGAAAATGTTGAGAGCTTTTGTTATTCCAATAGTAGGTACAATTTTTGGTGCAGTAACGGAATCATTATCATCATAATTTCAGCTCATATGCGTTTCCCTGTTGGGCTTGAGCCTCTTCCACATTAGGAGGGAAATTGACCTTACTATATGGTGGTCAGATTGGTTGGTATAGGGTTTTATTTCGAGTTTTCCTTCTCTTGCATAGTTGTTATATGCGTAAGATATTCCTTAATCGTCTTTTACGACATCCACATGATACATACAAGATAGGGAGTGCTGATTTGTATTCTTACTCCGTCACCATACGGAAACTCCGTTACCACACAGAAAGTAACGAAATAACAATACAATTCATCACTTTTTCTTTTCTCTTGGCTATGGTGAAAGTTCGACTAAGGGACTCAACTGACATGAAGTCTTAGATCAATTTCTCTTCCGTGGTGGATGCGGGCCGAGGCTCCCGAGGAATACGAATTGTGGAAATCGTATTGTCTACATAAATAAATATGGGTAACAAGTGTTTTTTTTGCAGGCATACTGCAGTTATCTTACAATTATAAAGCTTTATTTATTGTGGGTTTACAAATATAACTCTTAGTAATAAGGGCAAATAAAAATTGCAGGTTTGCTCTACATCTGTTAAGGTTTACAGTATAAAATATTAATCATTATCCTAGACTTTATCATTCCCAACTTTATACCTAAGACGGCTTAATGGCAGAATCAGATTCAACTAAATCTCCGTAATTCAATGGGTTACGACATTCTAGGATTAGAGCAGATATCAGTTATAAATGCTCATGTGCGTGCTGCGTTATATGTAACCGTATCGAGGGCGGACGGCCCAACGGGCAGTCCGGCTGGAGGAGCAACGACGAAGGCGACGTGGTGTTCAGATGGGTTGCGGGTGTGCGTGCTTACGCCCCTGTGTCGCCCCGGACGGAGTGGTGCGAAGAGTGCGCAGCCCGCAACCCAACCCAAAAAAAAAAAAGGTGATGGAGTAAGATTATACGGTGTACGTATAATGGTTACCATCATCATTCCTTTTGTCTCATAGGTCTTGTTAAAATCGAATAAGTATTAAGATAACGTCACTGCAAGCGAGGACGATCACAAAGAAAACTCTATGGCAACTTGTAGTAGGCCAGCAAATAGTAGGTTAAATCTCCTCATCTAGAGAAGAAACATGCTCAGCAGAGAGATGCATATGGACTGAAAAGAGAAGATAAACAGGTGGCAGACTAAGAATAAAACATCACTATTTCTCCTTTTTCTTTGGTGGTTTAAGGCACTGCAGGATATAAACGGGTAATATGACTGCAAGGGAAGCAAAACTCGAAATAAGATCCTAAGCCAATTTGTTCGGTGAGTTAATTTTATAGAAGTAATGTATATAATTTTTACCTGTGGATATCGGTTGATAGTATTTGGATGCGGGTATGGTTGATATCCTCTATATCCTTGGATGTTGCGCATCATACCATTACAGCCAGGTAATACTGCTGGGGCCAATGCTTTCTGCAACTGCTTCTCCTGTTTACGATACTTGGCGCGACGATTTTGAAACCAGACCTAACAAGAAAAGATTATTATAATTCGATAAAATTTGGATAATTTTTCTTTAAGACACCTGGACCGATTTGAAAAATATTGAGTTCTTCAACGACATTAAACTAGTGGTTTTGCTCGTACAATAACGGAATAAAATAAAAAAAAAATAAAACCCATATCTTGGGCATCAGTAGTTGACCACCCCACATATTGACTTTGTAAATATATTTTTTCATTTTTCACATTCAACGTAAAGGAAAAATACTAATAGTAAATGATTTCAAACTTACTAAATTGTTAATCTTTCACTTTAAAATTTTACAATCCTTTAAAAATGTTAAGAAAAAGCAATCTATATGTTTAGAGTGCGTCTTTGAAAAACAATTGGAGTGCATTTGGAATATTAAAAAATTAGAGGATGCATAGTTTGAATGATTTGATGAGTAGATAACAGCATCGACTATTTAATATGAAATTAGTATAAAAACACGCCGTAAATTCTTATTTTACCGATTTATGTGCGTTAATGGTCAACTACTGCTGCTCTTACCTTATATATCCAACGGTAAACCTCTCTGAAACATTTCGCGGCGAGGTGTATTTTTAATCGACTTCAAAAAAGGAGGAGGTTTCTCAATTCGACCGTACATATGCTTTTTTTATGTTTGTTCGCAGATAACTTCGTCGTTTATGAACCGATTTTGATGTTTTTTTTGTTGGTAAGGGTATACTTCCTAAATGGTCCCATGAAAATTTTATCGAAATTCGACAAGCGATTTTTGAAAAATGAACAAAAATCTAAAAAAATATCTACAATGCCAATGCTTTCTGCAACTGCTTCTCCTGTTTACGATACTTGGCGCGACGATTTTGAAACCAGACCTAACAAGAAAAGATTATTATAATTCGATAAAATTTGGATAATTTTTCATTAAGACACCTGGACCGATTCGAAAAATATTATTTTGTTTGATAGGGTGATCCTGGCAAATGCCTGTGTATTCTTCAATTTTTATATTCATCTGAAGCGATTTATTTTTATAGATATACATTTTTATAGATTTTAAACATTTGCTTTCGGCAAGCATAATTCAGTATAGTCAATCTAATGAGGAGCATAGACGGTCTATATAGTGGCAATACGTTTACTTTAATGGTTCCTAGGGAGAATTTTTCAAAACTGGCAGACCACTTTCTTGGCCTACTGGCATTTTTTAACCGATTCCAAAAGGGAAGACGTTTTTAATTCATTAGAATCTTTTTCGATGTTCGCGTTCGCGGAATATTGCGTGAAGTATTATGTCACATTTTGTAACACTAGTGTATGCAAAATTTCATGATGATCATATTGATAGTTATCAAAATAGTGAAGAAATCACTTACGAGTACATCTTTATCAGTGAAAGAATGATAAATAAACTCACTGCCGCAATTATAACATTAATTTGAATTTATATTCGATATATTATAGAGGCTTTGAATAATTAGGTACTAGAATTGATATTGATTGTTGAACCAAATTGATACAATAATAACTAGGTATCAGTTTAGAAAAGGCCTCCTTATGTAGTGACGTAATAAGAATATAATTCGACTTAGCAGGATTCCATGTGTTGACGGAGTAAGAATACTATTCGCCACGTGGGTATTGCAAAAGACGGCTAGGGGATGTAATATGCATATAACATCTATGCAAGAGAAGGCAAAATTGGAATAAAATCCTATGCCAACACGTTTGACCAGCGTGGTATAGTAGATTCATTTCATTCCCATAATGGAAGATGCTCAAGCCCATAAGTGAGACTTCTATGAGCTGATATGGTGATTGTCAAATACAGAGATAAGTAAAATAAGTACTTATGTATTTTCTTTATGAGTATACCTTTTTCTAATTTTATTATTATTTACTAGCAATCCATCCTCGCTTCGTTTCCCGCGTAGTTCCCGTTCGCTCCCGGGAATACCGGGATAAAATATAGCTTATGTTACTCACTGATATTATAGCTTTCCAATGGTGAAAGTATTTTTGAAATCGGTTCGGTGGTTTAAGCGTGAAAGCATAACAAATAAACTTACTTTCGCATTTATAATATTAGTAAAGATTTAATCAATCGAGTTTCTTATTATTCACAGTGGTGCCATACGCAATAAGATAACAATTAGAAAATATTTCTAGATATAAAAAAAAAAACATAAAGAAGTGTCTCCACAAACCGCTCAGATATAGACATGAAATATTTCTCTGTACACGAAGATGGGTCTACTGAAGGAGTAGAGGCTAAGATTTCGTTGATACTAATGTCCTTAAATATCGGCAATTAAAATATAGACGCAAGCAATGAAATAAGTGAATAATTATATTTGTAGAATATAATTAAGATATTATTGGAGTTTTTTACTAGTTTACCTTTTATATAATAACTGTTTAGTCCTAAATAACTAAATCATGGGTTTAATTTAGATCCCTTGTTATATAATATATAATGACAAAACAATGAACAAAATACACAAGCCCCTAATCTGTGTGTTGTCAACGGGAATGAAAGCGTGCGTCGTTTGATATGGTGATTAGAGCTGATTAGAGGGAGAGGGTGGGCAACACCCTCCGTGTGGCTCCCTCGCGAGCCCGTTCTGCCTCGGGGAGGGGCGGAGCGCCCTCTGTACGCACTCTACATATAAATAAACCGATATACCCTATACCTAACCGTCAATAAACACACCCTATCTAAAATATATACTTATATGTTGTACATTTCAAACGAGTTTCTCAACTGTACTTATCTATTATTTAAGCCTTTGGCATATTTAATTAATTAAAACTTTGGAGCTTTTAAAAAGGAATAAAAATAATATTTTTATTGTGTTTCTTTTATTATACAATATTACATTAAAAAGTGGAAGATTTAGCGTAAATTTTGTGCATAATTGTCTTTTTGTTCATGCTATGGAACATGCATCTTCCATTTTAGAGGGATGTATCACTTACGTAGAAAATAAATTCTACATACTTAGTAGTTAATCTATTAACTAAAAACCAGCAGCAGCTCTACATTCTTGCGTCTTGTGATACTCGAGGTTCGGCTTTCGGGTATGCTTACTCCAAGCCTTGGCCGTCAACCTAGAGGCCACTTTCTGGTACTCGCCGATAGTCCTACCACGCACTTTGTATAAAATAATATAATTGCTAAAAATTATTGTTATTATATAGATTGCTGGTATTATGATGTATTACGTAAAATCTGAACATGGATCACAATTTATCTTGAAATACCTGTACAAATACCATATGTCAAATATGCTTTAGCGATAGAAAAATATCGACATTACATTAAGAGTAATTATGTATCAATTTAGCTCAGAAAAATGTCCTTAGTTGACAACACATAATTTATAGTATAGGGTCCTTCTTTCCGTGTGGTGACGGAGTAAGAATATAAATCACCACTCCCTATTCTGCCCGTGGACGTCGTGACGACGAAAAGACGACTAAGGGATATAATACGCATATAACATCTATGCAAGAGAAGGAAAACTCGAAATAAAACCTTATACCAACCTGTCTGACCAGCATGGTATAGTAAGGTCAATTTCCCTCCTATTGTGGAGAAGGTTCAAGCCCAACAGTGGGACGTATATGAGCTGAAATGATGATGATGATGATGAACACAGCTCATATATGTCAAATAGTTGGGCTTAAGCCTCCTCCAAAATGAGAGGCAAATTGACCTACTAAATACGCTGTTTAGGCAGGTTGGCGTAGCGTTTGATTTCGAGGTTTCCTTCTCTTGCATAATATCATCTGCATATTGTAATTCCTTAGTCGTCTTTTACGATATCCACCAGCAAATAAGGGGGGTGCTGAATTGTATTTTCACTCCATCTCCACAAGGAATCTTACTTAAATTATCAATATCTGGTTGAACGAGCTTCACTCGGCATTTTTTTCTTGTATTTTTGTCGAATTTATTTAGACGTATATTAATAAAGAATAAAAATTAAATAATAAAAAAAATATCAACAATTACAAAAAGAGAATAATAATAACACCGAGATTCGATCCGACGCTGTTTGAATGCCAAAATAATACAAAAAGAGAACTGAACAATTTCCCAACTGAGCTATCGTAACTCATGACGTTGACAACGAAATTTGAATTCATACTCTTTTAAAATTTAATGTCATTGTATTGTTTTGCTAAAAACACCGACAAAACAACATTTTCTATAAATAAAACCTAGCTAAATCGATTTTTTGGCCTCGAAACCTCTAGTATGCCAAGTTTCATCAAAACCGTTGGTGCCGTTTCCGAGATCCTCAATATACATATATATATATATATATATATGTATATAATATATATATGTATATAATATATATATGTATATAATATATATATACAAGAAATGGTCGTTTAAAGATATGAGATAATTTTTTAATATGTCTACAGATTTTTTGCTACAGCTGCAAGTGGAACGCCATGAACTGCAAGGGTTTTTATTAAGTTTTATGATGGGAGACTTGCTGGACGTTAAGCTAAAGAAGCTGGTTAACGATAAGTACAACTTCGCTCTAACTGTTAAGTATATTATTCTAAAATTAAAGCATATGCTTACTAGCCAAGTGTCGGCTACTATAAATAGCGAGTTAAGATTGTTTGATTTATATTAGTGTCTAAAATGAAACAAAATATGTATAAATGTTTGTATGCTTTTTTTGGCACCTTAGCTTTGGCTAACCTCCCCTCCAATGGCCCCGGAGCGTCGCCCTCACGCGGTCAGTCTCTCTGCGGCCACGGCATCAGTTAGGGCGGCATCAGGTGCGTGTACTCGCGTCGCGAGACGACAGCCTCGCAGAAGGCGACGATCGCGTCCCAGTTTCTGACGCTGTGGAGCATTGCCCTAGCACCGATATTTGCGACGAGATCACGGTGTTGCTCTGTCCACGTGACACACAGCTCGAGTGTGTCGAGTGTTCCGGCCAAGAGGTACGCAGCCTCCGTCGCCACGGTGCGGTTGCCGCGTATGGCCCTGACCGTCATGACTCTGGACGCCACAAGAGAGACCTTAGACGGACGGTTAGGGATGTCGCTCACACCAGTGCGACTCACAGGGTCATCGATCTGACCACCTCCGCGTATAGCAGTCGGCACGTAGCGCTGGGGCCGCCTACATTCAGCATCATCAGCTAGGAAAGGGCGGCGCAGTCGCAGAGAAAGACTGTGGAAATGCTCCCGAAACCTACAATGCCTGTAGAGTTCCAGGCCTAAGTACTTCAAATGGGCCCGGATGCTGATGGGGACCGATTTGAAGCGTAATACATGCTAGATTGAATTCAGTCCTTCACAGACAAGGCTGGCATTGTATGGAACGTTGGCAGTCCATTATCCACAATGTGGTCTAGCGCGTATTTTACGTTAACTCAAACTCCATCGCTCATGGATAGACAAAAGTTGTTTCGTGAGGTATTAAATACACCTGACATGATGACATTGATGATACGCTCAAAAGTTAGAGAGATCCGTGGCTGACTGTGGGGTCCATGTAGCACTACGGTCATCCCGGGTTGCTTGGCGAGGTGCAGATGCAGTGCCCACGAAAAAGTGAATGTAGAATTAAATTGAAAGATGTATTTTTTTTTGGCGGTAGGATACCCAAAAAAGTCATAATTTATGCTCAATTGCGAGGCTGTTGTTTATGATTGGAGGAAGGTTGATTATATAAATGCTGAATTTAACGATACTAGTTTAAAAAAAAGACCTATCATATATATCTCGATTATATTTGATTTTTGAGTCACGAAAGGACTAAACTGATTGTCCCGCCACAACCATGAACGCTAAAAAGTATTTGAAACGTTGGTCAATCAAACATGCGTGATAATATACGTGATATATCCGTAATCAGAAATCATTATCTATATAATTGTGACGAAGCAGTGCACCGGTATGTACCACTATGTCTTAGAAATTGGCAGAAGTGCAATGAAATAATACTTTCACAAAAAGTATCGAAATAATATGTTACTAGTAATATTTATATTATATGTGCAAATTTTCATTTAGCGTTGAAGTCAAACTGGTATTATCTAAGTATTACCTTTTTTTCAGCTCATATGTGTCATTCGGGGCAGATTACGTCCACTATAATTGGGAAATTGATTGAAATATGATTGGAAATTGATTGATTGGAGTGTACTAACACTGTTTAGATAGAATGGTACAGGATTTTATTTCGAGTTTTCCTTTATATAAAATGTTAATATTCTTTAGTCCGTGACCGTTATTTCCGTGACGGAGTAAGGATACAACTAAGCAGCTCCATGCTTGTCCGTGAATGAAAATGTATATAAACTTTGGGAAAGAGAAGGAAAACTTGAAATAAAACCTTATTGCGACCCGTTTAATCAGCGTGGTATTATAGATCAATTTACCTCTTATTTTTGAGAACGCTCCAGCCCAGTGAGATGTGTGTGAGCAATGATGATGATGAGTCTTTAGTCTCTCTTAGAATGATATAGTTAATTGTAACAAGAGGTATCTCGGATTGATAATAATTTAATATTACTAGATATTATTAATTTATTCTTAGATGATTTTTTTTTATAAAGTAACACAATTCTTACAATAATTAAATTAGTAGAGACTGAGCGCAATCATCATATTAATGATAAGGATTATACTTATTCCTATAAATTTTAGGGAAATATCTGGATGACCGAAATTAGTTTGGTATTGTTTTGGTAAAAAAAAAAAAAATAAAAAAATTAAATAAATTATAAAAGGGAAAAAATAATGCGGGTAATCCAATAATCGAACTCTTTGGATTAAAGGTCTGCTCGATTTCCCAACTGAGCTATTTTTATTCTTGATAGCAGCGGCTAAATTTGCTTTTATATTCTAATTATATTTTTTTCTACTGCCTAAAATGCTCATAGAACGAGATTTTATATAAATGAAACCTAGAGAGATAGTATGTAATTGAATACATAAATAAAAATATAAGTAAAGTCAAGATACTTACTATAAGTAAGTCATAATACTTTTCTCCAAGGGGCAAGCAAGGGGATGGTGCCCGAAAAGGTAATCTACCAGCCGGCCACGAATGTCAAGGAATTGGTACCAGTGGCGATGGGGAGAGAAGACTGTAAGTTATGTGGCGACATGCCACACATCCGTACGTGAGGTGTTGCCGTAATCTACCATAAACCATAATCTATCACAAAAAAGTGGTGCTTCTATTACTTTTTTTGTCTTTGTCGAGCGTCGTCTGTCAGCTGCGGGCTAGTCCGTCCGGGGTAGTCTGCGAGAGTATGCAGAAAATCGACGTCTGAGTAGTAGCAATTTATTACTGCACTTCGTTTGGTGAGCGAGAGAGCCGGAATTTTATTAATGGAGAATTTTTTAAACCTTTCACCGCATTCACACTTCCTTAATTTTTTTACGGTAAGCAACGGAATATCAAAGGACCATGAGCATCAATAGTCACTTACCATCAGGTGGACTATTTGCTCATTTGCTACCATACATACACATATAATCACGCCTCTTTCCCATAGGGGTAGGCAGAGACCACTTCCTTCCACTTGCTACGATCTTGATATACCACTTTCGCCTCGTCCACATTCATTAATCTCCTCATACATGTTCTTCGGTTCAGGGTACTCCTAACCTGGCCTTTCTTAAGAACGTCCCCGATTTGATTGTGGAACGTTCGCCTCAGTCTTCCCCTTCCAACACTTCCGTTCACATTCGCCTTATAAATTCTCCTTGTTAGTCTCCTTTCATTCATTCTCTCTACATGGCCGAACCAACTTAACATACCTTTCTCAATCCTTGTCACTACATCTACATTCATTTCACAACGTTCCCTAATTACTCTGTTTTTAATTCTATCACTCAATTTCACACCAATCATGCTCCTCAGCGCTCTCATTTCCACAGCATTTATTCTACTTTCGTGCTTCTTCTGCCATACCCAGCTCTCACTTCCATACATTAGAGTTGGTACAAGCACTCCCCTATGCACAGCCAAGCGAGCCTTCTTAGACAGGCTTTGGCTGCCCATAAAGGTGCGCAAAGCACCATTCACCATATTTCCCTTACACACTCTTCTTTCAATATCACTTTCACATTTACCATCTCTCGCAAATGTAGATCCCAGATATACAAACTCTTGCTACCAACAGAAACAAAATAAAAAAAAACTCTGCACATAAAATCGTTACTATATGTACCTATATAAATATATAGGTACTAATAAGGCGAACTGTAATACCTACATATATTTACCTTATATATATACGGTTAATCCCCACAGATTGGGAAACGCTCCCCTATCTACATAGGTATAGACATAGGGAGGAAACATAAATGGGATATTAGTTTTTTCGCAAAGCTACCCGACATCCGCCCAGGGCGCGTTGTAATGAAAAACGAAGCAATTTCCTAACGGCTTCGAGAATTGTACCTTTTGTTATGTGGATTCGATTGGGATGAAGATATCACAGCATCGATTATGTAAATAATATGGCTTATTCTAGATTGAAAGTGATATTTTATTTATATAACAGATTTTCTTTTTATAAATATAATAACATTTATTAATGCTGTATAGATATATGTGTGTGGTGACGGAGTAAGAATAGAGTTCAAAATCCTCTCTCTTACCTGTTATAATACAATTCACTACCCCCTCTCTTTCCCGTGGGTGTTGTAAAAGGCGACTAAGGGATATCTTGTGCATATAACAACAATGCAAGAGAAGTAAAAATCGGAATAAACCCCTTTACCAAGACGTCTGGTCGGAACACCAACGTGGGACCTGGAGGCGGAGGTGCTCGCCGAGCTTTACCGACGGGTGACGGCGACGCGAGCCAGAGACGGCATAGTCTCCATCCATACCGTCTGGCGGGTCGACGCCCGCCGAGACGTCATTGCCCGTTGGGCAGCCAGCTGGAGAGGCCTCGGTACGGTGTCAGGACCGTCAAGGCCTTCCAGCCGGTGCTGATGGAGTGGTTGGAGCGGACGCACGGGGTGCTTTCCTTCCGACTGGTGCAGGTGCTGACGGAGCACGGTAGCTTCGCCAAGTACCTGCACAAGATCGTCAGGAGGGAGAGTATACCGTCCTGCCACCACTGCGATTGCGACGAAGACACGCAGACGCAGCGCACTCTCGAGGTGTGTGATGCGTGGGCGGGAGAGCCGTGAACTCGTCGCATTCATCGGTGCCGACCTGACGCTGCCGACCATCGTTAGGTGAGGGTATCCGAAAGGGTATTCTATCGGGCCGACCACTGAGGACAAGGAACTCGGCACTGGTGGTCGGCCCAATGATGAAGGCGACGTGGGTACGGTTGGATTGTCCGCGCGCCGTCCTTTCGTCGTCCCGGAAGATATGGACTGCGTGTGCGCTAACCATAGCCCACTAATTAAAAAAAGCCGTCTGACCAGCGTGGTATATTAGGTTAATTTCCCTCCCAATATGGAGGAGGTTTGAGCCCAGCAGTTGGACGTATATGAGCTGTGCTGAATGAATGTATTAATTCGATTTTTCCCTGTCTTGCACTGATGTTATCTCCTTTCAACTTTTAATCGTCTTAATACCCATGGAAAAGGAAGACATGAGCGCGGTCATATACATAGTAATCACAACGAAAATAAAATACGTGTATAATCGATTTTGATTTTTACCTGAGTATTCATTTTAGCTCATATACGTCCCACTATTGGGCTCGAGCCTCCTCCACACTAGGAGGGCAATTGACCTTACTATACCATGCTGGTCAGACAGGTTGGTAAAGGGTTTTATTTGCAGTTTTTCTTCTCTTGCATAGATGTTATATGAATATTATATCCTTAAGTCGTCTTTTACGACATCTACGGGCAAGGTAGGGAGTGGTGAATTGTATTCTTACTTCGTCATCACACGGAAAGCTACCTGAGTATTAGCCATTAGTTATTATTAACGTACATAGTTGAGGGAGAATGTGGAAAAGTGTTCGAAACGTCGGGAAATCAAATTCAAACGTGATAAAATCCGTAAAAATTGTTTAATTTCATATAGATGTATATTTTATTTATTTATCTGGATTGAAAATGTTTTCGACCAACACATATACTACGGTTGATTTGATTTCATTTATAACAAATTACAACAAAGAAAAGATTCGCATAAAGAAAGGATTTTGACAAAAATAGTGACACCTAACTTGTGCAAAAGAAGTTACATAATTAGGTCTTCTAGGTGAAGTTTACTTAGGGATTTCTTTGTTTCTGATTCTAGATAATATTGTCTAAATGGGTTTTATGTGTCCACATTATAATGCTAACTACTCTAATTTATTAATGTGAATGTGAGTCTATGTCTTACATATAGACTATTGAATCGATCATTATAAATTTATCATTAACGTTGTCCGGAGTACAAATAGGATACAGCCGAAAAGAATCCATCCACGACTAGTAAAAACAAATAGTTCTTAAACGGTCGTTTGGCATAACATGCGAGTGAAGCTATAAAAATATCATACTTTATCCGACTTGATTTTGTCCGCCCGTGACCATGAACGCTGAAAAGTATTCGAAAACTTGGGCAATCTATACCAATAAATAAAATTGGAGTGTCTGTTTGTAATGTCAAAATAATAGGCTTTTTTCATGCTCACATGGTTATTTGCACGACACCTATTACAAAAATAGCAATTAAAAATTTTTTGTCTGTCTGTCTGTCTGTTTGTTCCAGGTAATCTTCAAAACGGCTGGACCGCTTTCAAAAATTCTTTCACCAAGGGAAAGCTATAATATCAGGGCGTAAACTAGGCTATATTTTATCTCGGTATTCCCACGGGAACGGGAACTACGCGGGTAAAACGACTATAACCTATAACCGAAGCGAAGCGAGGGCGGATTGCTAGTCAAAAATAAAATACCAATGCAATAAAAGCCGTAATAATAGTTTTATTTAAAAGCTGTAATACGTATAAAACATCATAAACCATTATAAAATATCATATGTTCCATTCTAAACTAGAAGTAAAAATTATAATTATTACATATTTAATGTATCTTTGCTAATATTATAAATGCGAAAGTAAGTTTGTTTGTTTGTTACGCTTTCACGCTTAAGCCACCGAACCAATTTCAAAAATTCTTTCACCAATGTAAAGCTCTAATATCAGGGAGTAGCATAGGCTATATTTTATCCCGATATTCCAACGGGAACAGGAAATACACAGGTAAAACAACTGAAATCGAAGCGAAGCGAGGGCGGGTTGCTAGTAGTTAATATATAATTAATTATTAATAGTTTAATATATTATTCGAAACAATTTTGTTTCATATATGGAAACGAATAATGCTAATTTGCTTTTTTTATCTTCTAAACAATGACAATTGTCGTTTAGAAACTAATAAAGTAAAATATCCTCGTGCACCACATTTTTTTTTACTTCTTTTGGATATAATCCGTTCAAACTGTCTGAAGGTGACGGGAGAATTGCGTGCAGCCCCATCGTATTACGTCCCCATTTCTGCTGACCACCATTGCACCTTTTCTTTCCCGTAGGAGTAATGAAAACCGACATGCAAATGACATACCGCTTGTGTGATTGTTTGTTTCACCGCTATAACCTCTCGGCACATATTGTATTCTCAATTCGTACCGCAATCGTAGGTATATTTATATTATTTTATAATTTAAAATAAAGACGAACATATGTATTCGAAAAATAATCATACACGTAATCTACGATAGTCAGAAATATATTTTAGTTAATCATCGCTTGTAGTTAAAACATCATCAATATCCTATCAAATAATGAAGTATCTTATAATTAACATCAAACAAGTTCCAAATACAGTTAACTCAGTAAAGATCCTTCGAATAAAACATTTTATTCAGAGGAAAACCAATCTATAACAATATATACGTAACCTCGTGACAGAGTACCGAGTTATCCGAAGAAAACGGTCGCCTTTAAACTGAAAAAGCACGGGATCCAACAAAACATTTTCTTATTTCCAATTGTAGAATTCATTTGAGGGCAGAGACAATGTCGAGAGGCGCGCGGGGAGGATGAGCGGCTAACTTCGTTACGGATCCATTTGATGGGATTGCAATGCCTCAGGGGCCACCTCCTCCCGCCCTGTCGTACCTCGATCCTCTCACGCCCGTCCACGTTGTATTTTTATATCGAAATTTCCTCTAGAAGGAGGGAGCTCGACATCGCTGTCGTCTTTAACGTTTACATTCTTATGTAGCGTCGCCTAAACGTTAATAGCCTCCTACGGAGCGCGTGTTCTCGAACATACAATATTCGTGTACATACATTTAGCTATATATACTTAGTAATATGTATGTGTATAGAGAGTTATACAAGTGCTTCGCTGTGCTTATTCGCCTACGAATATTTCACGTGCTTTTAACTTGACTGCTGAGGTAAAAATATAAATTAATGTCGTTTTGTTCAACCTTTCATATTCTTAGAAAAACCTCGTCATTCATTGCGCTTGAGAGAGTAAAAATGTCGTCTTTAAATGACGACAATGAATAAAATATCACTTGAAAGTCAGGACAGTTAATATTTTTGATTACATTATATTTTGAAACTTTTTTCGAGTAATAAGATTGTTTTGGGTAATAACTTGTAGCAAAAGTCATCTGAACGAGAGTATATGTAGCGTAACATATGTTGTTAAAAGTCATGTCTTGAATAAAACATCTAAGCGACAAATTAGGTGCTCCGAGGACAAATCAATATCGAGGGTCCCGGGGGATTGAGCGATTTTAAAACTGAGATAAAGATCTCTCGCGAGTTACTGTAAGCATTTCGTATTCATACGGTCGAGGACGACAGATGGCGCTTTAATTCAATCCGCCTCCGGCCTACGCTCCAAATTGTATTATCCGAGTATTCGCGCATCATTGATATTTCGACAATTCCATCCAAGAACGAGCGGCGTGATACTATTGTGCTATAATATTTCGTTTTGTATATTTCTATTTGCACTGCGGGTGGTCGATTTTCTTTGAATTCCTCTATAAGTAGGCACAGATTTTATACAGAGTAATATTTTTTACAAACATCTGGCATAATTTTCTTAGAGATATATAGATTCTCATCAATTATTGCTTGCTACTTCAATATAGTGCTTTTATGTCTCAATTAATTGAATACGGTTGAGGTTAATACAGCTCTATTATAAAGCAAATTATTTAGCTAGATACGATAGTATGATTAATTAAGCGTTTGTTCTGAGTGTCAATTAACTACAGTAGAGGTAATCAAGCTGCATCACTATCTCAAATTCTATCTGAACCTGCCTTTTAAAGTCAAATAAACATGTTTGCAGTTGTTGTAATAACAATTTATCTTGTAATTATTTTGTGTATTATGTATAATTCATGTAATCTAGCGCTACCTTGAACATAGAAACGTGAAGGTCAGCATGTAACTTCATACTAAAATACAATAACGTAACTGCAAGGTAAGGTAAATTTTACATAAAAGCCTAGGTATATATATTAATTCCTCTGACGAACGCAGTTAAGTAGGCCAATACTGAAAAGTTACATTCTACTGTAGTAGTAGTAGTGAGTAACTTTTATTCTCTTCTTTTTCTTAAAATTAAGAAAAATATATCAATAATAAGAAAAGTAAATGGTTTTTTTTAATCGGTTCCTTTATCTAATACCAGGATATTCGGACCACCGGTATATCCGGATGGAGGTCTCCCCTGCAATCCCGACGCCCAGCAGGGGTCACGGGGCGGATGGGCGTCCTGCGTTCCCGCGATGGGCTGTGGGTCGCTTAGACCGGGACCAGCTGGCGGAGACAGCCATCGTATACTCGTGGCTGTCCTCTGCCCACCAGTCGGACGGGTTGGACGCCGAGGCTGGCCGCATCCGCAGTGCGTTGACGCAGATTTGCGATGCGGCCATGCCCTGGGTACGGCGTCTGCCCCCGAGGAGGGGGGTCCACTGGTGGTCCCGGGAGCTGGCGGATCTCCGGGCCGCGTGTATCCGCGCCCGGAGGGCTTACACCCGCAGCCGGCGGCGCCATCGCGATGCGGAGCGGGAGGCCGTGCTTTACGAGGGCTACCGCAATGCGCGGTCGGCCTTCAGGCTGGCCGTCCGCTCCGCCAAGGACGTCAGTCGGCAGGAGATGCTGGACGGTCTCGACCGTGACCCCTGGGGACGCCCCTATCGCGCGGTGCTGAATAGGCTACGCGCGCGGGGCCCTCCCCTCACCGAGACTCTCCAGCCCGGCCTTCTCACCCGGGTCATCGAGGACCTGTTCCCGCGGCGGGCGGAACACACGCCCCCGGTCATGGCTCCGTCAGACACTGACCGGGAAGCCGACGACGACAGTGTTCCGCCCATCACGGAACCCGAGATGGGGGTGGCGGTGACGCGCATGCGCGCAAAGTCTACCGCCCCCGGGCCCGACGGTGTTCCTAACCGTGTGCTGGCCCTGGTCCTCGAACACCTGGGACCCCGCCTCAGGGGGCTGTTCGACGCGTGTTTAGCGTCCGGACGGTTCCCTGGGTGCTGGAAGGAGGGAAGGCTGGTGCTCCTGCCGAAGCCGGGACGGTCTCCGGAGTCGCCTTCGGCCTACAGGCCTATCGTGCTGCTCGATGACACGGGCAAGCTACTGGAGAGGGAGGTAGCTGCCCGCATCGAGCGGCACCTCGTCGGCACGGGGCCCGATCTGTCGGACGCCCAGTTTGGGTTTAGGAGGGGTCGTTCGACGATCGCGGCTCTGTTGCGCCTGAGGGCCGTGGCGACTGAGGCCGTCACCGGCGGGGGAGTGCTGTTGGTGGTGTCCCTAAACATCGCCAACGCATTCAATAGTCTGCCATTCAGCTGCATCAGGGAGGCGCTCCGGTATCACAGGGTGCCAGTTTACCTTAGGCGGCTAGTGGCAGACTATTTGGAGGGGCGCAGCGTTCTCTGCACCAACCGAGCAGGGGACGTCGTGTGAGCGCCCATGACGTGCGGTGTCCCACAGGGGTCGGTCCTCAGACCCACCCTGTGGAACATCGGCTACGACTGGGCGTTGAGGGGGAGCCTCCCGCCCGGGCTGGGCGTGATTTGTTACGCCAACGACACGCTCGTCACAGCCCGCGGTGGGACGCTAGAAGAGGCGGTAAGCCTGGCGACCTCTGGTACCGAGGAGGTCGTCAGGCGGATCGAGGCGCTGGGGTTGAGGGTCGCCCTGGACAAGACGGAGGCCCTCTTGTTCCATGGGCGCACTATGAGCCCTCCCATCGGCGTCTCGATCACCGTCCACTCGGTCGACATCAGCATCCGGGCCCATATGAGGTACTTGGGCCTGGTGCTCGACGGGCGATGGTGGTTCCGGGAGCATTTCCGCAGGCTCGCTCCACGGCTCGTCGGCGCGGCGTCCGCCCTATCGTGGCTTATGCCGAACGTGGGCGGACCGAGCGCTGCGTGCCGACGGCTGTACGCGGGGGTCATCCGGTCGATGGCCCTGTACGGCGCACCGGTGTGGGCGGGGTCCATGACCGTCCGACTTAGGGCCCTTCTGTGGCGACCACAGAGGGTCATGGCGGTCAGAGCCATCCGCGGATACCGCACGGTGGCGACGGAGGCAGCGTGCCTATTGGCCGGGACCCCCCGTGGGACCTGGAGGCGGAGATGCTCGCCGGACTATATCGGCGGGTGACGGGGGTGCGAGCGGAGGGTGGTCTGGTCTCGTTAAGGGATCTCACCGCCTGGCGCGTCAACGCCCGCCGAGACGTCAACGCCCGCCGAGACGTCATCGCCCGTTGGGCAGTCCGGCTGGAGGGGCCTCGGTTCGGGGTGCGAACCGCGGAGGCCTTCCGGCCGGTGCTGATGCAGTGGTTGGAAAGGCGGCACGGGGTGCTCTCCTTCCGACTGGGGCGGCGTAGGCGCAACTATCTGCGCCTCATGCCGCCCTAGCCGAGGCCGCGGGTGACGTGACCGGGGATTAGTCCGTCACCCGCCGAGAGGCCGACCGCGTGAGGAAAGACCGACGTCCTCCCCGAGGGGGGGACGTCGGTCGATGGGAGGGTACCCCAATTAGGGGTATTCCGTCGGGCCGACCACTGACGACAAGTTAACGCTGCTCCAGTGGTCGGCCCAACGACGAAGGCGACGTGGTTTTCGGGTGGGTCGTGGGAGTTGCGTGCTTAAGCCCCTCTGTCGCCCCGGACGGAGTAGTGCAGAGGCGCGCCGACCGCGGCCCACCCACAAAAAAAAAAAATACCAGGATATTATATATCTTAAAAGTCTATATTAGATAATATCCTAATATTTACATATTATCTTTTAATAAAGTACGTTTATACAGGTCTATAACATTTGGATTATACTAGGTATTTTTTATTTATTACCATAGTTTTAGGTGTGGAGTTAAAGGTGCGCCATCGCCTACATTGAAAATGTTTGCTATATATTATAATATCAGTTTTCTGTATATTGTCAAAATAATATTACAAATTGTAACATAGCTTTTTTGTTTCATAAGTGGCGATTAATGGAGATACGTAAATTACGGCAATCTTAATATAAAACAATGTCAACCCATCTGTTCAGTGTAGTATATAGTAATCGATTCCATATCTGTGGCTCGTGTTCAAGAGTGCGGCTCATATAGGTTAAAAAGAAAGAAGAAATAAATTTATTGTAGTAAGTCTAATAAGAAAATAGTATTTAATTTATTAACAAACCTGTATCCTAGCTTCGTTGAGTTTAGTTGTCCGCGCTAGTTCCTCTCTGCAGTAGATGTCGGGATAATGTGATTTGGCGAATGCCGCCTCTAATTCAGCTAATTGTTCCTGTGCCAATAGAAACCACAACTTAGTGTATCTGTATACATTGCAGTAATCTATTTATTTAATCATCTGCTTGTTTGGAATTACAAATTAAAAATGCCTAAGTCTGGCAATATTGCGCTTATAAACAAAGATTATACTTAAACAAATTTTGTGTCTAATTTTAAGGAGCTGATAGTGGTAAGGCCATGCTTCTCTCAACACGCCTGCAGCCACAATTAGGCCCACTGTTACGGGATAGTGCCACGCTCTATAGAAAATCGACTTCTGAGTAGTTACAATTCAGCACATTATTCTATAGTGAAAGAGCAATAGGTCAAAATCTTTACAATACCTGTTTATGGCCCCCAGTCATGACTGGCGGCCGTTATTGTATTTGCATCCATATATTCATTTATCATCATATCATCATTATTTTTGAGATTGATAATGACATTAATCACCGTTAATTCAGTCAGCATAGACATTCAGTCCTAGATGAAATATCTCAAAATTTGAGGCATTTTCTTTGATTGCCGCCATGATTCGATTTTTGTTGTGTCTGTCCTGAATCACCTACAGGTATCCAAAAGATTAACAAGCCAGGCAAGCTACCGAATACGAGGATGATTCTGGTGGCCCACTTAATTGTCGTAGAGGAGTAATACGCCAGATTTGGGACCTCACGGGGCCCTTCAATTTCTCCTGATGGTTAGATAGGAGGCCAGACCATAGTATGTAAAAAAAGAAAATCTACTAAGACTTCTATCAGAATTCATGTTTTTTTCGATATGTTACTTGCCTCGTAGACATAACATACCTGTGTAAATGTGGTCCTATGTCGACGACGTGCAGGCGTCGGACATGACGCTGTGGTAGGTGTGTGACCTGCATGCTGAGGCCCTAAAGCAGGGGACAATGCTGAAGCACCACCAGACGCACCGCTCGTCCCACCAGGCTCAGGTTTTAACTTTTTGAAAGCACCTTCCGCTGTAAGATAACGAATATAATTACACTTATACTATTTAAAATTAAATTATTTTTACAATATTCTATTAATCAATATTATAATTATATCACCTTCTGTGTCAATCTATATACATCCCAGTATTCAACAGGGCCTTCTTAACAATGATGGGATCTATCACATTGGTGACACAGTTAGATATAGGGTAATAGAATAGCTTTTATTCCTTTGTAGTAATGTTAGCTACTTCTGCACTTTAGACGCCTTTTACGAAACTCGTGAATCATCATTAGCTATAAATTTAAAATTATCTACTGCATATTGATTTTGTTTGCACTTACATATTATAATACTTCAATTTTACCTTAGTTATTCCAATAACGGAAATAATCATGGGACCGAAAGCGGCAAAAAAACTCAGACTAATGTTTTTTATTTTTTTTATCGCTACTTTTACTATTACTAGCAACCCGCCCCCGCTTTGCTTCGGTTTATATTTTTTATAAGTCCTGGTATTTACTTGTCCAAAGCCAATTTAAAAACATTAAAAGCATTGATGAAAAATGTCAAATTCAATTCGACTGTAAACGATGTCTGCCCTTACGTATATACTACTATACTACGTAAGGGCTTACGTGTCTGCCTGTTTGGATGACTACACTGTGAGACGTCCTTTCGCCTTTCGCATACCTCGCATCTCCTCCCTTCTGACACCTTTTTTTTGGCAGGATATGGTCTGGACATTCGTCGTCCGTTTCGTTCGGGACAACAAAGGGGCGGCGCGGGGATCCGTAACCAACAGAATTCTCTCCCATTCGCAATTGAGCTGACTACGAGTACCGAGCTCTTGACGTCCGTGGCCAGCCAAATGGTTTATCCTTTCGGGTAACAATTACCTCGACGCCTTCCAAGACGTCACCCTCATGCGATCAGACTTTCTACGGTTGACGGATTATTCATCGATCTAGTCACCCGCGGTTAGGGCGGCGTCAGCAGATATTCCTGCCTAAGAAGAGAGTGTCAGTGTGGCCGGATTTGGCCCAAATCCTCTAACACTCTGACAGTGCCGTAATTATTTAATGGTGGGCGAATTTTTATTTTTTGTTTGTTTTTTTGGATTACCTATAGATCCTTTTTAGCATAAAGCTATTTAACAATTTGGTGATAGATTATTTTTGGGTATCTGTTACCATTAAGGCTGGTACGCAGCCTAAAGTTGTTAAAAATCACCATCTTTGATAAATCATATCATAGTTGCTTAATGCCATTATAAATGTAGGTA
Organism: Lymantria dispar; assembly: GCA_032191425.1. Taxonomy (NCBI): domain Eukaryota; kingdom Metazoa; phylum Arthropoda; class Insecta; order Lepidoptera; family Erebidae; genus Lymantria; species Lymantria dispar. The sequence continues at coordinate 11,656,163 of CM063454.1, read as the reverse complement.
ATTAGCGTAGTTTACATATAATATGCCTATATCCATCTAAGATAATATACCTTTCAAATGGTGAAAGATTTTTTCCAATAAGTGTTATCCGCGGCCTCGGCTAGGGTCCGGCTAGCCCAAGTCGCTGGCGGCGGACTATTCGTCGAAGAGGAGTTCCTCACACGCACACTCCGCCGCCTCCTTCTGTGAGATGACAGCCTCACAGAAGGCGGCGACCGCGTCTCAGATCCCAACGCTGTCGAGCATCTCCCTAGCGATGGTCGACAGCGTCAAGTCGGCACCGATTATTGCGACGAGTTCACGGCGCTGCTCTGCCCACGCAGCACCCACCTCGAGCGTGTGCTGCGCCGTGTCTTCGTCTCAATCACAGTGGTGGCACGATGGTGTGCTTTCCCTCCTTGCGATCGTGTGCAAGTACTTGGCGAAGTAACCGTGCTCCGTCAATACCTACACCAGTCGGAAGGAGAGCACCCCGTGCCATCGACCCAACCAATCTATCAGCACTGGTCGGAAGGCCTCGATGGTCTGAACACCATACCGAGGCTTCTCCAGCCGGACTGCCCAACGGGCAATGACGACGTGGTGGGCGTCATTCCGCCAGGTGGCCATCACGTCCAATGAGACTGAGCCGCTTCCAGCCTGCGTCTCCGACACTCGCCGACGAAGTTTGGCGAGTATCTCCGCCTCCAGGTCCCATGGGGGAGTCCCAGCCAAGAAGCAGGCTGCCTCCATCGCTACCGTGCGATATCCGCGACTGACCCTGATCGCCATGGTTCTCTGTGGATGCCACAAGAGAGCCCTAGGGCGGATAGTCAGGGTACCCGCCCACACAGGTTTGGAATAGGGTTTCATTTAGAGATTTTCTTCTCGTTTGTAATTGTTATTTGCAGTCATCTTTTCTTCAGTCATCTTTTACAACATCCACGGGCGAGATAAGGAGTGGTGAATTGTATCCTTATCCTGTCAGCACACGTATAGGATCGATGGAATTATTATTATTTAGAGGTAGATTATTATTATTTACATTATACGACATTTAGATTTTTTATTCTAGGTGCAGAGATAGACATACTAGTTCAAATAATTAATTAAATGTAATATTATACACTAGGGTGATTATTTTTTTTTACTTTTTTCGGTCCCTTCGTGAATTCTTGTAAGAAATACCCAAAAAAAATCCCTGAACGTTTGAGCCCTTAATATTAATTTAAGTCTTCGACCAAGGCGTGTGCAGATTTCCCATTGAAAATACACAAAAACTCAGATTTTTATTTTTACATTTCTTAAGCTCAGCGGCATTTCATGGGATCACTTTGATCGAAGATGATTTTCTTGGAATTGAATGCTCTACAAAAGTGCCCATTGCGGCAAAGTCGTAACTCACACTGGCGAGACAGTACGGGCCACTAAACCTGATTTTCCATAAAATTCTCGTTTTTTCGCATTTATCTCGTAAATAACAAGAGCTACGGCAAAAATGTAAAGGACAAACTTGTAGGGAATTCAATTTTCTACAAAAAAGCTTTAAAAATATATTGAACAAAAAATTATGTAAAATATTAAGCTTATTATGTAAAATAATTGTGTATTTTTTTTTGTATTTCATTTTAGCTTTAGCTTAGCTAAATTAAATTATTCATTAAATTTAATTGAATAATTTATTAATAAATTATAATTATAATAATTAAATTTAATGAATAATTTAATTTATCTTAAATCTCAATCGTGCATTAAGAATACGGCATCCCTTATTTTTTCTTAGGAGTCATAGAAACCGGCTGATGGTTCAGGCAGCAATATTCTCCTGAGTAACTTATACCACTAACTGTGAATTAAAGCACAATAATAGTTAAGGCTCATTTTCATTGGTCGTTAGAGCCCGCATGCGGGGTACGGGAGATTTCTGTTCCAGCATGCCATAGGGCCAGCATGCGATAGCCGTTTTCATTAGTCGATAGGGCCCGCATGCGGGGTACGGGAGATTTCTGTTCAAGCATGCCATAGGGCCAGCATGCGATAGCCGTTTTCATTAGTCGATAGGGCCCGCTTGCGGATTGCTGGATAAAATATATTCTTTACCACGCATTTGTATTGAAAGAGTGGTACTGAGCAGACGTAAGTAAGTAACGTAAGTACCTGCTATGGATCAACAATTAATGTTGACATGTCTCGGTACGTTTCTACTAGTTTCAGCATTTGTAAATCGGTAAAACAATCAACCATTATACTCCCACGCAACGTCAGTCCTCATGTAATAACATTCGTAAACTGAGTCCCTGCGCCACACCGAACGGTGGATCACTGACCGATGAATTTCATTGGTTGTTGGGCCGCATACGGGGAACATCCGCATGCCATATATCGACCAAGATATAGATAGCTTACTTTCATTAGTCGATAGCCAGTATTCGGGGACTCCCCGCCTGCTGTATAACGACTGAATTAACGACCAATGAAAATGAGCCTTTAAAGATTTTTACTAAATTTAGTAAGATAAAGTAAACCGTCTCTTAAAAGTCAATAATTAGTATTAGGCCCTTGCACTTTTCTTGCCAGATCTTTCTCAGTATGACCAATTGACCACATTCCGATCTGGTGATAGATTTTCAATTTGATAGATTTAAATCCTTACTAATATTATAAATGCGAAAGTAACTCTGTCTGTCTGCTACGCTTTCACGTCTAAACCACTGGACCGATTTTGATGAAATTTGGTACAGAGATGGACTAAAGCTTGAGAAAGGACATAGGCTACTTTTTATTGCGAAAAAATGGGTATAAGGGGTTGAAATAGGGGATGACATTTTGTATGGAATTTCGTCATTTTCGATGATAGAACCACGAATTTTTGTATTAAGGTACCTGATAATAAATAAATAAATATTCGTTCAAGCGTTTTGGAAATTTCATTTACATGGGGATGAAATTCAACCCCTAAAATACCAAAAAGCATACAGCCGAAACCACTGGGCCTAGAAACGTATTTTTTTTTACACCATCGTATTTCTTGGGGTGCACGAGCACTAGCAAAGGATTTTTGGAAATTCACCCCCTTAAGGGGGTGAAAAGCATATAGTCTTTCACGTCTAAACCGATTTTGATGAAATTTGGTACAGAGATGGAATAAAGCTTGAGAAAGAACATAGGCTACTTTTTATTGCGAAAAAATGTATATAAGGGGTTGAAATAGGGGATGACATTTTGTATGGAAATTCGTTATTTTCGATGATAGAACTGTGAATCTTTGTATTAAGGCTCCTGATAATAAATAAATAAATATTCGTTCTAGCGTTTTGGTAGTTTTACTTACATGGGGATGAAATTCAACCCCTAAAATATCAAAAGCATACAGCCGAAACCACTGGGCCTAGAAACGCTTTTTTTTCACCATCGTATTTCTTGGGGTGCACAAGTACTAGCAAAAGATTTTTAGAAATTCACTCCCTTAAGGGGTTGAAAAGCATATAGCCTTTCACGTCGAAACCACTTAACCGATTTTGATGAAATTTGGTACAGAGATGGACTAAAGCTTGAGAAAGGATATAGGCTACTTTTCATCGCAAAAAATTGGGTATAAGGGGTTGAAATAGGGGATGACATTTTGTATGGAAATTCGTCATTTTCGATGATAGAACCACGAATCTTTGTATTCAGGCACCTAATAATAAATAAATAAATATTCGCTCAAGCGTTTTGGAAATTCCATTTACATAAGGATGAAATTCAACCCCTAAAATATCAAAAAGCATACAGCCGAAACCACTGGGCCTAGAAACGTATTTTTTTACACCATCGTATTTCTTGGGGTTCACGAGCACTAGCAAAGGATTTTTGGAAATTCACCCTCTTAAGGGGTTGAAAAGCAGGTTGAAAAGCCTTTCACGTCGAAACCACTTAACCAATTTTGATTAAATTTGGTACAGATATGTACTAAAGCTTGAGAAAAGATATAAGGCTACTTTTTATAGCGAAAAAATAGGTATAAGGGGTTGAAATAGGGGAAAGTATTTTCTTTTTACATCGTCTTATTTCTTGGGGTATACGAGCACTAGCAAAGGATTTTTGGAAAATCACCCCCTAAAGGGGGTGAAAAGCGTATAGACTAAACTATTAGTGCTAGGAACGTAAAACTTTCTATGCAATTCTCTTTCTTTTGTTGTAAGTGAGTTCCAAGAAATTATTTTATTAAAATCAACTCCTAAAGGGGTGCAAAATATATAGCCGAAATCATTAGGCCTAGAAACATGGAATTTTGTATAAAGTTGCTTTTCTTGGGGAAAGAGAGATTTTTGCAATTTTAGCCCTAAGGGGATGAACAGCGTTTAACCGAAATCACTGAGCCTACGAAGGATCATTTTAGTACACGGTCGGCTTTCTTGGATTACCCCAAGATATTCTTAGTGCTCACTTAACAAGCACTATGAAAAAATTTTTGGCAAGGATAAGCGAGCTCTAACAAAGAATTTTTGGAAATTCAATCCCTAAGAGGGTGAAAGTGTATAGCCAAAGATACTGGGCCTAAGAATGTGAAATTTTGTATACCGATCGGTTATTTGGGGTAAGCACTCACTAAGAAACAATTATGGGCTGCCCCAAAGGGATAAAACGCATATAGTCGAAGACACCCAGCCAATGATATATCATCATTATTTTGCGCTTATCCTAATTACTTTGGATCGACGCGATATGAAGGCACTCTTCTGCCATCGTAGATATATTGCAAAGGTTCTAGCAACATTTTATGACCTGGCGGACGACATTGTTGGCCAGACGGCATCACCAATTGGTGTATTGTTTTTTGATGTAAATCTTTGTCTTAGTAGTATTTTGCGACACCCACGAACAATGAAAGCGTGGTAATATTTCTAGCAGCTACCAGACAGTAAGTTACAATCAAGATATTATTCCAATTTTCTATCTCTACAAATAAATAAATTTGAAGCGTCTGTTTGTCTATCAAAATAATAGGTTTTATTTATGCTCACATAATACGGTCCAAATTTTTTTGTCTGTCTGTCTATTCGTTACAGTTAATCATCAAAATGCCTGGACCCATATTGATTACATTTTGCCATCAGGTCTACCAGGCGTACATAAGGAATAACTTAAGACTATATTTTATCCCAGGCTATATTTTATCCCGGTGTGGCTGGAGCAACCTTGAGAATTAGGTCGTTTTTAAAATTATTTCACTAATGGAAAGCTATTTTTAAGCCAATAACATATTTAAGCTATTTTTATCCTGATATTCCTACGGGATCGGGTACAATGCCGGTGAAATCACGGGTATTTAATGGTTTTAAAAATTAATTCACTAATGAAAAGCTATATTATCAGTGAATACCATATAAAGGCTATTTTCATCCCAGTATTTGCCCGGGAACGAGAACTAAACCGGGGGATGACGACCAATTTTTAAAATTCTTTCACCAATGGAATGCTACCGATGTTATCAGCGAGTAACATAGGCAATTTTTATCTCTGATATTTCTGGGATTTATATTTTTTTTTTCACCCATGTAAATTTATAATATCAGCGAGTAACATAGGCATTTTTTATCTCGGTATTGGCATGAAAATGGGGTCTACGTGAATGAAACTGCGGGTGTTTGATTGATATAATTTTTTTTCACCAATGGAAAATTACGTTATCAGAGACTAAGGAAAGGCATATTTATTATCGTATTTCCACGGGAATCTGAACTATAAGGCTGGAAGTAATATTCAAATGTGAAAGTTTGTGAAGATATTTGGATGTTTGTTACTCAATCACGCTTAAACTGTTGAGCAGATTTGGATGAAACTTGACACGTAGATAGAGTATTTCTTAAATTAAGAAATGTAATACTTTTTATGCCGATAATATTCTTTGCGATAATAGTTCAATATTCAAGTAAATTTTACGCGGGCGAAGCCGCGGGCAAAAGCTAGTTAATACATATAATAGTTATTATAATATAATAATATAATAATTACCATTAAAGTAATGTTTAATAATAACCGATCAAGATCATTTTCTTTGTAGAATGATTTGCTTTTTGTACTGGCCGTAAAATTCTATCAAAATGTGGGTTAAAATTTAATAACTAATACTATAGCGGGTAGATATATTTTTTCTTCTTTGTAATAACGATGATTTGTCGCACGTGAGACATCTTATTTCCCCTGTTACCATGAATGCTGTAAAGTTTCGAAACGTCGGACAGTTAAAATCAAATGTAAACAAAAAATTACTAAAAATAGTTATCTTTCAAACTAAATGTTACCGTGAATATATCTGTTAAGCCTAGTTTTTGGAATTATCCCTCTTGTGAAAAGTTCATCAGTGTACCGTATGCTGATAGATGGATGAATCTACTAACCACATCGACAAGTGTCGTGGGTTCGGTTCGAAATGCGTTTAAGTAGATAATATACTGTTTAATTTCAATTTTGTATTTCTAAATAATATAATGTTAATTTTTACACTTTCTATAAGCCAAGTCCAGTATTTATTTTTTTAATTGCTAAGGGTGGTAAACTAGCACATAAGAAGATGATAAGTGATATTCTCTCGCTCACCGAACCAAGCGCAGTAACAAATAGCTACTATTCAGACGTTGATTTTCTGCAAGAGTGTGGTCCATTTCCGGCCGGTCCGGCCCGCGGCTGTAGACAGACAACACCACCACACAGGACCACATTGTTGACGGTTATCAACAGTGTGGTTCTACCACGTGTGAAAGTATTCCTTTATGTCACCCAAGACAAGATCTTGGTACCGTTGGAGAGCCCAAATGGCGGCTGAGAGGTTATGGGGCTGTGTGCTGTCCCTTTGAATGCCCCGGACAGTTTGGGCTAAGTGTGAGCAGACCTTGGCAGGTAAAAAAAAAGTATGGCCTTGTGGAGGATGTAATTATCACTGTCATGTTCTATTGTGTTTTCTTTTTAGTTATAATAGGGATATTATTACAAATTAAAACAAAAATTATTTATCTAATTCTCGGTGTGAAGATAGAGTAAGAATACAATTCATCACCCCCTCTCTTGGCCGTGGCTGTCGTAAAAAAAGATCAAGGAATATAATATGTAGAAAACATCGATGCAAGAGAAGGAAATCTCGAAATAAAAGCCTATGCCAATACGTCTGACCAGCGTGGTATAGTAGGACAAATATTCTCCCATAATGGAGGAGACCCGAGCCCAGCAGTGGGACAAACCTATATGAGCCGAGATGATGACGATGATGATATTCGATAATGGTAAATTCTGTGTGGTGACGGAGTAGGAGTACAATTCACCATCACTGATATTATATGCAGACAAAATCTATGCAAAAAAAACAAGAAAACTCGGCATAAAACCATAGGGTTTTTCCAATCAAGACATCTGACGAGCGCAGTATAGTAGGTAATTTTCCCACCCTTTGTGGAGGCGGTTCGAGTCCAGCAGTTGGTATTATGTAGGCTGAGACTTCTGTAACACCACGCTCGCTTCGCGAATTATGATACCATTTACATTTTTGTAAATATCTGGTTAGATCTTTTAGCCTTCTTAAACAAAATAAAAAATATTGTCTTCTTATTGTTTTATAGTAAGAAGAAACAGCCCGTTTCCATATCCTAGTTAAATAATATGATAAAAAATTATTGAACATTGTAAATAAAAAAATATTTGATTGTGCGACGTTTCGAACACTTTACAGCGTTTATGTTCACGCGCGGACTAAGATGTCTTACGTTCAACAAGTCATCGTCATTACAGAGATTTATACAGATATAAAATTCATTATTACATTTTGACCCACATTTTGGTACTTTATTGCAATCAAATACAAAAGCGATAAAATTCGTAAATTAGTTTTATTTACAATATGTAATACTTACCTAACATCAGAAATCATTAAAATAATTAAAATTGAATTTCAGATCGGAAACGTAACATCGTAACAGTGAACCGAAAGTCCCACTAGTTCCTGCCAACCGCAATCACGTCCACTCAAAGAAACGTTCTTATTTGCATAACGGTCGTTGCGCATCGACCCCTTGACGTAGGTCAAGTTCGCGAGGAGCGCGTAATTGTAATTGCGTTGCTTTAACTAACGCTATTAAGGAGCTAATGATTCGACACCGAGAGGTTCCCACAAATGTTTTAAGTTATAAACATCTGACACAGACTACGATGTCTGCTTTTACTAAATATATATAGGTATATGTCAATCCAGGTGGTGACGGAGTAAGAATACAAGTTACCACTTGCCTGTGGATGCCGTAAAAGACGACTAGGGGATATAGTACACATATAACATTTATGCAAGGGAAGGAAAACTCCAAATAAAGCCATATGCCAACCTGTCTGACCAGCATGGTATAGTAAGATCAATTTCCTTCCTATTGTGGAGGACACTCGAGCTTTGTTACTCTTTTCCTGTCGGCCTTATACTCATTTTTACTAGGCGTATTGCTAGTTATTTGAGAAATATAAATGTGTAAACTCTTAGTGAAATTTACATGATGATTTCAATCAAATAATAGTCATTAGTATGATGAAGAGTGCTTTGTCAAAATCATGCTTTTTCATAGATATATTTCTTTATCTTTTGTTGGTATAGTGATTGATACAACACCACAATTACACGTTACTATAATGGATACATCATCAGAAGTACACATTTGGTAAATCGTTGATAAGGAATAATAGAGGTCTAAGGACACTCCTTTGTCATATTCATGAAGTAGAGAAGAAAAATATATAATGAGTTACACTTTTATCTTCCCAACGCAATGTTTTCTTTCACTAAAACAGCGTAGTATTATTTTAATAATAATAATAATAATACTATTTATTTCTTAGAATATGGTACATTTGGATGTTAATATTAATCGTGCTTCTCACATATTCTACCTCAACAGGCGTAGAAATATTAGTCATACATATTTTTACATATATTCACGCCTTTTTCCCATAGGGGTAGGCAGAGTCCACTGCCCTCCACCTGCTACGATCTTTGACATATTCAGCGTAGCAAAGCGGTTCTCTGTGGGCCACTTTTCGCCCCCGACGGAAACGAGACGTGACGTGTCGCGAACCACATCGCCGCATAAAAATATTAGTCAATGTCAAGAAAATAAAAAAAAATAGTCATTATTCCAGTTACTTACAATTACATTAAACTTTGTCATTTAGGAATTCATTGACCTTATAAAAACTCTTTTCCAATAGCCAGTTAAATAAATATGTCTTAAATTTACTAGTAGGTAATAATCGGACCCCAGCAGGTAGTTTATTATAAATGTTAATTGCCATACAATATGCATTTCTAGCGTACATTTGTAGTCTTTGGCGAGGAATTAATAGTTTACTAGGATCTCTACTATGGGTTTTTTTCATTACTTCATCATGTACTGAAAACATATGTGGATTTTTTTTTACAAATAAACACAATTCAAAGATATATAGACATGGCAATGCAAGAATCTTCATTTGCTTAAAAAGAGGTTTACAATGGTCCAAATAGCCTGCCCCATAAACAGCTCGAACACATTTTTTCTGAGCTATAAGTACTTTATTCGCTTCTACAGAATTTCCCCAGATAATTATTCCGTACCGTATCACCGATGATACGTAGCCATGATATGCCGCCAGAGCTGCTTCTTTTGAAACAGTACCTCTGAGTTTATTTAAAGCAAATACAAACCTATCTAATTTATTACAAATATTTTCAACATGTCTTTTCCATTGTAATTCCTTATCAATCGTTATACCAAGAAATAGAGCTGTATTGACTGATTCTATGGTTGTATAATTTATCTGTATAATTGGTTTTGTTATATTATGTTTATTGTTACACGTCTGAAAGTGGATCAACTTTGTTTTATCAATATTTAATTGTAGATTATTATTTGTTAGCCATTTCACTATATTTTTTAGTTCATTGTTAGTTTCTGCTTCTATTTGTGACTTATTTTCACATTTTACTATAAGCGTAGTATCATCAGCAAATAATATACAGTTATGTTTTAGACAATTGTTAATGTCATTAATGTATAATAAAAACAGTAATGGTCCAAGTATACTACCTTGTGGTACTCCACAGCTATTTATTTGCCTATCTGATGTATACATTATTTCTGAATTATCAACTATTTTAGTAATAACTGTACTTTGTTGGCGGTCTGTTAGATAGCTTTGCAACCAATTATATGCATTACCTCGTATTCCATAACTATCTAGTTTGCAGAGCAACCTATTATGTGAAACAAAATCAAAAGCCTTGCTCATATCTAAGAAAACGCCTGAAACTGCCATTTTTTTATCCAAACCCTCAGTCACTTGCTTTATTAATGAGAAGCTAGCTAAAGAAGTTGACTTATTTTTCCTGAAGCCAAATTGGTTATTAATTAGTATATTGTTACTATTAATAAAGTTATCTATCTTTTGAAACATCGCCTTTTCAAATATTTTGGATATAACGGGTATCAAAGTTACTGGCCTATAATTACTCATAATAGTAGGATCACCTTTTTTGAACAATGGTTTTACTAATGAGTATTTCAGTTTTGTCGGGAAAATACCTTCTTCAAATGACATATTAATTAAGTAACTCAAAGGTGTAGCTATGCTTGTTGCATTTAGTTTAATTAATTTAGTACTAATCTCGTCATATCCAGTAGAATTGGTGTTATTTAAGTTATTAATAATTAGTATCACATCATCTTCAGTAACTGGAGTAATAAATATTGTTTGGGCTACTCTATTGATCTGTATGTTTCTTGTGTTATGGTCACTGGGTAATTTATTAGTTAATTTTATATAATAGTTATTGAAATAATTGCAAATGTCATTAGGATTATTTATCAATTCATTATCAACTTTTATTTCTTTTATGAATTGGTTGTTATTTTTTAATGTCATATTATTTTTTATTACAGTCCAAGTTGCTTTACATTTATTTTTGGCATTTAAAATATATCTATTATTATTATTATTCTGAGACTCACGTATACATTTTCTTAGTATTTTAGAATATGTTAAATATAACTTTCTATGATAACTTTTGTTCTGTGCCTCATTTTGGTATTTCAAATACAAGTTCCTCTTTTTCTTACAGGATATTTTAAGACCCTTACTTATCCAGTTATTCTTTATCTTTTTACAACCCTTTTTAATGCGAATCATCGGGAAGCATAGCTTGAAAAGTAGAGTAAAAATGTCGTGAAACATGTCAAAAGCCAAATTAAAATCTTTTTCTTCGTACATTTCAGCATATGAAAGCGAGGATACATATTGTTTAAATTTATTGATATTTTCTCTATTGAAATCTCGTTTGAGTTGTTACCAATATAAGTCAAATTTCGGTTTAGTACCTGTACGATTACCAAAAGTAAGCGATTGACCTGTGTTATGGTCCGATAGAGCCAAATTATGTGTTCTAGATGTGACATCGGTTAGGGATATATTTGAAGCTATTTGATCCAAACACGAATTTATTCTTGTTGGGACCTTAATATGAATATGAATATTAAAATTGGCTAGAAGTGAGTTCAAGTATTTTGTCTGTGTATTAACCTTTAGAATGTCAATATTCCAGTCTCCGCAAATTATGACACTTTTTTTACTTTTAGGGTTTACATTATATAATAATTCCTCTAGTTTTTTGAAAAATATATTAACATCCGAGTCAGGTACCCTATAGATGCATATTACTACAAGATTACATTCAACAATTTCAATACCGCAGCATTCAAAACTTCGTATGATAGAAACATTATCCATGTTTAATGCCCTAAATTTTAAATCTTTTTTAATTAATATACACGAGCCTCCCCTTTTCTGTAATTTTCTAGAATAAAAAGACGCAATTTTATAGTTTGTCAATATCAAATTACTCTCATGTCCAGATTTTATAAATGTTTCACTAAGGCAAATAAAATCTATATTCCCAATTTGTTTTGTGAGACCTGTAATCGTTAAGTCAAATATTTCCAGTTTGTTAAGTATTCCTGCAATATTTTGATGAAACAACGTAAAGTTTTTATTATTATTTGATATAAAATTGCATTTCCTATCTTTATTCACGAAATAACCCATCTAATTTTAAAGATTTTGAAGCATTATCATTTGTCGGGGGTGTATCAGTTTTATTTAACAACTTTTCTTTTGTGTTTTTGTTTGTTAAAGTAAAGTAAAATGGTATAGTACCCTTTACAGGCCCCGTATTAACCTTTAGTAGCGATTTATTTAATTTAATTCCATGTTTATTTGTATGAGCCAATTTACTGTTGCAGTAATGCATATAGCTCAGTTTATATTCAATTCGTAAAATTTCCTTAAGAATTAGTCTAGATTTTATTAAAGTATTACAATTATAGCCACCGTCAATGAATTCCACATGCTTCAAATTATTGGCAATTAGTCTAAACATGCTGTCAATTCTTCTTATATTTAAATACCTACTACTTTTAACGTTACAAAGCAAGACATTTGTGTGAGAAATTTTATACAAATTGCTATATAAAAAAGATTGCATTGTGAGTGGATTTTTATCAAATGAACCGATCATTATAATAACAAAATCATTTTCATTAAAATTTTTGCATAATAATTCACAAGATCGTAGTACCTCCTGTGTAGGGGCTTGTGGTTTAATTATAGATAATACGGTATAATTATCTCCTAAACATTTTCTTAATATATTGCCCTTTATTTAAGATAGGCCATATCACTAAAATTTAATTAAAATATTTTGTGGTTGACTTACTGTGTGTTCAATAAATGTATCTAAACAACATACTTTTGTTGATGGTCCTCCATATCAGATTTACTAATATAGAAAATCTGTCCGCTAAGACATAAGGATAAAGTTAATCATCAATCTTTTTGAACCTGGTAATAATCTAGAATTTATCAAATACTTTAGCAATGGTCGCCTTGAAATTGAATATAGATTTAAAAACAAATATAACGAAAGAATTTTAATTAATTTCCAATTTTGTAAGAAACTTGTGTTTACCTACTCGGCAGATCTGAAAGATGGTTTGAAGAAAACTTTTAAGAATATTTTAATGACATAGTGACATGCTCACCTCACAAAATTAAATCCGGTTCAGTAGTGCTATTAAATATAAAAGAGTTTGTTTTGGAAAATAATTAACAATACTTAGTAGGTAAATTGCCGTGTGGTGACGGAGTAAGAATACATTTCACCACTCTCTTTCTTGCCCATGGGTATTTTAAGAGATGAGTAAGAAATTATAATTTGCAAGAGAGGAAAAATTCGAAATAAAGCCATTAATACCAACCGAATACACCAACCCGTCTGAACAGCGTGGCAAAGTAGGTCAATATCGCTTCCAGTCATCATCGTCATCATCATCTCAGCCTATATACGTCCCACTGTTGAGCTCTGGCCCCCTCCACTATGGGAGGGAAATTGACTTACTATAGGGGTTTTTTCGAGTTTGCCTTCTCTTGTATAAATGTTATATGCATATTATATCCCTTAAGTAGTCTTTTACGACACCCACGTGTAAGAAAGGGGACGGTAAATTGTATTCTTACTCCGTCACCACACAGACACATGACCAGTAGTTAATTAAAAATATCTGTTCACTAATGATCAGTTTATTAAAGATCTGATAAGATTATGAATATAGATCAAAGGTTGAATGGGTTAAATACTTTATATTTTAAATTGAAATGAGTTTGCGGTTCTTGTTAGTAATGTTCCCACATGCTACAAGGATGCTTCAAATGTAAGTTCATTTTTGTGAAAAGTTCGCATATTGGCGACGTAATAGGTTTACCATCGGTTTCTCTGAGCTTCTGAATTAAGTGGGGGAGATTTTAAAAGCACCGTCGGAGGTTGGTTTGGGAAGTATTCATGCATTCTCTTTGACGCTGTTCCCGGCTACTTACTAATTAACATGGAGCTAAGTGTTTGCGTCCGCGGTAAACGGGGCCTTTTAACGTTTAAAAGGTTGTATTTTTTATTCGATTCTATGTTTTAGGGGCTTTGATGGCGAATATATTGGTTTCGCTTTTTACCTGACATTTTTACCAAGATTAGATTAAGCCATTTGAGATAAAATTTCATGTTTCTGATATTTGGTTTATGCCTGGCGCGCTTGTGTGGTTTTATAACATTTAGACTAGTTATATCTGCAGCTTTGTTCGTGTTAAATAAGCAATTATCACTCTACAGGAACAAATGACTGTTTTCATGATAAAATGTTAGATTACCTTTATTGAGAATCGCTAGCGCTACTAGAAAGAATCATTAGACTCACACCTGTAGCATTTCACACTTCACTCTCCTATAATTTTCTTTTTGATAAAAATATTAACAAATTAAATTTCATGGAATTCACAGTATCCTAATCATACCTAAAAAAATATAACGACAAATCAGTTAAAATTCATCACAAAACAGTTGAAATTTATCACACAAAATCATTTTGTGCAACAGTTTTATTAATTGCTAGCTGACCCAATAGACGTTGTTCTGTTTCAATAAAATAAAGCGTCACCTACCGGGTCTAATTGTGAATCTAAACCATTCTCGTATCCCCTTGAACACAAACAAAAAATTCCATCAACATCGGTCCAGCCATTTAGGAGGTACATACACACGTACACAAGAAATTTTATATAATAATAAACACAATCAGGTTAGTAGGATATCTATGTAAGGTATAATTTCTTCAAGTGTTATTTGTCATATCACTCGGAGTTATGTACGCGATAATATGATGGACATTATATATATATATATATATTACGCAAATGACATTTATCAGTAGTTATTCCAAATACTACAGACAAAGCTATATCTAGTGTATACTTTTTAATATCATGAACAATATAAAAATACCTCTTCATTTTCAAATGCAACAAACACTTTTATCACGGATAAATTATGTGGGGGATAAATGAAGAGGCATTGCGACAAGTCAATGAACAGTATTTATTTGTGAACATTTGTTCAGGGGCGTAACAGAGTTTCAATGTAACATGTCATTAGAGGGTCGTAATCCCCTAATTATGACGATTGACATGAAAGGTACATCTGTGGCCGTAGAGAGGTGTCGGGTGACTGCACCCCTGTGTTAAAGTGTCGACTGCGTTTGTGTAAATTGATTCGAAATGTCGACTTTTGTTTATGTATAGATCTGTCGATTAAGATGCTTTTTTATGTATCACTTAGTAGTCCTGTAAGATGTTGTCTTGCTCAAAATTTAAGGATTAATGAATATATTTTGCTGGATATGGTATGATTTGAAGTACTATAATAGAAATAATTTTTTTAACAAAATAACTGACTGATCGACCAGCATCAAATCTTTATAAATGATACATTTAGGCATAAGCCTCTTTCAATAACAAAATAATAATTTTGCAAATCTGTCTACCATAAAGGTATATGATGGAATTATGCTCGAACACATAAAATATCAAGCCCCGAATCAAATATACTTCCATTTTTAAAGTTTGCTAAAAATCTGTACCAATTGTTAGAAAAACGACATTATTTTCAAGAATAAATTCTATATTATGGTACGTATCCAAGTCTCGGGACCACCTCGTGTGAGCCGCGGGGCACACCCCAGTGTCCATATGTTGTTCACAATAATGCACTTGTGATCAACGCAAATGCCGCAAATCCGACAGATTGAACTTTAATTATTTATTGACGTATTAAAATAAAAGAAATATCGTTTAAAGTATTTTGTAATGTTGCTTTGATATATTCATAGTAATTATCTATACCAATAAATAAAATTGGAGTGTCTGTTTTTAATGTCAAAATAATAGGCTTCTTTCATGCTCACACGGTTATTTGCACGACACCTATGCCTAAAATAGCAATTAAAAAATTTTTGTCTGTCTGTCTGTCTGTTTGTTCCGGGTAATCTTCAAAACGGCTGGACCGATTTCAAAAATTCTTTCACCAATGGAAAGCTATTATATCAGGGCGTAAACTAGGCTATATTTTATCCCGGTATTCCCACGGGAACGGGAACTACGCGGGTAAAACGACTATAACCTATAACCGAAGCGAAGCGAGGGCGGATTGCTAGTTTGCTAATAATCTTGACTGTGTGGTGACACAATAAGAATACAATTCACAACTTTCTATCTTCCCCGTGGATGTTGTAAAAGACGATCCTCCCTCATCCATGCAAGAGAAGGAAATCTCGAAACAAAACTTATACCAACCTGTTTGACCAGCATGGTAGGTATAGCAAGATTAATTTCTCTCCTATTGTGAAGGAGGTTCGCGCCAAGTGGGACGTATATGAGCTGAGATGGTGATTCGAACCCAGCAGTGGAACATATATCAGCTGAGATGATGATGATGGTGAATAGTTTATGTATCTTATCAATTTCTTTTTAGCCCATATACCGCTTGGTCACGAGGCATCTGCCGTTCACAGAAAGGAAATTGACTATAATAATATATATCTAAATGTTCCTAGTTTATCTTTTTCTGCACCTCATAAACCATTATTAAGCACGGGTTTCTTCCACAATAGGAGGGATTGATCAATTGAATCACAGTTAAAGTTAGGAATAAATATATTCGGCAGTGAATTTGAAAAGTTTTTGCTATGTATCGAAATGCAGTTCTCTGCATCGTATTCAAAATTTTTTTGGAATAGCATATGTGATGTTTAAAAGCTATTTCATGGGAACAATTTATTTCATTGATTGTAATCATTTGCTATGATCAAAACGAATGAAAAATCCTCGTAAAATTCATTCATCATCATTTCAGCCCATATACGTCCCACTGTTGGGCTCGAGCCTCCTCTACAATAGGAGAGAAATTGACCTTACTATACCATGCTGGTCAGGCAGGTTGATGTAGGGTTTTATTTCGAGTTTTCCTTCTCCTACATAGATGTTATATGCGTATTATATTCCTTAGTCGTCTTATACGACATCCACAGGTAAGATAGGGAGTGGTGAATTGTATTCTTAATCCGTCACCACAAGGAGAAAACGTAACGTACGTAAAATTCAATATGTAGAAAATCCAATGGCCTGTCATTTCAGTAGCATATACATAAGTATGCTACTGCAATTATGTGGAATGTTGGGGTTTATTGCAGATGTGACCAATTGTAGATTTTGATTTAATTTCTGGAGAAATTCTTAGTAGCCTGTCTGAATTTTAGTAAGCCTTGCTCTCTATTTCAAGAGGTAAATAAGTATATTCTTAAATTTAACATCTTCCTACGGCCACCTTTGTTGCCTCCTTCCTATCTAATCAGTGGGCCAACGATATCGTTATATTCACTAAAAAGTAAACAAAAGGTCACACCGAATGACCTTTGATTACTCCTTCGGGAATAAAACCGTGAGACTATAGATAATAAAGGAATATGCAAAACAGACTAAATATTTTAATTTTTATTATCATCATTGTGGCTCATACACCCGATGTGACTATTGGGCTCGACCCTCCTCCACGATAGGAGAGAAATTGATCTACTATACCACGCTGGTCCAGCCGTGTCGGTATAGGGTTTTATTTTAAGTTTTTCTTCTCCTACATAGATATTGTATCCATATTTAATCCCTTAATCACCTTAAGACAGACACAGATAGGAGTTCTTAGAATACTGTAAAGCCATAGTAAGGAAGGCGATCAAGGGGAACAGGTAGGTGCAAAGCATCTGCTGGTTCCTGTCGATTGCCTTCTTTATTCCGTTGACACTCCGTAAATAAGTTAAATAATATCAGTAAAGCAAATCATTAAATAACATTAGTAAGCAGCAACTCTGATCCATTCAGAGGCATTCACGGGCCGGGTTTCTATACCCGGACAATAAAAACAAAAAAGAAATCCCCTTAAGACATCCACGGTTAAGAAAGGCACCACCTTTGAAGTGAATTGTATTCTTACTCCGTCACCACACGGAAATTTTTATCTACTTTAAACTAAATATCTTATAAAGCTACATAAATTTGTAACCCATTGAACGACTTTTTTCAAGTACCAGCTGATTCCGCGAGGGCTGGACGTGTCAATGTGTGAACGACAATGGGTTTAAGGGATTTAGATCGGGGTGCGCGCGCGTCGGCTATCGACACTCCATTATGTAGAGAGCCTCTTACAACCAGATTATTATGCGCATATTGGTGCACTGTTTAGGGGATTAATCGAGATTTTTTTTGCTTTATATTTTGTTGTGGTTCGATGTTGTGTGTGGTATTTTTATGGGTTTCTTTTCATTTTATTTTACAGACTAATATTGATTGAGCTTTTCAAATGTTAGTTAATATACCTAATACAACGTACTCTGTATTTATTTTTGTTCTAAATTTTAGAATTTAATCAATATCTGGTTGACCGTTAATTTCATATGTAAGGAACTAATATTTTAGAAGATATTGCAGGTATAAAAAGCGAGGGTAAGCCTATAAAAACCGAAGCGAAGTGAGATGGGTTGCTAGTGATTAATAAAGAAAATATCTGGTTGAAGAAAATATCGGTATATTTTTGTTGTATTTTTTTAAATTTATTTAGATATATATTAATAAAAAATAAATGTTAAATAATGAAAAAAATATCAAAAAATTACAAAAAGAGAAGAATAATAACATCGAGATTCGATCCCACGCTGTTTGAATGCCAAAACAAAAATACTGGACAACTTCCCAACTGAGCTATCGCCACTCTTGACATTGACGGAGAAATTTGAATCCATATCTATTAATATATCCATCTATTGACATTTTATGTCATTGTATTGATTAGCTAAAAACACCGACAAAACAACATTTTCTATAAATAAAACATAGCTAGATCGATTTTTTGGCCCCGAAACCTCTAGTATGTCAAATTTCATCAAAATCGTTGGAGCCGTTGCCGAGATCCTGAATATATATAGACACCTATATATACAAGAATTGCTCGTTTAAAGATATAAGTTCATCTCAGCCCATGTACGTTCCACTGTTGCCTTTGGGTCTCCTCCACTATGGGAGAGAAATTTGACCACTGTGCCGCACTGTTTAGACGTGTGTGAATTTAATTAATAAACATTGTTAAAAACTACTTATATTTTTAGTGTCTTGAAATACTTATTTTAATTATAGTGTAGTCAATGTAATAATAATTATATTTAATAATTAATAGGCGCACCACTATTAGTGTAGTACTGTTCACCACTATAAAAGAAAAAATATTTGTTAGAACCAAGGAATATATGGAAAAGAAATTCAATTACTTATACTGTCATTTTATAGTACCTACTGATAAAATGTAGTTTAAAATTTTCGTATGATAACATTTTATTTATATTCATATCGAACTAAACAAATATTTTTAAGGAAATGCAAAAAAGAATGTCCTTTTCAGACAAAAAAAGACCGTCTTCGATTAAAACCCTCTTTTTTGAAATCTGTTACGAACATTGGCATAGTAAAGCCTTAATAATGTGTATAAAGCGTAAAATCAATTTAAAGTGTGTAATTCAAATAACATCTGGAAATTCACAATATAAATAACCACTTCCGGTACGAAAATGGTATCAAAGGGTACTAAAGTAAAAAAAAACACAGGTGGTGACGGTCGCCACGCGCCTCATATTTAACAGTTAATCTCAGGCTTTGAACGTGTCAATAAGAGTCGCATTCTGATTAAAATAAGTGTGTCGTTGGTCTTTAAAGCTCAAAATTTATTTGAAATTTCGAATAACGGCAACGATGAAAAATAATATTATTTTTAAATATTTCTTATTTAACAGCAATTTATTATAAATTTATATAAAAAAATAAAATTGAAGTATCTGTATGTAATGTCAAAATACTGGGTTTTTTCCTGCTTACACGGTTATGTGCACGAAACCTTTTTTGTTTTTGAGGTCGTTCCGGTCGGCGCACTCCTCGCACCACTCCGTCCGGGGCGACAGAGGGGCGTAAGCACGCACACCCATAACACGTCGCCTTTGCCGTTGGCACGACCACCGGAGCAGGGTGACTTGACGTCAGTGGTTGGCCCGACGAAACACCCCCTTGAGGGGTACCCTCCCATCGACCGACGTCCCCTCCTCGGGGAGAACGGCCTTTCGGCGGGTGACGGACTAATTCCCCGGTCACGTCACCCGCGGCCTCGGCTAGGGTGGCATCAGGCGCAGGTAGTCGCGCCTACGCCGCCCCAATCGCCGGCGGCGGTTCGCGTCGTCGAGGAGACGCTCCTCGCGCACGCGCTCCGCCGCCTCCTTCCGCGAGACTACTGCCTCGCAGAAGGCTGTGACCGCGTCCCAGTTCGACGTGCTGACGCTGTCGAGCATCGGCC
This sequence comes from Lymantria dispar, assembly GCA_032191425.1. NCBI lineage: Eukaryota > Metazoa > Arthropoda > Insecta > Lepidoptera > Erebidae > Lymantria > Lymantria dispar. The sequence goes on along the minus strand of CM063454.1, from coordinate 11,635,876 downwards.
TGGCGATGGTCGGCAGCGTCAGGTCGGCTTTGCACAAGACCTATACCTAAAGTACAGTTTAAACATTTTTTGTCCGTCTGTCTGTTTATTTTGGGTAATCTTCAAAACGGCTGGACGATTTTTATAATATTTTACTACCAGGTGTCTATATAAGGAGTAACTTAAGCTATATTTTATCCTGGTATGCTCACGGGAACGGGACTACGCGGGTAAGGCGACTGAAACTGAAGCGAAACGAAAGTGGGTTGCTAGTTTATAATAAGATAATACCTAATATTTAAAAGATTATCAAAATTTTGTCAAATTTTGGCTGTCAAAATTTTGGTACGTAAACACTTCATTAGTCTACGAGTAAGATGATGCATATGATGATGAAGTAAACATATAATCTCTTTCCATGTGAGGATGTGATAAGTATCTATATATAAATACGTGAAGCCAAAAATTTTGTATCCCTTTTTACGAAAATTACGTGGATGGATAAGTACGAAATTTGGCACAGATAATGTATATAATGAGGAGAAGTGCATAAAACTGAAATTTTATATAATAATGGATTAGAAATGTATTAAATTCATTAAAAAAGACATTACGCACACTACACCGCTATCGCTACACACACACACACACACACGTTTGTGTGAATGTATTGCGCAGCAACGTTTATACACTTTTGTTTATGGTTAAAATCTCTGGTCGAACTTAATGTCAAACAATCATAATTATGATGACAATGTCTAATAGAGATTTGTGCTTATATATTAGTTATTAGTGAAATACAGCTTGATACATAAATAAAATTAAAGAAAATTGTGTAGCAGAAAATTAATTAAAATTAAATATGGCCGAATTTCGACCACACGGCGACCACTAGTATAAGTTATTCCCCTTAGAATAATAACGTAATAACGTATAGAAGGATAGTGTCAGTACTTCGAACTTTAAAAATTTGAATCTAAAAATACTAATGGCGGGCAGACGATTACTCACGTACACACGGAAACCACTATACAAATTATGAAATCAAATTTTGTTTTTATTAACATTAATCGTCGAAATACTTTTAAAAGTAATGTTTAAAACCTTTTTATGTTTTTCAAATGTGTTATGGCACCATTTGAATGCACAAGCCGTCATAATTACCTATTTATTTTTTAAGAGTTGCGTACGTTCGAGCAGTGCAATGACTTGTACATTACGGGACTGTTCCGGCGTAGGCTCCATTAGGCTCCTATTGAAATGCCTCACTTTTTGTGCGTGGACTTACCTTCTATATGTTATTATTCTAAGTTATTCTCTTTATCTAGTCGTAAAACATCTAAGGGATGTATATAAACAGAGACTCCCGTGTCCAATATTAATGGAAAAGAAGATTATTTAATTACCAAATAAATTCTAGTAATTATTGATTTGAAAGTTATTGTTTATTTTTTTTAGTACCTACTAGAAGTAAATGTTTATTATCTTAATTTAGAAATAAACATCATTGATTATCATCATCTCAGCTTTTGTATGTCCCACTAGGCTAGGGATGCAAACGATACATAGATGTTTCTGAAACATCGATGTTTCAGCAAAAAAAACATCGATGTTTGCCATCGTTGTTAACTATTGCAAAGTATCGATGTATCGATGTTGTTTCAGGATGTTTTTACATCGATGTTTTACCTGCCATCTATTAGCTGTTTTTGGTAATTTTTGCAGAACTTGCTTGACATTATGGTCACCAATAACTTGTCCGTCAAAACTATTATTTATAAACTCTGTTACTAAATAACTTACTGCAGTTAACGTGTTTACTGTAAAAGTATAAATATAAAAAAAAATGTTTTTAATTTTATGTCCTCTACTCCACATCTTTCTTATTCTAAAGACTAATTCAATGTATTACAGATATTATATTATTATAATAAAAATAAATATAGCTATATATATTATAAAAATAAATATAGCTTGCGTTTGCGAGGACTATTTGATCTATGGCTCTAGCCATAGATCATTAAAAAAACATTAGGGCGATGTATTTTGTACATCGATGTTTGTTCTGAAACACATGTACCGATACATCAATATTCTTGCTTTCAATATTTGCATCCCCTTTTTTTTTAGGGGTAGGTTACAGTCGGCGCACTCCTCGCTACGTCCCGTCCGGGGCGACAGAGGGGCGTAAGGACGCACACCCGTAACCTACCCGTGACACGTAGCCTTCGTCGTTGGGCCGACCACCGGAGTAGGGTGACTTGTCGTCAGTGGTCGGCATATTTGCATCCCTACACTAGGCTCAAGCCTGCTCCACAATAGGATGGAAATTAACCTATTACACCATGCTGGTGAGACGGGTTGATATACGGTTTCATTTCGAGTTTATCTTCTCTTGCATGGACTTTATTTGCATATTAAATCCCACCGTCATCGTTTACGATATCCACGGATAAGAAAAGCAGTGGTGAATTATATTTTTAATTCCTTACCACACGAAAAAATATCATTACAACAGTGTAATACAGTTTTCAACAGAGAGGCTCAACTCTAAAGCCTGCCTGCTATATATAATACCGTTAATTATTTCGTGACAAATGAAATCCTTAAAGTGACCAAAATACATTATGAAATATATTCTCAATTTCATCATTATCATCTCATCTGATATACACCCCACTGCTGGGCTCGATCCTCCTCCACAATGACAAGTAAATTGACCTACTATACCACGCCTAAACCAAATACTATCCTAAATTAACATCTTATTTTTATACTTTCTTAGAATTAATTTTAAGGTAACTTTTACTCTAGCATTAAAGGCGGGTGTCGGGGGTGCGCGGGGAGGGCGGTGTTGTTTCCTTGACGGAGCTCACCGCCTGGCGCGTCGACGCCCGGCGAGATGTCATTGCCCGTTGAGTAGTCCGACTGGAGAGGCCTCGGTTCGGGGTGCGAATCGTGGAGGCCTTCCGGCCGGTGCTGATGGAGTGGTTGGAAAGGCGGCACGGGGTGCTCTCCCTCCGAACAGTGCAGGTGTTGACGGGGCATGGGAGCTTCGCCAAATACCTGCACAAGGTCGTAAGGAGGGAGAGTATACCGTCCTGCCACCACTGCGATTGCGACGAGGACACGGTGCAGCATACACTCGAGGCCTGCGCCGCTTGGGCCACGCAGCGCCGTGAACTCATCGCAATCATCGGTGCCGACCTGACGCTGCCGGCCATCGCTAGGGCGATGATCGACAGCGTCGGGAATTGGGACGTGGTCGCAGCCTTCTGCGAGACAGTGATCTCGCAGAAGGAGGCGGCGGATTGTCTGCGTGAGGAGCACAGCCTCGTTGAGGAGATCCGCCGCCGGCAAATGGGGCGGCGCAGGCGCAACTACCTGCGCCTCATGCCGCCCTAGCCGAGGCCGCGGGTGATGTGACCAGGGATTAGTCCGTCACCCGCCGAGAGGCCGACCGCGTGAGGAAAGACCGACGTCCTCCCCGAGGGGGGGACGTCGGTCAATGGGAGGGTACCCCACGTAGGGGGTATTCCGTCGGGCCGACCACTGACGACAAGTAAACCTGCTCCGGTGGTCGGCCCAACGACGAAGGCGAGGTGGTTTTCGGGTGGGTTGCGGGAATTGCGTGCTTAAGCACTTAAGGGGTTTAAACCCCTCTGTCGCCCCGGATGGAGTGGTGCGGAGGCGCGCCGACCGCAGCCCACCCACAAAAAAAAACCCTAGCATTAAAAATAATAATTAAAAGCCATACAAATGAACTTAGGTTTGCGAATTGTATAAATCGGCGTGACACGTGTGTGTTGCCAGGTCGTGCTAAAATAATTTATTACAATATATCGATACATTCTTATCGATTATGAATGTGGAACAGCCATCAGAGATCATTAGATGAATTATTTTAGTCAAAAAACTAACATATCTCATTATGGCTGTATCTCACCTTATTACTTTTAGTTTTTGCAGATTACAAACCGATATTTCGTTGTATTTTATTGAAAATAACATTGGCGGAAATAATTACCAAACATACAACATGTTTATTCAATCATCATCATCATTCAGCCTATCGCCGTTCACGTGTAGGATGTTTCCTTGTTTCTTTACAAAGTGTGGTCCTGTGCCACTTGCATCAAACGACGCCCAGCAATTTTCCCCAGGTCGTCGGTCTACCTAATTCATCCTACTCTGATACTACTGTCCGATACGTGGTTGCCACAAGAGAGCCTTTCTTTTCCAGCGGTTGTCGGTTTGTCGCAGCAATGTGGCCTGGCCAATGCCACTTTAGCGTGCTAATTCTTCGTGCTATGTCGGTTATACCCGTTCTATCTATAGATTTTCGTATTTTGGATTCTATCTCGCAAAGAAATCCTAAGCATAGCTTGCTCTACCCAACTTTGAACTCAGTTTTGAGATCTAAATTTAGGGACCAAGTTTCCGTATCATAAGTCTTTCAGTCACTGAGATATGTTGAATAAGAGTCCTCTTAAGTTTTTCGAACGGTGCTCAGTCGAGTTGGTTTTGTCGTGAACCTTTTTTTTAAATTGAATCTATCTGTTTGTCCTAGGTAACGAATTATCGTTACCTAGGACAAACAGGATCATTAGATTGATGACTTCGAGTCGCATTGTTGACTAGGACTGATACTAGAATGACTGGACATTTGACATGACTTTCGTCGTACCCATGTTCATTCGTAAACGCACTAGTTGGAATACTCCGTTGAGATCGTTGAGCTAAGTTTATTGAATAAAAATAATATAAAGAATAGCTTCAAAATATGTTTTTTTTTCATGTTAGTTGCAGTTATATAAGTCGTAATAGTAATGTTTATTTTTATATTACAAGCAATACCCAACATGATACCATAACTTAATATATTTTAATTTACTTTTCAAATCGATTATCAATTAATCGATAAAAAAAGAAATAATTAAAGGTAATTAGTTTTGGTAACACAAAACACTATGGCGCCGTGTCGTTTACAATTTCGCATTTACGATTTACGTTGAGTTGAATGAAAGGATAAAAAAAGACAAAACTATTCCGCAAAGAGCATTTTAATAGAACTTCAAGACGATCTATGTTTGATTTTAGGATTTTATGTGATCGTGGTAGACCAACAAAACCATACGACGAGTGTTCGGAAAACACAAAAAAACGAAAAACTGGAACTGCTCCAGGAGTATGGAATGGGACATGTCCGTAACGCTTATGTGCAAGGTTTACGATCTATGGGTGAAAATGACGAAGCGTCAATTGTGTCTATTATCAGAAACAAGGAAAAAGACGAGAAGAAAGCAATTCTACAAACCATAATCAGTCCAGATAGTGCACTTTCTTTTACAAAAGAAGAGGCATTGAGCATGTGTATTGAAACGGATCTAACGAAAGCCCAATGTGGGTACCTAAGAAAAAGGCTCGTTGATAAAAATTTAAGTTCTGTTTTACCTTCGTATCAAATACTAAGTGAAGCAAAAAAGGCTTGCTATCCGCCTGCATCTAGCATAACGGTGACAAATATAAGCGCAAAAATTAATCTGCAAGATCTCTTAGACCATACAGTCTGCCGTATTATAAAGATAAAGTCAGGTTCGACAAACTACAATCGTCTCAAGCTGTTCACTAAATGGGGGTGTGATGGATCTTCCGGGCAAAGTGAGTATAAACAAATTCTACCGGAAGAAAACGAACAAATATCGGATGCTAATTTGTTTATAGTGTCCCTTGTACCACTGCGACTAGTAGACGAAGAAACGTCTACAGTTATATGGCAGAATCCTACTTGCTCATCTGTTAGATATTGCAGACCAATTTCATTAGAATTTGCAAAAGAAACACCCGAAAAAACTACAGCGGTTGTCAGTGAAATTGAAGCCAAAATTAATCAATTGATTTCAACTCTTGTGTCTATAGACGACAAAGTCATCGAGGTTAAACATGAACTGTTTATGACAATGATTGATGGGAAAGTTGCTCAAGTGTTAACGAACACATCATCCAGTGCTACCTGCACTGTTTGTGGAGCAACTCCCAGACAAATGAACGATCTTTTAAAAGTTACATCAAGAGTTGAAAATGAAGATGCATTTAAATACGGATTGTCGACACTACATGCATGGATAAGATTTATGGAGACGATCCTCCATATTTCTTATAATTTGGGTTTTGAGAAGTGGTCAGCAACAACTCCAGAAAACAAGCAACTTAAAGAAGACAAGAAAAAATATGTCCAAAAACGTTTCCGAGAAGTGCTTGGTTTGCACATTGATAAACCACGTCAAGGTCCCGGTAATAGCAATGACGGAAATACAGCAAGGCGATTTTTCCAAAATTACGAATGCTCTGCAGGTATAACTGGAATTGATGGAGAATTAATTAAGAGATTTTATGTAATTCTTCAAACCATGTCATCGGGATTCCCTATAAACGCAGAAAAATTTGGTCAGTATACATTGATAACCGCGCAATTATACGTAAGCAAAAATAACTGGTATTACATGCCATCTTCGGTCCATAAAGTACTTATACATGGTGCTAAAATAATAGAGCATTATGCAGTTCTGCCTATAGGACAATTATCCGAAGATGCTCACTAAGCCAGGAATACAAAAAATATAGGTTACATCACGCTAGGAAGTGTTCCAGATTAGCAACAAACGAGGACGTTCTGCATATTTTGTTATATACATCTGATCCTTATATATCTAGTTTAAATAAACCCAGTTTTGTAATATCCAAAGAATTGTTTGACGAAGCTAAAGAATTATTGGAAATAGAAGGTTATGAATAGGATCGCAATTTTTTTTATGGTGTCATTTTTTAGCATGTTTGTTTGTTTAGCATGTCAAGTCTTAAACTTATTTTAAGTAAAAGTGTTACTTTTATTGTCATTTTATTATAACTGTATAATTTTTTGTATGTAATTTCGTATATCGTTATCTTTGTCATTTTTTTATGAAAATTATATAACTTTTAAAATAATGATGTTTAATTTATTTTATTGCCTATATATTCATTAATACATAAAAAAAAATTCATGGGGAAACATCAGAAAACAACAAAGTTATCGATTTTTGAGATGAAATATACCGATCGGTCCCACAGTGCGGCGTAGACGCGAATACCTGCGCCTCATGCCGCCCTAGCCGAGGCCGCGGGTGACGTGACCAGGGATTAGTCCGTCACCCGCCGAGAGGCCGACCGCGTGAGGAAAGACCTACGTCCTCCCTGAGGGGGGACTTCGGTCGATGGGAGGGTACCCCAAATAGGGGGTATTCCGTCGGGCCGACCACTGATGACAAGTAACCCTGCTCCGGTGGTCGGCCCAACGACGAAGGCGACGTGCATCGTGGGTGGGTTGTGGTTGTGCGTGCTTACGCCCCTCTGTCGCCCCGGACGGAGTGGTGCGAGAAGCTCGGCGACCGCAACACACCCCCTCCAAAAAAAAAGAAAATGCTTTATTTTAGTCTATTTTTCATAGTTTCTATGAAATAAATTCCATTTAGCTATTATAGACACGTAGTGTCATTACATTTAAATACTTTTTTATAATTTAATACAGTTAATTATTTGTCAATTTTTATACAAAGGGTAAATGTTGAAAAGCGACGTAATATTTTTCTAAGTATAGACAGTAATGACAGTACTAATGATGCATTTAGGCATTTTTTTCCCAGATTGAATCCAAGTCATTTAGGATGATTACCCATAGGATTTTACCAATTAAAACAGGCGCAATTAAAACCTATTATGGTGAACATATAAGAGTAATTATATTTACTATATAGAAATAAGCGATGAAACGGAAATGCATTTGCCCATAATATTAGGTTAAAAAAATATTTAACTAGGGCGAGAATCAAATCGCGACACGTAAATAATTGAACATATTATTTTTATTTGCTTGTAAGTAAAGTAAGTAAGGATTTAAATAGAGCAAACCCTCTCGGTTCCATCAGTTACTTATTATTGTATTTGTCTTGTTGGAAATAGAACAGTAGGGTAGATGACAATATTGTGGTACTTGAGGTGAGGCCCTGTTAATGATGTATATAAATGCGTAAGCTCAATTCTTAGACAATATATTTTATAAACTGTTCTTAAGTTTAAAATGTTGTTTTTACTATTCCTGGTATTCAATTAGCAATATATTGGAGTTGTAGCCAAAGGCGAACCCTTCCCCCCAAAAATATGAATTTCTATGACCACATACCTACCTAAAGCACATTCATAAAACCCCAGTTGATAAGCCACACCTTAATAGGTGGTGGTTTAATAGGTGTGATAATAATTTATCACACAGGATAAATGCATTAGCTACATTATTACTTTTGTAAGCGTATTGACTAAAGATAATACTTATATTTTCATTTGGTGTATTTTCTAACCTCAAAACAGTATATAAAAATAAGATTACGCTTAAACCTGAGTACGGAAATGAAAACTAGTTACTTAATATAAAACTAGAATAATAATCCTACAACATAATAAAAAAGTTATGAAGGCCCATCCACTTTCATATTGAAACTAACTCTCGAACAAGGGGGACATTCTCCTTTATATATTACAGTAATTTATAACAAAAAATAAAACTCGACTTCCGACCGAACTTCAAATAGTAAATTAAAAAGCAAAAAATATTTGTAGTACTTTAATAAAATACATAATGAATAATCTTACAAATGCACTAGTCGCCCCTCCGATTTTTGAAAGTTTCCCTCGATTTCTCTGGTCTGCCATCATCAAACCCTGATTTTTTTATCATGGGACCACTTTTATCTTCTTTCCCAGTAAAAAAGAATCATCAATATCGGTTCATAAACGACGAAGTTATCCGCCAACAAACATAAAAAAAAAACAAATATACGGTCGAATTGAGAAACCTCCTTCTTTTTTGAAAATAGACACCTACACGATTGCCAGTTGTTAATATAAAACCTGAGATAACGTGTATAGTCTACTTGTATATAAAGCAATAAAATAAATGATCTTAAAATATCTAGTTTATGTAATGAAAATTACACAAGTCATTACGGTTACCACAATCTTAATCATCAAGGCAGTTAATTTATAGGCACACTGAAATGTCGTCGCTTGTCAGAATTATTTACTAATAATGCAGTGGTAGTGTCATTATGGACTTATTACGCTTGATCCTCTGTGCTACATTCATATTTAGTGAGTAAATTAATGTAATAAATAATTTTAAGGACTTCAAAAAAGGTGGAAGTTCTATTTTCCACTAATTTATATATTCTCACTATATCTCTGTCAAAAATAGAATAGAATAGCGTTTATTGTCACATAATAATAGTTATAATACATATTTTATAGTTAATTTTGATAATAGGGGAATGCTTAGCGTTGTGATGCATAGAAATTATGGAGGGCTGGTTTTCAGAAAATCGCTTTCCTCAAATATATAATAAAGAAAAAATAACAAAAAGAGAAAAAAAGAAAAGAAATAAAAGAATTAACAATAAGAATGATAATTTTCAAGGGCATAACTACGGGGAAACCACTGCAAGTCTTCGTTTATCGGGGACTTGCGATGGTGAAACCGGCGCCGCATCGCTCGACACCTCAAGCCACTTGCATCAATATTGCCCCCCTGTTGCCCGTATGGCCTGCGTGTCTGTGGCGACCGTTTGGGGGGGCCCATTCAGTGAGTTGGCGAGTCATCGTCTGCTAAAGTTCAAGACGATTAAGGTATTGAAGGCAGATGACAGTTTTAAATCAATAGTTTTCGGTTTCCAGTCCATCTAACCTCCAACCCCATAATCATGTATTAGATACCATCATCATACAATAGTTTTACACCTACCGTTGGCAGTCCACGAGTGTGTGGAGTGTCATCGGTAGACGTCCCATCCCATTTTTACATTAAATTTCTCCAAAGGCCTCTGCGTGTTGGATTCATATCCCCCTGTACGCCTTTCAAAGGACCGGGTATCTTCCCTTGGAAGATAGCCGTGAAACTGGGAGAATGATAATAATATAAAATGGATAGGTTTAAAAAATAACTTATTTTGTTTGAATCCTATTGTAATCAGGTAGCGTTTTCATATTCATCAAGTTAGAATCTGATCAGAGCCCTAAAATAATTGAGAAGAATCTTCAAATTTTATGTAAGCATTTGCAGTGTTGTAACTACATCCTTTTTTTTGCTATGGGCTATGGCTTGGACCCACGCCGGACGGCGTACGTCCAGCGGAAGGGCGGCACGCGGCCCCATTACCCACTGTGTTTCCCCCTTCGCCACTGGGTTGACCACTGGTACCTTGAGTAGAGTTCTGGTACCGAGTTCTTAACGTCCATGGCCCGCCCAGCGGATTACTCTTTCGGGTATCCTCCCTTTGTTTTTATATCCTGGTAAAACAATTGAAAACGATTACAGAATTTCTTTTGCAAAGGTTTTTGAATCAGAAAATTATAAATTTGTATTGGTGAGGTGATAATGTAACCCATATTAACTATTAAAAATTAAGGGCTAATATTGAAATATGTAGGTGGATATATCATTTAATTAACTTTATAAAGTTGAGATTATTACTCGAAAATTGAATTGAATAGCATTGTAATCATCTGATGATGCTCTTATAAAAGTAGGTATTATCTCGTAATTCAGATATAAAAAACCAAGCTTTTGTTTTGCTTCTAATTTATCTGTATTTTGATTATATTATTTGTATTTTATTTTTAGGGAGCTGTGTTTATAACACTGAAGCTGTTTTTTATAATCCCAATGCAAGTATTCATTATCGGCACGGCGATTCACCTAAAAGAAATCCTAATTACTTATTATCATCTTTCTCTAATATCATGCCAATCCAAAAACCTGAATTAGAAGTAAGTACAGATAATAATAGAATTCTAAATGCCTATAGAGCTGTAACTAACACTAAAGCAGCAAACATTCAAAACAGATTTTACGATATACAAACAAGTACACCTGACTACGACAAAATCGTAGCCGAACGCTTTCCACAGTTAATAGATCTACTTCAAAAGTTAAGAGAATTAAATAAATTGAAAGAACAACAAAAACAAAATGATATCAATGGTAATGTGACAAACATGTATCCTGAAAATGGCAATAGTGGAAGTTCAACAAGCGAAACAACAACGACAGAGATAAAATTTACAATGCCAGATCAAGAGGTGAAACAGTTTTATTTTCAAGTACAGCCGGTTACTCCAGCAGGTGAAGCTAATTAAAAGGAACTACACTTTAAATTATATTCCTTTAAATAGTTAACTAATAAGGGTGTGTTAAAGATTAAAGCAATTATGCCATTCTCACAAATATTTACTTAATAATTTATGGAGATCTATGCATATTATTTTACATATTGAATAAAACTATTTTTGTTGATCTTTGAAGTTGAGCTGGATCCGTTTCTAGCTAGTATATATATTTGATATAAATGGCTCGGAACTACAAACTTAGCTATTAGAAAATATTAGAAATTAAAGAATCATCAAACATTTTAATTTTGTTTTTTTATCACATTGTCTGATTCATGGTCACTACTCGAAGAACTTTCAGGCTGAATGGTTACCAGTTCGACGAGCCACATGGCTCGCAAAAAGAAAACTCGAAATAAAACCAACCGTTTGACCAGTGTGGTGGTAGTAGGTCAATTTCCCTCTTATCGTGGAGGAGGCTCGAGTCTAAGTACATGAGCTGAGATGATGATGATGAATTAAAAACATAATTTTATCATGATCGAATTCGATGTTGGAAACATTTTGTAGTAATCTAAAATGTAATTAAAAGACTTCACCACGCATTACGAGAGTTTGAAAACTTTATTCCTCGCCGCTATCCATATATAACATATCTGTCGACACATTTTCATCAATGTTACAATTATTCATCGTACATTAAATGCGTAGAACGTACATATATTATATTCATCGCGGCAACCCGAGCCGCTTGAAAATTCAGGCTTCGCTCACGGCCGGGTGGCGCGTCGGTATGAAGGGGGGGCTGTTGAGAGGGGAGTATGCTGGGACGGTCGTTAGTGACATTTCGTATTCATGTCGGTACCCGCGGGCCGATTGTTTGCAATATTATTCTAATTGGAATTGTAATTATACGCACATATCCCCGTGTAGATAGTGGCCACCTACGTGCTTTCTATCTAGTTCAAATAGCAATATTTATTTTATCAATATTCATATATTTTTTTTAGTGAAGATATTTATCGTTGGATACAGGCGGCGCAAGATCGCACTTTGTGGCGAAATATGATGGAGGCCCACGTTTAGCAATGGACGACGATGGGCTGAGTGATGTTAATGATGATGAAGATATTTATGTTAATATTGTTTTACGGTTTTAGTTAAATAAAATTTTGTGTATTATATTCTCATTCATTTTAGCTCATATATCTACCATACAGCCCATACACGCCCATGCACATTTTAGCCCATATTCCACTGTTGAGGTCAAGCGACACAGGATAGGGGTGAAATTGATCTATTATACAACGCTGGTCAGACGGGTTGGTATAGGGTTTTATTTCTCTTGCATAGATATTATATGCGTGTTATATCCCTTAATCGTCTTTTACGACACACACAGGCAGGATAGGGGGTGGTGAATAGTATATATACTCCATCATCACATGGAAAATCCTCTAGCATCATCATTTCGGCTCATATGCGTCCCATTGTGGGGTTGAACCTTCAAAAGGGGAGGCGAATTGACCTATTATTCCCCGCTGATCAGACGGATTGGTATAGGGTTTTGTGTCGATTTTTTCTCCTCTCGCATGTTATGTGCATATTTCATCCCTTAGTCGTCTTTTACGACACCCACTGGCAAGAAAGGGGGTGGTGAATTATATTCTACTCCACATGGAAAAGTTTACTGGAAAAACCATACAACCTCTAGCATAATAATTTATACTAGTAGTCGCCGTGTGGTCGAAATTCGGCCATTTTTTGTTTTTGTTTTTTTTTCGGGTGGGTTGCGGTCGGCGCGCTTCTCGCACCACTCCGTCCGGGGCGACAGAGGGGCATAAGCACGCACACCCACAATCCACCCACGATGCACGTCGCCTTTGTCGTTGGGCCGACCACCGGAGCAGGGTGACTTGACGTCAGTGGTCGGCCCGACGGAATACCCCCTATTTGGTGTACCCTCCCATCCCATTGGGCTACTAGAACTGAAGCATTATCAACATATAATAGTGCGACGATGTGTTGCCTACTTTAAAAATATATAATAGCAAATATGTCTTGTGCAATTGAGAGAGGGCTTCTGAACTACCAGTTACACAGTTACATAATAATTAGCATTTAGTACTAATATATAATTGACTTAAATCCTTTACGAGCGGGGTAATACATATTTGTATATTGGTATAATTTTCTTCTATACATTGTTCGCGTTTACATAAACGTAATAATTTTATATTTGTTATCATCTCTGCCCATAAAGACTAACTGTTGGGCTCAAGTCTCCCTCGTAATGGGAGGGAAATGAACCTACTACTATACTGCGCTGGTTAAACATGTTGGTTTTATGTCAAGTTTTCCTTTTCTTGCATAGATATTGTGTTCATATTATTTTGATCGTCTTTTAAGATACCCGCGGGCAAGTTTACAAAACCGCCACCCCTTCTGGGTGGGTTTTTTTTAAGTAAAACTTCTAATGCGACCTCCAACAAGGTTGCGTTAACGCTACGGGAATGGAAAGAGACAGAGCGAGAGTGAATGCGTGGCGCTTGAACGCATGCGCGTGGTATACCTGTTACAGGCCAGCGCGAGCGTTAGCAACGGTAACGTCCAATATTTTTTTATAATTTTTTTTTTCATATTGACAAAAAACACGTGGCACCAAAGAACTTTTACTTCTGACATGCGTATTTTGTACGCACGCTCTTTTTTTGAATTGTAGTCTTACTCAGTCTCCACACGGATAATATTTGTCATATTTTGATATTATTTTATTTGGTCAATGTTAATCTAATTAATATACCTATGTTATTTTTACATGGTAACTAAAAGCATGAGGCCACTGGATTGGCATATGCCTACCGATTCTAAGGTCGCGGGTTGAATTCGGGATTGAGAAAGTACAATTCGTTTTAATTCGTAATGAGCATGAAGTTTGAGATTGTGCCTGATTAGTCCATAAAATTGATTTATTTTGTGTTGGACTAAAATTATAGAAATAGCAAAGTAATATCTGTTATTTATCCGTTGATAAAAACTGAAACTACAAAACACAATGACTAAACTGATTATTACAAAGATTATTAAAAACTTAAACTATAAACATAGGTATAGTAAACCGATCGTCAAATATAATATATAGTAAGTAATAATCAGTAAGTGAAATTAGGTCACACAAAACAATTACTATAGTTTTTACCTACAATTAATTTATTTCTTATCCATAGCACGGTAATATAATCTACCAGTAATCCAACTTCATACAAACGGACGAAACGCGAGCTATACCTACGCGCCTCGATCTCGGCATGCGCTCGGCACGTAGACAGTCGTGACTGTGCTGCAGTGACGAACGAACGGTGTGTTGTTTTTTTAACAATAACTGCGCGAATTTTTCACTAAAATACATAATTATACACATATTTAATATGACAACCAAAAACAGCACAATATACCCTATATTGTGCTGTTTTTGGTTGCATGAATTCGTCAATAACGAATCCAGAGATAACTTTTTTTAGATTACCTGGAAACTTTGAAAGGTAAGATTATAAAATAATTTTACTTACTAGTAGGTAGGTACATAATGTGTGTCGTTTTAATTTCCTTTTATCTCCCGAAAAAAAGTTGTCTGGATTAATAAATAAAGTGATTGACACGAGTGAAATAGGTAGTTATAGGCCGTTCATGAATCATGTTACGGTACGCTTGTGTTAAAACTCTTAATGTGTTTTGTTTTGTTAGTTTATATAATTCAAAGTAAAGACGTGGTATTTTATTATTAATAATATATGTTTATTGTACTATGTGTATGAATAGTACTAGAAAAAAATAATTTGACTGTCTGTCTGTCACTAGATAATTTAAATTTATAGACCGATTTTGAACACTTTCTATTCAATTCACAAAGTATTTTATTTGTTTATATAAGAAAAGTATATACAAAACTAAATGGAAACACAAAGTAGACAAGTCTAATTAAAATGCTGGAGGCGGGCAGCCCTATCACATGTTTACATTTAGGCATTTAATTCAAGGTTACGGCCGAGATACATTACTGGATAGATGACTATACTGTGTCCATAGTCTCATACATATTGACTTATCAAGCGGTATCTCTGAGAGCTTAAAAAATATAACTATACAATGATTTCTGATGTAAACGCGAGTATTATATTGTAAAAAATACAACTATTTTACGGATCTTATCGCGTTTGTATTTGATTGCTCGACGTTTCGAAAACTTTACAGCGTTCGTGGTTATGGACAGATTAAGATATCTCACGTACTTACAACAAGTCATCGTTATTACAAAAATGTATATCTACCTGCTACAAAATTAGTTATTAAATTTTTTGGGCACATTTTGATAGACATTTATTGCCAGTACAAGAAGAAAATTATTCCATATGAAAAAAAAAAAAATTATTAATGTTCAATAATTATTTAACTATACAAATCACAAACACTTAAGTTTATAAATTAAGTCGTATACTTTTCGATGGAATTCGAAGGTATTGATTAAATCATTTATAATAATCCTGCAAGTTGATGCACACTGTAATTACATAGATCTATAACAAAGGCTACCTACAAAAGAAGCTACAAAAAGAATAATTAATAACATTTTAATTTTATGGTAGTGGTATGGTATGGTAAAAGAAATCGAGGCAATGTCATGCGATATTCTTGTATCGCATTTAACATTTAAGTTATTTTATGGTATTTTATTAAGTAGTGTGATATTACGACATATACGCATACATTAATGCCCTTAAGATAATATAAACAATAGGTATATTCACTCGACAGATTTTATATAAACTAGTGGTCGCTCAGTGGTCGAAATTCGGCCATAATCCATTTAAATAAATTTTTCTGCTACACAATTTACTTTTTAATTATATATGTATACAGTGGCGGATTAACACATTTGCCGCCTGTAGGCTATTCAAATTTTGCCGCCCCTTCTGACTTCTGCATTGCAATACTCTTTTTTTAGACGGCAGACCATGAAGCGTTGCTCACCATCAGATCTGTCCCGATCAGCGAATAAGTTTATAACCCGCTAGGCGCTAAAAGGACGGGCCACCAGTGTCCGACCTTGTCATCAATGGCCTATCCAGGCGGGTTACCTTTTCCGGTACCGTCTCCAGCCGACGCCCCAGCGGTGCTACTGTGAGCGCCGTCGGGGCGTCAACCTCACGTAAATGGCCTCTCCGTGAATGACCAGACTACTCCCCAGTCCAGTCAACCACCGCCACTGCTAGGGTGGCATCAACTGCCCAAACCGCCGGCAGCGGAACGTTTCGTCCCGCTTACGCTCTGCCGCTACTTTACGCGAGACAACTTCAATGCAGAAAGCGTTCCAAATCCAGACGCTATCAACCATGGCTCTTGTGATGACCAACAGTAACAGGTCGGCACTGATGGTTGCGACGAGTCTGCGGCGCTATTGAGGCCATATGACGCAGACCTTGACCGTACGCTGCGCCGTGTCCTCTTCGTAACCGCACTGTTGATAGGATGGAGTGGACTTCCTCCTCGCTACTTTGTGCAAGTACTAGCCGAAGCAACATCTGCACCAGTCAGAGCTCTTTCCGACTGGTGCAGATGCTGTCGGAGCACGGGACTCCGTGCCGCACTCCATCCACTCAGTCAGCACCGGCCGGAAAGCTTCCATGCTCCTGTATCGAGGACTCTCCAACCGGTCCAATCACCTAACGGGCAATGACGTCCCAGCAAGCGTCTTCACGCCAGGTGGCCGCCTCACTGAGCAACACATTGACTCACTGTTGACGCGCCTCTATCATCTCGGCGAGAATCGCCGTCTCCAGGGGGCATGCCAGCGGACAGTCAGATGGCCTCACTCACATGAGTGCACCGTATAATGCTATTGAGCAAATCACCCCCGCGTATATAGGCGTCAACACTCTGCGCTAGATCCGCCCACATTCGGCATTAGCCGTGCGAGGGCGGACGCTTCGCCGACAAGCCGAGGAGCAAGTCGATGGAAATGCTCTCAAAATCACCAATTTCCGTCGAGCACCAGCTCCAAATACTGCATATGGGGCTGAATAGTTATATGAAGTATTTGCGCCTGGTGCTTGACGGGCATTGGTGGTTCTGGAAGCATTGCCGCAGGCTCGATCCACAGCTCGTCGACGCGGCGTCCGCCCTATGGTGGCTTATGACGAAAGTGGGCGGACCGAGCGCTACGTATCGATGGCTGTACGCGGGGGTCATCCGGTCGATGGCCTTGTACGGCGCACTAGTGTGGGCGAGGTCCCTGATCGTCCAACTCAGGGCTCTTCTGTGGCGACCCCAGAGGGCCATGGCGGTAAAGGCTATAGGTGGAAACCGCACTGTGTCGACGGAGGCAGCGTGCCTGTTGGCCGAGACTCCCCTGTGGGGCCTGGAGGCAGCAATGCTCACCGACTTGTATCGGCGGGTGTCGGGCGGTGTAGTCTCATTGAGGGAGCTCACCGCCTGGCGTGACGACGCTCGCCGAGACGTCATTGCCCGTTGGGCAGTATGGCTGGAGAGGCCTCGGTTCAGTGTGCGGACCGTGGAGGCCTTCCGGCTGGTGCTGAGACAGTAGCTAAAACGGCGGCACGGGGTGCTCTCCTTCCGA
Organism: Lymantria dispar; assembly: GCA_032191425.1. Classification (NCBI taxonomy): domain Eukaryota; kingdom Metazoa; phylum Arthropoda; class Insecta; order Lepidoptera; family Erebidae; genus Lymantria; species Lymantria dispar. The sequence continues at coordinate 11,618,070 of CM063454.1, read as the reverse complement.
CTGGTGCAGGTTTTGACGGGGCATAGATGCTTCACCAAATACCTACGGTCGTTAGGAGGGAGAGTACACCATCCTGCCACCACTGCGATTGCGACGAGAACACGGCGCAGCATACGCTCGAGGTTTGTGCCGCCTGGGCAGAGCAGCGTCGTGAACTCGTTGCAATCATCGGTGCCGACCTGACGCTGCCGGCCATCGCCAAGGCGATGCTCGACAGCGTCAGGAACTGCAACGCGGTCGCAGCTTCTTGCGAGGCAGTAGTCTCGCGGAAGGAGGCGGCGGAGCGCGTGCGCGAGGAGCGATTCCTCGACGACGCGAGCTGCCGCCGCCGCCGACTGGGGCGGCGCAGGCGCGATTACCGGCGCCTGATGCCGCCCTAGCCGAACTCACAGGTGACTGGACCGTCACCCTGCTCCGGTGGTCGGTCCAACGACGAAGGTGACGTGGGGTCACGGGTGAGTTGCGGGTGTGCGTGCTTACGCCCCTGTGTAGCCCCGGAATGAGTGGCGTGAGGCGTGCGCCGATCGTAACCCACCCCAAAAAAAATGGGCTGAATAATTATCTAAAGGGACTACCTACGAATAGTAAAACTTTGTAAAAAAAAAAGTATTAGCAGATTGCAAAATGTCAAATTCCCCACTATGACGGTTTAAGTTAAAAGTTAGTGAAATCTAATAACGTATTTTTTTTTTGTAAAATAAAAAAGCTTTGGGGCAAATTTCCTGCCCCCTATAATCTGCCGCCCTAGGCTGCAGCCTACTCAGCCTTATAGGAAATCCGCCACTGTATGTATATATTTATAATCGTATATTGAGCAACCTGGTATTTCACTAAAAACTAATATACCTATAAGTACAAATATCTTCTTTTTTATTGGCAATAAGCTACAATAATATGCGCTATTGGTGTCAGTGAATAGTTCATAGAGTAATACTATATATTGCAAAGTCTAGTTAAAACAAATTAATATGTTTTTATATATATGATAGTCATATTAGTCTTAGTAGTTGCCATTGATAGGGAGCTGATAGCCAAATCAATGTTTTCTCTGAAAATTTAGCAGAACATGAAAATACGCGCAATTCACAATTAAATCATATTCAACTACATTTCAGAATATTCTATTCTATTCTATTTTCTATTCGGGTAGATATAAAGACTGTGAATGGGTGCAAAGTTCTGCAGATTATCCTGAGATATATTTATTAGAAAAACTACATAATATTCCTAAGTAAATTTAAAACACAATCTCTTATTTTTCTATAAAATATATTTACTATTTATAAATATGATATTTTTATTATAGTTCCATGTGATGACAGAGTAAGAATAGAAATCGCCACCCCCTCTCTTGCACGTAGGAGTCTTAAAAAACGACTAAGGGATATAATAAATGCAAGATAAGGAAAAGTCGAAACCAAATTCTGTGTCAACACGTCTGACCAGCATGGTATAAGTAAATTTCCCTCCCATACTAGAGGAGGCCCGAGTCTAGAAGTGGGATGTATATGGGCCGAAATGATAATGATGATGATGATATTGTAGTCATCAAATTATTAATATACTTAAAGCTAATAACTTATAATCTATTGAATATAAATATTTGCCTCGAATAATTTTCAAATGCTAGTTATTTTATATTCAGCTAATCAACTTTTATTTATTATGCTATAGGTAGGTACGTAAGGTAACGTTTCTTTTCTTCTAAATATTTGATTTGTATGTTAAAACTTGTGTACCTTTTTAACATGCGGCAAAGAGATGTCCGTGATCAAACGTAAATTCTACTGCAGTGTGAAATAACGGCAGCGCGTGACGCATTACAACTCTCGCCAGAATATACTAGGTATAGAGATATATAGGTATAGATATATAATATAATTATGCTAATTTCATGAAACCTATTATCATGTCACTATGATCATGGAATGTCATGACCATTAGAAAGCTGCATCTAGTCTCTAGGCTCTAAAGTAGAAAATATTTCAATCATTGAGTATATATATGGTGTATTTCACACTTGATGCATTTCAAGTATATTTTATACCGTATCAAGTCTTTAGACATAAACATTAAAGGCAGTAAGAGTTTACAGTCCCGTTTTGGAGTCCAAATCGAGACTGAACTCCAAGAAGAAAGGTGCACAGTCTTAAAATCAGTATTTGAGAATCTCATGATGAGCATCAATATGATTCGCTTTCTTAATAATAATATATTATTTATATAAAGATCAAAGTGCAATTTCGAATACATTTCAACTTTAAGATGCCGTTGTGGGTTATTCTGACCAAGTTTGTAACTTTAAGACTATAATCAAAACTTATAACGTATTTTTGGAAACTAATTGTATTGCACTAGGATAAACTAAGTTAATTTTTATTATATAAATACTATTGGACATCTTTTATTAAGATCCTTCTGTATAAATAAACACCTCTCGAATAACTTTGGAGGACTTATAAGACTTAAATCCTAAGAATACATAAAAAATTGGAATGAATAAAGATCAGTGATATAAAAAGTCTTGATATCATTAATGGAGAGTGTAAAAAGTAAAGGCCCAATAATTAAACCCTGGGGTAAACCAGAACTAAGCAGCACTAAGCTGGATTAGTATATGTTATTAACTATGCTTTGAAGCCTATTTACTATGTACGTCATTACATAAATAGTGCTTAATTCAAGTAACGGTGTCGACGAATACGTATCAATATATTAAACCTTATTTAGGAGCAGTTGTCAAAAGCTTTCCGAAAATCCTTGTACAAAGTGTTTATTTAAATTTGCTCATATATGCTTTTAAACAGGAAGCTAGAGAACACAAATGGGCTACTAGAGCATTTTTAACAAATCCACGCTGTTTACGATTAATGAAGTTATGTGATTAATCATTTGGTTGTATATCTTGTACATATCTTTTACATATTGAAAAGCTGTGAATAAGGGAATAATAGAAATTTGTTTATCACCCTCAAAAGTTGAAGTTATTTGAGCGTATTTTCACGTGTGTGTCATCACGTCACATTTGTTAAATCTCAAATAGAGTGGACAGGGGCAGCGATTATTTCTATAGGGATAGGTGGTTATCAATTAAGACCAAATATGTTAGTTGCGTCTAATCTCCTTATTACATTTTGAGGAGGAAAATTGATGTAGAGAATATAAAATGATAATGTGTTTGGCAAAAAAAACAAACAATTATTGTAAAAAAAAAATATGGCAGATCAAACCATTTACTAAAGCTCGATCTCTTGAATTACCTACAGATAAAGATTTTAAATAAATGGCTGTTTTAGAGACTTAATCTATTATAACTATTATAATAGTGGCGCTTCTTGCTTTCATTCAGTAAATTATGGCAGTAAACTGTATATTAGAAGTAATATTGATGATAAATACAAACCGTTAATTGGATAGGTGTAGCATTTTAAAAATGATTATTATGGAATGGTTATAACTATGATATACAGTTAAAAGTGTCGGTCTACAAAAATGTTCGAAACTGCACAAAATAAAAGTAATAGAGCGGGGTTTATTATGCTTCAGTAATTTTGTGAATGTGGACTTAATTGCTGGAAATTCAATGACATATTTTTAGGTACATAGCTTACTCGAATGGTTCTTTTAAATTTCAAGTATTGGTTTCGTCGAAGCTATTATAAAACTGGAAACAATACCTTAAATCGACATAAAAAATCAATTTACCGATTGAAAAAGTGATTTAGAAAAATATATAAAAAAAATACTATTGTAGTATATTTATATGTATACTTATTTATTTACTTTATTATTTAGTTTTAGCCTATGATTGTCGAACGTGGATCATAATATCATGAAATATTGAAATGCCTATCTAGTTATTATAAAGCCTTATCTAGTTATTTGTGAAGATAAGACAATGGGAGCAGGCCTTAAAAATAAAGTACTAATAATTAGTCTTTTGAAACATAATTTTGTGTACCTAATGGTGTTACATTACTTATATTGTTATTTATACTTGCACATATTTATCATTTTGAAAATTATTATCTATAAACGTAACTCCTTATCATCATTTACTACTTCGCCGTCCATTTTTGGACACGAATCTCCTTCATATTTCGTTCAAAATGCAGTTCTATGCTCACTTCATTCAATGACATGGACCTTGTTTTCGTGTGAAAATCATCACTGGTCATAGACCTGTGCTTTCAGACACTGAGGTATGTTGGATGAGAAGATTCTCTTGAGTTCGCCAAATGCTGTCTAGCCGAGTTGGATCCATCGTCTAAGCTCCTTCTTGAAATCGAATCTACCTGGACTGCTTGCCCTAGGTAATCATAATGATCGACAACTTTGAGAATCGTATTGCTGGACCGGTACTAGAATGACAAGCATTTGATATGACTTCCGTCTTGTCCATATTCATTCGTATACCCGCTAGTTGGGATAAACATAATTATTACATAAATAATACTTAAAGGTCTTAAGATTATTTTACAGAAGAGAGTAATACAGTTGCTTTCAAATACTTAGGTATAACAATATTAATCATCATCATAGGCTATATTATTCCACATTATCTTGGGATTAGTCCTTTAGTTTAATCAGAATCGACAAAATGCCATTTACCAACGCTGGATTGCCCTTTGACCTCTGCCTCATAAAGGGGTAACTATATTTTTATATTACACTAGATGTCATGATCATTTAAGATGTTGACTTACTGTATCGTCTAATATTGTATGCCCTGGTAGTTGAGATCGACCGTTTCAAGGTATTGTATGTGATTTTATGCATTTTCAAATTTTTTTATATTAAGGTTTTTTATGCTATTTTGTCATTGTCTTATTCATTATTATCACATTTTTTGGACTTGCTAATTTTTACACATGCTTCTCTGCTCCTATTTGCAATAGCATTACGTATTCACTATAAACTTGTCTTAAGAAGCGGATTATTTTACACCTTAAGATTTTTAGTTTCCAAGTGATAGTTTCTGAGCGATCTCAGCGCCATTAAATAAATAAAACAAATTTTCAGCTTTACTATTATATAATAGTATATTAAGTAGTAAATATTGAAACTTTTTAATTTGAAGTAGAAAATGAACTTTGACATTGAGCTTAACATTTCAATAAAGTGTAACATTAGTGGGCGATGGAGTGATATTTAATAATTCTGATATATTCCGCCTGCGAGAATTTAAAAGGCTAAATATCTCAAATTAAGAGAAGTATCCCAATCAATTGCAGTACTATTTATTGGGTTGAATTGTAAATTTCAGTCATGCAGTGACGCAATAAAATTCATTCATTCATCTCAGCTCATATAAGTCCCACTGTTGGGCTCGAGCCTCCTCCACACTAGCAGGGCAATTGATCTACTATACCGTGCTGGTCAGACAGGTTAATATAGGGTTTTATTTCAAGGTTTTCTTCTCTTGCAAAGATGTTATATGCAATTTATGTCTCTTACTCTTCTTTTACGACACCTACGGGCAAGATAGTGGGTGGTGAATTGTATCCTTACTCCATCACCACACGCAAAAATTCAAAAAAAAAAAAAAAATTAAAATATTATCGTCCCGGCTGTTTATGAAGGTTTTTATATCGAAGGACCGCCTGGCTCAAGGTTTCAACATAATTATTTAATGAATAAATTGTGTATGTCTACAAAAAATTACTAATTTAGATCAAGATTAAAAAAGATTAAAATAAGCTGCAGTGGTTTTCAAAGAAAAACAAACTATAAAAGAAATAAATTGTACTAAATTGTTAATCATAAATAACCTATATCATATTCAAGTTGCATTATGAAAGAATACTAAACTAGATTTAGTTCAATTTAAGAGTATTTTGTTACATTGGTAGCATAATTATGCATCACTGAGTACTAAAAATAGAAATTACAAATTTTCGTGACTATAATTATACCCAGTAGAAAACAAAAAAAAAAATCTCTCGAGCAGGAATAATATGCATCTAATATGCATGAAATATTTTTTTTTTGAAAGCCGTAAATTATTTATGTGGCCTTGTAGATAAGTTATCTTTTAGTTTAGTTATTCATTATATTTACGCCGATTATGTATGAAAAGCAAAAATGTTGAGGTCCTTCAAACTTAGACTTTCGATACATCTAAAGAGCAGATAATAAACACAGAAAAGATAAAGGACGCAATTTTAACTCAAGTACCATTTTGTAAGAGGTAGATAGGTCCTTGTCCACTAGGTGAACTGATGAACTCTTAAAAGTCGCAGGGAATCGTTGGATGCGCCTGATGCTGCCCTAGCCGAAAAAGAGGGTTTGTGGTGGGTTATGGGGCCTCGCGCTGTCCTTTTGCCGTCCCGGACGGAATGCATAGCGTGTGCGTTGACTATAGCCCACCAAAAAAAAGAGAATCGTTGGATAGGACCGTTCCGAGTAGCACTCTCGTGGGCAGGCTTGTATTAGCTGTGGTGGTAAAAGTTAGAGTATTATTATCAAGATTCTGGCTAATATAAATATTATGTAATTTATATCTCACAATTTCGAGAATAAATATAAGCGTGTTATTAGTATTATTCAAGTTTTATCTATTTTAATATAGAAATCTTTTTTTGCACTTCTCATGTAGGTACTGAACTATTGGGGATATTTTTTAAATTATGATAAGTGTAAAGTTTGTCCGTGCTAGTGTTTAAGAAAAAAATACTACTAAACTTTATGATTTACCTACAGTAGTGTAGTGACTGGCATTACAATTAGATAGAGCTTCTTTTAGTCTACAAGGGCTTATAAATTAATTTGATAAAAACTTCTTAGATTGAGATTTAGTTTATAAAAGATAAAACAAAAAGAAATATAGTCGGACAACCTTTGGGTATTTTAACATTTAGTTAGTAAATATGTCATTTACAAATAACAGTTGAATTGCAAATCAAAAAATAAATTATGCTCTAGTGACAATTTTTATTAACCAACGCTGAAAACAAAGGTGTGTTATAAGCGTGACATATATGTGTGACTGTCTGTGACTTCATAGCTCTTAAACAAATGGACCGATTACGATGCTGTTTTGTTGTTTGAAAATTGACGTGTTCGAGATTATTTTTAACTAAAATTTATGAATATCTCTCTCTCTCTCTCTCAGCGATTTTATAGGATGCATATGATGCTTGCTTTAAGAGACTTTTGCCCGTTGTGCCGGGGTTACATAAAGTTTGTAATTTATTTATAAACTAGCAACCCGCCCTGGTTTCAGTCGTCATTCCTGCGTAGTTCCTGTTCCCGTGGGAATATCGGGATAAAATATAGCCTAGGTTACTCCCTGATATTATAGCTTTCCATTGGTGAAAGAATTTTTGAAATCGGTCCAGCCGTTTTGAAGATTACCCGGAACAAACAGACAGACAGACAAAAAATATAAAGTGTATTTTAGGCATATGTACAGTGCAAATAACCAGTGAGCATGAAAAAAGCCTTTTATTTTGACATTACAAACAGACACTCCAATTTTATTTATTGGTATAGAAAATGTACTCTACTCCTCTTTGGAGAGGGCATATTTAGATCATTTTAGAGAATAAATAGGTATGCACTTAAATCCGAAGTCTATCCCCAAAGCCATATATTTGTAATATATTACATAATTATACGAAAGAAATTACAACAAACTATTCTAGTTGTATAAAAATTGCTGTTATTAATTGGTTATTTACGGAATATACTTTGAAATAAGCATAGGTATTCGTCATTTATCGCGTCGTGATGGAGTAAGAATACAATTCAATACCCCCATAAGGTAAGATACCCGTGGGTGTCGTAAACCACGACTAAGGGAATACATATGCATATAACATCTATGTAAGAAAGGGAAGATTTAGAATAAAACCCTATACCAACCCGTCTGATTAATATGGTAAGTATATAGGTAGTAAGTCAATTTCCCTCCTATTACGGAGAAGGTCCCAGCAATGGAACGTATACGAGCTGTAATGATGATGATAATATTCAACAATATTTACACATGAGGCACACAACATTCTGGAGGCTAAACAGATATTATGGATATGAATGTAAAAAATATGAGTGTAAATAATAGACAATTGATTTAAAAACTTTGAATTTATAATTATTACGGCGATTACGTTGTTAATATTACGCCGGTAGCGGGACGTTCTTTATAACTTATTTATTATAACTTATTTATATATTTGACTTACTTTGGTAATTCAAATATTTTAAATTCTGCATTCCTGTAAGTACCTATTTAATATGAATCTTATATGAAGCTTGACGTAATAAATTTTTTATGGCAGGCCTAACTTAATGCCAAAGACGTTCTTTTAGTTAATTATATACGACTAGTAACCCGTCCTCGCTTCGCTTCGGTTTCAGTCGCTTTACCCGCGGCGTAGTGCCCGTTCCTGTGGGAATACCGGGATAAAATATAGCCTATGTTACTCCCTGATATTATAGCTTTCCATTGGTGAAAGAATTTTTGAAATCGGTTCGGTGGTTTAAGCGTGAAAGCGTTACAAACAAACAAACAAACATCCTTACTTTCGCATTTATAATATTAGTATGGATTAACATTGGTTAATAAATAATAACATTAAAATTCGATTATTAAAATTAACAAGTATTAATAGTTTTCACCCCATTTCATCCCTAACCATTTTAAACCTTTATCGTCCTGCTGTAGTTGCTGTGCAAATTTTCAAATGAATGAAATAATGGAAACGTAAACGCATAATTATTATTATTAATATTTAAGTTAATAGTATACATTTATTTGGCAATTCATTTTCGATATCGCTGTTATATAGAGAATACATGATTGGACAGCTGGCCATGTGGTCTAAGTACTGTTTCGATGGACGTGAGATTCAATTCTCACGCAGAACAATGTTTGTACGATTCACAAATGATTATTCTGAGTCTGAATGCAATTTGTTTGTCAAGTCCTTCGCGACTTAGTGGTCTAGGTATTCCTTAGTGCAAGAAGTTGACTTACAATAAAAGGGAAAAAGCCTGTCGACTATTGGCTACGCCTAAATATACCATGAACCGCCTTATCTGAGTTTTGAATCTAGATCAAGCCTTATTAAGTTTATTTGTAAATAAACTCTTTATTCTATTTTATATAAAATATGCACAAGCGATAGAGCGTTTTGCCTATATGCTTATATTTTCAGAGACGAACATGTGCATGAAATTTGTATGTTGGTACATACCTGTATTATCCTGTAAAGAACGACTTAGAGTAGGAGCTGGCGGTGTTGCTGCATGCTCTCCGCCATATAGTCCGCCGAATTCCTCTGCTGATGAGGATGACGCATTGCTACACTTTCTCCCTTTGTCTGGTGTGTACTTGCTTTCACCACCAGAAGGTAGAAACTTGGCATCGGGCTGGTGTTCATCCAGGAGACCTGGCACACCAAGGAGGCCCCCTACAAGGTTGGGTCGTAACTCCTCCATAATCTTCGAACCTTGACCGCAGCCACCACTGCCACTGAAGTTAAGCTGGCGGCTAAAGAAGGCCGGGAATATGTTGAACTGTTGGGGATCCGGCAGCGCAGCCAGAGGCGGCGCGGGTGGCTCTGCGGCCCCCGCGCACGCCGCACTCTTGAACTCCACCGTGCTGTGGCCGGTGCGTTGGCTGAGCGACCAGCGCGGCTCTCCCGCGCTCCTAATGTCGTGCTCCGTCCCGTCAACGTCGCCGTCGGCTCGGCCCCGACGCTCACTGACTAACCACATTATAGTGACGTGCCTCAACGTGCGGCGAGAACCGACCACGCCGCCCCGCGCGTTAATTGTTCGCGACTGCGCGAGAGAAACTCACGTCGCCGCCCACGGGCGAGACAGAAACGACCTGCTTCCATACCCCTATAATCGATGTAAAATCTTTATAAGGATGCTGCATCTCATTCATCCACGGTGGGAGAACGAATAGACGGGGCGGGCCGTAGGGGCGGCGGCAGGCTCACAGCGCTGATTGGCCGGTACTTGATACTACGCGCCGCCCGCTTCCAACGCTCCGGGCGAGATACGTTTTTCTTTGTTTTATTGTCCCCATGGCTCGTCGTCGATCTTGCGTTCAAAGTTTATGCATTGCACTATGTTTTGTTTCATAAAATCAGAAATCATGTATGGAAGTTCTTAAGGTAGACGTGTAGCGGAATGTTGATGATTATAACTTGTAGCGGTTTTTTTGTGACGGTGATTGTGACTGTATGAATGGATAAAGTTATATTTTTAAATGTTAAAATTAATATTACAATTAATACACTGTCATTTCGTTCACATTTCCTTGTGAGTTTTAATGTTAGTATATTTCGCATTTTTACTAATTTTTTAAATTTAGTATTCCTTCAAATTCTTGTGTGGTGGGGGTTAAGTATACTTATTAACCTAAAACTTTTTTAGGCGCAATTAAACGGTTATAGAATGCTTTGCACTGGAAATGCATTAGGATATTCTATGTGGCTTTTAGTAAAAAAAAAATGTCAGCAGCCAAATACCTACATATTAATCTACTGTTGTGAAATACTCGAGATGATTAATTAAAATACACATATGTTGATTTATGGCTTTGGATGGGTGGAAGGACGGATTTGGACAGCAGGGTGGATGGACGGACGGACGTATGGTAGTACTAATGGATGGTAGGTTAGATGGGATGTAAGCTGATACAATGGGTGGATGGTAGGATCAACAGGGTTATTTATATACCTATATACTTTTTCCAATTTTCTTGACTTAGTATTTGAGGTCTTGGCAGCAATGCAATTTATTAATTTATTTAAAAAAAAAAACTAAAAAGAAAAGCATTTTATTTATTTTTAATTTAACCATCATCTGTATGAACGTTAAAAAAGCCATGCGACGATTACGCGCACTTTATTTTTTTTATTCATTTACCTTTAACTTAAGGCGGCCAGTTGCATTAATGATACGAAAACTTTAAACCTAAATCATCGGACTGTTTTGCTTTACATTTTTTTTGTATGTCTTCATATTCTAAAGAATTTGAAAATGTTTGTAATCATGTCGAGGTTTCAGTAATTTTTAATCTTTTGTGCAGACTAACCTATTGTCGTTTACCGGTTACATATTTATACTTATCGTCCTGCTATTGAGAATAAAAAAATCTAGGATTTAAAACTGACACTGGGTGATGGATGGGCATGCGATGAGCATTATGTTTAAGTCTTTACATCATGACGACAGATGAACAAATTTGTTGTTAAAAATTGATAGACGATAATAGGAATACAATTGATCACCTTCTTGCTCGTGGGTATCGTAAAAGACGATTAATGGATTTTATATTCATATAATATCTGTGCAAGAGAAGGTATCCTCGAAATGAAACACTGTACCAACCTGACCGATCAGTGTGGTATATTATACCAAAGTCCCTCCTATTATAGAGGAGGCTGGATCCCAGCAGTGGAACATATATAAGCCGAGATGAATAGTTTAAAAAAATCTTTAACATCATCATCCCCATAAACGTTTCACTGTAGGACTCGGGCCTCCTACACTATATAAGAGAAATTGACATAGGGGAGAGCGGGGCTACAAGTCCCGATTTTCAGTTAACCTCAAAATTTGTTAAGAATAGGTAGTGTACCAGGCTGGTCAGTCGTGTCGGCACTTTTTTTTTTTTATGGGTGGGCTATGGTAAGCGCACGCGCTATCCAGTCCGTCCGGGGCGATGAAAGGACGGCGCGCGGGCCCATAACCCACCCGTACCCATGTCACCTCGCTGTTGGGTCGACCACAGGAGCAGATGTGACTTGTCGTCAGTGGTCGGCCCGACGGAACACCCTTTCGGGTACCCTCACCTCTCGACATCCTGGGACGTCGGTCGCCGTCGCGCGGTTAGCCACACTGCGGGTGACGGACAATTCCCCGGTCCGATCACCCGCGGCCTCGGCTAGGGCGGCATTAGGCGCAGATATTCGCGCCTGCGCCGCCCGAGTCCCCGGCGGCAGAACGTGTCGCCGAATAGGATCTCTACTCGCACACGATCCGCCGTCTCCTTCCGTGAGATAACGGCCTCACAGAAGGCGGCGACCACGTCCCAGTTCCTGATGCTGACGAGCATCTCCCTGGCGATGGTCGGCAGCGCCAGGTCGGCACCGATAATCGCGACGAGTTCACGGCGCTCCCCCTCCCACGCAGCACACTCCTCGAGCGTGTGCTGCGCCGTGTCCTTGTCGCAACTGCAGTGGTGGCAGGACGGTGTGCTCTCCCTCCTGACAATCTTGTGCAGGTACTTCGCGAAGCATCCGTGCCCCGTCAGCACCTGCACCAGTCGGAAGGAAAGCACCCCGTGCGTCCGCTCCAACCACTCCATCAGCACCGGCATAGGGTTTTATTTCGAATGCCCACACTTTCTCTCACTTAATGGATAGATTATTGAATAGGAATTAGCTACCGCAGTGTAAGTTGTGGTAGCGTAACGGATTTTGATTAATCCTAAATTCATGATGCCGCTATGGTGAACTTTATTTGCTTTACAATTTAAATCGTCAAAGTTATTGCCGCGTATGATACTGATTTAAAAATACAATTTATTACACTTAAATTTCTTTGAAAATCGTCTGCCAAGGCAATGGGCAGTGGCGTTCTCCTGATTAACCCATAACAAAAACGATCTTGTTCGCTAGGGTTAGCGATAATTATATTAATCCTGTCTTGGAGAGGCCCATGTCTAACAGTGGACAAAGGGATTATAATGAAACGAAGTTATTTAGAATACGGCCAATATGACATTTAACATTATAAAATATTTATTTGTTTATACTCATAGCCGATCATAACAGTTCATTTATAATTTATACTTCATATCAGCTCACAGAAGTTTGACTGTTGTGTAGGTCAATATCCACGTATTGTGAAGGAGGCTAAAGTCCAGTAGTGGGTCGTATATGATGAGATGAGACGATTATGACGTAAAAGTGAAATGGGTTGATACCTATGAGGCAGGTGCTCATAAAACTATTGCCAATAAATTTGCATTATGTACGATGGAAGAAGAGTGCATATTGCATCGACTCCAAGTGATTGGAATAAAATTAGTTTAATGACAATGACGGAGTAAGAGTACAATTCACCACCCCCTTTCTTGCCCGTGGAGATCGTAAAAGACTAAGGAAGATAATATGCATAAACATCTATGCAAGAGAAAGAAAACTTGAAATAAAACTCTATACCAACACGTCTGAACACCGTGGTATAGTAGGTCAATTTGCCTCCTATTGTGGAGGAGGCTCGAGCCCAACAGTGGGACGTATATGAGCCGAGATAATAATGAGGATGAGGACGGAAAAGTATAATAATATGATGTATTTATAACTAGATGGTGTAGATACTCAGATTGTAACATTATCCTATGTCTAGCAAGTTGAATCGTATGTCACAAAGCACGATCAACCCTTCTCTTTTAACTCGACCCTAGAGCGTATGAGTTATGAATATCATTATAGATATCAAGTTTGAAGCCAGATTCATTACCAGATGAAAGATAGTATAATTGATATTCAATTTCAGATAGATATCACTCCGAGGCCTCACTTTACCGCTAAATGAATAATATTCGATAAATTATTCTGTAGATATGAAATGAAAATTCGTGTTCATTTAATGAAGATTGATATTAAATTATTTTAGTTTGCAATTTCAACGTTTATGCCTGTGCTTATATTTTAAAGGAAACTATCAGGAACTTGTTAAAAAATTTGGCAATAGTTTTTGTACTTGGCTTAGCTCGTATTAATGTAAGAATTGTCACTCAATGTTAAATGTTCTTAATAATTATCATCATACTGCTCTTCAGATGCGATATCATTATTCGCTACTTCATTAATGTCATTTTGCCCGCAATCCATTAATTTTTCTTTGGACTTCTCTTACTCTTAAAGTCTCTTAAAGTTATTATTAAAACTTTACTTTCATCGCATCTTATTAAATGCCTATACGACGTCATGCGTAATCCTACATTTACATAATGTGTATACGTAATTTCACGATAATGGTTAGAGCAGTTAAAGGCGTGCAAATAAAGTAAATAAACTGGCATTCGCATTTAAAATTAGTTTCTTTAAAGACCCTGCACTAAGGAAATAATCCTTGTAGGTATTGCAAAGGACTGGTGACTGTTTGTGAAACATAGAGTTAATGAACACAAATTACGCCCAGAATAACAATTTGCGGATCCCATAAAGAATTATCCTCTATGAGAATCACGCTCACGACGTTACTACTTGTGTATTTTATATTTTTATATATATTACTAGCAACCCGCCCTAGCTTCGCTTCGGTTATAGGTTATAGTCGTTTTACCCGCGTAGTTCCCGTTCCAGTGGGAATACCGGGATAAAATATAGCCTAGTTTACGCCCTGATATTATAGCTTTCCATTGGTGAAAGAATTTTTGAAATCGGTCCAGTCGTTTTGAAGATTACCCGGAACAAACAGACAGACAGACAGACAAAAATTTTTTAATTGCTATTTTAGGCATAGGTGTCGTGCAAATAACCGCGTGAGCATGAAAAAAGCCTATTATTTTGACATTACAAACAGACACTCCAATTTTATTTATTGGTATAGATAATGTCCTTACCCACCAAATATTATTAGTGAGCGATACTTCATTTGATAGTGGTTTGTATTCGTTAACTGTAGCACAGGGGACAGAACTGCTGTTTATTAACAATATTTATGCGTTTTTTAGTAACACTCAACGTTGTACGGTAGATTTTGTGTATTTTTTAAATTTATTTTTCAATTTATTATGAAACTCTTGACGTAATCTGTATATGTGAATTATTTCTCTACGGGTATTTTTTGTCGTTATGAAATATATAAAGTACTTGTCTAGTATAGGCGCAATATGTTTAATGTTCGGTACTATAATTTGAAGATAATTCTAAACTCTAATAATCGAGCGCGAGCATTACATATATGAAATATTACTTTTTTACGGCTTTTATCGCATTTGTAGGGTTTTTTTTTTATAATTTTGTCAAGTTTTAAAATATTATTTACCTTTGTATGACATTTATTTCTGTGAGTTTATCAAAGTATATAAATATGCCGTTGCTAGATTACAATTATATACGTAATAAATCGTTCACTAATGACGTAAAGTTTCTTGGTCTTCTAATTGGTATATGGCATTTATATGGCAATTTCTTTCATTTTCTTAACCAATTTATCGTCGGGCATAAGCTTACCTTGTAAGCACTGCAGAGAACTCCAACTGGTGAGATATTAAATCATAATCACTGTAGAAACTCGCAAATAGTGAAATAAGATTAAAGAGTATTGGCATAGGCTTTAATTTCAAATTATTCTATTCTGCCGGAGACCGTATCTGCATACATTCTTTACCCTATCCTACTTATTGTTGCCTGAAAGGTATGGAATGTCATATTCTTAAAAAATATTCGATATTCGTGGTATCATATAGTATACATAGGTGCGTTAGCGAACGGCTTGGTTATAATGTGAATCCATTCAGTATTCAAATGAATAAATACACGTGTAAAGGAATTAGTAAAAAAAATTGCTTTGAAGGTTCAAAACTTTTTTTTATCTCAAATGTTTCCATTCACAATAAATCTAAGACAATTCTTGTTCTTAATTGATTTGTGCGGAAGGCAAAGCAAAATAGAATTCGTCTTATAAACTAAAGGAAAGTTTTCGGCGAGTAAGTAAGGAGCGGAGTGAAATGTCTTAGAACTTTATTAGTAGTTTTAATTGATTCCCCGCTCCTTGAAGTGAGGCTTGGGAGCTAAGTTTTAGATAGTACACAACGTGGATATATAGGCATATATAACTATAATTAAATAGTAAAGAAATAGAATGTTTACAAGATTTAAATGTGATGATACAGTGTAAATTTTTCTTAAGTTGTGTAAAGAAAATGTAGCATATTTTTATCGTTATCTTTTTACATTTTTATATCGTATGTTTGATATTATAATGTAGTAAAGTAGTTCGGAATGTAATATTTATGTAAATGCAATATTGGTATCATCATCATCATCATCGCAGGCCACATACGTCCTACTGTTGGGTTCGGGCCTCCTCCACAAGGGGAGGGAATTTGACCTACCATGCTGGTCAGACATGTTGGTATAGGGTTTCATTTCGAGTTTGCCTTCTCTTGCACAGATATTATCTGCATATTATATCGTCCATAGTCGTCTTTTACGACATGCACGAGCAAGATAAATATTGGTATAGAATGTGTAATTAATTAGATAAAATTTTGTGTGATGTTGCTTTCCAAATTTTACATAATTAATAAAATATGAACGTTTAAAGCTTAAAAGATGTTTTTAGATTTATTTTTATTAATCTTAATGTTCACATTTGTACGCCGAGATCCACAAAAATCTTCGTAGATGACAAGGTTGACGCTCAGATAGTCCCGGCAATGCTTTTAATTGTTTTTGGAACAAAATCAACTAAAAATATTAAACAAGAGAAGTTTGGTAATAATCAATCGACTTCCTTGTTATGCAATGTGGGACACAGGAAGCAAACATAAACTGGTCAGTCAATAAATAACAGTAAATACAGGTACGATAAGCACAGCAGTACAGTACCTCAAATACGATGGAGCTTAATGAGCCTACATTGGTTAATTTGAGCTTAATGAGCCATAATGTTGATTGCAATAACAGGTATGACAGTAATGCTAGGACGCAAAGCAATTTTTACATAGTTCATATAATTACTACTCCAAATCTGACTTAAAAGCTCTCTAAGGTCAGGCTCTTTCTTTGCTATTTTTTTTATCAAGCTCTTTACGCCAATAATTCAGCACTCTCAGAGAATATGATGTACTGATTATTCATGTGCACAAATATTTGCAAAAGCTATTTGTTTTGCAGTAATTGATGAGCTTATATTTCAGGGTTACCTACCTTGACTTACCTTGACCAAGATCCAAGCAAAAATCTACCGCAAATGTAACAGTAATTCTCAAATCTTGTTTCAGAATATTTATTGTTAAGAATTAACTACCGATTACGACATATCTATTATATGTCGTAATCGGTAGTTCATTATTTAAAATAAATAATTTCTAGTCCGTTGGGGAAAAAATGAGCGCTAATCATTACAGAGAAATAAACAC
Source organism: Lymantria dispar (assembly GCA_032191425.1). Lineage (NCBI taxonomy): Eukaryota > Metazoa > Arthropoda > Insecta > Lepidoptera > Erebidae > Lymantria > Lymantria dispar. The sequence goes on along the minus strand of CM063454.1, from coordinate 11,600,945 downwards.
ACTTCGTATGAAATATCAGGTGGATTAGAAGAGATAAACGTCTTTCAAACTAGAGTTATTCATTATCCTACCAGTACATTTTAGTCAATGAATGAGTTAATATTTCGTGTAGTTTTCTCATCTGTGAGCAATATCAATCTAAATTCGACATACAAAGAGCTATGCTTTTTAAAGTGTGAGTATTTTTCGGACAATGATGTATCTATTCATCGGCCAGCTTATCGTGTCCACTGTTGGCCACTCTAATAATGCCATAATCGCTAGCTTTGGCGATCTCAAATGTGTTATAAGCTTCAGTGTAGAATACTACAGTCGCATTTTTTTTAAAGATAGTTTAATCGAATCGGTACGTAAATATCTATATATTAATACGTGATGCAAAAACTTTGTACCCGTTTTTACGAAAATTACGTGGATGGACAAGTATGAAATTTGGCACAGCAGAAGTATATAATGAGGAGAAGTGCATAAAACTGAAATTTCATATAATAATGCATTAGAAATACATTAAATTCATTAAAAAAGGCATCCGCTTATACTGTAGTTTTCTCTGGTCAAACCGAATGTCAAATAATCATAATTATGATGACAATGTTTAATAGGTATTTGTACTTATTGTTAGTACTTTATATATTAGTTATTAGTGAAATACAGCTTCCTCAATTTACAAGTATACATAAATATAATTAAAAGAAAATTGTGTAGCAGAAAAATTAATTAAAATGAATTATGGCCGAATTTCGACCATACAGCGACCACTAGTATTCATTAATATACTTATTACTTACTTTCTATAATAATATTTTTTTTTGTTGTTGGTGGCAAATGAGCAAACAGCACAAATGATGATAAGTGGTACTGCCGCTTATGGACTTTTGTTAGACTGCTGCCTACCATAAAGAAAGTGAAGGCAGTGTGTATGCTTGCAATGAGGTTCGGTGATACTAAATGTATCACCAAAAACCACCACAAGCAAACACACTTAGAAAGTTGGGTTTCTGGCTTTCTCGCTCACCAAACAAAATGAAGTATCAAATTGCTACTACTTACTTAGATGTCGATTTTCTGCGAGAGTATGGTACTGACACCCCAGATAGACTGGCTCGCGTCTGTAGACAGATGACTATCGACAGTATAGTCCCATCATAAACTACATATACGACGTTATTTACAAATATATATTTTTTAACACACCCTGCACTAAGGAAATAATCCTTGTATTGCGGGTAACTTTACAAATATGATCCACAAATTGTTGTTCTGAGTCTGGATGTCATTTGTATCCAAACGGATACATCTCCATGATCCAGACTCAGAACAACAATTTGTGGATCGCACAAAATATTGTCCTGCGTGAAATTGGAACCTTCGACGCTGGTACTATAGGCCGGTATCTTAAGGACTACGCCATCTGTACCCACAGTCAAAGAACCTAGATAAATAGTTTCAAAGAACATTAATCTCTTCGAAATACTCGATCCTGGACATGAATATACTATTTATTTAGATTTAAAACCGAATCTATGACCAAATATTCTTTAATAGAACTAAGTGATACATTCTGTGTAATGACCAGTTAACAATAAAATGTGTCGTCAACCCTTACTTTGTCGCGGGCGCCATAAAAATCGGCTAATATCCATGCAGCTTATGTCAGAGATTGCTATGTCCATCTACCTATGCACTATCATGTAATTATTCTACTTAGTTTTACATTAAAACCACCACAAAATTTATAGATTATTTTTGTCTTTTTCCACTTTATCAGCTCTGACCACATTATTATTCACCATAAGATGAAAAGTCAAGCCTTAACTTTTTGAAATACAAAATAGTAAATACAAAAAGGGTTTCTATATTTTGATAAATCATTTTGTTGCGTTTACGATACATGGAATATTATAAATATTATCAGTTTTTAATAATAATAACAAAATTTAAATAAAATTTAAAAGCGCAGTTTCAAAAGGTCAGATGCGACCCTGCCAGGATTCGAACCTGGAATCTTCTGATCCGTAGTCAGACGCGTTATCCGTTGCGCCACAGGGCCCAGATATTTAAGATGACAAAATTAGTTATCACATAATTACATGCATTATGTCAAGGGTTATTCATTATTTCAGTATCAAACGCACGTCCCGCGACTTTATATATTAAAATATTCGCTATTTAGTTTTACTTAACGGATTGTGAAACTCTAAATAAGGTAATAAGTTATCTAATTAAGCGTGCATTTTATATAAATAATCTGCATTAGCTGTGGGGATTATTCCGTGTGGTGACGGAGTAAGAATACAATTCACCTCTTCTCTTGCTCGGTGTCGTAAAAGACGACTAAGGGATTAAATATGCATATAGAATTTCAGCTCATACACGTACCCCCATACAGTAAAACCCTATACCAACACGTCTGACCAGCGTGGTATAATAGGTCAATTACCCTTCCATTATGGAGGAGGCCCGAGCCCAATAGTGCGACGTATATGGGCTGAGATAATGATGACTAAGAGTCATCATCATCCCCAATTATTTGTGGTCAACTCAATGTGTCCTCTTTCATACTTAGTACCTAATTATTGCAAAAGTTATTGTTAAAAAATGAAAATGACAGTCTGCCTGTCTTACGTTGACCTTTCTTGGAACGCAATTGTTGAGTCAGGTAGAGTTGACGCAGGTCTATGTAACGCTCTTAGTCGTCTTTTACGACACCCACGAGCAATGTAAATTCCGTGCGGTGACAGAGTAAAAATACAATTCACCATAGCCAATCTTGCTCGTGGATGTTGTAAAAGACGATTAAGGATTATATGCAGATAACATCTGTGTAATACGAGGCAAACTAAAAATAAAACCCTATACCAACACGTCTGACCAGCGTAGTATAATAGGTCAAATTCTCTCCCATTGTGAAAGAGGCCCGAGCCCAACAGTGGGACGTATATGGGCTGTGATGATGATGAGCCATGTAAGGGTTATCACACACGCGGTAAATATATGAATAAAGAAAATGCATTTAATCTTTATCTTTATATATATATATATATATTTCTTGTGTACGTGTGTGTCACTGAATTCCTCCTAAACGGCTGGACCGATGTTGATGAAAATTGTTGTATGTGTTCAAGTGAATTTGAGAATGGTTTAGTTTATAATTAATTTTTGGACCCGGCAGGTGGCGCTGAGATCAATTTAAAAAATAATTCTCTTTTTTTTTAATTTGAACAGAACAGCGTCTGTTGGGTCAGCTAGTATAGCATAAGTTAAACATTTTGAATAAAATGACACAAACTAAAATAATAAAAAAAGTATTACGTTCTCTTCAACAGGAAATATCAATTAATTGTCATTTAACGATTATACTGACACGCGTGAAACAATCGAGTAATCATATGCCATTACATCTTTTTGGTAAAGAGCTGATACTCTTACACTGCTGGATCGATATTAACCAAACGTAGCTAAAAACAACAGCTAGAAAACTGGCTTTTAAATGCAATAAAAACCGCATCGAGATCGGTCCATCCGTTTGAGAGTTTGCCACAAACAGACACACATACCCACAGACAGACAGACATTGACGTCAAACTTAAAACACCCTTCTTTTTGCGTCGGAGGTTGTTAAAGAATATGCGCATTTACGATAAAAAAATCAAATATCGCTATCTAAATTTGCGACATTTGTACGAACATGTGCATGGTCCGCCCCCAGTAACGCCCCCACCCTTACCATAATACCATGTAATACACGCTTCCAATGAAATAAATCATTGCTTGTATTGAGGATAAAAGAAACAAATTACATAGCTTTTATCTTTGACATTTGTAGCATAGGCTTAAATTTGTTGATTTCGATGTATTGGATTCATGTCCTGGGCTCTGTAAAGTTGTTATTAAGGTTTCCTGTTTAGAACTCAGTTTTCAGCCTATTTTTGGGTGGTGATGGAGTACGAATACAATTCGTCGCTCCCTTTCTTGCCTGTGGGTTTCTCAAGAGATGAAGGGTTATGATTTGGAGATAGAATCTATGAAAGATATTGAAAAATCTAAATAAAACCTAGTAACAACTCGTACAATTTGCAATCGAAGAGAAACGAGGGCGAGTCGCTAGTTATAATTGAAATAAAAATACGATGACATTTGTAAAAATGGTTTACTTTCAAATGTATAAATACTTGTGTACTCATCATCATCATCATCACAGCCCATATACGTCCCACTATTAAGCTCGAGCCTCCTCCCCAATGGGAGGGAATTTGACCTACTATACTATGCTAGTCAGACATGTTGGCATAGGGTTTTATTTCGAGTTTTCCTTCTCTTGCACATATATTATGTGCATATTATATCCCATAGTCGTCTTTTACGACATCCAAGGATAAGATATGGACTGGTAAATTGTATTCTTACTCTGTCACCACACGGAAATATAATTTGTACTCAGAAATCATTAAATTTTAGTGATACCAAGCAAATATCTTTTGATTTTACTAATGTATGTACATATATAAATTATGTTTGTCCATAGCGAGACGACAGTTAGCAAGTACGGCGTCTCGAGAACGGAAGCCACGAATGCGGAATCCACAGGAAGAGGTCACGTCGTCGTACCGTCTGACGAGGTGGAATTTATTCATATAAATTTTCCTCAAGTATAAAATAGTAGTAGATGTAGGAGATTTAACATATTTAATTAATATAGATGATTATTCTCATTTTTTTAAAGAATCTGTATTGCTGCTTATTTTTTTTAAACTCATCAGCTACAGATATTGTAGCGTCTGGAAAGAAATTCGTGCGGTCAGGCATTTCTGCCTAGTATTGCAATTAATAGTTTTCGTGTGATGACGGAGTAAGAATACAATTCACCACTCTCTATCTTGCCCGTGGATGTCGTAAAAGACGACTAAAGGATATAATACGCATATAATATCTATGCAAGAGAAGGAAAACTCGAAACAAATCCCTATACCAACCTGTCTAACCAGCATGGTATATGAAGGTCAATATCCCTCATATTGTGGAGGAGGCTCGAGCCCAACAGTGGGACGTATTTGAGCTGTTATGATGATGATGATGACTGGATTAGTTCCAGTTTTTCAGTATTCTCAGAGAAAATTGGTGTTATAATATTCAAAAGAGTGTTACCATTTTGATGAAATATCACTTAAAATTTTCACTGGAAAGAAATGGTTGATCGTACATGCTATTCTTGAACCTCATGCCATAGATCATAATAGATACTCACATCTTAATTAATTGTGTGTATAGATAAATTCAACGTTTTGTAATCATTGCCACATCATCGGTTGCCGCTGGCTAAATCTTATAATAGGTAATTAATGCAAATTAAAAAAATCTTAAAATCCCACAACTGCTCTACCTCCTTTTGTGTTTCAAATATTAAATTTATTTTATTATAAATATGTATATAAATGTTATAACGTAAATATAGTTAATATTTTCTGTGATTTTTTTTTAAACAGACTAGAACCTACCTAGAACTAACTTTCTTAGATGAGATCTTTGATATTACAGCATGCCTCGTATGCATGTAATAATTGCTTTCAGCAGTTTTATTAACAGGCAACACTAGCGGGCAACAGGGGGAGGGGAGCTTACATTGAGTACCAAAGCTAGGGAGGCACAAGTAATTGCTCGAGATGATGTTTAATAAGTTTTTAATGGCTGTGACGGTGCGGACCCCGTCGTTTAACCATGCCCGAATACATAAATTTTTGATCCAGCTTCATTGGAGCTACCACCCTCTTTTGTATCTAACGATCTGTAAGCGACAACGGGATGCTGTAAAGGAAACTCATAGATCAAGTTACATTAGACACATGATTTATCTGTCGTTCTTAGAACCGTTTCAATTTTACTTTATAATGTACCCTTACCCTTTAACTTTTCGATTTGTGTTCGCGAAATTATTTATGCTTTTGCTTTATATAAGGCACCTATTATTTATAGATGCTCAATCTACATATTTATTTCCCAATGACATAATAAATTGTGGGTAAAAATTTAATAACTAATTTCTGTGGCGGGTAGATAATTATAAATCTCTGTAATAACGATGACTTGTTAGGACGTCAGACAACGTCAGACTTAGTCCGTCCGTGACCATGAACGTTATAAAGTGTTCGAAATGTCGGGCAATCAAAAATTATATACAAATGCGATAAATCCGTAGTTTTATTTACAAAGTGTAATACTCGCGTAAACATCATAATATAGGATCCCCTATAAAACGAACTTCACCGAGATGTTTATTTGATGAAACTTATTTTTTATTTAATTTAATATGTCAATAAATATATTGCATATGGGTTGCCTAACAAATTAAAGTCCAAAGTATGATTAATTCATAATTAAAAAAAAAATTTTTTGAACATTACACCCGTTTGATTATTAGACAAATTCTATACCAATCGGAAGTAGGAAGCCCATAGAATATACAAACGTTAGATTGCCTATTCTTTTCCGGTCACAACTCTCGGGTAGTCAGGTATAAACAGATAAATCGATACTAGCATTTTGCACCGGTATGATCGACGTTTGCATATTCTATGGGCTTCATACTTTCGATGGGTACAGAAATTGTCTAATAATCAAACCGGTGCAATGTATAAAAAAAAAATTCTTAATTAATCATACTCTGGACTAAAATAAGTTAGACAATTAAATTTACGCGGGGAAATAAATAAAGTAAATGTGTAAAATGAATTAAAGTAATTTTTACTTTTAGTATAGTAAATAAGACATTCTTCTTAAAAAAATATTATAGTAATCAATCATTAAAAAACGTATCAATTTCTTGTTCCTCACTCGTAATTAGCAGTATAGTCTATTTTTTTCAAATATTAGAAACTTGGTTACAGACAGGTTTACTTCAGTTCTAATATTGAAAATCTTAGAATAATAACGTATAGAAGGTAATTTAGCGCACAAAAAGTGAAGCATTTTAATTGGAGCCTAATGGAGCTTACGCCGGAACCGTTCTGTAATGTACAAGTCATTGCACTGCACGTACGTACGCAACTCTTAAAAAATAAATAGGTAATTATGACGGTTTGTGCATTCAAATGGTGTAATAACACATTTGAAAAACGTAAAAAGGTTTTTAACATTACTTTTAAAAGTATTTCGACGATTTATATTAATAAAAACAAAATTTGATTTCATTATTTGTATAGTGGTGTGCGTGTGTACGTGTGTAATTGTGTGCGCGCCATTAGTATTTTTAGATTCATTTTTGGAAAGTTCGAAGTAGGGCACTATCCTTCTATACGTTATTATTCTAAGATTGAAAATATTCTAAAACGTGTTTTTATAATACATATTTGAAATTGTTACAGATCCCTTATTCCTTCCTTCCTTTCAACCACTGCTTGCCTTATGTCTATTTATGATTTATTTTCATATACGAAGGGACTGAATATCCCAACAATTGAGTGTAGGCGACCCTTGAAAAGGGTCTTTCACCTACCCTAGAGCCCTGAAGTGTAAAAAAGAGACAGAAACACAGTGTGATAAGCTCTTAAAAGCACCCTTTTCGGTCGCCACGAAACGTTTGAGAGGTAATTTTATAATTCATCCTTTTTGGACCATTTTCTCTCATTAATTATTTATTTAACGATCAAGATTTGTTAGGCATGTCAATTAACGTAATAAATTATTCTCATCTAACGATAGAATACACATTTTTGTCCTTATCGTAGTGTATTATAAAAAAGTAATTGTATAAAATCATTTTTATTGTTCAATAACAATAAAAGTAACTATTATGCTAATTGTGGTTTTGTTTTGTTGTATTAAAAAGTGGGTGTAAATAAAACTTATTGAATACGAACCAAGTCAATTGTTTGCAAAAATATTTTGACAGGAAAATTCTATGTTACCCCGCTGTCAATATTGGCGCCTAATTTGAAGCGCGTGCTCGGTAACACCTTCTGTTCATTTTGAAATTAGAACTGTTAACTTTTTTATTATAGCCACGCGGCTCAGAACGACGCTATTGTGTCCGAAAATATGTTTATTTAGCCATGGACAAATGAAAAATCGTTTGAGATTATTGTAGATACGAGAGCAGAATATTATTTTACTCTACGGTAGGTAGGTTTAGTATTTAAGTAATCTATTAAATGCTATGTAATAGTAATTTGTTGTTATACATTTTATTAGTACCGGTGTGACAACGCGATGAGAACACAATTCTCACCACTCCTTACATATTTGTGGGAGTTGTAAAAACTGCGAAGGAATCTCACCAGAAGAGTGGGCAGCAAGTCTGTCCTAGGAGCGTATAACACCTCACTGCGATCGTCAATTCAGTTGCCAAGCATGGTAATTATAGCTCTATCCCTTTACTCGTTTGTCTAAATGCATTATTGGCCTGCGAAAGTCTGAATGATGATTACTTTACCTACATGTTTTTTTTATTTTGTATTCGTAACCATTATCGTCTTTCAATCGAGCAATCTTTAAATATAACCAAATCATATATAACTTTATAATTCACTAGCAACCCGGTCTTGCTTCGCTTCGGTTATAGTCGCCTTACCCGCGTAGTTTTCGTTCCCGTAGGAATACCCAGATAAAATATAGCCTATGTTACTCAGGGATAATGTAGCTTTCCAATGGTGAAAAAATTTTTCAAATCGGCACAGTAGTTTTTGAGTTTATTAATTACAAACATACAGACACACACAAAAATACAAATTTTTCCTCTTTATAATATTGGTGTAGATGTAACAATATTTTAGTTTCTTCATCTTAAGTCGCTTGTTCAAATCATTGCCCGTTCTTGTGTATGTTAATTTTGTTTCTAGGCAGCGCGGGGCTGTCGCTCCGGACGGAGCCGGCCGGCGGGTACGTTGACCGTAGATCAGCCCAAAAAAAAAAAAAAGAAAAGTTGTATACCAAGTATTCGAACAAGTCTTTTAGTTACTATATCATGTTGGCCAGAACGGTAGGTTAGGTTTAATTTGGACTTTTACTTGCCGTATTTGTCTATCTTCCATAACAGTATTTTTTGATAATCAAGCAAAAGGATAGGGTAGCGACATATAAATATATTCTTACTCTGTTGTCATAAAAATTCACGAGTGATTATCGAAGTTCTTATCATTAATCAATTCTCAATAGCAACCCGACTACGTCTCAAATTGTCTTAGCTGGACGGAAATACACTCGGTGGCTATTACGTGAAATGTGGATATGATACCTTCACCTACTCCTTCGGAGAAAATAAATCCTAAAAAAAATTAAATCACAAGCCTTTTGCCAAATCTTTGTAATTTATGAAAGGTGTTTTATCATTATTTAAAAGATTATTTTCCCTTCCAGCACGAACACAAGACCCAGATATCTCATCTGGGCCTAGATGCTGATAGGGATCAAATGGATCAAGGCGTCGCAGAGTAAGCCATTGCGGATATGAATAAAAGGGCCTCCTTGGTATTTAGGCCTCAGCGCCTCAACACGCCTAAACACCTTCCTGGTGTGGAGAGTGACCAGGTCTTCTATCTCTTTCAGCGTCCTACCACGGTATATAACGAGAGTATCATTAGCGTAATAATTTACACCCAGACTGGGAGGACAGCTACTTCGGCACGACCATTCGTAGCCAATATTGTACATAGCCCCTGTAGATCAACACACAACATGTGCGTTTGTACAACATTCTACTCGGTCCACCTAGAGCATGCTGCACCTCTCTAAATAATCTGGCGATAGCTATCTCGTTTATAGAGGCACCCCGTGATACCAGAGCGACTGCCTGATGCAGCTGAATGCGTTGGAAATGTCTGAAGGCATGGCTACCATCACTTCTCAGCTGGTTATCGCTACAGCAATTAAGGATTATAATACTAAATTATTATTAATGTTTAAAGGCAACTTAATTTACCTTCTATGCAGGGAAATGATGCCATATTTACACTACGTCAACCGTATGGTGACGGAGTGAGAATACAATTCACCACTCCCTATTGTGCCCGTGGATGTCGTAAAAGACGACTATGGGATATAATATGAACATAACTTTTGTGTAAGAGAAGGAAAACTTGATATAAAACTCTATACCAATATGTCTGACCAGCATGGTATAGTAGATCAAATTCCCTCCCATTGTGGAGGAGGCCCGAGCCCAACAGTGGGACTGCGATTTAGTTGGAACTTAAGAAGGTGCGGAATGATGGGTGGTGGGTATAACAAGGGTCGACATTTAGTCCTACCTCTACCTGTTGGTGCTTTAACGTCGGAGATATAGGAAGAGGCACCTCGGAGTATGGCTGTTCATGTGTAAGCTATCGTGTATGCTATATGACAGTATTCTCGTCACAAAATGGACTTCACGTTCAAAATATGTAAGAGAGCTCGCATTGTAAACTGGAGAATATTGTCTTTAGAACCAGTAGACTAAAACCAGAATGTTCTGTTATTTCAGTGGTCCCTCCAATTTTAAAACCATATCTTTAGAAGTATATCAGTTTGCTAGAATTTTCGATATCTCGGTTCGCTTATCCAAAGCAATAGCAACTTGGAGCGTACGATGAAGCACAGAATGTATGCGAGATAGACGAAACGGTCTTGGGTACAAGATATGACTTCTGAGTACTCCTTAATCTAAGGAGAAAAATTGTAAGGCTTGCTTTACTGTATGGACGGATCCGCATGCTTGGTTCTTTTTTTTGGCCACAGACCATGTTGCCTCGCTCATCCTCCACTCCGTCTGGGGCGACGAGAGGGGGCAGCGAACGAGCCCATAGCCAGGTGCGTACCTTCAAGTACCAAGTGGGCGGGCCACCGGTACCCGAGCTTGTCATAAGTGCCCCATCTAGGCCAGCATGTTGGACATCAAAAGGTATGAATGAGAAACGACTACATGTAGCAGAAATGCGAATTTAAAGATACGGCCTGACAAGAATAGATAAAATAGAGAATGACCGTACTCGTATTAGAGAAAATTGTGCTGGTATCGAAGAAGATAAGCAGTGCACACTAGACGTGGTATGGACCTGTGATGAGACGGGATGAAAGTAATGTTAGAAAAGTTTAAACTCTGAATGTTGACAGCTTTAGAGGTAACGGAATACCAATGAAAAGATGGATGAACTGCATCAAGCATGACGTTGTTAGGCAAGGGGGTTCACAGGGATGAAGTCTGATAGATTTGTATGGAACGACAGGACGTATTTCGTTGACCTCGAGTAATTGATGCTCACAGATGCTCGACAGCAACAAGTGCTGGTCGACGATGGTCTCATTTTGTAAGGTCGTCATGAGAAGGAAGGAGGCCACGGAGTGAGAAGGCGAGGCGCTTGCGTTCGCTGACCCACTCCGCTGGCGGCGACCATGGAGAAGGAGACGCCAACATGCGCAGCTCCTACAGCCTTAAATGACGATAGGACGTGACCAGACAACAATACGTTGGGGTGTGGGGGAATGTCTTCAAACGATCTCTACGGCACTCTGTCAAAGCGCAGAAGGGGCCGCTGTGGTTTTAGTGGTATGCCGGTCACTCAGTGACCGGCGACTCTACACTCCTCTGTATGTCACCAGCGGGGGTCAGTGCGTAAACGCATTTCCACAGTGTGAACAGAAAAACATGATAATGTATAAAATTATAATAATTATGTTATTAAACGTGATATATAATATCGTCAGGAAGAACTGTTCTGCCGGGATCATGAAGCTTGGAACTGTGTCTCAATATTTGCAACTCGTAAGTAATAGAATAAAACACGGTATAGCAAGCATATAACATAGTGCTATTATCTGCATTTTATCTATATTACTCTTACTAAATTTTTGACGTGACAATGTCTTATAATTCGATGGAGCCGGCTGCATACACGAAAAAACATGACGTATGCGGCGTTACCTCGCTCTGAGGCGTTCCGTTTAAGGCTTGATCCATACAAAATATCTATCAAACAAATAAAATTAAAATTTTATTTTGAAAAATGAAACCATTCCATCAGTATTTTCTTATGACGTTGTCATGTTCAACTATCGTCAGTAAACCGACTTTACAGACAACCGATTTTTGTGTGTTCAAGGGGATTCGAGAATGGTTTAGATTCACAATTCGACCCGGTAGTATTTGAACAGAATAATGACTATTGGGTCAGCTACTGTATAAAAATAAATTATTGCTCGAGGCCTATAAATATCAATAACCACGGTTTGTTATTTTTCTCAACGCAGAATGATTCATTGGCTGATATAAATATTTATAGTCAATTTTCTAAGAAGGTATTACATTAATTATTTCTTTAGTACTTGTAGGAGTATAAAATGTTACCTGGATAATTCTAAAATCTTTCACATAAATTCTGTTCAAAGTGAAACATAAATTGGGTAGAGAGTTTTCATGCAGATTTAAACGGCGAGTGGCTTGATTTCTTTTTTGTTTCCAGTTATTTTTCGCGGTAAAACGGCTTCATATTTGTTTTAGTCGTTGGCAATATACGTACGAAGTCAAACGAACGCGCGGCAGTCTTAAAAGCTCACCAATTAGGGGCTAAAAGCACCTTCGGGCCCAGCTTTGCTTGGAGATTGCGCGGTTACGTTTCCTCATCAATTTTGTACGTAGCTCTCTCGTGAGTTAAAAACTTTACATCATGTATAGAAAAAAAAAGGGATATGTGAAGCGAGCTAAATTGAATTTCCCTTCAAATCACGTAGGTCGGAAGAGGTTTGATTTTCGAAATAATCGGTGTTTTTCTTTAATGGACATTAAAGGTTAATGGTAAGTTAATGCGAGTTCTATTTAGTCTTTTATGTTTAATATTCTTCTTTGTATAATTATTTTGAATGTATAATTGACCTTGGAGCTATTGTTTATACAGTGATACAAGATCTTCTCTTTCAATTGAATAAGCAAATCTGTTATAATAAAAGGCAGGCAATTGACAACATATTTATTACTAGTAAATTCCCGTGGTGTCACTCACGTAGACCCTATTTTTATTGGAATACCGGGATCAAATATAGGCTAAGTTATTTCTTATATAGACAACTTCGTGGTAGTAAAATATATTAATAACGGTCCAGCCGTTTTAATGATTACCCGGAATAAACAGATAGATAAAAAAAAATGACTGGTGTTTAGATATAGTGCATAGTAGTGATGTAACGAATATTCGCATTCGCATTCGCGAATATTCGCATGTTTTTTGCATATTCGCATTCGCGAAATTATTGCGAATGTTTATGCGAATATTTTTGCGTGTATAATTTTTTTAAGTAGGTAATAATAGTTGGTTAATATAAGAAAATCCATTTCCATTAATTTCTTATGTTTTTAATGCAATAAAAATAACTTAACCTCGTAATCACATTATCGGTCTTCACTTTATCAATTGGTATCATTTATTTTATTTAACATTAGGCAATGAAACATAACAATCAAACTTATAACAATTTAAAAAACAAAACTATATACTAAATGGCCTAAATGCAATGTAATCAAACAAAAATAATCTTCTATGAATTTTTACCAAAGTTTAATATTATAATTATCTTCTTGAACAAAACTAAAAATAATAATCTACAAATACTTCTACAATTAATATTTATTTAACTTTGGGCAATGAAGCCTAACAATCAAATTGTCATAAGAATTTAACAAATAAAACTATATAGTAAATGGCCTAAATGCAATGTAAACAAAAATAATCTTCTGTGATTTTTTACTATAATTAAAATCAAATAAAAGCTTAATATGAGTTGCTGTCATCATAATCACAAAGTGTTTATAGTATATCTATATTATATCTATATTATATAGTTTATAGTATTTATAGTATAAATATAATCATTTTACATAAGAGTTAACAGTTAACACTTTAAGCAAACAAGAATAAAATTAAGTCTTTTACTTTAATAAAGCTCAAAAATTTAATTGTTATCGGAACTTGTGACACAAAATTTTAATACAATTGAAACTAATAAAATTAAACTCTTCTATTAAACTTTTCTCAGTCTTTAGATATATTTTTAATATTTAAATTATCAAACTCAAATTATATTCTTCTACAATAGACCATTAAATAGTCTAACTCTAAACAAACAAAAAATAGATTCTCAAACAAAAATATTTCTCTCCCTTATAAAAATAACAGTTAATTATATATATTTTTCATATTAATAATTGAACTTCAGTAGGGGAATATTAAACTTTAAAAATAGTAGTTTTGATGCCTTGTCTACTTAAAGTCTGTTTCGATGTGGCGTGTAAATAAGTCCAGCACCACTAAATATGCGCTCGCTGGAGACACTCGTTGGTGGTGTAACTAAATAATGCCGAACTTTTTTTTTTTAGGGATGGGCTGCGGTAGGCGCGCTCCTCGCACCACTCCGTCCGGGGCGGCAGAGAGGCGTAAGCACGCACACCCACAACCCACCCACGATGCACGTCGCCTTCGTCGTTAGGCCGACCACCGGAGCAGGGTTACTTGTCATCAGTGGCTGGCCCGACGGAATACCCCCTACTTGGGGTACCCTCCCATCGACCGACCTCACGCGGTCAGCCTCTCGGCAGGTGACGGACTAATCCCCGGTCACGTCACCCGCGGCCTCGGCTAGGGAGGCAGAGGCGCAAATACTCGCCCCTACGCCGCCCCAGTCGCCGGCGGCGGATTGCCTCATCGAGGCTGCGCTCCTCGCGCAGGCGATCCGCCGCCTCCTTCTGCGAGATCACTGTCTCGCAGAAGGCTGTGACCGCGTCCTAATTCCTGACGCTGCCAACCATCGCCCTGGCGATAGTCGGCAGCGTCAGGTCGGCACCGATGATTGCGACGAGTTCACGGCGCTGCTCTGCTCAAGCAGTGCAGGCCTCGAGCGTATGCCGCACCGTGTCCTTGTCGTAATCGCAGTGGTGGCAGGACGGCGTACTCTCCCTCCTAACGACCTTGTGCAGGTACTTGGCGAAGCACTCGTGCCCCGTCAATACCTGCACTAGTCGGAAGGAGAGCACCCCGTGTCGCCTTTCCAACCACTGCATCAGCAACGGCCGGAAGGCCTCCACGGTTCACACCCCAAACCGAGGCCTCTCCAGCCGGACTGCCCAACGGACAATGACGTCCCAGCGGGCGTCGACGCGCCAGGCGGTGAGCTCCCTTAGTGAGACCACACCGCCCTCCGCTCACACTAGCAACATCCGGCGAGCATTTCCGCCTCCAGGTCCCACGGGGGAGTCCCGGCCAATAGTCACGCTGCCTTCGTCGCCACCGTGCGGTATCCGCGTATGGCCCTGACCGCCATGGTCCTCTGTGGTTGCCTCAGAAGAGCCCTGAGTCGGACGGTCAGGAACCCCGCCCACACCAGTGCGCCGTACAGGGCCATCGACCGGATGACCCCCGCGTACAGCCGTCGGCACGTAGCGCTCGGTCCGCCCACGTTCGGCATAAGCCACGACAGGGCGGACGCCGCAGCGACGAGCCATGGGGCGAGCCTGCGGAAATGCTCCCGGAACCACCATTACCCGTCGAGCACTTGTCCCAATTACCTCATATGGGTCCGGATGCTGATGTCAACCGAATGGACGGTGATCGAGGCGCCGATGGGAGGGTTCATACGGCACCCATGGAACAAGAGGGCCTCCGTCTTGTCCAGGGCGACCCTCAACCCCAGCGCCTCGATCCGCCTGACGATCTCTTCGGTGCCTAGAGTTGCCAGGCTTGCCGCCTCTTGTAGCGTCCCACCGCGGGCTGTGACGAGCGTGTTGTCGGCGTAATAAATCACGCCCAGCCCGGGCGGGAGGCTCCCCCGCAACGCCCAGTCGTAGCCGATGTTCCATAGGGTGGGTCCGTGAACCGACCCCTGTGGGATACCGCACGACATAGGCGTTCGCACAACGTCCCCTGTTCGGTTGGTGCAGAAGACGCTGCGCCCCTCCAAATAATCTGCCACTAGCCGCCTCAGGTAAGCTGGCATCCCGTGATACCGGAGCGCCTTCCTGATGCAGCTAAATGGCAGACTATTGAATGCGTTGGCGATGTCCAGGGACACCGCCAACAGCACTCCCCCGCCGGCCGCCGGTGACGGCCTCAGTCGCCACGGCCCTCAGGCGCAACAGAGCCGCGATCGTCGAAAATAATGCCGAACTACAGGAAGCAGAAGAACGTATCTTTCTTTGTTCACTTTCCACCAAGTTAAAGAGTCAACGTCATTTGCCACACGTTTATACTGAATATTCGCATTCGCATTCGCGAATGTTGGCAGCAGATGTTCGCATCCGCATTCGCATTCGCGAATGTCCAAAATACGACATTCGTTACATCACTAGTACATAGGTATCGTGCAGATAACCGTGTGAGTATGACAAAACCTAGTCAAAAAAGCTATGTTAAAAACAGATTGATACACAATGATTTCGGATATTCACGCGAGCATTACACACTAAATAAAACTACTTATTTTAGTTTTAGGTATTCTCATCAAAATAAAAATATTGTTCTAAAATAGTAGTTAGTAGTAGGTAGTTAGTTGTTGTTTTAAAGTAGTAGTTGTAGTAAGTAGTAAGCATTGAGGCTGCTGACAATCGTCATACCATAGGCCGCTACTGAAAAACAGCGTTGTGGTCTTACCACAACATAAAGCTGAGTAGCGATCCTTTTATTCACTTGCGGGTGGGATCACAGTTCTTATATTTATGTATAAATAAAATAAGTTATACAAATATGTATCCTGCGAGGGAGAAATAAACTATTTTTCTTCTTTCTTTCTTACTTTACGGATTTTATCGCGTCTGTATTTGATTTTTGATTGCCCGACGTTTCGAACACTTTAAAGTGTTCATGGTCACGGGCTTACTAAGATGTCTAACGTCCAACAAGTCATCGTTACTGCAGATATTTATAATTATCTACCCTGCTATAGAAATTCGTTATTAAATATTGACTCACATTTAATTACAAATGTATTGCCAGTACAAGAAAAAAATGATTCTGTATGAGAAAATTATATTCTTTATGGTTAGTAATTATTAAACATTAAATTTGCAGTAATTATTATGACAGTTTATTAATTTAAACCTAACAAATCTAATATACTGACAGATACAGATAAATAATCCTGTACAGTGCAGATAAATAATCCTGGTTCGAGCTATTCATGATCATCTGTATTTTTTTTCAACTGGCCAATTGCAATTTTTACGCTTGGCTACCTCTGATAGATGGGATATGCCGGACTCAGAGTCGACTAAGTGTCAGCGCCACAACCAGTTATAAACCACACGCAGTGCCTGTTCCTCGGTTACGGTGAAGTCATGGGACCGTTTTCACATGCCTCAGAACTCCGCTGGACGCTTTACATAGAACTGAGCCAATTCCATCTGATCAACAATTAAATTCTCAAGGCTTAACGTCAGGCCGGTGACCAATCATAAAACTATTCCAAAAACCTTTTACAATATGTACTTTGAAAGAAGAGTACATATTGAGTCAACGAAGTAATTGTGGTAAGAGCAAGATGCTTATGATGACGATGAATAAGTCCCACGTTGGCGGCTATGATTATTTTTATTTTTTTTTTATAAATACACTCTGCACTAAGGAAATGATCCTTGCATTGCGGGGTATTTACAAACATATAATTAAAGAACACAAATTACATCCAGACTGGATCCAAACAGATGAGGTTCGAACCCGCGACACTGGCACAGTAGATCGGTATCTGTACAGTCGACGTACGATTACGGATAAACTGTGTTAACAAAAGTATATATACTCACAACGTAGGGTCCTAACCAATAGACGATCACGGTTCATGTCCGTGTAGTGACGGAGTAAGAATACAATTCACCACTACCTATCTTGCTCGTGGATGTCGTGAAAGACGAATAAAGGATATAAAATGCACATAACGCAAAACAAACAACAGTAGTAAGAGAAGAAAAATTCGAAATAAAACCTTATACCAACATGTCTGACAAGCATGGTCAAATTCTCTCCCATTGTGGAGGAGGCCCGAGCCCAACAGTGGGATGTATGTGTATTGCGATGATGAAAATATATTGTGCAAAGGTTAGAGTTGCATGTTCTCAAGGAATTAGAGGGAAAATAAAATTAAATTAATTAAAACATCTGTGCAAGAGAAGGAAACCTCGAAATCCTATACCAACATGTCTGACCAGAGTATAATAGGTCTATTTCCCTCCTAATGTGGAGGAGGCTCAAGTCCAGCAGTGGGACGTGTACGAACTGAAACGACGACGAGACGACGTACATCTCAGAACAATATCAAAATATTAAAAGCACTTACAACATTCGGATACATTTTTCTTACACGATCGACATCTCTAATCTTATTATCACGACGCTTGCTTACGCGCCTTATATAAAATATGTACATTTTACGAGTCAAAGAATATTTTTTATGTATATATTTATATATGCTTGAATAAATTAGGTTTCGGAGAATTTTACTTGTGATAATTTTAAGGGCACGTGTAGAGATTTTAGGTATTCATTTTGTTTTCGCCGTAAAGAGGCTTAAAACAAAAAGATGGTGAATCCAAGAGCCACAAGTATACCTTAAAACTTCTCAACATGAAAGTTTAAAAGTGATCCGAGATGGGGACGGGTAGAATGAGAGGTGAGAGAGGGGACGTTGCCTAGCAACGACACCCACTACCTCCCTACGCCGCAAATCTCCGTTTGATACAGAAAACCCAAATTTATTGTTCCTAACATGGAGATTTATCATTTATTTGGGACACGTAATATGTTTTAGTAGGCACTAAAACGACTTTTTAAAGGCATATTTATTTTTTAATAATTACCTGAGTTTATTATTTTATTTCTAGGATATTTCTATAAATAATAAAGTACTTATTAAGTATAAAATATTCTGCAATGGACTTACATTATTTTCAAGTATAGAATTCTCGATCAGAGGCTCTAACCTCGATCAAACATTAAAAAGGTCGATTGTCAAAATAGGTTTATACTTGGTTTTAAGTTGAGATATTTAATGGAGCTACACAGATATACGTGTGGGGACGAAGTAAAAATACAGTTCATCAACCTCTCTTACTCTTGAGTGCCGTAAAAAACAACTAAGGATCAGGTAATATCTACGCAAGATAAAAATAACTCGAAATAAATCCTTATACCAACACGTCTAACCAGTGTGGTATAGTAGATCAATTTCGAGTGCAGCAGTGGCAGATATACATATATACATCTATACCAATAAATAAAATTGGTGTGTCTGTTTGTAATGTCAAAATAATAGGCATTTTTCATGCTCACACGGTTATTTGGACGATGCCTATGCCTAAAAATCACTTTATATTTTTTGTCTGTCTGTCTGTCTGTTTGTTCCAGGTAATCTTCAAAACGGCTGGACCGATTTCAAAAATTCTTTCACCAATGGAAAGCTATAATATCAGGGAGTAAACTAGGCTATATTTTATCCCGGTATTCCCACGGGAACGGGAACTACGCGGGTAAAACGACTAAAACCGAAGCGAAGCGAGGGCGGGTTGCTAGTGCTAACATAATAATGATAATGGAACTACATATAAAAAAGTCGGTAATATTATTATTTCTGTATAGTATATATACTCACAACGTAGGGTCCTAATCAATAGACGATCACGGTTTATGTCCGTGTGATGACGGAGTAAGAATACAATTCACCACTCCCTATCTTTCCCGTGGATGTCGTAAAAGACGACTAAGGGATATATAATATGCATATATCTGTGCAAAAGAAGGAAAACTCGAAATGAAACCATATACCAACATATCTGAGGCTGTGGGTGACCGGACCGGGCATTTAGTCCGGCACCCGCGGAGAGATTAGCCTCGTGACGGCGATCGGTGTCCCAGTAGAGGACGTCGATGGGAGAGGGTACTCTCTCGGGGTATTCCGTCGGGTCGACCACTGAAGTCAAGGAACTCTGCACCGGTGGTCGGCCCAACGATGAAGGCGACGTGCTATAAGAGTGGATTACGGGTGTGCGCGCTTACGTCCCTGTATCGCCCCGGATGGAGTCAGACGAGGAATGCGCCGACCGTAACCCAGCTCAAAAAAAAAATACCAACATGTCTGACCAGCACGGTATAGTAGGTCAAATTCCCTCCCATTGTGGAGGAGGCCCGAGCCCAACAGTGGCACGTATGTGGGCTGTGATGATGATGATACATACTCAAATAAACTATACTGTGCAAAGGTTACAGTGGATAGCATTCAAGGAATTAAAGAGAAAACAACACTATAGGCGATTCACACACTGCTCCGCGCTCCGTCGCCTGGCGCGGAGTGGCAGATTTTAATATTGTATGCAAGTACATCGATTAGTATAGAAAACACGCCAGGTCCAACATACCGAAAACGCGCCATGGTGCGGGAGCATATCCCGCTAGCAGATTCTGCCGCCAGGTGTGGAAGCGCGAGGTGGACCGCAGCAGATCTGGACACGGATAGATTTATTTACGAAATTGAATGACTTCAGTATTGCCCATTGTAACGTAACTAACCACGACGACCAAATGGAAAGTAACCTTTAGTTTAGTGCGGGACGCGTACAAAGCTGTCAGGCACGGAGGCGCGGTAAAATCTGCTCGAAGAGGCAGATCTGCTCCTCCGCGCTTCTGCGCCTGGGCGCGTCGCCAATGTGTGAAGCGCCATAAGCAAGTATTATGAGCAATATCTGGTTGACCGAGCTTCGCTCGGCATATTTTTATCGAATTTATTTAGATAGGTATATATTACTAAAAAATAAAAAATAAATAATGAAAAATATATAAAAAATTACAAAAAGAGAATAATAATAACACCGAGATTCGAACCGACGCTGTTTGATTAAAAAAATACCAAAATTAAAACTTGACACCTTCCCATCTGAGCTATCGTAACTCATGACGTTGCCAACGAAATTTGAATTCATATTCTTTTAAAATTTAATGTCATTGTTTGTTTTGCTAAAAACACGGACCAAACAACATTTTCTATAAATAAAACCTAGCTAGATCGATTTTTTGGACCCGAAACCTCTAGTATGCCAAGTTTCAACAAAATCGTTGGAGCTGTTTCCGAGATCCTGAATATATATATATATATGTGTGTGTTCATGTGTGTGTGTGTATATATATATATATATGTATATATATATATATATATATATATGTATATGTATTTATATATATATACACACACACGCACACAAGAATTCCTCTTTTATAGATATAAGATTCTTTTCATCTTAGCCCATATAAGTTCTTCTGTTGGATTTGAGTCTCTCCTGCAATACCAGGGACACTTATGATCATTAGAAAAATATACATAATGAATGTACAATTAATGTAAATTAATATCATCATCATCATCATCTTGCTCTTATCCCAATTACTTGGGGTCGACGCAATATGTCATCTGTTTTGACATATTGCAAAAAGTTTCGGCAATGACTTTTATGACCGGTCGCCTGCCTGACGTCAACCCTCCTTGGGAATGTAATCGTTGACCCAAATGGTACCAGATGGAGTTGGTCCGGGTCAATCTAGGGCTCTTAGTCGTCTTTTACGACACCCACGAGCAAAGCAAGGGTTGGTAGTATTCGAAGCCGCTACCACACAGCTAATGTAAATTAATATAAACTCATTTGCAAAAAAAACGGGCGGTTTTGATTTTCATTCATATTTAAAAAGATACAATACCAAAAAGGTTTCAATCGTTTGTACACGTTACTGGCCGGTTTTAAAAATGCTGTGGTATTTAAAAAAGTACGTTCTAAATTCAATTTTTCATTTGATGTTCATTTTTACAGAAAACCCCTTTTTATCCTACATTTTTGGCGCGAAGTTCCAAAAGTTAACATCGACTTTCATAACTTTTATTCAATTTTTATCGATTAATTTCATATCCTTGACTGTCAAAGCTTTATTTAATGCTGTTTGGCTGTATCAAAAATGGTAGATAAAGTGGTAAAAGCTACCAAAATTATCGCGCTGCTTGAAGAGGGTTGCAGCCAATGTTTCGTGGCTAGGAGGCTAAATGTTAGTCGCTCGACAGTCCAAAGGACCTGGCAGCGATATCAGGAGACTGGTTCCGTCGAGAGAAGGCCTGGTTCTGGAAGAAAACCATGTACCCAACCACGGGATGATCGTTTTCTTGTGAGTCGCGCATTGAAAAATCGCAAATCTTCGTATGTGGATCTTAAGAACAACCTCCAAGAAGTAAGAAATGTGCATATTAGTCTATGGACGGTCAGGAGGAGGCTTCTCGCTGCCAATATACGCAGTCACCGCCCGGCCCGCGGCCCCAAATTACTCCGTGAGCACAGAGTTCACAGGCTTAGGTTCGCTAGAAATTGTGAAT
The DNA here is from genome assembly GCA_032191425.1 of Lymantria dispar. Lineage (NCBI taxonomy): Eukaryota > Metazoa > Arthropoda > Insecta > Lepidoptera > Erebidae > Lymantria > Lymantria dispar. The sequence continues at coordinate 11,578,604 of CM063454.1, read as the reverse complement.
CATGGACTCAAGACGATTGGAATAGGGTTTTGTTCTCTGATGAAGCCAGGATATCTCTGTTCGGTGAAGATCGACGTCGGCGAGTGCTAAGAAGACAAGGAGAACGCTTTGCAGAGGCATGTTTCGAAGAAATCACACCTTATGGTGGGGGCTCTGTTATGTTTTGGGCAGGAATAAATTCAATGGATCGTACAGAGTTAGTCTTCATTGAAAACGGCTCACTGACTGGGCATCGATACATAACGGAAGTTCTAATTTCTCATGCACAACCCGCATTGGCCGCTCTAGGTGAAGACTCGATTTTTATGGACGACAATGCTCGCGCCCACCGATCCCGCGATGTTAATGCGTATGTGCCAGAGGTCGGCATTCGTCGTTTGGATTGGCCAGCTCGAAGTCCCGACCTCAATCCCATAGAGCATGTCTGGGACGTTCTGAAACGGCGTGTGAGATCAGTACACCCGGCTCCGCAGACCATCAGAGAGCTGAAGAATGTGATTACTGCGGAGTGGGAACGTATTCCGCAAGCAAGTATCCGGGATATACTCGCTAGCATGCCCAGACGAATTCAAGCTGTGATTTTAGCTAGAGGGGGTCACACTCGATTCTAAACATTTATCTGCTTTTACTTTATTAAAGAAAAACAAACAAAAAAACTTTTTTATTTTTACTTCATGAGCATATGCACTACTAGCGAATATACACTACTAGCGAGGTTTAGCATTATTTCCCATAAATTGTATCTAAATTTTATGAAATACTGATGAAAACGATTATTTTCTTATTAATTTAGCAAATTGTGTGGATAAAACTACCTATAATTATCAAACAAAGAAATATTAACATTTGAAATGGTTCATTGCTTAGGTGCCCGTTTTTTTTGCAAATGAGTGTATTATAAATAAATGGTTCATTATGGTTTTGATATGAGATTTTCCTTACATAATATTTATAGCAATTTCCAAAATGTTAAATTTAATCAAAGTCGTTTGTGTTATAACAGACTTAAGATATTTTGTCACCTAGCTTTTTTCTCTATGTAAGAGACGATTACGCCACATCGACCGCTAACAGATAAGAAAAATAAAAAATAAAACCTCATGCTAATATGTGTATCCACTGTAACATCATTCATCGTCATTTCAGCTCATATACGTCCCACTGCTGGGCTCGAGCCTCCTCCACAATTAGAGGAAAATTGACCTGACTACATAGTGCTGGTAATCAGGTTGGTATAGGGTTTTATTTCGAGTTTTCCGTCTCTTGCATAGATGTTATTTGCCTATTGTATCTCTTAGTCGTCTTTTGCGAAATCCACGGGCAAGATAGGGAGGGTTGAATTGTTTTCTTATTCCATCACCACACGGATATGTTTATCAGTTTCTTTCCTATTTTATTTGCTTAGACTTTTGATGAATAGCGATTCAATTAGTATACATTTATATTTTTTTAGTTCCATTGAGAGTTTCATGCGACTGAATATTCTCTCTGTAGTGCGACAAGACATTAATTCGTATCAATTTACGTCACACACGAAACAAAAGGAACACTTGAAGCGGAGAAGTCAATTAATATGCAAATGTAAGAAAACGACTATTAGAGATGCCTTTCAGTACGGGAACAGAGTACGTAGACCCACTCGTGTATTGATCATACAATCCCTCACATGCTTACATACACCCATCTCTTTTTAACTTTCTACAACAGATCGCTATAAACATAAACATTTTCATACTAAAAAGCCATCTATTGAATTTCCTTTTACAGAAATTTCAACTTTATTTTCATATTTAAAAGATTTCAAATATTACGTTGAATTTAAGGATATGTTAAGATGTTTCGCCTGTAAATAAAAGCCTTGTTGTGCCAGCAAATTCTGTTCGTAACTTTAAAGGAATAAAGATATATTTCAAGTTTGTGTTAAGAGAAATTGAATCGTATTTTGGAGCTATTAAAGGTCTTAATTCTAGGTAAAATAATGTTCAGGTTTCAGTTGTTGATAAGTCTGTATCTATAGTGCATGCCTAGATATGTATAGTTAAAACAGAGGGTTGTAAACATCGTGATGAGCCGGTTTTATATGTACTAAGTAAGACTATTTTGATACATTCATACCGCATCTCTAATCTGAACATTGATCTGCTATCAACATAGCAATACTGGCAATGATAATCTCCGAAATCAGAGAAGAACGTCAAACGTGAAATTATCTTGTAATGAGATCGAAACTTGACTGAACGTGTATTGAATCAAAACGATTTTCCGAGAACATGTCGACCTTAATACTTCCATCCTTAAATAAATGTTATTCTATCTAAATGTAATTATTATAGCGATATTATAGATTAAGTACTGAATAAAATTGTAGAATCTATATTATAAGGAAGTCAAAGGGTAAGTAATGAAGCTCAATACTGCTCTTCAGTCGCTCCAAGCAGTTAAATGTCCTAGAACGATACTTGGCCCGACTATAAGACCTGAAGGATTTATTTGGAAACAATAAAGACTAAGATAAAGTATTTGCATAGAATAATATTGTATACAAATTATAAATTATTTATACTAATCTAATAACTTATCCTATCTTTATTTAAGAAAAAGGCTAATCAAATAAATTAATTACCTATATACATTATTTTCAATTTTCAATTTACTAGGTATTTTACCTTAGAATTGAATAGCGTTAATTCTATTTGATGTCGATCAACGCCATCTCATGGAGGGTAACAGAAAGTCTAAATTCTTCAAGATTATTGACTACACATGCGCAGATTTATTCTGATCCTCGGGCAATAATCGTCCCTATAACTGAGATGTTAAGATATAAGTTCATCTGAATTGTTTGCGCGTGCGCTTTTAAATTGATTTCTAATGTCAACTTGTTGACAGAGGCGAAAAATGTGTCAGTGAGAAAATTTGTGAAGTTATTTTGTTTTGTCAAGAAAAACAATTGAAAAAGAATTAGAGTTATGCTACAGAAATGAAATTAGAAGGTAGGTAAAGAAGAGTACACATACAGTACTTGCAAACGTACTTCTGTGCTATTAATCTTCTTTTTGTTCTTTAATATTTTAACATCTTATAAATATATTAATAAAATAACAGTACTTGATTTATTAAAAAACAATACAAAATTTATTATATGTAGTGGCTTACTTTATACTTAGTAGTGACGAAAATATTTAGTACCTACAGAAATATTTTGAAATAAAGAATTAGTGACTTTATGGGATAAAGTATACGTACAAATTCTTACCGATATGTAACATTTCCCTAAAATGTATACTATTTAAGATCCTTTGTAATGATTGCTTAGTTCAGTGCATGTTGTTTCTTTTTAAGAGCAGACGTAATAAATGTAAACGTAATACAAAACAAAGGTTTACTTATCACAAAGTAGTGTATCATTTTTAATGCATCTATTAATGATTAAATTACTTTAAGTAAAACAAGAAACACTTTCTAAATTGAATTATTTAAATGTTGACAATTTGTTATACATATTCATTCAGTGAAAACTATGTATCGGATGTTTCCAGGGAGCCCATTTAATTTCTAATACTGTACGTCAAATTAATTGGGCGACTGTTAAGATCAAGTGTTCTCGATACATATTATATATGCTATTAAATAAAACAGGTTCTAATTTTAAAGTCTACTTAATGTTTTTTTAAATTCTAAAACAAATTCGATTTAAAGTTAACTGAGAAAGAGAAAGAAAGATATGTAAAATAAATACACAATTCGATATGAATTATGATGATCTATAGGTTGTTTCACGAGTGAATTCCATACAAGTATTGTTTTTAAAATATTTTGTTATCGGACTAGGTTATACAAAGTAAATCTTTGCAATATAAATTGCATATTAGTTCATATTTACCGTCTGCTTCGTTTCATTATATATAAAGTTCCTATGTGGTTTACGATTCTGATAATAAAGTCTCTTATGCTTTTAAGTCTTCTATGTAAGTTTCTTGGTTGGATTCTATAAATATATCGTCAAAGAAAATCAAAAAGATTATCTTTGAGAGTAAAAACAATAAAATATACATGCATGGAGAACCGATATTTTTCAACTCATTATTATTAACTTTCTTTTTTTATGTGATCTTATTTACTACTTCATTGGGATATAACAGTATTAGTGTAAACTAAAATGTAACTAAGCTTTGTAATAAAGGAATCCATGACCCGTTGATGCATCAATTGTAATCATATGGGATTTGGGTGTTGTCACGCAATAATTTGAAGGGACGTTCCATAAAACCCTTGTGTCATTCATTCCCGTTACACACTGAGTATTTGAATAGACAATATGATATTCATTTGGTACTCATCTTGAATAATTTGCTAATTTATTATTATTATTTATATTACCGTGATATCTTTGTCTCACTGTTGGGCTCGAGCGGAAAGCTCCATAACAAAAGGAAAATTGATCTACTACATATCACGCTAGTCGACGTCGACGATTTGACATGTTATTTTGTATTACTAACGTTATACTAACGTGTATGTTATTACTAACGTGTGTGTAGGCTTTATTTCCAGTTTTCCTTCTCTTTAATTCATGTTGTTTGGAGAGTTATTCCTTGGAACATAGGTACCATGGTAAACGGTTCCTTCTTTGCAGTAAACGCGCAAACTTGTCTTTGGGATTAAACTAAACTAAGTTCCGTTTCTGTGTGGTTACGGAGTAAGAATACAAATCACCACTGCAAATCTTGCCCGTGGATGTCTTGAAAGACGACTAAGGGATGTACATACATACGCATATAACATCTATGCGAGAGAAGAAAACACGAAATAAAATTGGTAAGGTCAATTTCTTTCCTATTGTGGAGGAGGCTCAAGCCCAACAGTGGGACGTTTATGAGCTGAAATTATGCAGTTCCGTTCACCTCGTTCTGATGCCCGCCACAGATAGTGCTCGACTTCAAATACAAGTTAATTCCGAATTTACTGTAACATACTCCGAAGGACATACTGGTGCTCGGTGTATTTGCTCGTTACCCGTACTGTCATTTGTATGGCAACGCATATTCTATGGAGAGCATGCCGTTGATATGCAGGATAAACAACGTCGGGGGAGTACTTATCCCTCTGGCCCACCAGCATTAATGGTCATGCTTTGGGAACAGAAGCAAATGACAATGACTAATGCTGCGACCATCCAGAAAGTTGGCGATCCAATTATAGTGTCGCTTGGGCTCGGGGATTCTTTATGATGGTAGCTTCGATAGAAGTGCCTTTTGCCAGAACCTATCGTACTTTACGATATCTAATCTGAATGCTAGCACCCCATACTTGCCCTGCAAGGTGCTCCACTGTGTCTGAGGTACGTAAAAAGAACACGAGCTATTCGACCATGGGGATGAAACCTATTGGCGTTCACTGGTCAGCTGATGATCCTTAAGATACAGCAGAAGCAGTTTTTTTCATTATTATTCTCCATTACCATTCTCCATTAATATTGTGACAAAAATTTTAAGTATGAACATAGATTGCCTTAAGCTTAACGGTTTAAGTATGGATTAAGGGACAAGGGAAGACCAAAGAAAAGATGGATGGACTACGTGCATGTCACGGATAAACAGAGAGGAACCACAGAGGTGACATCTGATAGGGTCGTATGGAAGGAGAAGACATATCGTATCGACTCCAAATAGCACAGAATCATGATGATGATGAGACTATAATGTAAAATTTGGTATTACGTAATGAATAAATTCATTGTTCTTTACTCATTGCGTTCGTATGTCAGTAAGCTCTTGGGCGCAGCGCTTGCTCTAGACACTCCGACATATGCACAACGCACTTGTCGTTCGGCGCATAATTTGTCCTCCATTACGGGCCTACACTACCCTCTAATAAAAATCAGGGTCCGATTAAAGACTAGTTTCGTCTTTCGCCCATACCAACTGTTCGATGCAAAATTGTGGGGACCAAATAAATTATTCATTCGATACATTGAAAATTCTTTGTAATAGTTTTTTATCCAAAGGGTGCGGGCACCTGTCTCTTTTTGTTTTAAAAGTAATCTTATTTTGTTAAAATAGATAGATTTTGATCATACCCTTTCGCTCAGCCTTTATTTTTATTTTTAAGAAATAAGTAATAATCTCATCTCAGTTCATACACGTCCCACTGTTGGGCTTGGGCCTCCTTCACAATGGGAGGGAACTTGACCTACTATACCGCATTGTTTAGACGTGTTGACATAGGGTTTTATGTTGGCTTTTCCTTCTGTTGTTATGTCTGTATATGTTTTCTGTATATCATATCCCTTAGTCATATATTACCACTTCCACAGGCAAGAGAATGCTGAATTGTATTTTTACTCCGTCTCCGTTTAATTATGTTGAGATAAAATTTAATCATCGAAATGTATCACTCTTAAATAATAAGTAAAAAAAGATGTAGCTATATGTACATTGTATTAGTTTATCTTTTGTCATAATTCCAAAAATAATATTCTTATATCATTAGAAATAAATATGTCAATTTAATAGCCTCAATGCTTATACAAAAACATATTTAAATAACAAATTAAAACGGCCAATTTTAGGCAACTCAAAATATTCAATTCGAGATTTGAGCGATGACAAATGTAATGGGCAGCACCCCTTGTGAAATGAGGTGTGAATATTGGGTCCCAGCGGGGCATAGAGGACCGCATGGGGATACCCCAGCTGCCGAGTCCACTACCCTTTATTCTGAAGTACAATGCAGTACAAATTATAGACAGGTATTAAGTACTGTTAGGTTTGACATTGTTATTTGACAATTGTTGTGATGTATTTATATATTTGTGGCGCGTGTTAATGATTAAGATTTACGATATTTTCAAAGTGAATTTTCATTTCATTCAGTATTTTGGCTAGTTTTTCAATTTATAATTATTCATGTGGTGACGGAATAAGAATACTTTTCACCATCTTGCCCTGGATGTCATAAAAGTCGACTGAGGGATATAATACGTATATAAAATTTTAGCAAGAGAATTGACTAAGGGATATAATACGCATATAACATCTATGGAACAGAAAGCAATCAAAATCTGTCTGACCAGCTTTAGTAAGGTCAGCTTCCTTTCTTTTGTAGAAGAGAGTCTCCCCAGCTGTGGAACGTATATGAGTCGAGATGACGATGATAGAAATTTTGGTTTTCTAATTACTTTTTCTATAACAATGTATTTATATTTTTTATGTAAGTCTGCGGTATTTACTAAGGCAATGATTATTAGCAGTAGTCAGGTAGGCACCTGCAGGTAATTATTGGGTAATATTTTAAGTTTCAATTTATCTTTTCATTTATCGCTCTTAGCGAAAGAATTAGTTTTCTTTAATGTCATTTCTCTCATGTCAAAGTTTTTTATTTATTTGACATGTCTTGTCAGACAAAAAAATACGACGAAGACTATATCTTGGGTTTTGACGCGAATGTCAAAATGTCACGTAGCGCTTTTATATTTTTTCATTATTTTAGTGTTTTGAAGTGTTATGTTGCATAATTTTGCTGATATTTTATGTAATACTAGCAATCCGCCCTCGCTTCGCTTCGGTTATAGGTTATAGTCGTTTTACCCGCCTAGTTCCCGTTCCCGTGGGAATATCAGGATAAAATATAGCCTAGTTTACGCCCTGATATTATAGCTTTCTATTGGTGAAAGAATTTTTGAAATCGGTCCAGCCGATTTGAAGATTACCCGGAACAAACAGACAGACAGACAGACAGGCCAAAATTTTTTAATTGCTATTTTAGGCATAGGTGTCGTGCAAATAACCGTGTGAGTATGGAAAAAGCCTATTATTTTGACATTACAAACAGACACTCCAATTTTATTTATTGGTATAGATAATGCAGATAAAATTCTGAAATGTAGTGAATTTGATATAATAGTGAATTGCGTGCATTTTGACATTCTGCCAAAATTCCCAGAGAAGGCTTGACTTGGATATCAGCACCAAGTCATGCTAACGACTGACTGAAAGACTGAGACTAAAGACGTGAATATATAATAAATGTAATAACTCGATATTGGCACTAATAGCTCATATAATTGTAGCTCATTGGCATTAAATAAGAAGAAGACTATATCTAAGTCTACCCTGGGCCAGTAAAGTGTGATACATTATATGCTTATCATTACGTATCCTAATAATATATTTTCTGTTGCCAGCATGTCTGTTATTAGTATTGAACGCGATGTCGTTCTGTATGAGACGAGGACCACACCACCCTCATGGACAGACCCCGGTTGAACAAAAACATCACCACTACAAGCCCAGAGATTCAGAAGCACTCACAAGAGACGCTCAACTGTTGCACGATGTTAAGTAAGACCCTTTATTTTAATCGAGTATAAATGGCTATATTCTTTGTTTTCAGTAATACGTTATTTAGAAATAAGCCGCTTCCGCAATGAAGGCTTATCAAAATGACCAGACGGGGTCTACAAAATCTAATGAGTATTGTGTTACATTGTCTTTCGTATCAAACGAGTAAGTAGCCCACCTGATTGTAAGTGGTAATCGCCGCTTATGGACTTAAGCAGCACCAAGGATGTCGGCTTCCCCTATTTGAAGCAGGCAGAAATCCCTTAACAGTGTCCATTCTACCACTGCAGTACGCAACCAAAGGGACGATGATATAATTTCACTTCGTCAGCATAGGTAATATGTGAATTCTTATATTATATCAATAATTTTAGTTGGCTTACTTTGAGATATAGTTTAAATTAATATGAAAAACTATAAATAATGGAATAAAACCTTTAGATCGAGTACCTACATATTGTTCGAATCCCTGAAGCGTGGGTACAATGCCTGCCAAAAAGAAGTAAACAAGAAGATATTTCGTCCATTTATTCATCATTATATTTTAATTTATATCATTTTTAGGCATATAGAAGAAGATTTGGGAGTCATAACACCTGAAGAGCTATCAAAAATGACCAAAGAAGAATTAGAATTCCATTATTTCTTTGCTCACGATTATGACAAGAATTTGATGCTAGATGGATTAGAATTATTAAAGGTGAGGGTGCTTAAGGCCTATCTATAATAAAACACGCGAAAAAACCTTAAAATATTTTATAACTATAACAAACAATTGGAACAGGTTGAAGGGATTTCTTTTTGACTTTTATGATACCTATGAATAATGTTAATTGTAATAATTGTGATCTGTGATTGTAACTACTAAATTATATTTAAAACAAATCATTTAATACAAATCCCTTGGCTCGAGTCTTCTTGCTCCACAGTGTGAAGGAATTTGCCCTACCTACTACACCGTGATGGTTGGACGAGATGGCATAGGGTTTTATTTTAAGTTTTTCTTCTCCTGCAAAGATGTTTTCTTTTTATCGCATCCCTTAGTCGTCTTTTACAACATCCACATGCAGGAGAGTGAGTGGTGAAATTAATTCTTATTCCGTTACTACAGAGAAAAAGTATGTTTGTCTAAAAAAATATATGTTTATATTTGAGAAGATGAACCTATTTTAATGTTTCTTTTTTATAATAAAAGTTGTTTGTGCAATTGCTTTGTTTAGCAAATTTAGTTACGCAAATCTAGACATATGATTTCATACTCAATATTATTCAAACTTGTATAGTTGTTTTACGTTTTCCTTATGGAGTACATTAACAGAACTGCGGATAAATTCCTCTAGATTATAAAAATATTGCTTTTGATACCACCACCAAAGTCTTCATGTGGTAACGGAGTAAGAATATTATTCACTACTCTCTAGCCCGTGAATGTCATAAAAGACGACTAAGGAATGTAATACGCATAAAATATCTACACAAGAGATGGAAATCTTGAAAAAGAACCTATGCCAACCCGTTTGACCAGTGTGGTATAGTCAATTGCACTTCTATCTAAGAGGAGGCTCGAGCCCGTTAGTGAGACGTTTATAAACTAAAAAAATGAGTGAAGCAAATTAGCTTAATTTTTTTTTGTTATATATCTAAGTTGACACTGAAACAGAACCTACGTCGTTTGGAGGTATGCTATGCTAGGTAAATGTTAATTAAACCCATTGTTGAAACTAGGTAATATGATATAATGTTTCCCTGGATCAGGAAACCATAATATTAGTAAATTTTTACAACGTGTAAGAATTAGTGATAAATGATTGGTTACCATACGACGACTAAATTGACTAAAAATATAATTGAGGCGATATATTGTGGAGTCATTTTTATTTTAAATTTATAATCGAATAAATATTTATAATTTATAATCGAAGTTCTGTGTTAAATCGCAAGTTGATGTTCTGGAAGGGGCTCATCACGTGAGAGTAAGATTTCCTTATTTCCTAGTCCACCTTAATCATATCCCGTATTGCTTGTATTGTGGTATGCGGTATATTGATTACGGTGGGTAAGTGGTAGGTCTCCCTTTCTTCCTTCCATTTTAAAATCATTAAAATACCTATATATTGTGTAATTTTATTTTTTCAGGCAGTATATCACACTATTGATCACGAAGATGATGACCCAGAAGCAGATTCATCAATAGAACCAGAAGCAAACGATCTAGATGGGTATATAAGTGAGTATATTGCATTTTTGTAATAACCCTCCGTGTGATGACGGAGTAGTAGAGACGGAGAGGCCGAACGTGTTAGCATAGTTTTATGTTGAGTTTTCCTTCTTTTGCATAGTCGTCTTTTTTTTTTTTATGGGTGGGCTATGGTAAGCGCACGCGCGGTCCAGTCCGTTCGGGGCGATGAAAGGACGGCGCGCAGGCCCATAACCCACCCGTACCCACGTCACCTCGTTGTTGGGCCAACCACCGGAGCAGATGTGACTTGTCATCAGTGGTCGGCCCGACGGAATACCCTTTCAGGTAACCTCTCACCTCTCGACGTACTGGGACGTCGGTCGCCATTGCGCGGTCAGCCTCTCTGCGGGTGACGGGCAATTCCCCGGTCCGATCACCCGCGGCCTCGGCTAGGGCGGCATTAGGCGCAGATACTCGCGCCTGCGCCGCCCGAGTCGCCGGCGGCGGAACGTGTCGCCGAATAGGAGCTCTACTCGCACACAATCCGCCGCCTCCTTCCGTGCATAGTCCATGCATAGTCGTCTTAATAATATTTTTTATTTTTTTTTATTGCAAGCAGTGGCAAACGAGCAAACAGTACACCTGATGATAAGTGTTGCTGCCGCTCATGGACCTTTACAAGGCCGCTGCCTACCGCGAAGAAAGTGAAGGGAGTGTGAATGCGTGCATTGAGGCTCGGTAATACTAAAGGCACCATCAAAACCCTCCACACGCAAACACCCTCAGAAATTTGGGCTTCCGGCTTTCTCACTTACCGAACGAAGCGCAGTAACAAATTGCTACTACTCAGACGTCGATTTTCTGCGAGAGCGTGGTACTGCCCCGGACGGACCGGCCCGCGGCTGTAGACAGATAATTGTCAACAGTGTGGTCCTATCACTCCAAAAATAAAAATATCGTTTAGTCGTCTTTTATGACACCCATGGGCAAGAGAATGGGTAGTGAATTGTATTCTTACTCCATCACTACATAAAGTACGTTAAGAAGAAAGCTTGAAAACAAATTCCTATGCCTCCTTCAGATGAATAAAATAAACTAACTACACCATGCACATACAGACGGGTTGTTAAAGTAAGTTTTGTAGTACCGCTATTTGCTTACATCTATCCTTCCATGACCAAGTTAGGGCTCGTGACAAATAGTATTTTTGAAACACCACCATATGAATTTCGTAATTTTATAATTACTGTTTCAGCCTATAAAGGTCCCAACTGCTGGGCTCGAGCCACTCCAATAGAAGGGAAATTGACCTACTATACCACGCTGGTCAGAGGTATAGGATTTTATTTGGAGTTTTCCTTCTCTTATATAAATTTTATATGCATAGAATATCTGTAAGTCGTCTGTTACGACATCCACGGGCAAGATAAGAAGTTGTGAATTGTATTCTTACTCCGCCACCACACGGAAAATTTATATTTATAATTGTACCTAATTTATTTACAGCTTTAGTTGATCAAACATTAAAATTAGATGACGCTGATGGAGATGGGTACGTGTCATATTCTGAATATCGTGCAGCAAGAGAAAAGAATCCTTTGGAACGTACTCCTAGAGTACTAGCGTCTTTTAAATCTTGAAGAGACGAATTAAAATAAAAAAATGTGTTTTTGAATACTCAAGACTTTCTCTGCTATGTGTACAGACACGAAGATGTACCTAATAAGTTATAAGTTTGGGCCTTCAAGTATTAGAGTGAATAAGATTATACACTAATAAAACGACTTTTGATTTTTATATATCATTATCTTAAAATTTTTAATTAATTGAATATTGGCAACAAATTCAAATTAATAAAAATTAAATAAAAAAAGAATAGTATTATTTGGATTTGTATGACATATTTATTAAATAACTATATTCGTTATATTGTGTTTCTTTATAACAACTAAAATTATTTTTGCTAGCTCAGTTTTATGATGACTTAATTACACATTAACCTTTATTACTATCGGTACTAATTTTAATAATAATTTAAGCAAATGTCATTATTATTCGTTTTCTTTTATGTAAATTATTTATTCTCCACATTTGTAACGTGTGTCACAATTCATACCGGCTTCACCCCATTCAGTTGCCTGTTTTATACCCATCGATATTTTGGCATAAGGTTCTAGATCAGGGTTATCTCTGAAAATTTAAAAATATATTATTACATATAGAATTAATAATGTGTAAAATTTAGATTGTATTAAATGTGTTAAATATTTAATACAATCTACCTATATTTTATAAAAAACTATATCGCTGACCTCATTATTAGACATCGTAAAGGCAATTCAGGACATTTTATATTAAAAAGAAATACTATATCCTCTATAGCGTATTCCTTTATATTAAATACAACACAAATTAAACAAGCCTTCAAGGAGTAATTTCTGAATGTGTAACAATGTAATGGTCCATGCTTTGACAAACATATATAAGTACACAATGCTTTGAGATTACTCAAGGTCGCTATATTAAGTTGAAAGCCTTCAAGCGGATTACAACAGATTGCGTTATCAGATTGAGTTATCAAGTTTTGAAACAATAAAAGAGTAGTCAATGACTTTCATCAATTTTTGGCTAGTAAATCAAGTGGCCACAGGTCTTGTAGTAGGTAATTGCCTAGTACATAACTAAATGTGACCTAAGATACGCAGTGGGGTCATTCGGCTGACGGATAAACTAAATAGTAAAGTAAATTTTATTTGTGGACTCAAAAAATACCAATAATCTAGTTTAGGATATAGTGTTTCAAAAAAATTGGTATACATTTTGGTCGCTGCAGTAGCGATGGCGCTTAGAGAGAGGTGAGTATGCCTAATAAATTATCAGATATTGTTTGTGCATTATAATCATCACGACCCCTACTCGTCCATGGGAGTTGTAAAAATTGTCTAAGGGAGAGTGGGCAGTAGCTCTCTTCTGGAAAATATTTAACATTTAACTACGATCCCTAACCTGCCTGCCAAGCGTAGCACTATGCCATTATTTATGGGGGAGACTTATGTCCAGCAGTGAATGGTGGTATGCTGAATGATGAAGGGCGTTAAAATTAACTTATTTAATTTTATAAAAAGTGGAAGACTTAAAACATCTAATCGTAGGAACAGTGTCCAATAAATTATTATTTTTTGTTTACTATCTTCTACATATATGATAAAAGAGAAAACGACCTCGCTCTTATGCAGTTGAAGAAATTAGACAAGCCTTCCAACATCAATCGCCATATAATATAATTTAAATAAAAAATGTCCATTAATATCTTCATCTATAAGAATAATGCGTACTATATATAAAATAGTACATACCCTTGTAACATCTTAACTCCTTGTAGCAAAAGATCAGCTCCTGAAGAGTACATTTCAGCTTGTTGAGGCCTCTGACATGACAGTAAATAGAGACAACTGTAGTCCTTCTTCTGTTGACCGGCCAAATAACTTAAGTACAATAAAACCTCATCCTCGCTGATGTAGGTAGCATTAGTGTTATCTAGATTAGAAAAATAAATAATTTTATTTGTCTTTTAAGCAGCAGAAGTGTATGACTCTTAGATTTAAGGCTGGTTCCGGCTGACCATGGATGACAAGGAATTCGGTACCAGTGGTCGGCTGAATGGCGAAGGGGAGTGAATATAATAGGTTACGGAGCCGCGCGCCGCCCTTGCATTGCTCCGGACGGAATGAACGGCGTGTGTACTAACCAAAACCCACCCAAAAATAAAAGATTTAGGGCTGGTAACGTAGGTCGAACTTCGTTCAGACATTAAACGTGTCAGATAAAATGATAGATGTGATGATCTTCTTATTGTTATGTCGGCTCATATACGTTCCACTGTTCATCGACACAGAAGGAGGGGCGTTGACCTACTGTACCATGCTGGTCAGACGGGTTGGTTTAGGGTTTCTTTCTAATGCAGTGTGTTGTTATCTGCTTGTGTTCCTTAGTCATATCTCACGATAACCCGTAGGTAAGAAAGACGGTGGTGAATTGTATTCTTATTCTGTATGTCTATGTATACACATCTACTATACGTGAATGAAGAAGAAAGTAGTGAAAAATGTCAGCATATGTTCTTCTCTCGCTGATACTGTATATAACTATTGAAGTACGTAAATAATTTATCGTAAGAATTATAGGAGACACACATTCCAAATTATCTAACTGCTGTAATGTAGATAGTTAATTTCTCTCTGACTGGGGTAGTGACTTATGCCTAATCGTGATGATTTCAGGACACAATACTTCACCATCCTGTAATTGTCCATGGGAGCCCCAAAAACCGCCTAAGGGCTTGTAACAGGCGAGTGGATACCAGCAGCTTCTTGGCAAATTAATGACACCAATTTCGATTAGCAAAAAGCCATTCCGGCTTAGCGATTATAGCCTTATAACAACAATTGTCGCAACTTCTTAGAAAGGGCCACAACCAACATTATATATATGTAGCCTAATTTATAGATGTTTGGAATCTTTTAAATACATTGAGAAGGGCTCAAAGAATTACATAATTTTATAGCTCTTCTTAAGTCCTATTCAATCTCATAATTCAGAGGAAGATTGATCCATAATACTAAACTAGCGACGCCATGGGAAAAGAGTTTGTATCGAGTTAATAAGGGAATATTATGACGTATATATATTTCTATTATAGAGGGTCGAATGCGTATTTAAAATTGGTATTATTAGAACACGGCTTGTCCATTTACTTTATGAAGTTTGCTGGTCATTTGAAGATAAAAGCCATAGGTACAGATAATCCGTTAGCAATGGGATTAATTCACAGGACACGACAAACGCATCGGGTCTCTACTATTGGATTATGAAATGGTCAGTTTATTTGGCACGTGTCTGTCTGGAACACGGCAGATGGCTACATAGAATGATCATGATTTCCTGATCATTTGTTGTTTGTATTTTTGTAAATGTTACTTAATGTTAATAAACGTTACCTGTTTTGTTAATCCAGCTCATCGGCATTCCAATATCGATGATCTCATTGACATATTTTTTTTATTACTGTTGGTGGCAAACGAGCTAACATCATACTTGATGGTAAGTGAGCTGCTCATGAATTTTTGCTAGGCCGCTGCCTACCGTGAAGAAAGTTAAGCGAGTGTGAATGCGTGCAATGAGGTTCAGTGGTACTAAAGGCATCAATACCCACCGAAGTTGGTATGATTTTTCATCGCATTACGATTCCAATACCACATATTATTCGATTGGGTTTTGCAAGAAATTAATGTTTCGTATTATTAATAGGGTGTTGCTATTTAATTCTTTTTTTAATTTTTTAGTGATCCTTTAACTATGATTGGCATGTTTGTAAAGCCACAATTAATTTATTACAAGTATGTAGTTTATTTCTCAATGTGAGCATCTCTGTTAAAAAAAAAAGTATATAAAAGTAAAAAGAATATTTACCATCAAGACTTCTGCCGTAGTAATGGCCACTTTTCCAAGCACCGGCACCGAAGAAACCTGCTGCTAGAATTAAGGCCTTCAAAATGATCAATATTACCAAATTGGTCAGATTTAGGCTTAGTACCTGTAATTGGAAAGACTTTTATAAATTTCGAGACAATAATTTAAAATAACTAACCAATGGTTTAAGTTACAGCTTTTATCTACGACTTACATAACTTCCATTGTATATTATGACTTAAAAGAAAAGGAAAAGATAAGGGAGTCAAATATGTATATTGATAACAAATCGTCTACAAATTGTTGAATTATTTTAAAATTGTGAGGTCCTTTCTTCGAGCAGTTTGATGATTCACTTAAGGAATTAAAAAAAAGAAATTACTCATCCGAAAAATGCGTGCAACTTTATATCTAGGTGCCAAATGTACGAACCTGGGTAACGCAGTCAAAACCAACCTGACTGCTGCCTGTTGATCTAGCGATGAAGTCCTTTGCTATACTAGTCACCACCTGACCTCCTGTACCACTCAAAAAACTTCCTGCGGCATCCAAAAACGATGATTTTACATGCTGAGTATCATTACCATTATCGAATCTCGCGATTGTTTCTTGATCATGTTTGAAATGTGTTGGAGGGTTTTCTCGGGGAAGTAAAGTATTTGTATCGTATCCTTTTTTAGGATACATTTTCTTCGCATATTGAGGTGAAGAATAAGCACCAGAGTGCTCCGCAGAAACGATGAAAGCACTCGATAACAGTAATAAGTAAATTGCAACCATTTTGTCCCGTGGTTGAAATGTAACTGCCGTTCGGAACAGGTAGTGTCCACAATAGCTTCTGATAGTTTGCAATGGTTTGTATGTGTTTCGTTGTTTTATCTCTTCCCTGGTTCTTTTGTTTGCACTCACGGTGACATCTCCTAATGAGTCTATTGTTGTTGCCTTTTAGTGGCGAAATGGCATTTGTTCGAATAAATCAAATAAATGTATGCACTTACATAAGCGTATTACGATAATGACTATGTTTTGTTTAAAGTTATTGTAATATTTTGTTGTTTTGGTATTGGAATTTTCTTTTAATTAGTAACATTGATGACTTGATTAAACAGGTCCAAGTTCACAGCTTTTAGAGTCATCATCAACATCCTGCTCTTATCTGAATTACTTGGGGTCGATGTTACATTTTCCGTGTGGTGACGGAGTAAGAATACATTTCATCACTCCTTATCTTGCCCGTGGATATCGTAAAAGACGACCGAGGGATATAATACGCATATAACATCTATGCGAGAGAAGGAAAATTCGAAATAAAACCCTATACCAACCTGTCTGTCCAGCATGGTATAGTAGATCAGTAGATCAATTTCCCTCTAACTAGTGGAGGCTCAAGCCCAACAGTGGGACATAAATAAGCTGAAATGATGTTATATGTACTTTTCTTCCATAGTATATATTGTAAGAAGTTTTGGCAAGTAAGTCAGTTTTATAAGCGTTCGCCTCCTTGACGTGAACTCTTTTTTAGAATGTACCTTGACCAGGCGCCATCAGATGGAGTTCACCCGAGTCAATGTAACGCTCTTAGTCATCTTTTACGATAAAAATAGATACGAATCCATTTCCTGTGATTCGGAACAAGAGTCTGTTAATAATTCATTACACTATTCGTAGAATCAATCAGCATTTGGCACAAATAAAAATACTTAATCCTAATCAAATTGTAGTTTTAATTGCACTATTATGAATTTTATTAAATAATCTGTATTAATCTTAAATTAAATAATCTGTCTTCTCTTCGCTAATCATCATCATCATCATTTCACCTTATCATCATCATCATCTTGCTCTTATCCCAATTACTTGGGGTCGACGCAATATGCCATCTGTTTTGACATATTGCAAAAAGTTTCGGCAATGACTTTTATGACCGGCTGCCTGCCTGACGTCAACCCTCCTTGGGAATGTAATCGTTGACCCAAATGGTACCAGATGGAGTTGGTCCGGGTCAATCTAGGGCTCTTAGTCGTCTTTTACGACATCCACGAGCAAAGCAAGGGTTGGTAGTATTCGAAGCCGCTACCACACAATTAATCATCATCATTTCACCTTATATACGGCATAATGGTGAACACGACCTCCATTACAATGGGAAGGAAAATGACCATCGAATAAAAGAATAAATATTGTCCCAATTTTTTTGTATAGTTTACGAGTAAGCACACCTGATGGTAAGTCATTTTGCCACAGACGCATTTTTGAAATACCATACGCATAATACCATACGTGAAGAAAATTCTCATCATATACCTTGTTTAAAGAAGGACATGTCATAGCGCTCGGGAAACTCAGCAGCAGATAGTTCATTCCAGATCTTGTAGGTACATGGGAGAAATGATCGCTGAAAACTGACAGTTGATACACATGATATACCGAATAACCCAAAGTTTGACCGTCACTCCGACGACTCCAATCTGTCGATGAGATTGAGATTACCGACGATTCGAACAGCACGTCTGTGCTGGGAGTCAAGTGGGTTTAGCTAATATTTGGCACTACCTACTTACCACGCTGCTGGACGGATTAATAGGGCTATATTTCGAGTTTGCTTTTACTTATATTGATCTCATTTACTTGTATCCCTTTGTCGTCTTTTAAATTTACTTGCGGGAAAGGAGTGATTACACTGTATATTCTTACTCAATCATCACACGGAAATGTAGTTGCATACATAGTAAGAAAGCAAAAGTGTTCACACCAACGAAGTAGGCGATGACGTTAAACGTGGTGGAACATCTTTGTTGATGTGATTTAGTTCCGTTATACAAACATTTGGGCCAACATCGTAATTGTGACATAACTTTACGTCACGATTTTGCTATTGACATGTTTCTTGGTAAATGGTCTTTGTCCGATTTTCTACAGATATGTAGGTAAGGAAGTAACAGTTTAGATGTAAAGGAAAACAACAATTCTAGAAGGAACGTTATTATTTTTAATTAATTTCTTTATTTTGTAATAAGGGTATGTCTTATGTGGCATGCAAAAATCAGTTTTATAGGGCCATGATGGCAGTCAATAAAATTATTTATATCTTAAATAATTGATATTAAGCATTTGCCATGCAAAGAAAATTTATTTTGAGAAGCTTGCAACATAGTAAACATTGAAATTAAAAATAAATAAATATTCTCAACTCAAAATTAAAAATATAGAGAACGTCTTTAGAATTTTGAAAAAGAGATGTCGCTAAAAACTTACTTATGAGCAAAAAATAACACATTTGGCATTTGAACCCACATCCGTTCGAAATCCGTCAAATGCGGTTGGAACGAATTATTTAAAAGGTTTAACACGGTTTAACAAGTGTAGTACTTATTTTTCGCTCACAAATAAGCAACTTACAAATTCTAGTCTATCATCAAAGTGGATCATTAAAGGTGTCAATCAAGTCTATCATCAAAGGTGGATCAAGCTTTTCAGTGAGTCGTGATTGGAGTAAGACGGCATATTTACTAACCTGATCTGTCCGTGGTGTGTACGGTACAGGAGCGCAAGTATTCGCGTTTGATGCTTAAGATTAATTAAGTTTGGGGAGCTTAAGAGGTACCTGGATATACTATAGAGGATCAATATATCAACTGCAGTGAGGATGACCATGTGGCAGCGACGTTCCAGAATCATCGAAAGGTGGATGAGGGGTGTAGTAATCTTACAGAGTGTTCTACCGGACAGGCCCATGACTAAGACCTCGACGGTGAGGATCACTTCGACCACTAGGAGATGCGGTGGGTTACAAGGCCGCGTGACGCCCCTTCGTCACTCCGGACGGAGCTGGACGGCGTGTGCACCGATCATATCCTACCTCAAAAAAAGAAATATAGGTGCGGTTGGAGAGGCCACACTGGTGACTGATTGCGTGATCGTAAAAGTGATCTGTTAAAGGATGCAAACCAAGGCTAGGCAAGGCGAGGATAGTATAACAAGCATAATCATCTGTCTCTGACGAGAAGGCGTTTGACCAACAGCTGCACAACATTATATAGGCTGAGAAGAAAAACAAAAAAAATTAGGTAATATCAGAATAGTTCTGTTTATATGAGACAAATTTTACTGAGAAAAGTTGAAGTAAGAATTGATCTTTAGATTATCTTAGCAAGAAAATTTGACCCCAAAAGAACATAGTATTACTACTAAATGAGCAGACGAGCTATTCAAGTAAATTACACGCGGAGTCAGTTGTCCTCTTAATAATTGGAAGGAATCGAACGGTAGATTCCTATTTTTCTGCTGTAAAGTGAGCCAACGGCCGAGCGTGGTCAAGTCAAACCATACCCCACCAGCAGAAATGTATATTTCTGAGGGACTTTAATCTAGTTATAATGGTGATATTTAAAGGTCAGCATCGTTGGATAGATTATCAAAAATTTGTATAGCAAATAATATATATGTTATGAACCTTAACAGTACCGTGACAGTGAATCTGAAAGTTAAAATTGTAGTAAAATGCTCGGCACGATGATAGCTGCACTTATCGATAAGTATACTGAATTGCTTGTATTTGAATAGTCATTTGTTCTTACTACAGGTAAATATCTTGCTGTGATAAAAATGGTACATTGGCAGTAGAAGTTAGACTATTGAACCGCGTGGTTGGACAGACGCCCCTAGTACACCAAGACGACGTTAATGGGTATGTTATCTGAAATACTAACTTATAGTCCTCAAAGAGAAATCTTCATGGTGCTACTAGTAGAGCTTAAAAGGAGAGCTTTGTATGTGGCAGGATCACATTGTCGATAGTCTTCTATCTACAGACGTGGGCCGGTCCGTACGGGGTAGTCCATACTCTCGCAGAAAATCGCTGTCTGAAGAGTAGCAATTTGTTACTGCACTTCGTTCGGTTACTGCAGTTAGTTTGGTGGGTTTTGATAATGCCTTTAGTATCATCGAATCTCATTGCACGTATTCGCACTCCCTGTCTTTTATTTACGGCAGTCAGCAACCTAAGTAAAGGTCCATAAGCCGGAGTATCACGTAAAATAATTTATTAATTTTAAATGACACGATGAAGTACCTAAACTTTATTTCTTTGGTCATATTACCATACCAAACCTCAGCTCATACATGCCCGCCTGATTTCGAGCCTCCACCGTAGTAGGAGGTTAATTGACCTATTATGAAAAGCTGGTCAAAGAAGTATAGGATTTTATTTCAAGTTTTTTTTTCTTAGACAGATTTTATACGCAACCCTTAGACGTCTTTTACGACACCCACAGACAAGAAAGGGGTGGTGAATTGTATTCTTACTCCGTCATCTCACAAAGCAAGATATATTAATAAGATAAACAAAGATTTTTTACTAGGGGAAATCCGGGCAAAGCGGACACCTTAATGTTTGATGGACTATAGTTAGATAACCAATGGGCATATAAATGAAACAAATGTTTAATGAGAATAAACATTTATTAAAGTGTTTAATATAATTAACAAAAATTGCTTAATAGCAGTTCCTTAATTTTAATTGTCAATAATATTGCAACATATACCAGTATCCACTTTGCCCCATAGGTCGGGCAAAGTGGATAGGACGATAGGGCAAAGTGAACACAAATACTTAGCCTAATTTTAAACTAATCAGTGCAGATATAACAAAGAAATAAGCCTTCATAAGCATTCATAAATAATATTTTTGTGACTTCATTACTTACATTTATAACATTTGATCCAATTTTAGTTATCTCTGTGTAGTTATCCCCAAAATAATAACATAGACACTGTTCTTCTTTGTTTTTCTTACCGCTATTCTTACTCTTATCTTTAACAATTATATTTTTGGTGGTTTTAGTATTTTGATTTTTCTTTGTCGCAGTATTTAAATTTATATTCATGTTTTTCATTGCTTGACAAAGCGAATACCCTATCCACTTTGCCCGTGTTCACTTTGCCTTACATCTATTCATTTCATTCAACCTAAGCTAAAACCAAATGAAGTGACGACAAAGTATTTGTTCTCTCAGAATTAATACCTGAAAATATGCATTTAAAGGATATAATCGTACTAAACAATATGTTTAACTTTTACATGAGCTATTAAAGTATTACGTACCTTGAAAAGTAATAAGAAAACTTAAATATTTGGTTTTTTCGATTTTTCTCTGGAACGCGACGCGATCTTGGGCTAGCTCTGTTTGCCCACGAATGCGGATGGGGAAGGGGATGTAAAGTCGCGAGGCGTGCTTATTCCGACATGTTCTTGACGAGAAATAAAGGGTATTCACTTTGCCTGGCCTATCTACTATGCCCGGACTTCCCCTATGTATTCCGTGTAGTGATGGAATAAAAAGTGCAATTCATGATATTTCCTTTATTCGCATCATTATATTGTCATCATTTTCTAGCAATCTTGAGGAAGCTTGGTCTAATAGGACGGTGGCCCCTATAGCTCACACGGTTAAAGACAAAAACTATATTAACTTTACCAATTTATAATGATATACAGTGACATCTACTAGCAATGGTCTAAGAACGCGTATCTTTTTTAACATTGAGTTTATGGTGTCGGTTCGTTCATAGATTTTATTGTTAGCTTAGACTTTAGTTCATAGATGGCGCTATTTTAAATAAATAAGTTGTTAAGATGGGATTATAGATGTCGCTATAACACAACTTTGCACCAAAATAAGTGGTATCTTATATCATGCTAACGAATCGAAGTGGCATAGAATTTTATTGCAAGCTTTTGTTTTTCTTACGGTTATGTTATCTGTATATGTGTATTAGTCGTCTCTTAAAATGCCAGCACAGAAAGGGAAGTGTGCACATGTATTTTTAACCCATCAAAAGGCAGAAAGAAAAACAGTGTATTAAATTTTCAATAATTGTCAGATGTATTTTATAAAAAAACTAGCAACCCGCCCTCGCTTCGCTTCAGTTTCAGTCGCCTTATCCGCGTAGTTCCCGTTCCCGTGGGAATACCGAGATAAAATATGGCCTATGTTACTCTCTGATATCCGGTGTATAGCTTTCCATTGGTGAAAGAATTTTTGAAATCGGTTCGGTAGTTTAAGCGTGAAAGCGTAACAAATAAACAAACAAACTTACTTTCGCATTTATAATATTAGTAAGGATATAACAGACAGAATATATACTCAGGTTTAAAGTCTTCCTTTGTGGATCACACAAAAAATTATGTTGCATATTCGACTTGGAAATCTTAGTTCATATTGCTTAAATATTCAGTAATTATAAATTAGGTACAGCATAAGACTTTATTGATAGATTTTGCTTGATTTTTTTTTTGAGTGCTTTGTCCGCAATCCGCTTAGTCGTCTGGGGTGACAAAAGGATGGCGCGTGGCCTCATAATCTTGCCTTATCTCCCTTACGACAGGCCTTCATCACCGCGGTCTTGAATGTGGTTTTCCGCCTGGTAATTCGATAAAATTTTCGGGTACCTATCCAGCCTCTCTCTCATCCCGTAGTGTGCGTACATAGTGAAGTAGGTATACACTATGGGTGGTGAAGTGATTCTTGGTTCAACCAAGTCTATTCTTTATTATGACATCATTAAGCACAGGCTGTGTTAAGTCCCATGTCACGGTGAACATCCCAGCCCTCTCATAAGTCCGTCTTCTTCTCATTATATGATTTTACCAGTTTACTCATATTTATGGTCATTTTTACATTATTATTGAATTTTATTTTATTTGGCATAATGTTAGTAAAAGACAACTTTTTACGAAAAAGTTTGTGAGTATGTGAGGATGTGGAAATGTGAAGATGTTTGTTGCTTTTTCACGCAAAAACTGCTGAATGGATTTTGGTGAAACTTCATAATAATATAGTTTACATATCAGAATAACACATAGGCTATAATTTGTCTCGATATTGCCACGGGAAGAGGAGCTGCGAGTGAAACCGCAGGGCGCTGCTAGTAAGTAATAAATTATTTTTAACTATAATCTCGTAAAGATCACTTTCGTTCGATCCCATAAATACTCGTCCAACTATTAGCTACGAACCTGTTTCACGTTATTAGCGTACTAGCGAGACATGTATATGGTTTCCTAGAATATTCTTTTACAAAGACGTTATCTATTATTCTAATTTACATTCTCATTATCATCATCACAGCCCATATGCGGCCCACGTATTGGGCTCGAGTCTTCTCTACAATGAGAGGGAAATTGACCTACTATACTACGTTGGTCAGACGTGTTGGTAGACGATTTTATTTTGAGTTCTTCTTCTCTTGCATATATGTTATATGCATATTATATCCCTTACTCGTCTTTTACTACACCCAAGGGCAAGAAAGGAGGTGGTGAATTGTATTCTTAATCCATTATCACACGGAGACTACAGTCACAATACCTATGTAAAAAAAAATAGCTCGTCCTGTGTGCTTACTCTTGAATCTCGATTCCAATCCCAAATCCAATCGCAGCTCGAATTTGAGCAAATTTGGTACTCTTGAAAGCGACACTAGCGCCCGATTGGAATCAAATTCGGTGGAACGTTTCTAAACTAAATGAATTCGACTCTCGTCGATTAAGTCAAATATTTGCTACTCCCGACGTGATTTTGACGTAGTTTAAAATCGTTAATGTTGCACAATTTCAAGAAAGCGTCTTTGTGGTGATCGAGTTCGATAACGTTATTAATTTAAAGTAGGAAAACATGGCACATTTGGTGAAAATAACAACGACGAACGCGAGAAATTCATTCTTGATTTTGTACAAGAGTACCAAATATAAGTTTGGTGAGATTGGAATCGAATCGGATTCGAAATTAGAATTGATTTCAAGAGTAGGCCCACTGATCTCTTTTTAAACGAAATAGCATTTACTCATACTCTGTGTGTTAATAAAAATAGATAATCTAAATCTTCTTATTCCATTTCCACCTTCCACTACACATATAATAAATGCATTCACTGATATAAATGTTCGTAATAAATGTGATAAGTAGAACTGCTGATAAAATATCGACATTTCGATATATTGAAATTACGATATTATTATTTAAAAATATCGATACTTATTACTAATATTTTTTTGGACGATATAGCGATACTTCGATACTAAAAAGTAAATGTCGAGGTCGATATTTATGTTATTTGATTTGTTATATTCCTTTTTTTTTGTAAATTAGCTATTATACAAAATCACCGTAAACTGAAACTACTATAAAATGCTGGCATGAAATTAACGATAAGTTATCACTTACTCCTAGAATGTAACTAAAAAAAAAGTTCACGGGAACCCCGCAATAAACAAAGGTAAAAAGAGTGTTTATGAAGAAACATCGATATTTTTTCGATATATCGAACTCCGATAAATATATATTTAAAAATATCGATATATCGAAAAACTGATATAATAAAAAATATCAACAGCCCTAGTGACAAGTAATATCAAAGTGAGAGCGCTATTAAGCTTTCAAAGGTTAATGACCGTAATTCACGTTAAACATAGTTGTCATAATGCGATTAATATTGGTGCTTTGTTAGCCCGACAAAGATTAGGGTTTACACATTACTATAAGAATAAGTAAGATTAATCCTTAATAATCTTACATAATAAGATTATTTAAGAGGACGCTTATGTATTGTTATGAGGATTATACTATATTATGTTGTTTTAATGACAACGCATTATCATTATTCTTTACTAGCAACCCGCCCTCGCTTCGCTTCGGTTATAGGTTATAGTCGTTTTACCCGCGTAGTTTCCGTTCCCGTGGGAATACTGGGATAAAATATAGCCTAGTTTACGCCCTGATATTATAGCTTTCCATTGGTGAAAGAATTTTTGAAATCGATCCAGCCGTTTTGAAGATTACCCGGAACAAACAGACAGACAGACAGACAGACAGACAGGCAGACAGACAGACAGATAGACAGACAGACAAACAGACAGACAGACCAAAATTTTTTAATTGCTATTTTAGGCATAGGTGTCGTGCAAATAACCGTGTGAGCATGAAAAAAGCCTATTATTTTGACATTACAAACAGACACTCCAATTTTATTTATTGGTATAGATTAGCTACCTGCTCTCGCTTCACTTCGGTTTCTGTCGCCTTACCCCCGTAGTTCTCGTTCCCATGGGAATACCGGGATAAAATATAGCCTATGGTTACTCCCTGATATCGTAGCTTTCTATCGGTGAAAGAATTTTTAAAATCGATTCTGTGGTTTAAGCGTGAAAGCGTAACAAACAAACATACATACTTACTTTCGCATTTATAATATTAGTAAGGATTACTTTTTTTTGGCAAATAGTTGCTAATATGAGCAATCGTTGTTATATGTAATTTTATTTAAAAGACATTAGTGATTACATAAAAATAGATAATCCCGCTGAGTTTCTTGCCGGATCTTCTCAGTGCGGTCGCGTTCCGATCCGGTGGTAAGTTAAGGTAAAATGTGAAAAATTACAGCATGCAAGTGGCCCCGGGGGGTTTATGCATAATAAATGATATGAATATGAATTTGTTGCAATTATTGAGTAAATGGATGGTTCAAATTGATTTTAATCTTTATTTTTAAAACAATTATTTATTAGTAAGTGAAGCAGCCATTAATAGAACAGTGGCTGTCAAAAAGTTGACTATGAAAATTTCATTAAGACATGAAAATATATGTAGGTAAGTGTTTGTTTTTTCGATTTTTTTTATACTTTAGCAATTTTTCAGCATTGAATTACATGTGCAGATGTATTAAAAAAAATAAAACTTTGAATATTCATAAAAAATACTACATACTTAGGCATATATGTACGTAGGCTGTTCCATAAGTGTTTCAATAGAAAGATTGTAACAAGTTTGGATATGTATGACTGAGCGGTTATCTTCCACTTTTTACAAGTCCAAGCACGCAGTGTGAAAAAAATTGTGAAAATGGCTAGTCTTGGTAACCGCAAGTACAGACTGATTTTCTTTTACAATTTCAAACGTAGATTGTCTTACCAGGAGTGCCACGAGGAAATGTTTAATACCTTCGGTAAAGAGAGTCCTTCTCTTTCTACTGTGTTCAGGTGGTATAAGGAATTTCAAAGAGGTAACTTTAATTTAGACGACGACGAAAGACCGGGCCGACTCATTACAAGCAGGGCCCAAAAAAATATTGACGCTGTTAGAAAACTGAGAGACATTGTCGCTAGAGTTGTATTAGACAAGCAGAAGACTGTAATTGCTACCTGGTACACTGATGTTTGTTTGCCGCAAGTTATCCGCGAGCTGAAGAAACTGCGACCAAACTCGCGTCTGGGCAGTTGGCACTTGCACCATGATAACGCTCCTCCTCATCGAGCGACCATTACTCAAGAGTTTTTGAAGCTATCTGGGCTTACTATGCTGGACCACCCTCCTTATAGCCCTGACCTCGCGGCATATGATTTTAGTCTCTTCCCGCTGATCAAGAGCCAGTTGAAAGGACGACGATTTACAACTGATGACGAATTAATAAGTGCATGGGATGAGGCCTGTGCCAGTGTCACAAAGGATCAGTGGAAGATTATGTTTAATACGTGGTTTGAACGCATGCATAAGTGTATTAACAGTGATGGTTCTTATTTTGAAAAAGTTAGTAAATAGTTAGATTTTTGCAAGACTTATGGAACATCCTACGTATTTCATCGACACCATTTCAGCTTACAACGTCACCACACGGAAAGTTACTCCATTACCACATGGAAATTGCGGCACGAATTCTGTGATTGCCGTCAAAACTGACATTTTTCTCAACTATAATAATAATGATAGGGTGCATATCGTTAGCAAACTACTTGAATCCACTTTTTGAATAATACCACATTACTAGGTATGGTAAAATCAGAATATTAGTTCATAACTGTAAATTCCAAGCTTTTCTTTTTTTGGGGTGGGCTGCGGTCGGCCCGCTCCTCGCACCACTCCGTCCGGGGCGACAGAGGGGCGTAAGCACGCACATCCGCAACCTACCCGAACAACACGTCGCCTTCGTTGTTGGGCCGACCACCGGAGCAGGGTTACTTGTCATCAGTGGTCGGCCCGACGGAATACCTCCTACTTGGGGTACTCTTTCATCGACTGACGTCCCTCCCCTCGCGGAGGACGTCGGTCTTTCCTCACGCGGTCGGCCTCTCGGTGGGTGACGGACTAACTCCCCGGTCACGTCACGCGCGGCCTCGGCTAGGGCGGCATGACGCGCAGGTACTCGCATCTGTGCCGCCCAAGTCGCCGGCGGCGGGTCGCTTCGTCGAGGCTGAGCTCCTCGCGCGCGCGACCCGCAGCCTCCTTCTGCAAGATCACTGCCTCGCAGAAGGCTGCGACCGCGTCCCAGTTCCTGACGCTGTCGAGTATCGCCCTAGCGATGGTCGGCAGCGTCAGGTCGACACCGATGATTGCGACGAGTTCACGACGCTGCTCTGCCCAGGGTATATTCCAAGCTTGGAAGGGAAACTAGGATACTTTCACTAGCTATTATACGCAAATATCACACATTACTTATACGAATAGATACAATGAGTTTGTATTTCATGAAAATGTTTTTATTCCATTTAATTTTGTTAGGCTTTGTTTACCAAATGAGTTTGATAAAAATAGAACATTGTAGTTCTAATAGGTTCTATTATTTAGTAGCAAGAATTATCTAATACTTAATTCTCTAGTCTATTTATTACAATAATAATATTTATTATAAGAAATATCATTAAAATCTCTATTATAAGTAATTACACCTATATAGATAACTAAATAATCAGGACACAAAAATAATTCCAGTATTTTTTTTTACAAGATACCCGGCATGTAGAAAATAATGTTTGTAATTCAGAGGGTTTTATACTTGTATACTTATTTAATTAATGGACGCAAATTAAATCAGACTCAAAACATTAATCTGTGGATCACACATAGTATTGTGCTTCGTGGGAATCGAAACTTGGTTGCTTTTATGCTTAGAGAATTTGGCAGTATGAGTCTGTATCATATGTATATCTTGTTATATTGAATCAAATTTAAAAATGAAATAAAACAAAAAAAAAACTACGCACGTAGATGTAATAGTCAGCCCTAGAATAGCGTAACAGGTACTGTTGAACTGCAGTATGACCGTGAGAGCAATCGGTGAAAAGCGCCAGAAAGTGAAACCAGGTACCGAGCCTTGACCGTCACACCGGAACCGAGTTCAAGTTAGTTTTGTTACAAGATTGTTATTCAATGCAAAGCAAAAGCGTCATTAGAGATTTATTTTTGGTCTATAACAACAAAAGTGTTGGAAGAAGATAATTTGTACATGGTTGTGATTTGAGTTATAATATTTTCGCGAATAACATACAGTCTAACATTATAAATGCGAAAATAAATTTGTTTGTTTGTTGTGGATTGAGATTAGCGTACTCCTCGCACAGCTCCGTCCGATGCGACAGAGGGGCGTAAGCACGCACACCCGCAACCCACCCGAACACCACGTCGCCGTCGTCGTTGGACCGACTATCGGAGCAGGGTTACTTGACGTCAGTGGTCGGCCTGACGGAATACCCCCTCGGGGAGGACGTTAGTTTTTCCTGGCGCGGTCGGCCTCTCGGCGAACACTAAACCGATTTTATAAATTTATCACCAACAGTACAGCAGCTGTATTCTCAGTCATTTACATAGGTTATATTTTATCTCGGTATTCTCACGGCAACGGGAACATTGCCGTGAAACTGCGGTATTTTAAATGATTTTAGTAATTCTTTCAGCAATATAAAACTACATTATCAGCGAGTAACTAATGTAGGCTATTTGTATCCTAGTATTTCTAGGAGAACAACGAGGACGCGAGTGACACTGTGGGATATTGACCGATTTAAAAATCTTCCACCAATGTAAAGCTACATTGTCGACGAGTAACATACATATTTAGGCTATTTGTGTTCTGAAATTTCCACGTGAACGAGAACTGAGTCAGTGAAACCTTTTAAAAATTCATTCACCAATGGAAAGCTACACAATCAGAGCGTAACAAATGCCGGCTATTTTTATTCCGGTATTACCACAGGAACGGGCAGTGGGATGGGGATACATACATTATCAGCAAATAATATATGTAGGCATTTTTTTTTTGGTTTGCTCACGGATACGGGCACTACGTGAGTGAAATAACGTTGACCAATTTTCAAATGTCTTTCACCACTGGAAAGTTTCATTATCAGTGAGTAACATACGCGAAATTTTATCTAGGTGTTCTCACGGGAATGGAACCTATGCGGGTAAAACGATGGGAAATAGACAAATTTAAAAAATTCGATCACCAGTGAAAAACGGGAATATATAAATCGCATACATATAAACGCGATAAAATCCTTAAAAAAGAGTATAATTTCAAACTGTTACACAAAGTCAAAGATCAACAAAGGTAGGTTCAGGTGGTTTGGACACGTAGAAAGAATGACAAAACGGTGGTTGACGAAGCGAGGTTGCTGCTGCATGAGAATGATCTTATAGCAGGTTTTATTACTGTTCTTGGAGCCGCATTAAATTTTAATCAATCATCATAATATGCTGATTTCCTGTGTGGTGACGGAGTAAGAATACAATTCACCACCTTTTTTCTTGTTTGTGAGTGACACAAAAGATAAGGGCAATGATAATATGATATGATAAAACAAAGGTTTATAACCAGTGTGTGTTACCAGCGATGACTTACGGCACTGAAACGTGGTGTCTAAATGTCGGCCTCATAAAAAAGCTCAAAGTCGCTCAACGTGCTACGGAAAGGGCTATGCTCGGTATTTCTCTACGTGATAAAATCCGCAACACAGCAATCCGTAGAAGAACGGGTGTTACCGACATAGCCCGCAGAATTAGCGTGTTATAATGGCAATGGGCAGGCCACATCGCTCGTCGAACCGACAACCGTTGGGGAAGAAAGGTTCTTGAGTGGCGACCACGAATCGGACGGCGCAGTGTAGGACGACCCCTTACTAGGTGGACTGACGACATTCTCAAAGTCGCAGGGAACTGTTGGATGCAAGTGGCGCAGGACCGTTCCGAGTGGCATTCTCGTGGGGAGGCCTATGTCCAGCAGTGGATGTCTGTAGGCTGATGGATGGAATGATAATATCATATGCAAGAGTAGGAACGTTCGAAAGGAAACCCTATACCAATCCGTCTAACCATGGTATAAGTAAGCAAATTTCCCTCCCATTGTGAATACGGCCCGAGTTCAGCAGTGATCTGTATATGAGCTGTAATGATTTACGAAATACATGTGTAGCT
The DNA here is from genome assembly GCA_032191425.1 of Lymantria dispar. Taxonomy (NCBI): domain Eukaryota; kingdom Metazoa; phylum Arthropoda; class Insecta; order Lepidoptera; family Erebidae; genus Lymantria; species Lymantria dispar. The sequence continues at coordinate 11,547,372 of CM063454.1, read as the reverse complement.
TGTACCGTGTTTAAAATTTCACTATTGTTGTTTTTCGACGAGAAGACTATCGTCAAGTGAATACAAACGATCTCATATTTGTATGTGTGAATGTTTATGGACATGAGAAATGCTCTCACATTTTACCAAGACGATGGAAAGTGTTATTGTCTCTACCTTATAACACTTGATATAATTACGCTTTCCAACTATATCGGGCGTACCGAGTGATGCAATTTTATTCGGCCAAAGTAACGACTGCTACGTAATAATAACCGTTAGCTTTTTAGGACGAGAATACAACGGCGTTTGACAATAATAAAAGCATTAACATTTAATTAAGTATTATGTATTTAGGCTATTTAGAACATTACATTGTATTAACACTTTTAATTTGGGAAGGTCTTTTTAAAAGTTTTTTTTTCTATATTACTGCAGTCATTGACAATTTTTTTTAGCATTTATTGAATATATGTGAGCCTATCGACAACTTTTTGAAGTTTTACTTTTCATGCGTTAGAGAAAAATAGCGAGTGAAAATTTTTACGATGCGTCGCAAATGTCAACAAGATAATGCGTTATAATAGACCTTCCAATGTATTAAACATTGATGCCGCACTAGCAGAGACTGCGGGTGACCGGACTGGGGATTTAGTCCGGGCACCCGCGGAGAGGTTAGCCTCGCGACGGCGATCGGCGTCCCAGTAAGGGACGTCGAAAGGAGAGGGTACTCCCTCGGGGTATTCCGTCGGGCCGACCACTGACGTCAAGTCACCCTGCTTCGGTGGTCGGCCCAAGGATGAAGGTGACGTGTCGCGGGTGGGTTACGGGTGTGCGTGCTTACGCCCCTCTGTCGCCCCGGACGGAGTGGAGCGAGAAGCGCGTCAACCGTAACCCACCCCCCCAAAAAAAATGTATTAAATATCTTTTTATATTTTGTTGTCGTTTCTTCTTTCTTTAAACGTAGGATAACGCGAAGGATAAAAATTTTAGTAAGAGGTTTATCTTGTTAATCCAGTGAAGTATAACTTTCTACGTACGTACATAAATACACACACATTTTTTTGGACTTGAATAGGCCAATAGCTCAGGCATTCTTATCGGATGGGAAAATGCCGTAATAGTCATATCACCTCCGTTCTTTGGTGGGAAACTTGTAACACTACTCAGTTGATCTTATGAGTTACCAGGCATCTTTAGCTGGAATTTACGACTCTTATGACTTTCATAGTTTGTTGGGATGGAGGTGTTCTATTTCTTACTCTTGGAAGTCGTAAAACTGCGAGAAGGAAAATTTAAATTAAAAGTGATTTTAATTCAATTTCTCTCCTATTATGGGGGAGACTAGCCCAGCAGTGGGACGTATGTGTGATGAGATGATGACAATGATGATAAAATACAATAAACACCTTAAATTATGTAACGTATTCCTCTGAAAAAAAAAAGACCGATTAATTTTACCTAAATAAATCGTTTAATTGGATTTTTTAATCATAATAAGATTTTCAATCTTTATTTACCGTTTATGATATTTCTTTTGTACACATAAAATTACCTAACTGGATGTCAAATTTGAATTTTTCAAGTCAGCTGAAAGTGGGATAAGTAACGTTCATATTTATATAACTGTTTAAGCTGTATTTATAAAATTTGAACCCTAATATATAAAAATTTGTTGTGTTTATGTTAAATGGTTTTGAGTTACAAAAGGGGCGGATTGAAATTGTTCGTATATATTTACACATGGTGCAGCTCGCCAGTTATCTTTGCTTGACTTTGGCTTGACGCTATTACGTGTATAGATATAATCCCATACGTATCATCTTCAGCCTCGCCAAATAATGGGGCTATCCGGTCTCACATCAGTATATTGGCTTTAAAAATACGTTCACTGTAATTGGTCTTTATAATTATTATTAAAATAAATGTAACGAGCTTAAACATGATACGGCTATTTAATTTAATTATTGCATTATCGTCTCACCAGTGTGTGTTACCAGTGATGACTTATAGCATAGAAACGTGGTCCCTAAATGTAGGCCTCATAACAAGGCTCAAAGTCACTCAGCGTGCTATGGAACGGGCTATGCCCAGGATTTCTCTGCGATATAGAATCCGAAATACGGCAATCCACAGAAGAACGGGTGTAACCGACATAGCACGAAGAATTAGCACGCTGAAGTGGCAATGGGCAGGCCACATCGCTCGAAGAATTGACAACTGCTGGGGAAGAAAGGTTCTTGAGTGGCGACCACGTATTGGACGACGCAGTGTAGGACGCCCCCACTAGGTGGACCGACGACCTAGTGAAAGTTTCTGGGCGTCGTTGGATGCAGGCGGTACAGGACCGCACTTTGTGGGGTAACATAAGGGAGGTCTGCGTCCAGCAGTGGACGGCGATAGGTTGAAATGATGATGATGATTATCGTCTTCGTCGTCGTCTTAGCTCATTCACGTCCCACTGCTGGGCTCGAACCTCCTCTCTTATAGGAGGTAAACAGACCTATTATACTCTGCTAGTCAGACATGTTGGTATATGGTTTCGAGATTTCCTTCTCTTGTACGAACAGTTTATGCATATCATATCCCTTAGTCATTTCTTACGTCCACTGAAAAGATAGGGTGTGGTGTGGGTAGTAGGTATTATCACTCCGTCATCGCACGGAATTATTGCATTTTCAAGCAAATATTTCTGATTAAGGCAATTTCATACGAATTTGTCATCATCATCATCTCAACTCATATACGTCCCGCTGCTGGACTTGATTCTTCTACATAATAGAGGGGTATTTTACCTTACTATACCATGCTGGTCATACAGATTGGTATAGAGTAGGGCTTCCCAAACTGTGCGTCGCGACGCTCCAGGGTGCCGCGACATTGTCCCAGAGGCGCCGCATATTAATGCAATCGATTCGAGTGAGCGCTGTGCATTGTTACTTTAGCCTACTAGTACTAAAATTGGTAAGTATTTTTGGAGACTAGGTTGAGAGGCGTCGTAAAAAAATGACAAAGACCCAAGGGCGTCAAAGTACAACTAAGTTTGGGAAGCCTTGGTATAGGGTTTTGTTTCGAGTTTTCTTTCTCTTGCTGTTGATTGATGTTATATGCGTATTATATCCCTTAGTCTCTTACGACATGCACGAGCAAGATAGGGAATAGTGAATTGTATTCTTACTCCGTCACCACACGGACAATTTGAATTTATAATGTATCGAAAATAACAATATTTGAGGGCAATTTTAACTCTGGTGTGTTCTAAGCGTAAAGTAGTAAAGAAAGCGAGCGCGCGGCCACAACAACAATGACAAAAAACATAAACACTTCACTGCAGTAACGACTTTCTTTCTTTTATTTATCACAATAACTATTACGTGCACCGTCAAGTCCAAAATAAGCATTTTTAGGACGAATTTTCTTATAAGCGTGATAATTTTGTACAAATATGTATTGTGATAAAAATTCAAAAGAAATAATGGATTGAATTTTTTTGATTCTTCTCACTCATACACGTTCTACTATTGCACAAGAGTCACCTTCAGATGAGGGGAATAGAATTTTATTTAGAGTCTTTTTTGCAGCGATGTCATTTAACTTAGTCCCTTAATCTATTTTAAGATATTTAAATGAAGAGATGGTGTTCGTTGCATTTTTCTTTCGTCATTATATAGATAACTCAATGACATGTATAAGTCACGATATTGTTTTAGATTAGGCTTATGAGAATATGCTATAGTCTATTCACACCATACAGTACATTAGCATTTGATTTAATAATCTCCTCTGCGACCTCTTTATTTATTTATTTTTATTTACACTTTATTGTACACTAGTATTGATTACAAAAGAGCTGAAGAGCTCTTTCCTCTTTTCCAGAACCTTCTCGTACTTACCCATTCTAGTAGCTTATTCTTGAATAATATTCTAGCATAATACGAGTTTTATAGCGTGATTTGTCATATATCTGGTGGCGGGCAATTTTAGGCCAGGATGATACCTTTCCTAGTTTTAAGGTAGTTCCAAAGTTGGAGGATTCCATGTATTTATTGAACTATCACCACCGACAACACAATGGTTTTCCATTGCCGAGTAATTCAAGAGAATTACTTACCATATCACGCCAGTCAGACATGTTCCCATAGGGTTTTACGAGTTGTCCTCTCTACCATGTACATTATCTGCATATCACATCCCTTAATCGTCTTTTACAAAACCCCTGGGGCTTGCCCTATCTTGATAGGTGGTAATTTGTACCTATTCATACTCATAATATTAATCTATTTATTTTATTTATCTAGTTCAGAGGGTATCACTATCAGTTGTCTGTCCGTCAACTGATTAGTGCCACTACGGGCGCGCGATCCCGGACTGCTCCAGCTGCTGCCGTTGTCCCTCTTTCGTATATCCCATGGCAGTAGTATACTTAACCCATTTTCTTCCTTATTCATCCACCATGTCCCATTCTTTTCCCCATAAACGAGAATTTCCGAGAAGGGTTGGCGTCAGGCGTGCGGCCGGCCATAAAATTAATAGCCGTATCTTTTTTACAACATGGTTTTGAGGTAAAAACATGTTGTGCCGATCCCACTTAGCGTGGGACGAGGGCAGGCAAATGATGATCGCTCATAATATTAATCTATAAATATTTCTTTTTTGATTATTTTTTAATTAAAATACTCATTGTAAGTAAAGCTATTTTATAGCGATGTGATAAAATCCGTAAAAATCGTTTTATTTGCAATGTCTAATACTCGCGTAAACGCCATAAATCAATTAGAATAGTATAAATAATCTTGAAAAAGGTTTGATTAATAAAACGATAATAATAAAGTACGAATTAGAAACCATATTGTTGTCTATTTATGAGTGATAGAAAGCATAAAGGAGTTGCTGGCGTTAAATGAAAATAACAGAAGCGTTGGGAAGCGTGACTGTGACCAAAGATAACTTGGTACCATCTTGGGCTTAATCATTTACCTCGAAAGCACAACACATTAATATATTATTAGTAGTTTGTTTATTTGTTTGTTTTTAAGAAAACACCATGCATTAAGGAAATCATTATTGTATTTCGCGGGACTTTACAAACATATAATTTATCATCATTATTATTTCAACTCTTATATGTCATGATGGCTTCGAGCCTCCTTAACAGTAGGAGGAAAATTGTTGTACTACTCTGTCAAGAAAGTACCGGGAAAAGATCAATAATACACAAAATTTTTGTTATTCATCCAAATTTATTTTATCACCTTCAAAGTATGCTTCTTCAGAAACGATAGACTTACGCTAACGAATAATACAATCATCAAACATTTTTTAAACGCTATTGCAGGAATTGAGTTCAGTTCTCGCCGCAAATTCTCTTTTATGTCTTCTACCGATTGAAAATGGGTTCTACAAAGTGGTAATTTGAGTTTAGGAAAAAGAAAGACGTCGGCTGGGGCCATATCTGGTGAATACGGTGGTTGCTCGATGGTATTTGTTGAGTGTTTGGACAAAAATTCATCCACAATGATGGCCTTGTGCGAAGGCGCATTATCGTGGTGCAAAATCCAAGAATTTTCTTTCCACTAATCTGGCCTGTTTCGTCGAATTTGCTCTCTTAAACGCCGCATGATGCTCAAATAATATTCTTTATTTACCGTTTGATCTTCTGGCAAGAATGCCGAGTGCACAACACCGCGATAGTCAAAGAAAACAGTCAATATGACTTTGACTTTTAATCGACTTTGGGTGGTTCTTTCGGTTTCGGTTCAGTTGGAAGTCGCCACTCCGAAGTTTGTTGACTAGTTTACATGTCAAACTCATAAACCCAAGTCTCGTCACCAGTGACAATGCGTTTCATGAATGTTGGGTCAGAATTGTGTCGTTCTAGCATGTCCTCAGCGACTCTCATGCATTTGAGTTTTTGGAGAAAATTCAGATCTTTTAGGACTAGCCGAGTGGAAACATGTTTCATACCCAAGTGATTATTTAAAATGGTACGGATCGACTCGTGAGACACAGAAAGTTCGGCAACTATCTCTCTCAAAGTTGAATGAGGATTTTCAGTCACTATTTCCTTCACTTTTGCAATGCTAACTTCAGTTACAGAAGTTGATGGCCTACCAGAGCGAGGCAAATCTTCCATCACATCTCAACCGCTTTTGAACGCTTTGTACCACTCATAAGCACGTGTTTTTGATAAAGTCAATTCACCGTAAGCCTTCTGCAACATTTTCAGTGACTCCGAACCCGAAATTCTATTGGCTATGCAAAATTTAAGACAAACTCTTTGTTCGATGTTTTTGGCCAATATGAAATTCGCAATACATACTAGATATGATATAAATAAAAACAGCACTGTATTTAATATAAATAACAGATGCAACTCAAACTCCGCGCCAAAATGGAAAACGGTTGTGCTAATCTAACAAAAAAAAAATTGAATTTGGAACCATAAACAAATCATCCATTCACAACACTTTCTTGATCAATCATCAAATTAATCAAATCAAAAAAATCAAATCAATCAAACAAGTTGGTTTTTTTTTTTTTTATGGTTGGGCTATGGTATGCGCACGCGCGGTCCAATCTATCCGGGGCGATGAAAGGACGGCGCGCGGGCCCATAACCCACCCGTACCCACGTCACCTCGTTGTTGGGTCGACCACCGGAGCAGATGTGACTTGTCGTCAGTGGTCGGCCCGACGGAATACCCTTTCGAGTAACGTCACCTTTCGACGTCCTGGGACGTCGGTCGCCGTCACGCGGTCAGCCTCTCTGCGGGTGACGGACAATTCCCCGGTCCGATCATCCGCGGCCTCGGCTAGGGCGGCATTAGACGCAGATACTCGCGCCTACGCCGCCCGAGTCGCCGGCGGCGAAACGTGTCGCCGAATTGGAGCTCTACTCGCACACGATCCGCCGCCTCCTTCCATGAGATTACGGCCTCACAGAAGGCGGCGACCGCGTCCCAGTTCCTGACGCTGTCGAGCATCTCCCTGGCGATGGTCGGCAGCGTCAGCTCGGCACCGATAATCGCGACGAGTTCACGGCGCTCCCCCTCCCACGCAGCACACACCTCGAGCGTGTGCTGCGCCGTGTCCTCGTCGCAATTGCAGTGGTGGCAGGATGGTGTGCTCTCCCTCCTGACAATTTTGTGCAGGTACTTCGCGAAGCAACCGTGCCCCGTAAGTACCTGCACCAGTCGGAAGGAAAGCACCCCGTGCGTCCGCTCCAACCACTCCATCAGCACCGGCCGGAAGGCCTCGACGGTCTTGACACCGTACCGAGGACTCTCCAGCCGGACTGCCCAACGGGCAATGACTTCCCGGCGGGCGTCGACCCGCCAGGCGGTGACCTCTTTGATGGAGACCATACCGCCGCGGACGCGCGTCTCCGACACCCGCCGATAAATGTCGGCGAGCATCTCCGCCTCCAGGTCCCACGGGGGGGTTCCGGCAAACAAGTTGGTGTAGGATTGTATTTCGAATTTTCCTTCTCTTGCATAGATGTTATATGCATCTGTTATTCTTCTCTTACGATATCCACGATCAAAAGAGAATGTGCTGAATTGTAAACTGACTCTGTCACCACGCCAATCTCAACCACTCCGCCAGTGCGCAGGACGTTTTCCTGCAAGCCATGGCGGAGTGGTTGATAGGAGTGGCCGTAGCCGCGGAGCCGTACGCGGTGCCCGACCGGCCAAATTGGCTGGGCAGCACCGACGTTACCGTGGCAATCATCGCCTCCACGTCGTGGCCTTCGTCGCCTCTGATCCTTAGGGACACGGGCATCGGATACGTCGCGGCGGACTGGGGAGAGATTACGCTCCTCGGAGTATATCTCTCCCCTGCCTGGAGAGCGGTTGATTTCGGGGTCTCCCTTACTATCTTGGGAGCCTCGTTACGGCGATTGGCACCGCGTCAGGTGTTCGTACTGGGTGACTTCAACGCCAAATCCGTGGCGTGGGGGTCCTCCTATACGGACGACCGAGGACGGGCGGTTGAGGACTGGGCGGCGGCACTGGGCCTCTGTTTGCTGAACAGAGGCTCGGTGCACACGTGCACCGCTGCCGACCATCGCTAGGGAGAGATGCTCGGCAGCATCAGGAATTGGGACGCGGTCGCAGCCTTCTGCGAGGCAGTTATCTCGCAGAAGGAGGCGGCGGGTCGCGAGCGCGAGGAGCACAGCCTCGATGATGCGACCCGCCGCCGGCGACTGGGGCGGCGCAGGCGGGATTACCTGCGTGCAATGCCGCCCTAGTGACGTGACCGGGGATTAGTCCGTCACCCGCCGAGAGGCCGACCGCGTGAGGAAAGACCGACATCCTCCCCGAGGGGGGGACGTCGGTCGATGGGAGGGTACCCCGGGTAGGGAGTATGCCGTCGGGCCGACCACTGATGACAAGTAACCCTGCTCCAGTGGTTGGCCCAACGACGAAGGCGACCTGGTGTTCGGGTGGGTTGCGGGAGTTGCGTGCTTAAGCCCCTCTGTCGCCCCGGACGGAGTGGTGCAGAAGTGCGCCGACCGCAGACCACCCCAAAAAAAAAGGGTTTCATTTCGAGTTTTCCATCTCTTGGACAAATCTTATGTACATATTACATCCCTTAGTAGTCTTTTACGACATCCGATAGTGAGTGGTGAATTGTATTCTTACTCCGTCACCACACGCCAAGGTTTACCTTACCATACCACAACTCATACAACTTCTACCGCTGTGCGAACCTTCTCTAATAGAAGAGAAATTGAGCTATTTATATTATGTAGTTCTAGCGGGTTGGTATAGGATTGTATTTGGAGTTTTCCTTCTTTTGAGCAGATTTTTTATGCATATTATATCCTTTAGTCACCTTTAAGACTCCTACGGGTGATAGGGGTGGTGAATTGGATTCTTACTCCGTCATCACACGAAACAGAGGTTTACCGCATTATAACTTTATCTACGAATTTTTGATCAACCTAGAATGCTGCATGAATATTATTTTCTGTAATACATTAATCCTATCATCACTTTTCTACGTATTTTGTATTATTAAAGCTAAAAAAATCTTTAATGGTACCCAGATCATGTCTTCATAAACTCTTATCTCCCTGCTCAACAATTCCCCGAATTGCTACTGCGAAAATTAAATGAGAAAATATTATTTCCTAAACGAGAATTTTTTATACCTATATTTATAAATTTCTACCTATATTCAGATTCTCGGCAATGTTTACAATGATTTCCATAAAATATAGTATTTTATAGCGTCGATCTAGCTCGACTTTATTTATAGAAAATCTCGTTCCATCAGTGTTAATAGGAAATAAAAAGAAAATAGAATTTGAACAAAAACAATAATTAAATACCATTAGAATATGAAGTTAGATTTAGCCACCGCTTTTAGAAGTGGAAAAGCTCATTTGGGAAGTTCAGATAACATTTTCTCTTATCTTTAATATTTTCTATTTGTTTTTATTATTTCTTATATTAATACTTATTATATCAATAGGATTTAAAAATATTTATATTTCTTTAGTATGTAATTTGTATCTAAATGTACTCCGAAATAGTGCCACATGGCGACGGAATAAGAATACAATTGTCGTCACCGCTTACTTTCCCATGGCAGTCGTAAAAATTGACTAAGGTTCACCAGGGGAATCAAAAGCAGCTTTCTTCTGTGAACGATCGCCATTAGGTACATATGTACATATCTTACCTAATTAGCCCCTGAGTCACAAAGAAATACAAACAAAACCCAGTCACGGCAGCTTCGCTATCCTACTGGTTCATTGTGGTAACGATAACACAATTTACAAAAAAAAAAAAAAAAAACAAATTATGCTCGTTTATTCCGATATTTCTGTGTGGTAACGGAGTAAGAATACAGATCACCGCTCCCTATCTTGCTCGTGGATGTCATAAAAGACGACTAAGGGAAATAAAACGCATATAAAATCTATGCAAGAGAAGGAAAGCTCGAAATAAAACCCTATACCAACCTGTCTAACCAGCATGGTAAGGTCAATTTCTCTCCTATTGTGGAGGAGACTCGAACCTAACAGTGGGTTATCCCATTTATGAGCTGAGATGAATGATGAATTCCGATATTTATATATTAGATAAATGCGAAACTTGTTACTTAATAAATTTATATGTCACCTCATAGCTCCTTCTGGTTATTCTTTGAGAAATAAAGCTATTAATTTACACCATGTGTAGTTAGCTCACAAAATATCAGTTTTGTTTCGTTGTGTATCTTTGTAACGCACATTAACAAAGATTGCTTTGAGAGAATGGTCCGAACATTGACTTAATGTGCAGTACGCTCATTTCTGTTAATTATAGCTCACGGCTTGCACATGAAATAGCCTGAAGATTATTGTGACTATGTTTTTTTTATTGCCGATGGTGGCAAGCGAATAAGCAGCATACCTGATGATAGGTGATACTGCTGCACATAGACATTTGCAATAACAGATGCACAGCTAGGTTCTTGTGATGCTTTAAAGAAGTTTGTGATCATTTAAAGAAGGACATATCATAGTGCTCGGGAAACAGTAGCACGTGGAGTGAAATGATCGCTGGAAATGTAAATTTGAAGACGTTTCCAGGTGAAATTGATGAACCCTGCTACGGTGTGGTACGATGGTTAAACGGTTCACTGTTTCCGCCCCACTTTCAGGTGGTAACAAGTTAAACAGTTCGTCAGAGCACTCCCCATGAAAGAGCCGGTAGAGTACATCGAGTGACCAAAAGTCTCTCCGTCACTCCAGTGACTCTAACCTATCCGTAAGTTTCATAATGATAATCAGTCATTTTAGTTAACATAATAGTATGTATAAATTTACATTCACAAAATATTGAAAATGACTTAAACGGCTATGTAATAGGGAAGTCGTCGCCTAATGTCGATACTCCAATATTTAATAACAACCATACGTGACTCTCTTTAGGTGACACGCAAAGTGCTTATAGTATTCAGTGAATAAAATTGTATTTCAGTATTTTAAGGGATATTATACGATTTCTGGTGTTATTAAAAAGGCTTGATAAAAAAGTCTATCTAAACAAAAATTCAGGTTAAAAAATAACATATGCGTTATTAGTTCTGTTGCTTAGTATATATGTATCTACATATATAAACACACAACAATCAACATTGTACGATCGAAGACTCAATGACTGAATGAATTATATACAATTATTGTACATTGACCCAAAGTGATTACTTTTTTGCTAGCAATATGAAAAATTGGACATTATACGAAGAATTTTCTAATAATCATAACTACTATGTTTTTTTTCTACCACAGCGAGTTTCCTTTCTCCAAATTTAACTTTAGATTACGTAACATGAACAAAATAACCTCAGTAATTTATAAACCACAGTTTATTCATCGATGTTAGCACTTATGGTTGATGTTGACGGATGATGATTAAGTATTAAAATTTCTTTCATATTTTTGTTTGTCTGAACGCTAATTTAGAGCTATTAACTTACCTTTCGTAATACACTAAGCCGGATGTTCTTAATTTCTTCTGTTACATTTTAATATCAATAAATTTGAATGTCGGAGAAAATGTTTTACAATATTTCACATAAAGTAAATCTATGAGTTGAGACTGGTCGGTAAAAGTGTAGAGTACAATTAGAGCCATGTTGATTCGAGTCTAGATAGGGATAATAAATAAGTGGGTTCGCTATTACAGAGATAGCAAACAAGACGTGGCGGAAATGGATTACGAGCGAGAAGTTTCTCGGCGCCGTTCTTTGGTGTTTGATTACTGGGTTATATTAAGTATTCAAATGGCAACGTTATTCTTTGTAGAGATAGTCTGTTGAATATTAGTAGATTATGTTAGGCGAAGGGGTAATATTTAAGCATCAATATATCGTCTTATTTTTATTTCGATATCATGAAGTATTTATAGTTTTTCAGCGCATTTGACCCTTTTGTAAGCACTGGGGAAATGCAGAACATGCGTTTTAAGACCTATTCCAAGGCTGACATCAATTCAAATTAGAAATCCTACTAGCATTCTTCTTCTGCAACCTATATCTATTATTGGCATAGATCTCCTTCACAATGATAGGGAAGAAGATTCTGTATACTGAGGTATTCGAGATTTTCTTCTTTTCCAATGATAAATCTATTTGCACAAATAGTCTCCGTTCATTTCTTAACTTTTATGTCGACCGCGGCAAATTGAGGAACAGTGAATTCTTATCCCATTAAAATAAATAAAATAAATATCATTTAAAATTATTCAGAAATATTGGTGTTTAAAGGCTAAGATAATATTTATAAAACTTGAATATCCATTAATACGGCATTAGGCTTAGATATGACATGCGTTATTTGGCATCTCGATGTCTTCAGGCACTTTGCTGTTGGATATGCATAAAGAGCACATTTCTTTATTAGTCTTAAATCCACGAAATAGAGTGAAATAATAATAAGAAAAGACATACATAAATTTTCCGAGCAGTGATGGAGTAAGAATACAATTCCTCACCTCTTTTTCTTCCCTTGGTCTCTTAAAATACTACTAAAAGATATAAGTATAATGTAGATAAAATCTATGTACGAAAAGGTAAACTCGAAATAATACCCTATACTTACCCATCTGATTAGTGTGGCAAAGCGAGTCAATGTGTCTCCTATTGTTGAGGATATTCAAGCCGAGATGACCCATATGAATATTTCGTGTGATGTCATCAATGTTTGCTTATTATGATAAAATTATATAGACATAGTGAAAGTTTAGTCTATAAATACTACTATGATTAAGTTCCATATTTAATTACATAGCAATTACAGCATGCGCGACCAATAGTTATTACCTGAAGAAAGACTACAGTGTTATTATGTATATAGACGAGATAAATGGTTCCTTTCTATTTAAATACTGTATATTTTCTTCCTTTCTTAGTTGTGTTTAAAATTGAAACTAGGTAGGTATTCACTCAATATATAACACATTAATAAAAAAAAACACTTTTGTAGTTAGGCTTTGGTGATTAGTCCAGTCCCATTAATCCAGTGTGAACTTTTCTTTTATTTGTGGAGAAAATTTCTCATAAAAATAAAAACAGTTTCACTCAAGTGCGGGTCAGAGAGCCGAGAGACTAGATAGTCAATTAAGATAGTGGTGTGCAAACGACAATCGCTACGTAATTATCTCGCTCGTTTGTCGTGACCGCACTGAATCAGCATTGCATTAGAGCGCAGGAAGGGTAAGTGTGAATCTACAATCAAAACTATATCAGTGAGCTGCGGCGAACGCCGGTGCTCAGTACTCGCGCGCCTATTCCGCGCGCCTATTCCGCGCGCCGACACGCGAAATAACGAAAGTGAAAAGAAACATAATGAAAATAACAGTGAAAATATTTGTTTTATATGTTTATTCCCTTACTTTTACAAAATGCGACGATTCGACCATGATTGACAAATATAATAAAATTAAGACATACCAATTAGATGTGCCTGGTAAAACTCCGATTACGATAATAGAAAATGCAGATGATACAAAACCTAGGCAGGATAAATGGGATTCTATGGATGATGAAAATAAGGGCCAAGATGACATAGAAATAAAAAATCTTATGACCCATATTGTGCACGATTTAGATGGAAACCGACCACGGTGTTACGGTCCTTCTTGCCAGAATGGATTTAACGGTGAAGATGAGGAGACCTTTGACGACTACATATTAACTGCAGATAAAATAAAAGACTATGGAGATTTGCCTCAAGATCGATTGCAAGCTATTAATGCACTTGCTGCTAAATTGAAAAAAGACAAAATAAAGACCGATCGTTTTTCATCAATGAATACTGATGTGGACGATGAAAACCATAATGGAAAAATATATACTACATGGAATCGACTCAAAGTAAAACAACATAAGCATCCTTACGATGATAAAGATGGATGGGTGACATTGGAACCAGTAGCATGGTCTACAAGTAAAATATCAAAATGGAAGCCTAATGTTAAAAAACAAAAGCCCAATCATTGGAATGATGAAGATGACAGATTTCCTGATCACGACAGATTTCCTAGTAATGATAGATTTTCTCCAAATCAGGCATCTGACCACAGTTATACTTATCCACAGAAACGTCCAGTACATTCCCGACCAAGTTATATGAATAATAAACTAAATTCGCCTTCAGAATATGAATCTGAAATACCTTCAAGACCAACTTGGAGCAAACCTCAGCAAGCTTATCATACTTCCGCGTGGGCGCAAGATGAAGGAAGACGTCCACAGCGACCAAATTGTGACAATCATGAAAACTATTCCAATGATGACACGGTGTTTTATGAAATGACTGACTCGGTAGTGACTGATAACAAACCTCCTAATTTCCCTTATCACGACTATGAAGCTCTTCATCAGTCATCGAGTTCATCGCAGAAACGGCCTTATAGGAGACCAACACAAGTGGTCTACGCCGGTACCACCGGTTATGATAATGACCGTGTTTCTCGGCCAAATTATGATGATGGTCAATGGGTATTATTATCAACAACAAAGGGGTATAGAAATAAAAAGCGCCAACGTTCTCTTACTCCATCACAACAAGCAGATGATCGCTCTGACTTGCCAACAATGACTTCACATCAAGCTGTAGCCTTAACAGTACTGCCTGTTGATAAAGCCCATTCTAACATGACAACATCACATGGTGGTTTATTAGAGGTTGAGAAAAGCTTTCAAACTGTAGAGGAATCTAAACGTGATATGGATAAAAAGAATGACTTGGAGGTCGCTGCTACACAGTTTAGACCAGTGCGTACAAACAGAGTTTTGAAGAGAAAGGTTGTTTCGAATATGTCGCCAGATACTTCAACACTATTAGCTGCAGTAGGTGCGGGTATGGTTCCTGCAACTATGGCTATGGTTGTTCCTATGATGCTTGGAAAACGGCGGAGAAGAGAAATAAGTAGAACATCAGATAATTTAGAAATAGACCATTTAATATATAAATATCATCGATAGGTTTAACTATGTAATTAATTTATTGACTTATTTATTTTAACATAACTTATTTCACTTGTATAAGCAGTTTGAGTGTTTGAATATTTAATATGAAGTATGCGAAGGTTTTAACATTAAGATTGTTGTGATGCGAAAGTTTTATTATTTTTATATTTTTAGGTAATAAATTTGTTAAATATAACTATTAAATATTTCTAAAATAAAGGTTTTTTATATACTTTCTGTGCACATAATTGTTCAGATCATGAAACAATAAAAAGAAAATATTATTTAAAAATACTTAACGGTTATTATTTAAATTGTTTATTTACTATCCCCTTATTGTAAGTATTTTATAGGGGCCATATGCACAGATGAAATATTTGAAACGATTACAAGGTCTAAAATCTGTTGAATCTACAACAATACTCACGTTAGCTGGTACAAATATGTACATTTTATAGTATGTATTAAGTATAGTAATTATTACAGCTCATCAAATATTCCTTTTTTACGACTGTCTATATTTATAAGAAAGCACATAGGAAATGTCTTTGTTTTAAAAACATAACATATTTGCATATATTATTCATATTGTATTATGTTATGCGTAAATATAGAAATATTACTAGAAATATTGAGCATAATATTTTAAATTAGTTATACAATCCATCATGGGCGATCTAAATTAAAATTGATTGATGTTAGAGAATAAACTTATGTAAATCATGTTATAAATTGTTGTTTTTGTGAGGCAAACAAAAATAATTTGCGCAGCTAATATAGCTGAACATTTTTGCATATTTATTTTTATAATTTTATGTACTGATAGCTAATTTTAAACTATACTTACAT
Source organism: Lymantria dispar (assembly GCA_032191425.1). Taxonomy (NCBI): domain Eukaryota; kingdom Metazoa; phylum Arthropoda; class Insecta; order Lepidoptera; family Erebidae; genus Lymantria; species Lymantria dispar. The sequence goes on along the minus strand of CM063454.1, from coordinate 11,531,575 downwards.
AGTATGAGCGTATGTAATACAATAACAATTTTGAAATAAAAATACCAGCAATTTCATAGTAACAATTAGACAAAGACTGCTTAGTATGTATTAGTTAAAACTACCCCTGACATGGTAAACCATGTCAGGGGTATAACACTGCCATCATTTTCACCGCACTTTGACCATTATGCTTGAAACTGGCGAGTAGATAAATTGACTTGGCTTCTACTACACAGAGAATTTTACATTTTTTTTTTTATTAAAAAGTTACATTCCTATCATGTGTGAAGAGAAAGCTCCTGACGGGACGAGGACGCGCTATTAGGTATAGCATGGTCATGGTCCTGACATATCTCGGGCATGACCATGAATGAAAATGCCTATAAACCTTACACATGACAAGTTTACGCTCTTGAGATTCCCATAACTAAATAAGTACAGTACAAATAAATACAGTAACATCTGTAACAAATGATCAGTTTTTCCTGACTTTCAGTAATAGCAAATGCGCTTTACGATCGCAGTAAGTTGCTCAAAGGCAGCGTGTACTAAACCGCATTGCAGTTGAATTCAATACTGTTACCTAAATTAAAGGTTTAAATAAATCTTATACATATACATATTAATGCCAAACGTAGATAATCTATTATTACAGTTACATATTTAACAATTATTGCAGGCAATAATGTTTTAATAAATTATGGCTAAAACAAAATCTTTGTTATTCTGGTAGTAGTAGTCTTGTTTGTGACTTAGTGATCACATCCAAATGATGAGATATACAACAAAGGTCATAGAAAAATGTATACCTATGTATATTAACATTTATTTTAACTACATCTTTTATACTCTTCTTACTACCTATATACTAATATTGTCTTCAAATTCTGTGTTCCATTTAGGTACCTATTGGACCAAAGAAGTTCAATTTATAAATTAGTAAGTATAGAAAACCTCTCCCGGTCGACTATATATGTTTCCTGTTCGGATTGCTTCCATCAGATATTTGACGCTGAAGAGACAAATTATCAGGAGCACTGTAATAAAGATGAATACATATTATTAGTACATATATTAACCGATTTAAAAATGGGAATATTGCTAGTTGGGGCATTTCTAGAAGGACCCCATTTTTAACAATTATCATAAAAATATGGCCACTGAAGTTAAATATATGTTATTTGACTTCGCTCAGAATTCAAATTAAAAGGCAGAGGATAGATTAAAAGTAAAAATAAATGAACGGCCCGATGTTGAATTGGTTCTTTGCTATTGCATTTCTAGAATCTTTCAGAGACAGAACACGGAATATGATTATAGATTTTTTCGAGGCAGCTACTATTGCATATTGAAACACTATTTTTACAAGTATAAAATAAGACAACCTTTATGTGTTCCAAGTCAATAAATGTTGATGGAAAAAAGGAGTAAATAGGTAAAAGTACTTTTACCCAGAAGCTTAAGTAGAGCACATCTACAATTCTCCTCTAGAATTATTAAAAACCTTTTTAAGTGCTACATAATACTAATAGGTGAGCTTATAAATGCTATTGATGAAGTACCCCAGAAATTTTAAGAATTTTTCGATGATAAAATACAATATGGTCCAGGTATTGAGTCGAATCGTGCTAGTTTATTCCACTAGCTATATTTAACGATGGTACTAATAATGTATAATATTATTTCTTGGCAATATCCAATTCATCATCATCATCGCAGTCCACATACGTTCCACTGATGGGCTCGAGCTTCCTTCACAATGGGAGGGAATTTGACCCACTATATCATGCTGTTCAGACATGCTAGTATTGGGTTTTATTTCGAGTTTTCCTTCTCTTGCATAAATGTTATCTGCATATTATATACCTTAGTGGTCTTTTACGACATCCACAGGCATAGGGAGTGGTGAATTGTATTCTTACTCTGACACCACGCGGAGTACCTAATGTCCAATTATTATTAGAACATGAAAGTACTTCTTGTGTCCTAGATTTAAGTTATTTCCTTTATAAATTTTATTCATAGTGTATTTAGAAAAATAACAGAGAACATTTTGCGATTTTAGGTAATTAATGTGGTTATATTTTTATACAACAGCAATATTTTTAAACGTTCTTTGCTTTCTTATCTCATCTCAGGCCATATAATTCCCACTGTTGGGCTCTGGCCTCCTCCATTGTGGGAGGAAATTTGACCTACTATACCAAGCTAGTGAAACGTGTTAGAATATTGTTTTGTATCGATATTTCCTTCACTGGCATCGATGTTATTTGTATATCAACTTTTGTCGTCTTTTACAACGCCCGCGGTCAAGAGAGAGGGTGGTAAATTCTATTACTCCATCACCACACGGAAAAGCTTACTTGCTTTAATATCTAATAATTTTTCTCAATGCAGAATGCATTCCATTCAAAGACATCGAGTTCCTCAGATTATACTAAGCTCTGAAGCTCTTTAATTTCATAGCTCAATGGAAATTTTTATCACGATGAATCATAATAATTTTAAAAGAATTTGCGAGGTTCAACTAAAGCTTTTTAAATTATTCTTTTCCCTTTGTTTATTAGCACTTGATACGTTTCCATAAAAATCATTTCGGATATGAATCCGAGATTACCACTTGTAAAGATTAAAAGTTAGATATACTACTTCGAATAATGTAAATATATGTTAAAAGGATCGCTCATAGAATGTTAAATCCAAAAATTAAAATGAATACAAAAAAAAATTAACGAAAATCAAATTAAAAGTACAAATTAGAGACTTATTATTAAGATATGATTATATTTTTGTAATTAATAATTTTATCTATATATGTTTAACAAATGAGCATATAGATACTTTCCATGTGGCGACCGAATGAGAATACAATTCACAATCCTCTTCCTTGCCCGTAGATGTCGTAAAAGGCGAATAAGGTATTATTACAGATAACATCTATGTAAGAAAAGGAAAACTCGAAATAAAACACTATGTCAAGCCGTCTGACCAGTGTTACAGTAGAGCATGGTTTCATAGTAAAAACCCTGTTATTGTAAAGGCGAAGGTTTGTAAGTATATATATAATTTTTAATTTTTCACCCATAACAACTGGGCCAATATTAATAAAATTTCGGGTGGAGATAACCGACACCCTGGATTAATACATAGATTTTTATGTCCCTGTAATATGTTCCCTTTAGATAATAGTCCAACTTTACTTTTTTTACCTAATTAAACATAAACCGTTGAATGGACTTGGAAACAAAATCATTTTGGGCAAAATGTAATTTACGCAAGCAAGTTTAATATTAAAAAGTATAATAAAAGCGATACACGATTAAGTGTGCAAAAAAACCGGCGTAACTTAATAAATGACCATTTTTTTACTTACTATCACTCAATAAAATTAAGCCCAGCTGTATCCAACCAGCAGACAATGCTTCCCACACGATTAATATTACAGAAAAGAATAAATGAAAGAAACTGTATACGAAGAATGTAGACACCAAACAGCGGTTCGCCTGCAAGAAAAGGTAAACATTACATCTAATACTCAATTTTACCTTCAACATTGTAGCTTTTAGTGACTTGCAAGTCGTTGACTTATACTGTGATTAGGGTTACCAGATGGAAAATTAAAAAGTCCGAAGAAAAGGCCTATCGTCATCATCATTTCAGTTCCTTTACGTCCCGCTGCTTGCCTCGAACTTCTACAAAAGGAGGGAAATTGACTTACTATACCACGTTGGTTAGACGACTTGGTATAGAGTTTTATTTTGAACTTTCCTTTTCTTGAACAGATGTTATATGCATATCATATCCTATAGTCGTCTTTTTACGACATCCACGGGTAAAAAAGGGAGTGGCAGATTGTATTATTACTCCGTCACCTTACGGTAGGCCTGTCTATAAAACCAATTTTCTATAAAAAAATCAGAAGTTAGTCATAATTTTCAAAATTTTGTAACTGTGTGTTATTGTTTTTTTTTTTTTTTTGGGAATAATCCCACCACACATTCACACCACTGTAACTCCTGTAAGCCAGGATCCACAATGGTCTCCGTATAAGAACTGAGGTTTGACCCTCAGAAAGTCCCGGGAATCGCTTTTAATTGTCTTGGGACCCGCAACAAATTTAATTAGAAAAGAAAAACAGGAGGAGTTGAAAAGATTCCACTTCCCTCCTATGCAAAGTGGGAGACATGAAGCAAAGTTGGCTAATAAGCCAGTAAATAAGAATTTGTACAACTACGTGAAACGCAGCAGTACAGCACCACGGATTGGACAAAGCTTAATGGACCTATTTGTGAGCTTTAGGTTTGGTTACAGTAATAGGTATGGCAAAAGCGCCTAAACGCACGGAAATTTTCTCGAGTTGCTACAAGAGCCGAATAGTATATTACCCCAGACGAGTCATGCATATTATCTAACATGAGGTCCCGCTCGTTGCGCCAGAGAATGCACTCCCAAAGGATGTGATGAGCTGTTTGTTCAAAATCGGAGTTTGAGGTCGAACATTGACAAAATGGTGAATTTACTAGTTTAAAATATAATAATTTACTTTTAAAATTCCCATGGCCTGTGAGGAATTGGGCTACATAGTGGTCAATTTCTAGCCAAGTTTTCTCCAAACGTTCAAGAACAGATGGAAAGAATAGATATAGATGACGACCTTTTTTTGACGAATCCCATCTTTCCTGCCATTCGGTCAGGCGCTTATCGTTAACGACGGATTGCGGCGCAAAAAGTCTAGTAATTTTATTACAATCGCGTGGTAAAAGAAAATTGTTTGTCATGTTTCCCTAGTGGAATAATACATGGACGCACGTTTTTGTATCTTCAAGTCTATCGGGAGTACACTTGCAAGCACTGGTAAGGCTTCGGTGCTAACTGTTCGGTATGCCTTACACAGAAATATTAGCGCTAATCGTTAACTCTGTAGTAACTTACGCCGAGCCGCGCCTATGGTAGTACGATCAGCCCAGGCTGGTGCACCATAACAGATACAACCCAGATATGTGGCTGTATATATAATTTTAAGTGTGTTAAAACGAAGGCCCCAGGTGGAAGTTGAAATTCTGGTAAGCGCATAGAAATTTCGTTTGGCTTTTTCACCTACAGTTTTAATATGTTCAATGAACGAAAAATTTTTCTCTAGGACCAGCTCGAGGTAACATACTGACTCTTTCTTTTTAACTACAGCGTTGTTAAATTTTATACGGGGGTTCGACTGTAAATTACCTTTCAGTAAAAGATGATACGTTTTGTGGGAGGCGAAAGTAAGTCGATTTTGTATGCCCCATTTTTGTATTGAGTTGAGACATATATGTGTGTTATTGTTATTTGCTTTTGCAAACTGTTCTGAAATCCTGAAATTTCTCAATCGGGTCACCCAATGCTAAGAGAACCTAAAAATTCTGTACCATATTGTAAGGAATTATTAGAGTCGAACCCCCAAAAGGCGAACCTCTGACGTCCCACAGAAGGCGAGGACGTGGGAGCGCTATGGTTTTTATTATGGTATTCTGACGTAGCAAAGTATATCACGTCAGCGAGTCTGAAATACCCCCTTGCAGTCGTTAGCAATGGGTATGCGTAAATGCATTTTCTACAGCGCATAAAAATAAAATAAAAAAACCTTTGTAAGCAGTATTCAGATTTATAGGTGAAATGAAAAAAAAATCATTTTTTTAAAGGCACTAAGGAAATAATCCTTGTACTGCGGGAGACTTTACAACATATAACTAAAGGACACAAATTACATCCAGACTCAAAACTACAATTTATGGATCGCACAAAGTGTTGTCCCGCGTGGGATTCGAGTCCCTGACACTGGCATTGTAGGTTGATATCTTAACCACTGCGCCATCAGTGCAATAATTAGAAGTTTGCGATTAAATACACCCTTAATTTTAAAAAGTCCAAGGGGTGTAATGGATGGAGCTGGCCCCGGAATGCCAAGGAATCTGCACCAGTGATCAAAGTAATGGAGACTAAATCCGTAATCTTATCATTCTCCAGTCTTTCATATCATCTTTTATTAAAAGGACATTTACAATTGGCGCCGCGTATAAAATTCAATAATATGACTGTCAAAAAGAAAGAATCAGTTTGCTATCTCGGCCTAGTCTTAGAAAAAAATTTTTCATTTATTGAGCATATTAAAACTGTAGGCGAAAAAGCGAAACGGAATTTCTACGCGCTTACTAGAATATCCACATCTACTTGGGCCCTTCCTTTTAATACACTTAAAACCATATACATGGCCACATATTTGGGGTGTATTTGTTACGCTGCACCTGTATGGGCCACCATAGGGGCGGCTTGCCTTAAATTACTACAGAGCCAACGATTGGCCCTAATATTCTTATGTAAAGCCTATAGAACGGTTAGTACCGAGGCTTTACCAGTACTCGCGGGTGTACTTCCGGTTGATTTGGAGATTCAGAGACGAGCGTCAATGTATTACACCACAAAGGAAACTATGAATACAGATTTCCTCCGACCTCCGATTTGACCGAAATAAAATTGCTAGATTGTTTGCTCCACAATCCATTGTCTATGAGGAACTTTTAACTGAATGGCAAGAAAGATGGGATTCATCATCTTTATCTATTTTTCCATGCATCCGGGAGCGCTTGGAGAAGGTGTGGCTGGAGGTTGACCACTTCGTGGCCCAATTTTTAACTGGCCAAGGCAACTTTAAAAGTAAATTATTTTCTTTTAAACTCGTACCATCACCATTATGTCAATGTTCCACATCTGACCACGAGTATGAACAATCAGCACATCACATTCTCTGGGAGTGCGATCTCTGGCAAAACGAGCATAACGTTATGTTAAACAGTTTGCAAGTTACCTGTGGGGTAGTATACTATACGGACCTTGTAGCAACTCGAGAAAATTTCCGTGCGTTCATGCGTTTCTGCCATACCTACTGTAGCAATCAATCTTAACGCTCACATATAGGCCCCGTTAAGCTCTTCCGTATCCGTGGTGCCGTACTGCTGCGCTATCGTAGCTGTACACCTTTTTACTTATTGGCTGACTAGTCATTTTGTTTTCCTGTCTCCCGCTTTGCCTAGGAGGGAAGTGGAATCTCTCTTTCCAACTCCTCCTCTTTAATCTTTTCTAATTAAATTTGTTGCGGGTCCCAAGACAATTAAAATCATATCCCGGGACTGCCTGAGGGTCAAACCTCGGTGTCATTTATGGAGACCATTGTGGATCCTGGCTTACAGGAGTTACAATAGTGGGAATGTGTGGTGGGATTAGTCTCCAGTCTTTTAGTCTTCCAGTCATCTATCACTGCTTTTATAATGTACATTATATCATCATGATTATCATTATCTCACCGCGTATGCGTCATATTTGGGCTTGACTCTTTCTATAATTGGAGGGTAACGGACCTATTATACCATGCTGGTCAGCCGTGTGGGCTTTTATTTCGAGATTTTCTTCTCTTTCATAGATTTTATATGCATATTTTATTGATTTTATACTAGACCCACGTGCAAGATAGGGATATTTACACATGTCTAGCTTTTTTTTTTTTTTTTTTTTTTTTTTAACGCTGTGGAAATGCAATTTACGCACTGCCCCCCGCCGGTAACAGACGAGGGGGGTGTGTGGGACTCGCCGGTCACCTATGCAACCGGAATACCCACTAAAACCAACAGCGGTCCCTTCCGCGCTCTTGCGGAGTGCCGGAGAGATCGTCTAGTGACATTCGATCCCCGGCACTCCTACGCAAGGCCGTCGGGCCACGTCCCGTCGTCGTCAAGGCGGTGGGAGGAGATGCGCGTATCGGCGCCTCCTTCTCCCTGGTCGCCGCCTACGGAGCGAGTTAGCGGACGCGAGTGCCTCGCGTTCCCGCTCCGCGGCCTCCTTCCGAGCGATGACCTCCTCGCAGAAAGAGGCCATCGACGACCAGCACCTGTCGCTGTAGAGCATATTTGATGTGATGCTCAGCAACGACAGGTCTGTTCCTATAACCGCCGACAGGTCGCGGCGCTGAGGCCCCCAGGCGGGACATACCTCCAGGGTGTAACACATGTCTAGCTGGCCCAACAGACGTTGTTCTGTTCATATAAAATAAAAGGAATTCTCCTTAAAATCGACAACAGCGCCACCTACCGGGTTTAATTGTGAATCTAACCCATTCTCGAATCTCCTTAAACACAAAAAAAAAAAAAAAAAAATCATCAAAATCGGTCCAGCCGTAAAGATAGGGTAAGTATTATTACTCCTCCAACATATCAAAAGTGCCATATACTCGTATACTCAGATTTTTTTAATCTACTCACTCTTTTTTATTTACTTATATAAAACTTTTTATCTAGGTAATTGCTTCGTGATTTCATTAAGCTATGCCGTAACAGCAATCTTAATAATCTATCACCAAGTGTTAACAGTGAGAAATTCTAAGAAAACTAATTTGTTTTTCAATTTATTCAATTTGATTGATAAATAATATGGCCACTCTAATTCTAGAACCACTTACATAATTCATTGGTAAATGCATAATAATTTATTTTCTGGGAATGTTTCATGTTATGCCATATGTTTAATGGTATCTTGTCACGCTATTCTAAAGCAGCTAATTGTATATCCACGCTAGAAACCATACGTTTTAAACATTTAATTTCACCGAATTAAAATACACACCTTTTCTATTATACTGCTCAATCCATATACGTTCTGTTTTTGGGTGCGGGCGCTCTTAGCATAAGTGCAATTAGTCTACTACACTATGCTGGTCAAACGGGTTGTCGTAGGAATTTATTTCGAGTTTGCTTCATCTTGCTTCCATGTATTAATCGATTATTAAAAAATTCATAGGGCAGTAAGGAATAGTATCCAGGTATTCTTTCTCACCACACGGATTTTTGTTATTATTCGCGCTAAATATTGGAATAAGTTATCGGCATCGCTATTTTTTTAAATTACTGATATGTTTCACCAAATTATTTGGTCTAATCGTCTGATACCCCACTTACATCATCATCGCAGCCCACGCTCGTCCCACTGTTGGTCTCGGGCCTCCTCCATAATGGGAGGGAATTTGACCTACTATACCATGCTGGTCAGACATGTTGATATAGGATTTCATTTAGAGTTTTCCTTCTCGTGCATAAATGTTATGTACATATTATATCCCATAGTCGTCTTGTACGACATCCACGGGCAAGATAGGGAGTGGTGAATTGTATTCTTACTCCGTCACCACACGGATACCTACGCATGTTAATGCAATATACAAATAACATCATCTCTTGTCTAATGCAATCCAACGATTTCAACTACCTAAACATACACGTGTTTTAAAGTTGAATACCTGCTCTTATTTCCCTCCGCTTATTGACGTCCACTGTTGAACATAGATCGAAGATATAGGCGTATAGTATTATAAGCATCGTGTTTGGTAGGCTGGTTGGCATTGTACGTTCTATAAGATCCAATATTAGGTGTGTAATTTGCGTGTGTATTTTATTTAATACACGCTAGCCAGACCGATTGATATAGGATTTTATGTAGTTTTCTTCACTTATAACAACACTAGTTTACAAATTATTATTTTTTTCAATACCCATAGACAATTTATAGTAAATTTAATTTATATTGACCCTCATATCATTATAACTTAAGCCATATATTTTTATCACGTCATATTTTTTAAATATACCTTTAAGTTGATTTGTACTGATTTATACTTCTTGTCTATTTTGTTACTATAATATTGTGACTTTAAAGTAACTGTTGAAAGTTGTTTCCTTTTAAATATGTCTTCAAGACAGTGTAAATTAAGCCTGAATAGTTTTTGTTATGTTTGCGGTAAATTTATCATAACAAAAAAGAAGAGAAATATTACAGTAGCGGTAAAACAAGCCTACTTCCAATACTTTCAAATTCCTGTATCAAATTTTGATTAAAAATGGGTGCCTTAAGTAGTGTGTGATAATTTCGGAAGTGTGCTTACGAACTGGGCTGCAGGAAAAATAAATAATTAATATTTGGCATACCAATGCAATGGAGAGAACCAACAAATCACGGGATTGATTGCTACTTTTGCCTAAGAAAAACTTTTAGCAAGTAAGAACAAAAACAAGAAAAATGTCCAGTATCCATGTTCCATCGGTCAGAAAACCTGTGCTTCACTCCGATGGAGTTTCTTATCCGTCTTTGCCTAGTAGTTCAAATTCAAAAATTATTCAGAATCAATGAATTTAATTCAAGAATCTTCTTCCAAACAGATGAGGCCTTTTCTACTGTATAGCGGTCAATTTTTTCCGAGTTTGCTATATTATTTGTTGCCCAAAATAACAGAAAATTTTCCTCAAGCCGGTAGCTCAAACTTCAATATAGGCAGCTTCATTTATCCAATAGACTGACAAGCCTTGAGATAATTTTGTTCATAAACTTGTATGTATTTACAGGATTCTATGATACTGTTTTCAGTTCTTGTTTGTGTTTACTCTCTCAAAACTTCGCAGTTGAAAGCGTCAGATGGTTTATTGTTGGTTTGGTACATTGTCTTAATGTTTCTCTTTGTATAAGTAATGCAGTCAGCGTTAGGGTAAAATTAATTTAACCCTATTAAGTATATACGTTTTGAATATAATAAATAATAATTCTCATTCATAATTCAGTCTCTCACCGTCCACAATTAGAAATTGGAATTAGATCTCCCATACAACTGAAGAAATAATGCCGGTGTTGGCGATCTTAGTAAATTAATATACGTTGCCCAAGAGAAAGTTGCTAACTACCCTCCTGGTGAGATTCTTTGCGAATTTTTACAACTCCCACGAGAGGTTGAGGGTTGAATGCCGCCCCCTTCGCCACACGGGTATAATAAATAATAATAGCATCGCTATCTATAATAATATATCGCCCTGTAGAAAAAGGGAAATTCGAAACTAGACAATTTGATAACCCGTTTGGGTAGCGTGCATCAGTAATCCAATGAGATCAATATACCTTGGAAAAGTAATCTATATATATATATATATATATATATATCTATATATATCTCTATATATATCTCTATATATATCTCTATATATATCTCTATATATATCTATATATATATATATATAGGAGAGGGGGGTTTTGCGAGCGATATATTGACTCATCACCATATCTCTGGAACCATAAGGCGTACAGACTTGAAATTTGGCTGAAATATGCCTTTCGTCGAGTAGAGGTCAGCTAAGAACGGATTTTACGAAATTCTACCTGCAAGGGGTGTTGCGGGGGCGTAAACGATAATATTAATATACCTAAAGGAACAGGGTGAGCCGAAGCTACTGAAGCTAGAAAAATGAAATTTGGGCCGTAGTTTCATTTCGTGACGTAGGCACCCACTACGAAAAGATTTTTTGAAATTCCACCCCTAAGGGGGTGAAACGCAACGGTAAAGCCTGTATGGAAAGAAAACAAATCTTTAGCTACTGTCTTCAAATTAAGCATAAATAGGTACTCTTTAATAAAAATAAATGAACACGCGTTTCAGCGTTTGTCCATTTTCATCCTCTAAGGGTGAAAAATAGGTAGAAAGATGTCAGTTTACTTACTTATCACAGAGCCGAAACTACTGAAGCCAGAAACATGAAATTTTGACATTAGTTTCTTTGCGTGACGTAGAAACCCACTAAATAAGGGATTTTTTGAAATTCAACCCGTAGGGGGTAAACTGCAGTAACAAAGTTTGTATAAGGAGAAAAAAAATTAACTCGATTTTCTTCAAATTCTCTAAAAAATAATCTTTAGTAAAAATAAATAAATACGTGTTTCAGCATTTTTAATTTTCACCCTCTAAGGGTGTAATCTACATTAATATTTTAAAGAGGAAACGTTCCTTACGAATAAACTCAAAATCTCCTGGACGGATTTCGATAATCCTTTCACCATTAGAATGTTACAGTATCCCTGAGTAACATAGGCTATATTTTATCCCAGTATACCCACGGGAACGGGAACTGTGCAAGTAAGGCGACTGAAACCGAAGCGAAGCGAGGGCGGGCTGCTAGTAGTTCACATTAGAATAGTATATAAGAAAAGCAGATCGCATAGACGATCGGTACATATTTGAAGCCGAACCGTCCTGAGGATGCCTCGTGTAGAGGCAAAACACGTCTCGAATAAATATTCGAAGTTCTGCAGCAAATTGCAAGTTGATGTTCTGTAAGGTGCTCATCACGTGAGAGTAAGATTTCCTTATTTCCTAGTCCACCTTAATCCTATCCCGTATTCCTTCTATTTTGGTGTGCGGTATATTGATTACCGTGGGAAAGGGGTGGGTCTCCCTTCCTTCCATTATAAAATAAAAATGGATTGCCGCAATGTATCGCCTGATTAAAGCAATTAAAGTATATAAGAATACAATTCGCCGATCCCTATCTTGCCCGTGAATGTCGTAAAAGACCACTGAATAACATGCATATAAATAACGTCAACGCAAAAAGGGCATCCTCGAAATAAAACCCTATCCAGCCCCTCTGACATGCGTGGTATGGTAGGTCAATATCCCTTCTATAATGGAGGATATTTGAGCCCAGCCGTGGGACGTAATAAGCCGAGATAATTAAGGATTTATTTGTTAGTGCTGTAGTCTTACAAATACGTATAAATCTGGTTAAAAAGGTACAATAGCACAGTTTCCCTTCTTTTATGTGCAAATCTCGTACCTGATTGTGGGACTTATAGTCTGTAAAGAAAGATAAACTGTAATAAAGTAGGATCTTACCTTATAAGCACCACACGTGAACATAATAGCGAAGAAAAAGAGAAGCATTCCAATTACAATATACGATAGATAGTATATAAGTATTATGATTTTCTCCAAAGAGTCTTTCGCTGCACCGAATATACTCTCAAGGTTCTGGAAGTTGTTGAATTTCTCAGTCTTCTGATAGTAGTCATTGGTCAAGTTTAAACCTAGTTCGTATAAGTGGAATGCTACTGTTGCTATCGCTATTAACTGAAACAAATAAAAATATGATTAATTCATCATCATTTCAGCTCATACACGCTCCACTTTTCGACTCTATTCTTCTACAATAGGCATAAAATTGATCTACTATACCACGCTGGCCAGATGTGTAAGTGACGTGTAGTAACCTTATACCAACATGGTTTCATTATAAGATTTTCTTCTCTTGCATAAATGTTATCATCATCATCATTTCAGCTTATACGTCCCACTGTTAGACTTGAGGCTCCTCCACAATAGGAGGGTAATCGACCTTACTATACCATACTGGTCAGACAGGTTGATATAGGGTTTTATTTCGAGTTTTCTTGAGGTTTTCCTTGCATAAATGTTATATACATATTATATCCCTTAGTCGTCTTTTATAATACTTATGAGCAAGAGCGGTGAATTGTATTCTTATTCCGTCACCACACGGAAATATATGCTTATTTGATTCCTTAGTCGTCTTTTACGACACCCACGGGCAAGAGAAGAGGCGGTGAATTATATTCTTACTCCGTCACCATTCCGAAAAGAATGATTACTTAGATCCACTTAATGCTGTATGGTGGTGTCTACTACTAATCCTTACATTGCTTGTGGATGCCGTAAAAGACAAAGAGGTAAACTCAGACCTTTTTTTGGAGGTGGGCTACGGTCTGTGCACCCGCCCGGCTCCATCCGGGGCGACAGAGGGGCGGCGCGCGGCCCCGTAACCCACCTTCATCGTAGGGCCGACCACCGATGCCGAGTTCCTTGTCTTCAGTGGTCGACCCGACTAGGTAAACCTAGGCGAACTCCATCTGATACCGTCTGATTAACAATTACATTCCAAATAGAGTTGATATCAGGCAAGGGGCCGGTCATAAAATAATTGTCAAAACTTTTGCGGTATGTGTGATGGAAGTAGAGTAGGTACGCATTGCATTGAGGCCAAATAATTGGAATAAGAGCAGGAGTATGATGATAGTGACTTAGAACAACTTATCGCCATCAATACGCCTGGAAATCTCTTTGTCGGTTTTCATGAGACTCCAACGAGAGTCTAAGCGAAGGGAATGATATATCCTTAACTCGTCATCACACAGGAAATATTGAAATATGTCAACATCATCATCATCTCAGCCCATATACGTACCACTGTTGGGCTAAGGTCTCCTCCATAATGGAAGGGTAATTGACCTACTATACCACGCTGGTCAGACGTGTTGGTATAGGGTTTTATTTCAAGTTTTCCTTCTCTTGCATAGATGTTATATGCGTTTTTAAATCCCTTAGTCGTCTCGTACGATCGCCCACGGATAAGATAGGTGGTGGTATTCTTACTCCGTCACCACACGGAAGTTGAAATAGGTACCTTATTTAATTGTATGGGTACATATAGCAACATCAATAAAAGATATTGTAGAAGAAGGAAACCTTGAATAAAAATCTTGCACAGAACCACTGAGCTATTTCAGTGTTACACAAATTGAGACCGGAAGACAAGTAGTCTAATTTTTCCTTCATCGGAATTTATCAGATAAACGTATGAGGAAAAGCGTAAGTTTAACATAAAATCACTATTAGAAAAACTTGTTTAAATTAAATTAAATGTTTATAAACTTATTTAAACTAACAAAATTAATTATTATATAGTACTGTTATAATCTATTATAATACTTCTAAAACGGCGAAATACATGTAATTCTGTTACACTTATTTCGCTGTAATGTTCGTAGCGCCTGATAATAGTATTATAGCAAGCTGATATTTAGCAATTTTCTTAGTATTTGTGTCAGGCGATCTAAGTAAGAAAATAATTGGTCTAATAAACATCTAGGAAAATACTTAACATTATTACAACAAAAATGAAAAAGAATGTTCTCTGAATTTTGTGTACAAAAATTTTGATACTAAACTGAGCAAAAATAACAAGAACATTAAGTATACCGGTTTTTATTACTCAGTTCAAACTTCTCGATGTATTCAAGATAGCCATCTATTCATGAATCAGTCTATTGATGTTCACTGTTGGGCAAATTCCTTTATAAAAGGGAATAATATCATAATCACCACATTTGACAGGCTCGCTCGCGATCGCAATTATTGTTATCAGTTTTTCTGAAGAGGGAAGCATCCTTGTACCTACTCCTCTTAGTCAACTTTATATGCGTCGTCGTACTCCACGTATTCAATTATACTTACGAAAACATAAGACGTCAATACGGGTTAATACATTATATTATTAACCCGTTTACTAGAAGAAAAGAAGATTAACTCTCTCTAGCTATATACTTGGAGTAAACTCTCATCTCCCCTTTTCAGTCTTATATTAAACTAGCTGCACCAACAGACGTTGTTCTGTTCAAATCTAAAAAATAGTAAAATCTATCGATTTCACGGCGAATTCCCCTTGAAATCGATCGTAGCGCCACCTACCGGGTCTAATCGTGTATCTAAACCATTCTCGAATCCCTTTGAACACACACAAAAAATTTCGCCAACATCTGTCCAGCTGCTTAGGAGGAGTTCAGTGACATACACACGTACACAAGAAATATTTAAAGATGATGCTAGCCGTTAGAGAACATTGATATTTTATTTTTGCTGCATCTGTTAACTAATATACATATAACTATTAGCTATCCATTAAATTGCGAATTTTCATTTAATAAAACCTACAGTACAGAAACAGTAACAAAAATTACTATTTCATTAACAATTCTAGGTGAAATCTGATTAAATGGTACCTGGATAAGTGAGAAATCTCAATTATTGAGAATTGCAATCAGGTCCCGACACTCTTTCATTGTATTACCTCTGTTAATAGGACTTTTCGAACCTGGTTAAATGAGATTTGATTCCTGGAACTTTTCGATGTATACCTCTATAATTGGAACTGTATATCAAATTCCCTGTATGATTGAGACCATGTATAATAAGGCTGGCACAGATTACGCCACGTTTGTTTACCAATATTCAACCGCTATAGGCCACTGTAAATGAGACAACTACAATTTGAAACCTGTGTAATTGTAAAACTGGATAAGTGGAAGCCTTTTTCCTTGATTCCTTGACATCCCAATTAACCAAGTTTCACTGTATTTGCTCAGAGTAGCGTTATATAGATAAGAAAGTCTTTATAACTGTAGGTAATATATGTAGATTATAACATTATATTTATACAGATAAGGGTGTAATAAAGTTACTAAAATGAAGGCACTCTTCATGTACGCCTACCAAATAAAGCAATATACTTACTATTACAATGTATCCGAATATAATATTCCCCAGCTTCAGGGGAAAACAGAATAAGAATTTCCTCGTCATCTTTTCATCTGTATATCTGAAAATAAAAAAAAAAAGATTGTAGATATATTCGTGAATACATTTAAGAGTTAAATATAAAAAGTATAATATTATGAAATAGTTTTAACAGGCTTTATTTTATTTATTGTATTTAACAAATCAGTTGTTTGTTGTTCTCACCTATATATCCTAAATCTTTATACAGTTATTTTTCAGAGTTAGGCTTACATTTCGCTATGACTTTTTTCGTTAGAATTACTCATAATGAGGGCAAGCTTATCGTTATTTCCGGCATATAACTGCAAAATTTGAGTTGATTTTTTTATATATTGAAAATCTGTTTAGATTATTACGGTAATACTTCGTACGCGGTGTACGCACCCAAATCCTAGAACTCTTGTAGAATGTCAAACAAATCATACAATTAGCGAGGTATTTAAATTTTGATTTAAAAATATTTTCATTCTATAGCCTGAACTATTCATTTCAGCTCATAGAAATTCCACTATAGGAAGGCGATTCATCTACTATACCACGCTGCTATATACATATATAATAATCTTGATCTAATCCAGTAATTAGGTCAACATTATTATATTAATGCCAATAAATTGAGCAAAACAGAGCTTAGCGAAGTCCTCTTTTGCTTTAGTTAGATGACTGTTGGCACTATTTATATAATACTCATATCATCGGCGACTTGAGATACAAACTATTTGGCAATGGTAATTAAATGACATTCTTATTCAGAAACACTCGCGTATATATTGTTTATTGTATATCCATACAATATCGAAACGACCTCTTGCTCGTAGGGGCCGTAAAAGACTAAATATGCATATAACATTTACGCAAGAGATAGAAAATTCGACTTGAAACCCTATAGCACCACGTCTGACCAGAGTGGTATAGTAGATCAATTTCCCTCTTATTGTGGAGGAAGCTCAGGTCCAATAGTGGCATGTATATGAGCTGAGGTAATTAATGATGTTGAAGCCACAATGCTTGTCGTGACCATCTTATTCTTAGTTAAATATCGACAACATGTATCCTTACTAATATTATAAATGCGACAGTAAGTTTGTTGTTACGCTTTCACGCTTAAACCACTGAACCGATTTCAAAAATTCTTTCACCAATGGAAAGCTATAATACCAGGGAGTAATATAGGCTATAATTTATCCCGGTATTCCCACGGGAACGGGCACCATGCGGTTAAGGCGACTGAAACACAAGCGAATCGAGGGTGGGTTGCTAGTATACCTATAAACTAAAGGTAACGCTTAAATCTCTATCTATAAAAATAAATAAAATTGAAGTGTCTGTTTGTAATGTCAAAATAATACATTTTTTCATGCTCACCCGGTTATTTACACCTATGTCTAAAAACCACTTTAAAACAATTTTGTCTATCTTTCTCTTTATTTCGGGTAATTTTCCAAACAGCCGGACCGATTTAAATAATATTTTACTATCAGGTATCTGTCTACATAAGGAGTAACTTACATAAAATTTTTGTTGCCCAGGAATCAAACCCGAGGCCTCATGGACTGCAGTTGCGTATCGTAATATTTTAGAAGATATTGAAGATTCAAAATGCGGGGACAACGCTATTGCAACTGAAGCGAAGCGAGGGTGGGTTGCTAGTGATTAATAAACATATATGTACCCAGTATATAAATGACGTCATTTTATCAAGTTTAGTAATCTTAGATAACAAAATTAATATTATCTCTACATATTTACTCAATCCAAAATATTCACGGTCTCTCGTAGAATATCCACAATTTCATCATACACTATACACATAATACAATTTGAGACACAACTTGCAATCCACTTAACACATCCGAATTGTTCGTTAACAGAACGCGATGTGCTATTTCAGGTACCTAGATACAATAGCTTGATAATCGTTTGTAGACCTGACCAGTTTATATAGACACTTGTTGATGTATTTTGAAAATGTGAAGCAAGGTCTGTTTAAGGTTGTGGTCGAGTCTCCTCGGTCCGTTGAACATTGTAGAGGTTGGTGTGTAGGGAGAGGGTCCCTGTGACCGGTCAAGGCCGAGGGTTTAGTTTATAAAAAGACTCGGCCCCGGTAAGTACCTAGTTGATTAAAGGTGTGTCGGCCTTCCTCTTTATTTTTTATGTGGCCAGAATTCTGAGGAGAATTAGAACGAGCCTTTATAATTGGAAGTAACGAGGTACCTGATTACTTTTAAAATGGATATGTATTTTGATGTCTGTATTAAGATATTACTGTGATAATATCAGAGTTATATTATGCTTGTGATGTTATAATTTTTATATACCTATATAAATCTTTTGTTCGTGTGTTTGTAATTGGACTCCTTCTAAACGGTTTTTTTTTTGTTTTTTTTTTGGGTGGGCTGCGGTCGGCGCGCTCCTCGCACCACTCCGTCCGGGGCGACAGAGGGGCGTAAGCACGCACACCCGTAACCCACCCGAACACCACGTCGCCTTCGTCGTTGGGCCGACCACCGGAGCAGGGTTACTTGTCAAGCTTGACCGCGGGTTCTTCTGTGGCTGGAGAGATTTTGATGTTTTTTTTGTCTGTTGCGATGGATATGAGAATGGTTTAGATTAATATTTGGAAGCGGTAGGTGGCGTTGCGATCTATTTCATGGAGAATTTCTTTTACTATTTTATTTATTTAATATTCTTTCAGCAGGTTGAGTGAGGATCTAGTAAAAAATATAGAAAGCGATTTGATACTGGTAATATAGGATAAAATTTTACACATAACGTTTGAAGCATTTAGTAGTAGGTATAGTATTAAGTATATATTTTTGTGTGATGGCGGAGTAAGAATAGAATTCTCCACACCAATCTTATCCGTGAGTCTAGTACCTAAAACTGGATTAAGAGATGCAATATGCATGTAACATGCCAGAGAATGAAAACTCCAAGTAAAAACCAATGCCAATTTGAGAAATTGACCTATTATACCTGTTGTTATAGGGTTTTATTTCAAATTTTCCTTTTTTTTCACAGACGTTAAATGCATATTTATCCCTTAGTCATATTATACGATAAGATACGATAAGACAGGGGGTGGCGCATTGTATTCTTACCCCGTTACCACACAGAAAGAAGGAATAACTCGTTATAGATTAATTTCTTAACGTACTTACTTACATTAGAAATCTCATTAGTGACAGTGTTATTAGTCGACGTTGACTTTTGTAAATTGTATCATAATACTGTATTTCCTTACCTTTCTATTTATTGTATTTTCCGTGTGGTGACGGAGTAACAATACAATTCACCACCTATCTTGCCCGTGGATGTCGTAAAAGACGACTATGGGATATAATACACATAAACCATCAATGCAAGACAAGGAAACTCGAAATAAAACCTTATTCTAACTCGTCTGACCAGCATGGTATAGTAAGGTCAATTTCCCTCCTACTGTGGAGGAGGCTCGAGCCCAGCAGTGGGACGTATATGAGCTGAAATGATGATAATGATGACTGTATGTTTGCTTTAGAGATTTTGATGCGAAAATCGAAATATTATGTAGCGCTTTTAAATTGTACTCATGATTTTAATGTTTTACACTGTTATATTGAATGATTTTGCTGAATTTTTTTTTCTTTATTGCAAGCTGTGGCAAACGAGCAAACAGTACACTTGATGGTAAGTGTTGCTACCGCTCATAGACCTTTACAAGGCCGCTGCCTACCGCGAAGAAAGTGAAGGGAGTGTGAATGCGTGCATTGAGGCACCACCTTTAAGTGATTATAATAGTAACTTGTAATTATAACTATCCTATGTAATGATAAGTTAAAATGATAATGTAGCGTCACATACTTTTTCCCGTGAGAGTTATAGAATCGAGTAAGGTAGTCCTAAGCAAGGCGAATCAGCCCGCCAAGCGTGACGAGTTAGTTGGGAGATCTATGAACATCAGTGGACATCGACAGCCTTATTTACATGGTTATTCAACATCAATCAAATTAATCAAATCAACACTTACATATTGCCAAATTCACATTTTGTTTCAATTTTATCTATTTAATTTATCGTCGTACTTACCGTGTGGAGATGGAGTAAGAATACCATTTACCACTCCCAATTTTATCCGTGGATGTTGTAATAGAGGACTAAGGGATATAATACGCATATAGGGAAATTGACCTTGCTATACCAGTATGATATAGTAAGTTCAATTTCCCTCCTATTGTGGAGGAAGATCGAGCCCAACAGTGGGACGTATATGAACTTAAAAGATGGTAAATCTACCTTGGGAGGTGACCGCAAGCCGAGAAGAACCGAAGAAGAATAAAAAAATCAGCGGGCTCGTCATTTGTAAAATTCATTTTTTTAAATGCAAATGTACAATAATAATTCATACTAATATTATAAATGCGAAAGTAAGGATGTTTGTTGGTTTGTTTGTTTGTTTGTAACGCTTTCACGCTTAAACCACCGAAGCGATTTCAAAAATTCTTTCACCAATGGAAAGCTATAATATCAGGGAGTAACATAGGCTATATTTTATCTCGGTATTCCTACAGAAACGGGAACTACGCGGGTTTAAGCGACTGAAACCGAAGCGAAGCGAGGGCAGGTTGCTAGTACACAATATTTAGCAAATATTAGCTCCAGTGTGATTGATACTCTTCCGTATGGTGACGGAGAAATAATGCAATCTACAACCCTATCTTTCCTGTGGGTGACGTAAAAGACAAAGGATATAATATCTATATAACATCTATGCAATAGAAAGAAAACTCGAAACAAAACCCTATGCCTACACGTCTACCACTGACGACAAGTCACATCTGCTCCAGTGGTCGGCCCAACAATGAGGTGACGTGGGTACGGGTGGGTTATGGGCCCGCGCGCCATCCTTTCATCGCCCCGGATGGACAGGACCGCGCGTGCGCTTACCATAGCCCACCCATAAAAAAAAATGCCTACACGTCTGACCACGATCAATTTCTTTCGCATAATGATGATGATGATGAAGTATATAGGCTGAGATAATGATCTGTTGCTCTTTAAAGTAGGATACATATTATTTTCAAAATCAAACATAAAACCAACAAAATGATAGGACCAGTGTGCTTACTTTTGAATCTCGTTTCCAGTCGTAAATCCAATCGTAGCTCGAATTTGAGCAATTCGGTACTCTTGAAAGCGACACTAGCGCACGATTGGAATCGAATTCGGTGCATTTAAACTAAATCAAATCGACTCGAGTCGATTAAGTCAAATATTTGTTACTCCCGACGTCATTTTGATGTATACATTTGAGTTTAAAATCGTGAATGTTTCACGATTTTCAGAAAGCGTCTTTGTAGTGATCGAGTCCGGTAATATTATTAATTTAAAATAAGAAAATACGGCACATTTGGTGAAAATAACAACGGAAAACGCAAAGAATTCTGTCTCGATTTTGTTTAAGAGTACCGAATATAAGTTTGATGAGATTGGAATTGAATCAGATTCGAAATCAGAATTGATTTCAAGATTAAGCCTACAGATCCCACAAGCATAACATTTATCATCTCATTTTAGAATCGACAGAGAAAACTAAATATTTGAAAGGTATTATTTATCATTCATGAGATGTAACTCTATCGAATTTAAAGGCGTGAGAACACAAAAAAGATAAAACAGTACAAGAAGTATCTTGTTCCATTTACATCAATTTACAGTGTGATTACGGTTAATGACAAGTCTTCGTTCCGTCCATCGTAAAACTAAGACGCTTTGTTGGTTGTAGCAATTTTAATAACTAATTTTACTGCCTATTAACATTGTTCGGAGCATTAAACTGGGTGCTTGTGGAACATTTAGTTCGCGTATAAAACGACTTTGTATGAATAATTTATCTTTCTAACGTAATGGTGTTCCTTGATTTATAACGTTTCAAATACATGGTGGTTTGTCTTAACATTTTGCATCTTGTTTAACTTTGTTTTATTCATTTCATTATTATGTTCAATATTCTTGTGGTGACAGAATAAGAATTACAATTTACCACCTTCTCCCATGCCCGTGGGTGTCGTAAAAAATGACTAAAGGTGAACGCACACTTATCCGAGCCGAACGAGTCGAACGAAACGAATTTTAGAATTCTGTATAGAAATCGTCTTCCGCCGTCCGTCGCCGTTTAGAGGCTCGAGTCCAATAGTATATGGGCTAAAACGATGATGATAGTGTTCAAATAAACATGTAGTATTATGATCTAATTTATAAACGAAAATAAATATTAACTCTTTCAACAAAGAAGTACCTATCTAATACACATTAAGAAATTAATAAATATCGAGTTGGTTTTTGGGATGTTAAAATCGAATAATAAAGAAATACATAAAATTACAAGTTATATAGTTTAAACCTTAGAATAATAACCTATAGAAGGTAAATTCACGTACAAAAAGTGAGGCATTTCAATTGGAGCCTAAAGGAGCTTACGCCGGAACCGTTCCGTAATGTACAAGTCATTGTACTGCACGTACGTACGCAACTCTTAAAAAATAAATAGGTAATTTTGACGGTTTGTGCATTCAAATAGTGTCACAACACATTTGAAAAACTTAAAAAGGTTTTTAACATTACTTTTAAAAGTATTTCGACGATTTATGTTAATAAAAACAAAATTTGATTTCATAATTTGTATAGTGGTTTGCGTGTGACCATGTATAATCGTCTGCGCGCCATTAGTATTTTTAGATTCAAATTTTGAAAATTCGAAGTATGGGCACTATCCTTCTATACGTTATTATTCTAAGGTTTAAACATTTCATTAAAAATATCAATAGAGTTACATTTAATATTGTAATGCTATACACAATACAATGCTACAAGCTCGTCTTATAAATGTATTTTGTCTACACGAAGTTCTTGAATAAGGAATATCAAAAGGAAAGGTTATTAAACGAGATGTTGGCCTTTTATTACGTAAGCAATTAATATGTTTCTATAGGGCTCGATGCTCTTCCATAATAGGAGATATATTGACCTACTATTAAGTTAGTCAAACGTGTTGGTATAGGGTTTTATTTAGAGTTTTCTTTTTTAGGATATATGTTATATGCATATTATATCCCTTAATTAACGTTTACGACATTATTTTGATTTATTACCAATTATTACTAAGTATCTATATACCTTCAAGAAAGTGTTCTCATGGGAATATGAAATACGTAGCTCTTATAAGAACAAAAAAAACTGTCTTTAACAATAGTACTATGTGTAAATGAGGCGAAGACGTTTTCAATCGAGTTCTGTGTAAGAACATTTTTCCCTTTATCATCTAGGTAACATAAGTGATATTTTTAGTACTATAATACATTCCTTTTTTCGCATAATGAGTACAGTTCAGAAGGTTTCAGGACCAAATTCTGAGATATTGGAAAATGTGCAAAGCCCCTAATATATTTTGCCCGATTCCGGATTCGATAGCGCAGTCTCGCAATAGACAATCTAATGCTTTTATTACTAAACTAGTGAGGAAGTCTGAGGTAGGAATGGCAGTAGATTTTTTATTCATCATTCAATTGATTTTGAAAGTGTATTAGCTAAGAATTATTAGAATAGTTTAATTCGAATTTGAAATAGCATACCTAAATATTATGTTTTACTTATATTAAGTTCTGCGGGCTATGTCAGTTACACCCATTCTTCTACGGATTTACGTATTCCAAATTATATTACGTAGAGAAATACAGATTATAGCCCTCTCCAGCATGGTTTAGTATCGGACCGACCACTGAGGATAAGGAACTCGGCACTGGTGGTCGGTCCAATGATGAAGGCGATGTGGGTACGGGTGGGTTATGGGACCGCGCGCCTTCCTTTCGTCGCCCCGGACGGAACGGACGGTGTGTGCGCTGTCCATAGCCCATCCATAAAAAAAAGAAAAGCATGGTTTAATAGTTTATTTATGCATCAATTGTAAAAGAGGCTCGAATCCAGTAGAGGGTCATATATGAACTGAGATGATGATGATGATGATGACTATTTTATTGTGTATAATTCCGTCTTAACTACTGTAACTTAACTACTTTATAATACTTATCCATATTTACAAGAAGATGGACTACTTTCATTTTTGAATCAATCATCAACGAATTTAATAGATTGATAGTAAAATTGTGGTAAGGTGTCATTACATGCTTGTTTTTAAAATTCATTTATACATTAATTAGAATTTAATCACAATTATTGGCAACCTTATGAAGAACAATGACGATAATAGAATGCTCTAATACAAAAACAATGTAACTTGATGTGCGCATCACAAACAGCACATAATTACAGCAACGCTATTTCTGTGACAATGCGACATGCAAATGGTATTAAATCTGAGTGAACTAAGCATGAAAATGTACTTAAAGTAAAAAAAGTTTATTTAAATACAATACTTGGTATTATACCTGTATCGGTCGTGATTGATCGAATCAAAAAGATTGAATCGCGCTATCTGTGTGACCGATTCGGTCACCAATCGCTTGAGATCCCGATCTTTTGTAATCGATCGATCGATCAGACCCACCTCGATCCTCGTGAATAACGACGGGCCGAGATCGATTTTGATCAATCGTCGTTTAATTCAATTGGTCATGCAGACAACGCGATTTGCTCTTTTTGATTCGATTAATCACGATCGACCCACGTATACTTGGTAACCTATTAAGGACTTCTATACTGCTATTTTTCGTGTGGTGACGGAGAAGAATACAATTCACGACTCCCCTTTCTTGCTCGTAGATGTCGTAATAAATGAGTAAGGGATTATAATATGCATATAATATCTATGTAAGAGAAAGAAAACTCGAAATAAAACCCGTCTGATCAGCGTGTAAAATAGATCAGTTTCCATTCTGGAGGAGGATCGAGCCCAGCAGTGAGACATATATAAGCTGTGATGATGATGATATTGCTACAATTTAATACAAATTATGCAATAAATTCTATAATATTAAATATTATTTTACGTAGGTATAATCACCATAAGAACGGGCGTTTCGTACTGAGATCACTACGACATTTGTGCTAGGTAATAAAACCAGGAGACTAAATATATATTTGCGACCTACCGACGTCGAATATATACAATGAGGCAGCACATAGAGGTTTCTGGGGCTCTAAGCTACTTTCCCAACATCCTGATCAACCGAGTAAGGACTGGTTAGTACCATAGTTAGCCAATAAAGAAAAACTACAGACATTAACTTTCTTAGCACAGCGCCGTACACCGAAGGGTTTAAAAAAACCGAGTTTTCCAAAAATGGAAATAGAAAGCTGTGCAATCGTTTTTATGTGTTATTTGGTAAGATAATTTATAATATTTGAGACTAATCTCTCAAATATTATTAATTTCTTGTATTAGCATCTTAAATAGTATATCTTTAAGAGCAATTGCATTAATAGTAGCTTAATTTAGTGACGATATATTTTATTAGATATATCTTCTTCATTATGGTCTATGTATGTTCCTTTAACTTGTTCAAACCTAAACTCCTAATCTAACCTTAACTCTTTGAATAATCAAGAGCGAGCTACTATTTTTTTTTAAACCAATAAGGCACTGTATAGATCGTTGTGTAGCGGGGAAATTCACAAAAAAGTAACTAACACAAATTACACCCAGATTCACGACAATAAACTGTAGATCTTACAAAGAATTATTCTGTCTGGGAAGCAAATCAATAATAGATGATCTGGTTATCTGGGCAGTCAAGACTATAAATTACGTTATGTCGCTATACTTTCCCTAGAAAATCATTATGAGTTATTGAAAAGAAATCTATCTCCTTTGAAAGGCCTTTATCACCTTACACCGTAGTACTAATAACCTCAAATTCATTTTTTACATATAAATCCAATGACAGTATTTACATATGGTCAGTGTTACCCTTTAACTGTAACTAATTTAACAACCTAGGTAACACTGGGTCAGAAAGCGAAACTAAAACGAAACTTAGCTCGTCCTCAAATAGAATATCATCAATTCTTCTTTTTAACCGACTTCAAAAAGGAGTAGGTTCTCAATTCGTCTGTTTTTTTATGTTTTCTCTGATAAGTAAATCGGTTGATTCACTTAACGAATATACGTATTGCATCATGTGGTAATGTAAACAACTGATCAAAACTATGTACAGACAACATTTAGTTAACCATAATTACATTTTATTAACCGTAATTTTGCCGTTAAAGTACTGCGAGTATATTATGTATACGTATTATCTAACTGCTTTGCAATTCAAATTGGTAGCGACAGGTGGGTCCATTTTACCTACCATAATGATTATATGTAAAATGAAAAATATATTCCATTATGCTATAGGAATACAGGTACTATTTTTTTTTACCAACACAACGCGTGGATCTTCCGTGTGGTGACGGAGTAAAAATACAATTCACCGCCACCTTTCTTTGCCGTGGGTGTTGTAAAACACCACTAAGGGATTCCAATATGTAGATAACATCTATGCAAGAGAAGGAAAACTCGAAATTAAACCCTATATTATATATATACCGCCTGACTAGCGGGGTATAGTAGGTCAATTTGTCTCTCATTGTGGCATTTGACCTACTATAGGTACTACACTGTCTCCAGGCTCTAGCCCAGTAGCGGGACGTAAATGAGCTGTGATGATGAGGATGATGACCTACACAATGGCAATGTTTGATTTAACTTGAGTTAACACTTAAAACTAGTATTTAAAGACTAAATTACATGTAGTAATGTAATACTTATTTGGTTTTTTGGATATGGAATAGCTAAGCTTCTGGCACAGTGAATACCATAACCTACGGTGCCGCTTAACAAATTCAACAGGATGTTTTCACTTTCGTTTTTAATGTCCATCTATGTAAATCAACGAAAATCTACGCTTCTATGATTTGAAACTCAACAGTAATTAATATTAATGGAAGTAAACCATTACGAATTTAATTCCATTGATTCATGAGCCTTTTGATATACATTGTTGTACACGGGACTCCTTAGAAAATGCTACTTGCAAAGCCTATTTTTATTATTCCACAAAAAATTGTGATTCAGCTTAAGTTTAGAAACGTAAAATACCTTACAATATATATAAGGTCACTTCTTAATCTTAGTTGATTGGGTGGTTCAATGAAGCATGGCAATAAAATATTCCTAAAAAATATTAAGAAAGGCTAAATTAGTAACAATACTATATAAGTATAAACATTATAAAAACCATTCTGCGCTGTTCTACAAAATAATAACATTATTAACTTTGTTTTTTAGTCATTACCAGATAATTAAAATAATATTATTATACTACTTTTGTTTCTTACATTATTATGAAACAAATACATAATATTATTTCCGCTTACTTGTTAGTTTGCTATCGGAGAATTATTAATATAGTAATGTTTTTACTAATAATATAAAATAAATACATAAAAATAGTTTTGAGTTAACGGCTACGATGTTAAAAAAGATAAGCTAGGATTGTCCCGTGTCAAGAATTTCCTGAGAGCTGCCTGTGGCTCTTTCTCTTAGAGACTCGATCACTTTAGCTATTACGATCTATTTGCAGTTGTTTGTTCCTGAATATACAGCATAGCTTGAGCTGTTATTTGAGCTCACCTATTCTGACCTACACCTAATGTAACACCAAGTCATTGTTTTAGTATAAAGTACTAACTTGGTCCTTGTGATTTTCCTGTTTAAGTTTTCTTTGTTCGATTCAAAATGAATTTTGCTCAATATCCTCGTATTTCATAATCTCGGTTTATATTGTCCCACTGCTGAACTCAAGCCTCCTCCGTAATAGGAGGGATATTGACCTACTATAACTCGTTGGTCAGACGTGTTGGTATAGGATTTCAGGTTTTTTTTTCTCTTGCATACATGTTATATGCTTATTTAATCCCTTAGTCGTCTTTTAGGATATTCACGGGCAAGATAAAAAGTAGTGGATTGTATTTTTACTCCGTCACTACACGACGAACTAAGTTAATCTCAGGTCATTTCAGAACACGCTTCAGTGATTTAACTTTAGACGCATGTTGGGTTCATCGTTCATTTATACGATCTGAAGATGATTCAGTTATCAAATTTGGTAAGTTATGACATTGCTTTTGTTGTTATGACATCATACGGATGAAGGATTGAAAATATCTTGCGAAATCAACATAAGTTAATAAAAAAAACTAATAACTTGTTTCTAAGACAAACTTATTATGATTAGAGATATTTTTTTGGGTGACAACCTTTTCGAATATACATACAATAAATATATTATATAATCGACAATTTAATTAAGTATCGTTGTACATTTCATGTGGTTATATTCATGTGGTGACGGAGTAAAAATACAATTCACCACTCCCTGGGTATGTGCCTGTGGGTATCATAAAACCTAGAGATTATAATATGCACATAACATTTATGCAAGAGATTGCAAACTCGAAATGGAACCCAATACCAAAACGTCTGACCAGCTGGTATAATAGATTAATTTCAATCCTATTCTAGAAATAAATCGATATAAATGAACTGTGATGATGATTCCTTTTTTTTAACAGTCTGAACACGGCCTGTCCAATTCATCCGAGGTGACAGAAGGCCGATAGGATAAGAAGAGCCTTTA
Organism: Lymantria dispar; assembly: GCA_032191425.1. Classification (NCBI taxonomy): domain Eukaryota; kingdom Metazoa; phylum Arthropoda; class Insecta; order Lepidoptera; family Erebidae; genus Lymantria; species Lymantria dispar. The sequence continues at coordinate 11,502,727 of CM063454.1, read as the reverse complement.
AGATTTTTTACAATAATGCTTTTGGAAAAGAAATACCAGATAAATATAACATTCAGGCGGATAGATGCTTGGTTGCCCAATTCAATCCGATTAAGTAAATACTACGTCAATTATTCGTTGCTGACCGTCTAGGTCAAATCAGTCTAGGCCAAAATTGTTTGACCAGCGTTGTTGTATTTGGTAAGCAAGTTTATTAACTCAAGTAGGATTAAAACAGTTTGACGCAACCTTGAAACATTCAAATTCCTTTTGGCATAGAATTTATTACACGGAGACTCAGCGTTCACAAAATCAATCATAAAACACCAACATTTTATATTGTTTTCATTAAATTTTAACTTACTTTTTGCGATTACTAAGTTAAATACATATATTTTTTCGTGAGGCATCAAATTCTTATCTATTTTTTTACCGCGGCTATCCTAAGAAATATTAGCAGATAATTTTACTGCAACAAGAAAAAAAAGGAAAAAAAAATGGCAGATTGATTCAATATATTAAGCTTAATTTTGATGAAACTCTTGTGAAATTGGGCGCATATAGTTTGAGAATATTTGACTGTACATATGGCGTAGTGATTAAGACTACCATTTTTTTTTTTTTGTGTGTGGGCCGCGGTCGGCGCGCCTCCGCACCACTCCGTCCGGGGCGACAGAGGGGCTTAAGCACGCAACTTCCGCGACCCACCCGAAAACCACGTCGCCTTCGTCGTTGGGCCGACAACTGGAGCAGCGTTAACTTGTCGTCAGTGGTCGGCCCGACGGAATACCCCTAACTGGGGGTACCCTCCCATCGACCGACGTCCCCCCCCTCGGGGAGGACGTCGGTCTCCCCATCGAGGCTGCGCTCCTCGCGCAGGCGATCCGCCGCCTCCTTCCGCGAGATCACCGTCTCGCAGAAGGCTGCGACCGCGTCCCAATTCCCGACGCTGTCGACCATCGCCCTAGCGATAGCCGGCAGCGTCAGGTCCGTACCGATGATTGCGACGAGTTCACAGCGCTGCACTGCCCAAGCTCCGCAGGCCTCGAGCGTATGGCGTGCCGTGTCCTCGTCGCAATCGCAGTGGTGGCAGGATGGTGTACTCTCCCTCCTAACGACCTTGTGCAGGTATTTGGCGAAGCATCCATGCCCCGTCAAAACCTGCACCAGTCGGAAGGAGAGCACCCCGTGCCGCCTTTCCAACCACTGCATCAGCACCGGCCGGAAGGCCTCCACGGTTCGCACCCCGAACCGAGGCCTCTCCAGCCGGACTGCCCAACGGGCGATGACGTCTCGGCGGGCGTCGACGCGCCAGGCGGTGAGATCCCTTAACGAGACCACACCACCCTCCGCTCGCACCCCCGTCACCCGCCGATATAGTCCGGCGAGCATCTCCGCCTCCAGGTCCCACGGGGGAGTCCCGGCCAACAGGCACGCTGCTTCCGTCGCCACCGTGCAGTATCCGCGGATGGCCCTGACCGCCATGACCCTCTGTGGTCGCCACAGAAGGGCCCTAAGTCGGACGGTCATGGACCCCGCCCACACCGGTGCGCCGTACAGGGCCATCGACCGGATGACCCCCGCGTACAGCCGTCGGCACGCAGCGCTCGGTCCGTCCACGTTCGGCATAAGCCACGATAGGGCGGACGCCGCGCCGACGAGCCGTGGAGCGAGCCTGCGGAAATGCTCCCAGAACCACCATTGCCCGTCGAGCACCAGGCCCAAGTACCTTATATGGGCCCGGATGCTGATGTCGACCGAGTGGATGGTGATCGAGACGCCGATGGGAGGGCTCATAGTGCGCCCATGGAACAAGAGGGCCTCCGTCTTGTCCAGGGCGACCCTCAACCCCAGCGTCTCGATCCGCCTGACGACCTCCTCGGTACCAGAGGTCGCCAGGCTTACCGCCTCTTCTAGCGTCCCACCGCGGGCTGTGACGAGCGTGTCGTCGGCGTAACAAATCACGCCCAGCCCGGGCGGGAGGCTCCCCCTCAACGCCCAGTCATAGCCGATGTTCCACAGGGTGGGTCCGAGGACCGACCCCTGTGGGAAACCGCACGTCATGGGCGTTCGCACAACGTCCCCTGCTCGGTCGGTGCAGAGGACGCTGCACCCCTCCAAATAGTCTGCCACTAGCCGCCTCAGGTAAACTGGCACCCCGTGAAACCGGAGCGCCTCCCTGATGCAGCTGAATGGCAGACTATTGAATGCGTTGGCGATGTCTAGGGACACCACCAACAGCACTCCCCCGCCGGTGACGGCCTCAGTCGCCACGGCCCTCAGGCGCAACAGAGCCGCGATCGTCGAACGACCCCTCCTTAACCCAAACTGGGCGTCCGACAAATCGGGCCCCGTGCCGACGAGGTGCCGCTCGATGCGGGCAGCTACCACCCTCTCCAGTAGCTTGCCCGTGTCATTGAGCAGCAGCAGCTGTAGGCCGAAGGCGACTCCGAAGACCGTCCCGGCTTCGGCAGGAGCACCAGCCTTCCCTCCTTCCAGCACCCAGGGAACCGTCCGGACGCTAAACGCGTCGAACAGCCCCCTGAGGCGGGGTCCCAGGTGTTCGAGGACCAGGGCCAGCACGCGGTTAGGAACACCGTCGGGCCCGGGGGCGGTAGACTTTGCGCGCATGCGCGTCACCGCCACCCCCATCTCGGGTTCCGTGATGGGCGGAACACTGTCGTCATCGGCCTCCCGGTCACTGTTTAAGACTACCGTGCCACTGTCGTGGGTTTCAATCTCATGCAGGGCAATATTTTGTACGATCTATAAGTAGTTGTTCTGAGTCTGGATGTAATTTATGTCCGTTAATTTTATGTTTATAAAGTCCCTCGAAACACAAGAATTAGTTGCTTAATGCTAAAAAATGGTCTTTAAAAAATATTTTTTACCAAATACTTAACAACGACATTAGAATTAAAAACATTGCTGAAACCTACTTCTCTTTCACCCACACGTATAATAATAGTGCGTCAAACTGATTTTATCTTGAATTATAACTATTAATTCTAGAAGTGTTTTGCATAATATCATTTCATTAAAGATAAACAGGTTATAGTAAAGAATATTAGAGGGAAAAAAATAGAATATATTTATAAAGATGTGTTTGGTCTTAGATATAGAGAATACACCAGAAATATACTAGCAGCTTGACTTGCTTGCATTATTCAAATATTTACTGTTGTTATTTTATTTGAATATCTATGTTGTTAAATTAATTTATAGAATAAAGACGATTGCGCCGGGCTTTTGATATGTGATATCTCAATGTAATAATTTTAATAAATTTTATCAAAATATATATTTTTTTTTCTTTTTAGAAAATTCGGACAGGCAAATTTTCAAAAGATCTCAGACTGTTGTTAAGGGCTTAAGATTACTAGTATCAGTTATGCAATTATCACTTTTACATAGAATGTCTTCTGTTTGATTGCCGCAGTTTAAAAGTAAAGAGATATCTAAGATTTCACCGGATTTCCACGAAAGTGACCCTATACAGGCTAATAGAAATTTTCATAGAAGTTGAGGCCAATGGCTTAACATGTCTTCGAAGCAAATATGTCACACATCTTAGAAAACTTTTATTAAACAACTCTTGAAGAATTTAAGACAGGTTTCATTACAATGTTTTCTTTCACCGTTGAAGCTAGTGATAAAATCATACATTTAATTTAATATCATATAAATTAAAAAGTCAAAGGTGCATCCGCAAGTTTTAACTCATGATCTTAGCCCTATGCTGCTAATAATATATTTGAAAATTTCTTATTAGTATATTTCGATATGTAAGTCTCAACGAGTGGAATTTTTAAAATTACTGATATTCCATATACCAATAATCCACTTCAATAGGTGGCTCGTAGTATAATCTCAGCTCATATACAGATTGTTCTTAGGTTTATTTCAAGTTCTCCTTCTCTTGCATAGTTGTTATACGCATATTTAATCCCTTAGTCGTATTTTACTACATCAATATATTTACCATATATGATTACATTGCCACTTACCATCAATTCGTCTAATATTTTATACGTAACTTACATTTGCCCTCCACCTCCGTGTGGTAACGGAGTAAGAATATAATTTACCACCCTCTTGCCTGAGAATGTCGTAAAAGACGACTAAGGGATATATGTAGATAATATACATATGCAGATAATATCTGTATAAGGAAAGAAAAACTCGACATAAATTGATATGTCAACATGTTTGACCACCGTGGTATATTAGGTCAATTTTCCTCTCATTGTAGCGGAGACCCGAGCCTAAAACTAGGACTTAGGTATGTGAGCTGAGATGATGATGAACGTTTGTCAAACACAATTTTTCGTCGAAGAAAAGTTTTAGTTATATGGTAAGTATTGACTTCATTAAGTTATTATTCGTGTATTCGTTTGTAAATAAGCATAGTTAGTGTTATAGTAAAATTATAGACACTATAACTATTACCTAGCATAACATATATGAATGAATATGAGCCAAGTTATGGTAATAGATACAGAAAACAATTCTTACATGATTACTTGAAAATGTCGTCTCACTACTTTTAATCCGTTCAACAGAATCTTATCATTTTCTATCAACTCACTTCACTTATATATTGAAGTACAAGCACAATAAGTTAACACATATAATTGAGACGTCAATTAATTTGTTTCGCGTATTTAAAATCGAATATTTTGTTGATCGAATTCGGGATGCGCAAGCGCACGTTCGATATCGGGCTCGGTCGGTACGAAGACTCGCTCGAAGGCATACAGGTTACGTCATAGCTACAAGGCCGGTATAACGACGCAACCTACAACTGACTGCCCCGATCGGGGAATTAATAGTCGCAGCAAGGTCAACGTCGAAAATGATACAATTTTATTTATATCGATGGTGTTCCGTCTTCTTGATAAATTAACTATTTAAACCGTGTATAAAGCATAACGAAACGAGTGCATTGAACTTTTAATATACGTATTGTTTTGTTGATAAATAGCGTTGGATGAATACTAATTATTAGTGAACATAATTAATTCTGTGTGGTGACAGAGTAAGAATACAATTCACTACCCCCTTTCTTGCCTGTGAGTGTATTAAGGTATTGAATATGTAACTATACATCTATGCAAGAGAAATAGAACTTAAAATGAAACCCTGTACCAATCGTCGGACCAGCGCGGTATAGTAGGTTAGGCAATTTCCCTCCTATTGTGGAGGAAGCTCGAGGCTAACAGTGGGACGTATAAAAGCTGAAATGATGATGGTGAATGTAATTAGTATAGCCTGAATCGTTGGTTCAGTAGCGTAAATATATGAATGTCAACCGTGAGCGCTTGAGTTCGAATTCTGGGATGACTTAAAATTGTAATTGGGTTGTTATACAGAAGTTTCCAAAGCGAACTGACATTTGGAAATATATCTGATTGGTAGTAATTAGAATGCCATTATTACGTAGTACTCTAAAACATATTGGACATTGGGCTTCCCTTACTGCTTGAAGATAAACGCGTGCTTTTGTATTGGCAAAGTCTTTTTAATACAATAAAATGTCAGGAGACTAAGAAATAGATATAACAAAGAGCTTGCTTCCCACTCATATAAGAGTATTGATTCATTATTCTCTTAATTGACCTTTCGAATGACGATACGACCTCTCATATATCAACTGTGTTATGTGAATACTCTTAATGACTCTTATCTAAATAGGTATATTGTTTAAATCGTCAATTTATTATAAGTAGTTCAAAATCAGTTTAGGGTAAAATCATTGACATTGCTAATTGTCTTTTATTTTTATTTATGCTAAGAATAACAAATCGCTAAGTATTGAGTATTGCGGGTGACCGGACCGGAGATTTAGTGCGGGCACCCGCGGAGAGGTTAGCCTCGCGATGGCGATTGGCGTCCCGGTAGGGGACGTCGACGGGAAAGGGTATTCCGTCGGGTCGATCACTGAAGTCAAGGAACTCTGCAACGGTGGTCGGCCCAACGACGAAGGTGACGTGCTATACGGTTGGGTTACGGGTGTGCGTGCTTACGCCCCTCTGTCGCCCCGGACGGAGCCCGGCGAGGAGTGCGCCGATCGTAAAAAAAAAGGATTAATTAAACCGTCTGACTAGCGTGGTATATAATTATGCTTATACGTGGGTTGTAGAAGAAAGATAACACTATAAAATATTAAAAAAAGTAGTTACTTATTAAATTAATACCGGTAAATCGCGTACCAGCATGAAATCAGATGAAATATAAACACTGTTTTTACAAACATCCCATCGTAGTTGAGCAATAAAAGGTATTTAAATTACCATAGTAAGATTCGTTTAATTATTAAAATCCATGATTTATACTATAGTAATGTATTTAAAGGATCTTTTAGCATTACATTCAACCGGTTTGTCATTCTAATAAAAAGTAAAAGCAGTCTGGATGAAACAGGTCTCATGCCCTTACCCAACTAGTTATTACGCCTACCTTTTATTCCTTTATCTAAGGATCGAGAATAGTGCTAAATATGGCTCGTATAGTGCATTTTTTGTTACATTTTGTTTGATACACTCGTGTCTTCTTTTAATTCAAGTAAAATACACCTAAAAACACAAATACATATTTAATCTTCTTTCTTTATATATATTTCTTGTGTAGGTGTGTATGTCATTAAACTCCTTCTAAACGGCTGAACCGATGTAATGATTTTTTTTTGTGTGTGTGCAAGGGCATTCGAGAATAGTTTAGATTCACAATTGGACTCGGTAGGTGGCGCTGCTGTTGATTTCAAGAAGAATTTCTTTTATTTTATTTCAACAGAATAAAGTCTGTTAGGTCAACTGCTATATTATAAATCTTGAAAGTCACAGGGAACCGTTGGATGCAAGTGGCACAGGACCGTTCTGAGTGGCATTCTCGTAGGGAGGCCTATGTCCACGAGTGGACGTCTAAGGGCTGATGGATGGATGGATATCACAATTAAATATCTAATATATTTATTTGCAAAGCTGCTCGCGACATATGGCTTAAAAATAACACTCCATCTTTAGAAAAAATACTCAAACACTTTAGGAAACTGTATGAGGTAATATAAATCATCATCATCTCAGTCTATATAAGTCCCACTGTTGGACTCAGATCTTAACTACAAGGGAAGGGAAAATTTACCTACTATTCCACCTTGGTCAGACGTGTTACATTAGGGTTTTATATCGAGTTTTCCATCATAGAATGCATAGAAATTATCTGGGTATTACAATCCCTTAGTCGGTTTTTACGACACCTACAGGTAAGCAAGGGGGTGGTTAATGGTATTGTTACTCCGTAAACACACGAATAACATAAATATTAAATATGGTTAAAATAATCTGATGTTAGTTTAGTTAGGCTAGACAAGTTTGCAAACTTAAAGTTCCAAAATAATATTTTCAACCTCCTTCAACGTTCGTTATTATCACTATTTATTTTGTAGGATAATCAATAACAGAATCAAATTATAGAGACCGAATTTTACATTCTAAGAATTCAAAATAAAATATCCTATAACTTAATCAGGTATGAGTGTCAGTGTAAAAAAAAACAAAGATAAATTCGTGAGTGAAATAAATATAAGCGGATAGATCTATTAAGTTTTGTAATTTGTATGTAGATACGTGACTAAGGCGGTAGGGGTAAATGATATAATGCATTACGTTCACTGACCGATAACACGATAAAATACTTAGTTGCAGCTGATATGTTACATGTCATTAGGGTTAACTTAAACAACATTTTAACCAGTTGCACTACAAAACTAGAATTTTTATCAACTACTGTAATTCTTGAATGAATAATGTGAACACATTAAAATATGACGTACTGTATTCGCATAACTATTATAGTTACGTTTTTGGTTTATACCACTACTTTTTGACAGACTTTATTTTATACTAGCAAATTCCCGCGGTTACATCCGCATATTTCCGTAGGAATATAGAATCAATGTTACTCGCTGATAATGTAGCTTCCCTTTGGCGAAAGAAATTTTAAAATCGATTTGCTTTAGGCGTGAAAGTGTAAAAAACAAACTTACATACACATATTGTTTAATTAAGTATCAGATGATTTGTTTTTCTGTCTCCAATAAATAAATATCTCTCCGAGATCTATATTTTATTCAAGATAAAAAAAAAAATTAAGTGCAAATATATTAGTAAGTTTTGTTATATGAGGTTTTTTTAATAAATAAATATGAAAGTTAACTTCATGATGTATGTTTATTTTGTAACGTGAAGTTACATTGACACCTTTACAAGTATTACGAAACAGGAATCCAATTACAAAAATCAATTTCATAACAGGAAACGTAATATCGAAAATGTATTTCGCAGTAAAGCCTTGTTTCAGGCAACTTTTGGCAGGAGTTGACAGGTGGTCGGGAGATTGGCTTTTAAATAATTACCTCGTGTCCAACACAGTGTTATTGGCTGCTCTGTTATGCTTTTTGCTTTAACCATTAATAACATTATTGCCCACTTTTCTCTCTTTAATTTAAACTTTGTAAATGGTATAAAGGCTAAAATTACGACCTTCTGTCTCGAATGCCTCTTCTTCAATCCATTTATGTACTACCAATAAGCACGAGTCTTCTTCTTACTAAGAGGGTTATTGAACAATTATAGCGCGTTACGTAGACAGGAAAATGGTTTCTTTTTATGGTGTTTACAGGATTTCACCAAGCACAAGTTATAATGTTGTTTTCACGTTTCTAGTATCTTCACCTTAGACTTAGTGGCTACCATGGTTTGGATGCTGACAACCAAATCAATGGTTTCGCTGGGAACTTTGCCGAAACATGAAAATCCATGCAATTTACTATTGAATCATATTCACTTCACTTCAGAATTTTTCTCAACATTATATTACCTAATATCAACAAAATTATTCAATATGTACTGTACAATACTGAAGTAATAAAGTTTAAAATCACTACATGGCATTTTGACATTCCTATCAAAATTGAAATTGTTTTATTTGACTTTTTCTTCTTTCTAATAATATTTGACATTATTTACCTATATTCTTAGGCGTGTTATATTGCATAATTATGTAGATTCTTTAAGCTTAGTTCTGACAGAGTGTAATATGAAAATTATAAAATAAATACACTTGTAGTGTAGATTAAAAATGAATTTTAACGCCAGTCTCTAGCGAGTGTTGTAAAATACCTCTAAAGGACTGAGTTCTTATCTTATTAAGGCTCGGGCAACGAGTTTAGTAAGGTGATTTTGTGAAATAAAGTATGTTATATTTTGGCATGATCCTATTTGAAAGTTTACTCCTCAATGTGTTTGTATTTTAGAGACATATTTTCTACTTATAAAAAATTGAAATTTATTATGTAACTGTTCTACTAATGAAAATATTGTGTGAGATTTGGTTAGCTATAGGCTTATATGGATCTGGTAGGCGCTGATGGCAAAATCCCATAGTATATTCTGCCGGACAATTAAATAAAAATGATAGCTAATTATTAATAGGCAGATTTTATATATCCTTAGCAATTGCACTAGACATGTATAATCTCACAGTGGAAAATGAAAATGGCCGTTGTCCTACTTGGAGTGTAATTCTTTTCTATTATTATTATTCCTAATCTTCTATTTTTATCTACTAAATTTGGGGCATAACGAATACTACTAAACTTACCTTTCTTGTATTTTAAAATTAGGTTTAGTACTTTATGCAGATTATATAGCTGCAAGAGAAGAAAAATCTAGTTAATACCCTATACCAACCCATCTGACCAGCGTGGTTTAGTAGATCGATTTATCTTCCATTGCGGAGGAAGCTTGAACCGAACAGTGAGACGTATATGAGGCGCGAAAAGGATATCATCATCATCATTTCAGCTCTTATACGTTCCACTGTTGGGCTCGGGCCTCCTCCACAATAGGAGGGCTTACTATACCATGCTGGTCAGGCAGGTTGGTATAGGGTTTTATTTTTAAGTTTTCTTCCCTTGCATAGATGTTACATGCTTATTTTATCCTTTAGTTGTCTTATACGACATCCACGGGTAAGATAGGGAGTCGTAATTTATATTCTTCGTCATAAGAATAACCACCACACGGAATAAGATATAATAGGTGGGCTGAAAAGTTCGTAGGCTAACTCATAGATAGTGCTACTAGTATCAAATTCATATGATTTTTAGTTAGCCCTAACCTTCAAAAGATGCGGGTATAAATTTGACAGCTGTTACAAAATTAGTATCTGAGTTATAGCATTTTTAGTGAAAGAACTTTTGTTACCTTGAAAAATGGGTAAAAAGGAATTTCGTGTGTTAATAAAGCATTGCTTTTTGGCGAAAAAAAAACCTGTTGAAACAAAGGCTTGGCTTGATAAACATTATTCGGACTCTGCACCAGGAAAATCAACCGTAGAGAAGTGGTTTGCGAAATTTTAACGAGGCGAAATGAGCACCGAGGACGATGCACGTAGTGAATGCCCCGAAAAGGCTGTTACCGACGAAACCATCAAAAAAGTTCACAAAATAATTTTTGATAACCGTAAAGTGAAGTTGATTGAGATAGCTGAGACTCTAAAGATATCAAAAGAACGTGTTGGTCATATCGTGCATGAATATTTGGATATGCGAAAGCTCTGTTTAAAGTTGGTGCCGCGCGAGCTCACAAATGACCAACAACAACAACAACAAATCGATGATTCTAAGGAGTGTTTGGGACTGTTCAATTGTAATAAATCCGAATTTTTGCATATCTATGTGATGATGGATGAAACATGGCTCCATAATTATACACCGGAGTCCAATCGACAGTCAGCCGAGTGGACTGTACGTGATGAACCGACTCCAAGGTTCTGGCATCAGTATTCTGGAATACTCATGGTATAATATTCATTGACTATCTTAAAAAGGGAAAACCATAAACAGCAATTATTACGTAGCGTTATTGGAGCATTTAAAAGACGAAATCGTGAAAAAAGGATCTCATTTGAAGAAGAAGAAACTGCTGTTTCATCAAGACAATGCACCGTGTCACAAATCAATGAAATCGATGGCGAAATTGCAAGAATTGGGCTACCAATTGCTTCCGGATCCACCGTACTCTCTAGATCTGGCCCCTAGCAACCTTTTCTGTCCTTAGACTTCAAGAGGATGCTCGCTGGACAGCAATTTTGCTCAGATGAAGAGGTAATCGTCGAAACTGAAGCCTATTTGAGGCTAAAGATAAATGGTATTACAAAAATGGTATCGAAAAGTTATATGACCGCTATAATCGCTGTATCGCCCTTGAAGGGAATTTTATTGAATAATAAAATCAAATTCTATAAAAAAAGATTTTTTTCTATGCTAGCCTACGAACTTTTCAGCCCACCTAATACTATTGCCTATTTCAGAAATGAAATAATAAAGAAAAAAAGCTTTTTTAAAAACAAGCTTTTATTATTTGTTAATTAAATGAACTAAATAGTTATAAATTCAGATCGATCATCAGACCCTATAGGTTACCATATAGTATCAAAGTACTCGTCAAGACGAATCAAATGAGCCTCGTTGGGGTTGCGTCGTTTAATTACGAAGTTCCTATGGCCAGCTACCAGGTCCATCATCAGATTAGCTCTATGTCACAATAATGTTGGGATGCGGTCGCAGGAGGCGGATCGCCTGCTGCAGGAGTGCAGCCTCGATGAGGCGATCCGCCGCCGGCGACTGGGGCGGCGTAGGCTCTAATACCTGCGCCTCATCCCGCCCTAGCCGAGGCCGCGGGTGACGTGACCGGGGATTAGTCCGTCACCCGCCGAGAGGCCGACCGCGTGAGGAAAGACCGACGTTTTCTTCGAGGAGGGGACGTCGCTCGATGGGAGGGTACCCCAAATAGGTGGGGGTGTTCCGTCGGGCCGACCACTGATGATAAGTAACCCTGCTCCGGTGGTCGGCCCAACGACGAAGGCGACGTGCATCGTGGGTGGGTTGTGGGTGTGCGTGCTTATGCCCCTCTGTCGCCCCGGACGGAGTGGTGCGAAGAGCGCGCTGACTGCAACCTACCTCTAAAAAATAAAAAATAAAATGTCACAATAATGTTGCATTGTCATCCTATTTATACAACCATGCAAAATTGCAGCTCAATCACATACCGGGAGGTGGATCAAATTTAACTTGCAAGATTTGATTACAGACAGGTGAAAGTAAATAAAAGCTTGCCCGAATAATAATATGATATTCTTTTTTTAAATGCATTAAATATTCTAAAGTGTAGTACCAATATCTAACAATAATTAGCTACTGAAGACCTCCGTTTGCACAAAGAATGTCGAAAATTTAAATCAAACTGAATGCGAATGTGAAACATGAATGAGCGTATAAGTGGAGTTGAGTGTTCTCGCTATGAGAGCCTCCCCTCTCGGAAAACATATAAAAGCTGTATAATCTTTTCCTCCATTTCTCTTATATATTTACTATTCACTTGTTTATGATTGCTGCCTTTTCGTAAATTTTGTGGTTATAACCATAAAGGTATAACTTTAGCATTCATTATATTCATGAGAAGATAAACTTGATATAAATCATTAACCCTCCAGCCTGTCTGGTGGTCCACGATTTATGTCAAGAGTGGTATATTAGTTCATTTGCGTTTCTATTGTGTTTAAATGCCCGTTCAATAGAGGGAGTTTGTAGATGTTAGATTTGTATTTTAAGTTTTATATTATTTTTATATGAAAGGTAAAATTTATTTACAAAAACGGCTATATACTAAGCTCTCCAAACGGATTGGCGTCTTCTTCTTAGCTCACACACGTTCCGCTGGAAACAAGCCTTCTCAAGGTGAGAAAAATTAATAGTAATAGGAATAAATATTTTCCATTAAAAATAATTGATAGAATTAAACATTGCTCATCTATACCAATAAATAAAATTGGAGTGTCTGTTTGTAATGTCAAAATAATAGGCTTTTTTCATGCTCACACGGTTATTTGCACGACACCTATGCCTAAAATAGCAATTAAAAAATTTTGGTCTGGCTGTCTGTTTGTTCCGGGTAATCTTCAAAACGGCTGAACCGATTTCAAAAATTCTTTCACCAATGGAAAGAATGGAAAGTTATAATATCAGGGCGTAAACTAGGCTATATTTTATCACGGTATTCCCACGGGAACGGGGAATTATTTCTCTTGCAGCTATGTAATCCGCTTTAAGCCCTTAACCGTATTTTATAATACCCACGAGAAAGTAAAGTGCGGTGACAGTGTGTATTTTTACTCCGTCATCACACAGATTTTGGAAAAGAAAAATTTGAGGTTATCTTTTTTTTTGGAATACAATTACCTCTTCATGTTCTTCGATCGTCTCACTCATCATCTATCGGAATAAAGGTATGACAGAGAGATCAACGCTCCTATAATACTGTCTAGTTTCCGGGGCCTCGAAAGCGATGGTATCCTAAAGCGTAACCCGCTGGGCCGGCCACGAATGTCAAGGAATCTTTACCGATGGCCCAATGGCTATGGGGAGGGAATGCGGAAGGTTATGTAGCCACACGCCGCTCATCCATCTCCCCGGACAGATTGAGAGGGGTGTGTCCATACCATCATCATCATTCATCATTTCAGCTCATATACGTCCCACTGTTGGGCTCGAGCCTCTTTCCCAATAAGAGGGGAATTGACCTTACTTATACCATGCTGGTTAGTCAGGTTGATATAGGGTTTGATTTCGAGTTGTTCTCTTGAATTGATGTTATATACGTATTATAACATTTAGTCATCTTTTACGACATCCTCGGGAAGATTGGGAGAGGTGGTCCGTTATCTCACGGACGTCCAGAATATAACCTAACACAAATATTTATTTGTGTTAGATGACATATTGTATGACCCTCAAGATTAGGATAATTTATTTTATTCGCTAATACGAGCAATTTAAGCAACGCGTGTTTTCGGATAAAGGAATAAGATTTAAAATGTAAATGAGGTTATCGTATTCGTTAACACGAACTTACAGTTTATGTAGAGATAAAATTAACTAGAAGAATCAAGAAATTTGGAAAAATTGACGCCATATTTAGAAGGTTTTATGATTCTGTTTGAAAGGGCGATGACATGCCTATTCTAATTTTGATGTTAATCATCGTTTGAGCCGAGATGATTGACAGAGATAGCTTTCAAGATTTTATCGTAAGTGCACTCTTCGTGTTGATCATAAGTAAGCTCTTAAACTGATAGCGTTAATTAGGTTGCTTTTGATACTAATAGTTGTATGTTTCGTTTTATAAGTATTTAATGTTAAGAGACCAGATCCTAGAGATTTTACAACAAAAGAATATCCAATACTAGCAGGATTATACATTCACTACCTGTGTTTCACTTTGGGTAGTTGCACTAAACATATTTTAAATAATCAATCTTTCTTAAATGATGCAAGTTTTTTGATGTGTAACATCTATAGCCGCACGTGAAATCGATTGCCGGCGTGGGGATGCATGCCGTGGCGAGGTATCGCCACGCTTTATGATAGTAAGTATAGTTCTGACCAATTGTCACATTAATATTGTAAGAGTCATCGAATGTAACTATTATATTATGTTACTAGCAACCCGCCCTCGCTTCGCTTCGGTTTTAGTCGTTTCACCCGCGTAGTTTCCGTTCCCGTGGGAATACCGGGATAAAATGTAGCCTAGGTTACTCCCTGATATTATAGCTTTCCATTGGTGAAAGAATTTTTGAAATCGGTCCAGCTATTTTGAAGATTACCAAGAACAAACAGACAGACAGACAGACAGAAAGACAGAAAAAATTTTTTTAATCTGTATTTTAGGCATAGGTGTCGTCGTGCAAATAACCGTGTGAGCATGAACAAATCCTATTATTTTGACATTACAAACAGACACTCCAATTTTATTTATTGGTCTAGATTATAGAAACCACTGATTAAAAGAATTCAGTTGTCACAATTAGATTCTTTTAAATTTTTAATTCTTGTAATTAATGAAAATAAATGTTTATTAAAATATTGTTTTCTGTGTGGTGAAAGCTGAAGGCTGATATGATGATGATGATAAAATATTTATTGTATAAAAAAACATCATTTTCTGGAAAAAATCTTAATATTTTATTTAAACATTATGCCACATTAGTTAGTTCCTGTAGTAATTTGTTCTTTTATATGCATATATATTTGTTGAAAATAATTTCGTAGTTTCACATCTGTCAGGCGTTCTGAGTGATGGTTCACTTTATTTCTTCGTAACAGGCAACTTAACAGTTGCCTATTATTGCCTATATGTTCTTGGAGCCCTTTAAATGTATATTTTGCTTTAATGTTGTATGTAATACATTATATTCACGGTCGAAGATCATCATCAATCCGTTATATCTTATAGGGAGCATATATTAGTAGTGCCCCACCGACACTACTTTTTACTCTCACTCACGAGGAAGCTGCTATTGCATATTTAAGCTCTATTTTTACAAGTATAAGGACAGGATATAAAATAAGACGATCATTATGTGTTCCAAGAGAATATATGTCAAAGGAAAAAAGAATGAAATAGCAATTTTGACCAGAAACTAGAGCAGAAGTGCAACACATCTATAATTCGCCTATTTTCGATGTTAAAACCCAATATGTTGTAATTCAGGTATGGAATACTAACTTCATAGTAGCTCTGACTCTGCTCAAGCTATATTTAACCGTACTGATATTAATATTACCCGTAGGTACTACGGGTAATATTTAATATTCATCATCATCATTTTAACTCATATACGTCCCACTGTTAGGCTCGAGCCTCTTCTGCAATAGGAGGGAAATTGACCTTACTTATAAAATTGACCTTAAAATAAAATCTGCGGCAGTGCCCCCCCGCTAAGTCGAGCAAAAAAAAAGTCGGGCAAAACGCAAAACTGCCGTAACATACTTTTCTCGAAGCCATTCAGGCCATTTTCGACCCCCTATAACTTCGTTGTTAATAAAGCTAGAAACCTGAATTTTTAGTATCCCAGTAGGCATTGTAAACACATTGTGTATTTCAAATTTCATTCAATTTGAACCAATACTTTAAGAATTATAAATAGTCAAAATTTCGTAATTTTGTCACTCACTGACTGACTGACCGATCATCAATATTAAAGAGGCATTTCTAGCAGACATAGAAGTTTCAAATTTAGAATACAATTAGTGTTTAGTGTATAAATGAAAGAAAAATTATGAAACATTGTAATTTTCATCCAGTTTGCGAGATACACTAACTGCATAAATAATTTTGTAAACTCATATAAATATATAAGATTACAAAGTTACATTTGCAGTTAATGAAATGTAACTTTGTAAGAAATAAGAATACATTTGTCGCCATCATTGCTTTTCTATGGGAATCGTAACAACCGGCTAAATACTGCACAGATGACGTAGTGATTAAGATACCAACCTACCGTACTAGTGTCGCGGGTTCGAATCCCATGCAAGACAAAAACACCTTGTACGATCCACAAATGGTTATTCTGAGTCTGAATGTAATTTGTGTCGGTTATTTAAATGTTCTTTCCGTATGGTGACGAAGTAAGAATACAATTCACCACTCTCTATCTTGCCCGTGGATATCGTATAAGACGACTATGGGATATAATATACACATACATACATATAGTGGGTTAAATTCCCTCCCATTGTGGAGGAGGCCCGAGCCCAACAGTGGGACATATGAGGGCTGTGATGATGATGCGATGTTGAATTATATGTTTGTAAAGTTCCCCACAATATAAGGGTTATTATTCCCTTAGTGCAAGGCGTTGTCATTTAAAAAAAAAGATTGAACAGGAAGGAGAGTGGGCAGCAGCTCTCGCCGGGGAAATGTATGATATCTCTTCTGCGAAACCAAACCACTTACCAAACGTGGCGACTTTGTCATTATTCCTCATATGGCGAAGAAAAATAAGCTCTTGTCATGGCAACTCTTAGGCAACTCTCTACAAAGGGTAACAACCCTTGAGCGTCATTTTATGCAGGTGCCACAGTAGCGCACTTTATGGTGAAGCATGAGTCTATGTTCTATAGCGGACGGTGATAGGCTGAACGATGATTGGCATAATAGGTGTAGACAGATACCTAGATATAATTATGTTCAAAGATAACTTGTAAAATGGTCAATCAACTTAATGAAAAAGCAAGAGTGGGACATGTCTTATGAAATTGTACCGAAATATTCCAAAGTATTAAGCAAACTAAAATACCTGAAATTAGTCTGAAAAAAAGAACGCCATCATTAGGCTCGATTGCCATCAAAGCGGAGAGGAGCCTAGAGAAGATGTGTTTCGAAAAACCAATAAAATTTCTTTATTTTTACATCTCCCCGCTTAGTTTATGTAGAAGTGACTCAAACTGAAAGGAGAGATGTCTCATTTTTCAGAGAGTGGGCTCTAAGAAAATCCGTTGTTGGTGTTCAAGAAGTAGACGGTACCGGAAAGGAAAATAAGCAGGTCTATCTACAAAAAGAAATGAGATACTATCAAAAACAAACCTTGTAAAAGAAAGCCAAGCCTCGCAACTGAGTTCTTCTACCATAAAAAGTGGTGAGATCTATGTTATTCCAAGTCGTTTAACTCATTAAGTCCCTGCTTAAGGCACCTTTCTTCTTAAGTTATTACGTAAATAGCTAACCTAACAATTTCTTATAGTGACTATATTAATATTAAACATCTTTTATGTTTTAAATAAATAGATTGACTTGGCAATCGCACTATGTTTAGTACAATTTAATATAATATGTATTACTTTTGAAGTACATTGTATTTTGATGAGATTGCCAAGTCATTCTGTATATTTAAAACATAAGAGATCTTTAATATTGATAAAGTTACTATAAGAAGTTGTTAAGTTAGCTATTTACGTAATAACTTAAGAAGAAAGGTGCCTTAAGCAGGGACTGAATGAGTTGGTACGGGCAGTCTCGCTCGACATTAAAAATGCCTTCAACAGTCTCCCACATGAGACGTTGAAGAAGGCGCTCCGATATCATGGGGTGCCTCCGTACCTTCGGAGGCTGTTGGAGGCGTACCTCGAGGGAAGGCACGTGCTCTGGGAGGGGAACGACGGCCGCATACATCATCACCGCGTGAAATGCGGAGTTCCACAGGGCTCGGGCCTCGATCCGACCTTGTGGAACGTCGGATTTGACTGGCTTCTACGGGGTCGGCTCCTTCCCGGGATGGGGCTTATTTGTTACGCGGACGACACCCTCATCACGATGAGGAGGACTGACTTCCGGGAAGCCAACAGGTTGGCAAGGGTCGGATTAGCGCTCGTCGTTGACCGAATTGGCAAGTTGGGCCTGAGTGTCTCATTGGAAAAGACAGAGGCTCTCCTCTTTCACGGCCCACGCCGAGGTCTCCCCCGCAGAGCACAAATCTGTGTGTCTGGGGTTGCCGTGCCGGTGCAGACTCGGATGAAGTATCTGGGTCTGCACCTAGACAATAAGTGGAACTTTGGGCCGCACTTTGCCCAGCTCGTCCCCCGGCTCACCAAGGTAGCCGCGGTACTAAGTAGGCTTCTGCCAAACACTGGAGGTCCTGGATCGTCCTGTCGGCGTTTATACACCAACATCTTGCGGTCTATGGCACTGTACGGTGCCCCCATCTGGGCGGACTCTCTCACCGCCTTCAATAAGGCTTTTCTGCGAAAGGCGCAAAAAGCCATGGCGGTGAGAACTATAAGAGCATATCGTACGGTGTCTTGGACCGCAGCCACACTGTTGGCGGGCGATCCACCCTGGCCACTTCAGGCTAGGGCGCTTGCGGAAGTCTAGCGATTCCGCGCAGTGGCGCGCGTCAGTGGCGAACCTAACGCCACGAGGGGAATGAGAAGGGCAAGAGAAACTGCCCAAAGGACAGTAATTCGGCGGTGGAGAGAAGAATTGGAGTCCCCCGTAGCAGGGCGGGGGACTGTCGAGGCGATTGCGCCCCACCTTCACCGTTGGATGAACCGAAGGCACGGCAACCTGACCTTCAGGATGACGCAGGTACTTACCGGACACGGGGTCTTCGGTAAGTACCTGCACAGAATTGGACGAGAAGAGGCCCCTGGATGCCATGAGTGTGGCGCGCCAAGTGATGATGCGCGCCACACACTGGAAGAATGTCCCGCCTGGGGGCCTCAGCGCCAAGACCTGTCGGCGGTCATAGAAATGGACCTGTCGCTGTCGATCATCATCTCAGAGATGCTGGACAGCGACAGGTGCTGGACGTCGATGGCCTCTTTCTGCGAGGAGGTCATCACAAGGAAGGAGGCCGCGGAGCGGGAACGCGAAGCACTTGCGTCCGCTGACTCGCTCCGCCGGCGGCGAGTAGGGAGGAGGAGGCGCCGATATGCGCACCTCCTCCCTCCGCTTTGATTGACGACAGGACGTGGCCAGACAGCCTTGCGTAGGGGTGTCGGGGATCGAATGTCATAAGACGACCTTTTGCGGCACCCCGTAAAAGCGCGGAAGGGACCGCTGTGGTTTTAGTGGGTATTCCGGAAGCATAGCCGGCGAGTCCCACACTCCCCCTCGCCTGACACCGGCGGGGGATAGTGTGTAGAAGAACTCAGTTGCGAGGCTTGGCTTTCTTTTACAAGGTTTGTTTTTGATGGTATTAATTATTTTCCGTGTAAATAATAAAAATTGTTTTTGGCAGATTACATTTTACGCGAGCAAGTTTGATATTAAAAATTATTATAAAAGCGATACTCGACAAAGTAGGCAAAAGAAACTGGCGTAACTAAATAAATAGCTTTTTTTACTTACCATCACTCAATATAATTAAGATCAATTGTATCCAATCAGTAAATCGTACTTCCCACGCAATTAATAATACCGAAAAGGCTAGATGAAAGAAACTGTATACGAAGAATGTAAACACCAAACAGCGATTTGCCTGCAAGAAAAGGTAAGCATAATATATAATACTCGATTTTAACTTCAACTTTTTTTTTTGTGTGTGACTTAGTTGTTAGCCTCAGATGGCTGTAACAACTTTACCCGGACTGGTGGGTGAGCGCTGAGGGCTCTCAACCCGATTGTGGACTTTAGTTACTTGCAAGTCAGCGGTGTATAGTGAATAGGGTTATCAGATAGAAAATAACGTCCCGCTGCTGGGCTTGTGCATCCTCTACAATAGGAAAGCGAAATCAGCGAAACTTATCTTCTACCCCACGTTGGTTAGGCAGGGTGGTATAGTTTTATTTTAAGTTTTCCTTCTTTTTAACAGATTTTATACGTATATCATATCCCATGGTCGTCTTTTACGACATGCAAGGGTAAGAAAGGGAGGAGTGAATTGTATTCTTACTCCGTCAACATACGGAAGGCCTGATATCTATTAAAGAATCTCAGGAATTAGTTGTAATTTGCCGAATTTAATCGCAAATGTCAAGTTTGTCGGGGAAAGTCATATATTTTATTTAGGCAAACTTTTAATGGGATTCGGCAATTTACTAAATATGGCCTTAATCCTAAGAGTACCTAAAAATCTCTCAGGATAAATGTTGCGATATAGTAACCCTAACTGTGACACGTGACTCATGGTAAACGATATTGTCAGAGGTGAATCAAGCTTTGTCTTTCGAGTTTTCGAACACTTTGTAAGAATACAAAGCACTTCTATCTTGACTGTAGATGTCGTAAAAGACGACTGATGGGTATAACATACATAGAATGTCTATGCAAAAGAAGTACTCTAAATAAAATTTTACCCAACCCATCTGATCTGCATGGTATAGTAGGTCAACATCCCTTTTATTATGGGGGAGACTCGCGTCCAGCAGTAGGACTTACATATATGAGTCGAGATAATTATGCATTTATTTGTTAAGACTCTTAAAGAAAATACGTATACCTCTGGCTAAAAAGGTAGAATAGCCCAGTTACCCATCGTATCTGATCAAAGCTCGAACCTAATAGTATCACTTATAGTCTGTAAGGAAAGATAAAACGCAATAAAATAGGATCTTACCTGATAAACACCACACGTGAACATAATAGCAACGATAAAGAGAAGCGTTCCAATTACAATATACGATATATGGTACAACTTTATTGCGATCTTCTCCGACGAATCCGCTATTGCATCAAGTATATTCTCTAGGTTCCAATAGCTGTTGAATTTCTCAGCCCTCTCATGGTAATCAACGACCGAGTTTACACCTACTTCGTAAGAGTGGAATGCTACTGTTGCTAGCGCTATTAGCTGAAACAAATAAAATAAATGATTACTTCATTCCGCCATCATTTCAGCTCATACACGCCCCAGTGTTCGGCTCGTTCACAATAGGAGGGAATTTGACTAACTATATCACGCTGACTTTTTTGAAAGGGGTTTTGTAAAAGGTGAGTTGTATTCTTACCTCGTTTCACCACATGTAAAATAAACATGTTTAATTTAAATTAAATGTATACCTATATACTTATTTAAACTAAAAAAAAACATTATTTGTTATATTGCACGGTTATGATAAATACTTCTAAAACGGTGAAATAAATGTGAGTTCTATGTTATATTTATTTCTCTGTAATAATCTTAGCGCCTGATAATATTATTATAGCAAGCTGATATTCAGGCATTTTCTTTAAATTAATGTCAGGCTACGGCCCGCGTAAGGACGGGATAGAATACAAATGTCCCCCCTTGCTTGCCCGTGGAAGTCGTAAAAATTGACTAAGGGTTTCACTAGAAAAATGGACAGCAGTGATCTCCTGGGCCAACTTATAACACCTACTGCGATGGCCAACCTGTCTGAAAAGCTAGGTGATAATCACATGGCACGATTATTCTGGGATCTGCTCTTCTATTGTTGTGATCACACGTCCCAAGGCAGTGCAGGGTTTATCACTGGACAATCTCTCGTGAACAACGTGGAGAGGATCGAGAGTGTGTCGACAAGGATAGCGTACGTGCGTTATAATGGCAATGGACAGGCCGAGAGAACGACAGCCGTTGGAGAAGAAAGGTTCTCGAATGGCGACCATGAATTGGGCGACGTAGCGTAGGACGACCCCCTACTAGGTAGACTGAGGACATTTTGAAAGTCGCGGGGAAGCATGGAATGCAAGAGCCGCAAGACTGTTCCAAGTGGCATTCTCTTGGGGAGGCCTATGTCCAGCTATAGACGTCTGCAGGCTGATGGATGGATATACAGGCTATCTGGGTATCTATATATAAATACGTGAAGCGAAAACTTTGTACCCCTTTCTACGAAAATTACGTGGATGTACAAATATGAAATTTGGCACGGTTGAAGAATTTATTGAGGAGAAGTGCAGAAAACTAAAATTTTATATAATAATGGATTAGAAATACATTAAATTCATTAAAAAGGCATTATGCACACTACAACGCTACACACACGGGCGCGTTTGTGTGTGTTGCGTAGCAACGCTTATACACTTTGTTTACGGTTAAAATCTCTGGTCGAACTGAATGTCAAACAATCATAATAATGGCGACAATGTTTAATAGAGATTTGTGCTTATATATTAGTTATTAGTGAAATACAGCTTGCTCAATTTACAATTATCTATACCAATAAATAAAATGGGAGTGTCTGTTTGTAATGTCAAAATAATAGGCTTTTTTCATGCTCACACGGTTATTTGCACGACACCTATGCCTAAAATAGCAATTAAAAAAATTTTGTCTGTCTATGTGTTTGTTACGGGTAATCTTCAAAACGGCTGGACCGATTTCAAAAATTTTTTCACCAATGGAAAGCTATAATATTAGGGCTTAAACTAGGCTATATTTTATCCCAGTATTCCCACGGGAACGGGAACTACGCGGGTAAAACGACTATAATCTATAACCGAAGCGAAGCGAGGGTGGGTTGCTAGTACATAAATAAAATTAAAGAAAATTGTGTAGCAGAAAAATTAATTCATATGGGCCCGGATGCTGATATCAACCGAATTGACGGTGATCGAGACGCCGATGGGAGGGCCCATGTAGGGCCCATGGAACAAGAGGGCCTCCGTCTTTTCCACCGACCCCTGTGGGGCACCGCATGTCATGGGCGTTCGCACAACATCCCCTACTCGGCTGGTGTAGAGGACGCTGCGCCCCTTCAAATAGTCTGCCACTAGCCGCCTCAGGTAAACTTGCCAGTTTACCTGGGTGCCCCCGTGGTATCGGAGCGCCTCCCTGATGCAGCTAAATGGCAGACTATTGAATGCATTGGCGATGTCCAGGGACACCGCCAACAGCACTCCTCCGCCGGGAATACTGTAACCTGCGGTGATATACAACGGATTAAACAAGACAGCTCCATCTTCGTCTTTAATGTTGGCTTATGTATAGCAACAAAAATTTACGCTTTTATGATTTGAATATCAACAAAAATTAAGACTAATAGAAGTAAACCATTACGAATTTAATACTTACCATTGATTAGTAAACTGAAGATATACACGTCTCTATAATTGTACACAAGTCTCCTCAGAAAATGCTACTTGCAGAGCCTATTTTTTATTATTTTATAACTAAAGTGATGATGTAGCTTTAGTTTAGAAACGTGAAATATCTTCCAATATATCTAAGGGCACGTCTAAGTCTTAGTCGATTGGGTTGTTCAATGAAATGTGTCAATAAAATATTCCTAAGTCCTAAGTCGTCTTTTACGACAACTAAAGGCAAGAGAGGGGTGGTTTATTATTTTCTTACTCCGTAACCACACGGCTTTATTTATGATAAGAATAACAAATTACTAAGTAGTGAGTATTACCATGTTGCAACAGGTTAATAACACAATAGACGTTACCCCTTATCAGTTTTCCGAGAGGCTTGTAAAAAAGTGCTAAGAGTTTAGCAGCAGAACAGCACTAATCTGAGAAACTTAAAAAACCCACAGCTATCAAAATATACAACAACTAGCAATCCGCCCTCGCTTCGCTTCGGTTATAGGTTATAGTAGTTTTACCCGCGTAGTTCCCGTTCCCGTGGGAATATCGGGATAAAATATAGCCTAGTTTACGCCCTGATATTATAGCTTTCCATTGGTGAAAGAATTTTTGAAATCGGTCCAGCCGTTTTGAAGATTACCCGGAATAAACAGACAGACAGACAAACAGACAAACAGACAGACAGACAGACAAAAATTTTTTAATTGCTATTTTAGGCATAGGTGTCGTGCAAATAACCGTGTGAGCATGAAAAAAGCCTATTATTTTGACATTACAAACAGACACTCCAATTTTATTTATTGGTATAGATATGTATAACATTCTTGAAAAGATTTATTCATAATCATCATCATCGCAGCCCGCATACGTCCAACTATTGGGGTCGGGCCTCCTCCACAATGGCAGGGAATTTGACCTACTATACCATGCTGGTCAGATATGTTGATATAGGGTTTTATTTCGAATTTTCCTTCTCTTGTACAGATGTTATGTGCATATTATATCCCATAGTCGTCTTTTACGACATCCACGAGCAAGATAGGGAGTGGTGAATATTATTCTTACTCCGTCACCATACGGAAAGCGAAGATTTATTACTACACTATAATATAAATATAATATAAAATTTTTAATATATATATATATAATATAATTTTTGATGTACCCCTGATATTGCTAACGTACTTTGAGTATCGGATGATCTCTAAGCTTTTTCTTAAACAATAAATAAATATATCTCCGAGATATTCATTTTATTCATCAACATCATTTCAGCTCATAAATGTCCCAGTGTTGGGCTCGAGCCTCCTCCTTTATGCTCTCATATAATTAAAAATTGATCTACTGTACCACACTAGTCAACCGTGTTGGCATTGGTTTTAATTTCAAGTTTTCTTTCTCTTTTGCATTAAATTTATTATATCCCTTAGTCGTCTTTTACGTCACGGGCAAGAAATGGGTTGGGGAACTGTATTCTTACTCCGTCACCACACGGAAATTCATTCAAGATAAATAACTTATATTATACATATAGCAAGTTTTATTATATGGAGTTTAATAAATAAATGTAAAGGTTGATCAACTTCATGATGTTTATTGTGATTTATTTTCTAACGTGAAGTTACATTGACACGTTTACAAGCATTACGAAACAGGAATCCAATTACAAAAATCAATTTCATATCAGGAAATGTAATATCGAAAATTTATTTCGCATTAAAGCCTTGTTTCAGGAAACTTTTGGCAGGAGTTGACAGGTTGTCGGAAGATTGACTTTTAAATAATTACCTCGTGTTCAACAGTGTTATTGACTGCTCTGTTATGCTTTTTGCTTTAACCATTAATAACATTATTTGGATTAGCCCCGATGGTTCAACAAAAAACGAGATAGCCTTCATCTTGTCAGACAAACGACAGATATTCAATGATGTCTCAGTGATCAGCAGAATTAAAACTGGGAGCGATCACCGGATGGTACGAGCCACATTGAATATCCATACAAAAGTCGAGCGGTCACGCTTGATGAAGTCTACACTCCGACCTACATCTGTCCAATACCAGAACCTCGAAAGCTTTCAACTCGAACTACATAATCGCTTCCAATGTCTGGACGAGTGCGAATCTCCGAACGATATGAACAACAGGTTCGTGGAAACTGTCCACGCGGTTGGGTCGAAATTTTTCAAGGCTCACCGCGTTAATAGACCTAAAAAACTTTTTGACCAGACTCTCGAGCTCATGGAGCGGAGAAAAGAGATGACGGTGCAGTCTGCAGCCGATTGGTCCAAACATAGGCAGCTAAATAGGCAGATCTCCAGGTCTGTGCGTCGCGATATTCGCCGATTTAATACGCTCCGTATTAAAGAAGCGATAGAGCGGAATCGTGGCTCGAAAGTGTTCGCACAAGATCTGTCTATTGGGAAAAGCCAAATGACTAAGCTGAAGACCGATGACGGCACTGTCATTTCATCCCAAAGTGAGATCTTGGGAGAGGTCGAAAGGTTCTATGGACAGTTATACAAATCATCCCGAAATCCTGTTGTCGGCTTGGTCCAAGATCCCAGATCCAAGCTAACTCGGCACTATACCGAAGAAATCCCGGACATCAGCTTGTACGAGATCAGAATGGCTCTCAAACAACTACGTAACGGTAAGGCACCGGGAGATGACGGAATTACGGCAGAGCTTTTGAAGGCGGGCGGCAAGCCGGTCTTAATAGCCCTTCAGAAGCTATTTAATTCCGTTATCCTCGGGGGCGACGTTCCAGAGTCGTGGACCAGGAGTGTGGTGGTGCTGTTCTTCAAGAAGGGTGACAAAGCTCTTTTAAAGAACTACAGACCCATCTCACAACTGAGCCATGTTTATAAGTTGTTTTCGAGGGTCATTACCAATCGACTCTCGCGCAAGCTCGATGACTTCCAGCCGCCCGAACAAGCCGGCTTCCGAAAAGGCTATAGCACCATAGACCATATCCTCACGCTTCGGCAGATTATACAAAAGACCGAGGAGTATAATCGGCCCCTGTGCTTAGCGTTTGTGGACTATGAGAAAGACTTTGATTCAGTCGAAACTTGGGCGGTGCTGCAGTCCCTTCAGCGGTGCCAAATCGACCATCGCTATATCGAAGTGCTGAAGTGTTTGTATAGGAACGCCACAATGTCAGTTCGTATCCGGGATAAGAGTACGAAACCGATCCAGTTGCAGAAAGGCGTGAGACAGGGAGATGTCATCTCTCCGAAACTGATCACCACTGCACTGGAAGATGTCTTCAAGCTCTTAGACTGGACTGGACTCGGCATCAACATTAACAGCGAATACATCACTCACCTTCGATTCGCAGACGATATCGTTGTTATGGCAGAATCCATGGAGGACCTTGGCACTATGCTCAATGATCTCAGCAGGGTATCTCAACTAGTGGGTCTACGAATGAACATGGACAAGACGAAAGTCATGTCAAATACCCATGTCATTCCTGTACCGGTCCTAGTTGGCAATGCGATTCTCGAAGTTGTCAATCACTATGTTTACCTAGGACAAACAGTCCAGTTAGGTAGATCCAATTTCGAGAAAGAGATCAGCCGACGAAAACAACTCGGTTGGGCAGCGTTCGGGAAACTTAAGAGGATCTTCTCGTCCAACATACCTCAGTGTCTGAAAACACAGGTCTACGACCAGTGTGTGTTACCAGTGATGACTTACGGCTTTAGTTTCAGTTTCGGCCGTAACCGAAACTTCTGTGTACATTATAAGGTCAATATTTTTGTGGGAAGAAAAATAAATAGTATATCATAATTGACATAAAATTAAACGAAATGATATACAATTCTTAACTATAAGAACAAAATAGTTTCGCTTTATAATAAACCTAGGTGATAAGCAACTCTACTGCTTGCCGTGTTTCTAAAAAAATTCAAAGACAAAAATGAACTCTATAATTTATGAATTACATCACATAAATTCTTACTAATATTATAAATGCAAAAGTAAGTTTGTTTGTTTGTTACGCTGCCATGCTGAAACCCGAACCGATTTTAAAAATTCTTTCACCAGTGGAAAGCTGTAATATTTTATCCCGGTATTTCCCCGGCAACGGGCACTACCCGGGTAAGGTAACTGAAACTGAAGCAAAAAGAGGGCGGGTTACTAATAGTGAAATAAAATATACCTGTTTTGAAGTGATTACCTCAAACTGCGAAATTCGCAACGTGCGGCCATAAACGAAACAACTATGAGCGCGGTAAAATTGTACTTCGTCTCTCGCACCATGTGCACCGCGCATGTCCTAGTACAGCGCGAAAACTTACGAATTCAGTTTCGGTTTCGGCCGTAGTTTCGGCTCAATTATCAGTCGAATCTGAAACCCCAACCCTTTTTTGCCGAAACCGAAGTTTTGGTCAGACACTACATAGTAAGACAAAAGATACGACAAAATAGGGGCCGAGCTATTCGAAGCTGGTGGAGCTGGTGAAATACTTTTTAATTCCATCTACCTTCTATAACATTCATTTTCCACATTCCTCATTTCAAGAAAAAGATGGATGTAGATGGCAGATGGAATTAAAAAGTATCCACACTTGGTCGATTTAGCAAAACTTATGATAATTTTTGGGAAAATATGCGCTCACAATATGTCTAATACATATTGTGAGCGCATATTTTCCCAAATGAACAATATAAAAAAAAAAACAATATATATTACGTGCTTAACAGTTAAAGAACAGGGTGAATGCGTAAATTTTATGCCATCAAAGAAATATAGTTGAGATAGCTCAAAATTCTACAGCTTCTAATAGAGATCATAGATGAATACAACTAAGAAAATTTTTGTTAATAAACAATTGAAACTATTAAGTTGCATTTTTTTTTAAATATATTCGCGCATATTAAAATTTCCTCTATTAGCAGAATTTTAGCATTTATTCCAAAAATAATAGCAGATTTTAGCAGAATTCAAACGAGTAGGTAACGTAATGATCAATTTAAATTTGGTCTCACCGCTGGAGTTGGTCGCCAAGATCAGTGCAGTTTAACTATTATGCTTGAAAATACAAATAACGAACAGATAAATTGATTTAAACTTTGCTACTACTACACAATTAATTTAATTTTCTTCATTCCTGTCATGTGTGAAGAGAAAGTTCCTTATGGGATAAGGACGCGCTAATATGGCATGGCCGCGGCCCTATAATATCTTGGGCATTGTCATGTAAAATGCTTATAAACTTTATACATGATAAGTTTACGCTCTTGAGATTTACATAGCTAAATAACTACAGGACAAATAAGTACAGTAAAAGCTGTAACAGACGATCAGTTTTTTCAGACGTTCAGTAACAGCAAATAAGCTTTACAGTCACAGTAATCTTACTGTTGCTTTTAAACATCTGTTTAAAAGCAGCATGTACCAAATTGCATTGTAGCTGAATTTAATACTGTTACCTATATTAAAGGTTAAATAAATCTTATACGTATTAATGTCAAACGTAGATAACCATTTGTTACAGTTTATTTAACAGCTTATTTAACTTATTTAACAATTATTGTAGGAAATATTGTTTTACGAAATTACGGCTAAAACAAAATCGTTATTATTCTACTATTAGGTGTTGATACATAGTGATCACTTGAAAATGACGAGAAATAGTCAACAAAGATCGTATAAGAAATGTTTTTTATCTATGTATATTAAACTGCATTCTAACTGCATATTTTATTCTCTTCTTACTACTAATATTGTCATTCAAATTCAGTGCTCCATTTTGGAACCTGTTGGTCCAAAGAAGTCTAATTTATAAATTAGTAAGTACGGCAAACTCTTCTGGTATCTCTTCTGGTCGACGATATATTTCTCCTGTTTGGATTGCTTCCATCAGATATTTGACGCCGAAGAGACAATTCACCAGGAGCACTGTAATAAAGATGAATACATAATATTAATAACTTTTTATATTAACAGATACAATGAGAATATTGCTAGTTAAGGCATTTCTAGATTCCATTTTTAACAATTATTACAAAAAATGTCACTGCAGTTAATTATATGTTATTTGACTTCACTGGGAGATCAGAAGTTTATTAAAAATATAAAAGAGCAGCTCGATATTGGATTGGTGTGTGGCGATTGCATATAGAATTTTTCAGGGCCGAAACTTGAAATATGACTGTAGACTTTATCAATAATAACTCATGAGGAAGTTGCTATTGCATATTTAAGCACTATTTTTACAAGTATAAGGACAGGACATAAAATAAGACGACCATTATATTCCAAGCGAATATATGTGAAAGGTAAAAAGGAGCGAGTAGCACTTTTGACCAGAAATTCAAGCAGAAGCACAACACATCTATAATTCGCCTATTTTCGATGTTAAAATGTAATATAGTGTAATTCAGGTATCGAATACCAAATTTACAGTCGCTCTAGCTCGTTTATTCTAAAAGCTATATTTAACGATGGTACTGGTCATATTTAATATTATTCCTTAGCAAAATACAATTATTATTAGATTGTAGAATATATTACGTGTATCCTAGATTAAGTTATTCCCACTATAAATTTTACTCTAAACCGGTATTATAAAAAATTGCAAAAATTTTTTTTTTTTTTTTGAGGGTGGGTTATGGTAAGCGCACGCGCGGTCCAGTCCGTCCGGGGCGATGAAAGGACGGCGCGCGGGCCCATAACCCACCCGTACCCACGTCACCTCGTTGTTGGACCGAGCACCGGAGCAGATGTGACATGTCGTCAGTGGTCGGCCCGACGGAATACCCTTTCGGGTAACCTCACCTCTCGACATCCTGGGACGTCAGTCGCCGTCACGCGGTCAGCCTCTCTGCGGGTGACGGACAATTCCCCGGTCCGATTACCCGCGACCTCTGCTAGGGCGGCATTAGGCGCAGATACTCGCGCCTGCGCCGCCCGAGTCGCCGGCGGCGGAACATGTCGCCGAATAGGAGCTCTACTCGCACACGATCCGCCGCCTCCTTCCGTGAGATTACGGCCTCACAGAAGGCGGCAACCGCGTCCCAGGTCCTGACGCTGACGAGCATCTCCTTGGCGATGGTCAGCAGCGCCAGGTCGGCACCGATAATTGTGACGAGTTCACGGCGATCCCCCTCCCATGCAGCACACTCCTCAAGCGTGTGCTGCGCCGTGTCCTCGTCGGAACTGCAGTGGTGGCAGGACGGTGTACTCTCCCTCCTGACAATCTTGTGCAGGTACTTCCCGAAGCAACCGTGCCCCGTCAGCACCTGCACTAGTCGGAAGGAAAGCACCCCGTGCGTCCGCTCCAACCACTCCATCAGCACCGGCCGGAGAGCCTCGACGGTCCTGACACCGTACCGAGGACTCTCCAGCCGGACTGCCCAACGGGCAATGACTTCTTGGCGGGCGTCGACCCGCCAGGCGGTGATCTCTTTGATGGAGACCATGCCGCCGCGGCCGCGCGTCTCCGACACCCGCCGATAAATGTCGGCGAGCATCTCCGCCTCCAGGTCCCAAGGGGGAGTTCCGGCCAGGAGGCACGCTGCCTCCGTCGCCACCGTGCGGTAACCCCGTATGGCCCTGATCGCCATGACCCTCTGTGGTCGTCACAGGAGGGTCCTAAGACCCCACCCACACCGGTGTGCCATACAGGGCCATCGACCGGATCACCCCCACGTACAGCTGTCGGCACGTAGCACTGGGTCCGCCCACATTCGGCATCAGCCGCGAAAGGGCGGACGCCGCGCCGACAAGCCGGGGAACAAGTCGATGGAGATGCTCCCGGAACCAAAAATGCCCGTGGAGCACCAGGCCCAAGTACTTCATGTGGGCCTGGATGCTGATGGTGACCGACTTCACGGTGATCGAAGCGCCGGCGGGAGGCCCGGCGGTACGGAGGCCATGGAATAAAAGGGCCTCCGTCTTTTCCAGGGCTACCCTCAACCCCAGCGCTTCGATCCGCCTGACAATCTCCTCGGTGCCGAGAGTTGCCAGGCGTGCCGCCTCCTCTAGCATCCCACCCCGGGCTGTGACGAGTGTATCGTCGGCGTAGCAAATTACGCCCAGCCCGGGTGGGAGGCTTCCTCTCAACGCCCAGTCGTAGCCGATGTTCCACAGGGTCGGACCCAGAACTGACCCCTGCGGGACACCGCACGTCATGGGCATTCGCACAACGTCCCCTACTCGGTCAACGTAGAGGACGCTGCGCCCCTCCAAGTAGTCTGCCACCAGCCCCCTGAGGTACACGGGCACCCCGTGATACCTCAGCCCCTCCCTGATGCAGCTGAATGGCAGACTGTTGAAGGCGTTGGCGATATCCAGGGACACATGGTTAAATTTATATGCAATATTATAATTTATAAAAGGTTTTCTTTTTTATCCCACCTCATCATATACTTACGTAGGGCTCGGGTCCCTTTCATTGTGGGAGGGAATTTGATCTACTATACCATGCTGGTCAAACTTGTTAGCACAGGGTTTTATATCGGTTTTTCCGTCACTTGTATGCACGTTATAAATAAAATTGTGTACCCTATGAAAAAATACCCTATTTAATGAATTAGTTGACTTTTCGACACCCATGGGCAAGTGAGTGGATAAATTGTATTCTTATTCCGTCACCACACAGAAAAACTTGCTTGCTTTAATATCTAATAATTCTTCTCAATGCAGAATGCATCCCGCTCAAAGATATTAAGTTCCTCAAATTATAAGACCTGAAGCTCTTTCATTTTATAGCTCAATGAAAATTCTTATCACGATAAATCATAATAATTTTATAAGAATGTGCGAGTATTTGTTCAACTAAAGATATTTAAATTATTCTTTTCTCTATGTTTATTAGCACATAATGCGTTAAAAGTCATTTCAGATGTGAATTAGAGATTACTCCTCAAAAAGATTAAAAGTTAAATTAAATGTCTGAGAAATTAAAAAAGTAAACGTATACATAATAAATACTAAAGAAAAATTTGCTAAAATGAAATTAAAAGTAATAATTAAGATCTTATTATAAGATATGATTATATTTTTTGCAATTAATAATTTTGTCTACATATGTTTATCAAATGAGTACCTATGATAAACATATCCTTTCTGTGAGGTGATGAAATAAGAAAACAATTTACAATCCTCTTTCTTGTCGTAAAAAGCTAATATATTATTGCAGATAACATCGATCTAAGAGAAAAAAAAATCGAAATAAAACCCTATACTAAGCCGCCTGACCAGTGTGGTGTAGTAGATCATAATATAGGATATAGCCCGCCGGGTTGCCCGCCTCCAAGCGCCAAGTGGGCGGGCCACCAGTTCCTAACATTGTCATCAGCGGCCCGGTCCGTCTAGGCAGGGTTGCGACAATGGCTGGGTGAATTTTAATAAAATTTGACACAGAAATAGCAGACACCCTAGATTATATAGGTTTTTGTATAGGTTTAGGTTTATTATTACATTTAGGCTTAGAATAATAACATATAGAAGGTAATTCCACGCACAAAAAGTGAGGCATTTCAATTGGAGCCTAATGGAGCCTACGACGGAACAGTCCCGTAATGTACAAGTTATTGCACTGCACAAACGTACGCAACTCTTAAAATAAATAGATTACCTATTTGACGGCTTATGCATTCAAATGGTGCCACAACACATTTGAAAAACATAAAAAGGTTTTTAACATTACTTTTAAAAGTACTTCTACGATTTATGTTAATAAAAACAAAATTTGATTTCATAATTTGTATAGAGGTTTCCGTGTGTACGTGTGTAATCGTCTGCCCGCCATTAGTATTTTTAGATTCAAATTTTTAAAGTTCGAAGTACTGACACTATCCTTCTATACGTTATTATTCTAAGCATTTAGGTTTATTATTACATTTAGGTTTATTATTACATTTAGGTTTATTATTACATTTATTACATATAGGTTTTTGTATTCCGGTGATCCCTTTAGTTTAGATAATAGTTCAATTTTATTTTTTTTACTTTATTAAAGATAAACTGTTAAATGGATTTGGGGAAAAACTGTTTTGGGCAAACTACATTTTACGCAAGTTTGATATTAAAAATTATAATAAAAGCGATACACGACAAAGTATGCAAAAAAACTGGCATAAATAAATAACTTTTTTAATTACCATCACTCATTACAATTAAGCTTAATTGTATCAAATCAAAAAATTGTAATTCCCACAGAATTAATATTACGGAAAAGGATAGATGAAAGAAACTATATACGAAGAATGAAAACACCAAACAGCGGTTCGCCTGCAAGAAAAGATAAGCATAATATCTAATACTCTATTTTACATTCAACATTGTGGACTTTAGTGACTGGCAAGTCAGCGGCGTACTGTGAATAGGGTTACCAGATAGAGAATTAAAAAGTCCGGGGAAAAGGACCATCATCATCATCTCAGTTCATTTACGTCCCGCTGCTGAGCTCGAGCTTCCTCTACAATAGGAGCGAAATTTACCTACTACCCCATGTTGGTCAGGCGGGGTGGTATAAAGTTTTATTTTGAGTTTTACTTCTCTTGAATAAATGTTATACACATATCATATCCCATGATCGTCTTTTACGACATGCAAGCGTAAAAAAGGCAGTAGTGGGTTGTATTCTTACTTCGTCACCACATGTAAGGTCTGATATCTATTAAAGAGACTCAGGAATTAATCGTAATTTGCCGATTTAATCGAAAATGTTATTGTCAGCATTGTGGAGGAAAGTCTAATTATGTTTTATTTAAGCAAACATTTTCTGGAATTCGGCAATTTCCTAAATCTAGCCTCTGTCCTAAGAGTACCTAAAAACCCTGAAATCTCACGATATGTGTTGAGATATGTAACCCTGTGATGAGAATAATGGCACGTGAGTCACAGAAAACGATAATGTCAGAGGTGAATCAAGCTTTATCTTTCGAGGTTTCGACTTTGTAAGAATACAAAGCACCTCTCCCTATCTTGATCGTAGATGTCGTAAAAGACGACTGATAGATAAAATATACATATAATGTCTATGCAAAAGAAGGAGAACTCCAAATAAAATCTTATCCAATCCGTCTGAATTACGGGGTATTAGAGGTCAATATCCCTTTTATTATGGAGGAATCTCGCGCCCAGCAGTGGAACGTATATGAACCGAGATAATTAAGCATTTATTTGTTACGAGTCTTAAAAATACGTATAAATCTAGTTAAAAAGTTAGAATAGCCCATTTTCCCATCTTATAGAGCAAAGCATGTGTCTGATAATGAGACTTAAAATCCAGGTCCATCATCAGACCCTGGTTACCATATATTAGCAAAGTACTCTTCAAGACAAATCAAATCAGCCTAAACTCCATGGGGTTGCGTCATTTAAATACGGAGTTCCTTTGGCCAGCTTCCAGATCCATCATCAGATCAGCTCTATGTCACAATAAATTGCATTGTCATCCGATTAATACATGCATGCAAAATTTTAGCTCAATCTGAAACCGGGCAGTGGATCAAATTTAACTTGCAAGATTTGATTACAGACAACGGGACAGGTGAAACTAAATAAAAGCTTGTAATAAAGTAGGATCTTACCTGATAAACACCACACGTGAACATAATAGCAAAGATAAAGAGAAGCGTTCCAATTACAATATACGATATATGGTACAAAATTATTCCAATTGAGTCCACGAGTGCCTCCATTATATTCTCTACGGTCAAATGGTTGTTGAATTCCTTAGCCCTCTCATGGTTATCAACGACTTTGTAAAGGTGGAATGCTACTGTTGCTAGCGCTATTAGCTGTAACAAATAAAATAAATAATTACTTCTTTCCACCATCATTTCAGTTCATACACACGCCAATATTCGGCTCGTTCACAATAGGAGGGAATTTGACCAACTACATCACGCTGATTAGATAACGCTGGTTTCATTTCAAGTTTTCCTTATCTTGCATAAATGTTACATGCATATTTAATTCTTTAGTCGTATCTTACGATACCTACAGGTAAGAGAGAGGGTGGTGAATTGTATTCTTACTTCGTCACCACACGGCCGAATATATAGGTACACATAGTAAAATCAATAAAAGATATTGTAGAAGAAGGAAAGCTTGAACAAAAATCTTGTACAGAACCACAGTGCTATTTCAGTGTAGCATAAAATAAGCTCGGAAGACTCTTTTTTTAATTGTTATTTATCAGCCCTACGTATGAGGCAAAGCGTGAGTTTAACGATGTAAACTACATCATCATCATATCAGCTCATAGACATCCCACTGCTGGGCTTGGGTCTTCTCCACTATAGGAGGG
This sequence comes from Lymantria dispar, assembly GCA_032191425.1. NCBI lineage: Eukaryota > Metazoa > Arthropoda > Insecta > Lepidoptera > Erebidae > Lymantria > Lymantria dispar. The sequence continues at coordinate 11,467,077 of CM063454.1, read as the reverse complement.
AAATTGACCTACTATACCATGCAGTCAGACGTATTAGTATAAGGTTTTATTTTAAGTTGTCGTTCTCTTACATTGATGTTACATGCATATTATGTGTTTTAGTCGTTTTTTACGACACGCATAGGCAAGAAAGGGGTCGATGAGTTGTATTCTTACCCCGTCACCACATGGAAAATAAACATGTTTAAAATAAATGTATATAAACTCATTTAAACTAAAAAAAAAAAATACTTGTTATATTGCACTGTTATAATTTATGATAATACTTCTGAAACGGTGAAATAAATGTAATTTCTATGTTATATTTATTTCGCTGTAATGATCGTATAGTCTGATAATATTATTATTATTGTCAGGCTATGGTCTCGAGGCGATGGGATAGAATACAATTGTTGGCACCCCTTGCTTGCTGTGGGAGTCGTAAAAATCGGTTAAGGGTCTCACCAGGAGAATGGGTAGCAGCTTTCTTCTGGTAAAACTTAAAACACCTACAGCGATCGCCAACCCATCTGCCAAACTTGGCGATTATCACGTGGCACGATTATTCTAGAGTCTGGAATCTACTCTTCTACCTGGGGAGACATCGCACGTCCCAAAGCGATATAGGGTTTATCGTTCGAAAATTTCTGGTGAACAACGCGGAAAGAATCGAGAGTGCGTCGACAAGGGTAGCGTACCTTATGCTTTGAATTACCAAACGGTATTCGTTAAAGGTCATACAGGTTTACGCGCCGACCTCGACATAGAGGCTTTATACAAGGACATCTCGAAAGCTATCTACACGTCCAAAATCCACTTCACGGTGGACTTCAACGTGAAACTATGCAAAAGGATAGACGATAGACGATAAGTGGGGCAATATGGATTTGGACAAAGAAACAAAAGGGGCCAAAAACTGGCTGATTTTGTGGAGAAGGAAGAATTTTTATTGATGAACTCCTTCTTCAAAAAGCTTCCACAAAGGAAGTTGACCTGTATTGGTTCCACTAAAAATGAGATAGACTTCATCTTGTTGGACAAACGATAAATATTCAAAGATGTTTATGTGATCAGCAGGATTTAAACTGGGAGCGGTACTCAAACTCTTGGACTGGACCGGACTCAACATCAATATCAATGGCGAATCACTTCGATTTGCTAACGATATCGTAGTCCTGGCAGAATCCTTGGAGGACCTTGGCACTATGCTCAATGACCTCAGCAGGGTTTCCCAACCAGTGGGTCTACAAATGAACATGGATAAGACGAAAGTCATTTCTAATGCCCATGTCATTCCTGTACCGGACCTAGTTGGGAATGCGATTCTCGAAGTTCTCGATCACTGTGTTTACCTAGGATAATTCAGTTAGGTAGATCCAAATTCGAGAATAAGGCTAGCCGACGATCTAACTCGGCTGGGCAGCGTTCGGGAAACTTAAGAGGATCTTCTGAATGATCACAACAAAAATGGATAGAATATCTGCACTTTGTGAAATTAATTATGTTCTGATTTTCATAACTCAGTTTAAACTTCTCGAATTATATCCATCTATCTATCCATCAGTCAATTGACGTCCACTATTGGGCAAATTCCTTTATAAAAGGGGATACTATCATAATGACCACGTATGACAGGCATGTTGTCGATCGTAGTAGTTATTATCAGTTTCCTTGCTATCCATTAAATCGCGAATTTTCATGGAATTAAACCTACACAGCACAAAAACAGTACCTACCAGTACAGAAAACACTATTTAATTAACAATTCTAGTATTTGCGTAATAAGCGTTTTATAGATAAGAAATACATCTTTATAACAGTAATATATGTGGACTTTTTTTGGGTTGGGCTATAGCCAGTGCACCCGCCGCCCGGCTTGTTCAGGGTGACAGAGGGGCGGCGCGCGGCCCCGCGTCCCACCCGTATCACGTCGCCGTTGTCGTTGGACTGACCAGGTGCGGAGTTCCTTGTCGTCAGTGGTCGGCGCAACGGAATACCCCTACGGGGTACCCTCTCCTCTCGACGTCGGTCGCCGTCGCGCGGTCAGCCTCTCTGCGAGTGACAGACTAATCCCCGGTCCCATCACTCGCGGCCTCAAGTAAGGCATGAAGCACAGATACTCGCGCCTGCGCTGCGCGAGTCGCCGGCGGAGGACCACGTCGTCGTTGTGGACGTTCCTCCCACGCGCGCTCCATATCCGCGCAAGATAACGGCGTCTGCGTCCCAGTTCCTGATGCAGCTGAGCATCTCCTTAGCGATGGTCGGCAGCATCAGGTCGGCACCGATGATCGCGACGAGTTTACGGCGCTACTCGGCCCACGCGGTACACACCTCGAGCGAGTACTGCGCCGTGTCCACGTCGCAATCGCAGTGGTGGCAAGACGGTGTGCTCTCCCTTCTAACGACCAGTCGGGAGGAAAGCACTCCGTGCCGACGATCCAACTACTCTATTAGCACCAGCAGGAAGGCCTCGACGGTCCTGACATCGAATCGAGGCCTCTCCAACCGGACTGTCCAATGGGCAATGACGTCTCGGCGGGCGTCGACCGGCTAGTCGGCAATCTCTTTAAACGAGACTGTAGCGCCTCCGACTCGCATCTCTGACACCAGCCGGTACAGCCCGACGAGCATCTCCGCCTCCAGGTCCCACGAGGGAGTTCCGGCCTACAGGCACGCTGCTTCCGTCACTACCGTGCGGTACCCGCTTATGGCCCTAACCGACATGGCTCTCTGCGGACGCCACAGAAGAGCCCTGAGACGGACGGTCAGGGACCCCGTCTACAACGGTGCGTCGTATAGGGCCATCGACCGGATGACCCCCGCGTACAGCCGTCAACACAGTAATATATGTAGGTGATGAGATTCCATGTGGTGACGCAGTAAGAATACAATTCACCATTCCCTATCTTGCCCATGGATGTCGTAAAAGACGACTATAGGGTATAATATGCACATAGCATCTGTGCAAGAAAGGTAAAACTCGAACTGGAACCCAATATCAACAAGTCTGGCCAGCATGGTATAGTAGGTCAAATTTCTTCTCATTGTGAAGGAGGCCCGAGCCTAACAGTGGATCGTATGTGGGCTGCGCTGCTGATGATGGTGATGTAGATTATAACATTATATTTACACAGATAAGGTTGTTATATAGTTGCAAAAATAAAGGCACTCTTCATATACGCCTACCTAATAAAGCAAAATACATAATATGTACTTACTGTTACAGTGTATCCGAATATAATACTCCCCAGCCTCAGGGGAAAACAGAATAAGAATTTCCTCGTCATCATTTTATCTGTATGTCTGAAAAAATTAAAAAAAGCTTGTAGATATCATTGTAAATATTTATTTTAATTACTAAGGATATATATATCCTTAGTAATATCATAAATGCGAAAGTAAGTTTGTTTGTTTTTTTATGCTTTCACGCTTAAACTACGGAAACGATTTCAAAAATTTTTCACTAATGAAAAGCTATAATATCAGGGTTTTTTACTAATATTATAGCAACACCACGATGTTGCCGGGGCATCAAACAGGAGGTTACCCGAAGGGGTAACCCGCGGGGTGTGCCCAGACCATAAAACTATTTTTTTTTTTATTATTTTTTTTTTATTGCAAACGGTGGCAAACTAGCAAACAGTACACCTGATGGTAAGTGTTGCTGCCGCTCATGGACCTTTACAAGGCCTACCGTGAAGAAAGCGAAGGGAGTGTGAATGCGTGCATTGAGGCTCGGTGGGGCACCACCAAAACCCTCCACACGCAATCACCCTCAGAAAGTTGGGGCTTCCGGCTCTCTCGCTCATCGAACGAAGCGCAGTAACAAATTGCTACTACTCAGACGTCGATTTTCTGCGAGAGCATGGTACTGCCCCGGACGGACCGGCCCGCGGCTGTAGACAGATAACTGTCGACAGTGTGGTCCTACCACTCCTAATTCCATCAATTCTGCCATTTTTTTATACAATTATCAGGTCAATATTTGATATTGGTTATTATAGATTATAGAGGTATGGGACGTGTGCTTTTATGCATATTTTTTCAAAGAAGCGGATTTTTCTCAATTTACGTTCAGTTCAGTAACTAATACCACTATTCACGTAACCGGTTTGTTTGTTCCGGGCAATCTACTAAATGGCTGGATTGATTTTAGTAATATTTTACTACCTACCCCTCTATATAAGGAGTAATTTAGGCAACGTACTGTCCACAGATATAGTGGAGGGAAGTCAGTCAGGTGTTTACCATCAACCGCACGTGGTATTTGACAGCGGTATTGAACGTTCCTTCATCACGTAAAACAAAATACGCAATCTTGTAATATCGAGTTAAAATCACGCGATGACAGTCGTTAAGCGTATACACTACCTATTTTTTTAATTAATATGTGTAATATTCACCGACACGCCGCGACGCCTCGCAGACTCGCAGACGGCATACGGCGCCTGCGCCTATATTCGTACAACTAATGTTACGGATATTGTAGTCCGCTTGTTGTGTTTCAAAAGTATGGTCGCGCCAACTAAACGTATAAAGGTACGGCCAAACCTATGTGACTAAAGCGACTGCGAAGCGGTGGCGTCAGCCCAGCGACAAACGCTACCGGACGCTACCCGTGATATCCTACGGCGCCTATCCTAAGCGACCACGGCGCGAGACGCACGCGTCTAGTAGTTAGACGTAATTACCTCTACCAGTATACTTTGATTATAATTATTTTATTAAAATCCACGATGGTGTCGGAGGTTTTCCGTGTGGTGACGGAGTAAGAATACTGTTGGATCAAGTCAGGGTCACCACAGTTGGATCACGTCGGGGTGTCCATTATTGAGGCCATGGTTTGGTTATACTAAAGGCATTATCAAAACCCACCACAGGCAAACACCCTCAGAAAGTTAGGCTGCCGGCTCTCTCGCTTTGGGTGAACCGGCCCGCGACATTAGATGGACGATTGTCGAAAATATGATTCTATTACGTAAAGATAGTAAAGTTCCAATACTCGGGCTAGCCACCACCCGACGCTACAGCGGTGGAACGAGTCAACTTGGAAGATTTTCTTCCTGACTCGCTCCGCCGAGTTCTTACGCGAGATAACTGCCAAGCAGAAAATGGCGACCTCATACCAGTTCCTGGCTTGTCGACTATGATCTAAGTGATGGTCGGCAGCTACGGCAGGGATGCTTGCGATGAATTCACGGTGCTGCTCTACCCAGGCAACATAGACCTCATAAGTATTTCTACAGCAGACGTCCTAACTGGAACCACAATTATGGGAGGGCTTCATGTATTTCAACCTTTAAGTCCTACGGGAGTGTTCTGGCTAAAGCACACGCTAACTCGGCGCGGTATCTGCGTGCAGCTCTAAACACCATGGTTTTCTGTGAGGGCCAGAAGAAAGTTTTAAGACAAGTAGTCAGAACTCGCTCACATGTGTGCCGTACAGGACCATTGATCGAACCAGTCTCCCGTACAGACGTCAACATTTAACACCGCGTTAACGAGCCGGGGAGTAATTCGGTAAAAATCTCCTGAACTACCGTCGCCCATCGAGTACTAAATCCAAATATTCTATCTGGTCCTCAATCGAGTGCAACCGAATCAATGATGATTACTGTACCGATAGGTGTATAGCTACAGGGTCTATGAAACAGCAAACCATTCGTTTTATATAGGGCTACTCTAGGCAGCATCGTGACTCATCGAATCACTATCTCGATACCGAGTGTGGCCAAACGTATCGTTTATTTAAATTGAGCCCAGCCCGTGGAGGATCCAGCCTCAGCTAATGTAGCATGCAATCACCCGCAAGTACGAACTCAGCTGGGAGCAGTACAATATAGGTGTTAGCACAAAGTCTTCTGCGCGCTTCACGTAGTGGCCACTACGCCGCTTCAATTAGTCTGGATCTGGAATCAGCCGCCTTAGCTATAGAAGCACCCCCTGATAACAGCGCCTCCCTGATATACCAGATTGGCATTGAATCATCCAGAGCAACAGTGAGCCTGTAGAACCCTGAACGCACTACACAGTTAAATGTGATTGCCTCTGCCACGTATGATTTCTACGCGGACGAAGTCGCGGGCAAAAGTTAATTATTCATATATACCGCTACATCACAATTCCCCACTCCCTCTCATACCCGCGGGTGTGATAAAAGATAACTAAGGGATTTAGTACGCATATGACATCTACGCAAGAGATGGTAAACTCGAAACAAAACCCTATACCAACCTGTCTGACCAGCATGGTATAGTAAGGTCAATTTCCCTCCTATTATGAAGGAGGCTCGAGCTGGTCCCTAATTTTTATACAACTCTAATTTTAAACTACCTAATTTAGGAAACCAATATATGTTGCTTAATAACTTACCAGAGTTGAGGCCTGGTATTATAATGCTATTAACGAAAATAGTGACAGTGTTAATCTATTTCCATTTTCTAGATTCTTACAATATTTAATGATGAAAAAAGCTGCAGCTTTCATCCTTTGTTTCATATATAACCTACGCAATAAAGTTAATAGACGTACAGATTTATTATCCATTGACGAACTCAACGATACAGAGTTAACCCTTGCACGGTTGAGTCAAAAAGCATCATTTCACGACGTGTATAATTCAACTTGATACTGATAAAATTATACAGAAGAATTTAAATTTATTAAAACTAGATATGTATCGACAATAATAATATAATTGGTGTTGGTGGACGTATACACATTTCCCCTTAATTTAGTTATAACAAAAAACATCAAACTTTAATTTCCGCTAGACTTTATTTTACAATTTTATTATTTCTTTCAGTACATAAACAAATATTACACGCCGCGCCGCCCCTACTCTTATTTACATTGAAAGACTCGTATTTCCAAAATAAAAAAAAAAAAACTTGTATTTTTAAACGGTTTCCTTTGAAGAGATAATTTTTCGGCTTTTAGAGATTTAGGTTATTCATTTCTTTTAATAGCATGCATCTTAAAAACTAATTACATTTTTAGCAGTTTGTGAGACTGTTAAACAATTTAGTGAGGATAGATTTTATTAGCTGTATCTTCTTTATTACGACCTATGTATGTTCCTCTAACCTGATCAAACCTAAACGTCAACTCAAACCTTAACAATTAGGAAAATCATGAACGATTGATTATCTTTTAAAAGACTTAAGCGGCATTAAATTAATAGCTCGTTGTGTAGCGAGGCAATTCAGAAACATTTATTAGTGGTAGGACCACACTGTTGACATTTGTTTGTCTACAGCTGCGGGCCGGTCTATCCGGGGTAGTGCGACACTTTCGCAAAAAATCGACGTCCGAGTAGTAGCAATTTATTGTTGTTTACTGCGCTTCGGTCGGTGAGCGAAAGAGCCAGAAGCCCAACTTTCAGAGGGTGTTTGCGTGTAGTTGGTTTTAGTGATGCCTTTAGTATTATCAAACCTCACTGTATACACACATTTACACTACCTTCGCTTTCTTCGCCGTATACAGCAGCCTTGCAAAGGTCCATGAACGGCAGCAACACTTACTATCAGATATACTGTTTGCTCGTTTGCCATCGCTTGCAATAAAAATAAAATACAAGTAACTAATAAAAACAACACTTAGATTCAGAACAATAAACTTTGGATCTCATATAGAATGATTCTGTGTGGGAAGCAAACCCATAATACTCAATACTAATAGTCGGCAATTAGACTATTTCGCCATCTCTGCAGTCAATAATATAAATTAAAATATGTCACTATACTTTCCCAAAAAAATCATGCGAGCTATTGAAAACAAATCTATTTCCCTAGAAAGACCTTTATCACATTACACCGCATTACTATAGATAAATAGATAACCTATACGAAGGAGGCTTGAGCCCAAAAGTGGGACGTATATGAGCTGAAATGATGATGATGATGAATTATTTAACAAATATATGCATTGCTCCATTTGATAATGCGACGAGCTGGCCAAAACATTTAGTTTAACATGCTCGAAAAACTATTTAAATGTTTTCAAGTAATTTTGTAGTTAAAGTACTGCGAGTATATATATGATGTGTACGTATTATCTACCTGCTTTGCAATTCAAATCGATACCGACAGGTGTGCGCATTTTGCCTAGCATTATGATTGTATGTCAAAATAAAAAATATATTTTAAATAAAACTACTTTACGGATTTTAAATAAAACTACTTTACGGATTTTATCGCGTTTGTATTTGATTTTTGATTGATGAAAAAATTATATTGTTTATGGTTAGTAATAATTAATCAGGCTGTTTTTACGACAGTTACACCATTGACAATAGCTCAGTTGGGAAGTTGTCCAGTCGCACGTGTGACCAGCGTGCTATAGTAGGTTAATTTCTAATTTAATAAGAGCAAAAAAGAGGAAGCCCGATTGCATTGATGTTATCTGCATATTATATCCCATAGTCATCTTTCACGACACCCATGGGCAAGAAATGGGATGGGATGGGTAAACTGTATTCTTACTCCGTCACCACACGGAAATTCATTCAAGTTAAAAAACTTGCTTCATATATATAAGCAAATTTCTGTTTACGATGTTTAATAATAAAGGTATAATAATAAAAATAATAAATAAAGGTCAAGTTTTTGATCTATATTGTAATTTATTTTGTAACGCGAAGTTACATTGACACCTTTATAAGCATTACGAAACAGGCATCCAATTACAAAAATCAATTTCATAACAGGGGAAATAGTCGTAAAAGGCTTCTAAAGAACTCGGTTCTTGTCATAATGAAGCTTTGGTAACGAGTTTAGTAAGGTGATTTTGTAAAATAACGTATGTTGTATTTTGGCATGATATAATTTGAAGGTTAACTCCTCAATAACTATGTTTGTAGCTATGGTCTAGTACATGCGGTATCTTAAAAAAATTAAAATTAATATGCAATCGTTCTAAGAATAGATATAGTGTGAGGGATTTGGTTTTGGTATTGTGTGTATTTGGTTTTGGTTTGATTGTGTATTTGAAAAAAAAAATAATGCAATTAGGCATATATGAATTTGGCAGAGGCTGATGCCAAAATAAAAATGGTAGTCTTCTGCCGTATAAGTATAAAAAAGCTCAGTATTAAGAATAGGAAGGAGTCTTAATGAAAATGGTCGTTGTCCTACTTGGAACATCATCTTTTTTATTATTATTCCTAATCTTCTATTATTACCAACCATATTTAGGTCATAATATAACCAATGTTGTAATTTTCCGTGTGGTGACGGAGTAAGAATACAATTCACCACCCTCTCTCTTACCCGTGGGTATCGTAAAAGACTAAGGAATGTAATATGCATATAACATCTATGCAAGAGAAGAAAAACTCGAAACAAAATCCTATGCCAACACGTCTAACCAGCGTGGTATAGTAGGTCAATTTCTCTCTCACAGTGGAGGAGGCCCGAGCCCGTATATGGGCTGAGATGATGATGAATATAAAAAATTTTTTGTGGGTATTATAAAATTAAGTGCTTTAAGCGGATTTTATAGCTACACGAGGAGAAAACTCGAAATAAAATCCTATCCCGCCTGATTAGCGTGGCCTGACTAGATCAATTTCTCTCTCATTGCGTAGGAAGCTTGAGTCCAGTAGTGTGACGTATATGAGGCGTGCAGAGGATATACTCTTACGTAACTCGAAAATAATGTGACAATTCATTTTTGGAATACGTTAAATATTCTAAAGTGTTGTACAAATATCTAACAATAATTAGCTACTGAGGACCTTCGTTTGCATGGATGTCGAAATTTAAATCTAACTGAATGCAAAATGCCTCTGAGCTAGCGGAACGTGAAACATGAACGAGCGTATAAGTGGTGTTCTCGTTACGAGAGCCTCCCCTCTCGGAAAACATATAAAAGCTGTATAATCTTTTCTTCCATTTTTCTTATATACCCGTATTTATTATTCATTTGTTTATTAGGTTGTTGCCTTTTCGTAAACTTTGTAGTTATATCCACAAAGTTTTATAACGATAACAATCATTATATTCAAGAGAAGGCAAGCATGACATTAAGCGAAATCATTGACTCTCCAGCCCGTCTCGCCAGTGGCATATTAATCCATTTACCTTTTTGTTGTACTTTAGCTTTTGGCCAATATAAGACGTTTAAAGGTATTAGATTTAAATTTAAATTTTATGTTAATTTTATATGTAACCAAGGGTAAAATTTATTAAATTACTAGCTTTTGCCCACGGCTTCGCCCGCGTAAAAATTAACTTGCATATTGAACTATTATAAATAAATAATGTACATACCTTTTCATTGTGCATGATGTGGCACCTTTAAAAATTGTGCAACTTGTTTAATTTTTCATAATAATATTTATTAAGTTTGTATTTTTAGTTGTAGCAATTCTTGGTTGTCCAAATAAATAAATAAATAAATTATCGCAAAGAATATTATCGGCATAAAAAGTATTCTATTTCTTAATTTAAGAAATACTCTATCTATGTGTCCATTTTCATCCAAATCTGCTCAACAGTTTACGCGTGATTGAGTAACAAACATCCAAATATCTTCACAAAATTTCATATTTGAATGTTACTTCCAGATTCCCGTGGAAATACGTTGATAAATATGTCTTTTCTTAGCCCCTGATAATGTAGCTTTCCATTGGTGAAAAAAATATCGATCAAACTCTCGCAGTTTCACCCATGTACCCACCCATTCCCATGCGAACGCCGAGGCAAAAAATGCCTATATACTCACTGATATTATAAGTTTAGATGGGTGTAAAAAGATATATTTATGAAATCCCATAGAAATATCCGAGATAAAAATTGCCTGTGTTACTCGCCGATAACGTAACTTTCCATTGGTGAAAGAATTTTAAAAATTGGTATACATCCCCCGGTGTAGTTCTTGTTCCCGGGCAAATACCTGGATGGAAACAGCATTTACCTATATGTTATTCACTGATAATGTAGCTTTTCCATTCGTAAATTAATTTGAAATCTATTAAACTCCCGCAATTTCACCAGCGTTGTGCCCGGTCCCGTAGCAATATAGGGATAAAAATAGCTTAAATATGTTACTCGTTTAAAATAACTTTTCATTGGTGAAATAATTTTAAAATCGACTAAATTCTCACAGTTCCTCCAGCCACACCGGGATAAAATATAGCCTAAGTTGTTCCTTATGTGAGGCTGGTAGACCTGGTAGTAGAATATTATCAGTATCGATTCAGCCATTTTGAAGATACCCGTAACGAATAGATAGACAGACAAAAAAATTTGAACCATTTTTTAGGTATAGGTATCGTGCAAATAAATATGCAAGTGAATATACGTTTTTTGTTTGTTAATAAACAATGTCATCGAGAATAGGTAACGTTTTACAGGCGACTGCGGTTCTCGTTACCTAATATGGCGAGTCTTCCTCTCGCTTCAGACAGATGGCGCAGTTAGGGTTATGTTAGTAACGTGAAAAACAGATAAAAACAATCTTTGGAGCGTGTATCATGGTAAAATTTTAGCTGAATCGATGCAGAACATTTTGAGTTTTTGAAGCATACACAAACCAATTTAACATTTTTATATATATAGATGTACTAAACCTGCATTATACTACATTCTCCAAACGTCTTCCTCTTAGGTCAGACATGTCCTACTGAATCCAAAACTTCTCAAGATGAGAGGAATTAATAGTAATACTATTTATTACATCACAAAATTTTAATAGAATTAAATATTGCATATTTAATATAAAAATTACATAGCGTGGCGATATTTTGGCTTGGCCTAGATTATAATTATTAATTATCTATGAATATTTTTAAAATTAATTATCTTGGCGTGGTGTAATAGGCTAATTAAGAATGGCCAGATGTTTAGGCTTCTTCTTTTTGGATGGACTGTGGTTAGTTCACGCGCCGTCCGCTTCGTCCGGGGTGAGGAAAGGACGGACCGCGGCCTCATAACTCATCGTATTCCCTCTCCCTCGGCATTTGACCAGAAACGAGGTCCTTGTCATCTGTGCCCAGCCCGGAGATGGTTAGGCATAGAGCTTTATTACGAGTTTTGTTCTCTTGAAACTATGTAGTTCGCTTACAGCCTTTAACCAAATTTTATAATATCATTGAGAAAAGAAAGTGCATCCGTGTGTGTTCTTACTCCGTTATCGCACAGATTTTGTATAAAATTTAATTTAGAGCTTACTTTTTCTTGTAACACAACTGTTGACGTTTTCCGATCGTCTTATTCATCACTTATCAGAAAAAAAAGACGTGATGATATATTGTATGATCTTCAAAACAAGGACAATTTATTATATTTGCTAATAAGCAATCTAATAGCAATTTAGCAACGCGTAATAAATAAGCAATTTAAGCGATGTGTTTTTGGACAAATAAATTGAATTTAAAATCTAAATAAGGTTATCGCATACGTTGATACGACCTTACAGTTCATGTAGAGATAAAATTAACTAGAAGAATTAATTTATTTAGAGAAAATTGACGTATGTTTCGGAGGATTTTATGAGTCTGTTTGAAAGAGCTATGACATGCCATTCTAATTAAGATGTTGATCGTCGTTTAACCCGAGATGATTGACAGAGCTGGAAGCTTTGAAGATTTTATCGTAAGTGCGTTCTTCGTGTTGATCATAAGTAAGCTCTTAAACTGATAGCGTTAATAAAGTTGCTTATGATACTAATTGTAAAAGTTTTTGTTCTGTTTTATGATTGTTTGATGTTAAGAGACCATATCCTAGAGCCTTTATAATAAAGAATATCTATTATACCTTACTTTGTTACCAAGAATACGTCACAAATATGTTTACCATAAATTTCTACTTCTTTCCCTTCTCCATCATAGTCCATAGGTTTATAATCCATTGTTGAGCACTAATCTCCTTCATTGGTTTGGAAAACTGACCTACTATTTTTTTTTGGATGGACCAGGGTCAGTGCATCCGCCACCCGGCTCCGTCTGGGGCGACAGAGGGCCAGCACGCGGCCCCATGACCCACCCGTAGCACGTCACCTTCGTCAGTGGGCCGACCACCGCTGACGAGAACCTTATCGACAGTGGTGGGCCCGATGCAATATAACCGCGGGGTACCCTTTCAAACTGTCCTGCTGTACTATGTTATTCAGATAGATTAGTATATGCTAGTGTTTTAAGGATACCTGCCTAAAAGGAATGACTGTTGAATCATTATCTTTTCTTATTATATCATCAACATTATCATTTTAGCTCATATACGTCCTACTGCTATATCCGAGCGTCCTCCGAAAACTGAGAGAAATTAACCAACTATTTTACGCTGGTAAGACAAGAATTGGATTTTATTCACTTATATAGATGTTACCTGTATATATCTTTTCTCTTGTACAACACTCCAGCGCAAGATAGAGGATCTTGAATTGTATTCTTACTCCGCCATCACACGGAGAAAGATTTATTTGGAGTGGTAGGACCACACTGTTGACAGTTATCTGTCTACAGCCGCGGGCCGGTCCGTCCGGGGCAGTACCACGCTCTCGCAGAAAATCGACGTCTGAGTAGTGGCAATTTGTTATTGCGCTTCGTTCGGTGAGCGAGAGAGCCGGAAGTCCAACTTTCTGAGGGTGTTTGCGTGTGGAGAGTTTTGATGGTGCCTTTAGTATCACCGAGCCTCAATGCACGCATTCATACTCCCTTCACTTTCTTCGCGGTAGGCAGCGGCCTTGTAAAGGTCCATGAGCGGCAGCAACACTTATCATCAGGTGTACTGTTTGCTCGTTTGCCACTGCTTGCAATAAAAAAAAAAAAAAAGGTAAACAAATATTTTTATTACGTATTTCATCTGGTATAATAGGTCAATTGCCCTCGTATTGTGGAGTAGGAGTCAAACAGTAGGATGTATATGAGCGGAGATGATGATGAAGTAATGTTGTCAATTGTACAGTACATCAAATTTAATGAAATATTGAGAGCTACCCAATCTCGGCTAAAGAAAGTGCTCTCAAACCTCGCTTAAAGAAAACCATATCATAAAGCTTGGGAAACACAGCAGCAGATAATTCATTTTAGATGGCTATAGTTGAATAAATACGAATTTTAGTATATATAATGTTCTTAACTTTAATATTTTGTTCTTGTCGTGATCGCTTAGAATAATGGGTGCTATCATCCGTTACCTGCATTTAGCAGTCATAAAATCTGGCTGAGAGATCACCAAGAGATAAAGGAAGCAGCGTTTAAGTCCTGGGAAACCTGTAATAAGTGCGATAGCCAAACCGTCTGCAAAGTGAAACAGTTATGGCATTATTCATACTAGAGTGGGTTAAGTTCAATAGTCCGTGTGGTGATGGAGTAAGAGTATGATTTCCAGTCCGTATCTTGCCCGTGGATGTTGTAAAAGACGGTTGAGGAATATAATATGCATATAACATCTATATATGACAAAGAAAACTCAGAATAAAACCAACATTTTTTTTTTTCGGTTGTGTTATGGTTGTCGCGCTCCTCGCACCACTCCGTCCGGGGCGACAGAGGGGCGTAAGCACGCACAACGATGCACGTCGCCTTCGTCGTTGGGCTGACCACCGGAGCAGGGTGACTTGACGTCGGTGGTCGGCCCGACGGAATATCCCCTATAAAACCCTATACCAACGCTTCTGACCAACGTGGTATAGTAGTTCAATGGACCTTCTATTATGGCGGAAGCTCGAGCACAGCAGTGAGACGCATGTCAGCTGCGATAATGATGATTATGTCCAATAATGGATGTTGATAGTATTTTTTTTTTATTGGCAACGGTGTCAAACGATTGCAGCACACCTGATGGTAAGTGATGCTGCCGCACATGGACCTTTGCAATACCAGATGCACAGCCAGGTCGTTGCCTACCGTGAAGGATATATAATACTCTTCTAAATACTCTTCTTAAACCTCGTTTAAAGAAGGACATATCATAGCGCTCGGGGAACACAGCAGCAGGTAGTTCATTCCAGAGCTTGCACCTACGTGGGAGAAATGATCGCTGGAAACGTACAGTTGAAGACCATAACGTTTCCAGGTGAAATGGATGAACTCTGCTACGTACAGATGGATATTTTTTTTCAATAATTAATTCATAATTTTTGTTTATTTATAAATTTCTTATATAATAAATTACATTCCGCTTCAAATAAGACATTTTTCCTTTGAAGAAAAAAGGTTTTAATTTTGTTGTGAAAAAAATCACCAATGCTCACAGAGCGCGGAGAAAAGGAAAGCAGATGATTAATAATTTTCATTTAACCTTGGCAGGAAAATTATTCATAATAAGTATTTCTGACGCGAAAATTGGCATCGACTAATGAAAAAATAAAATTTAACGAAGCAACAATAATTATTTTACCATAAATGACAGATTTTATATTAAGTTTAGTCCATTACTTTATATATGAACTAGCTTCTGCTCGCACCTTCGTCCGCATGGTATACATACTTTGGGTTAACGCTAACTTTAACCTAAGACTTTGTTTACGTAGAAGGTGAAAATATTTTTTAATAATACGAATCTCTCACACATGATTTTTGCGAAAATTTGCCGTTTACGCAGCGGAAGCTCTCAAAAGGAAAAAAAACGATTTTGATACATTCTTAATTTATGCTCCACTCCTGTTGGTCTTAGCGTGATGATATATAACCTATAGCCGTTCTCAATAAATGGGCTATCTAAAACTGAAAGAATTTACTATAGTTCCTGAGATTAGCGCGTTCAAACAAACAAACTCTTTAGCTTTGTATTTAATACGTAATACTAGAATTAATAAGTACTAGTAGACTTAATAATCCATTGTCCGTGTGGTGACGGAGTAAGAATAAGTCCGATCGCGTTAGGAAAGACCGATGTCCTCCCTGAGGGGGGGACGTCGGTCGATGGGAGGGTACCCCAAATAGGGGGTATTCCGTCGGGCCGACCACTGATGACAAGTAACCCTGCTCCGGTGGTCAGCCCAACGACGAATGCGACGTGCATCGTGGGTGGGTTGTGGGTGTGCGTGCTTACGCCCCTCTGTCGCCCCGAACGGAGTGGTGCGAGGAGCGCACCGACCGCAACCCACCCCAAAAAAAAAAAGTTAACATTTAAGTTAGTTTTAAGGTGGTCTGTCAATAAGGTCACTTATAGGTCCTAGGTAAGGTCATATGTAACATTTTTTTCTCAGAATTATTTTAGACAAGATTATTTGACACTTTTTCTCTATTACATCACATAAAATGCCATTATTTAATATTATATTTCTTCAAAATATTAACATTATATAAAATACAGAGTAAGATCAAAACTCATAGGTACTTTTAAGTTGGGTTCACAAGGCGTTGTCCTGCACGTTCTCTTTGTATTCGTTATTTCAACGTATAATCACCCGGGTACGGTTCACGATTTTCGTTCGTGTAAAAACGAATCGCCGCAGTCTTCACACAATTGTATAAAAAGATACGAACATCGTGCCGTGTGAACGCGACAGAGCTATACTATGCGCCACTGCAAGGTGAATACGTTAAAGTTCATCCGATTTGCTTAACAAGTCCGTTGAGTAAGTATTCGTTTAAAAGCATAAGCGGCGTGCGGTTTTTTGCAGTACAATCAAAATATGAATGGTTCTATGTACAATGTATGTGCCACAATTCATTCGTTAAGATGTGCCTATACTGCAAATAAATGTGCAATGCCGTGTGAACCAGGCCTTAGAGCTTCTCCATGTAACGACATATTAAGGATACGATGAGGCCCTACCTTTTTCGTGTTATATGAGATGATGAAATAGCAAAATAAGAAAAATTCGACCCAACGAGCTATAATTAAAAAGACTGATGAAGAAAAGTACTGATAATTCTAAAGCTTCAAGCCTCACTTGTTTTTATATATAAATTTCTTGTGTACGTGTGTGTGTATGTCACTGAACTCCTCCTAAACGTCTGGACCGATGTTGATGAAGTTTTTTGTGTGAGTTCAGGGGATCCGAGAATGGTTTCGATTTACAATTGGAACCGGTAGGTGGCGTTATTTTATTTGAGCAGAACAACGTCTGTTGGGTCAGCTAGTATTTTATAAAATACTACATTCTCAAGAAATACAAAATTAAGAATTATATGCTAAGTGTAAAAAAAATATATAAAAAGGTTACGTAGCTTGACTACAAATTCATTAAAAACATATAGAATATTCGAAGATTTTTATGATTATTTCTTAAATGCTTGTGATGATAACAAAAATCAATAAGTATCATCTTAATTATTGCCTGTGTGGTGAAGGAGTTCACAATTCATCAGCGGCTATCCTGCTTGCAGGTATCGTAAAAGATGACTAAGGGATATCAAATCCATATAAGAGATAGTAACCTCAAAATGAAATCCAATATCAACACGTCCGATCAGCATGGTATAGTAGATCAATTTCCTTCACAAGCCATTCCCTCTCTGGATGGAGGCGATTCAAGCCCAGTAGTTGGACATATAAGATGTGATAACAGTGGTCATCAAACATTAAAATTTATTCCTCAAATTTTGGCCAGTTGATTGTCGTGACTACAATTGCGATGACACATGATTGAATATTTTTTAGAATATATTTTTAATTAGATGTTTGAAAAGAAATAAACCTATTATACAATAATTTGATAAAAGTCTTCTTATTCGAATTTTTCTTTATATTTAGAAAATGGGAATGTTTTTATGTTGAATGTTCCGACATAGCATTTCGAGTATAAGGCAAACCACCCACACGTTATGAAGCATGCAATATTGTTTGATATACCTACGAGAGCCCACGCACTGAAGATTGCGGGTTGATTATCACATAAGACGTAATATTATATTATTGTTAGACTGAAATATTTTAGATGTGGGTGGGATATATTCATACATCTGATAATGCCTAATACCATAATTGTAAATCTATATAAGATATCAAATTCTGCTGGCCAGCATTCGGCAAACTTAAGAGAATTTTCTTATACAACATACCTCAATATCTGAAAGCACAAGTCTACGACTTGCAGTCGCGGTCCCTATATGTAAGCCTCATAGTCACATTCAAAGAGTTCAGCGTGCTACGGAACGGGCTATACTCGAGATTTCTCTAGGCGGGGTGGATGCCGAGGCTGGCCGCATCCGCTGTGCGTTAACGCAGATCTGCGATGCGGCCATGCCCCGTGTGCGGCGTCTGCCCCCGAAGAGTGCGGTCCCCTGGTGGTCCCGAGAATTGGCGGACCTTCGGGCCGCGTGTATACGTGCCCGGAGGGTCTACACCCGCAGCCGAGCGCGTCACCGCGACGCTGAGCGGGAGTGCCAGCTGTACGAGGCTTACCGCAGTGCGCGGTCTGCCTTCAGGCTGGCCGTCCGTACCGCCAAGGACGATAGTCGGCGAGAGATGCTGGACAGTCTCAAGCGTGACCCCTGGGGTCGCCCCTACCTCGCGGCGCTGAACAAGCTCCGCGGGCGGCCCCCCCCCCCCTGCCTCACCGAGACTCTCCAGCCCAGCCTCCTCACCAGAGTTGTTGAGGACCTCTTTCCACGGCGGGCGGAGCACACGCCCCCGGTCATGGCTTCGCCGGACAGCGACCGGGAGGCCGACGATGAAAGTGCTCCGCCCATCACGGAGCCGGAAATGGGGGCGGCGGTGGCGCGTATGCGAGTCAAATCCACCGCCCCCGGGCCCGACGGTATTCCGAACCGTGTGCTGGCCCTGGTCCTCGAACACCTGGGACCACGCCTCAGGGGATTGTTCGACGCTTGTTTGACGTCCGGGCAGTTCCCTGGGTGCTGGAAAGAGGGGAGGCTGGTTCTCCTGCCGAAGCCGGGACGGTCTCCCGAGTCGGCCTCGGCCTATAGGCCCATCGTGCTGCTCGATGATGCGGGCAAGCTGCTGGAGAGGGTGTTGGCTGCCCGCATCGAGCGGCACCTCGTCAGGGTCGGGCCCGATTTGTCGGATGTCCAGTTTGGTTTTCGGAGAGGGCGTTCGACGATCGCGGCCCTGTTGCGCCTGAAGGCCGTGGTAACGGAAGCCGTCACCGGCGGAGGAGTCCTGTTGGCGGTGTCCCTGGACATCGCCAACGCCTTCAACAGTCTGCCATTCAGCTGCATCAGGGAGGGGCTGAGGTATCACGGGGTGCCCGTGTACCTCAGGCGGCTGGTGGCAGACTACTTAGAGGGGCGCAGCGTCCTCTACGTTGACCGAGTAGGGGACGTTGTGCGAACGCCCATGACGTGCGGTGTCCCGCAGGGGTCGGTTCTGGGTCCGACCCTGTGGAACATCGGCTACGACTGGGCGTTGAGAGGAAGCCTCCCACCCGGGCTGGGCGTAATTTGCTACGCCGACAATACACTCGTCACAGCCCGGGGTGGGACGCTAGAGGAGGCGGCACGCCTGGCAACTCTCGGCACCGAGGAGATTGTCAGGCGGATCGAAGCGCTGGGGCTGAGGGTAGCCCTGGAAAAGACGGAGGCCCTTTTGTTCCATGGCCTCCGTACCGCCGGGCCTTCCGCCGGCGCTTCGATCACCGTGAAGTCGGTCACCATCAGCATCCAGGCCCACATGAAGTACTTGGGCCTGGTGCTCGACGGGCATTTTTGGTTTCGGGAGCATCTCCATCGACTTGTTCCCCGGCTTGTCAGCGCGGCGTCCGCCCTTTCGCGGCTGATGCCGAATGTGGGCGGACCCAGTGCTACGTGCCGACAGCTGTACGCGGGGGTGATCCGGTCGATGGCCCTGTATGGCGCACCGGTGTGGGCGGGATCCCTGACCGTCCGTCTTAGGGCCCTCCTGTGGCGACTACAGAGGGTCATGGCGATCAGGGCCATACGGGGTTACCGCACGGTGGCGACAGAGGCAGCGTGCCTCCTGGCCGGAACTCCCCCGTGGGACCTGGAGGCGGAGATGCTCGCCGACATTTATCGGCGGGTGCCGGAGACGCGCGCCCGCGGCGGCATGGTCTCCAACAAAGAGGTCACCGCCTGGCGGGTCGACGCCCGCCGAGAAGTCATTGCCCGTTGGGCAGTCTGGCTAGAGAGTCCTCGGTACGGTGTCAGGACCGTCGAGGCCCTCCGGCCGGTGCTGATGGAGTGGTTGGAGCGGACGCACGGGGTGCTTTCCTTCCGACTGGTGCAGGTGCTGACGGGGCACGGTTGCTTCGGGAAGTACCTGCACAAGATTGTCAGGAGGGAGAGCACACCGTCCTGCCATCACTGCAGTTGCGACGAGGACACGGCGCAGCACACGCTCGAGGAGTGTGCTGCATGGGAGGGGGATCGCCGTGAACTCGTCGCAATTATCGGTGCCGACCTGGCGCTGCCGTCCATCGCCAGGGAGATGCTCGTCAGCGTCAGGAACTGGGACGCGGTCGCCGCCTTCTGTGAGGCCGTAATTTCACGGAAGGAGGCGGCGGATCGTGTGCGAGTAGAGCTCCTATTCGGCGACACGTTCCGCCGCCGGCGACTCGGGCGGCGCAGGCGCGAGTATCTGCGCCTAATGCCGCCCTAGCCGAGGCCGCGGGTGATCGGACCGGGGAATTGTCCGTCACCCGCAGAGAGGCTGACCGCGCGACGGCGACCGACGTTCCAGGACGTCGAGAGGTGAGGTTACCCGAAAGGGTATTCCGTCAGGCCGACCACTGACGACAAGTCACATCTGCTCCGGTGGTCGGCCCAACAACGAGGTGACGTGGGTACGGGTGGGTTATGGGCCCGCGCGCCGTCCTTTCATCGCCCCGGACGGACTGGACCGCGCGTGCGCTTACCATAACCCACCCTTAAAAAAAAAAAAAAATACTCGGGATTTCTCTACGTAATAGAATTCGAATCACGGAACATAGAAGTAGAAAAACGGTTGTAACCGACGTACCACGGAGAATTAGCATAATGAAGTGACAATAAGTCACATCGTTTGAAGAACCAACAACTGCGGGGGAAGAGTGTCTCTGACTGAGTGTCAACCACGTATCGGACGACGCAGGGGTCGGTTCTGGGTCCGACCCTGTGGAACATCGGCTACGACTGGGCCTTGAGAGGAAGCCTCCCACCCGGGCTGGGCGTAATTTGCTACGCCGACGATACACTCATCACAGCCCGGGGTGGGACGCTAGAGGAGGCGGCACGCCTGGCAACTCTCGGCACCGAGGAGATTGTCAGGCGGATCGAAGCGCTGGGGTTGAGGGTAGCCCTGGAAAAGACGGAGGCCCTTTTGTTCCATGGCGTCCGTACCGCCGGGTCTCCCGCCGGCGCTTCGATCACCGTGAATTCGGTCACCATCAGCATCCAGGCCCACATGAAGTACTTGGGCCTGGTGCTCGACGGGCATTTTTGGTTCCGAGAGCATCTCCGTCGACTCGTTCCCCGGCTTGTCGGCGCGGCGTCCGCCCTTTCCCGGCTGATGTCGAATGTGGGCGGACCCAGTGCTACGTGCCGACAGCTGTACGTGGGGGTGATCCGGTCGATGGCTCTGTACGGCGCACCGGTGTGGGCGGGGTCCCTGACCGTCCGTCTTAGGACCCTCCTGTGGCGACCACAGAGGGTCATGGCGATCAGGGCCATACGGGGTTACCGCACGGTGACGACGGAGGCAGCGTGCCACCTGGCCGGAACCCCCCCGTGGGACCTGGAGGCGGAGATGCTCGCCGACATTTATCGGCGGGTGTCGGAGACGTGCGCCCGCGGCGGCATGGTCTCCATCAAAGAGATCACCGCCTGGCGGGTCAACGCCCGCCGAGAAGTCATTGCCCGTTGGGCAGTCCGGCTAGAGAGTTCTCGGTACGGTGTCAGGACCGTCGAGGCCCTCCTGCCGGTGCTGATGGAGTGGTTGGAGCGGACGCACGGGGTGCTTTCCTTCCGACTGGTGCAGGTGCTGACGGGGCACGGTTGCTTCGGGAAGTACCTGCACAAGATTGTCAGGAGGGAGAGCACTCCGCCCTGCCACCACTGCAGTTGCGACGAGGACACGGCGCAGCACACGCTCGAGGAGTGTGCTGCATGGGAGGGGGATCGCCGTGAACTCGTCGCAATTATCGGTGCCGACCTGGCGCTGCCGACCATCGCCAGGGAGATGCTCGTCAGCGTCAGGAACTGGGACGCGGTCGCCGCCTTCTGTGAGGCCGTAATCTCACTGAAAGAGGCGGCGGATCGTGTGCGAGTAGAGCTCCTATTCGGCGACACGTTCCGCCGCCTGTGACTCGGGCGGCGCAGGCGCGACAATCTGCGCCTAATGCCGCCCTAGGCGAGGCCGCGGGTGATCGGGCCGGGGAATTGTCCGTCACCCGCAGAGAGGCTGACCGCGCGACGGCGACCGACGTCCCAGTACGTCGAGAGGTTAGAGGTTACCCGAAAGGCTATTCCGTCGGGCCGACCACTGATGACAAGTCACATCTGCTCCGGTGGTCGGCCCAACAACGAGGTGACGTGAGTACGGGTGGGTTATGGGCCCGCGCGCCGTTCTTTCATCGCCCCGGACGGACAGGACCGCGCGTGCGCTTACCATAGCCCACCCATAGAAAAAAAAAAAGGGGGATATCTTGTGCGTTCCACTGTTCGTCTCGGACCTCCTACACTATGACAAAGAAATCGACCTATCATACCAAGCTGGTTAGACGTGTTGGTATAGGGTTTTGTTCGAGCTTTTCTTCTCTTGGATAGATGTTATATGCAAGGTATATTCCTCAGTCATCTTTTACGATATCCACTGTTTAGACTATTAAAACAATGTATTAGGATTCGGTAGATGGGATTGTGATCGATTTGTAGAAATTATTTTTTATTTATTTTTAAATTTATGCAAAACAACGTCTATTGAATCATCTAATACCTACATACTTGTAAATAATTTTATAAGGTATAATTGTAAAGCAAGTATTTTAAGTGTGTTTATACAATGAAACTAAGTGTTTATAAAAGTAATAACGCCTAGCCGAATACGGCTATTATAATATAAATAGAAGCTATTATAAGAATAATGGCTTCTATTTTTGAACTTTGTTGGCTTCGAAATAATGAATGTAGGATAATAAACTCATTTGCAAAAAAAACGGGCGGTTTGATTTTCATTCATATTTAAAAAGATACAATACCAAAAAGGTTTCAATCGTTTGTACACGTTACTGGCCGGTTTTAAAAATGCTGTGGTATTTAAAAAAGTACGTTCTAAATTCAATTTTTCATTTGATGTTCATTTTTACAGAAAACCCCTTTTTATCCTACATTTTTGGCGCGAAGTTCCAGAAGTTAACATCGACTTTCATAACTTTTATTCAATTTTTATCGATTAATTTCATATCCTTGACTGTCAAAGCTTTATTTAATGCTGTTTGGCTGTATCAAAAATGGTAGATAAAGTGGTAAAAGCTACCAAAATTATCGCGCTGCTTGAAGAGGGTTGCAGCCAATGTTTCGTGGCTAGGAGGCTAAATGTTAGTCGCTCGACAGTCCAAAGGACCTGGCAGCGATATCAGGAGACTGGTTCCGTCGAGAGAAGGCCTGGTTCTGGAAGAAAACCATGTACCCAACCACGGGATGATCGTTTTCTTGTGAGTCGCGCATTGAGAAATCGCAAATCTTTGTATGTGGATCTTAAGAACAACCTCCAAGAAGTAAGAAATGTGCATATTAGTCTATGGACGGTCAGGAGGAGGCTTCTCGCTGCCAATATACGCAGTCACCGCCCGGCCCGCGGCCCCAAATTACTCCGTGAGCACAGAGTTCACAGGCTTAGGTTCGCTAGAAATTGTGAATCATGGACTCAAGACGATTGGAATAGGGTTTTGTTCTCTGATGAAGCCAGGATATCTCTGTTCGGTGAAGATCGACGTCGGCGAGTGCTAAGAAGACAAGGAGAACGCTTTGCAGAGGCATGTTTCGAAGAAATCACACCTTATGGTGGGGGCTCTGTTATGTTTTGGGCAGGAATAAATTCAATGGATCGTACAGAGTTAGTCTTCATTGAAAACGGCTCACTGACTGGGCATCGATACATAACGGAAGTTCTAATTTCTCATGCACAACCCGCATTGGCCGCTCTAGGTGAAGACTCGATTTTTATGGACGACAATGCTCGCGCCCACCGATCCCGCGATGTTAATGCGCATGTGCAAGAGGTCGGCATTCGTCGTTTGGATTGGCCAGCTCGAAGTCCCGACCTCAATCCCATAGAGCATGTCTGGGACGTTCTGAAACGGCGTGTGAGATCAGTACACCCGGCTCCGCAGACCATCAGAGAGCTGAAGAATGTGATTACTGCGGAGTGGGAACGTATTCCGCAAGCAAGTATCCGGGATATACTCGCTAGCATGCCCAGACGAATTCAAGCTGTGATTTTAGCTAGAGGGGGTCACACTCGATACTAAACATTTATCTGCTTTTACTTTATTAAAGAAAAACAAACAAAAAAACTTTTTTATTTTTACTTCATGAGCATATGCACTACTAGCGAATATACACTACTAGCGAGGTTTAGCATTATTTCCCATAAATTGTATCTAAATTTTATGAAATACTGATGAAAACGATTATTTTCTTATTAATTTAGCAAATTGTGTGGATAAAACTACCTATAATTATCAAACAAAGAAATATTAACATTTGAAATGGTTCATTGCTTAGGTGCCCGTTTTTTTTGCAAATGAGTGTATGTGCAGTTGAAGTGAAAATAATATTTTCTTTCTTAGTGTTAAATGTTTTTGTCACTACAATTAAGTTTTCATTAATGTTTCTTAAACTGTTGCAGAATAAATTTGTGCGAATTTAATTGATCGAAAGAAAGGATGGGGAAGATCTTTTAGAGTGCTTTAAATAAATATCGTCCTGTTAAATAACACTCGTCTCCTCTCAGCCATGAAAGTTTTTACATTACAAAAGTTTTTATTGACTTTATCCCAAATAGGGTAAATACACCCACATTTCGCTACACAATCTTTAGCCATACGTAATAAGGGCGAGACTCATTAATGTTAATCAAACAGAGTTCCAAGCTTACCTTAAGGAAGGCGTCGAAAAACGGCAAACGTTTTTTCAGATCGGAGCCTGATTTATGTCAAACCATCGGTGTTAGTTTTTTATATTTTATTATTGTTATGATTCGTCTCCCTTTCTATTTTACAAATTATCAGATCCAACAGTCATCATTCTGTACAAATAAAACAAAATTCTCAGCATTACCTGGCATATCAATATCTATACTAATATTATAAAGAGGAAAGGTTTGTATCTATGTTTGTAACGAATTGGCTTAAAAAGTAACGGACCGATTTAAAAAATTCTTTCTCCATTAGAATGCTACATTATCCCTGAGTAACATAGGCTATATTTTATCTCGGTATTTCCACGGGAACGGGTAATACGCGGGCAAGGCGATTGAAACCGAAGCGAAGCGAGGACGAGTTTCTAGTCTCAATATAAATCATAAAGGAATCCATGCGAAACACTCACGAAAAATTGATCATAACCTCTCCAGCTGTTTGAAATCCGAACGGGCCAGGGACGACAAGGAACTTAGTACCAGTGGTCGGACCAATGGCGAAGGGGGAGCAATATCGTCGGTTTTGGGGCTATGCTCTTTTCGTCAATTCAAATGGAATCGCCGGCCTATGTGCTGACCATCATCATTATCATTTCAGCTCATATAGTCCCACTGTAGGACTTAAGCCTCCTCCATATTTGAAGGGAAACTGACCTTACATGGCCTAGCATGGTATACATGCTGGTCAGACAGGTTGGTATAGCGTTTTATTTCGAGTTTGCTTCTTTTGCATAGATATTACAAGCGTATTACATCCCTTAGTCGTCTTTTACGACATCCACGGGCAATGTAGGGAGTGGTGAATTGTACTCTTACTCCGTAACCATACGGAAACCACCCAAAAGACCATAGACCACCCAAAAAAAAGCTGTTTGTAATTACTTTAGTGATGTAAACGTGTACAAAAATCATATAATAAAGTCGAGTACAATAATTAGAAGGTTATACGAGTACCAGGCTTTTCGTTTTCCTTCTCTGACGCTACCAATTTTTATCGATGTTAAAGGAAATTGCAAACACTGTGATCGAAGAGTGAAAACGGTTTATCACTCACAAGTTTGTATTTTACTTTGGTGTAGGAATTCGGAAATTCAATGTTTGCGTATTTAACAAAAAGGTGATGAATTCTATTTGGAATTTCATTACGAATGATTAAATTTTACAGTCGATTAGATCATAGATACGCATGATTGGGTTTTTGATATTGTTGTGAATATTATGAAAACGATTTAATACTAATTCTAAGACTATATTTATTCCGAACTAGCTTCTGCCCGCGAATTCATCCGAAAATTCATCCGCGTGGAATAGTTACTTTGGGCTAACGCTAACTTTAACCCGTGATTTTGTTTACGTAGAAGGTGAAAATGTTTTTAAATATCATAATACAATTCTGTAACACATGATTTTTGCGAAACTTTAACCATTTACGCAGCACACGCAGCGAAAGCTGTCAAAAATAAAAAAAACCTTAAAAAAAAGGGAATTATTCTTTATTGGTGCTCCCCTCCTATTGGTCTTAGCGTTATGATATATAGTCTATAGCCTTCGTAATAAATGGGCTATACAATACTGAAAGAATTTTTCAAATCGGACCAGTTCCTAAGATTAGTGTGTTCAAGCAAACAAACTCCTCAGCTTTATATATTAAATAGGTAAGTAGGCACAGATATAGATGAATGCTGTGTAGTATCGATTCAAAATACCACTTCTGCATGACTTGTGCGTTTTGTACCAGCTGACTAAGATCTCTACATTGATTTGCACCAATTACATGTTATACCGTGTTATTCCCAAAGAGCGTCGAAGTTTGTGACCGCGTGTAGTCGGATCGGTCAATTCAGTCTAACTTATCTATACCAATAAATAAAATTGGAGTGTCTGTTTGTAATGTCAAAATAATAGGCTTGCGGATTGCTAGTAATTTATATATGACTAGCAACCCGCCCTCGCTTCGCTTCGGTTTTAGTCGTTTTACCCGCGTAGTTCCCGTGGGAATACCGGGATAAAATATAGCCTAGTTTACGCCCTGATATTATAGCTTTCTATTGGTGAAATAAATTTTGAAATCGGTCCAGCCGTTTTGAAGATTACCCGGAACAAACAGACAGACAGACAAAAATTTTTAATCTATATTTTAAGCATAGGTGTCGTGCAAATAACCGTGTGTGAGCATGAAAAGAGCCTATTATTTTGACATTACAAACAGACACTCCAATTTTATTTATTGGTATAGATGCCGAAGTCCGCGTGTTTCATGTCTCAAGTGGTTTGCTTTCGGATCGCCACTTTATTTATGAAGTTGTAATAAACATTTATATGTTTTCATTTTTTTTAAACCCATTTTGAAAGTATCGATATAACAGTCCGATAACTGTTTACTGAAATTTAATTCGTAGGTAAAAAAAAGCTATTCGAACGGATCGGACGCCCACAGTGGTAGGGGTCCGATCCCAATAGTGGGATGTATATGAGCTGAAATGTTGTTGAATAATGACTGTATTAAAACCTAACAACAATATACTATCATCATCATCATCATCGCAGCCCACATACGTCCCACTGTTGGGCTCGGGCCTCCTCCACAATGGGAGGGAATTTGACCTACTATACCATGCTGGTCAGACATGTTGATATAGGGTTTTATTTCGATTCGACTATAGATTTTAATAAATATACATTCTTAAATGTGTGTGTATCAAACACAAGAGAATAAATTTTAGGTTGTATTTTTAACGATAGTATTAATTTCCATGTTCGTTTATTTGCTCGCAAATTTCATCGCTGCAAAACAATATTTAAAATAACGTATCAAATATTAATTATCATCATCATCTTAGCTCATATACACCCCAATGCTGGACTTTAATCTTCTCCGCCTTAGGAGGGAAATTTATTTGCTACACTATGTTGGTCAGATAGGTTGGTATAGGGTTTAATTCTAGTTTTCCTTCTTTTGCGTAGATATTAAATCATCATCATCATCTCAACCCATATACGTCCCATTTTTGGGCTCGGGCATTCTCTGTTATGGGAGGGAAGTTGAGTTACTATACCACGTTAGTCAGACGTGTTGGCATAGGATTTTGTTTGGAGTTTTTCTTCTTTTGCATATATGTTATAAGCATGTAATAATTCCTTACTTGTCATTTACTAAATCTACGGGCAAATAGGGTGACGGATTAAGAATAAAATTCACCACTCCCTATCTTGCCGGGGCTGCCGTAAAAGACGACTAAGGGATATTTTGTGCATATAAAAACTAAACAAGAAAAGGAAAACTCGAAATAAAACACTATACCAACCCGACTGACCAGCGTGGTATAGTATAGTACGCTAAATTCCGTATCATTATGGAGGAGGCTCGAGCCCAGCAGTGAATCGTATTTGGTCTAAAATAAATTAATTTTTAGGGTTCTGTACCCAAAGTGTAAAAACGGGACCTTATTAGGGGACGGAATAGAAACTGGGATTTTGCTGACTGTCCGTCCGTCTGTCTGTCGATCCATCTATCCGTCACCAGGTTGCATCTCAAAAACCGCAATAGCTAGACAGTTGAAATTTTGACAAATTATGTATTTCTCTTGCCGCTATAACAACAAATGCTAAAAACAAAAAATTAATATTTAAGGGAGGCTCTCATACAACGAACGCGATTTTATCTATAATGCTACGGAACCCTTCTTGTGCGACTCCAACTCGCACTTAGCCAGTTTTTTAATATTTTAGTTCAGACAAACTAAGACTATTGCATTATAGATCATTGGCATGTAAAAATAACATAATTATAGAGTTGCATTTAATCCAACGATATACTAGCTTTTATTATACATACGTATATTATAATAAAATCGATCAAATAATCTTCGTATTCCTGCGAAACATACGCGTAGTTTTGTAACTATACTCTTTTGAAAGGCAATCAATCTTATGGTAGTGAATCTGTAGCCATTAACCACTGTCGAAAGGAACAAATTGGTCAAATCGATACTCACTATGCGTTGATACGTGCCGCCCATCAATCTGAAACGAGAAATAAGTACGTGATACAGCTTTTAATGATGGAAGATATTTAATAGTACTAATATTTATCTTTAGAGCGTAATATATATTTTACCGTTATTTATGTACCTTAGTATTTTCGTCGTCATCATTACAGCTCATATGCGTCCTACTATTGGATTCGAGCTTCCTCCACTATAGGAGGGAAATTGACCTAACTATACCACACTGGTCAGACAGGTTTGTATAGAGTTTTATTTCGAGTTTTTCTTCTTCTGCTTAGATTTTATACGATACGACGACATCCACGAGCAAGATAGTGGGAGTGGTGAATTGTATACACACGGAAAGTATTTAAACATTAAATAATTTTCCCTGTGCTGACGCAATAAGAATACTATTCACCACCTTGCCCGTGGATGATGTAAGAGAAGATTACCGGCTAAAATATTTATATAACATCTATGTAAGAAGAAATTTCGAAACAAAAACATACCTACCATTCTTCCTGCAACCAGCATGGTAGGTTCATTTCCCTCTTATTGTGGAGGAGGTTCGAACATAGCAATGGGACCTATATGAGCTGAGAGATGATGAGATAATAATATTAATGATTTAGGTATGATTTTTAATCTATACATATAATAAATCTGTTGAGGTCGAAAATCTGTACATTGAAAGAAATCGCTAAAAACCGAGTCAGGAGGATGTTAGAAGTGTAATAGAACACATCCAGATTGTTTTCAATTTTTTTGTTTCTCTGTATGTTTGTCTGTTTATCTGTTTGTACGGGCTAATCTCCGAAGTTATTCGACCGATTTAAATGAAATTTGGCATGGTGGTTACCTTTCATCCCCGGTCAACATTTAGGATACTTTTAATCCCGGAAAATTAAAGAGTTCCCGTGGGATCGTTAAAATAGTTATACAGCTTAGTACACAACCCACTTAATTGAAAATCGATTACAAAGACTCATTATAAACGAAAATTATTCTGAAAATCATCCCCATCAGAGGATATATTCTTTTCTAAGGGTGTAAAATAGGGGATGAATTATGCTTTGATATTTTTCATTCTAATACACAAGTAATAAATTCATACAACGTCAATGATTAATTAACTGCACTGATAGCATATCAACTTACTGCGCCAGTGTCACAGATTCCATTCCAACGCAGGATAATCTTTTGTGTGATAGACAAATTGTTGCTCTGAGACTAGGTGTAATTTGTGTCCGTCACTTATATGTTTGTAAAGTTCCTTAGTGAAGGGTGAAACGCGAAATTCATAGTTTGTAGAATGAATAGAAAAGGAAGGCTATGTAGGGTCCCTCGAACACCCTTTTTTTGACCCCAGGCAGCAAACTATGTTGTTGTGGTATCGCCCGAGCGCGATTAGTCGCTCTACGGGTGGCGGACTAATCCCCGGTTCAGCCATGCGTGTCTTTGACTAGGGTAGTTTTTTTATTGCTGTTGTTGACAAACGAGTAAACAGCACACCTAATGGTAAGCGATTCTGCTCATGGACTTTGCCAGGTCGCTGCCTAGCGTGAAGAAACTGAAGGGAGTGTAAATGCGTCCAATGAGGTTTGGTAATACTAAAGGCAACACCAAACCTATCGCATACAAATACCCTCAGAAAGTCTGGCTTTCGACTCTTTTCCTCTGGGCCGATCGGCCCGCGACAATAGATGAACGACTGTCGAGAGTGTGATTCTATCATGTAAAGATAACAAAGCACAAGTACTCGGGCTGGCCCTTCACCCAACACGATAGTAGTGGAATGAGTCAGCTTGCCAGTTTTTCATCCTGACTCGCTCCGCCGAGTTCTTATGCGAAATAACTGCCAAGCAGAAGATGGCGGCCTTATATCAGTTCCTGACCTGTCGACTACAGTCTAAGTGATGGTTAGCAGCTTCGGCAGTGATTCTTGCGATGAATTCACGGCGCTGCTCTGCTCAGACCATATAGATCTCAAAAGTATGTCTGCTGTATCTTAGCTGAAACCACAATCGTGGGAGGTCTCCGTGTATTTCCACATTTAATTCCTACGGGAGAGTTCCGGCCAAAGCGCACGCTGCCTTGGTCGACATGGTACGGCATCTGCGTATAGCCCTAAGTTATAAGACAAGTGGTCAGAACTTGCCCACACAGATGCACCGTATAGGCCCGTTGATCGAACCAGTCTCGCGCACAGCCATCAACATGTAACACCGCATCAACGAGCCCGGGAGTAATTTGATAATAATGCCCCTGAGAACACCATCACCCGTCGAGTACCGAGTCCAAATACTTTATATGGTCTTCGACCGAGTGGAATCGAATTAACAGTGATTGCTGTGCCGACGGGTGTACAGTTACGAGGTCTATGAAACAGCAAATCATTCGTTTTATATAGAGCTATGTATATATAAGCAGCAGCGTGACTCATCAAATCACCACCTCAATACCGAGTATGGCCAAACGTATTGCTTATTTAAATTAAGCCCAGCCCGGAGAGGGTCCAGTCTCTGCTAATGTACCATACCGTCAATCAACCGCAAGTACGACCTCAGGTGGGAGCAATACAACATAGGCGTTAGCACAATGTCCTCTGCGCGCTTCACAGAGAGACCACTGTGCTGCTTCAAATAATCTGGAATCAGCCGCTTAGGCATAGAAGCCCCTTGATAACAGCGCCTCCTTGGTATACAAGATTGGCAAACTATGAAATGAGATGACGACATCTAAATACATCGCCAATAGCACCCCACCAGTGAGCGTCTTGATGACAACGGGCCACAGACAGAAAAGCTGCGATCGTCTGCCAGAAAGAATTGGTTTGATCGAGACAACCTCACTAAGGTGCTGCCTGATGCGGGCAACCAGGATTCTCTACACTAGCTTGCCTTCATCATCCAGAGCAACACAGTGGACATAATATCTGTGATCGCCTTTGCCACATATGATTTCTACGCGGACGAAGTTGCGGGCAAAAGCTAGTTTTTAAATAAAAATTATCAATGCGACCGAGAATGGCGCGGTCGTCTTTCGTTCAGTTTGAGAGTTATATTCACTAGGTTTTAAAATATAAATATATATATGTATATATATATATATACATATATAATATAATTATATATATATATTTACAACATTTTTAATTTACACATACATATATATATATATATATATATATATATACAGATCAGCTAAAAATGCAAGAAATCCAAAATTTGAACTTCGAAGCTGTATAACAAATCAAATACTAAAAATAGACATTCAACTCAATAGAACATTTTGTATTAAATTTAATAATAAAGAAGGTATTTAACTTTGACATTAAATAACTTTTGAATGAGTTGATTCATCGAAAAATAGTATCAGACCTTTTTTGTAGAGCGTTTAATTCTCTACAAATACATGTAATGAAAATTGCAGAGCAATGTATGGTTCATTAGTTACAAAAATTAGAATAATAAATAAAAAAATTCCTATGTAATTCTTATGGAAAATTGAAAAGTGCGATGCGGACATCCTTAACATTAATATTAAGGGCTCATATTTTCAGAGGCCTATTTTGGCATCTATACGAAACTTTTGAGCCTGGTTCGAGAAAAAAAAAATTAAACGGCCTAATATATATATATATATATATATATATATATATATATATATATATATATTACTAGGGACCCAACAGACGTTGTTCTGTTCAAATTAAAAAAGGGAAATCTTCTTGAAATCGTCAGCAGCGCCACCTATCGGGTCTAATTGTCAATGTAAACCATTCTCGAATCCCTTTGAACACACACAAAAAATTTCATCAACATCGGACCAGACGTTTAAGAGGAGTTCAGTGACATACACACGTACACAAAAAAAAATATTTAAAGATAATAAGTAAAATAAGATTTTACTAAATCTTCTTTCATAAAACCTTCTTTCTACCGTGCCAGTGTCGGGATTCGAACCCCACGCAGGACAATACTTTGTGCGATCCACAAATTGTTGTTCTGAGACTGGATGTATTTTGTATCCGTTAATTATGTTTGTAAAGTCCCCCCGCAACTCAAGGATTATTTTCTTAGTACAGAGTGTTGTCTTTAAAAAAAATTAAAAGACATTTAATAGAAAATATAAACGTGGAAAATTACTAACAGAGCAAGTGAAAAGAAAGTTACGCAGAATCATTACTTAAACCGCAACGGCATCTGAAAATAAAAAAAGTTTACGGGTAATAAATTGGCAAAGTCTGCATAGCGTATGGCGTGACCTTGGCTAGTTTTTGGCAACCTTAACTAGTCGATAACGATGACTCATGTTTGTTGTGATATAAGATATAACATGGAGTAAGAATATAGCCTTTTTGTAAAACTGCTGATATTGACGCAGTATGACGCTAATTCTTTTCAGCTCGGCAATCTGAAGTGCACTTAATTGACGTATCAAAATTAGGCGTTAACAGTAAATATTCTGTGAAATTACTCTTGATAACGGATTAATACTAATGTAATTGCGATTAAAGGTTTCCATAATAATTATTATAATTATGAAAAATAAATATATTGTTTATATTTTATCATTTGATTGTCGATTGTATCTACAAATGAGTTGAGGTCGTCAATAAAACCATTTTATTGTCTAAATTTAAAAAAAGGATCTCCTTCCTTTTTATTCAACGCTTTTTCAATTTGGTAAACTATGATATATAAAGGCAATATTATAAAAGTTAAGGACGGAAGGGAAAATATATTTTTAAAATTTAAATTTTCCATTGGCCTTTTTTAGTACTATTTGCCGCTGTATTTCTACATTATGGAGCATATGTATTTTCATATTATTCTTTGCATCACAGCGTTACGTTTTAATATTTCGCAATAAATGTATTATTGAGCACAATCATCATCATCATCATCATCATCTTGCTCTTATCCCAATTACTTGGGGTCGACGCAATATGTCATCTGTTTTGACATATTGCAAAAAGTTTCGGCAATGACTTTTATGACCGGCCGCCTGCCTGACGTCAACCCTCCTTGGGAATGTAATCGTTGACCCAAATGGTACCAGATGGAGTTGGTCCGGGTCAATCTAGGGCTCTTAGTCGTCTTTTACGACACCCACGAGTAAAGCAAGGGTTGGTAGTATTCGAAGCCGCTACCACACAGCAGAATGAATATTATTGAGCACAATGCCTGTTAGAAATGATCAAAAATACTTAACAAAAAAGAATCATAGTTCGAAAGAATAGTACCAAATATAAAAATTAAATAGATAAGTAAGTAAAATATAAAAAAGAAGGGAAAATGTAATATAAGAACATAATCCTGATTTGAACGCACTAATGAAGTCTTTTTATAGGCTAGTTATCTTTCAATTCACTAAGTCTTATCTTCATTTTAATGATTAGTTTAAAAATAGTTGCCGCTATGTTTTCTTTTAAAAAGCTGAATTAACATCTGCGATGCGACATCTTTGTTATAGTTTGGCTCGGTTTAAAGTTTTTACCGTCAAATATGGATGTCACAGTAATGGCCTTGGTAAATATTTGTATCTCAATTTTTTATCAGCTAATATTTTATCGAGGAAAAAATTCAGTGATATTTATTATATGGATGAAATTAATTTAATTTTTTATTTCAGTGTGATTACTGCGTATAAAAGTAACTTTAAGTAAACAGTAACTTTTCACATTTATCTGGTTTTCACATCTATCAGCTTAGATATAGTGACATTGACATAGCTATAGATATAGTACTAGCGTTAACACGTCAGTTGGCCATGTCGATGACCAAATTTCCTACATGAATTCACTCCTCATCTATACTTGCCTATATATAGTAGGTAATTTTCATTTCAAAAACCATCAATCAATCATTTTGCCTTAGAATAATAACGTATAGAAGGATAGTGTCCATACGTAAGCCATCAAAAAGATGAAGCATACAATACTACATGCGTGTAAGCGATTACACACGTACACACGCACACCACTAAACAATTTATGAAATCATATTTTGTTTTTGGAACGAAGTTCCTTACGGCAGGCTTGGAGGAGATAGGGATTTTGCTGCGCAACCGAACTGATAAAAAATGTGATAGTAAAACCGTAAGAATAAAACCGTAAGAAAAAGTGCGTGGAATAAAACCGTAAGAAAAAGTGCGTGGAATAAAACCGTTAAATGAGACGAAATTGTTTTATATCAAAAATCCGTATCTCAAAAACTATAAGTGCTAGACCATTTTTGATAGAAATTTTGACCCCCCTTGCACCTTACATTGCCGCCCGGACTAACTCTACCCCCCATTAGAAACTTCCCTCTCCCCCTTTTTTTGATAGAAATTGTGATCCCCCTTGCACCCTACATTGCCGCCCGGACTACCCCTACCACCCATTAGAAACTTCCCTCCCCCCCCTTCTTTTGATGTGAAACATCGTTCAACCTACAATTGTTTTGACCGCCGTATCTCAAAAACTATAAGTGCTAGACCATTTTTGATAGAAATTTTGACCCCCCTTGCACCTTACATTGCCGCCCGGACTACCCCTACCCCCCATTAGAAACTTCCCTCTCCCCCTTTTTTGATGTGAAACATCGTTCAAACCCCAAACTGCCATGAATCAGTCATCTTCGACCGCAGGAACTGAGGATTTTTGACAAACCTCATAGAATTTCCAGTAGAACCGATTTAATATTTGCAAATTGTGTCGATTCTACATTAGCCGAAGGAACTTCGTTCCTACCTGGTGTCCCACGACACCACATTTCTTTTTTTATTAACATAAATCATCGGAATACTTTTAAAAGTAAAGTTAATATACTTTTTATGTTTTTCATATGTGTTGTGACACCATTTGAATGCACAAACCGTCACAATTACCTATTTATTTTTTAAGACTTGCGTACGTACGTGCAGTACAGTGACCTTGTGAATTGCGGAATGGTTCCGGCGTAAGCTCCATTAGGCTCCAATTGAAATGCTTCACTTTTTATGCGCGAACTTACCTTATTAGTCTAAGCATTTAGCAAAAAAAAGTGATGTCTGATGCTATCAGGCTAGTTATGTATTTCTATAATTTAATCCACGAACGATATTAAACAACATGCTTATCCAATAATCTTATCGATTAGTTTTTGTTAAAGAAAACTCCGCATGATATTCATAGAGACGCCGAACAGACGCGCCATTGCGTCGCCTTTCATCCCCTGTCACTATAACCTACAACTATATTATTATAGCCTCAATCTATGACAAAGGAGGCTTATTTTATGTAAACATATTAATTTTGAATGAAACGAGACTAACTTGGAAAGATTAATGATGAAATTATCGAGAGATATTTTAGTAAAATGTATTATAGAAATAGTTGAAATAGACAAATATATTTTATCATTTCCGTGTGGTGAAAAAATAGAAATTACATATCTTTGCCCGTGAGCGTCGTAAAAGACGACTAAGAAATATCATCATCGCAGCCCACATACGTCCCACTGTTGGGCTCGGGTTTCCTCTCCAATGGGAGGGAATTTGCCTTACTATACCATGCTGGTCAGACATGTTGGTATAGGGTTTCATTTCGGGTTTTCCTTCTCTTGCACAGGTCTTATGTGCATATTATATACCTTAGTTGTCTTTTACGACATCCACGGGCAAGATAGTGGTGAATTGTATTCTTACTCCGTCACCACACGGAAAGAAAAACTAGGAAATATAGTACGTAGATAACAGTAGGGGAAAGAAAACTTAAAATCTTTTACCAAGTCATCTGACAAGCTTGGTATAATTTTTCTTTTCATTTCAGCTTATATGTGTTCCACTGTTGGGCTCGAGCCTCCTCCACAATAGGAAGGCAATGGACCTTAATGTACTATGCTGGTCAGATAGGTTGGTATAGGATTTTATTTCGAGTTTTCCTTCTCTTGCATATAGATGTTATATACGTATTATATCCTTAGTCATCTCTTACGACATCCACGGGCAAATTAGCTAGCTTGGTGTAGTAGATCATTGTCGGTTCTATTATGAAGGAGGTTTAAGCCCAGCAGTGAAAGATATATGAGCTGACATAATGCTGATAAAGAATATGATGGAAAGATGGTGATAAAAGGTTGTGATTTTAAAACTTCTTCTTCTTATTTGATGGCAATGAGCTACAATAATATGAGCTATTGGTGCCAGTGTCAAGTTATTATATTTATTATTCACGTCTTCAGTCTTCGTCTTTCAGTCAGTCGTTAGATGACTGAAAGACGAAGATGATTTGGTGCTGATATCCAAGTCATGCCTTCTCTGGGAATTTTGGCAGAATGTTAAAATGCACGCAATTCACTATTATATCATATTCACTACATTTCAGAATTTTATCTGCATTATATTACATAAAATATCAGCAGAATTATTCAATATAACACTTCAAAACACTAAAATAATGAAAACAATATAAAAGCGCTACTTGTTATTTTGACATTTGCGTTAAAAGTCTAAAACTTTTCATTTAGGAGTGGTAGGATCACACTGTCGACAGTTATCTGTCTACAGCCGCGGGCCGGTCCGTCCGGGGCAGTACCATGCTCTCGCAGAAAATCGACGTCTGAGTAGTAGCAATTTATTACTGCGCTTCGTTCGGTGAGCGAGAGAGCCGGAAGCCCAACTTTCTGAGGGTGATTGCGTGTGGAGGGTTTTGGTGGTGCCCTTGGTATCACCGAGCCTCAATGCCGCATTCACACTCCCTTCGCTTTCTTCGCGGTAGGCAACGGCCTTGTAAAGGTCCATGAGCGGCAGCAACACTTACCATCAGGTGTACTGTTTGCTTGTTTGCCACCGTTTGCAATAAAAAAAAAAACATACATTTAAAACTTTTTATATTTATTGGGTTTTGACATCTATCCGCACAGATATATGGACATTGATAAAGCTACATCTATTATGTAATCTACTCCCCATCCAAACCTACCAATAACAGTTTTAACCTTAAAATATTTAAATGACGATGAAAATCCGTTGCTTGGCTCTAAATAAGTAAGCGTGCGAAGAAAAACAGGCGGATAACGACTTTATTTTGTACCATTTAGAGATCAGATAAATGTAAAGAAAATTGCTTTGCTAAAATCATTACAAGTAGGAAATTCTTATTATTGAATGTTTTGTAAATATTAATAAAGTTTAAGTAATTAGCAAAACAGTAATAAGGGAAGAGTAGAAGCAATGTTTTACTAGCTACGTAATTTGTTTTCGCTAACTAGGTCAAGTCCGTAACGTAATTAGAGGCAAGAAGATTGCCTTTGGAGGAAGTTCAAAACTTTGTATTGAGCTTTAAAGAGCATGGTCATTTACAGACAAATATTACAGCATACAGAGATAGTTATATATACAATCATTCATTAATTTCAGCTCCTACACTTGCCACTGCAAGGCTCCAGCCTCTTCCACAATAGAAGAGAAATCAACCTACTATATCAGGCTGATCAGACGGGTTGATATAGAGTGTTTTTTAACGTGCAACTTCTTTGCGCGTAATACTTTTACGGATGAAACGCAGTTTAGTGACACGATATGTGTTACGTTTTTGTCCAAGAAGAGGGAGAGAGCGATTGAGACCAATTGAGAGAGAGTGAGGAAGGACGAGCATGGCACGAAGTACATAGTTATGGAGCGAGAGTAGGGAGCAAGCGAGTGAGAAAGATCGAGAGGGAGAGAGATTGAGAGAGGACTTTTTTTTTTCATTTATTATTTACTAGGAATCCTCTCTCGCTTCGCTTCGGTTTCAGTAGCCTTATCCGCGTAATTCCCGTGCCCGTGGGAATACCGAGATAAAATATAGCCTACTAGCAACCCGCTCTCGCTTCGCTTCGGTTTCAGTAGCCTTACCCGCATAGTTCCCGTTCGCGTGGGAATACCGGGATAAACGACTATTTTGAAGAGCGTGAAATTCCCCACAAGTTCCATCAAACCGATTTGCAATATTGTAAAAGCCAGGTAAGCATTAGAAATTTGAAAAAAAAAAAAAAATATTTTTACATACATTTTGAATGGTAAAACTTTAAATTTAAATTGTAAATACTTAAAATTAATATTAAAAGCTCAAACTTGGTGCGATTTTTTTTTTCTATATGTAGATTAATATTATGCATGAGCAACGAAAAAAAAAATTTGCGGCAATGTACCACCCTACTACGGACATTTATATAGAGTTGTATAGACTATAGACATATTTATAGGAATAAATATATTTTTATACATTCCTCTGTTCAGTTATTAAGAGAGCGCGCGTTAGATCCTTTTTATTTCAACTGTAGCTGAATATTCTTGGCTGGCTTCTTGTTGTATGCTACTTGCAGTTAAGAAGATCCAATGTTTATATCTTCATAAAAATATTTTTCTTAAAAAAAGACAACACCTGTACTAAGAAAATATTTCTTGTATAGCGGAGATTTTTACAAATATATAATTTAACGGACACAAATTATATACAAACTCATCATCATCATCATCTTGCTCTTATCCCAATTACTTGGGCTTGACGCAATATGTCATCTGTTTTGACATATTGCAAAAAGTTTCGGCAATGACTTTTATGACCGGCCGCCTGCCTGACGTCAACCCTCCTTGGGAATGTAATCGTTGACCCAAATGGTACCAGATGGAGTTGGTCCGGGTCAATCTAGGGCTCTTAGTCGTCTTTTACGACACCCATAGGCAAGAAAGGGGGTGTTAAATTGTATTCTAACCCCATCATCACATGGAGATTGAGGCCAATAATGAGTCGTATACGAGCAGATGAACAATAGTCAGTGATTTTTTTTTTTGGGTTTAGGTTGCGGTCGGCGCACTCCTCGCACCACTCCGTCCGGGGCGAGAGAAGGGCGTAAGCACGCACACCCACAACCCACCCACAATGCATGTCGCCTTCGTCGTTGGGCCGACCACCGGAGCAGGGTTACTTGTAATCAGTGGTCTGCCCGACGGAATACCCCCTATTTGGGGTACCCTCCCATCGACCGACGTCTCCTCTCGGGGAGGACGTCGGTCTTTCCTTACGCAGTCGGCCTCTCGGCGGGTGACGGACTAATCCCGGTCACGTCACCCGCGGCCTCAGCTAAACAAAAGTGATACGGTGATAATTCATTCGTTTGATTAATATTGGTTGGCGAATAAGGTTTATTTATCTTTAAGTCTATTTTGGATTAAAAATTGTTATGAAGGCTGATGGGAACATTGCCAGTACTTAACACTCATTATTATTTTATAGCTTTAGGTTCCAACTAGTTCCAGACCCATGTAGACCATGTTTGTATCGCGAAAAGCCGCGCGTCATGCGCACTTAATCTGGAAACCCGCGTCAACGTAATCGATCCTAAACGCGAGTCGTTTGCCAGTTATTTATTGCATATATAGTGGGTATTCTCCATCAGCTTATCTACGTCCACATTCGCACTTAAGCCTAAGGGGAGATAATACTACAGTAGCTACACTTGGCAGATGCGTTAGCAATCGGGGTTGTTATGTTTCCCAAGAGAGAGTTTTTGCCCTATTTCTTAGTAATACCTCAGGCTGTTTTTACGACAGTTACACCATTGTATTCTTAACCCGTCACCGCAGGAAGTAGAAAATATATAAAATTTTATTAAATGAAAGACATAAATTGAAATTGTGTGCTAGTAACTATTGTGAAAACTATTTCTACCTTTACACTATTTATAGAGCAAGTATTATAGGCTCTCTGACTTTGAAAGTCAGACGCCTACAATAAAGATATTTAGGTCGGCACTATTTTCTGTTCCTTACGAAAATTGTATCACGTGATTATATTATGCAGATGGAGTTTCTTGTTTGGTTATACATTTATAAAGGTTAAGTATTTTCGTAGACCATTCTTAAATACAGAATTATTATATTATATTCTAGACGACGATGTAAGGTTGGAACGGTTGTACTCTGATCACGCGTTATAAAAACTGAAAGTAAATTCTTTCATTTATAACAATATGTTTGATGTCTAAAATGTTTATTTTTTTATGAAATATTATTTAAAATCATGGAATTAATGTTTCGTTTCTTCCGTCTGATCAGCGTGTTGTGTCAAAGTTCATCTCGTTATGGAGGATACTGGAGCTCAGTAGTGATACTTATATGAGCTGTGATGACAACGAACCAAGATTTTGTTGTTATCTTCATCAACACAAAAAAATAAAACCTTCGCGCTAATATTTTGACTTTTAAAAACTTATTTGCGAGTGCACAATGATTATGACACGTGGGACTTGAACTCAAAACTAATAGAAATGGTCTTACTAATTAGTCGAGTGTGGTCGTTACGTATGATAACCAAATGGAATGTCGTCTTTATGGGAGTAATAAAAGGAAATAATGTGTGAATATTTTCCAATAGTGTGTGAAACGTCTCCAAAGATGACAATACCACAATTTGGTTATCATGCATAACGCCCATACTGGTCTAATTGTTCAGATGCTTAGAAGGAATTTCTAATATCACACGCAAATAAGTATTTAAAAAGGAAAGTATAGGTGCGATTTTTTTATTTCTATGTGTTGATGAAGATAATAACAAATATTGATTCCATTACTTAAAATATATTTATAAAAAACATTTTATAAATCAAATCACTCACTTCGTATGATCTAGAGATGAAATAAGTAGATCGTTAGTTATTTCCAATTTCATTTGTGATTTGGACGTTCTGAATTAAACATAAGATATTTGATAAAAAATTATAAAGTAAAACTATAAGTGATTTTGATAAAAATTATAAAATAAAAGTATTATATAAGCCATTTTTATATGATTTTCTCTACAGCCTTAATATTTGCCTAAACGCGGTTACTTACCAAGCATCACAACACCATCTATTGCTATAAGAATTCCATTAAAATATAAAAAGAAAATTGACTACTGAGTAGTAGCAATTTATTACTGCACCTCGTTTGGAGAGCGAGAGAGCCGGAATAGCAAATTGTAAGTGTGTTTGTCCTTAGTATCACACTGGCAATAAATTTGTACTAAAATGTGGGCCAAAATTTAATAAATTTATAACTAATTTTCTGTACGGGTAGATAATTATAAATGTCTGTAATAACGATTACTTGTTGGACGTCACGTTGGACATTACTTGTTGAACGTCATGGTCACGGGCTAAGGTGTCTCAACACCTTAGTCCGTGACCGTGAATGCTGCAAAGTGTTCGAAACGTCGGGCAATCATAAATCAAATACAAACGCGATATAATCCGTAAAAGTGGCTTTTGTATGATTATCAGAGCAGCTTGCTAAGTGATTGACTTCTTCAGCTTGTAGCTAGTAGTATATAGTGAGTTGCTCGAAAGGATGAGCATGAAAGCACTGACAGAAGTCCCTGGAATAGCATATAGTCAGGCATTAAAAACAATATAACAAAAAACTAATATTCCCACCAAAAAAATCTTGTCATCTTACTTTACACATTTCATCATCTCTTCATCGTCATCATCTCAGCACACATAAGTTCCTGTTGGGCTCGGACCGGATTTTATGTCAAGGTTTCCTTTTTTCGCATAGATATTATCTGCATATCACACATCCCTTAATAGTCTTTTGCAACACCCACGGGTAAGAGAAGGGGTGGTGAATCATACTCTTACTTCATCACCACTGTAGGTGGTAGGACCACACAGGCTGCGGGCCATTCCGTCCAGGGTAGTACCAAACTCTCGCAAAAAATCCACGTCTGAGTAGTAGTAATTTATTACTGCGCTTCGTTTGGTGAGCGAGAGAGCCGGCAGTTCAAGTTTCTGAGGGTGTTTGCGTGTGGTGTGTTTTGGTGATGCCTTTAGTTTTACCGAACCTTATTGCACGCATTCATACTCCCTTCACTTTCTTCACGGTAGGTAGCGGCCTAACAAAGGTCCATGAGCAGCAACAACATTTACCATCAGGTGCACTGTTTGCTCGTTTGCCACCGTTTGCAATAAAAAAAAAAAAGAGAAATTAGTAGTAACTTGAAAATATAAGTAGCATTCATCTATAATCTATAACAATAAATAAAATTGGAGTGTCTGTTTGTAATGTCAAAATAATAGGCTTTTTTCATGCTCACACAGTTATTTGCACGACACCTATGCCTAAAATAGCAATTAAAAAAATTTTCGTCTGTCTGTCTGTTTGTTCCGAGTAATCTTCAAAACGGCTGAGCCGATTTCAAAAATTCTTTCACCAATGGAAAGCTATAATATATATATATATATATATATATATATATATATATATATATATATATATATATATATATATATTTATAATATATATATATAATATCAGGGCGTAAACAAGGCTATATTTTATCCCGGTATTCACACGGGAACGGGAACTACACGGGTAAAACGACTATAACCTATAACCGAAGCGAAGCGAGGGCGGGTTGCTAGTGACTAAATATAATTGAATAAAGTCGACTGTACTTAATAGGGTAACGATTTTTTATTTGCTTCTGAAATTATGATAACTGTCCACTTACTTAATACTTTTATATTAACAGTTTCTCATTGCAGTTATATACTAAAATATCCTATAAATAGATATACTACTGTCCATGTGGTGACAGAGTAAGAATACAATTCACCACTCCCTTTCTTATCCGTGGGTAGCGTAAAACACGATTAAGGGATCTAATATGCATATAATGTCTATACAAGAGAACGAAAACTCGAAATAAAACCCTATAACAACCCGTCTGATCAGGTACCAGTAGGTCAATATCCCTCTTATTAGGGAGAAGGTTTGAGCCTAGCAGTGGGACATTTTGAGCCAAAACGATGACTATTATAGTAATAACTTACGTAATATGATAAATAGAATAGCTGTAATTTGTCATTTTTAAAAAAGTATAACGAAAATCATCATCATCATCTTGCTCGTATCCCAATTACTTGGGGCCGACGCAATATGTCATCTGTTTTGACATATTGCAAAAAGTTTCGGCAATGACTTTTATGACCGGCCGCCTGACGTCAACCCTCCTTGGGAATGTAATCGTTGACCCAAATGGTACCAGATGGAGTTGGTCCGGGTCAATCTAGGGCTCTTAGTCGTCTTTAACGACACCCACGAGCAAAGCAAGGGTTGGTAGTATTCGAAGCCGCTACCACACAGCACTTTATATAAAAAAGTCATATAATGTAACATAATTTCTATTTTTTTTTAATTGTACAATATCAATTTCTATTTAATATATGATATTGCCATGTACAATATTAAAGAATTACTACAATATTAAAGAATTACTTCCACACGGTAAAGTATTTGACTATTTTTATTATTATATTTATTACAAATAGAATTATCGAGAAATGTCGATAAAAATCAATTTCTATTTCCTTTGCAATCGTGGAAATGTATCGAATCAATTTAGTTGCCTTCCCCCAGCGGTTATTGTATAGAAAATGCACAAGCGCCCCTGCGGCTTCAAAGCCTTCACGTCGCTATGGTTACTAGACGCTGCAGTCCTTTCACTGCCCGCCCTCCGTCGCAGTCAGCGCCCAATTTTTGAACAGTACGGGTGTATTGATACCTCTTGTAACATTGACGAACTTTAACTA
Source organism: Lymantria dispar (assembly GCA_032191425.1). Lineage (NCBI taxonomy): Eukaryota > Metazoa > Arthropoda > Insecta > Lepidoptera > Erebidae > Lymantria > Lymantria dispar. The sequence continues at coordinate 11,422,536 of CM063454.1, read as the reverse complement.
GTTTCTGAGATAATTACAATTATATTTATTTTGTACTAAACATCGTGTTTCTATTTTATTTTGTGAAGTTTAAAAATGTATATCAAAGAATTTATGTTGAAGAAAATTCGGATGCAGTTTATGTGCTTATCAGTGAAACTCGTGTTATGTATGTGAGCCATGGATAAATTGTATATAGTGTTAAAAGCGATATGACGGCGCAGGAAAGAAGTAATATTTTCTCTGATGACGATGAGGACTTGGTAAGTACAAGATGTTGTTATGTAATGGTATATCCTAGAGTTTTGGACGTGTTCCAAAAAAGCCCCTCGTATAAAGTTTCAAATGATGCTGCATTGCGAGATGGGCTGTTTGAATAATTGAAAAGGATTTTTTATTTTTTCACATTCTATGAATTTAATTGCTTCTCTCTCAAAATCTGTTTAGAGATTGTTTATATAATAACTAGCTTCTGTTCACAACTTCGTCCGCGTGGTATAGATATTTTGGTACGCTAACTTTAACCTCGGACTTTGTTTACGTAGAAGGTGAAAATACTTTTCAATAATACGATTCTGTCACGCATGATTTTTGCGAATATTTTGCCGTTTACGTTTAAAAGGAAACCCCGATTTTTAAATATTCTTCATTGATGCTCCACGCCTGATAGTCTTAGCGTGATGATATATAATTTATAGCCTTCCTCGATAAATGGGCTATCTAACACTGAAAGAATTTTTCAAATCAGATCAGTAGTTCCTGAGATTAGCGCGTTCAAACAAACAAATTTTTCAGCTTTATATATTAGTATAGATAAAAGAGTTAATATGCTCAGATCAATAATTAACATGGCAATTTGTGTAATATATACGTAATGCACAAGTGTGTGTGTGTGTTCACAAGAGTGTGTTCCGTGTGATGACGGAGTAAGAATACAATTTAGCACACTCTTTCTTGCCGGTATCATAAATGGCGATTAAGGGATTAAAAACAATATGCAAATAACATCTATGCAAGAGAAGAAAAACTCGAAATAAAATCTTATACCAACTCCCTTGACCAGCGTGGTATATTACATCAATATCTCTCCCATAGTGGAGGAGGCTCTAGCCCAGCAGTGGGACGTATATGAGCCATGAGGAGAGTAAACATGTAGAAAAATGCCTTTGCGTTATTTGATTTCTAGATCGTAAATACGTATATACTATTGTATATTTACTCACAACTCTTTCCCATAGAGGTATGCAAAAACCACTTTCTTCCACTTGCTACGATCTTGACATACCACTTTCGCCTCCTCCATTCATTAATCTCATCATACATGTTCTTCAGTTCTGGATACTCCTAAACTGACCTTTCTTAAGAACGTCTCCGATTTGATTGTGGAACGTCCGCCTTGGTCTTCCCCTTCCAAAACTGCCGTTCACATTCGCCTTATAAATTCTCCTTGTAAGTATCCTTTCATTCATTGTCTCTATATGGCTGAACCAACTTAACATACCTTTCTCAATCCTTGTCATTACATCTACATTCATACCACAACGTTCCCTAATCACTCTGTTCTTAATTCTATCACTCAATATCATCGTAGATGTCGTAAACAAAGCTCATATAAAATAATAGAAACTAAAAGTAAAAGTCTTATACCATTCCGACCGAAGAACGTGGTATAATCAGTTAATTTTCCACCTGTTCTAGTGGAGACCGGCAATGGGATAAGCTAAGATGATATGATATTTATGATAATCAATTATTTGCGTAATAGAGTTAAAGGGATTACGTTGAAACCTTTGCAGAATTATGTATAGTCAGACATTTATATAGTTGATACAAAGTTAAAGGATTTACAGAATTTGGAAAGCTATGTTAGTATTACATAATAAATTACTGAAACGTGCTTTATAAACATGATATGAGAGTTCTATTTTTAGATAAATAAGCCCTTGAAACATCGTGTATAATACGGGTAAATAAACTAATTAATTCTATGTGGTATAATATTATGTTAAGGGTTTAATTAATGTTGAAAAGATAATATTAATTATATTTTCGTGTTTTTATATCATCAGTATATACGTATTTGACTTTCATTTAAAGTTATGCCTCTCTATTTGTTGACGGAGTATATAACAATTTACCACTCTCTTTCTTGTCCGTGGGTATCTTTAAAGTTGACTAAGAGATACCTATAGGTATGCAATAACCATACAACATCTATACTAGAGAAGAAAACCTCTTTCTAGTTTTGTTTTTCATGCAACGTCTTTTATAGAGTCCTGTATCTACTTATTGATCAATTTCTCTCCTAATGTGAAGGCAGCTTGAACCCAGCAGTGGGAAGTATATGAACTGTGATTAGAACCATTAGTTACTTTTATGCTATTGCTCGAAATACGGTATACTATCTAAAAACATATACCTCGCTTAAAGGTTAAACAGCCATAATCACTCTTATAATAGGGTTGGCGATCGCAGTTGGTATTATTTTATCTAGGCAGGAGGAGTTTGCCAGGGAAATGCTGCTACCTATTTTTCTGGTGATCCTTCATCCAATTTTTATAATTTTCACAGCAAAAAGCGATTTAGCGACGGTTCCGTGCAGTGATGAAATAAGAATACAATTCGCCACCTCCTTTCTTGCCCGTGGGTATCGTAAAAGACTACTAAGAGATTTTATATGCATAATATCTAAACAAGAAAAGTAAAACTTAAAAACCTGTTTGACCAACATGGTAAAATGGGTCAAATACCTAGGTATAGAGTAGGCGCGATCGACAGCTCATGACAGCTATATCCTTACAGCTAATGTGCTCTCTGAGACAAAATCCATCCTTGGTAGAAATGTTTGAGAACTTTGTCATTTTTCTTTGGACCGTTAAATCAAATGATGATTTCCAATTAAGAGACCACAAAATTTTGGATAGTCATAGGTGCTACGCGCATCTCGAAACTGAAACCTTGCGCAAGTTTGTCTCTGACTCGAGTATTGCTAAAAGTAATAAATCCTTACTATAAGCAATAAGCGCTTTAGCGACGGTTCCGTGTGGTGACGAAGTAAGAATACAATTCACCACCTCTTTTCTTGCCCTTGGGTGTCGTAAAAGACGACTAAAGGTTTTTTACCACTACTACTTAGGGATGTATACAATATCTATGCGAGAGAAGAAAAAATCGAAATTAAACCATGTACTAACCAGTATGACCAGCGAAAGGTAGCAGGTCAATTTTCTTCGTGTTGTGGAGCAAGATTGAGCCCAGCAATAGGATATATATGAGCTGTGACACATTGTATTCTTATATCTTCCGCATGGTGACAGAGAAAGAATACAATTCACCACCCTCTCTCTTGCCCGTGGGTGTTGTAAAAGGCGACTAAGAGATATCTTGTGTATATAACTACAATTCAAGTGAAGATCAACTCGAAATAAAATCCTAAACCAACCCGCCTGATTAGCGTAATATCGTAGGTCAATTTCCCTCCCAATTTGGAGGAGGTTCGAGCCCAGTAGTGGGACATTTATGAGCTGTGATGATGATATATATCGTGGTGATAACCACGTGGAGATATAAATTATTATCTTCAAAACTCATATACACGCGTTTCATTATTAGGCCAAATTTCATTCACATTAGGAGAGATATTAGTCTATTATATCTCTCTGGTCTTGACATATGGTTCCATTTCAAGTTCTATTGTTTATTCAGTGATAGTATTATAATTTCCTTTGGTTGTTATTTACTACACCCGCGAATAAGATAGAACAATTATACATTTTTGTTAGTACGTCACGGAATATGAATACAATTTACTACTCCTCATTTTGCCGTGGATGTTATAAAAGACGACAGAGGGATATAGTATGCATATAACATTTATGCTAGAGAAGGAAAACTTGAAACAAAATGCTATACCAACCTGTCTGATCAGCATGGTAAGCTCAATTTACCTCCCTATTATGGAGCAGGCTCGAGCCCAAAAATGGGACGCATATAAGCTGCGAGGGTGACGATGACGTCACTACATGGATCAATGAAAAATTAGTCTAATGGTATAGAATGTATAAAGCTTGTTACCACTAAATCAGATTGGTATTTATCTATCTATCTAAGATCGGTATGTAACAATGTCGTTTAGTCCTTCAGGATATACTTGATTTATATTCAACCATTTCTAAAACGCTAAATGAAAATATGAATATTTCGTATTTTCTTCGCAATAATTGGCTTATTTCACGTCGCTGTCAATTTACTGGTTTGATCTTGATAAATAATTCTTTTCAACTGTATTTTATTGGGGTTATATGTAAAATAATTTATTCCTTTTAGCAATACTCGGGTGAAACACAAACTGCTTGCGTAAGTTTTCAGTTTCGAGGTGCGCGTAGCACCTATGACTTTCCAAAATCTGGTGGTCTCTTAATTGGAAATCATCGTTTGAATTAACGGTCCAAAGAAAAATGTCAAATTTCTCAAATATCTCTAACAAGGTGAATGGATTTTGTATCTCAGAGAGCACTTTAGCTGCAAAGATATAGCTGTCATGAGCTGTCGATTGTGCCTCCTCCATTACCATGTTGGTCAAATAGGTTTATGAGTTTTACTTTTCTATTAGATGTTATGCATATAAAATCACCTTTTACAACACCCACGGGTAAGATAGGGGTAATTTTTATTCTCACGCCTTCACCACACGCAAAAAAAACGCATTATTAGTTTTGATTTGATTCAAATTATAATATCTTAATGCTCATAGCTGAGAATTTTATGCCAGGCGCACAAGTCCCTCGAATTAACGAAATTGTTTCTAGTAATTTTAAAGAGTAGACATAACAAATAGAAAATATTTTCCCTACCTAATTAATCTACAAAATCAATTTACAAACAGAGTATTGTCTGACAGTTACATATAATGGCTTAACATGATAATAAATTTACGTGTGATGACGGATTGAGAGTACAATTCACCACTCCCTCTCTTACCCGTGGGTCTCGAAAAAGACGACTAAGGGATATAATACGCATATGACATCTGTACATGAGAAGGAAAATTCGAATTAAAACCCTATGCCAACCTGTCTGGCCAGCATGGTATAGTAAGGTCAATTACCCTCCTATTATGGAGAAGGCTAGAGTCCAGCAGTGGAGCATATATGAGCCGAAATGATGATGATGATAAAATGAATTGAAGACAAAATATTTCATACATTCTTTAAATTCTTAATTTAATCAAGTTTTTTCATAGTTACAGACTCTATAATGAAATAAAATATAAAAGAACTTTAAAACATAATTCAAAAACACGCTTCCAAGAACCAGTCTCGACCTACAAAGAAAAATATTTAAAATTATAGCGAGATTAATTTTAAAATAAAAATTACTGTACATTACGTCAAACATTTGTTTTTCTTTTTAATTACCTAACTACTTGCTCTTCTTTTGCATAACCATAAATAATACTTATGGTCGTTTTTTTATTTTGCGTTTTATAGAAGCATATTAATCTGTACCAATAAATAAAATTGGAGTGTCTGTTTGTAATGTCAAAATAATAGACTTTTTTCATGCTCACGCGGTTATTTGCACTATACATGTGCCTAAAAATCATTTTATAATTTTTTTTGTCTGTCTGTCTGTTTATTCCGAGTAATCTTCAAAACGGCTGGACCGATTTCAAAAATTCTTTCACCAATGGAAAGCTATAATATCAGGAAGTAACTTAGGTTATATTTTATCCCGGTATTCCCACGGGAACCACGCGGATAAGGCCACTGAAACCAAAGCGAAGCGAGGGCGGGTAGCTAGTTTCTAATATTATTATACTACTAGTTGTGCTATTTCCGTGTGGTCACGGAGTAAGATATAAATTCACTCTCTTTCTTGCCCATACGCACCATAAATGACGACTAAAGACATAATATGCATAACATTTATGCAATAAAACGAAAATTAGAAATAGAATCCTATAACAACTCCACTGATCAGCTTTGTATAGTAGGTCACTTTCCATCCAATTGTTGAGGAGCCCAGTAGTAGGGACACGATATCGAAACGAAAGTATCGATACTGTACTCATGAGTAGTATCGAAGAAAAAGTGTAGTACTCAATAAAGTATCGAAACAAAAGTATCGATACTCCAAAGTATCGAGTACTGAGTACGTTTCCTAGAATCCAGGTCGTGATGACCTTTTTTAGGAATTTGTCCGGATTTGATGTGCTTTTTTTTTAGGAGTTTGCTTTATGTGTTCGGATTAAAGTATGTCGAGTAGAAGGTTTGTGACGCTTTACCTAGATGACGTTACCATAAGCATGAGCCGTAAGGTAAAATTTAACGTGGATACTTTGTACAATTTGTACGATACGATACCTGCCTAAAAGTTCTCATTAAGGTGAAAAGTATTGAGTACAAATGTATCGGTATCGAAAGACAAGTACTCGATACCTAAAAGTATCGATACTTTTTTCGTGTCCCTACCCAGTAGTGGAACAGATATGAGTTGTGATATTGGTGATGACTAGATTCATCAACATCATTATCTCTGCTCATAAATGTTCCCACTGCTGAGTTCGACTCTACTCCAAAACGGGAAGACAAACTCAAACAAATTACACCTGGACTGTCAACAATTATTTGTGGGTCGCATAAAGTATTATCCTGGATGGGAATCTAACCCGCAACACCTAGTACGATAGACCAGTAACTTATTTATTTACAATCAATTATAATACCTTTACAGGACAATTAACCTAATGCGATATTATAAGAGAAAAATATAAAATTAATAACAGTTATATATAATAAGACAATAATATTACATAAATAATAACATATAATATCAAAATATAAATTATAATTTAATATTATATTTTATCAAATAATATTTAACATTTAACTAAATAATAAATTAAGACATGTAATACAATATGACAATAAACAAATAATAAAATATAATATCATAATATTAATCATAATTTAACATTATATTTTATCAAATAATATTTAACGAAATAATAAATTAAGATATGTAATACAATGACAATAATATAAAACAATTAATAAAATATAATATCAAAATATTAATCATAATTTAATATTATGTTTTACTAATTATAAGCCACGCACTGATACAACTGATACAACGTCTGTGCAATAATTCTAATTGATCTCATGATGTAAACATGCGACTATAGATCATGAAGAATTTTATTCCTGGATGGCATAAATTGTGAGAAATTATACAATATCTGAAAAATCATCGCAGTAGGTTTATTTGTACTTTTTAGCACTATTTGCTAACGACGGCAAAATGACGCACTTTAATAAACAAATGTAATGATTTCTGATATTTACGAGAGCACTATATATTGTAAATACAACAAATTTTACGAATTTTATCGCGTTTATATTTGATTGATGATTGCCCGACGTTACAAACACTTTACAGCATTCATGGTCGCGAGCGTCACCATTAATTTAAAAAGGTTTTTTTTTCAAAAAGCTGTATTAATTAGTAAATATAATCATGCATTTCTTATGGGAGGTTTTTATAATGACAAAATAATATGAGAGATAAAATATAGATGTTGTTTAAGTCGTGGCCAATTTTTACATTATTTGTTTGCATTTTTTGCATTTTCTTATTCGAAAGTTCTCTTTCAACGATGGAATGGATAAAGCGATTTCCACGTCAATAACGCTTGTCCTCGCTATCTGGGTAGAGCCAGATGTTTGTTCGAGCACGAATTAAGGCCGACTACATAAACAGACATTTACTTTGCTTCTTAGGGAATTGAAACAGAATTATAATATTTGTGTTTACAATGTTTTGTCATATTATATTAAGTTCAATTTTGTGTTTGTATTATGTTATGTTTGCCTTGTAATGACGCATTAAGAATACAAATTAACCAGTGCCTATCTTACCCGTTGGTATAATAAGAGATAACTAAGGGATATAGAATACATGTATTATCGATGCAAGAGAAGAATAAGTCGAAATATAACTATACCAACCTTCTGACTGGCGTGGTCATTTTTTCATAATTTCAGCATATACATATACGTCCCACTGTTAGGCTTGAGCCTACTCCACAATAGGAAGGTAATTGACCTACTATACCACGCTGGTCAGACGTGTTGCTATATGTAATTCGAGTTTCCTTCTCTTGCGTAGATGTTATATGCATATTTAATCTCTTAGTCGTCTTTTACGACACCCCCGGGCAAGAGAGGAGTGAATTGAACACACACGTTTGTGTAAGTGTGTTACGTAGCAACGCTTATACACTTTTGTTTACGGTTAAAATCTCTGGTCGAACCGAATGTCAAACAATCATAATTATGATGACAATGTCTGATAAAGATTTGTGCTTATAGTCCATAAAATATAGCTTGATCTCTGTGACAGATGTCAACGAAACCAACGAAGTAAGTTGAATGAGCGACATGTTTAAAATTTCATTTTGTATCAAATATATTTTCATTCTTTTCATGCCAGTTTTATTGCAACTGAATTATATATTATAAATATAAAAATATTAATATTCATGCCTAAAATGTACCTCGTAAGTACTGAAATACCTAGTAAACATTTTATACACAAATGACGCTTACGCACGTATAAGGTCATACTGGACTGAAAATAAAAAAGAGATGGGACAGTCGATATACGTCAATCGATAACCGATCTTTATTAAATTATTCATAAAAGAAATAAACCCAATACAGTACCTATATAAAACCTTCAACATATTTTTTACAATTAAAACAAACAGTTACATTATAAAATACATAAATTGAATTAATTAAACATTAAAAAACTACTTTTTGTCTCAGCATAAATGATAATATTATGTATGCATTATTGTTAATAAACTAGACATATTTGTTTATAAAACAGTCGTAATTGATCGATTGATCTAACGACTGTCCCTATTGTGGCAAAAATGATAAATGTTCTAGCAGGAACGTTCCAGTGATGACGATACTAGTGACCTAGACCTTGATTGTCTTGACCTTTTGAATAATTAAAATAGTCAAAAAACAGTTTTGTTTGAAATAAACTCAAAAAGATTTTCATTGATTGTATTTTAATTATAAAACAAAAACACAATTATAAAAATAACGAATTTTATCGATAAAAAACTACGGACTTCATCGTAAGCGTGGCAGCACTAGGGACAACTGTCACAGAGATCATCCTATATTTTATGGACTATAGTTATTAGTGAAATACAGCTTGCTCAATTTATAATTATGCATAAATAAAATTAAAGAAAATTGTGTAACAGAAAAATTAATTAAAATGAATTATGGCCGAATTTCGACCACACACCGACCACTAGTTAATATTAAATTACAATCTTACATTACATCATGATCATCATCACAGCTCATATACGTCCCAGTACTACAGTATTGGTAGGGCAATTGACCTACTATACCATGCTAGCCAGACGGATTGGTATAGGGTTTTATTTCGAGTTTTCCTTCTCTTGCATAGTGGCTATATGTACAAGACATTCCTTATCATGATCATTCATTGATTAATCTGTCAATGTCCATTGTTATACATAGGCCTTCCTAAAAGAACATAATACCTTATTGTACGTATAAAGCGTTTCCAGTAGAGTGCTGTTCCATAATTTCTTGGTGAACCCGGATTTAAGAAGTACCACGGGAAAGTAAGATACCTACTATCCTTTAATCTATACTAATAAATAAAATTGGAGTGTCTGTTTGTAATGTCAAAATAATAGGCGTTTTTCATGCTCACACGGTTATTTGCACTATACATATGCCTAAAATACACTTTATATTTTTTTTTGTCTGTTTGTCTGTCTGTCTGTCTGTTTGTTCCGGGTAATCTTCAAAACGGCTGGACCGATTTAAAAAATTATTTAACCAATGGCAAGCTATAATATCAGGGAGTAAACTAGGCTACATTTTATACTGGTATTCCCACGGGAACTACGGAGATAAGGCGACAGAAACCGAAGCGAAGCGAGGGCGGGTTGCTAGTTTTCAAATAATATTCTTAATTCATCAATCACTATATAGTAATATAAAATAAAATGAAACAAAGAGAAATCGTTTAAAAATTTTATTATATTCAGTACCCTGTGTTCATTCAGTAATAAAACTAGTTTGATATATTACGTAGAGATTGCTACGGATGACGCAATCATTTCAGTAGTTACTTCAACACGTCCTAAATTAAATGCTTTGTATTTGCTGATTGTACTATAGAGTATATACCGCAATAAGTCTTTATTACGAATGGAATTGGATATTTTTTTTTTATTTAGAAAGAATTGTATTTGAAGTCAATTGACCTTTTAAAAAGTGTTAGGAAAAATACTGACCGTTTTATTACCATCTTTCAAAATCCACTTGATGAAATATTCGCCATTTCTGTGAGTGAATTTCTATTCAGTTGTTTTTTGAATAATGATTCTTTTCAAAGTAGCTATATTTTTATAAATTTTAGTGTGAGTTTCTTGTATTATTTAGTATCTGTCTGGTCTACCAGGATTAGTTTCAGTTTATGTTTTGTTAGTAAAATACTCAGGAATAGAATGCGTAACTAGACTAATTCTATTAAATTTATAAAATAAACGAAGGTTTTGCTAAAATAGTTTCATAAACACATTTTAAATAATAAATTGCATATATGTTTTATTCTTCTTAAGTCAACGAAGTAAAAGTACAATTCACCATTTTCTATCTTGGATATCAAAAGAGACGACTAAGGGATATAGATAATATGTATATAACATCTAATGTAAGAGAAGGAACACTCGGTATGAAACCTTATACCATCCCGTCCAACCAGATTGGTATACCATATCAATTTTGTCAAGGAGGCTAGCAACCCGCCCTCGCTTCGCTTCGGTTTCGGTCGCCTTACCCGCGTAGTTCCCGTGGGAATACCGGGATAAAATATAGCCTATGTTATTCCCTGATATTATAGCTTTCCATTAGTGAAAGAATTTTTTAAATCAGTTCGGTGGTTTAAGCGTGAAAGTGTAACAAACCAACTTTCGCATTTACGTAAGGATATGCTTATTTACATTATCATTGTTACGTCAAAGAGTAATATTAATTACTAGTAGGTAATAGTGATTTTCTGAAGCTGTGTAAGCCAGCTGTAGCTAACAGCTATATACTTAGCTATATTGACTGCACAGATGGCGTAGTGGTTAAGATAGCGACTTACAACGTCAGTGTCGGGGGTTCGAATCCCACGCGGGACAACACTTTGTGCGATCCACAACTTGTTGTTCTAAGTCTGGATGTAATTTGTGTCCCTTAATTATATGTTTGTAAAGTTCTCAGCAATACAAGGATTATTTCCTTAGTGCTTGGTGTTGTCTTAAAATTATCATTATTATTATTATATACACAAAAAAAAATTGTCATAAGTATGCACATTGTTAGATGTAAGCACAGGCCTAAGTGATCGAGAAAAACTCATATACTCTTCTATAATACTTTACAATATTATCGGTACATCTGGTGGTGGACTGCTTTAACAGATTTATGGCGGTTGATGAAATGATGCATATGCCGAGTGGTGACGGAGTAAGAATACAATTCACCACCCTCTATCGTACCCGTGGGTGTCGTAAAAGACGACTAAGGAATTAAATATAATAAATATGCATATAACATGTATGTAAGAGAAGGAAAACTCGAAACAAAACCCTATACCAACCTGTCTGATTACATGATATGGTAAGTCACTTTCCCTCCTATAATGGAGGAGGCTCGAGCCCAATAGTAGGACATAATATATGAGGTGAAATGATGATGTTGTTGAAATGGTGATAGATCAGAAAATTACAGAATATATTTTAATGTTTTCCCTTTGATTTTATTATTATTGTAATTTTATACTTACAAACGTTCCTTTTATCACTGACCTGGTTTATTTTGTACGTGTTTATTTTAAAAATTGCTTCTTTATTTTTGTATATTTTTCGCAGTGGTTTTGTTTGCATGCTTAATGCAAATAAATGAAATCGTATATCAATCAGGGACTACATCAGTTTTAGTTTGTTAAGGTCTTATTTTACCTTAGATTACTACACCGTAATGGCATATTTTTAATTTGTACAGCATGTTTACTCCAACAGGAATAGGTAGTATATATTTATCTACAAAAAAGGGCTACTCTAGTAGGTAAGGTAATTGGTTTAATTATTATGAATATAATCCTGTGTTTTTAATCCTTTTATCGAAGTCATAGAATTAGGTCCGCTTAATAGACAGAAAGGGTCAACAGGTTTACCTACCTTTTCATCGTCCAAACCGGCTTAGAGAAATAAAACGATGTCAATACTTTAAAAAATCGTTAACTGTTATTAAAGTTGATAACATTTATGAATAATTTTTGTAACGCAACTTTAACTAATCTCATTTGAGTAGATGTTATATCGTTCAATGATGTTTATAAACAAAAAACAAACAATGTTTAGAAAGGAAAAAATCTATAAGGCAATACTCATAGCTGTGGTAGTACAAACAATTAGAGCAAATACGCACTCGTTAACAAATCAATCAAAAAGTGCTTCACATTCAAATTGAACTTATACCTGTCAACGCGTTCGATACGAATTTCAAATATGAAACAATTTTCAATCAGTACAATTCTTGAATTTGAATATTTATTATGATTGGTTATTTTTTATTATTGTCTGTAATTTAATATTTGCAATTTCCAATAGAGAAATATAGGGTAAGTTATCATCTATTTATAATTACTGAAATTAAAATCACAATCAACTTACCTCGTCAATTCATTCTCTCGCCGTCCACTGCTGGATATAGGCCTCCCTCATGTTACACCGCAAAGTGCGGTCCTGTGCCGACTGCATCCAATGACGCCCAGCAAATTTCACCAGGTCGTCGGTCCACCTAGGGGGAGCGTCCTACACTGCGTTGTCCAATACGTGGTCGCCACTCGAGAACCTTTCTTCCGCAGCGGTTGTCGGCTCCTTGAGCGATGTGGCCTGCCCATTGCCACTTCAGCATGCTAATTCTTCGTTCTATACGGTTACATCTGTTCTTCTACGGATTTCCGTATTTGGGATTCTATCTTTCAGAGAAATCCCAAGCATTGACCGCTCCATAGCATGTTGAGCGACTTTGAGCTTGGTTATGAGGCCTACATTTAGGGACCACGTTTCTGTGTCATTAGTCGTCACTTGTAACACATACTGATCGTAGACTTGTGTTTTCAGACACCATACCTCACACATACCTCAGTATATTGGACGAAAACTTATAAGATCCTCTTAAGTTTCCCGAACGCTGTTCAACCGAGTCAAATTCGTCGGATGATCTCTTTCTCGAAATTACATCGAGGAAACAACTTCGAGGATCGCATTGCCAACTAGGACCGGTATTGGAATGACATGGGCATTTGACATGACTTTTGTCTTGTCTATTCGTGAACAAACTAGTTCTAATACTCTGCTGAGATCGCTGAGCATGGTGCCAAGGTCCTCTATAGATTCTGCCGTACCTATCATCTACCATCTTAGCTCGTATCCGTTCAATTGCTATTAAATTTTTTATGCTATGTTATTCGGGAAGGAATTTATTTCAAAATAGCCATTTCTTACAATGATGTTATCTGCATACCTTAGTCGTGTTAAGGAGGGTATAATACCTAAGTATTGTATTCTTACTCCATCAATATTTCCAAATAATTAGGATTAGAGGAGTAGGTGTAATATAATTAGCGCTCTATATAAATACTACAAAAATTATATTATGATTATTTGCAAAAATTATATTATGAAATTACATGTGTTCACAAATATTAAAGAAATCTAATAACACAGTCATTTGGTATTTTATCGAGCAAGACTTTTCGTAGGTCAAATGTTAGTAGTTAGAAATATTATTAGTATAGTAGTAGTAACTACAACAAAGAAATCAACATCCCAACTTATATATATATCCCACTGCTGGGCTCGAACTTTCTCCCCAATAGGAGGGAAATTTACCTTCAATTGGCTATAGGCTTTTGTGTCCAGTTTTCCTTCTCTTGAATGGATGGTATTTGAATACTCTATGCCTTAGTTGCCTTTTACGACACCCGCTGGTAAGATAGAAAGTGCACACTCCTCTTTTCAAAGCAGTGGTCCTTTTATATAATCAATATCTTCTGCACACTGTTGAGATAACAGCAGAGTTTATAGCGAATCTCGTCCTTAGTCGTCTTTTACGACATCTATAAGCAAGTGGCGCTGAATTATATTCTTACCCTGTCAATATACAAATATAAAAAGCTTACATAAATTACAGAATTAAATACATAAATTACAGTATTTTAAACATTAGTTTCTACAAATATGGTGGTGCGGGCGATAAAGATACGAAATGTTTAATCAAAATTTAAAAATCTATAAAATGGACAATTTTTAAAACTCCCTGCAATCTTAAAATCTTCATGAATATTTATTTGTTTATTTTTAAATCAATGATTTCCTTGTGGTGACGGAATAAAAATACAATTCACCACTCTGTACCTTGCCCGTAGTTGTCGTAAAAGGCGACTAAGGGATATTATACGCATAAAACATCTATGCAATAGAAGAAAACTCGAAACAAAATCCTATCCAACCTGTCGGACCGGCATGTTATACTTACTATTAATTGTCCTCTGATTATGGAGGCGCCTCCAGCCCAGTAGTGAGACGTATTTGAGCCGATATGATGATGAAATGATATCTAGGACTGATGATTTACATGTTAAAAATAAATATTTGAGCCGATATGATGATGAAATGATATCTAGGACTGATGATTTACATGTTAAAAATAAATAATATAATTTTTGTTGTTACTCCTTTCTAATGGAAATTGTGCTAACATCTGGGAACCTCTACATCGGCTACGATCGCCAACTCGCATGCCAAACAGTAAACACGACAATTACATATTATGTTACTTCTTGTGGTGTGATTTGCGATGAAGGATGTTAAGCTTTTGAATGAAAAAGAATGAAACCTTTGAAATCCTGTCTGAGTGATAGTAAAATTCACTATATCTTCCTTTTCCGTATATGGTATGTGGTTCATCATTATCATTACAGCTTATAAACGTCCTACTATTGGGCTTGAGCCTCCTCCACAATAGGAGCAAAATTGTTCAACTATACCGCTACATATGACTGCTGGTCAGACGTATTGGTATAGGGTTTTATTTCGAGTTTTCCTTCTCTTGCATTGATATTATATGCATATTATATCCCTTAATCACCTTTTACGATACCCACGAGCAAGAGAGGGGGAGATGAATTGTATTGTTACTTCGTATGTGGTTATCTGTTAGTAATTTCTCTTCTGTATATGGAATAGCCAATGTGCTGTGTGGTAGCGGCTTCGAATACTACCAACCCTTGCTTTGCTCGTGGGTGTCGTAAAAGACGACTAAGAGCCCTAGATTGACCCGGACCAACTCCATCTGGTATCATTTGGGTCAACGATTACATTCCCAAGGAGGGTTGACGTCAGGCAGGCGGCCGGTCATAAAAGTCATTGCCGAAACTTTTTGCAATATGTCAAAACAGATGACATATTGCGTCGACCCCAAGTAATTGGGATAAGAGCAAGATGATGATGATATGGAATAGCCAATAAAGAAGTGTGTAAAACCGCAAACTTGGCTAGTATAATAGTACTTTCAATTTCGTTATAGTCTGGATGACCTCACCATTGAGAGAGCTTTTTATACGTCACTATTTCCATTTTCTTTATGAGGCCCTCATTAATCATTAACGATTTTATAACCACATAAATTACACCTCATATTTTAGGGGTGATTGTGGACTTATGATTGTAAGATTGCTATTTAAAATTGTCAGATACTGCCACGAGAAGGAGTAAGTACGTTTACTGGGAATATGTTTCAACAAAATTTTGAGCTTTGAGCCTTACATTTCTCCTTATATTCCTAAGTTCTACGTTATAGAGATAGCTTTTGTCATTAAGTATAGTTTCAAACGTCGTATTTAATTTTACTGAAAATTACCTTTAGAACGTTTAGTCTGTTGTAAAATTTCTTTCAACATTTCCAAAATATAACACTCTGTACAGATCTTAAAAAATATCAATAAAATCCCTTGAAATAAATCACAGCCCCATGTACCGGGTCCAATTTTTCATCTAAACCATTCCTAAATCCGTTTGAACTTTTATGTCGATACTGGACTTAAAAACTTCTATAGCGTGTACCGCAAATCAAAACTTTAAGATACAATGATATAGAATGGGATTTTCCCTTAAAAATGTCTTTAAAAGGACTAGACTAGATTACTGAAGATGAAGTTTTACAACCAAATTTAAAACATGTCGGTAAAGTTACCCACCTCATCAAACCCTTCGTAAAGGAACAGTGTACCTAACAGCGGGACGTGCTGAGTGTAAATGAGAAAGAATAAAAATTAAATCCAAATAAACCTCAAGATTACGTGATCTTTTACTCTACTCATTAAGTTTAAACTGTTTTTTTATACTATTATACATAGTATGTTAATAATGTAAATATAAATATCGTAATAATTACAATTCAATAAGTTATTTTTCATTAATAGCCAAAATTAAATGAATTTCATAAAAGCAAGAATATTATGAGGCTTTGATGTAATATGAGTCTGATTCACATACGTTAAATAATCGAGAAATAGTTAACAAACAAATGTTATATTGATTTTAGCGTAGTTTAGATTGTGTTTGTTGGAGTAGGCACGCTGATGTTTCACAAACTTTGTGTGTGAACAAGACTTCGTGAATTACAAATGCGTAGTATGATATTAGCAGTTAAAATCAAATTTATAACAAGGCTGTTTAAATAATGTAATAATTCTCGGACTGGCTAATGTTAGGTTGTGCATTTTATAATACTTATGTGGCATCTCTCTACTCATAATTATTTTATGCCTAGGTATATGTTACATTACTGTTTTTTTATTGAGGGAGAGAGAAGAACAGGGTGAGCCGAAGCTAATGAATCTAGAAAAATAAAATTTGGACCGTAGTTTCATTTCGTGACGTAGGCACCCACTAAGATGAACTCGTCGCAATCATCGGTGCAGACCTGACGCTGCCGGCTATCGCTAGGGCGATGGTCGACAGCGTCGGGAATTGGGACGCGATCGCAGCCTTCTGCGAGACAGTGATCTCGCGGAAGGAGGCGGCGGCTCGCCTGCTCGAGGAGCGCAGCCTCGATGAAGAGATCCGCCGCCGGCGACTGGGGCGGCGTAGGCGCAACTACCTGCGCCTCATGCCACCCTAGGCGAGGCCGCGGGTGACGTGACCGGGGATTAGTCCGTCACCCGACGAGAGGCCGACTGCGTGAGGAAAGACCGACGTCCTCCCCGATGGGTGGACGTCGGTCAATGGGAGGGTACCCTAATAGGGGGTATTCTGTCGGGCCGACCACTGATGTCAAGTAACCCTGCTCCGGTGGTCGGCCCAACGATGAAGGCGACGTCGTTTTCAGGTGGGTTGCGAGAATTGTGTGCTTAAGCCCCTCTGTCGCCCCGGACGGAGTGGTGCAGAGGCGCGCCGACGCAGCCCACCCACAAAAAAAAAAAAAAGGACCCACTAAGAAAATATTTTTTGAAATGGGTGACATTTCAAAAAATATTTTCTTAGTGGGTCCTTTTTTTTATTTTTTGAAATGTCACCCCTAAGGAGGTGAAATGCAACGGTAAAGTCTGTATGGAAAGAAAAAAAAATCTTTAGCTACTGTCTTCAAATTAAGCACAAATACTCTTTAATAAAAATAAATAAACACGTGTTTCAGAGTTTGTCCATTTTCATCCTCTAAGGGTGTAAAATAGGAGGCAAGATGTCAGTTATCTTCGATATCTCGACTTATCACAGAGCCGAAACTACCGAAGCCAGAAACATGTGACATCAGTTTCTTTGCGTGACGTAGAAACCCACTAAGAAAGGGTTTTTTGAAATTCAACCCCTAGGGGGTAAACCGCAGTAACAAAGTTTGTATAAGGAGAAAAAAATCTACATTGATTTTCTTCAAATTCTCCAAAAATACTCTTTAGTAAAAATAATTAAACACTTGTTTCAGCATTTTTTAATTTTCACCCTCTAAGGGTGAAAATTAAAAAATGCACTAATATTATAAAGAGGAAAAGTTCCTTACGAATAAACTCAAA
This sequence comes from Lymantria dispar, assembly GCA_032191425.1. NCBI lineage: Eukaryota > Metazoa > Arthropoda > Insecta > Lepidoptera > Erebidae > Lymantria > Lymantria dispar. The sequence continues at coordinate 11,404,365 of CM063454.1, read as the reverse complement.
ACTCCTGGACGGATTTCGATAATTCTTTCTCCATTAGAATGTTACGGTATCCCTGAGTAACATAGGCTATATTTTAGCCCAGTATACCCACGGGAACGGGAACTACGCGAGTAAGGCCGAAACCGAAGCGAAGCGAGGGCGGGCTGCTAGTTAGTTTATAAATGTTTAAAGCATTTTTTGTTTGTCTACAGAAGAAATGTGAATGATAATAACACATTTATTCCTTTTTCAATTTCTCTCGTTAAAAAATGCAAGCCGTAATTGGTAACTGATATTTTTTTATATAATCAGCATCAGATTTTCAATTAAAGTGCTCCTTAATTTATATTATTTTTCATTTAAATATTAACTGTTGTATATAACATGAATAATATATCTCTGTGTGATGACGGAGTAAGAATACAATTAACCACCCCCTTTCTTGCCTCCGAGTGTCATGAAAGACAATTAAGGGACTGTAATACGCAAAGAAATCTATGCAAGAGAAGGAAAACTCAAAATAAAAACCTATACCAACTTGTATGACCAACGTGGTTATTCTGGGTCAATTTCCTTCCAATTTTGGAGTAGGCTCGACCCCAATAGTGGTACATATATGAGCTGTAATGATGATTTTGATGATGAACATAAATTATTAAAAAAATAACTGTTTGGAGGACTGCCGACAGAAGTCAAAACATAAAACTATGAACAAATAGTTGTTATTTTTGGACACTTAATTGTTTGATCTCAAATTAAAATGTCTAATTAAACCTTCTCACATTTATCTAGTTTTGACAACTATCGACACAAATGGCACAAAAAATTGATATAGCTACTGTACGGCGTCGTATGGGCTTATGGACCAATGCCGTGTTTGACAGAAGAACCTAAGGTTATAGTTTGAAGTACCTAAAGCCCTTAAGTTCCTAGCCTATCTGATGGGATACCTGCACCGCGCTACCTAAGGTGACAGGTAGATGTGAGATGGATGTTTGGGTGGAGGATTGGTGATTCTCACTGCCGGTCAAGCAGACTCACAAGACCGATCAGAACTGACGGCTAAGGGTGTCTTGGCCACAGTGAGATGGAGGTTTGGGTGGAGGATTGGTAATTCTCACTGCCGGTCAAGCAAACTCACAAGACCGATCAGAGCTGACGGCTAAGGGTGTCTTGGCCGCAGTGAGAGTGTAGTAACTGAGAGATGAATAAATTCAAATCTGATTTATTTTACAATATTTACACCTTATATACTATTTATTTTTAATACACACATATACCATTTTGTGTTAGTGTGTCGTAAGTGTAAAGTATAACGCAGCGTCTTTGATTATGTCAGTGCAAATCTTGCAAATCTACGTTGTTGTATGTTGACATGCTCTACTTATGAATTTGCTGCGTTGCATGTTCAATGTGCATTGAACAGCTACAGTTATAGTGTTAGCGTCACGTTACGTGAACATGTCGCTGATAATTTACATAAATTTAATCCCTATCCAAATCTGCCTACAGAAGCTTTTACTTCAAAAGTACATTAAAATAATCAAATAAAACACTATTTCAACAATGCACACTACACATTGAACTTTTCACTCAATCCATTCAATTTCACTTATAAGATATACACAGCACTATACGTCAGCTGTATAGCTAAAGAGACACTGCTATAAGCATGTCGGTGACGTGAACGCACGAGGTTTCACCCATACAAAAATAAAAGTGCCTAAAGCGCAGAGCACACAGCGCATGAGCATGTCGGTGACGCGAGCCTGTAAGGTTTTCCACCACCAAAAAGTGCTCAACGCGCCTAAAGAAAAAGGCAAAAAACTTAGTCCAAACTCAAACCCTAGAAAAACATTTATCAAATCCTGCAAGGATACTTAATTATAGTCTTGTTAACACTTGTTTACATTGCGGATTCGACTATAAAGAAGCGAAATAAACTTAGGATCTTAGTCTTTCTTTTTTATGTTTTTCTTATATAGCTTCTTTTATAAAGTTACACACCATTGATTTAGCAGTAAGAAATCTACACTAATATTTAAAGTGGAAGAGTTTGTTTGAACGCGTTAATCTCTGGAGCTACTGGTCCGATTTGAAAAATTATTTCAGTGTTAGATAGCTCATATATATATATATATATAATATCAGGTTGACCGAGCTTCGCTCGGAATATTTTTGTAGAATTTATTTAGATATATATTAATAAAAAATAAAAAATATATAAAAAAAATTACAAAAAGAGAATAATAATAACACCGAGATTCGAACCGACGCTGTTTGGATGCTACAAAACTCAAAATTAAAATCGGCCGTCTCCCAACTGAGCTGCCGTATTTCTTGACATTTACAACGTTTGAATACATATTCTTTTAAAATTTAATGTCATTTATTGTTATGCTAAAAACACCGACAAAAGAACATTTTCTATAAATAAAACCTAGCTAGATCGATTTTTTGGACCCGAATCCTCTAGTATGCCAAGTTTCAACAAAATCGTTGGAGCCGTTTCCGAGATCCTGAATATATATATATATACATACATACAAGAATTGCTCGTTTAAAGATATAAGATAATATATATATATATATATATATATATATATATATATATATATATATATATCTTATACATCATTACGCTAAGACCAATAGGAGTGGAGCAACAATGAAAAATGTTTCATAGTTGTTTTTTTTTTCTTTTGAGAACTTCCGCTGCGTGCACTCCAGCGGGTTGAAGTTAGCATTAGCCCAAAGTAACTGTTCCACGCGGACGAAGTCGCGGGCATAAGCTAATTAAAGATAAATTTACTACTTCCAGTATGACTAAGGTATAATTCTTATCAAATTATAACGCGTAATATTGTAGCTAGTAAGGGGCCACAAAAAGCACCTGATCACATGATGGCTACTATATTAGTTAACTCGTGAATGAACCGAGTCTAGCCATGATCTTAGGTACCTTGTGATTCAAAGGGCATCAAACAGGAGCTGGTACTTACTAGACATATTGTATACACAATTCTTACATATTATACAGTAGGCTTGGCCTGTTATACGATAAGAAGTTTGAGGGAGTTTCTAACGAAGGCTCAACTCATGATGGTGTATTTTGCCTTAGTAGAATCGAGATTTCGGTATAGCATACAATTCTGGGGTAATAGCTATAATTATAATAAAAACTCGGTGTCTGTAATACAAAAGAAATTCATAACAATAATAGTACGTATCAAACAGACAGAATCATGTAGAGAACACATCTTAAAACACTTCTAAATTTTAACGATACCATCTTTATATATTCTAGTAATACTTACCAACCTAGTCAAAATGCTACATAAATATTACACTAATACAGAAAGGGAAAGAAGACTGAATACTCAAAGAAAGGACCTACCAACCATTCTGCGTCCAAAGTTAATGTTGTTCAACGTAACTCCAGAATACAAGCCGTAATATTGTATATCGGCGCACGATTGATTATTTTATAAACTTGAATTATAATTACAGTTAAAACAAAAAACAATTAGGTTTAGTTCAAAATAATTAGTTGCCATACTTAAGATAGATAGTACAACACATGTTATTATAAAACAGTTTTTATAGATTGTCATCGGGAGTTCCCCGCTCTCGGCCTTACTATAAATACGACCATTTGCTGGTACGACATTCACCGGGTTGAGAGCCTTCCGCTCGCCCATTGCCCGCGTTAAGCTGTCAAGGTCATCTGCGACCAACAGCTAAGTACACAAAAAAAAAAAAAAAAAGTACGACATTCATTCGATCGCTAGCAGCCGAACAGTGCGGAGCTCTAGACTCCACTTAGTTTTAAACTAGAATTCAATAACACGAGTACTGTTTCAACTTTATTGTTTCAATTACGTTTATCATGGAACACCATCAACACTATCAACATCGTAGTGAGGTGGATGACGTTAGCCATGCTGACGTCATTGCTTTTAAAAACAACACGGCGCTACCTGCTACGTCATGTATAATAGATTATCTTTCGATTTCAGAATTATTAGCAACTAGCACACTATATTTAAAAATAAATTGAAATCACATTTATTGAAAAAATGTTACTATAGCGTAGATGAACTATAGCTTATCTCAGAGAGTAACTGAATAATCTATCAATTTCAAAAATAAAATAATACAGAATAATTATTATGCTAATAAAAATAATTTTGAATATAATCATCCTACTTTTATAAAAATATAAATATTATCAACTAAATAATATTATGAGTTGTACTTGTTGTTTTCATAGTATGAGCATGTATCATTAAGTACTGTTATTTTATTTTCGACACAAATATAAATTTGTTATGAAATAAATGTCTTATGTCTTAATGTCATATAAAATAATTATAACAATAATAGATATTCGAATCCAGGAATAGGTTATTAGACTCATTTAAATTAAAATATTTAAATTGACAGTAGGTAGTGCCTTTATACATAACTAGCTGACCCAACAGACGTTGTTCTGTACAAATAAAATAAAAGTATATTAGCGCCATGAATCCCCTTGAACACACACAAAAAATTTCGTCGATATCTTTCCAGCCGTTTAGTAGCAGTTCAGTGACAAACACACGAACACAAATATATATATATATATAAAGGTAAATGAATTAGCTAAATTCGAATTGGTTTCGTTTAATCTACAGTAGTCATAATTTCTTTTCAACTACGAGTATATTGAGAGAAATGAAGTGACACGAACCATGAATGTATTGCAAAAAAAGATCTTGCTGTGAATATGACCGGTGTAATACCCTCGATGCAAGGCCAAATATTAAAAATAAGTTAAATCTGATTTTTTAAACAAAAGATGCTTTTAAAATGTACTTCTATGACTGCTTTCTTTTCTTTTCGGCCTGTGACTATGGATGCAATATAAAATCTTTGAAATATCACCATAATAAAAGTAATGTCAATAGAAGAATATTCGTAAAATAATTTCACGTAGGTATGTGTGTGCTCACTGTTGTGACCGAGCTTTCTCCATAACAATAGGAGGAAAACTGATCTACTATACCACGCTGGTCAATCGGGTTGACATAGCGTTTTATTTCGAATTTTTCGTCTTTTGCACAAATTTTACGCAGATTGTATCCCTTAATCGTGTTTTACGACACCCACGGGCAAGAGATGGATGGTCAATTGTATTCTTAGTCCATCACTCATATAAAATGTAGTTATACTACTAAAATATTTTCATTATATTTATATTTACACAAAAAAGTAAAACGAATATACCATGCCATAATATGCTCAACGGAAGCCTAACTTATACGCATTTTATTAAAAATACATATGATGTACCCATATTAAAAGTTAGGAGTATGTTATGAACGTATTATATTAAAATATTTTTAATATTACTGAGCTACCATTTTTATTTTGTGTAGAAAACAAAGTAACGTACAATAGCTTAGCAAAAGCGAACACAGATATTAATTACTACAGACCAGGTAAATACCTATTTCATTACAATAATTCTTGTAATTACTCTTGTAATTACTATTCTGTAAAAAAATATTTATAAATACCGAAATAGAATTCATTTGAATGTAAGCAATAGTTATGAATCACGTTATTATCATAAACTAGTAAACTGCAGAGAAGCTCGCACGTGTGTGGAAACATTTTTTACTCCTTATTTCGTATATAATATTCCGATGAAATGATTATTTGACACACTCATATAGAGATTAAGTATATGACCGACAGATATACGTCAAGATCATTAAACATATGGTATTTTATAACTATGTAGTGGTCGCAAAGTGGTCGAAATTCGGCCACAATTCAATGAAATTAATTTTTTTGCTATACAATTTTCTTTTAATTATACATAAGTATGTATAATTGTATATTGATTAAGCTATATTTCACTAATAAATATTATATAAGTAAAATGTCTCTTAGACATTGTCATCATGGGTCCCTGACCGTCCGGCTGAGGGCCCTCTTGAGGCGACCACAGAGGGTCATGGCGGTCAGGGCCATACGCGGTTACCGCACGGTGTCGACGGAGGCAGCGTGCCTCCTGGCCGGAACTCCCCCGTGGGACCTGGAGGCGGAGATGCTCGCCGACATTTATCGGCGGGTGTCGGAGACGCGCACCCGCGGCGGCATGGTCTCCCTGCAGGAGATCACCGCCTGGCGGGTCGACGCCTGCCAAGGAGTCATTGCCCGTTAGGCAGTACGGCTGGAGAGTCCTCGGTACGGTATCAGGACCGTTGAGGCTTTCCGGCCGGTGCTGATGGAGTGGTTGGAGCGGACGCACGGGGTGCTTTCCTTCCGACTGGTGCAGGTGCTTACGGGGCACGGGTGTTTTGGGAAGTACCTGCACAAGATTGTCAGGAGGGAGAGCACACCGTCCTGACACCACTGCAGTTGCGACGAGGACACGGCGCAGCACACGCTCGAGGAGTGTGCTGCATGGGAGGGGGAGCGCCGTGAACTCGTCGCGATTATCGGTGCCGACTTGGCGCTGCCGACCATCGCCAGGGAGATGCTCGACAGCGTCAGGAACTGGGACGCGGTCGCCGCCTTCTGTGAGGCCGTAATCTCACGGAAGGAGGCGGCGGATCGTGTGCGAGTAGAGCTCCTATTCGGCGACACGTTCCGCCGCCGGCGACTCGGGCGGCGTAGGCGCGAGTATCTGCACCTAATGCCGCCCTATCCGAGGCCGTGGGTGATCGGACCGGGGAATTGTCCGTCACCCGCAGAGAGGCTGACCGCGCGATGGTGACCGACGTCCCAGTACGTCGAGAGGTGAGGTTACGAAAGGGTATTCCGTCGGGCCGACCACTGATGACAAGTCACATCTGCTCCGGTGGTCGGCCCAACAACGAGGTGAAGTGAGTACGGGTGGGTTATGGGCCCGCGCGCCGTCCTTTCATCGCCCCGGACGGACAGAACCGCGCGTGCGCTTACCATAGCCCACCCATAAAAAAAAAAAGACATTGTCATCATATGGTAGTATGAGTAATGCCTTTTTTAATGAATTGAATGTATCTATAATCCATTATTATATGAAATTTCAGTTTTATGCACTCCTCATTATATACTTTAATTGTGCCAAATTTCATACTTGTCCATTCACGTAATTTTCGTAAAAAGGGGTACAAAGTTTTTGCTTCACGTATTAATATATAGATACAAAAATGTATACTACTGTGTGCCACAGACTGCAATGAATATTATTAGAAATTAAACCATAGATAGTTCCTATTCGGTATATAAAGAATGGGTATTTATCATCTTCATTGTCATCTCAGCCTATATACGTCCCACTGGTGGGCTCAGGCATCCTCTATAATGGGAGGGAAATTGGCCTACTATACCAAGCTGATCAGATGTATTGGAATAGGGTGTTATATCGAATTTTTCATCTCTTGCATAGATGTTATCTGTATATTATAATCCTTTAATCGTCCTTTACGACATCCACGGGTAAAAGAGCAGGTGATTACTTGTACTCTTACTTCATAACCATACGAATAATGGTGATTTTTATTCATCATCATCATCCAGCCTTTCGCCATCCACTGTTTGACATGGGCCTCCCTCATGCTTCGCCAAAAAGTACGGCTCTGTGCCTTTAGCATTCAACGACGCCCAGCGTTGGAGGGGGTCATCCTTCATAGCGTTTTCCGATACGTGGTCGCAACTCGAGAATCCTTTTCCCCCAACGGTCGGTTCGTTGAGCGATGTGGCCTGCCATTGCCACATAAGCGTGCTAATTCTTCGTGTTTTGTCGGTTACAGCGGTTCTTCTATAAATTTATCTACATGTGTAACCGAACCGGTGTAATACGATTTCGTAATGCGAATTTTCCCTCGCACACAAATGGCTTAGTCCAGAGCGTAGCCTGCTCCATAGCACGCTGAGCGACTTTGAGTTTGGTTATGAGGCCTACATTTAGAAACCACGTTTCTGTGCCATAAGTCATCACTGGTATTGTACTGATCGTAGACTGTGTTTTCAGACAATGAATATATTAGACGAAATGATATAAAAATGATGAAATAGAAATTTAACAATGCATTTACTACTGAAGGCGAAATACTATACTGATTCTCTTGGGAGAAGGATTAGCAATTTCTGAATTCTACCAAGACAGAAGAGTAGTACATATATTGTACACTTAATCCGTTTTTCATTGACATATGAACTTGCCTCACAATAAGAATAGTATTGAACAACTATAACGAGTTAGTGAACCCTCCGCTCGTCGCGCCTTTTTATTACCTGAACAGTCGCATGGGGTCTGCAGCGACCAAAAATAAATAGTAATTAATTGGAATTGTATCATATTTTTTTTGACATAATTTTAATGTTTTATATTTGAATAGGACTACATTGAAATAAAAAGTAAATATATTGCAAATCTGACATTTATTTATATTTAAAAAAACTTAAAGAAATAGGAGTTACATTTTTCCTTACAATTTAACTCAGTCATCTTAAAGTTAACTTAAAAATAAAAAACAAGGGACTACTTCTCTTTTTTATAGATGTATTTGAGATTAATGAACTAAAATATGAAATCGAATATAAATCAACTAAAAAAATAACAAAAAAATATATACTTCTTAGCTCTAAGTGAACCACCTAATCATTTCTTTGGATACAATCAGTACATATGGCTTTGGTATGGTTTGGACAAATACTTCCTTTGCAATAATAACAAATCGACTTAAATTTTCTATCTTTACGTTTTGGACAGTGAATGCAACACTTTCTCAAAGGTGCAAACTGAGCATCATCAGGAGACAAGTCCTGAAGAGGAGATATAGTGATTCATCGACAACGCCATTCTTCTTCTTCTAAACATCTTAAAATACGTTTAGTTTGCCTATCATCCATTTCTTACTGTTATAATAAATATTCTGGAACAATAAAACATAAATATAAACACTACAACTATAAAAAACGATTAGGTTAATAGTAAAAGTTTACTTACGTCGTTCGTCGCGTGGGGTCTTTCAGAGCCTTGCGCAAAAACACACATCCATATCTCACGGCGCACGCGTTCAGACTGAGTTGCGATGGCATGAGCGCGAGCCGTAATCCTTTTTAGGAGGCTACCTAAAGTAAGGGATCTATAAACTTATTCTAAAAGTACATATTTTGTTGCGGGTTGAGAGCCCTCAGCGCTCACCCACCAGTCCGGGTAAAGTTGTCACAGCCATCTGAGGCTAACAACTAAGTCACACAAAAAAAAAAAAAACATATTTTGCAATTTTCTAAGACCTGGGCTTTGAAAGACCCCATGCGACGATTCGAGGGTTAAACGGGTTAGCTTAATTTAGTCCACCGCTGCGGGGATTTGCCTAAGTAAAATCGATACGCAATGCGTATGGGTTGTACGTAATAGATACATCGGCCTCAAATACTCGTATAAAATTCAAAGAAAGGAAAGGAAACTAATCAAATATGTATACAAAGCTCGAGCGTTAGGAGTTATAGATTTCAGTTAAAAACAGCATATTTTTTATGCAATCTTCTAAATATTACGCTAAATCTGAGTGTAATTATGTCCATTAGTAGTTATTATTTGTAAAATCATTACTGCGACAATGATTTATGCTTTAGTGGGGATGTTGTCTTTAAAAATATGCTAAAAAATTTAGCTTATTTATTTTTTATGTAATAACTTATAAATCCTTTAACTAAAGGAAAATTATTTTCAAGAAAACAATGTAACTAATAGTGATACTTCAATTCGTAACAAATGAACTTTTAATTGCTATAAGATTAATTGATCCACTTCCAACTTGTTTAATTAAAGTCTCTGTTTACTCCACCTTTCGACCTCTAAACAAAGTTGTAATCCGAGCCTGACCAATGTTCTGGGAACTCTAAACAAACATAAGCTTGGAAGAAAAAGTTGTGGACCTATGTATTTGGTGAACCAATGTATGTATGTTCTAATAATACATCTTCATCTCTGATTTTGTTTACTGATCTGATTCCTGAGTTTTTTATATTATAATGAGGCTATAAAATTTATATTTAATAATAGATACTGACAGTGCTGTGTGGTAGCGGCTTCGAATACTACCAACCCTTGCTTTGCTCGTGGGTGTCGTAAAAGACGACTAAGAGCCCTAGATTGACCCGTACCAACTCCATCTGGTACCATTTGGGTCAACGATTACATTCCCAAGGAGGGTTGACGTCAGGCAGGCGGCCGGTCATAAAAGCATTGCCGAAACTTTTTGCAATATGTCAAAACAGAGGACATATTGCGTCGACCCCAAGTAATTGGGATAAGAGCAAGATGATGATGAATGGATACTGACAGTATTACTCGCTTAACTTAAGAGCATACATTGTTGCAAACCTTTTTTTTTGGGGGGTTACGGTCGGCGCACTACTCGCACCACTCCGTCCGGGGGGTCAGAGGGGCGTAAGCACGCACACCCGTAACCCACCCGTGACACGTCGCCTTCGTCGTTGGGCCGACCACCGGAGCAGGGTGACTTGACGTCAGTGGTCGGCTCAACGACATTGTTGCAACCCTATCAGTAAAACGTTTTTATACCGTGATTCTATAAAATGGTGAAGTTTTGTTTTTTCATTTGGACATAGTAAATATTTTTGATAAGATTGTTTAAAAATTCTCAATAATGAGTTGTATCGTATTAACTTAGCCCCATTGTCCTGGAGGCCACATAGTATATAATAGTGATTAGTCTTTTTTTGCTTTTCGAATCCTACATCAACTGTGCTCTAACCAACTTCGAGGTATATACAAAAAACATAGGATCCTGAACGAATGAAAGAATTGAGGCAAAAGGTAATGAGAACCCCTGGGGGTAGTCCCCATCACTTAATCTCAAAATACAAAATTAGACTACGTAAGAATAAATAATATTTAAGACTTGTAAATTCCCGTGGTATCAACCGTGTAGTTTCTATTCCCTGTATCTTTCAGGTTTTTAAGTACTGTATTTTTTAAATAAAGCTTCAAAAATAAAGAGGCGGTTGGCACATTACCACGTTTCTCTCTAATAAATACAAAAATGACTTATGTCCGTTATAGACTTTGAAACCATCTAACTGATCCATCGTGCCATAGTTAGGCTTTTTTTTTGGGGGTTGGCTGCGGTCGGCACGCTCCTCGCACCACTCCGGGGCGATAGAGGGGCGTAAGCACGCACATCCGCAACCCACCCGAACACCACGTCGCCTTCGTCGTTGGGCCGACCACCAGAGCAGGGTTACTTGTCATCAGTGGTCGGCCTAACGGAATACCCCCTACTTGGGGTACCCTCTCATCGACCGACGTCCCCCCCCCCCTCGGGGAGGACGTTGGTCTTTCCTCACGCGGTCGGCCTCTCGGCGGGTGACGGACTAACTCCCCGGTCACGTCACCCGCGGTCTCGGCTAGGGCGGCATGACGCGCAGGTAATCGCGCCTGCGCCGCCCCAGTCGCCGGCGGCGGGTCCCTTCGTCGAGGCTGAACTCCTTGCGCGCCATAGTTAGGCTCAGGTATGGTCGGCAAATTTACTTACTATACCACGCTAGTCAGACGTGTTGATATAGGGTTGTGTTTAGTGTTTTCTTTCTCTTGAATAGATACTATATCGTCTCTTACCACACCCATGGGCAAGAGAGGGAGTGATGAATTGTATTCTTACTCCGTCACCTCACGGATACCACACCGAAAACCGGGTAGTCAGGCGGACTACCCTTCTATAATAAAAAAGTGATTATGAAAAATATGAAACATTAAATTGTTGTCCGTATATTGTTGTAACATATATTATTACAGCGAACATTGTTGCACTTTGGGGATTATTTGTAATTAAAATAGCCTCCGAGGCATGAATTTGATATCACGACATTGTCCGCTGTGGTTGTATAATAAAATTAATTGCCACAGTAATAATAGCACGGACTAATAATATGACGTGTATATACGTACATATATATGAGAGGCTTTATGCTTTGTATTTGTTTTTAATAATACGTTCATCGTCATCATCATCGCAGCCCACCTACGTCTCATTGTTGGGCTCAAGCCTCCACCATAATGGAAGGGAATTTGACCTACTATACCATGCTGGTCAGGCATGTTAGTATAGGGTTTTATTTTGAGTTTTCCTTCTCTTGCACATGTGTTATGTCATCTTTTACGACATGCACAGGCAAGATGGTGAATTGTATTCTTAGTCCGTCATCACACGGGCAATATGTTGGAGATAAACATTCTTTTCTCTAAGATCGAGAAAATTTTCATACTCTAGTTTTGCAGTTTGCATAAGAGTTTATTTTAACCTTTTCTTTCCTTGTCATAATTGTAACGTGATTGGTTATGTATCATCTCCATATAAAGAGAAATTCCTCCAATGGCAAATTGCAATATGTATGGGTTATACTTGACTAGCGTAGTATTGTAGGTCAATTTCCCTCCCATTGTGGAGGAGGCTCGAGCCCAGGAGTGGGATGTATGTGAGCTATAAGAAGGAGAAAGAAAATCGCTTCAAAGGAAAATTCTTGCCGTTGCAGGCATTTTCGATTTGAGAAATTTTAGTGTATCTAAATTACCATATGCAAGCTAAACAGATCATTTGTTAGAGTATTTTATTCGCGTTTTTCATTTTTTTATAATGATGTTACCCTACTTACATATCCTGGGTTTGTCTACAAATCTCATAAAATAAAAATATACTTTTTTGCGCTACGTGCTAAGGTCCAATTATTAATCTACACTGTTCTTAAATCCACCTAAAAATCTTTTGAAATCAGTGCAGCTATTTAGTAAAAGTTCAATTATATTCACACGTACAGAAGAATTATATTTATAAAAATGAACACGTAGATTCTTAATACCCTTTCTCGCTTCAATTAATTTCGAAATGGCAATTAATGTTAAAATACATATACGGTCCCATTCCGACAGAGCTTCGCTTTCCTTTGAAACAATAATAAGTATAATTATATTCTAAGAGAAGCTATTATATATTAAAAGTACTAAAGTATAAAAGCTAAATTAATTAAGAACCAAGATACATGTGTCTACATTAGTTTTTGTATAGATAGGAGATTCAAATCTTTGAAAGATTTATAGCATAATATTCGTTTAATTTGTTTTTTATTGCCAACGGTGGCAAACGAGCAAGCAGCACACCTGATGGTAAGTGACGCTGCTGCACATGGACCTTTGCAATACTAGGGGCACAGCCAGGCCGTTGCCTATCATGAAGGAAATACACTTCTTAAACCTCGTTTAAAGAAGGACATGTCATAGCGCTCGGGAAACAGCAGCAGGTAGTTCATTCCAGAGCCTGCACGTACGTGGGAGAAAGGAACGCTGGAAACGTACAGTTGAGCCAGAAGACCATAACGTTTCCAGGGGAAATGGATGAACCCTGCTACGATGTCGAGTGGTACGTAGGTAGAATGGTGACAGTGGTGCCAAGTCAAACAGTTCTTCAGAGCACTCCCCGTGAAAGAGTCGGTAGAGTACACAGAGTGACCCAAAGTCTCTCCGCTGCTCTTTTTATCATTTTAAACGTCGCACTGCTGGGAACAGGGCCGGATTATCCATAAAGCAACTGCCTAGGGCCCCCGCATCGGCCAAGGGCCCCGAGTAAGTAAATAGTTTTTTTTTTCATTAATTGTATTATGATGTATTTAACAAGATTAAATTTAAAATAACCGTATCACGTCCTATTTCTTTTACCTTCTCCATTATGAGACCTGGATCATCACTTAACTACAACTAGAACCTATTAATTAAGATAATTTCAAACAATATAAAAAGACATGAGTCAGGCGTGTGAAGTGATGCTGTAGCGTCAAGTCAAGGTAACCAGGTATATTGTTGCAATAAGTGATTGAAGTAACAGAATACCAAAGGAGTCAACCTGATCGACTGGACGTTTATAATAGAAACTATGTCTTTTAAAAAGTAAAAAAAGGGTAAAGAAAAGGGGCCTTGATAATTGCTATGCCTAGGGGCCCTCATAGGGATTACCATTGCTTAAGGGCCCTGATAGGGATTGTCATTGCCTACCCTGATAGGGTCAATCCGGCCCTGGCTGGGACCTACTATATGCTAGTCAGATATGTTGGTATGGGGTTTTGTTTCGAGTTATCTTTCTTTTCGTTAAAATAGAGACTTTTTTATTCCTTTTTTGATGAAGTTTCGGACAAATTTCCTTACACCCACAACGATAAAGTTTCTTATAACAATATTTGAGATAATCTAGTCCCATCGAATCCACCTATTTTCACTGTAAGGATTGTATAAATAAGCGTTAAAACGTTTCTAAAATTATATCAGTTTTACATATACAGGCTGGCATTTTGTAAATTCAAAATTTGTTATTTACTTATTGGAACACATTATTATTTTCAAAATTTTTCTAGGGTTCCGTACCCAAAAAAAGTAAAAACGGAACCCCATTACTAACACTTTGCTGTCTGTCCGTCCGTTTGTCTGTCACCAGGCTGTATCTCAAGAACAGCGATAACTAGAGAATTGAATTTTTTACAAATTATGTATTTTTGTTGCCACTATAAAAAAAAATACTAAAAACAAAATAAAATAAATATTTAAGGGGCCCTCTCATACAACAAACGCGATTTTTATGCCCTTTTTATAGATAATGGTACGGAACAATTCGTGCGCGACTCCGACTTGCACTTAGCCGGTTTTTTACTATCTATTAAAGGGCTTAGGTCTCTGTTCAAATTGAAAGGTTTTTAAACCATAATCCATCAATCTTAAGAAAATCATATAGAAAAATGCGGGTGTTCCTTACTATGTATATTTTCACCATTAAAGCCAGTAATCATTAACAATTAATTCGCTTATAATATCTAAATATCAGTCGTCGCTAAGTGGGGTTCAAACTCGAAAACTGTTCTAGTTATTTTTTTTTTAATGTTTTTCTTAATGTTAATTAAGCTTTTTACTGAATATGATAGATATGTGTATTTTTATAATTTCCTTGTAATATCTATTATTGTTTGCGTGATGAGGGAGTAAGAATACCCCCGCTCTACCTACCTAATACCCACTCCACGGATATTGTAAGAGACTAAGGGATGTGTTAAAAATAATCTAAGTACAAGCGCGGTAATATAATCTACCAGTAATCAAACTTCATACAAAACGAAACGCGAGCTATACCTACGCGCCTCGATCTCGGCATGCGCTCGGCATGTAGACAGTCGCGACTGTGCTGCAGTGACGAACGAACGGTGTTATTTTTTTAACAATAACTGCGTGAATTTTCACTAAAATACATAATTATACACATATTTAACACTAGCAACCCGCCCTCGCTTCGCTTCGGTTATAGGTTATAGTCGTTTTACCAGCGTAGTTCCCGTTCCCGTGGGAATATCGGGATAAAATATAGCCTAATTTACGCCCTGATATTATAGCTTTCCATTGGTGAAAGAATTTTTGAAATCGGTCCAGCCGTTTTGAAGATTACCCGGAACAAACAGACAGACAGACAAAAATTTTTATTTGCTATTTTAGGCATAGGTGTTATGCAAATAACCGTGTAAGCATGAAAAAAGCCTATTATTTTGACATTACAAACAGACACTCCAATTTTATTTATTGGTATAGATGACAAGTAGGGTATATTGTGCTGTTTTTGGTTGCATGAATTCGTCAATAACGAATCCAGAGATAACTTTTTTTAGATTACCTGGAAACTCTGAAAGGTAAGATTATAAAGTAATTTTACTTACTAGTAGGTAGGTACATAATGTGTATCGTTTTAATTTCCTTTTATCTCCCGAAAAAAAGTTGTCTGGATTAATAAATAAAGTGAATAAAGTGATTGACACGAGTGAAATAGGTAGTTATAGGCGGTTCATGAATCATGTTACGGTACGCTTGTGTTAAAACTCATAATGTGTTTTGTTTTGTTAGTTTATATAATTCAAAGTAAAGACGTGGTATTTTATTCAAATTTCAAATTCAAATCATTTATTATGTATAAACCCCGCGGGGGCACTTACATATTGTCATTTTTTTTACAATTTTCTTAAAGTTATAACTACCGCTGGATCGGAACGCGACCGCACTGAGAAGATCCGGCAAGAAACTCAGCGGGATTGTCTATTTTTTATTTATTTTTTTTAAATTTCTTTTAAATAAAATTACATCTTACAACATGCTTATTAATAGTTCCAGTGTAATGCCATTCAAAATATTATATTATTAATAATATATGTTTATTGTACTATGTGTATGAATAGTACTAGAAAAAAATTTGACCGTCTGTCTGTCACTAGATAATTTAATTTATAGACCGATTTGTTATTTAAACATAAACATGTTTTTTTTTAATTAAAACTATCAATCAAAAATCAACACGCATTCTTATTGAACACTTCCTATTCAATTCACAAAGTATTTTATTTGTTTATATAAGAAAAGTATATACAAAACTAAATGGAAACACAAAGTAGGCAAATGTAATTAAAATGCTGGAGGCGGGCAGCCCTATCACATGTTTACGTTTAGGCATTTAATTCAAGGTTACGGCCCAGATACATTACTGGATAGATGACTATACTGTGGTACAAGCCTGTCTGACCAGCGTGGTATAGTAGATCACCTTCCCTCCTAATGTGCAGATGCTCGAGTCCAAACTTAGGACATATACTACCTACTTGTTGTCTCTTTTATTACTTTAAATTTCCTAGAAAATGCTACGTCTAAAAAACTGTTATTTTATTCTCTATATTAAATAATGAAGATATTGTATATTTACAGAATTAAATATACTTTACATTATTAATAATTTTGGTATAAATAAATAATAAAAGTATCAAGATGCAGGAATTAAATTATTTATATAATATTGAGAGAATGAATGAAAGGAGACTAACAAGGAGAACTTATATGGTGAAAGTAAACGGAAGTGTTGGAAAGGGAAGACCAAAGCGGACGTTCCATGATCAAATACCCCTATTTGACGTTCTTAAGAAAGGTCAGGTTAAAAGTACCCTAAACCGAAAAACTTTCATGAAGAGATTAATGAATGTGGAGAAGGCAAAAGTGGTATGTCAAGATCGTAGCAAGTGGAGGGTGGTTTCTGCCTACTCCTATGAGAAAGAAGCATGAGTATATGTATGTATGTATGTATAATATTGGGTAAATATCCTGTTTTTTTTTTTTTTTTGTGGGTGGGCCGCGGTCGGCGCGCCTCCGCACCACTCCGTCTGGGGCGACAGAGGGGCTTAAGCACGCAACTCCCGCGACCCACCCGAAAACCACGCCGCCTTCGTCGTTGGGTCGACCACTGGAGCAGCGTTAACTTGTCGTCAGTGGTCGGCCCGACGGAATACCCCCTCGACCCGGAATTGGGGTACCCTCCCATCGACCGACGTCCCCCCCTCGGGGAGGACGACCGACGTCCCCCCCTCGGGGAGGACGTCGGTCTTTCCTCACGCGGTCGGCCTCTCGGCGGGTGACGGACTAATCCCCGGTCACGTCACCCGCGGCCTCGGCTAGGGCGGCATGAGGCGCAGATAGTTGCGCCTGCGCCGCCCCAGTCGCCGGCGGCGAATCTCCTCATCGAGGCTGCGCTCCTCACGCAGGCGATCCGCCACCTCCTTCCGCGAGATCACTGTCTCGCAGAAGGCTGCGACCGCGTCCCAATTCCCGACGCTGTCGACCATCGCCCTAGCGATAGCCGGCAGCGTCAGGTCCGTACCGATGATTGCGACGAGTTCACAGCGCTGCACTGCCCAAGCCCCGCAGGCCTCGAGCGTATGGCGCGCCGTGTCCTCGTCGCAATCGCAGTGGTGGCAGGACGGTGTACTCTCCCTCCTAACGACCTTGGGTAATTATCCTGTTAGGACTATGTCACGATTGGACGGCCAAATCAAATCTCTAAATCACTAATCTGCTGCAATGCTAGTTCATTTAATGCTTCCTACTCTATATTTCTACCTTAAATGAAATGTGTTTGAACGTTACGTTGTGTATGATCAATAAAACATTGCCGATAAACATCATAATCATCACATCTCATATACTACCCACTGTAGGGCTTAAGCCTCCTTTATCCTATGAAGTAATTTGACCAATCAACCAATCAGAACAATCAGTTTATTGGTAAATATAATATTATTTACAGATCAAATTTATTGTTAAACGTACACAGTCAATCTTTTCAATTACATTAGATTATACATATAACATCTAATAATATTAAAACTAATTCTGGTAAATAGCTAAAAAAATATAAATAAACTGATTTCAACTTATAAAGCAACCAGGTTGGTCAGACGTGTTGGTTTAGGGTTTTCCTTCTTATGCATAGATGTTATATGCACACCGTATTCCTTATTCGTCTTTTACGACACTTGTAAAACTCTATGTTTTACACTAACAAATTTAATATAATTCTATAATTATTTACTCCCCTTTTGTAAACTTAGTATTCTGTCCATATCTGACAGCCTAATAAAATCTTAGCGACCACAACACACACTTTTACTTAATTAAAATCAATTGAGATATATCAATAGACTATTAAATTGAATAATTATCATCATCATTCAGCCTATCGCCGTCCACTGCTGGATGTAGGCATTCCTCATATATCGCCACAAAGCACCGTCCTGTGCCGCCTGTATCTAACGACGCCCAGCAACTTTTACCGGGTCGTCGGTCCATCTAATGATGGGTATCCTACACTGCGCCGTCCGATATTTGATTGGTACTAAAGAACCTTTTCTTCCACAGCGTTTGTATTTAAATGTCTAAAATTATTATATTATTCTTTCTTTAATTAAGCCTGCTCTTTATATATTTTTAGGTACCTATCTTTACACTATCGGTACCTATGGTAGATCAACAAATTCTTAGTGGCAATAGCAATCGCTGGTACTTTAACACAGATAATTAAGTGATACTTATAAACTAGTATATTAAATAAATGTCTAAATTTAGGTATCTCGCAAATCAACAAAATGTTAGCGACAACAGTAAACGCTTTCACTTTAATAAATTTTGTGAGGCATTATTTGACTACAATCTTACATATAATACTAATGAAGATATATATATATATATATATATATATATATATATATATATATATATATATATATATATATAAAACTTTGAATATAACTGATGAAATGTTTTTACTTAAAAAAGTAAGATGGCGAGGACAAAATTTATAGGCTATTAAGCCATGACTACACGTTGCCCAAGTTTCTCCTTTTATCGCGTGTACGCTCTTCGTTTTCCGCTTAATGCCATCTTTTTGTGTCCCCCTTGAAAATAATTGGTTTAGCATGAACTTGCATTTTAGATTTCTTTTTCTTTTGATTGTTCAAATGTATAATTATTTGCCGCTGCTTTTACGATCTTGTTTTCGTAAGCTGTTTCTATGCTTACAAGTTTATGAAATATCTTCTACTTATATTTTTCCTTCTCATTTTTCTTATCAATCTATATACTTTTCACTATTAGATATAAATAAGCTTTACCCTTAATGGTAGTTGTTTCAACCTATTATTATTTTCGGCAGTCGACTTATAAGATTTTATTCGTGTTTTCTTTCTCTTGCTAGGTCTCTGAATAGTCTTCCACTTATGTTGACGACTTAAGAATACAATATAACATCATTCTTTTTGCCCCTGAGAGTCGTAAAAACCAGCTAAGAGATCCCCAAGAGATAGGGAAGAAGCCTTCATAAATGTTATAAATTTTGTTACATTTTTGGAGTGGTATTACCGATTATACTCTTTCGTGTGGAGTCTTATATCCAATAGTGGATTTCGATAGGCTGATGAATAAACCATTTATCCATCCATCACCTCCGTGACCTATCACCTAGACGTCTGTGGAGGGACATAGGCCTCCTCACAACAAAGACGACGACAACAGAGCGGTCCTGTACCATTTACATTTAACAGTTCTTTGCGACTTCTAGAATGATTGCAGCCCTTTAGATCTGGTGGTGCGCCTTCATTCCATGGGGATCCATCATCCAATTCATGATAGCCACTCAAAAAGAACCATGCTATCCCTTCTTCTCAGATCACATACCCATTTACCACTGTTGGGCTCGGAAACGCTCTACAATGGGAGTGAAACTTATCTATTCTATACCAATAAATAAAATTGGAGTGTCTGTTTGTAATGTCAAAATAATGGGCTTTTTTCATGCTCACACGGTTATTTGCACGACACCTATGCCTAAAATAGCAATTAAAAAATTTTTGCCTGTCTGTCTGTCTGTTTGTTCCGGGTAATCTTCAAAACGGCTGGACCGATTTCAAAAATTCTTTCACCAATGGAAAGCTATAATATCAGGGCGTAAACTAAGCTATATTTTATCCCGGTTTTCCCACGGGAAAGGCAACTACGCGGGTAAAATGACTATAACCTATAACCGAAGCGAAGCGAGGGCGGTTTGCTAGTAATAGATACGAATCAAGCAAAATGTCTCATAATATAGTATTAAAAAATAAAGAAAAATCGTTATAGTTATTAATTCAATAGATATCGATTGAAGGCATAAAACCGCACAAACGTGACCGGATTACGTAGTCAAGGATAAATAAAAAGCGCCTTGCTATGCTAAGAAGCTGCTTTTAGTTAAATATTTATCTCTCTATGCCTTAGGGTGAAACAAAAGGGCAAAATTATCTTGACCCTTTTTTATCAAAGAACAAAGGCCTTAGAGTTAAATTTCTCTGTAACCCTTTGTACAGTGTTGGAGGAAAAGGAAATGGTGACTGAATTATTACAATATTTAAACGAAATAATTTAATATTTATATAAAGCAACTCTTACTGAAGTAGAAAAATACTATTGTATGAAGAATAGCAAAAATTTTAAATTGAACTTACATAATTATTTAGTTCGTAGTACGAGCTGTTTAAAATTAGTTTCATGTTTCTGTTTTAAAAATAGTAAACTATTTATCGTTTTTGTATTGGGTTTGGGTCTTTTCTATACTACGCTGATCAGACGTATTGACTTTTTTTTTATGGTAAGCGCACACGCCGTCCATGCCATTCGAGGCAACGAAAGGACGGCGCGGACCCATAACCCACCCGTACCCACGTCGCCTTCGTCGTTGGGCCGACCACCAGTACCGAGTTTCTTGTCCTCAGTGATTAGACGTATTGGCATAAGGTTTTATTTCAAATCTTCCTTCTCTTACTTGCATTGATTGTATCTGCAAATTACATCCCTCAGTCGTCTTTTATGATACCCACGGGTAAGATAATGGTGAAATGTATTTTTAATCCTTCACCACACACATAGATAGACGTATAATAGACTATTACATTCCTATATTATATCCTATGTTCTGTCACACAACTTTTTGTGAGAGATCTACATATGGTTGAATGTATTTGGATGTAATTTGCGATCGTTGATTGCATATTTATAATATCTCCTGTGATAAAGGATTTAATTACCAGAGCAAATTATTATAGAAAATTAATAAATTGTTGTTGCCTTTTGGAATTTTTTTAGTAACTTTAAGATTCGAGACTAAAATTCGATTTTAAGACTGAAAAGGACTAACAATAAGCCTTTTGAGTTTAGTAATATTAGTGATACCTAGTGCAGTGGATAGCAGATAGATGCTATGCAGTGGCTATCCACCACTGGGTGTGGTGCTATCAGCATACCCTCGAAGAATACAAGAATGAAGTATTTATTATCATTATCTATATTTATTTATTTTCATTATCATTATCATTAATGAATTTTATTATCATAGTTTCTTATAAAGAAGGTGCTGATAGAGACTCTATACTCTGTAAGTTTACTGCAAATTAAGTTAAATTATTTATAAGCCTCAAGGCTCAATGTATTGATTGTGAAATAACCATTAAGTGATATAATAATGAAAAAAGAAAATTTTCCAGTAATATAGGCAAATCTTGTAGGTACTATGTATTCATATTTTTAAATTAACGAGCACTTATTAGTTAGTTTTATAATAATAGGTATTTACCTATGTAATTGCCGTTCTGCAGTACTGGCCATTTCAAATCAAAATAATTTTTGTTTGGCTAAGAATTCTAATTTCAAATTAATTTTATTTTAAAACATGGAATTCATTTTCCAAAAGTAGTCATTTGTTTATTGATTAGTGTTACGTTTTCATCGCATTTCAATCTTTTTCGTCATCATGGATACGTTAAAAATTCGAGTAATTATGGAACGCAACATCAACGACGTTTACGGAGCGAACACTACAAACTAACACACCGCCTGTTATTGGTTTGCTCGTTTCCGTTCTGGAAATTTCGACGCCGACGGAAGCCGATGATCACAATCTACGGCTGAATTAGCAGCAGCTTTCGACGTTAGCGTCAAAACAATATTGGTCCCTTTGCGTCAAATTGGCAAGGTAAGAAAGCTTGACAAATGGGTGCCCCACGAACTCAATGGTCGCCAGCGCGAAGTACGTCGAGACATGCCTTGCATTGCTCAACAGAAACACAAATGAAGGAATTTTGAAACGCATTGTTACTTGCGATGAAAAATGGATTCTGTTTGATAACCGCAAGCGCTCAGCAAGTTGGTTGGATCCTGGTTCAGCACCTAAACAATGCCCTAAACGAAAACTTACCCCTAGAAAAGTGATGGTCACTGTTTGGTGGTCTAGCGCCGGTGTGATTCATCACAGCTTCTTACCAAACGGGGTGAGCATTACTGCAGATGTGTATTGTGAAGAACTGAACACAATGATGGAGAAGCTGGCACATCTCCAACGAGCATTGGTCAATCGCTCGTCTTCGCTGCTCTTGCACGATAATGCGCGACCTCATACTGCACAGCAGACGGTCTCCAAGTTGCAAGAACTGGGGTTGGAAGCTCTCCGTCATTCGCCATACTCACCAGACCTTGCGCCTACAGACTACTTCTTTTTCCAGAATTTGGATAACTTTTTGGCGGGAAAGAAATTCAATACCCGAGAGGCAGTACAAAATGCCTTTGAAGAATTTGTTGCCTCCCGTCCAACTGATTTCTTTAAGAAGGGCATCAATAAACTGCCGCTACGTTGGCAAAGATGCATTGATTGCATGGGTGATTACTTCGATTAATACAAATAAAAAATACATGAATAAAATCGTTTAATTTTTTCATACATAACGGCAATTTCATAGGTAAAGACCTAATATCATAAATATTTAATATAATAAAATTATAATATAAAGAAGAAAAATTCTTCGCATTCTTTAAATTTTTTCATTCATTATTTCTGCACATGTACGTCCCATTGCTGGGCTCGAGCCTCCTCCACAATAGGAGGGAAATTGACCTTACTATACCACGCCGGTCAGACAGGTTGCTATAGGGTTTTGTTTCGAGTTTTCCATCTCTTGCTTAGATGTCATATGCGTAATATATCTCTCTGTCATCTTTTACGACATCCACGGGTATAAGAGGGGGTGGAAAATTGTATTCTTATTCTGTCACCACACGGCAAATTTCTCCATTAGATTCACTCATATTAACAGAAAGAAAAACGAAAAGAAAAACGGCGGGAAACAACAGTTTCACTAAATTGTTTCTTTTTTTTAATGTAAACTTTTTAATGATATCAAAACCAGCCAGATACAACTAGTGCAGCTAAAGAGATTTTATTTAAATCTTATACACCCTAATGCTAATAGATTTTCTCCCTGATCTATTATATTAGATTATATTATTTCGTAAGACTTGATTAATTTCATATAGCGTGCAAAGGGATTGCAACATATATTGCGTTGAACGACGTAGCACTCTGGGGATGAATAATGAAAATAGCTCTCGAAGCTCCACAACCTAATATTTATAATAGAAGCACTCAACTTGCTTTTATAATAATAGATTAAACAAAGTACAGTCAATCCGAATATTATTATACATATGTGACAATAATAGCATCTTCTTTTTTACAATTAATAATATTTATAAGGTTTAAGAATTTCTTTTAATTAACTACACAGAGGGTGTTGTGGTTTAAGCATCGATCTCTCATTGTAAGTGTTATCAGTTCGGTCTTTATGCGGAACAATTCCAGAAGGCAGAAATGATTATTTGAGCAATCATCGTGATCATTCAGCTCATTGCCGTCCACTGCTGGAGGTAGGCCTCCCTCATGTTTCAGCACAAAACTCAGTCTTCTACTGCTTGTATCCAACGACGCCAAGCAAGTTTCACCAGATCATTCTTACTACGGTACTTACATTATTTCGAGAGAAACAAAATTCTAAAAGCTAATATAAACTTGTCTGGTCAAAGCAGTAAACTGGTCTCTTTTATCGAGAGCTTGCATCTAACAGTCAGCGTTAAATTAACTGAGACGGACAAATAACTGTTAAAATATTACAAAAATAAATTCTGCGTGCTACGCTGCTACGAGTGTTAAATGCATATTTAATTACCGTTGACAGAGTTCCAAGAAAGTGCAATTAGGTTTATTTATAGAAATACCTTGATAAGTTATAAGTACTTGCGATTTTCTAAGGCTTTTATAATAAAAGGCAATTAATTATTTAATAAAAGGTAATTCCAAAATAAAGGCAAAAGAAAGTCACAGGAATACTCCGTTCACTATACCGACTTAAAAACTTTCTCCCAGTCACGACCAAAACATCACTGGTTCAAACCTTAGTTTTTCCTATCATCGATTATGCTGATGTGTGCTACCTCGACCTGAATGCAGATCTGCTCAATAAGCTGGACCGACTCCTCAACAATTGCATTCGATTCGTTTTTAACCTACGTAAATTCGATCATGTAACCATATTTCGCTCTCGCCTCAATTGGTTACCGATTAGGCAAAGACGTAGCCTGAGGACTCTTTCTTTGCTCTACTACTCTACTACTACTACTCTATTCTTAACTCTCCTAACGCTCCTTCCTACTTAAAACTGAACTTTCAATTTCTTTGCTCCACCCATGACCGTGCTTTTCGTTCCTCCAATAATCTTCTTCTTCACTGTCCCTCTCACTCTTCTAGTCTGGTGCACTCCTCCTTTGGGATCCAGGCCATTCTTCTCTGGAATGCATTGCCTCTGGACATCAGGATGGCTACCAGTCGCGACGTTTTTAAGGCCATGGTCAAACGATTATACTTGAATTTTCTGGCGGAGTCAACACATCTGTGACGGCTCACATCCACTCATTCAAATATCATTATCATTATTTATGTATGTATGTATATGTATTTATATATATTTATAGAGTATATATGTATTATGTAATAGTAATTATATATAATTGATTTACTACGCGACATCGTTAACCACCTTGTATTGCACCTGCCTGACATTATTTCTGCTCCACCCTAGGTCGGCTGGTAGAGAATGCCTATGGCATTAAGTCCGCCTTGTGCGTTTGTTTGTGCAAAAGTTATAAATAAATAAATAAATAAATTTTATGGAATATGGAAGAGAGAATATTGTACTACCTACTTTTTAAATTATATTTGCCAGTCAAACACTAACCAGTGTTTTATTAGCGAATTTGTAATTTTATATAAATTTATTAGTACTCTATTTAATATTTTGGTACTTTATTAATAATTTAGTACTCTATTAAAGTAAATAAGTATCCATTAAAAACCATAACAATAGAAATATTTCTCTAGCAATAGTCAGTTTTTACACTTACACTAAGTGAGAGTTAAAGAAGAAATCGATTTAACGAGAATATAAATTTATTATCTCAATATTAGTCCTACAAATACCCTAAAATCTCCTTTACAATGAGAGGCAACACTTTTTTGTGGGATATTTCTTTTTTGAGAAATACTGACAGCCAAAATAGGCATAAAGTTTAATGTTTTATATCGAGTTTTTCTTCTATGTATGCAGTGATGTTGCTTGCTATCATCACTCAGTCATCTTTACGACAACCATGTATAGTGAAAATGTGGTGGACTATATTTTAATTGCCATCAAAACGTAAAAAAATGTTTTCCATTTTTTTTTATATCGTCACTGTACTAATAAATAAATAAATAAATTTGTATCGTCAGACTTTATAAACTTTTAAAGATTCTAGATACAGGATGAAATTCAAATCGGATTAAACTGCAAATCCATATCACAATTTAAAGTTTATAGAATCAGTCTTCATTCTTAAAAGCTCAGTAAGAAATGAAATTCGTGATATATTATTATTATAAATGAATCTATTAATCAGATTCAGAATTTAGCACATAGAAGTACTATAAATAACTGAGCCTTTATACGAAACCCTTTATATTTATATAGCAGGAATTATTATACCATATTTTATTTACAGTCTGAGAATACGTACAATTGAACGTAAACGTTCATATGGGAATAACGATCATTTCAGTATAGAAATTGAGGACATCTCTAAGTTATATGACAGGATAACGTAGGTTGTATTATCACTTTAGGCCATCCCAATATTAAGGTAAAAAAGGTTAGAAAATATAATCACAGAGAGGCCCTGGCGTTAAGCTGTTAGAAAAAGATAAAAAAATATATATATTTATAAATTTGCTACAGTTCACATATTGGATTGTCATATCCAATCATCATCAACTACTTGGGGTCTACTCAATTTGTACTTTTCTTTCAAAGTACACAATGCAATAGTTTTGACGATTGTCTTATAACGTCAGCACTATTTGGAAATACAATTGACCTTTTTTTGGGGGGTGGGCCATGGTCAGCTCACTCCCCGCCTGGCGTCGTCCGGGTCGACAGAGGGCCGCTGTGCGTCACCATGACCTACCCGTGCCACATCGCCTTCTTAGTTGGGCCGACCACCGGTGCAGAGTTCCTTGTCTTCAGTGGTCGGCCTAACGGAAAACCCCGTCGCCGTCACGCGGTCGACCTCTCGGCGGGTGACGGGAATGCAATTAACCTGACAATATCAGATCGAGTTGGCACAGGTCTATAAGAAACTCTTAGTCGTCTTATATGACACCCAAGAGAAATTTAAGGGTTGGTAGTATTCGTAACCGCCACCACACAGTTGAAATTGTAACAGTTTTTTTGTCGAAACATAGGTTACAATTAATACCAATAACAGCACCCTTTTGTGTGCTGTTATTGGTATTAATTGTAAGGGATGACTTACATTATGTTCCCATCATCCACTTATGTAGTAAGTAAATAAAGGATAAATTTTGCGCTGCCTCAGTATAGGTAGAATAAGAAAAATTTTGACTATCTTATTTAATTTTAACTACATCGATTAAAAAATACGAATAATAAGTAAAAATAATTTGAACAGTTGTTTAAAAAAATAATCAATTATATCTCTTTATATCACAGCGTCTTAAATAATAATTTAATTCTCTTTCTTTAAATCTTTGCCATTTCAGTTTCTATAATAATATTTGCTTGTATTTCATTATTAAAAAAATATTTGAACTATGTTATTAGAATATTAGATTTATCAAGTTCTGTAATTAGTCCCGCCCACCTCGAAGTCTGTTTCTCGGAAAATATTTTGCGTTTAGATTGGATTGGTTTTTTACAGTTCCATTTTACTTCGTTGAAATTCAACGTAGTGAGTTCCACACTTTTAAATTTATTCTTTAATTAAGCAGTATTTTAAGAGTTTATTTTTCCATTGTGAGATTAATGAACGCCTTTTCAGTTTAGTTCTCAAGACAATGAGCAACAGCAACTCGTTCCCTAATTAAATATGAATACGCTTTAGCTACTATTAAAAGCTTTGTTTGAAAATTCTCCCCTTAAATTTCCCAGCAAAGTTTGGTTTCCTCAATATATTTGTTTTCTTGTCTTTATATATATTTATAAATCTTTTGTTCGTGCGTTTGTAATTAAATTCCCTCTAAACGGCAGGACCGATATTGATGATTTTTTGTCCCTGTTCTGATGGATATGAGAATAATTTAGATTAATAATTAGAACCGATAAGAGGCGCTGCGATCGATATATTTTTTTTATTCTGCATAGGCCCCTTAAGGGCACTTACATATTGTCAAATTTCACAACGTTTAAGCACAATAAAATAATTTACCACCGGATCGGAACGCGGCCACAAACTGAGAAGATCCAGCAAGAAAATCAGCGGGCAGTAATTTTTTCTTTAATCTTTTAAATATACAGAATTTTATGCTTCGTACAACATATATGGTATTAGCTCCTGTGTGATGCCCTTCGAAATTGTATATATGTAAAAATATGGCTGGACCAGATCCCACAAGTAGCACCCGATCACGAGTTAACTACTAGAGCAGCCATCACTCTCCTCAACCAAATCAGAGGGAAAGGAGCGACCCGCTCCATATAGCTGCCGAAAGCAGAACCTTATTCGGTGAGCATGACCAAACCATAAATAAAAATATAAAACGAACTACAACTACAAATGCATACGAGCTCTGTTTGGACTACAGCAAATGGAAAGCTGTAAAGAATATTTTAAGAAATATGATATTTTGCCCCTGCCGAGTTTGTACATTTATGAAATTTGTATCTTCGTACGCAAACATCTTTATTTATTTTGTAAGCACAACGATGCTGTCACCAGACCAAGTAGACATACACACAAACTGTTAGTACCCAAGCAAAGATTGAGTGTCTTCAGCAAAAATGTATACTGCATGGCAATACTCATATATAATAAGTTACCAAATAGATTTAAGACAATTAATACATTAAGGACTTATAAATTACAATTATTCAGACTGTTATTAGACAAATGCTATTACTGTATAAAGGATTTTTTAAATGACAAGGAATTATAATGTGCAAAGAGATATAAATTAAATTACATTATAAAATGACTAACTCGCTAATTTTACTAATTTATAAAATGACTACATGCTAATGTTACTAAAACCTTTGCAAAATAAATAAATATTTTGTACACCAGTAAATGGTAGAATACGGCTAGTGCTTAAATGTAAGGAACTGTCAACTTTATGTACCCGTATTCTGACAAATAAATTATTATTCTATTCTACTATTATACTATAAAAAAATGAACGTGTGTACAAAGTACGCATAGCAGAAGTGAAACTTCTTTATCTATTATCCCTTTGTTCCTTTGTCCCGTTGTTCCTTTGTCTCTTTGTCCCTTATCCCTTTACCCGCTTATCCCCTTATCCCCTTATCCCTTTATCCCTTTAACCCTTTATCCCTTTATCCCTTTATCCCTTTATCCCTTTATCCCTTTATCCCTTTATCCCTTTATCCCCTTATGCCCTTATCCCCGTATCCCCTTATCCCCTTATCACCTTATCACTTTAACCCTTTATCACTTTTTTTTTTTTATTGCGAACGGTGCCAAACGAGCAAACAGTACACCTGATGGTAAGTGTTGCTGCCGCTCATGGACCTTTATAAGGCCGTTGCCTACCGCGAAGAAAGTGAAGGGAGTGTGAATGCGTGCATCGAGGCTCGGTGATACCAAGGGCACCACCAAAACCCTCCACACGCAAACACCCTCAGAAAGTCGGGCTTCCGGCTCTCTCGCTCACCGAACGAAGCGCAGTAACAAATCGCTACTACTACAAAAGACATACAAAAGATTTTTGAATTTGAATTGTGATACAACAGATAAAATGTTTATTCTCTCTGAACTTTTCCCGAAGCGAAGCTCTTGGGCCTAGATTATAAATAGCGCGAACAGCCCATTTTTGGAGAACAAAGATGGTATTCAAATTCGCGGAGCATCCCCAAAGTAGTATGCCATAGGACATGAGGCTGTGAAAATGAGAGAAATAAACTATTCTAGCCGTTTCAATGTAAGTTAACATTCGAATTTTCTTTACAGCATAAGTCGCTGAGCTAAGTCTATTTGACAATTTTTCAATATGAGGCTCCCACTGGAGTTTTTCATCTATGGTGATACCTAAAAAAACCGTGGACTCCACTTGGTCTAGGACCACACCATTCATTTGAACATTGGTTTCCACTTGTCTCACATTAGGTGTGGTAAATTTTATACATTTTGTTTTCTTCTCATTAAGAACAAGATTGTTTTATATTGAACCAATGAACAACGTTAGACAGTGCGTTGTTCACATCATCATAACCAAGCATTTGTCTTTTGATTTTAAATAATAAAGTGGTATCATCCGCAAACAACACAATGTCTTGATTGTCCCCTATTCAATAGGGTAAGTCATTAATATAAACAAGAAACAGAAATGGCCCAAATTGGATCCTTGCAAAGAGAATTCCTCTTACATTTTTTTTTAGTTTTCAACAGAACAACGTGTGTTGGGTCAGCTAGTATTAACTATACAGGGTGTCTCAGGTTATGGAGCAACTGTTGGAGTATGTTGTAGTGTACCGGACATAGATGGTAATTAAAATTTATATTACACAAAAAACAATATAACATAAAAGTTATAGTAATTTCAAAAATGTGTGTCAAACAGTCTACGTCTTAAATGTTACGTATTATGTAGGCATGGATAGACAGGATACATGGAGGCATGTAAAGCTTCGACAGTATAATTTCATTCATACATACCTAGAATTGCGCAAACGCTTCAATGGGACCGTAGGTACAAACGTGACTCGGCGACGATAATCGGCCGATCGGCTGATTTAAAGCGAGGCTCCTTTTACTTATGCGAACGTAATCATTGATATTTTCAATTTCTATTGAACATTTAACAAAGTACGAATATGTTGCAGATTAAGTATCACTGACTTTATACATTTCAATCAGATTTAAACGAAAAAACAATGACAAAATTGAAAACTTTACATGTCTCTAATTCATTAACGAATCGATATTTTTCCTTAAATTTTTTTTTATGGGTTCTTACCACCATTGCCTACCCCCCGTTTGACCAGTTGTCCCATAACCTGATACACCCTGTATAAATTAAATAGATTTTCATTTAATATTGAAAGAAAATGTTGGTCTTTCAAAACTATTTTAAACTATACTAATTATATTGTTAAACATTTAAAAGAAAAATCATATTTTTACTTTAAAGATTATCCTATTGTGAAATAATCTGCATCGTCTGACAGTTATGCCTGACAAAACCCTATCATTGTACAATAAGTATGGTTATGTATATAATATGGCTATGTATTGTATACATATATATATATATATATATGTATTGTTTGCTTGTATTAGATATAAGATTATTTAGATTTGCCACATTTATATAACCAAATTTCAGAAATTATTGCTCACATTGCATTGCACCTGCCTAATTTATTTCTGCTCTACCCTAGGTCGACTGGCAGAAAATGCCTAAAGCATTAAGTCCGCCTTGTACCTTTTTTTGTGTGCAAAAGTTTTAAATAAATAAAAATAAATAAATAAGCTTCTTAAGATATTTTTTTTTTTACAAATGAATTAAAATTGATAGTGGACAATTTAATGATATTGTATATTTATATAGGAAATGCCGTCAATACCAATGATGAGCAATGAGAAATAAACCCCCCAAATTCATTTTTGGCATAAGAATGGCAAAACTGTCCGGTTGCACGCTAATAGTATGCTAATTTCTTCTTCTGCTATTCTGAAAGATCGTTAAGATTATTAAAATTTGAATGTAGCAAGCCATAGTAATCTAGTAATCCTACTACACTATTCTTCCTTATCCTGCACCTAGAGAAGAAACGTGCCCAAGAGAGGGGTGGAATGTGGAAGTGGAAGATTGAGGCCAAAGTTACTATTTTGGCCTAAATCACGCTGGTCAGGCGGGTTGACACAGGGTTTTATTTCGAGTTTTTCTTCTACATTGTGAAATACAATACAACATTGAAATAAAATTATTTTAGTGCTTGAGTTTCCGACTGTAATTGTGATTGATAGATTAAATTATTTCTAAACGGCTGATTCCTGATTGAATCGTTTATATACCTAATTACATTTCCTATTTTTCCTGATGGATAATAAATGGACTTATCATTTCTTTATGACTATTACAATTATGAACAATTTCTTGTAATATGTTATAGGTATTTACCCTACACCCACAGGTAAGAGAGGGGATGATGAATAGTTTTCTTACTCCATTATCACACGAAAAAATCCTCAGTAATCAAAGAAAATACGTAGGATACCCCAACAATTTTATTTTTCTTGGTTTAAATCTCAAACGTAAGGCATAGTAGAAGTTATGTGCTTATGTAGCAAAGAGTTAGAGTATGGTAATTAAATTATATATTCTCATCTTTTCATCGAAAGTTTATCTTAATAATTCAATAAGAAGTAGGGTTTTATGCGGCGATTTGTGTAGGTTATATATGTACGTCCCATTGTCGGACTCGAACCTCCTCTACAATTAGAGGTAAATTAATCTACCATATACGCTGGTTAAACTGGTCAGACGGGTTTAGTATAGGGTTTTATTTCGAACTTTCCTTCTCTTGCATAAATGTTACTGCATTTTACAATCCCTTAGTCGTATTTTATAACACCCCACAGGCTAGAAAGTGGAGAGGTGAATTCTATTCTTACTCCGTCACGGCACGGAAATTATATAGGTATGCACCTTTTATTGTCATTAAGTCAATAGAGGTGTTTAGAATCCGTATCGATCTGATCAATGGTAGAGATTTCTCGTTTGAGTGAGTTTTATTATCTCACTTGGTGTCGTGCAAGTGATTGTAAACAGTTATACATTGTTAAGCCGTTAGCCTTGTTCATCAATGATGTTTTGTTAGTCTTACTAATATTATAAACGTGAAAGTTTGTGAATATATGAGAATATGAGAATGTTTGTTGCTCTTTCACGAAAAAACTACCAAATGGATTTTGATAAAATTTCACAATAATATAGCTTACATATCAGAATAACACATAGGCTATAATTTATCTCGATATTCCCACGGGAAGGGAAATTATGCGGGTTAAACAGCAAGCCTTTGCTATTAAGAAATAACTGCAAGTTATATAAGTAATACTGTAAAAACATTAATGTTTCATAGTTTTGAAGGCTATTTTATCTACTAATGAGGAAAAATAAACGTTTCCGAATACAACTCATCACCTGATTTGCAGCTCGTGGAGTTCTAAAAGACGACTAAAGGGTTTTAATATCCATTCAACATCTATGCAAGTGATGGAAAACTAGGAGCAAACCCTTTCACTAGCGTCTATTGCCCGCCTAAATGGCACTGACAGCAATTATAACAGTGGTGAGTCAGAACCTTGATGAGCTGAGATGGATAATTAGTAGGTTTAACTACTACTATATAAACATATATACAGAATTGAAATTAACGACAGAATAATTCTGAATACTATTAAAAGATTTGAATTAAAATACTTAAACGTAACGAAGGACTATAAATATTTCTATGTTTAGGTAATTGAGCTATGAGACATTCTTCTGTTAAGATCTCAAAGCTAAGTAAAACTCCATGTGGTGACGGAGTAAGAATAAAATTCGCCACTCCCATTTTGCCCGTGGATGTCGTAAACATGCCATCTTCTCCATCCTGGGTGACGAATGGATAATGCGCGGTCCCATCATCTACCGTCTTCCCTTCCTTTCGCTATTAGGCCGATCACTAGTACCGAGTACCTTGTCGTCCGTTGCCGATCCGGACTCAAACATACATAAAAAAATCATTATAATTTATTCAGTTGTAAGGAGTTCGGGAAACTTAAGAGGATCTTCTCGTTCAATATTCCGCAGTATCTGAAAACAAAGGTTTATAATCAGTGTGTGTTACTAGCGATGACTTATGACACTGAAACGTGGTCTCTAAATGTCGGCCTCATAAAAAAACTTAAAGTCGCTCAGCGTGCTATGGAGCGGGCTATGCTCGGTATTTCTCTACGTGATAAAATCCGGAACACGGAAATCCGTAGACGAACGAGTGTAACCGACATAGCCCGCAGAATTAGCACGTTGAAATGGCAATGGGCAGGCCACATCGCTCGTCAAACCGACAACCGTTGAGAAGAGAAAGAGAAAAGATTCTTG
Organism: Lymantria dispar; assembly: GCA_032191425.1. Classification (NCBI taxonomy): domain Eukaryota; kingdom Metazoa; phylum Arthropoda; class Insecta; order Lepidoptera; family Erebidae; genus Lymantria; species Lymantria dispar. The sequence goes on along the minus strand of CM063454.1, from coordinate 11,370,472 downwards.
AGTGGCGACCACGAATTGGACGGCGCAACGTAGGACGACCCCCCACCAGGTGGACTGACGACATTCTCAAAGTCGTAGGGAACCGTTGGATGCAAGTGGCGCAGGATCGTTCCGAGTGGCATTCTCGTGGGGAGGCCTATGTCCAGCAGTGGACGTCTGTAGGGTGATGGATGGATGGAAGGAGTTCAAATACATTTATAGGTATACACGAAGGAGTTATTTTAGGTAATATAAGTATTGTATATACCTATAGATGTACTAATAATGAATTCTAACCTTTCCATGTTTGGGAATCAATCATTCGATTGAGTTCCAAGAACTTCGTATTTATATAATGGCATCTGATATTTACACGAGTATTACACATGCTACTTCCTACTAATATCCTACTAAGATTATAAACGCGAAAGTTTGTGAGTATATGAATATGTGAGGATGTTTGTTGCGCTTTTACGCAAAAACTACTCAATGGATTTTGATGAAACTTCACAATAATATAGCCTACACATCAGAATAACATATAGGCTATAATTTATCTCGATATTCCCACGGAAAGGGGAACTATGCTGGTAAAACCGCAGGGCGCTGTAAGTTATAAATAAAACTTTTTTACGGATTTTATCACGTTTGTATTTGATTTTTGATATCCCGAAGTATCGAACACTTTTCAGCGTTCATAGGCACGAGAGGACTAAGGTGTCTCATATCCAATAAGTTATCGTATTTATTGTTGTTATATGCATATCCGTTGATGTTTCTATGTCAAAATAGTATGAAAAATGTTATTATAGATATAATCCTATTCCTTTCATCGTTCGTTGGACACAGGCTTCCGTATTACCTTTTTACTGTTAGCTAATAAAATTTAAGTCGTCATAAAAAAATGCTAAGAGCAATAAAAATATTATCCGGCTGTTGACGTTAAAACCTAAAGGCAGCTATTATGTAGTATTAACCTTATTTTACTATATTGATATATGATCATACTCGAATAAATTCTAGTGTAATAAAGAAAAATATTGTAAGCAGCATATAATAATTTAACAATAAATATATATGAAGCATTGTTTTAAATATTACCATCGCTGATAGTGAGATGACGAATGAAATTTGCATATTTGCACAAATAAACAAAATTAAGTGTCTGTAATATCAAAATAATACGCTTTTTTATGATCACACAATTATTTATACTATACCTATGCCTAGAAACTATTTTGAATATATTTTTTTTTCTTTCTGTCTGTTAATTCCGGGTAATCTTCATAACATCTGGACTGATTTTGATTATACTTTACTTCCAGGTAGCTGTCTGTATAAGGAGTAAGTTAAACAATATTTTATCTTGTATTCTTACTTCGTCACCACACGGAACTCGGACTCAAATATATCATTATGTCACCTCATATGTGTCTAATTGCTGGAAACAACCCTCCACACAATAGCAGGGAAATTGACCTACTATGCCACGCTGGTCAGACGTGGTGGCATAGAGTTTTATTTCGATTTTTCCTTGTCTAACATAGATGTTATATGCATATTGTACGCTCACTAGAAGGAAAGGGGGTGGTGAAATTGTACTTTTATTTCGTCACCACACGGAATCAAATATATATGCAGTTTATACTGTAACTAGCAACTTGTAATCGCTTCGCTTCGAATTCAGTCGTCTTACCCGCGTAGTTCCCGTTCCCGTGGGAATACCAGGCTAAAATATAGCCAATGTTATTTTCTGATATTATAGCTTTCCACTGCTGAAAGAATTTTTGAAATCGGTCCAGTAGTTTCGGAGCATATTCAATAAAAACAAACAAAAAAATCTTTCCTAATTACAATATTAGTATAGATAAGCAAATCTTAATAATTTTATTTTGTCTACAGCGTCCGCGACAGCAAAGTCTGGGCGGTGTTCTGCGGCGTGAAGGAAACTGGAAATGTTTCATGCTGACTTTGATGATCACAGGTTGCCTTGGTTCCGTTGCTTGGTGTAATATCGCTGAGATTGATAGAGATCTTATTGATTTTAGCAAGTAAGTGTTTAATTTTTAATGGTTTTAATATTGTTAAATATTTTATGGCCTTAGTGATAATGAAAATGGGACCATGAAAAAATTGGGATGGATATGTGAGCTAGATCATATCGATACAAGTCGCTTAATTTATTTTTCTTATGGTTACAACTGAATGAGTATTCCTTTCATTGCACTTCATGGTCAACGAGCAAGTAGCTCAGCTGATGGTAAATTATAAGTGCAAGTCATGGAACAACAATACCTAGGCTCACATTTCTGTGAGCTTAGTACTGTATAGTTGCTTACTGTAAAGAAAAAAATTTTGGAGAAACTTGCAACATAATAAACATTAAGACTAAAAATAAAACAATATTTTAAGTTAAAAAAAAACAGTGAACGTTGCAAGAACTTCGAAAAAGAGATATTGCTTAGTATAAACACCATTAGTGTAGGCATTGCAGCACTAGTTTTTAGCAATATCCTTATGGCACCTATTTTTTTGACAAGCTATGGTGTGGCATGACGTCTACTCTTTCCGGGGCGGCAAAAGAACGACGTGCGGCTCCATTACTAGGCAGCGTACTTATTAGCCGGAACTTCCCCGTGGAATCGGATATGCTCGCCGGACTTCACCGGTGGGTGTAGAAGATATAGGCGGTGCATAGTCTCGCTCAGTGAGATGGCCGTCTGGAGGAGCAATGCCCGCCACAACGTCATTGCCCTAATGGGTAGTCCGACTGAAGAAACCTCGGTATGGTGTTCGCAATGTCGAAGCCTTCCAGAGTTGGTACTGATGAAGTGGTTGGGACGGCAGCATGTTGTGCTCTCCTTCCGACTAGTGCAGGTATTACAGGGCATAGTTGCTTCGCCAAGTACCTGCATAAGGTCGTAAGGATGTAGAGCACACTGTCCTGCCATCACTGCGATTGCGTCAAGGACACAGTGCAGCGCACACTTTAAGCGGGCCGCAGGTGACTGGGCTGGCGAACAGTCTGTCACCCAAGAGGGACAGTATCCGCCGGGCTAGCCACAAACGTCAAGGATCGGATCGGTACCAGTTGTCGGCTTTGGTGTAGGAGAGGAAATGCGATGAGTTATGCGCTGGATGGAATGAACGGCATACGTATTGACCATACCCCGCCCAAAAGAAAGGCACTCTGTTGTCAATAAACCCCTGCCTATTGTTTTATTTGTTCAGGTTTTCTTAGTAGTATGCTTGCAGATTTCATAATGGCTTGATGATAGCTTTATTAGGTGCATATTTAGTATTCCACTCTTGAAGACTCTCACAAGATTTTATGCTGATAATGCTATCGAAATTATTAACGGACTAACCACTAAATTAGTTTTATGGTCATCAGGCACCCTATAAAACGGACAGTTCGTGAATCACCCTGCGACATAGGCTACGCGTATATTCCTATTGCATTTGTGCTACTGCTGTATTTGGTATATTTGGTGGAATGCTATCATAGTACAGCAAGGATACAGCTTGCAAGAAGAGTTGATGTTGCCGCTGTGAGTGCAAGAGTGCACGCTATGAGGACTGCAACACCAAGAGTATGGTAAGTAAGCTCTCATCAAAGAAATTCTTTGAATTTAACACGATATTTTCACTTAGTTTGTTGGCAGGTTATGGTTTGACTGTAATCTTATTAGTCGACCAAAATAACGAGTAGGTAGGTATAGAATCTCATAACCTGGGATGCATCCTATCTACGCCGATATTGTGGACACTTGACTTCAATTGATGATACCTAAAGTAAGATAGACATATTTAAGTATTATGATACTTTAAACAGTAGCATGTAAGAAAATAAAAATTAATACGATATTAACATGGATAATTTAGGCCCATCTATGTAATACATCTACGCTTTCATATCTTTCTGTGGTAACGGAGTTAGAATAACTTTCACCGCCCTTTATGTTGGCTGTAAATATTGTAATCTATGACTAAGGAATATAATGCGCATATAACATCTGTAGAAGTGAAGAAAAATCCTAAAAAAAATCCGATACCAACTTGTCTGACTAGCGTGGTAGTAGCTAAATTTCTCTCCTATTACAGAGGAGGATTGAGTTCAGTATTTTTCACAGGCACTATTTAGGATTATCTAAGGTAAAAAACACTTTTACAATCGTTGAATTAGGGATTATCAACATTGAATTATCATTGAATGATCCAAATATGAACTTTGAAGTAAATTAATCAGTAGAAATAATAAAACAAGTTGAACTTATTACAGTTTGCTGCCATATTTCTAGGCTTCTTAATACATAAATATAAACACACAATTACACCTTCTTTTGTATACACCTACCATTATCCAATAATAATGACCGATCTTAGAGCCGACAATTTGTATGAACGAGACAATCAAATATTATAAAGTCCAATTTATAATTACATATTATGCTTTCGTTTTCCTTTTTTAGGATAATTTTTAGCAATTTTTATAATATGCAAAATACCTCTGTGCCGCTATCATATTTAGTATGAATGCGAAGATCGCTTCGTAAAATATTCTAAGCATAAAATCTGTACTTTGTTGTAGGTGGAAGGCGATATGCTACCATTACGTGAGACGTAAGAGGCAAGTCACGCGATATCGCAACGGAGATGCTTATACAACCACTCAAGTAAGAAGCTTATAGATGTCATGTACATATTACACCATTCTTTTAATACAAATGTTTATTTATGATGATGTTCAATATCCTTATTAATATTATAAACTAGCAACCTGCCCTCGCTTCGCTTCGGTTATAGGTTATAGTCGTTTTACCCGCATAGTTGCCGTTCCCGTGGGAATACCGGGATAAAATATAGCCTAGTTAACGCCCTGATATTATAGCTTTCCATTGGTGAAAGAATTTTTGAAATTGATCCAGCCGTTTTGAAGATTACCCGGAACAAACAGACAGACAGACAGACAAAAAATTTTTAATTGCTATTTCAGGCATAGGTGTCGTGCAAATAACCGTGTGAGCATGAAAAAAGCCTATTATTTTGACATTACAAACAGACACTCCAATTTTATTTATTGGTATAGATGTGAAAGTAAGTTTGTTTGTTTGTTTATTTGTTTGTTTGTTACGCTTTTATGCTTAAACCACCAAACCGATTTCAAAAATTCTTTTACTAGTGGAAAGCTATAATATCAGGGAGTAACATAGGATACATTTTATCCTGGTATTCCCAAGGGAACGGGAATTATGCGGGTAAGGCAACTGAAACCGAAGCGAAGCGTGGGCAGGTTGCTAGTATAATTTAAAAAGGGAAAATGTGTATGTTTGTTTGTTTTCTTCATATAAAGACATGAGACATTTTGTCATGCCTTATGTAAGATACATGTTCAACTATTCATTTTTTATAAAAGTCAATATATCCATCAATATTGCTGTATTATTATATTATAGTGACAGTTATTATTCATCCATCCATCCATCCATCAGTCCATAGACGTTCGCAATTGGACATAGAGCTCCCCACGAGAATGCTTCTCGGTACCGTCCTATGCTACTTGTATCCAACGCTTTCCTGCGAATTTAAAGATATCGTCAGTTGCTTATTTTTTTTATTACACATCACTTCCCACTAAGTAAAGAATGAATCAAAAAATATTTACAATTATATAATAATCAATGATATCTTCTTCTTTAATATATATAAATTACGTGTCACGTTGTTTATCCGCGATGGACTCCTAAACTACTTAACCGATTTCAATTAAATTTGCACACCGTATGCAGTTTGATCCGACTTGAAAGATAGGATAGCTTACATCTTAATTTATAGTCGCAATATTATTTTATTGCAAATTATTTGTCTATTATTTGACATTCACAATTATCTGTTAACTCCAAACGATTTTAACAGATGGCGATATCTGTTGACTGGATTGAGTAAGTAATATGTTAAACCTACAAACGTGTCATATAAGCTACAATTCAATAGCATAAATAGTTTACTAAAATGTAATATAACAAAAACCTTAGCCACAGCAACGCGTGGCCGGGTCTGCTATAGGGATGATCGATGTTAGAAAAACATCGATGTTAACATCGATGTCAACATCGAAAGCCCAACATCGATGTTCGATGTTCATCGAACACCGAACATCGATGTTAGGAAATCATCGATGTTACAGAAATATCGATATCGTCGAACATCGATGTTACGGTATAAATTCTCGTGGCAAATTTTGATGAGCTTTTTTTTTAGGATTTCTGTCGGATATTTTTAACATCGATGTTACGACGATGAAGTAAAATCTTCCAGGCAAATTTTGATGAGCTTTTTTTTTAGGCCATCTGTTTAGAAAATTTAGTTTTGCCCATAGCAACATCGATGTGTTTTCCTTTCAACATGGATGTTTTTCTTTCAACATCGATGTTTCCTTTTCAACATCGATGTTAAATCAGTTAACATCGATGTTACGATGTTTTGCCTATAGCAACATCGATGTCAAAACATCGATGATCATCGAACATCGATGTTCATCGATCATCCCTAGTCTGCTAGTATATAATAATTTAATTAACAGGTATATTATGAGAGAGTCAACACTCATAGTGCCAACACTTCATTCGCGCATGCATGTTGTGGTCAAAGAGATGCATCCAGAAATTTGGTGCTCGACTCTAAGACACCTATAACAAAAGTACGTTTTAGCAAAGGATTTGCTTTTGCTAATATTGAAGCTGCAAGCGGTAAGTATATCAAATACTAACCATAAAACATTACATAAGAATCATTACATTTTTATTCATCGATCCAGTACCCATCAGCGTATTAATGTCCACGGTTGAGTATAGGCCTCCACAATTTATTTTAACTTTTATGTGGGTTACACCTTACGTCTATCCGCGTGACTGAGACCTTCTAAACGGCTGGACCAACTTTGAAGATTTTTGTTTGCTGTTCCAGTAGATACGAGTATGGTTTACATTAAAATCTAGATCCAGTAGGTGGCACTGCGATCGATTTCAAAGAATATTACTTTTATTTTTAGATTTGAATAGAGTAGCGTTGATGCGTCATATACATATACCTATATAGTTATATATTTCCGTATGGTGACAGTGTAAGAATATAATTAACCATCCCCTATTTTGCCCGTGGGTGCTGTAAAAGACGACGACTAAGGGATCTAATATATATGTGCTGTGCAGATGGCGCGATGGCGTAGTGGTTAAGATAGTGCCAGTGTCGGGGGTTCGAATCCCATGCGGGACAACACTTTGTGCGATCCACAAATTGTTGTTCTGAGTCTAGATGTAATTTGTGTCCATTAATTATATATTTGTAAAGTCCCCCGCAATACAAGGATTATTTCCTTAGTGCAGGGTGTTGTCTTAAATAAATAAATAAAATAAAATTTATGCAAGAGATGCAAAACTCAAAATAAAGCCTTATGCCAACACTTCTGACCATCGTGGTAGGTCAATTTTCCATTGTAAAGGCCATTCGAGCCCAGCAGTCGACCATAAGTAATTTAAATAAGAGCATCATAATATAACAGAGTTATATTAAAGGTCATAAATAATGTTAATATACATGTCATCCATCTAGCTCATAAACGTTCTACTGAGATCGATCCTCCTCCACAATAGAAGAGAAATCGATCTACCATCAAACCACCCTGGTGGAATAACTCAATACTAACCATGTAGAGTTTTATTCAGAGTTTATCTTCTCTACCAGATATTATATGCTTATCAACCCTTAGCCATATTACAATATCAATGGGTAACATAGAGGGGCAGTGAAATATATTCTTAGTTCATTATCACACAGAAAGTCCTAAAAGTTCACTAAATAAGTTATTTCCTTGAATAAAAACAGGGAGGAGACATTATAATATAGGTGTGAAATCACACGAATCTATACCAATAAATAAAATTGGAGTGTCTGTTTGTAATGTCAAAATAATAGGCTTTTTTCATGCTCACATGGTTATTTGCACGACACCTATGCCTATAATAGCGATTAAAAAAATTTTGTCTGTCTGTTTGCTCCGGGTAATCTTCAAAACGGCTGGACCGATTTCAAAAATTCTTTCACCAATGGAAAGCTATAATATCAGGGCGTAAACTATGCTATATTTTATCCCGGTATTCCCACGGGAACGGGAACTACGCGGGTTAAACGAATAAAACCGAAGTGAAGGCGGGTTGCTAGTAAATAATATTATTCTACTATTCAAAATCTATCCGTGTGGTGACGGAGTAAGAATACAATTCACCAACCCCCGCTCTTGCCTGCGGGTGTCGTAATGGACGACTATATGCAGACGATCCAAGAGAGGGAATCTCGAAATAAACCTCTATTCCAACACGTCTAACCAGCGTGGAATAGTTTCGGGCCGACCACTGATGACAAGTCACCTCTGCTCGGCCCAACAACGAGGTGACGTGGGTACGGGTGGGTTATGGGCTCGCGCGCCGTCCTTTCATCGCTCCGGATGCACTGGACCGCGCGTGCGCTTACCATACAAAAAAACACCACCCATAAAAAAAAGCGTGGAATAGTTAGTTAATTTGCCTCTCATTGTGAAAAAGGCCCGAGCCCAACAGTGGGACGTAAATAAGCTGAGACGAAGAGAAATGATGAATCCAAATTTTTCCGTAATATTTAACTATTTTTGTAAATTATTTTGTACAGAATTTGAAGATCAACGATCAAGATTTTTTGCTGAACATGAAAGGTTTGATGATTTTATGGAAATGCGAGAGGGCTTAGACCTCATTGGAGTTAGCTCTTTCAGGGAATATATGGTAGCTTACAGGTAAATATCTGAAATTATTATACTTCATTTATTTTCTTATATACAATTAAGCAAAATATGTATTTAAGGCACCTTCATTACAGAGATGCGGATCAATGTCCATGGTACTCCTCCCAGATTCTATTTTGGACACTATCTTGTCTTCTTTTATCTTGGCCTCTGCGGATACTTATAGAATGTAATACGGCATATGTTCATTATACTGTAAGTATATTTTTAATATTTAATATCATTTAAAATTATATCGTATGAATCACTAAATAGCGTTGTTAAAGAATATAAAAAGCTTATGATTTAGTTTGCTCATTTTATGCGTATTTTCTCTGAATTACCTAAAAGATTTCTCTTATTCTTTGTATATATCTACTATTATCTTTAATTACCATTAAATTATTAAGCAGATCTGAAAATCGGGACCTATTTAACGTTATATATTTTTTATAGTAATACTATACACTAGTATCTTATTATACATAATAATTTCGTACACACATTTATAATCGACACTATTACCCGTATTGTCTATAAGTGTCTTTAAGGGATCTAAATAACAATTACTGTAATAGGCAGCATTTTTCTAGTTAGCAACAAAATACTGAGCTCCTATGGTTTGTAGATATAGCTCTGTATGGTGATGGAGTAAGAACAAAATTCACCACCCCCTTTTGTCCGTAGGTATAGTAAAAGACGACTAAGGGATATGATATACAGAAAATATCTCAGCAAGATAAAGAAAACTTAATATAAAACCCTATACATCTGACCAGAGCGGTATAATAGATCAAGTTGCCTCCCATTGTGGAATGGATCGAGCGCAACAGTGGAACTTCTATGGGTTAAGATGATGATAATTGTAGATATAGTTATATCAGCCGGCTAATGAACTATATTCAAATCTAAATTAGCATAGATAGCGTAACATCTTGTTCATTTTAATCAGCCATGAAGCATGTTAGGGTGTTCAAAGCTGTAGAGAGAGAGATCCTCCTATGTACATTACTTTTGATCGTTGTGGTGGAAAAATAAGCTGCTGAACAAGACTAACTAGTGCGTGGCACGTATTGTGGTTATTGATTTATAAAATAGGTCAACTGTTATACTTATTTCAATCTTGATAAAAAATAATACGTATAAAAGTAAAATTAACCTAGATGACTTTATTACAGATTACAAAAATATTTGGAACAAATTATGAGTTAGACCCCAGTCGACAATTGGACCTCGACACACATTTATCAGATACATTACCACCAGTTACAGCTACAAACTACGCGTGGGCTCTTGCTGATGAGCAGAGTGCCGTTTTGTGTTCCGCGCCCCGTCCACCTCGTACTTTGCCCCTCTCACACGCTTCAACAGTCGATAGCCTAGAATTATTTGCTGCTATTCGCGGTAACTGTGCCTTAGTGCCTTCTTACTCAGAAGCTATGCGTATAGACGCAGCTTTAAGAGAAGAACCAGTTGAAAGTAGTACTCAAACCGCCTCTGAAGATACAGTAGTTGTTGATATGGAACCACAGACAAGATCTCCACGACACACTGTTAAAGCTGCATCTTTCGATGAACCTGCGCGAAGACCAAGAGTAACTATTTCGACAACACACTCCACACAAAATATTACGGCTTTATCTAGATCTAATGAAGCCAAACAGCAGAATAGACGTTCTTGGACGGGTGTTTTAACCAATACCAGAAGTGCTAGACAAATATTAGAAGAATTTAGAACAACTAATTCTTCGCCAAACTATGAACAAATGAGAGAACCCCAAAGTAGTGGTAGTGGTGAGAGTACATTATATTTCTCTAGAGAATTATCGCCAACGTGCTCTAGGGATCCATTCGGAGGTCGAGCACAAACAACACCTACAGACGAGCCACCCTCGTATGAGGAGGCTCTTAGAATGCCAGCGCTTAGAAAATTAACAAGGTCTATTACGGGAACTAATTTAGCCGGTTCTAGGAGAGCATTCTTGCGAGATGTGCTCACGAATAGAAGGTCGTGTCTGGAAGGGGTAGGGGTGTTAGCAGGAAGTAAAGTAGTTAGGTTGTCGCACAGTGATTCCGGTGACGAGACGCCTCTATAGCGCTTCTACAAAGGCAGTGAAATTACTGACTTTATATGGTGCAATAAAATATTATTAGGTACTTGAATAGAGAAACCATTATACTGTGCGCAGTAGATAAAGCCGTTAGTAGATTTTATATTATTAGTAGTAGACGTTATATTCACTTGTTTATATGCTTTGGGATTTTAAAGATTCTTTGACAGATAAACATGTTACTCTACTTTAGAGGGATTGTTTTATTGCACAAAATTTGTTTTATAAGTTTCGTAAGCGTTTTGTTATACATTTTAGAATATCACCATTTGTAAAATATGTTACCAGTTATATTAATTTTATTATTACTATTTTTCTGATTTTTATTTATTTCAGGATATCAAATTTTCGTCCTAGATTTTGTTTTTGGATTTAGTTAAAGCGTGAAAGTAACAAGTACGAGTCTAAATTTGATCAGGTAATTAGCCTTAAGTTAAAAGTTTTTTTTTGTTAAGTCATACAAAATATGTAAATTCAATTAAGTAAAATACAATATTTTGGATTTTTTTTTTAGATAGCTGCGTGATAGTTTGCACGTAGTTAATGCAACATATAAGATATAAGGCCGTGCCTTATGAATGTTATATTAAATCATTATACGATTCGCATTATATGTACTACGCTAATAGAATTATTACTACAATTATAACCATAAAAATATAAGTAATAACGTAGTTGCAAGCTTCTTTAAGCGTGAATCTATAGCTAAGTATTAACTATTATAAGGCTGAAATTTTTCTTTCAATTTGTAGGCACTATTTAGTTTACTATAAATATGTTGTATAGTAACGACTACGACTACTAAACATTATATTTACCATAGGTATCGTAAAAGAAGATCAGATCTTCACATAGATCTGGATCAACCTTATTTGATGCCATCTGGTCAGCATCTATCCAAGGAGGATTGACGTTAGACAGACGGCCGGTCTTAAACTATTATCAATAACTCTTGCAATATACGAAAGAAGAGTACACTGAGTCGACAAGTAATTGCGATAAAAGCAGAATGATTATCTAGTTTAATATAAAAATATTTTTACTGACATTGATAACCAGGCGGTTATCTATAAATGATGACCCAAATAAGGCTAGCATAATTAAAATTGTGAAATTATTGATAATGGATGTTCATCAGACTAGTAGTTCAGAGTTCAGACCAGTAAATCAGTAGATATCAACATAATCAGATAAAAGTTTTCGCGATGGTCCGATCAGCCTATATTTTCTTCAAATTCTCGTTTTATGTATTTATAAAATTGACATAATTAATTGTAATTTAATTTATGAAAAACTTTAAATTTAGTTCATCAGTAAATTATCCGTTACAAAAGTATTATACCTATTCGTTGTTTCTTTTTTTAATAAATTGATTAATTATATTAAAATGTTATTATGCAAGAAATATTGTGTAAATTTTATTTATTTTATGCTTTTATTTAATTGTTGTAATGTTTAAACGTTCGCAGGACATAACTCTTAACTATAAAATTTAATAACACGAGATAAATGTTGTTTTTTTTTTAATGAAGTGAGCTATTTTTTTACTTTTAATTAAACTTAAGAATAAGATTTCAAAGAACCAGCAATTTAGAAAACTATTATTGTAGTATATTATTTTATTTAGTTGATATCATAAAAAATGCTAAAAAGTGTTGTTCGCATTTATTCGTATATACATACGTGCTTACCCAGAATAATTAACATTGGCTAACAAAATAATAGTATTTAAAAGTATTTTCACTTAATAGATTAACACGTTGTATAAATTTAATTAACTGTAAGTAATTGTCAAAGTGATATTAAGATAAGTGACTTATTAAGACGTTCGATTCAATTAATGGCTTACCCAAGGAACCAATTAAGGTACTCAGCATTCAATATTTTGGTATTTTTAATGTTATTGTATGGCATACTATTAGATATAAATGTACATTTATAATATAAAAGATTTATATAGAAATGGATGTATTAAATGATGATTAATATTTTCTCTGTTAGTTAAACAATATTTTCATATCCATGTCTCCTGATGTTATAAGGATATACATCATATTATGTACATATTTACATCGAGCTGGGCCAACTATACCTGATGCCGTTTGGTCAATTGGTATTCCCATAGAGGGATCACAGGCGGCCGGTCATAAAAAAATTAAAAATTCTATTTGCAATATCTACGAAGGAAGACAAGTGTACATTGAGCCGACCTTAAGTCATTACTTAAACAGTTAAAAATAGAATAATAATGATGACGAACATATATTAATTATGAATTACAAGTCATTATAATATATTTCGAATTAAGTTACAATGTAATTCCAATACCGCTACTGTATTTATTTAAATAAAACAAATTCACATTATTTTTTATTAACCATTGACTGATAAAGGTAAAATATATATTTGAAGCATATTGCTTTTTAAATATAACTAAGAAATATGATATCCATTTTAGAAGGATTCAAAATGTAGGAAACGCTCTGGTTTGAGCTGATATATAGAAAGTCAACTCAAACAAGCGTTTATCATAATATATTCCCGTCCAAAGTTTTCTCGGATACATACGATTTAATAGATCACAGTAATTACGTAAGTTCAAAAAGATATGTTTTAGAATATAGTAAAAACCTAACTAGAATGATTTATTTACTGCAATTGTAAATTGTATTTAAAATGCTTGTAAATAGAATACGGAATACGATAAAAACTATAAAATCGGTTAATTATATGAAGTGCCAATGAATATTATATATAATATAGTTAATATGCGATGTAATAGGCGATAAGGAATTTTGGAATGTAGCTTATTGTAATATTGATATACTTAAAACTGTTTTTCATTATTATCAGTGTGGAAATAATCATTTTCTAATTAAAGAGATCTTATTTTACAAATCTCAACAAACAATCTTTTGAGAGAGAGACCCACTGAACAACTTATTGATTTTCAGTAGTTCTTAGTAGCAATCTACTCTTTGTTTCTTATGCGAGGAAACCCTTTACATATAACCTTCCGAAGTAAGAGTAGAGGGGTAACGGCTTATTTTGAATGTAACCTAACGTAGTAATTAACCTTTTATTTACCTATTATTACGGACGAAGGCGATGCTCGTAGCGATAAAACCTTTTGCTCTTCGCATCCACTAGAGTTTGAGATTTGAGATCTCCCAATCACTCATTTTAGTAGCCCCGTTTGATTTGAAGAAGAAAAAGAGCCGATCTCAAACAAGTACATACCGCCAACTTGGACCTACTTTTGTCATACCTACTAACGTAGGGTTATAAGTTCACTATCTTCAGACTGGTATCTATAAGCATAATCTCTATATGGTTATAACCTATAGAGCATCGTCATTGTTTGAATAAGACAAAGATTAGCTTCTTTTATAAATTAAAGATCCCTGTAGATTGCAAATTAGATAATCCGTTTCATATTAAGTTGATTTCCAATTTTACCATCACAACCTAATCATTTTAGTTGTCAAAACTTTATTGGATTAAATTATTTAGAAAACAAAGTTAGTGTCATGAATTAATTGCAAAAAACTTTGTATATTTTAATTATGATCGTTCATAAGCTTAAAATATGCTATAGAAATTAAATGGCTGTAAAATAATATATTATATGTATTTAAATAATATTTAGTAAGCCAATATAAATTAAACCAATGCTTTTATTGTTGTATGGAACAATGTAGTAATATAAAAAACAATTTTTAGATATTAAATGCTAAATGTTAATATTTTTGATTGTAAATTAAAATGCGGTGAAGAAAAGTTTATTATTTTCAATAAACTATGTTACAGATGTGTTGTTTTTTTTTATGTATTCCATTTATTATCTATAAACTACTAATATTCGACACGGGCTCGTACCATATTGTCGTATTCTACCTGATCCATGGATAGCTGAATGGATAGCCATTCATGAGCCTGTAGGCGTTCACTTTTAGACATTGGCCTCCCCACGAAAACACCACTCAAAACTGTTCTGTGGCCCTGCATAGAAGCTCCCTTTAACATGTCATCAATCCACCTAGTGGCGGGTCGTCCTTACACTGCGTTTCATCTGTCCACCTAGGACGAGGATCATCCTACACTCGTTCTATCAAATAAGTTATACATACGGTATATAGTTATATATACTCATACAGTAAATTTTTACTTGCCCACCGTACCGCCCATCACCGATTTATCTTGGTAAAAATATTTTAACGAGGGCGAAGGCACGGGCAGATGCTTGTTTAATATATAATGTGCATAATAAGAGCTAGCTAGCTTTACGATGTTTGAGAATAGAATATCTTCACGTTAGTGAGTACGCTGGTTTATGCACAAAAAATACATAAACCTATGTCTCCATTTTGGGAGGGAATTTGACCTAACATACCACGCTGGTCACAGATATTGGTATAGAGTTTCATTTCAAGTTTTTCTTTTCTTGCATCGATATTATCTGCAGTGAAGGAAAACTAGAAATAAAATAACCTAACCTAACCCGTTTGACCAGCGGAGTTTAGATATCCCTCTTTATCGTGGAGGAGGCTGAAATCCAGCAACGAGACCTATATGTATTAGCTGAAATGATGATGATGCTGATAAATATTATCACTCTTATAAAATGAATATAACTAATTCAATTACGCAACCCTTCATATCCCCTAATATCCATTTTAAAGATAAATAGGTGAAAGAAACCAAAGATAAAACTTTTCTCTATATAGTTGTTTCATTATAGCAGCTCACATACGTCCCACTGTTGGGCTCGGGCCTCCTCCACAATGGGAGGGCATTTGATCTACTATATCATGCTGGTCAGACATGTTGGTATAGGGTTATATTTAGAGTTTTCCTACTCTTGCACAGATGTTAAGAGTATTAATCCCTTATTCTTAATCGCTTAGTCGTATTTTAAGATATCCACGGGCAAGATAGGGAGTGGTGAATTGTATTCTTACTCTGTCACCACACGGATATACAGTGTAAACTCTATATAACGACACTCAAAGGGACTGTGAATTTTTTGACGTTATAGGGAGTTGTCGTTAATTGGAGTGAAAAAAAAATGATATTATTTTACTATTCTAATATTTATTTACTAATATAGTATAAATTTTACAAACGTAAAAACAATTATGATTACGATAACGTTTAACAACCTAACGACAGTCTAGTGGCCGTAGGGCCGAAGTGAACATGTGCAAGTTTATCATACAAAAAACAAAGAGAATTTTTTACAATGTTTCGTAGGTCAGTTGAGGTAAACACGTGCTAGATAATAAAATAACAAAACAACAAAGCAAAGAACGTACACAGCTGCAGTTCTTACTAATTTTGGCAATTAAGATAGTACTGCTCAATGCTAAATAATGCCGTATTGTCGTCGCTATTTCGAGTGAACGTGATGTTATATAGAGTGTATCATTGTATGGATTATATGACAAACCAACCAAAATCAAGTTATTTCGATGTTTTAAGGAGTTTGTCGTTAAATCGAGTGACGTTATGAAGAGTTTACACTGTACATAGTTGTTTCGAAAATAAAAGTCTTTATTCATTCAATATTTCAGTGGCGACACTTCACAGATTTTACTGGGCCAATCGAGTGAGGGAGGCATTTAAGCTTAACGAACAAAATAGCAAAGTTTGATATTAAAGTGAAAGAAGCGGCAAGCATCCTAACTAATAATTATAAATGCGAAAGTAAGTTTGTTTGTCACCCTTTCATGCATAAACCACTAAATTGATTTTAAAAATTCTTCCACCGATGAAGTTTTTACTACATTATCAGCAAGCAATATAGTATTGTATCGTGGAATTCCCGCGAAAACAGGTAAACTGCAGGAATTTGACTCATTTTAAAAATTATTTCACCCATAAAAAACTACATTATTAGGGACGAACATAGGATATATTTTATATTAATATACCTACAAGAACTGATACTCAGCGGGTGAAACCGAAGGCACTTGCTGGTAGATAATATTTTAATATCTTCGCTCATAATAATTTAAAACCTTCAAGTAAACTCGTGAACTGTAAAGCTTCTAGGAAATTTTTATTTGTTATTCAACACAAAGGGTACCTAGTTTGGAGTTATGAGCAGGTGAATATTGTAATGGCCGACCCGCAGCAAAGATAAGGGAAGTCTCAATAATATGGAGGCCACATTAATGGTAATATCGTTCTCAGCTTGGAACTTTGCATTGGCATTTCGTTGTAATGTGCACATTCGCTTTCTCAAGGTAATGTTTGGAATTCGATATGTGGAGACAGTTTTTAGGTATTGTTACCTAAATATAACTTCTATCTATAAAAACACAATTTATATCATCATCTCGGCTCATAAACGTCCCCCTGGGTTCGAGCTTCCTCTATAGATAATAGGAGGGATATTGACCTACTATTCCACGCTGGTAAGATGGATAGCTATAATGTTTATTTCTAGGTTTCCTTCTCTCTCTCTCTCGTTATATGCATGTTATATCCCTCAGTCGTAGTCTTGGGCCTAACCGGTCACCACAGAGAGCGCTCAATTTAGTTCATAATCCAATGATGAACTAGTTCGCTCTATTAGTTCATTAGTTCTTTTTTTTTAATAATTTAGTAAGAACAATAAATAAAGAAATAAATATAGTTATGATTATTGCAAGTTCTGTTTATTTTTATTTAAAGAGTACAAATTATTACATGAAAAGTTCACACGTCTATTTATGTAATATAAGATTTTTATTTAAATAATGAAAAACAAAATAATTTATATTAATAATAATTAGCCAGCAATACTCCAGTTGACGATTATTATGATTTGATAAAATTGCAGCCATGGGGATGTGAAGTTATTTAGTATCGATATCGAAATATCAAGACGCTCACAGTAAAAGTAAATAACTCGGTTGGTCACATAGCGCCACTGTCTAGTAAAGTGGACGCTAAAAATATATAAAAAGAACTAAAAAGAACTAAGAGCGGGATTATCAATGAACTAGTTCGCATAGTTCACCTAAAGGAGCGCTCTTCCCACCTAGGTCGTTCGCGAACTACCCAAGACTACTCAGTCGTCTTTTAGAATATCCACGAGCAATACGGGTTGAGAGCCCTCAGCGCTCACCCACCAGTCCGGGTAAAGTTGTCACAGCCATCTGAGGCTAACAACTAAGACTAACAAAGAAAAAGAAATCCACGAGCAAGGTGGGGAGTGGTGGATTGTATTCTTACTCTTATCACCACATGCATGTTTATTTTGTTTCGTTCAAACTACATGAATAAACTACATGATAACTATTTCTGAAATCTCAATACACGCAATATTTCCTTAGTGGAGGGTGTCGTCTGTTATACAAACAAAGCAAGCCTTGTTAACCCAACGTGTGACTAATAATAATGACTTACACCATTGTTAATCACATGGGTTTGAATACGGAATTAATACGGAAATTAAATACAGAAATACGGATCGGACTATAAATATTATTCATTCGAAATATACATTTCCATATGTTAAATTTCTTAAATTTACTAAAGAAATTCACAATTCTCTTAGTTTGGAATTATTCCTAACGAATGTTAGCGAAGATTAATTTCTGAAGACCTCCAGAACGCCATTGAGCCCCAGGTTCTTTTCACAGTAAATTATATGGAGCATCTACACATCTATAAAAATAAGTAAAAGGTTCCATTACTTCGAAACAGTAAAAATTTACTTTGAAACCCACAGTATCCTTAAAAGTAAGACCAATTGGACTATTAAAGATCCAATTGGCCAAATAATTTGCCTAGCATATAGATTTGTTTCCAACTATCCTTCCCTTATTTTCTATTTAGATCCGTTAACGAATCTCAGAGCTCTGGTCTCAACTCGAGTCCTACAGAAAGCGTTTGGAGAGGTAAAATCAATATAGTGATATGATTAATGCGAACATATTTCAATCGATTAGTTATTAACTTCAATATCTGTGCCACCTGAGCATATCCAATTTCCATACGTAAGCATGTTAATGGCTTTTGAACTTCAGTCAATAATTGGAGTAGTAATTAATTAGGTCTAGTGTTTTCAGCAATTGGAGTGAGATTTAAGTGGAATTTACGATTCATGATAGATTATTCATAGAGTTAAAATATTATTTCAATTTTCTGCAAATTATATTTACATCGCAGTAGACTTTATTAATTAACCTACTATTTTATTTAGCCCGTAAGGTGACGGAGTAAGAATACGGTTCATTGCTACATTTCTTGCCTGTGAGTATCGTAAAAGTAAGGGATATTATGTAGAAAATTTCTATGCAGGAGCAGAAAATGCAGAAATAAAATCTGAAACCAAGCTGCAAAGCAAACCAGCGTGATACAGTAGGTCAATTTCCCTTTCATTATAGATAAGGCTTTAGCCCAGACAAACAGAAAGAAAACGTGCTTTAACTTAAAAAATCTCATCAGAATTGGTCTATCCGTGCAAGAGCCACGATGTCACAGACAGGAACAGATACAGACATTAATGTCAAACTTCAAAACAACCCTCTTTTTGCGCCGGGGGTATTAAAAAGGATATGCCAAGTACCTTCAGCTATAAGGTATACTAGGTAGGTATACTACCAATTTTGTATACTTCTAAAAAAATATAGATCTTTTCTGCATTTCTTCAAAAATATTTGGCTATTCTAAAGATTTTGCAAAAGATATTACATGAATGTACACAAAAGATCATTTATTCATTGTCACGTATTCCATAACATGAATAAACATACGTTAAATGGAAGCAATAGCAACGAGTTTTATAAAAGACAACTATATAATTCCTTAACATCGATTGCAACGCCATCTACGTTCTAAGGCATTGTTTTAGTGGTGTAATATCTCTTCGCATTATTGCCTTTTTAATGAAATCGGCGAATGGTTTTAATCTATAATTAATATAGAAACATAGTATATCGACGGTTCCAAGGCTAATTGATCTAAGCGACATTTTTTAAAAGTTACAGGAGAGCGATTTAAAGTTTCGTTTTTCGGAAAAAAATCATTAAAAAAAAACTACTGCGTAGATTTTGATCTACTTAATACAGTATTTCTTTAAATACATATTGTACTTTCCTAAATAGTTTTCATGAATATTTAGCCTTTTTTTACTGATATAAATGTCGTTTGACTCAAAATGCATCGTATATATTATTTGATGGAAGAAGGAAAAATGGTTTAACTGCCAGTGATTTATATTCAAGTTGAAAGTAAATTAGTTCAAATGTTGATATAGATATGAAACAGAACAAGGGAAAATGACAAACTACACGCCTCACTATGAATTTAACATGTCAAAATAGTTGAAGTAACATGTGAAGTTGAAGTAGACTAAAGTAAATTAATATAAACAACAACAAATGTTCAAACTGAATCAAGTAAAGTGAATGTTTACTATCATAAGATTAGACGTAGGTTCATAAACCATTGTTAAGATTTAGCATAAATACGAAAAGATGTAATGATTAGAGTTCATTTTAAAATAAAACCAATGTTTGAAATAGAAAAAAATATTTATTATTTTGGATTTTTTTTTTGTGGGTGGGCTGCGGTCGGCACGCTCCGCACCACTCCGTCCGGGGCGATAGAAGGGCTTAAGCACGCAACTCCCGCAACCCACCCGAAAACCACGTCGTCTTCGTCGTTGGGCCGACCACCGGAGCAGGGTTACTTGACATCAGTGGTCGACCCGACGGAATACCCCCTATTGGGGTACCCTCCCATCGACCGGTCTTTCCTCACGTGGTCGGCCTCTCGGCGGGTGACGGACCGCGGCCTCGGCTAGGGCGGCATGAGGCGCAAGTAGTTGCGCCTACGCCGCCCCAGTCACCGGCGGCCGATCTACTCATCGAGGTTGCGCTCCTCGCGCAGGCGATTCGCCGCCTTCTTCCGCGAGATCACTGTCTCGCAGAAGGCTGTGACCGCGTCCCAATTCCCGACGCTGTCGACCATCGCCCTAGCGATGGCCGGCAGCGTCAGGTCTGCACCGATGATTGCGACGAGTTCACAGCGCTGCACTGCCCAAGTCGCGCAGGCCTCGAGCGTATGGCGCGTCTTGTCCTCGTCGCAATCGCAGTGGTGGCAGGACGGTGTACTCTCCCTCCTTACGACCTTGTGCAGGTTTTTGGCGAAGCACCCATGCCCCGTCAAAACCTGCACTAGTCGGAAGGAGAGCACCTCGTGCCGCCTCTCCAACCACTGCATCAGCACCGGCCGGAAGGCCTCCACGGTTCGCACCCCGAACCGAGGCCTCTCCAGCCGGACTGCCCAACGGGCAATGACGTCTCGGCGGGCGTCAACGCACCAGGCGGTGAGCTCCCTTAACGAGATCACCGCCCTCCGCTCGCACCCCCGTCACCCGCCGATACAATCCGGCGAGCATTTCCGCCTCCAGGTCCCACGGGGGAGACCCGGCCAATAGGCACGCTGCCTTCGTCGCCACCGTGCGGTATCCGCGTATGGCCCTGATCGCCGTGACCCTCTGTGGTCGCCACAAGAGGGCCCTCAGACGGACGGTCAGGGACCCCGCCCACACCGGTGCGCCGTACAGGGCCATCGACCGTATGACCCCCGCGTACAGCCGTCGGCACGCAGCGCTCGGTCCACCCACGTTCGGCATAAGCCACGATAGGGCGGACGCCGCGCTGACGAGCCGTGGAGCGAGCCAGCGGAAATGCTCCGGACGCGTCATGTAGTGATCATCGCCTGATCGTGTATGAATTTGGATCGAGACTGTTGCAGGCGCCTCCCAGACAGTCATAATTTTAGATACAAATCTAAAGACGCAAATTGGGACTTTATCAGCTCTCTATTTTCTTCGTGTGCCAGGGATTTCACTCGTAGACAATTAACCGCAGAAGAAGGCGCTGAACTAATGTCACATTCTCTGATATACTGTGCTGATGTAGCCCTAGGCCAAACATCCCTGCCTAATACTAAGAGATGTGACTGGTGGAACAATCACCTAGTGGAACTCCGCAAACGCTTTCGAAGGGCGCGCAGGAAGCATAATAAACTTAAAAAGTCACCTATCATAGGAAGGGCTTTTGATGAATCTCTATCTGTAGTGAAAGCTGCCAGGTCTCGCTACCGGATTGCAGTAGAAAAATCGAAAGACGCTTTGTTAAAAGATTGTGGAAAGATTAGAAAGTGAAGGTCCATGGTCTCCACTATATCACGAGTTTGAAGCGAATCGATCAGTCGACTTAGCGTACATACAAAACATTAAAGTGAACGGTATACACACTACGGGTATTGAGGAGAACACGGAAGTTTTATTAAATATGTTAATTCCAGACGATGACATCTCAGTCGACAGCGAACATCATAAACAAATACGTGTATGGGCCGCCGAGCCACCTCTCCCGCCTATGTCTGACCTTCCATCTCTTGCCGAGTTTATGAATACCGTTAGAACTCTTCCCCTCAACAAGGCTGCTGGCGAAGATAAAATATCAAATAAAATGATCAAAGAAGCTCGTCGAGCATCGGGCGACTCAATATTAATAATTTTTAATCGTTGCATAACTGAAGGCATTTTTCCTCGTATATGGAGTCGCGGTTATATACGTATAATTCCTAAAGGCGGTGATAAGCCACCAGACGACCCGAAGTCATATCGACCAATTACCTTACCGCCTCCATTAGGCAAGCTCTTAGAACATCTCATTGTTCCTCGTTTATTGCCGGGTGGACCAACGTTCAATCATAAACAATTCGGCTTCACTCACGGCAAATCAACTATCGACGCGGCCGTTGCGGTAAGACGTGTCATTAGCGCATCCGTTTTTAAATACGTACTAGGTGTCTTCCTGGACATCTCAGGTGCTTTCGATAACGCCTGGTGGTCAATGCTACTTCTTAAATTAAAGGCTCGTGGTTGCTATAGAAATATCTACCAAATCATACAGTCGTACTTTTTAAATGGCTCGACTAAATTGAAACTTGGTCACCATGCTGTGTCGAAACCACTGACGATGGGCTGCCCTCAAGGTTCGGTATTAAGTCCATATCTATGGAATTTAGGTTTTGACGATTTTCTCGAGTTACCTCTATCGAAAAATTGTCTACTGATCGGCTATGCAGACGACGGACTTTTACTTATACAATCGAACACAAGGGATGGTTTAGAGGAATTAGCGGAAACATGCCTCAATGATATATTCGATTGGGGTACACGAAACCGGCTTGCCTTCGCACCACAAAATACACATCATCTTTTATTAAAAGAACATTTACAATCGGCGCCGCGTATAAAATTCAATAATATGACTGTCAAAAAGAAAGAATCAGTTTGCTATCTCGGCCTAGTCTTAGAAAAAAATTTTTCATTTATTGAGCATATTAAAACTGTAGGCGAAAAAGCGAAACGGAATTTCTACGCGCTTACTAGAATATCCACATCTACTTGGAGCCTTCGTTTTAATACACTTAAAACCATATACATGGCCACATGTTTGGGGTGTATTTGTTAAGCTGCACCTGTAAGGGCCGATAGGGCCACCATAGGGGCGCCTTGCCTTAAATTACTACAGAGCCAACGATTGCCCCTAATATTCTTATGTAAAGCCTATAGAACGGTTAGTACCGAGGCCTTACCAGTACTCGCGGGTGTACTTCCGGTTGATTTGGAGATTCAGAGACGAGCGTCAATGTATTACACCACAAAGGAAACTATGAATACAGATTTCCTTCTACCGCGCGACCGAAATAAAATTGCTAGATTGTTTGCACCACAATCCATTGTCTATGAGGAACTTTTAACTGAATGGCAAGAAGGATGGGATTCATCATCGAAAGGTCGTCATCTTTATCTATTTTTTCCATGCATCCGGGAGCGCCTGGAGAAGGTGTGGCTGGAGGTTGACCACTTCGTGGCCCAATTTTAAACTGGCCATGGCAACTTTAAAAGTAAATTATTTTCTTTTAAACTCGTACCATCACCATTATATCAATGTTCTACATCTGACCACGAGTATGAACAATCAGCACATCACATTCTCTGGGAGTGCGATCTCTGGCGAAACGAGCGTAACCTTATGTTAAACAGTTTGCAAGTCACCTGTGGGGTAGTATACTATACCGACCTTGTAGCAACTCGAGAAAATTTCTGTGCGTTCATGCGTTTCTGCCATATCTACTGTAGCAATCAATCTTAACGCTCACATATAGGCCCCGTTAAGCTCTTCCGTATCCGTGGTGCCGTACTGCTGCGCTATCGTAGCTGTACACCTTTTTACTTATTGGCTGACTAGTCATTTTGTTTTCCTGTCGCCCGCTTTGCCTAGGAGGGAAGTGGAATCTCTCTTTCCAACTCCTCCTCTTTAATCTTTTCTAATTAAATTTGTTGCGGGTCCCAAGACAATTAAAATCATATCCCGGGACTGCCTGAGGGTCAATCCTCGGTATCATTTATGGAGACCATTGTGGATCCTGGCTTACAGGAGTTACAATGGTGGGAATGTGTGGTGGGATTAGTCCCAAAAAAAATGCTCCCGGAACCACCATTGCCTGTCGAGCACCAGGCCCAAGTACCTCATATGGGCCCGGATGCTGATCTCAACCGAATGGACGGTGATCGATACGCCGATGGGAGGTCTCATACGGCGCCCATGGAACAAGAGGGCCATGGTGTGGTGAAGGGTCTTGTCCAAGGCGACCCTCAACCCCAGCGCCTCAATCCGCCTGACGACCTCTTCGGTGCCTGAGGTGACTGATGCGCTCGCGCGGGGAAATTTCACGCTAAAGTACGTTAATTCATATTGTACGACAATTTTTTTTTTGTTTCAAACGACGTAAGTATAATCTTTATTACTATTTTTTGATGATTTAACAAGCAAAATTTTTCAATTTCAATTTAAGTAAAATGGTATAACTACCGAAACCATAAAAGTTTGAACGTATCTCAGAAGGATTATGTAACATTGAACATCAATATCAATTTAAGCAAAAATGGTTCAAACATCATTACATATAAAACTAGGCCAAGTTGAAATGGTTCAAGCGACTAGGCCTCTTATTATGATGGAATGCAAAATGGTTCAAGCGACATTGCCTATCTTTATGAAGTAATGCAAAATATCTCAAGCGACAAAACCATGTATTTGAGCAAAAGGTCAAATATCTTAACGCGCATTAGATATTCAAAATAGTCGTAGGAAAAATGAATCAACCGACGTATGACAAAGACTTTAGAAAAGCCCATATAGTTCAAGTTACCAACTACAAATAATTCTCAAATTTTATGTCGGTTGGATCACAGACGTCCTAAATGAGAGCAAAGTTAGTGTGGGGTTCAAGCGCCAAAAATATGCTCATAAAAATTTGAAACCCAGTTCAAACGAAGCAGAAAAATTCGCTGATTCCAAATATGTATATAACTCAATATCGCAAAAAATGTCGCTTAGACCAATTAGCCTTGGAACCGTCGATATGGTAGGAATACAGTAATATTTTTATTAGTATTTTTTATATGTAGGCTAACTGATTCAATAGATGTTCGATAGAAAAAAAAATCGTTGCTAAAAAATCCTAATACAAGTGTTATAATATAAAACCTTAGCGTTCCTCATAAGTTATTTATAAACAATTTTACAACTACAATTTAATTTAAAACAAAACAAAAATCATATTTACAAATATTAAATATCTTGTAGTGGAAGAGAAACAAGATATTGTGTTTTAAATTCACCTCAGAATATTATACGTTCTTCTAGGAAATAAATTTCAGGATAATCTACAGAATCAACGCTATTTATATTTCAATTTTTTTGTGGACATAATAAAATTATCAAAATATTAAACTTTGCTCTCATTTTTACATTTATTTTTTGCGATAAATCATTGCTGCAAGGCTAGGAAAACTCTTCGAGATTTCCTTCCTAGAACATTCGGTAAACCGATGGCCTATCGGCGCGCGCCCTCATTTTATGAAGAAAACATGTACACAATATTGGAACGTTTATCAAGAAGGTACATCAAGTACCTCATACACTTATTATATTCATATGTAGGTATATTGTAACTACACACACTTATATGTAATGGTACTATGAAATTGATATGTGGGCTCGAAACTTCTCTACAATGAAAGATAAATTGACCTACTATACTACGTTGGTCAAACGTGTCGGTATTTTTTTTTTTTGTATGGGTGGGCTACGGTAAGCGCACGCGCGGTCCTGTCCGTCCGGGGCGATGAAAGGACAGCGCGCGGGCCCAAAACCCACCCGTACCCACGTCAACACGTTGCTGGGCCGACCAACGGAGCAGATGTGACTTGTCGTCAGTGGTCAGTCCGACGGAATACCCTTTCGGGTAAAGACGTGTCGGTATAGACTTTTATTTCGAGTTTTTATTCACCCGCATAGATAGTATCTGTGTATTATCAGTCTCTTAGTCATCTTATAGCACATCCACGGGCAAGAGTGGGTCGATAAATTGTATTCTTACTCCCTTACTACACGGCAAATAGGCAAGTGAAAAAACAAAGTTATTATAATCACAAATTAGTAGACATCATTAATATTTACATAGTCGTATTTATTAAGATAAACGTTCGAATAGTTCGAACCGTTATAAGATGTGTTTTCTTTTATTTGTAGTCGTTTGCTCATTTTACAATAATTACGTAAGGTTTTGTGAAAATTATAATATTAATCTATACCAATAAATAAAATTGGAGTGTCTGTTTGTAATGTCAAAATAATAGGCTTTTTTCATGCTCACACGGTTATTTGCACGCAAGGAGGTATTCCGTCGGCGAACGACGAAGGCGACGTGTCGCGGGTGGGTTACGGGTGTGCGTGCTTACGCCTCTCTGTTACCCCGGACGGAGTGGTGCGGGGAACGCACCGACCATTACCCACCTCCCCAAAAAAAAGGTATAGGGTTTATTTCGAGTTTTCCTGCCTTTATATAAGTAATAATATATGCATATCAAAATCCCGTAGTCGTCTTATACATCAACCACAGGCAAGAAATTAAGTGGAATGGAATGAAATTCAAAATTTAGGAATAGATAGATACACTTAAAAGTAATCTATACTAATAAATAAAATTGGAGTGTCTGTTTGTAATGTCAAAATAATAGACTTTTTTCATGCTCACACGGTTATTTACACGACACCTATGCCTAAAATACAGATTAAAATATTTTGTCTGTCTGTCTGTCTGTCTGTTTGTTTGTTTCGGGTAAACTTCAAAACGGCTGGATCGATTCCAAAAATTCTTTCACCAATGGAAAGTCATAATATCAGCGCATAAACTTGGCTATATTTTATCCTGGTATTTCCACGGGAACGGGAACTACGCGGGTAAAATGATTGCGAAGCGAGGGCGGATTGCTAGTAGTAAATACGTGTATATTTAATTTTGTTTAAATTTTCCATCTAGTTGTCTATGAATGTCGACTATTTAGCATTAGCCCTCCAAATGGGTCACAATTTCTGTTGTTCCTCAGAAGAGTGCTGCAATAAAGTGATAGTTGATGACGTATTATTTTTTAACCTGTCGTCACAGTTCGCCACATACATTATTATCTTCTATTAAGCTCAGAATGCTTACGCTCACAATATTATTTTTCCCATCCCACTAGCTTACGAGCATTGCTATCGTTATATCGTAAGTGGAATGGAGTGATGGTTCATCATTGCAGATGTATTGATGTGAGCGTGCCTTTCTTATTTCTTGGGGACAGCCTATGTTACGGCCTGCAACCGTCTAACCTATCGTACATAATACCCGGTCCTTGTCATCAATAGCCCGTTCAGTGGGTTAGCTTTTGGGTACCATTTCGAGCCAATGACCCGAAACATTCACTACGCCTCTCCGCAAATGATGGAGTAATCTCCAATCCGATCTGAATTGTATCTTAGCTCCGTCACCACACGGAGAAACTAATAAAAGTAAAAAATAATAAAATACAGATTTAATTGAAAATACAATGTGATTATTATGATGTTGTTTGCGATTACAAATGTCCGACAATGATGTCCAGTCGTTTAAATTAAGTTGTTTAAGATCAAAGGCAGACTTATTCTAGTTACGTACTTAATACATATTTTAGCTTGCCATCGAATTCAAATTGATTAAGTCAAATTGATTCTGATAGTCGTTTAGCTTTTTGATTCATCTTTTTATGTTTTACTAGCAACCCGCCCTCGTTTCGCTTCGGTTATAGGTTATAGTCGTTTTACCCGCATAGTTCCCGTTCCCGTGGGAATACCGGGATAAAATATAGCTTAGTTTATGCCCTGATATTATAGCTTTCTATTGGTGAAAGAATTTTTGAAATCGGTCCAGCCGTTTTGAAGATTACCCGGAACAAACAGACAGACAGACAGACAGACAGACAAAAATTTTTAATTGCTATTTTAGGCATAGGTGTCGTGCAAATAACCGTGTGAGCATGAAAAAAGCCTATTGTTTTGACATTACAAACAGACACTCCAATTTTATTTATTGGTATATATATATTATAGATGAAATTATGTTATTTTTAAATAGTTTGCTTACGTAAGTAAATGTACTTGATTTACTTTGAACATTAATATTGCAGAAGTGGGTGTAAAGTGGTATCTTTTTCAATTTATTATTTACTGGAAATTTTATGAAATTATCCGGTGTAGAAATTGTAAAAAGTACGCTTCCCGTGAGATAAAACTTTTAAATGGCTATTCGTTGTGCTACGCGAGAGAATCTAGAGGTATAACTTGTAGCTTTTGTTGTAAATCAAAACATATGTTAATGTTTTAAGTGTAATATTTAAAACAACTTTACGGATTTTATCGCGACTGACCGTCCGCCCGTGACTATGAATGCCGTAAAGTGTTCGAAACGTTGGGCAATCATAAATTACGATAAAATTTGTTAAGTAGTTTTATTTACAATGTGTAAATATTTGCGTAAACATCAGAAATCATAATTTATTATTTATTGAGGATTACAGCGAGATACCATAACATCAAACAGAACGTGTGAAAAAAACTTATGAAGATATATATTTTCCTCACTCTAACTATTTCATCATCATCATCATCTCGGGCTATATACGTCCCACTCCTAGGCTCGGACCTCCTCCACTATGGGAGGGAAATTGACGTACTATATCACGCTGGTCAGACGAGTATGCGTAGGGTTCTGTTTCGAAGTTTTCCCTCTCTTGCACAGATTCCATGTGCATATTTTATCCCTTAGTCGTCTTTTACTACATGATATTTTATGCATATCATATCCTTCAGACGTTTTTTACGACATCCACGGGCAAGATAGGGAGTGGTGAATTGTATTCTTCATTCGTCACCACACGGCTTTCTCGCTCACCGAAAATAGTGCAGTAAAAAATTGCTACTACTCAGACGTCGATTTTCACCGAGCGCGTGGTCCTGCCATGGTCGTACCCGCGCGTGGCGTAGACAGATGTCTGTCAAAAGTGTAATCATTCCATTTATAAGATTATTAATATTTAATCAATCTAGAGCCCATAATTTTCTCCATTAACAGCAATTTTTAAGATTCTTATTTTAAATTAAATATCATCTTATTTCAGCCCATATTCATGCCATCGCTGGGTTCGGACCTTCTCCAGGCCAATTTCCCTACTATGGGGAGGGAAATTGGCCTGTTATACCATGCTGAGCAAACGGGTGTGGTGACGAAGTAAGAATACAATTCACCGCCCCCATTGTGTTGCGTGGGTGTCATAAAAGACGACAGAGGGATATCTTATGCATATAACAACTCTGCAAGAGGAGGAAAACTCGACATGAAACCCTATACCAATCCGTCTGGATTCCAGACGGATTGGTATAGGGTTTCATGTCGAGTTTTCCAGCCGAGCTGATCAGACGATCAGCGTGGTAAAGTAGGTCAATATCCTTCCTATTGTGGAGGAGGCCCGAGCCCAGCAGTGGGACGTATATGAGCCGATATGATAATGATGAACGATTAGCAAACGGGTTGGTATAGGATTTTGTTTTGAATTTCCATTCTCTTGCATAGATGTTATATGCATATTATATCTCTTGGTCGTATTTTATTACACCCTCGGGCAAGAGCGGGGTGGTGAATTGTATTCCTAATCCGTCATAACATAGAAAAAAAAAAGGTTAAAAATAAACATTTATGGTTCAATGACAATACTCGTAACATGATAGCATGTTACGAGCATTGATATTCACAAATCGCTGTAAGACAGACTACAGGCTACCTACCATATGTGTGCAATACAACTTTGCTACCTCTACGAAAAAGGGATAAAGGGATACGCTATATATAAAATAAGAAAAAAAGCGGCTAAGTGGGAGCTGGAGTCCCGCACGAAGCGTTCCGTACCATTATCTATAAAAAGGGCAAAAAAATCGTGTTTGTCGTATGGAAGCCCCCCTTAAATATTTATTTTATTTTGTTTTTAGTATTTGTTGTTATAGCGGCAACAGAAATACATAATTCTTAAAAATTTCAACTATCTAGCTATCGCGGTTCTTAAGGTACAGCCTTGTGACAGACAGACGGATGTATACACAGCAGCGAAGTAATAGGGTCCCGTTTTTACCCTTTGGGTACGGCACCCTAAAAAAAGATACTCTATTCTAATAAGTAGTAATCTTAAATATGAAAGGTAGTAATAGAATTTAATATTGAATATACAGGTGAAAATTTGGAACTCACTTTCGAAACGTAAAAGAATTGCAAATGGCATATATTTTTATAGCATACTATTAACATTTTTTGAATTAATTTTATTTACGTTTGAATATTTTCTTTAAAAGCAGGCTGTCTTTAAGGATGCACATTAATACCAAATTTTCTCATACGGCAACACGACCTGGTTTATTTGGTGGCATGGTTGACTAATTGGGTCGTAGCCAAAACCACAACCGATATAATCTCTGTGGTTTGTACAATACTACGCAAAATAAAGACGCTTTGAGTACTTAGTAAATTTATTTAATTAAAATTAAAAGTTTTATTAAACAGAAGACGGATTAAATAAAATCTCTTTCATTTTATTTAATCAAAACGTTTTTACGTCTAATATGGACGAATAAAACGGACATTTTAATATAAAATTCATGACTTTCAACAGTAAATAACGGAGTTTTGTTTATACAACTAATCTTAGTATATATACAGCGATGAAATAGGTACAGAGGTAGCTTGTTAGTAGTAATAAACGAGGGCCGTTTAGGATGAAGAGCCAGTTTGTATACTCAAGTCACGTCTGTCTCGCTTTGTACAATCGATCGATAACAACTGAATAAATAATTTTACCAACGCTTGTTTCCATAGAACTGGTTGCTCAGTTCATCATACCCGACGAAAAACGGAGATTACTTTTCTTTCAGCAATATATAAACATTATATCTATATTTTTTTTAATGTTGTTCTTATTAAAAATATTTTGATTAAAATTGTTTTGTTTTTATTATTTCACGTTTATGTCCGTGAAGCATTAAGTAGTAGCGTAATTTACACACCTTAATCAGAACTTTTAGTTTAAGATAGTAAAGCTCATAAAGCTGATTACTTGCCTGGCACATTTCTAATATCGTATCTTTATCTTTATATATATATATATATATATATATATATTTCTTGTGTACGTATGTCACTGAACTCCTCCTAAACGGCTGGACCGATGTTGAGGAAATTTTTTGTGCGTGTTCAAGGGGATTCAAGAATGGTTTATATTTACAATTGGACCCGGTAGATGGCGCTGCTGTAGTCTGTATTTGAACAGAATAACATCTGTTAGATCAGCTAGTATATATATGTATGTATATACATATATATTTCTTGTGTACGTATGTCACTGAACTCCTCCTAAACGACTTCAATCATCAAGGATCAATGTTGAATCTATTTTTTTGTGTTTGTTCAAGAGGATTCGAGAATGGTTTAGATTCACAATTGGACCCGGTAGGTGGCACTGCTATCGATTTCAAGGAGAATTCCTTTTATTTTATTTGAACAAAACAACGTCTGTTGGGTCAACTAGTAGGTATATATATAAATTTTCTGTTTATGTGTTTATGATTGAACTCCTTCTAAACGGCTGGAAAAAACAATCATCGAAATCGGTATTTTGATGATTTTTTTGTTACCATTCCGATGGATATGATAATGGTTTAAATTAAAAATTGAAACCGATAGGTGGTTCAAGGAGAATTTCTGTTACTCCTTTTTTTGGATTTGCACAGAACAACATCTGTTGGGTCTGCTAATAATAATTTCAAAAATCGTGGTAGATAATTCAATAATGCTTCATTCTAACTCCCAAT
The DNA here is from genome assembly GCA_032191425.1 of Lymantria dispar. Lineage (NCBI taxonomy): Eukaryota > Metazoa > Arthropoda > Insecta > Lepidoptera > Erebidae > Lymantria > Lymantria dispar. The sequence goes on along the minus strand of CM063454.1, from coordinate 11,338,271 downwards.
TATGGTTCAAGTCCTGGATGTAGCTTAATTATAAAAGTCAAACCAAAATATTTATAGTCATTGCAACTTAACTAATGATTCGCTTTTTGTGAAGAGTTCTCATTAATGTACTCTTCATAAAAGACGAGCATTTAGCCCCTTATAATAGGGAGATCAAATAGGATTATAGCTCGAGTTTTCCTTCCATGAAACGTCGCTTAGATTACTTTCATAATTATCTGTTATGATAAGCTGGAAATGGATGGTAACATTATTATAGATTCTATGAGACGGTATAATTCTTTTACTGCTAATCTTCATTTATATAGAAACTAACTTACGCCCGCGACTTCGTCCACGTGGAACAGTTACTTTGGGCCAATGCTAACTTTAACCCGCGACTTTGTTTACGTAGAAGGTGAAAATATGTTTAAATAATACAATTCTGTCACACATGATTATTGCATTGCAGCGCAAGCTCTCAAAAGGAAAAAAAAACGATTCTCATTAATTTGTCATTATTGCTCCGCTCCTATTGGTCTTAGCGTGATGTTATATAACTATACCCTATACCCTATATACCCTTCCTCGATAAATGGGCTATCTAACACTGAAATTTTTCAAATCGGACCAGTAGTTCATGAGATTAGCGCATTCAAACAAACAAACGCTTCCGCTTTATATATTAATATAGATATAGATTTATACCGTGGAATAAGAATACAATTCACCGCTCCCTTTCTTTACTGTGGATGTTGTAAAAACGACTCATCATCATCTTGCTCTTATCCCAATTACTTGGGGTCGACGCAATATGTCATCTGTTTTGACATATTGCAAAAAGTTTCGGCAATGACTTTTATGACCGGCCGCCTACCTGACGTCAACCCTCCTTGGGAATGTAATCGTTGACCCAAATGGTACCAGATGGAGTTGGTCCGGGTCAATTTAGTACTGTTGTAAAAACGACTAAGGGATATAAAATGCATATAACATCTATGCAAGAGACGGAAAACTCGAAATAAAAACCTATACCAACCCGTCTGATTGTAATGATATAGTAGGTTAATTGCCCTCCTATCGTGGAGGAGACTCGAGCCCAGCGGTGGGACGTTAACTGAGATGATGATAATAGATATGTATATTTATATGAGCTAGGATTGATTCCATCCATCCATCAGCTTACAGGCGTGCATTGCTGGACATTTTGCACTCTCGTGGGGAGGCCCCCACGAGAGTGCCTCTCGGAACAGTCCTGCGCCACTTACACTGCCGTGACTGGGGGCCGTCATTTTTATTGCATCTATTTTATTTTTATGTATAATGCCATAATCGCCACGTTTAGCAGACGGATTGGCGATCGCAGTAGGTGTTGGTGTAAAAAGTTTTCCCAGGAGATAGCTGCTGCCTTTTCTCCTGGTGAGGCCCTCAGCCAATTTTTACGACTCCCATGGGCAAGCAAGGGGTGATGACAATTGTATTCTATCCCGTCGCCACGCGGGGATAGGATTGATTACATCGACCCAAGTTTAGCATATCCGATGCTCATCGTCAGGGAAAGTGCGAAGCGGCGTCTGCGAGCTCTCGGCATACACTCAGCGCAATGCTAAATACTTCTATCTAGCACCTGAATATTTTACTTTATTATATAACTAGCAATCAGTCTTCGCTTCACTTTGGTTTCAGTCGCCTTACCCGCGTAGTTGCCGCTCCCGTGGGAATAACAGGATAAAATATAGCCTATGTTACTCCCTGATATTATAGCTTTGCATTGGTGTAAGAATTTTATAAATAGGTTCGTTGATTTAAGCGTGAAAGCGTAACAAACAAACAAACTTACTTTCGCATTTATAACTAGCAACCCGCCCTCGCTTCGCTTCGGTTATAGTCGTTTTACCCGCGTAGTTCCCGTTCCCATAGGAATACTGGGATAAAATATAGCCTAGTTTACGCCCTGATATTATAGCTTTCCATTGGTAAAAGAATTTTTGAAATCGGTCCAGCCGTTTTGAAGATTACCCGGAACAAACAGACAGACAGACAGACAAAAATTTTTTAATTGCTATTTTAGGCATAGGTGTCGTGCAAATAACCGTGTGAGAATGAAAAAAGCCTATTATTTTGACATTACAAACAGACACTCCAATTTTATTTATTGGTATAGATATTTGTAAGGATTCTAATATGTACCTATCAAACTTAAAATAATTTCAATACCAGAAATATAGATATTCCTTGTGGTGATGAACTAAGAATAGCTTTCACCACACCCTTTTTGGCTGTGTACGATCGTAAAAGGCGACTAACTGTCACCCACTTCAATAGAGGGTTAACCCGAAATAAAATCCTAATAGTCGGACCAGTGTGGAGGAGGCTCTAACCCTTTGGATAGCAAACATTCATATAAACGAAATATATGTACCATTATATAACTAAAGTACTTCATCATTATCATCATCATTTCAGCTCATATACGTCCCACAGCTGGGCTTAAGCCTCCTCCACATTAGAAGGGCAATTGACCATACTATACCATTCTAGTCAGACTGGTTGATATAGGGTTTAATTTCAAGTTTAACTTCTTTTGCATATATATTATATGCGTATTATGTCCTTAAGTCGTCTTTTACGATATCCATGGGCAAGATAGGGAGTGGTGAATTGTATTCTTATTCCATCACCAGATGACAGTAAAAGTACTTTATACATATAATAAGTACTTCATACATATCTATTTTTATATAAATCAATATAACGTACCTACACAAGAGGTTAATGTGGAGCTCGTTAAATATTCGGTTCGCAGCGTTGAGGTGATAACTCAATCTTTGTTAGTTCTAGTAACGTATAATTTGATTACTAGTTACAATTCGAGACTTGTTTGTGTTATAAGGAGCATCTTGATTTGTTATATTAAATAGTAATATTTAGCTATTTGATTATTAACAATTAGATTTACTTGTGTGAAGACGCTAATTTCCGACAGAAATAGATTTTTTTTAATATTAAAATTACACCACAATAGAATGAATACGGGACTATATATATATAGATGGACTAGGAAATAAGGAAATCGTACTCTCACGTGATGCTCATCACCTTCCAGAAGATCAACTTGCAATTTTCCTCAGAACTTCGAATATTTATTCGGCACGTGTTACGCCGTGTAAACGAGGCATCCTTAGGACGGTTCGGCTTTCCGGGAGCATTTCCGCAGGCTCGCTCCACGGCTCGTCGGCGCGGCGTCCGCCCTATCATGGCTTATGCCGAACGTGGGCGGACCGAGCGCTACGTGCCGACGGCTGTACACGGGGTCATCCGGTCGATGGCCCTATACGGCGCACCGGTGTGGGCGGGGTCCTTGACCGTCCGACTTAGGGCCCTTCTGTGGCGACCACAGAGGGTCATGGCGGTCAGGGCCATCCGCGGATACCGTACGGTGACGACGGAGGCAGCGTGCCTATTGGCCGGGACTCCCCCGTGGGACCTGGAGGCGGAGATGCTCGCCGGATTGTATCGGCGGGTGACGGGGGTGCGAGCGGAGGGCGGTGAGATCTCGTTAAGGGAGCTCACCGCCTGGCGCGTCGACGCCCGCCGAGACGTCATTGCCCGTTGGGCAGTCCGGCTGGAGAGGCCTCGGTTCGGGGTGCGAACCGTGGAGGCCTTCCGGCCGGTGCTGATGCAGTAGTTGGAAAGGCGGCACGGGATGCTCTCCTTCCGACTAGTGCAGGTGTTGACGGGGCATGGGAGCTTCGCCAAATACCTGCACAGGGTCGTAAGGAGGGAGAGCACACCGTCCTGCCACCACTGCGATTGCGATGAGGACACGGCGCACTATACGCTCGAGGCCTGCGCGGCTTGGGCAGTGCAGCGCCGTGAACTCGTCGCAATCATCGGTGCCGACCTGACGCTGCCGGCCATCGCTAGGGTGATGGTCGACAGCGTCGGGAATTGGGACGCCGTCGCAGCCTTCTGCGAGACAGTGATCTCGCAGAAGGAGGCGGCGGATCGTCTGCGCGTGGAGCGCAGCCTCGATGAGAAGATCCGCCGCCGGCGACTGGGGCGGCGTAGGCGCAACTATCTGCGCCTCATGCCGCCCTAGCCGAGGCCGCCGGTGACGTGACCGGGGATTAGTCCGTCACCCGCCGAGAGGCCGACCGCGTGAGGAAAGACCAACGTCCTCCCCGAGGGGGGGACGTCGGTCGATGGGAGGGTACCCCGCGTAGGGGGTATTCCGTCGGGCCGACCACTGACGACAAGTAAACCTGCTCCGGTGGTCGGCCCAATGACGAAGGCGAGGTGGTTTTCGGGTGGGTTGCAGGAGTTGCGTGCTTAAGCCCCTCTGTCGCCCCGGACTGAGTGGTGCGGAGGCGCGCCGACCGCAGCCCATCCACAAAAAAAAAAAAAAGGATGATTCGGCTTCAAATGTGCTAGAAATAGAGATTTTCAACAACGCTCCCTCAATTTTTATGTAAGAGATTGTTCGAAGGAACAGGACGATGGTGGGCGGCCTCTTTTTTTGGGTAGTCTGTGGTCATCGCACACGCCATCCGTTCCGTTCGGGGTGACAGTATAGCTAAGCGTGGTCCCATAACCTACCGTAATCTCTCTCCTTCGCCATTGAGCCGACTACCGGTACCGAATTCCTTGTCGTCCATTGCCAACCCGGCGAGGGACCTTTTCGGGTAACTCCTCCTCTCTCCCGGGAGATCAGCGTCTTTACAGGTGACGGACTATTACCCGATCCAGTCACCCGCGGCCTCTGCTAGGGCGGCATCAGTGCTGTCCAAGTCACCGGTGGTGATACTGTTACTGTACTGTAGAGATTTCCTCACGCGCACGCTCCTCTGCCGCCTTCCCTGAGATGACTGCCTCACAGGAGGCGGCGACCGCGTCCCAGTTCCTGAGGTTATCGAGCGTCAACCTAGCGATAGTCTACAACCTCAGGTCGTTATGACGATAACAACTTTTACAACTTTTTAAACAGCAGCAGTGGCTCGAAGGAAAAAAAAGTATTGATACATTTTTTATAATTTTATGATCTACAATTTTTTTCTGGGGAACTTTTGATATGATAAAACTTACCGTTTTGCTAATAATCGTGAAAAACTCATTTTTTTTTACCTTTGATCTCGAGTAATTTTTTTCCATTGACGGGAATGATGGGGAACTTATAAATTTTATTTATTATGTTTTGAACAATTTTACTGATTTTTTTTTTATTGCCAACGGTGGCAAACGAGCAAGCAGCACACCTGATGGTAAATGATGCTGCCGCACATGGACCTTTGCAATACCAGGGGCACAGCCAGGCCGTTGCCTACCATGAAGGAAATACTCTTCTTAAACCTCGTTTAAAGAAGGACATGTCATAGCGCTCGGGAAACACAGCAGCAGGTAGTTCATTCTAGAGTTTGCACGTACGTGGGAGAAATGATCGCTAAAAACGTACAGTTGAAGACCATAACGTTTCCAGGTGAAATGGATGAACCCTGCTACGATGTCGAGTGGTACGTTGGTAGAATGGTGACGGTGGTACCAAGTAAAACAGTTCCTCGAAGCACTCCCCGTGAAAGAGTCGGATTATCTGATTTACAGCTTTTTTACAGAATTTTATTTCGAGTATCTTTTCTCTTTATCTCTTGTATAAAATAGATATTTTATGCATATATCCCTTATTCGTCGAAGAGAGATTCAAAGTTATTTACTTATATCTGCGATCAAGCCCTCCGCAAGAATGATCTCAGAGTAGCGAGAATTAAACTTGCTTCAGTTTAATCTCACAAAGATTCTCATAGATCCTCAGTTTCAGGGAATAATTCCATAAGTTAAGCATTGTCTTTAACAAAATCTAACACCGGAATTAATTAGTAAAAAGTAGACCTTACTATGACCATGCTGGTCAGACCGGTTGGTATAGGGTTTTTTTTCGAGTTTACCATCTCTTACGTAGATGTCATATGCGTAATAAATCCCTTAGTTGTCTTTTATGACACTCGCGGGTATGAGAGGGGGTGGTGAATTGTATTCTAACTCCGTCACCACACGGAAAACCTCCATCACCATCGTGGATTATAATAAAATAATTATAATCAAGGTATACTCGTAGAGGTAAACACGTCTAACTACTAGACGCGTGCGTCCCGCTCTCCCGACGCGGTCGTCGTGGTCGCTTAGGTGTGGATGGCGCCATAAGATTTCACGGGAAGCGTCCGGTAGCGACTGTCGCGAGGCTGACGCTACCGCTTCGCAGTCGCTTTGGTCGCGCAGGTTTGGCCGTACCTTTAGTGTCCGAGCGAAATTACTTTTTACGGCCGAAACTGAAAACGAATTTCGGCTTCAGTGTTCTGTGTAAATTATAACGTCAATAATTTTGTGAGAAGAAAAATAAATAGTTTATCATAATCAGTCAGTTTTTACTCTTTAACAATATTAACATAAAATGAAACTTACAAAACTTAACCATAAGAACAAAATAATTTGGATTTATGGTAAAGGTGATTTTTTTTTTGGGGTGGTTTAAGGTCGGCGCACTCCTCGCTCGAGTCCGTCCGGGGCGACAGAGGGGCGTAAGCACACACACCCGTGACCTACCCGTATAGCACGTCGCCTTCGTCGTTGGGCTGACTACCGGTGCAGAGTTTCTTGACTTCAGTGGTTGGCCCGAGGAAATACCCCGAAGGAGTACCATCTCCCGTCGACGTCCCCTCTCGGGATGCTGATCGCGGTCACGAGGCTAACATCTCCGCGGATGCCCGGCCTAAATACCCGGTCCAATCACCCGCAGCCTCTGCTAGGGCGGCATCAGACGCAGGTACTCGTGCCTGCGACACCCCAGTCGCCGGCGGAGGACCGTGTCCGCGTGGAGTCGTTCCTCCCGCACACGGTCCGCCGCCTCCTTCCGCGAGATGACAGCCTCGCAGAAGGCGGCAACGACGTCCCAGTTTCTGACGCTGGCAACCATCCTACCCTAGCGATGGTCGGCAGCGTCACGTCGGCATTGATAATTGCGACGAGTTCACAACGCACCCCAACCCACGCAGTACACACCTTGAATGTGTACATCAGCATTGACTGAAAGGCCTCGATGGTCCTCACATCGAACCGAGGCCTCTCCAGCCGGATTGCCCAACGGGCAATGCCGACTCAGCGGGCGTCGACGCGCCAGGTGGTAAGCTCGCAAAATGAGACAAACCTAGGTGACAAGCCACTCTTATGTTTGCCTATTTCTAAAAAAAATTGCATAGACAAAAATGTTCTACATAATTTACGAACTACATCACATAAATAGTGACATAAAATTTCCCTGTTGTGAAGCGATTACCTCAAACTGCGAAATTTGCGACGCGCAAACACAAACGAAAGACTAAAAATGTGAGATGATTATGAGCGCGGTAAAATGACAGACATGCATCGAGCATGTCCTAGCGCAGCCCGAAAACTCACGAATTTAGTTTCGGTTTCGGCTGTAGTTTCGGCTCGATTATCAACCGAAACCGAAACTAAGCCAAAACCCGTTTTTTGGAAGAAACTAGGCTGAAACCGAAATTTTGATCGGACACTAATCCATTAAAGTTTTCATTTTGATGTATAATTTAAATGCTTTAATAGCATTTTATGTAATGTAACAGGAGAAATTGCTAAAGTAAACAGGTATGTTGTAGCAGTGCGTTGTATATGTACTCATATTCCACCAAAATTATTAGAAGATAAATTGAATAGTGTGGTTATTGTCGAGGGCTACTATTTATTATCTAACAGGCTTTAAAAGAAGTGATGAAGTGATAATCGGTAAATAAGGACTTGACACAAAGGTCTTTGAAACCATGCCATAAAATTCCAAAAAACATATACCGTCAAAAGTCAGATTAGAAAGCCGCGCTCAAAACAATTGTTGTAACATACTGTAGTTGTAATATATAGTTGCCATAAATTTCATTTTATTAACTAGCAATATAATAACATTTAATATTCTGTTATTTTTTTTTAAACTCTCATTCATTTTTTAATGTATATGTAGCCTATTTCCATATTTATTTTAATGTCAAACATTAATTGCCCTTTTGGCCTCGCTTCCTCCACACCCCTTTTATTTGACTTAAACAGCCAACTGTATGTATTTTATTAGAAAAGTTTTATTATCACGTCCCTCATTTACCTACCAACAAGTTTAATTTGGTTTATATTCTGTTTAAAATTACTGTTATAAAATATAAATTTTACGTAGTTGTCACCTATTTACATGTAAATAGTATGATGAGAGAAGATTTACTTATTTATGAAGGTATATCTGAGTACATGCTGAGTGAAAAAGCTATTTTATCATGCAATTCACAATTATATTATATTCACTATACTTTAGCATTTTCTCTGCATTGTATTACACTAGAAATCCGCCCTCGCTTCGCCTCGGTTTCAGTTGCCTTGCCGCCGCATTTTAATTGCCCAATATCTTCTAAAATATTACCCAAATGCCCAATATATTCTAAAATGTTACAATAGGCGACTGCAATCCATGAAGCTTCGGGTTCGATTTCCAGACCGGAAAAATTTTATAGGTGTTTTTTGAGGAATGTAGGATAAAGGAGGATAGAGGAAATGTAATATTTTATAGGTACCTTGGTAATAAAATATTATTAAAATTAGTCCAGTCGTTTGGCAGATTACCTGAAACAAACAGACAGACATACAAACATTTTTGTAGTAGTTTTTAGGCATAGGTATCTTGTAAATAACCGTGTGAGCATGAAAAAAAGGGTATTATTCTCATTCTCATTGTACTACGCACCAATGATTATTTTGACACTATACTATACAATTTTATTTATTTGTAACATAGATAAAATACCAGAAAAAATATCTTATATCTTTAAACGAGCAATTCTTGTAATTTTTTTTTTTTATTGCAATCGGTGGCAAACGAGCAAACAGTACACCTGATGGTAAGTGTTGCTGCCGCTCATGGACCTTTACAAGGCCGTTGCCTACCGCGAAGAAAGCGGAGGAGGAGTAAATATATATATTTTCAGGATCTCGGAAACGGCTTCAACGATTTTGTTGAAACTTGGCATACTAGAGGATTCGGGCCCAAAAAATCGATCTAGCTAGGTTTTATGTATAGAAAATGTTGTTTTGTCAGTGTTTTTGGCAGACAATATAATGACATTAAATTTTAAAAGAATATGAATTCAAATTTTGCCATCAATGTCCATGAGTTACGATAGCTCAGTGGCGAAGTAGTCAGGTTTCATTTTATTTTTGACATCGGCGACAAATGGCGTCGGATCGAATCTCGGTGTTATTATTATTCTCTTTTTGTAATTTTTATATAATTTTCATTATTTATTTTTTTTATTTTTTATTAATATATATCTAAATAAATGCTACAAAAATACTCCGAGCGAAGCTCGGTCAACCTGATATTTCAATATAACACTGTAAAATACTAAAATCCTTACTAATATTATAAATGCGAAAGTAAGTTTGTCTGTTTATTTGTTTGTTTGTTACGCTTTCATGCTTAAAACACTGAACTGATTTCAAAAATTCTTTCACCAATAGAAAGCTATAACTTCAGAGAGTATCATAGGCTATATTTTATCTTGATATTCCCACGGGAGCAGAAACTACGCGTGGTAAGGCGATTGAAACCGAAGCGAAACGAGGGCGGGTTGCTAGTATTGAATAAAATTTAAAAGGGCTACACGACATTTTGACATTCCCGTCAAAAGACGTTTTATTTTCTTTCTTTTATCTTTTCTATTCGTGTTTAATGTTAACGTTCGTGTTAACGTTGAGTAGGAAATCAGTATGTCACTGTCCTTTCTTTTGCCACGGGTGTCGTAAGTTACAATTGTACGTAAACACATAAATTAATAACTTCTGATTACGAGGGATTTCCCAATTATGAAGGAGGCTCGTAACCAATAATGATACGTACGTTCAGAAGATGTTGGCAGAATATTAAGACTATTTCAATAAAGTAAAATAACACACGAAAAAAATGTAAATGGAGAGTCGAATATTTATTATATTTTAATTTTATTTTGTAGCAAAATATTTATTTTCTTTATTCGTTACGTCATATTGCTTCATGTTAAGAAATATAACTTAACAAGAACACAAATAAGTTAAAATGTGTTTGATAATTTTATATAGCCTACCAATCTGTATCAAGTATCATGGGTTCGATTCCTAAGCAACAACTTTGTGCAATCTACAAGCTGTATTTCTGGGACCTAGTGAAATTAGCATCAATGAATTGTCTTTTCGTTAGGCCCTCTAAAACACAAGAATTTATCCATTAGTTAAGAGCGTATTAAAATACATATATTTTTATTTACCTAATAAACAATAATTTACTTCGAAACGTCGGACAATCAAAAATCAAATACAAACACGATAAAATCCTTTAAAACAGTTTTATTTATAACTAGCAACCCGCCCTCGCTTCGCTTCGGTTTCAGTCGCCTTACCCGCGTAGTTCCCGTTCCCGTAGGAATACCGGGATAAAATATATACAGCTACCTGGTAGTAAAATATTATCAAAATCCGTCCAGCCGTTTTAAAGATTACCTCAAACACACATACAGACAGACACACAGACAAAAAATTTTTAACCCGGTTTTTAGGCTTAGGTATCGTACAAATAACCGTATGAGCATGAAAAAAGCCCATTATTTTGACATTACACACAAACTTCAAAGGACCATAGTCAAAAATGTATGGACCCTGGTCCATAATCCCAACAGTCCCATCTCATCTAAATGTAGTGCCAGTCAATGAAATCCTTCCAATCTACTCCGTCTTAAGTACCATATTATGGAGATAACATGGGTGCAACTTCCTAAAGTGCGTCTACCAGTAAGGCAAGTACAATAATAATATAATATCCCATCTCGGCATGACTGCGGTCGATTAAGGTATCAGTGTAATATTTTCTCGACCTTACATGTCGAGATTGTATTCGTCCTCTGAGCAGCCATTGTGTCCAAACACCATTTTCGCGTTAGATATTCACCTCGCCGTCATAATATGAAATAAACAGTACCCTAAAAGCATTCATTTGGCATCACTTAAAATGCTGTTGAGGCATTGGACCAAAATGACTCAAACCCCTTTATTTATTTGTATAGATGTATGATACTTACATATATATCAGAAATCATTAAATAAAATTTCTCCACTATCTTGCCCGTGGATGTCGTAAAAGACGACTATGGGATATAATACGCATATAACATCTATGCAAGAGAAGGAAATCTCGAAATGAAACCCTATACACAACATGTCTGACCAGCATGGTATAAATTCAAATTTCAAATTCAAATCATTTATTATGCATAAACCCCGAGAGGCACTTATATATAGTCAAGTTTACAAAATTAAATTAAATTATCCAAAAAAATAAACTACCACCGGATCGGAACGCGACCGCTACTGAGAAGACCCGGCAAGAAACTCAGCGGGCTTGTCTATTATTTTTTTTTTTCTTCTTACTAGATATACAGTTGTGTACATGTTTTGTAAAAACTAGCTCCAGTGTGATGCCCTTCGAACCGCAAGATACTTAATATAATTCAAACGATTATGGCTAGACCATAAACATGAATTGTTATTTATTATATTTCATATGCTAACGTATACTCAGTGTTTAATGCTAATTTACAGCATCCTTTCTTCAGGAGTAGACTCATACATATTAATCTAGTTTTTTACTTTATTTAGTTATGTGGATCTACTTTATATATCTGAGTTGCTTCGTAACCGCGGGCTACAATGTAGACACATCTAATTAATTTGCATAGAACACTGTAATATAAAAATGTAGCGAAACTCAATTCGCCTCCGCTCCTATTTGTTCAGTTTATAGAATGTACTCATACTGAGGGTAATCTCTTAATTGTAACATCAATAAAAAGCGAGGATTTGACTAGTTTATTTTAAAAAGTATAGGTACATTACCATTATTATCATAATCACAGCTCATATACGTCCCACTGTTGGGCTCGAGCCTCTTCCACAATAGTAGCGAAATTGACTTACTATAACCACACTGGTCAGACGTGTTGGTATTTTTTTTTTGGGTGGGCTATGGTAAACGCATACGTGGTTCATGCCGTCCGGGTCAACGAAAGGACAGCGCGCGGGCCCATAACCCACCCGTGCCCACGTCGCCTTTGTCGTTGGCCGACCACCAGTGCCGAGTTCCTTGTCCACAGTGGTCGGCCCGACGGAGTAGGTACGGGTTTCGGGTACCCTCACCTCTCGACATCCCTGTCCCGGGACGTCGGTCGCCGTCACGCGATCAACCTCTCCGAGACGTAATGGTATAGGGTTTTATTTTGAGTTTTCCTTCACTTGCATATATATTATATTCATCCCTTGTCCGTGTGGTGACGAGTAATAATACAAATCACCACTCCCTATATTCCCCGTGGATGTCATAAAAGACGACTAAGGGTTATAATGCGCATATAACATCTACGCAAGAGCAGAAAAACTCCAAATAAAACCCTGTACTAACTTTTCTGACCAGCATGGTATAGTAGGTCAAATTCCCTCCCATTGTGGAGGAGGCTCGAGCCCACGGAAATAGGTAGAAAACATTATTATCTACAATATTAGTCAACATAATCATCTCAGCCACATCCCACGGTCGAGTGGCTGGACCAGGGAGTTAGTCCGTCACCTGCCGGGAGGCCGACCGGGCGACGACGACCGACGTCCCCGAACAGCGGGGGGACCTCGGTCGTGGAGTGGGTACTCTTCAAAGGGGTATTCCGTCGGGCTGACCACTGACGACAAGTCACCCTGTCCCGGTGGTCGGCCCAACAACGAAGGCGACGGAGCCAGGCGGCGAGTGCGCTAAACATAGCCCACCCCTAAAAAAATAGCCTACATATCTCACACTATTGGGTTCGGGCCTCCTCTACAATGAGAAAGAAGGGTTTTATGTCGAGTTCTCTTACTCTTGCATAGATTTTATCTGCATATAATATCGTTTTAGTCGTCTTTTACGACATGCTAAGGTAAGGAGTTGGTGAATTGTGTTCTTAGACTGTCATCACACGGAAGTTAGTAACAGAATGTAATAAAATATTGAAACATCCACAGTCATTACTATAGAAGGAAGAAAAAAGAATAAGAATAAAATAATAAGGAGAAGGAAGAAATTTATGTTTCTTTTTTTTTGGGGTGGGTTACGATCAGCACTCGCGTCGTTGGACCGACCAGCGGAGGAAGGTGAACTTTCGTCAGTGGTCGGCCCGACGGAATACCTTCTGAGGAGTACCCTCTCCTCGACCGACATTCCCCCCTCGGGGAGGACGTCGGTCTTTCCTCGCGCGGTCATTATACATTACGCTTGAGGTAAGTTTACCGGCTATATCATGTTGATGAGACTAATTGGTTTCGATGTTAGATATCTTTTCTTGCTTTCTCAGTCTGCTTACGTGAAGCGATTTTTCTATACAAACAATATTCATTATTCAGTTTTATTAAAATTCAGAAGTAATTTAAAATGCTTTTGTATTGGTTGATGAAGAATATTGAACTTAATTTTCTATCTGCTCCGTAACTTGAGGTAACAAATTCATCTAATACAATATTTTCATGTATTTTTTAAATTATTTATATTACTAATATTTAATATTGTTAATAAAGGATTGTCTCGGGACGTGCAACTAATTTCATTAGAAAAGAAAAATAGGAGAAGTTGAAAAGATTGCTAATCTCTCCTATGCTAAACGGGAGATATGAAACAAAGTTGGCTAATGAGACAGTAGATAAGAGCATTTACTGCTACGTGAAGCGCAGCAGTACAGCATTACGGATTTAACAGAGCTTAAGGGACCTATATGTGAGTTAAGGAACAAATCCTAAGGTTGCAGTAATAGATATGGCAAAAACGCCTGAACGCGCGGCAGATGTATCGAGTTGCTACAAGGTCTGTATAGTTTAGTACCCCAAACGTGACTTGCAGACTGTCTAACATGAGGTCATTACGCCATAGAATGGACTCCCAAAGGAAGTAGTGAATTGTTTGTTCAAAATCGAAATTCCCCGGGATCAAGCGTTTGCCGGGCCTTCCTGAGGGTCAAACCTCGATATCTTATACGGAGACCATTGTAGATCCTGGCTTACAGGAGTTTCAGTAATGAGCTCAGTGGTGGGATCAGTCCAAATAAAAAAAAAATATAATAAAAAACGTATCAACGTTGATTTCTTTAAACGTAATTTTAACCATCAACAATATTTTATTCATCATTATAATTTTTAAATTATTCAATAATTATAAATATGCTTTACATCATCACTACATAGTATAAAACAAAGTCGCTTTCTCTATCCCCATGTCCCTATGTATGCTTAAATCTTCAAAACTACGCAACGGATTTTGTGAACCCTACGAGATTTATCAAAATAATGTACTAAGTATTGTACACATTGAAAAGGTCTACAGAAAACTCCGCGATGGTATATGTCTATCTCTTATGGATATCCCACAATATCGTTGGGGTGGCACTCGGCTCGGCACAACAGAGCCAGAGACTTTTTCAAAGTAGCTGAGTTTCTCAAAATCTAATAAACCAAACCAAAAAGTAAAAAATAAATTATAGTTTAATAAACAAAAAAAAACACTCTTTTAAAATTTATTGAATTAAAATTAAAACTGTAGTAATCAATTGAAAAATTGATGTTATTGTACAAAAAGCGTGGGGGGCTTGATTTTAACTGTTGTTAATATTTTATCAATAGTTTATTATATCTGTAGTTATTATCACAAGCACCCCACGTGTTTTGTTCAATAATATCAATTTTTCAATTGATTACTACAGTTTCATTTTTAATTTTTTAATTCAATCAATTTTGAAATCGTGTTTTTTTTTTGGTTTTTTAAACTATAATTTATTATATACAACGTTCACAGTTTTTCTATAGTGTATTTAATATCAGCATTGCACCCGTGCGAAGCCGGGGCGGGTCGCTAGTTCTTTATATAATGGAGTCGTTCTTTATATAATGGAATCGGAAAATTTCAAACTTTATTAAACTTAATAAAATATGAGCTCTTCAGTATTCAGCCCGAATGTTGTGAGGAAAGTTTTGTTTTATAAGTGCTTTTGACCTTTTTGGTCAAATTTTCTGATTTGGCATATTTGTAAAGGACTTGATGCTTAATTTAATGTATATACAAAGTAAATATAACTGACTTAAGTAAGTGTTGCACGTGTGGTGACAGAGTAAGAATACAATTCACCACCACGTTTTTATCATTTGTGCGAGTAACCAATTAGTTAATCGCATTTTATGTTCATTTATATATTGAATTTTATGTATGTGTTGATTCTTGTGGGAAATGCTCCGGCCATAATCGATTGCATTATATTTGTGAAAAATGGCATTACACTGAAGCTTGTACTTACTTGTAAGATATGTTGTGTATGTTTTATGTAAAATATCTTTGTAACAAAAAATAATTATAAAAATAATGGCTAACCCCGCTGAATATCTTTTTTTTTTTATGGGTGGGCTATGGTAAGCGCACGCGCGGTCCCGTCCTTCCGGGGCGACGAAAGGACGGCGCGCGGGCCCATCACCCACCCGTACCCACGTCACCTCGTTGTTGGGCCGACCACCGGAGCAGATGTGACTTGTCGTCAGTGGTCGGCCCGACGGAATACCCTTTCGGGTAACCTCACCTCTCGACGTCCTGGGACGTCGGTCGCCGTCGCGCGGTCAGCCTCTCTGCGGTTGACGGACAATTCCCCAGTCCGATCACCCGCGACCTCGGCTAGGGCGGCATTAGGCGCAGATCCGCTGAATATCTTACTGAACTTTCTCAGTAGCGGCCCTGTTCCGATGTTAATTTATTGAATTAAAGTTAAATTCTTAGAATTGACAGCATGTAAGTGCACCCTTGGGGTTTATATAATACATAACAAAAGATCTCGAACTTGAATGGTATTTAGTTTTAATATAATTTGTTTAAGTAGGTTAGCCAAAATTTTTGTGTTTTGGTTTCATCATAGTCAGCGCACTCGCAACCCGGCGCCGTCCGGGGCGAGAGAAGTGTGCCGTGCGGCCCCATGACCCACCCATAACACGTCGCCTTCGTCGGTGGGCCGACCACCCGTCCAAATCACCGGTCCAGTCACCCGCAACCTCGGTTAGGGCGGCATCAGGCGCACGCCTGCGCCGCCCGAGGCGCCGGCGGCAGACCACGTCGTCATGGAGACATTTCTCCCGCGCGCGTTCCGTCGCCTCCTTTCGCAACAAGACTGCCTCGCAGAATGCTGCGACCGCGTCAAATAAGTTAGCCCTGTATTGTTCTTATAAAAATGAATATTGTTCCCTAAATATCATCATCATCAAGTCATCACAGCTGACCTTTTCTCTAAAACACCGTCTAAGTTCTTGAAAAACTCTCCATCACATGTTTATGATACTAATGTGGACCGGAATTAGCATTATATCAAGGATAATCACACAAGCAATTTAATACAAGAACTCATATCTGGACTATCACAATTACTAAAACACCAGTAACATTCTTATTCAACAGACTTTGGCAGAATGGTACCACATTTAACCTACTATAGTCAACCACAAGAAGCAAGACCACACAAGAGCGCTGCTCTGCTCAGGCTACGGAGACCTCGCGCGTATGCTGCGCCGTGTCCACGTCGCAATCACAGTAGTGGCAAAATAGCACCCTCTCCCTCCGCCCGACCATATGCAGATATTTGCCGAAACAACCATGCCCCAACAAGACCTGCACCTATTGGAAGGAGAGGACTTCGTGGCGTCAACCCAACCACTGCAAGGACGTCCAGGCAGGCGTCGCCCTGACAAGTGGCCAGTTCGCGAAACGAGACACAGCCGCCCCCGAACAGCGTCGCCTACACTCGCTGATAAAAACCAGCAAGCTTCTCCGCCTCCAAGTCCCACGGGGGAGTTGTAGCCAACAGGCACGCTGCCTCCCTCGCCCACCATGCGGTATCAGCGTATAGCCCTGACCGCCGTGGTCCGCTGTAGTTACCACAAGAGAGCCCTGAGTTTCCCACACCATAACCTGGCTAAAAAGAAAGAAAGTATGGCAATATATTTTATTCTTAGTCTATCACCATGCAGACAATAGGAACTTATAGCAGTATATAAAGTTGTGGCAAATGTTTGAGCCTTTCTCGCCATAAAACGCGACGAAGAAAATTGTTCAATGTTGTGAAAACACGGTCTCATAATAAACTAATGATTTATTTACACGTTTTATTTAGGCCATGAAGAAATCGTGAAGCATTGCTTTCGCTTTGAGTTTTACTGCTATCTTTTTATTACACGTTACGAATTTTATATTAAACAAAAATAAATGTACTGTAAAATATACATACGTAAGTACAGTACACGGCGATAAATATTGCACATCGACTCTTGGAAACAATCGACTGATTTCGGCTGTCTAAAGCGTTGTCTATATCGCACAGTCCGTTTGACGTCTTGCGGATTATTAATCGCAGAGGTTAAAAAATAAAAAGTTACTAAATGAAATACACTTATTTGATTGGCTTGTTTTCTAAATTATTGGGGTTTTAATAACTCTATATATATATATATATGTTTATTTTTTATAAGTTACTCTCACACTTTTAAAGGACTTGCAAACATCACAAACATAGTATGCGACAGAAAAATCGCTTTACGAAGTCAAAATTAACTAATTGCCTCTTTCCAAAAATAAATGTGCGATATTTATCGCCAGTTACTGTAATACTAATACCGCCAACTATTAAAAATCTATATTTCTTCTTACCCCGTCCACATGTTGGCCGAGTGTAGGCGAGCGATGGCCAACGCCAACGTGTGTACACCCAATTTGCCTTAGTTGGCCATAATTATAATTACAATATTTAAAGTACTTTTTGATTTTTAACATTTTTTTTTAATTTTTACGTATGTACATGTTTAAAACGTGATTAAAACATGTTTAAAACAAGGCAATTAAAACAGCAGGGAAGCATTAATAAAAAACATGTTTTTTTTTTTTGTTTTGTCGAGCATCTGGCAATGGTCGGCAGCGCCAGGTCAGCACCGATAATCGCGACGAGTTCACGGCGCTCCCCCTCCCATGCAGCATACTCCTCGAGCGTGTGCTGCGCCATGTCCTCGTCGCAACTGCAGTGGTGGCAGGACGGTGTGCTCTCCCTCCTGACAATCTTGTGCAGGTACTTCCCAAAATACCCGTGACCCGTAAGCACCTGCACAAGTCAGAAGGAAAGCACCCCGTGCATCCGCTCCAACCACTCCATCAGCACCGGCCGGAGGGCCTCGACGGTCCTGACACCGTACCGAGGACTCTCCAGCCGGACTGCCCAACGGGCAATGACTTCTCGGCGTCGACCCGCCAGGCGGTAATTTCATGCAGCGAGACCATACCACCGCGGGCGCGCGTCTCCGAGCATCTCCGCCTCCAGGTCCCACGGGGGAGTTCCAGCCAAGAGGCACGCTGCCTCCGTCGCCACCGTGTGGTAACCGCGTGTGGCCCTGATCGAAACAGGTCGGTATAGGGTTTTCTTTCGAGGTTTCCTTCTCTTGCATAGATGTTATGTGCGTATTATGTATTATATCCCTAAGTCGTCTTTTACGACATTCACGGACAAGATAGCGACTGGTGAACTTACTCCGTCACCACACGGATATATCTTACATTGTTCTATTTCTGTGAATACTCAGTATCAACCACCTTCTTTTTTTTCCACTTTACTGCGGTATACACTGAGATAATAGTTATATACATACGCTCATTAAATAATTAGCCGAAGCTGTAGCGACGTCTATAATTTATTAATTTGAATATACAAAAACAACAACTGTTTGTCCACAGTTTTAAGCTTTCACTTCTTTTGGCAGACCTCGCGACTTGTTTATGTTTTTTTCATTTCGTGCTTAACAATACTTAACAGGAGTTATCTTGATAATGGACTGAAACACGAAACACTTCCTTAATTAAAGCTTTAAAAAATTTTGGTTGGACAAATTTTTACTAAAAGTAACAATCTTAATCTACAAGCAAAAATATAAAAAGGCAGGTAGCATAAGTATGGACTATAATATGCCTCTTGCTATAATTAGACGCGATGTTATTTTATTAGGACTATTATCTTCTAAAGTATTTTTCCGTGTGGTGACAGAATAAGAATACAATTCACCACTCTCTGAATATTACCCATGGATGTCGTAAAAGACGATTAAGGAATATATTATAATATAACATCTATGCAAGATAAGGTAAACTCGAAAAAAAACCCTATATACCAACCTCTCTGATCAGCATGTATGGTAAGGTCAATTTCCATCCTATTGTGGAGGAGGCTCGAGCCCAACAGAGAGTGAATCGTAGAGGCCTTCCAGCCGGTGCTGATGCAGTGGCTAAAACGGCGGCGCGGGGTGCTCTCCTTCCGACTGGTGCAGGTTTTGACGGGGCATGGATGCTTTGCCAAATACCTGTACACGTACGCTAGGAGGGCGAATAGACCGTCCTGCCACCACTGCGATTGCGACGAGGACACGGCGCAGCATACGCTCGAGGTATGTGCCGCCTGGGCAGAGCAGTGTCGTGAACTCGTCTCAATCATCGGTGTCGACCTGACACTGCCGACCATCGCCAGAGCGATGCTCGATAGCGTCAGGAACTGCGACGCAGTCAGAGCCTTCTGCGAGGCAGTAATCTCGCGGAAGGAGGCGGCGGGTCGCACACGCGAGGAGCGCAGCCTCGACGAGACAACCCGCCACCGGCGACTGGAGCAGCGTAGGCGCGACTATCTGCGCCTCAAGCCGCCCTAGCCGAGGCCGCGGGTAACATGACCGGGTAATTAGTATGTCACCCGCCGAGAGGCCGACCGCGTGAAGAAAGATCGACGTCCATCCTGAGGGGGGGGAGGGGACGGTCGATGGGAGGGTACTCCTAAGAGGGTATTCCGTGGGGCCGACCACTGACGACAAGTAACCATGCTCCGGTGGTCGGTCCAACGACGAAGGCGACGTGGTGTTCGGGTGGGTTGCGGGTGTGCGTGTTTACCCCCCTCTGCGACCCGAAATTGACCCACTATACCACATTTGTCAAACATGTTGATGTAGGGTATTATTTCGAGATCCGTGCTCTTCTTTTCAATCTTTCGTTAACTAAAATTAAGAAAATATGGAGGAATCGAAATATCACGAAGGCTACAAAGACTTTGGAATCAATGTTTCGACACTTCAAGAACTCGGCATCAAGCAGCGTTTATTTTCTATAGTACAGTCTCGCATGCTATCTTCTTTCAGACGTGTTTCCAGATATTATAGTCAGTCCATGGATCTCCTCGTTGTCCAAGGTAAGGCGGAAGGCACTAGGCTGCGTGGGTGCCCACCCATGCGTGGGACCGACATGATTAGTTCTGCTGTGGGTGGTCTTTTAAATGAGTGTACTATGATGACCTCGAACAGAAAGACATGACGAGATATTGTAAAAACGAATAACATCTGCTTCATCCCATGCTACATAATGATCACGACCGTTCTGCCAAGAACGAACCGACTAAGAAGATGAATTAAAATATTAAAACATACAATAACTACGAACTTACAATAGTTTTTTCTTCATACTATATTGTATATTTTTCTTTTTTCATACTCTATTTTTTTTCCTAAGATAAACAAATACATAAGGTTTGAAAGGGCTTATATTAATCTTTTTGATCCAATAATATTGAGGCCTGTCTTTTAAAAGCAATTGTTTAGCTAATCTCAAAGGAAGAAGTTTGAAGTTTTCTAAATGGGATTGTTTGAAGAATTACAATAAGGACAAAACAAGGTCTGTGTGATGATGGAGTGATTTAAATATTGATATTTTTAAGGTCTCGTAGCATTATTTGTGAAGGAGCAAAGGGGGACACAAATTTACTTTTTTATTTTTGGCAAGCTGTGGCGTCCGGGACGACAAAAGAGTGTGGTACGGCACTAAAACGCGCCATATTCCGCCCCTCCACCATTGAACGGACCACTGGTATCGAATCTTAGACTTTCGTGGCCAGCCCGGGCATAATTCGCAATGCAATACTTTAGAGCCAAGTAATATAGTGTCGATTTAATACCATTTAATAATGCTACTTTTTAGGAAAATTTGTCTGCGGGTGTTGTAAAAGACGACTAAGGGATATAATATGAATATGAGATCCATACAAGAGCAGGATAACTTGAAATAAAACACCATACTAGCCCTGAGGATCAGTGTGGTATAGCAGGTCAATTGCCCTTCTAAAGTAGAGGAGGCTTGAGCCGTGTAATGGGATGTACATATATGCTTATAGGTAAAGAATACAATCAATGAACACTGCTTACATTCCCCTAGAAGACGTAAAAATCGGTTAAGGGAGCATCGAAGGAGTGGCCGCCACTGACCCCCTAGGAAATTGATACCACTTAATCGCTAACTTGACTGCACAGATGACCTAATGATGTAAGTAGCGGCCTCTCATTGTGAGTACTGTGGATGCACAAATGATTATTCTGATTTTCTGGGTGAAATATGTGTTCCTTAATTGTATATTTGCTAAGCGCCCCTTGAATCAAACATCTATTCCTTGCAATGTGGTGGGGTGATTATTAAAATTGCACTGTGGATCTTCGTGATTACACAAACTTTGTGTTATTTCGATGGAACACTTTTATTATACAGTGACAATTAAAGTAACGTCATAAAATGAGTGAAATATTATGACATCATGCACAGAACGACTGAAAGTCTGAAGTAGTTTCCGGATATTATATTTGTATGTAACAAAAATTTACATTATGAAACTATGGTAATCGTTTCGCTTATAATTCTGAACAAAGAAAATGACTTCAACCGTTTTCTCATGCATGCCACAGTCAGAACTGAAATGGAAACACAGGCAGTACCAGCTTTCAACAAAAATACAGCCGAATTAAGAACCTCCTTTTTTAACGTCGGAAAATAATTCAAATGGAAGGATAATTTGCCTATTTTTCTATTGGCCTAAACTTTGATTTATTTTATTTTAAATCAAAGTTATTAAATTAAATTCTTAAGCATACCTACCGTTCCGTGTGGTAACGCAGTAAGAATACAATTCACCACCTCTCTCCCCCCCCCGCACTTACCCGTGGGTGTCGTAAAAGATAACTAAGGGATTAAATAGGCATATAACATATATGCAAAAGAAGAAAAACTTGAATTGAAACCCTATACCATTATCTGACCAGCGTTGTATTATAGGTCAATGTCCCACTTATTGTGGAGGATATTCGAGTCCAACAATAGGACGTGTATGAGCTGAAATGATAATGTTGAAGCTTACCTAATCAAAGTTTAAATTATTTGTCGTCCTTGTCGATAGAGGTCTTTAATGAAGGCATTATACCATATGGCCTCATTCAAGCTTGTCACGTAATTTCATTAAACTACCGCCGTATTTCGTACACACACTTAAGTGGTATACTTATAACCATTTATGTGGAGGGTTTATAACAGAATATAATATTCATAACTTGTTTTAAGACTACTGTCTATTGTAGAGTGTCTTAGACGATTTAGGGTGATACCGATAATATTTACGTAAGCGAAGGAAAACTCGACAAATAATCAATTAGTCTGACAAGCATAGGTGAACTCCCTTTCCATTATGGAGGAGACCCAAGCCCAACAGTGGGATTTATATGGGCTGAGATGATGATGACTTTGACAAATATATGTATATATTGTGTGTGGCAGCATCACGTAGGCCTGAAAATATTATAAACTAATATGTATCTAAGCGATTTAGTCTTTTAAGTTAAAAACAAATAATAATAAAATCATTATGATGGTAAACACTAATATCAAAATTCAAAAGACTAAAATCTCGAATTTGATTAGAGGCCATACTGATAAAGCGCTCTCCACACGTTGGTCAAGCCTAGACCAACGCGAGCGTCAAATAGGTACAAAGTAAGAGCGGCAAATATGTACAAAGTAAGTGCTAGCGTCCACACGTTGGCCAAGTGCGTCGAACGCCAACGCGAGTAGCCAACGTAGACGAGTATTTGTAGAGCTATCCACACGTTGGCCTCGGTCAGTGTTCATTGTGCGCTAAAACACTATGGACGTTGACGTTGACGTTGCTGCAGCTTCGGCTATTTATTTAATGAGTGTATATAACTATTATCTCAGTGTATACCGCAGTAAAGTGGTAAAAAAGAAGGTGGTTGATACTGAGTATTTACAGAAATAGAACAATGTAAGATATATCCGTGTGGTGACGGAGTAAGAATACAATTCACCACTCCCTATCTTTCCCGTGGATGTCATAAAAGACGACTAAGGAATATAATACATAATACGCATATAACATCTATGCAAGAGAAGGAAAACTCGAAAAAAGCCCTATACCAACCTGTCTGACTAGCATGGAATAGTAAGGTCAGTTTCCTTCCTATTGTGGAGGAGGCTCGAGCCCAACAGTAGGACGTATATGAGCTGAAATGATGATGAATGATGAAGATACTTTTTGATACTATAGGTAACATATAGGGTGACTTGGATCTAATTATTTACGTCGCATATCTAGAAGTAGTGGTGCAAATTTGAAAATACGTATAATCAATTTGTGTTGAGCGACATTATCACTTTAAACGCGTCTAACAGCGATGGACGTCAACCGTGTAAAGGCGAGCAGGCCAACGTATGGTCGACATGTGCCGAGCGCAGACGAGTGCCTTTGATTTGTGCACAAAAACCGACACCGAGGCAAAGTGAGGCAAGTGATCACGAGCGACGGCGAGTGACGGCGAGTGAAGACAAATCAGCTGTCCACGCGTTGGCGCTTGTATTCACTCGGCCAACTAGGCGAGTAACGGCGAGCATTGGCCAACTAAGGCAAACCGTGTGTACACACGTTGGTGTTGGCCATCGCTCGCCTACGCTCGGCCAACATGTGGACGGGGCATAACAAGTTTTAAGTCATGTTAGTCATTTATTTTATTTTATTGCAGTTGGAGTCAAACGAGGAAATAGCACACCTACCTACCTTTACTAGGCCGCTGCTTACTGTGAAAAAAGTAAAGGAAGTGTGAATGGGTCATGCAATGAGGTTCGGTGATGCCAAAGGAACCACTTAAAACGGTTTAGATGATTCCTTTGGCACGCAAACCCCCTCAGAAAGTTGGGCTGGGTTTATCAAATATTAGTAATATTGTTAACTAAAACTACTTATTTCTGTGAAATAAAGAAAAGTTTTGGACTATATTCAGCCGTGTGTTTTATGAAAGTATTATCTGATAAGTAAAAGAAACATTAGCATAAAATTTAGTATGCGAAATAAAATTAATAAGTTCCGTAATTAAGATTTCGTTTTCTATGAAAGGCAAACTTGTAAATCAGAGTTCATTCAGCTAATTCCGTCAGAAAATGACTAATAAAAATGTTCCAAAGATAACTCAAATGAAGTGTCCACTAAGTAAATATTTGTGAAGTACTTTTCTCTCTTTGCTCGAGACATTGGGATAATTTCAACGAGAAATATCCACTTAATGGAGATTGCTTCTATCATTTTGTAAATCAACCGGTATAAAACTTTAATGGAGTGGTTTTTTGTCGCTTTTTATATCCGTAACTTATTTTAATATTCACTCATTTCAGCTCTTAGGGCGCCTTCAAATTTGCCACAAAGTGCCGCTGACGGCAGCGCGTCTGCAGCGCTGCAGCCGCGCTCCTGTCGCTAGGTTTGAGAATCATAGTGTAGTACATAGTTTCACGATGGACTCTGACGAAGAAACTCTGCTCTGCTTGTACAAAAAAATACGTACACGCATCACTAGTCGATCGATGAACTGATGCGTAGCCGCAGCGCGGGTGCAGCGCTGTAACCGCGCGTTGTTTATTTATATAGATTTATAAAGTAGCGCGGCCGCAGCGCTGCAGACGCGCTGCGGCCGCAGGGCTGCAGACGCGCTGCGGCCGCGCGGCACTTTGCGGCAAATTTTAAGGCGCTCTTATACGTACCACTACTGTGCTCGAACCTAGGGAAATTAACCTTACTATATAAGGTATGCCATGCCGATCATATAGGTTTCCATAGGGCTTTAAGCTGACCTTCTCTTGGATAGATGTTATATGCATATTAAATCCTTTCATCGTTGCAACCCACATACATCCCACTATTGGGCTCGGGCCTCCTACACAACGGGAGAGAATGTGACCTACTATACCATGCTGATCAAACATGTTAGTATAGGGTTTCATTTCGAGGTTTCCTTCTCTTGCACAGATGTTATGTGTGCATATTATATCCCTTAGTCGTCCTTTACGAGATCCACGGGCAAGATAGGGAGTTGTGAATTGTATTCATACTCCGTCACCACACAGAAAGCCTCTTTATAGCCTTTATACCTCTCTGTAGAGTCATTTATATATTTCATTTGTAAAGTTCTTACTACATAAATAATAATGTTATCATCATCTCAACCCATATTATCCGCACTGTTAGGCTCCGGTCTCTTCCATAATTGGAGGGAAGTTGACTTTACAATACCTCGCTGGTCCGATGTGTTGCTATAGGGTTTTATGTTTTCCTTGTTTTCAATGAACTTAATCTGCATATAATATCCCTTAATGGTATTTTACGACACCTGTGGGCAAGAGAGGTGTGATGAATTGTATTCTTACTCCATCACTATGTGAAATATTTTATTTCAAACGTATTAAATGTTATATAATGTATTTAAAATAATAAATTGATAAATGATCCAAAACATTGGAAAGCACAAAATTGTCATCCATCAAACCTATTAGTATCCCATTGCAAAAGGGATTAATGATTTGATTTCTGATGTTTACGCGAGTATTATACATCCTTACTAATATTATAAATGCGAAAGTAACTCTGTCTGTCTGTCTGTCTGTCTGCTACGCTTTCACGTCTAAACCACTGAACCGATTTTGATGAAATTTGGTACAGAGATGGACTAAAGCTTGAGAAAGGACATAGGCTATTTTTTATCACGAAAAAATGGGTATAAGGGGTTGAAATAGGGGATGACATTTTGTATGGAAATTCGTCATTTTCGACGATAGAACCATGAATCTTTGTATTAAGGCACTTTATAATAAATAAATAAATATTCGTTCTAGCATTTTGGAAATTTCATTTATATGGGGATGAAATTCAACCCCTAAAAGACAAAAAAGCATACAGCCGAAACCACTGGGCCTAGAAACGAAATTTTTTTTACATCGTAGTATTTCTTGGGGTACACGAACTCTAGCAAAGAAATCGCGAAAAAATGGTTATAAGGGGTTGAAATAGGGGCTGACATTTTGTATGGAAATTCGTCATTTTCGATGATAAAACCATGAATCTTTGTATTGAGGCAGTTATTATTATAATAAATAAATTAATATTCGTTCTAGCGTTTTGGAAATTTCATTTATATGGGGATGAAATTCAACCCCTAAAAGACAAAAAAGCATATATCTGAAACCACTGGGCCTAGAACCGTAATTTTTTTACACCGTAGTATTTCTTGGGGTTCACGATCTATAGCAAAGAAATCGCGAAAAAATGGTTATAAGGGGTTGAAATAGGGGCTGCCATTTTGTATGGAAATTCGACATTTTCGATGATAAAACCATGAATCTTTGTATTAAGGCATTTGATAATAAATAAATAAGTATTCGTTCTAGCATTTTGAAAATTTTACTTACATGGGGATGAAATTCAACCCCTAAAAGACCAAAAAGTATACAGCGGCAACCACTGGGCCTAGAAACGTATTTTTTTTTACTCCGGCGTATTTTTGGGGTACACGAGCACTAGCAAAGTATTTTTGGCAAATCACCCCCTTAAGGGAGTGAAGAGCGTATAGCCGAAACTATTGGGGCTAGGAACGTGAAACTGTGTATTTCTGTGTATTGTTCGATTCGCTTTCTTTTGTTGTAAATGAGCTCTAAGAAATTAGTTTTTGAAATTCATTCTCTAAGAGGGTGAAAAATATATAGCCGAAATCATTAGGCCTAGAAATGTGAAATTTTGTACAAAGTTGTCTCTCTTGGGGAAAGTGCTCACTAAAAAAGAGTTTTTTGCAATTTTACCCCTAAGGAGGTGAAAAGCATATAACCGATATCACTGAGCCTAGGAACGATCATTTTAGTACACGGTCGGCTTTCTTGGGTTACCCCATTATTTTTTCTTAATGCTCGCTTATCAAGATTACTTTGGATCGACGCAATATGTAGGCACTCTTCTGCCATCATAGATATTGCAAAGGTTCTTCTAGCAACATTTTATGACCAGCTGCCTGCCAAACGACATTGCTGGCTAGATGGCATCACCAATTGGTCCAGGTCGATGTAAATCTTTGCCTTAGTAGTATTTTGCGACACTCACAAACAATGAAAGCGTTTTAATATGCCTAGCCGCTACCAGACAGTAAGTTAAAATCAAGATATTAATCCAATTTTCTATCTCTAGAAATAAACAAATTTAAAGCGTCTATTTGTCTGTCAAAATAATAGGTTTTATTTATGCTAACAATTATTTGCACGATACCTATGTCTAAAATACCGGCCAAGTGCGAGTCGGGGTCGCGCACGAAGGGTTCCGTACCATTATTTATAAAAAGGGGGAAAATTGCGTTTGTTGTATAGGAGCCACCTTAAATATTTATTTTATTTTGTTTTTTATATTTATTATTAAAACGGCAACAGAAATGCATAATTTGTAAAAAATTCAACTGTCTAGCTATCGCGGTCCTTGAGATATGGCTTGGTGACAGACAGACGGACGGACAATTTTTTTTTGACTTATATTCGTTACGAGTAACCTTCAAAACGGCTGGACCCATACTGATAATACTTTACTAACAGGTCTACCAAGCCTTACATAAGGAATAACTTATTTTATCCCAGGCTATATTTTATCCCGGTGTGGCTGGAACAACTGTGAGAATTTAGTCGATTTTAAAATTATTTCACTAACGTAAAGCTATTTTTGAGCGAGTAACATATTTAGGCTATTTTTTTATACCGATATTCCTACGGGACCGGGCACAATGCTGGTGAAATTGCGGGAACTAAATGGATATAAAAATTAATTTACGAATGAAAATCTACATTATCAGTGAATAACAAATAAAGGCTATTTTCATCCTGGTGTTTGCCCGGGAACGAGAACTCCGCGAGTGAAACCGGTGGATGTTGACTAATTTTTAATTTCTTTCACCAATAGGAAGCTACGTTATCAGCGAGTAAGATAGGCAATTTTTATGTCGGATATTTGTATGGGATTTGATAATTATTATTTTTATCTCGGCGTTCGCATAGAAATGGGGTCTACGTGGGTGAAACTGCGGGAGTTTGATCGATATTATTTTTCCCCAATGGATGGATAATGTATTATCAGCGACTAAGGATGGCCATATTTCTCATCGTCTTTCCACTTGAATTTAAACTACAAGGGTGGAAGTAATATTCAAATATAAAAATTTGTGAAGATATTTGGACGTTTGTTACTCAATTACACGTAAACTGTTGACCAGATGGATGGATGAAAATTGACACATTAGAGTATTTCTTAAATTAAGAATTATGAAAACCAACTTTTACGCGGGCGAAGCCGCGGGCAAAAGCTAGTTATAACTATAAAATAGTCAACGAATCAGCTCATAATACATTCATATATTAAAGTGTTGTTTTAGATCTGAATATGTAATTCACCCCACGACCGGGATATTCCATGGGGCCGACAACTGACGGCAAGGAACTTTGTACTAGTGGCCCAACGACGAAGGCGACGTGTTACGGGTGGGTGATGGGGCCGCGCGCCTCCCCTCTGTCGCCCTGGACGGAGCCGGGCGCCGGATGCGCTGAACATGGAAAAAAAAGGATCTAAATAATTTGCGAACATCCATCCATACTAATATTATAAATGCGAAAGTAAGGATGTTTGTTTGTTTGTTTGTTTTGTTTGTTTGTAACGCTTTCACGCTTAAACCACCGAACCGATTTCAAAAATTCTTTCACCAATGAAAAGCTATAATATCAGAGAGTAACATAGGTTATATTTTATCCCGGTATTCCCACAGGAACGGGCACTACGCGGGTTTAAGCGACTGAAACCGAAGCGAAGCGAGGGCGGGTTGCTAGTTTTAAATAAAACTACTTTACGGATTTTATCGCGTTTGTATTTGATTTTTGATTACCCGACGTTTCGAACACTTTACAGCGTTCATGATCACGGGTGGACTAAGATGTCTCACGTCCAACAAGTCATCGTTACTGCAGAAAATTTATAATTATCTGCCCGATACAGAAATTAGTTATTAAATATTGACCCACATTTTGATACAAAATTTATTGCCAGTGTAAGAAGAAAATGATTCTATATGAAAAATTATATTGTTTATGGTTAGTAATAATTAAACATTAAAATTAATAGTAATTATATTTAAAAACTAACTAATAATCTAGTATACTACCACCGGATCGGAACACGATTACACTGAGAAAGATACGGCAGGAAAACTCAGGTAACATGATGCTAAATTAAAGTTAATTTTGAAGGCGGCTTACTTTATGTTACTAAAAAGGTTTTAATTTATAAAATTATCTTTAGTTATTATTATTGTAGGTCAAATCTATACAATAACTACTGAACGGCACTGGAGTCAAATAACTCTTTAGCCTTCTTAGACATTTTGGTTATACGTAACCCTAAAAACACCATTCAAATACAGTGTATCGTAAGGCAACACATACAGACAGATACTTGAACGGTGATTCTCATCATCCCCCTTCACAGTTAGCTACCGTGTGTAAATCTTTGTTGCAGAGAGCACGAGGAATCTGTGACGATGAACACCTGGCTGGAGAGCTGCAGCATGTCAAGCAGGTGCTACGTGCAAACAAGCTGCCAGTTCCTCGCCCCCGTCGCAGAGACCAAGTGAAACCACCCACAGTTAAGCACCTTCCTGCAATACTACCTTATGTCAAAGGAGTCACTGACAAGATTGGCTACATCCTGAAACGCTCTTCCATTAAAACTTATTTTAAGCCACTGAAGAGGATTAGCCAATTCTTACCACCTGTCAAGTGCCAGATCCCTTTACAAGATGCAGGAGTATATAAACTTGACTGTGACTGTGGTCTCTCTTACATTGGATAAACAAAGAGATCCATAAGAACTCGGATCAAAGAACACATAGCCGATGTGAAGCACCGCCGGGACACTAGGTCTGCAGTCTGTGAACATAGTCAGGACCGCGCCCACCATAACATCAGGTTTGATAAACCACAAATCCTCGCAAAAGAACACCGATACCTGCCTAGAATGGTACGCGAGGCTATTGAGATTAAAAAACACAAAAATTTCAATAGAGAGGATGGCTGGGTGTTACCATCAAGCTGGGATCCTGTTATAAACATTATTAAAAACAAATCCAAAAAGACCACCACAAGACTGCAAGACACCGTAACCGACACTGTGAGCTCATATTGTATAAATTTGACCCACAATAATAATAACTAAAGATAATTTTATAAATTAAAACCTTTTTCTGTCTTCTGTTGAGTTAAAACCTTTTGAGTCTTCCTTCTCTTGCACACTTTTACTTATTATATCCCACAGTCGTCTCTTACGACATCCACGGGTAATATAGGGAGTGGTGAATTGTATTCTTACTCCGTCACCACATGGTATTAAATAATATTAAAGTTATTTTAGGCAGACCACATCGACCACTGACGACAAGGCACCTTGCTCCGGTGGTCGGCCCAACGACGAGTGCAATGTAGGTACGGGTGGGTTTTGGGCCTGCGCTCCGTTCTTTCGTCGCCCCAGACGGAATGCACCGCGTGTACGCTTACCATAGCCCCCCCACCCATAAAAAAAGGCAGACTACGTCGCTTGACGATCCGACAACCGTTGGGGAAGAAAGATTCTCGAATTGGATCGGAATTAGACGACGCAGCTTAGGAGGATCCCCTATTATGTGGAATGACGACATGTTGAAAGTCGCAGAAAACCGTTGAATACAAGTGCTATATGACCGTGCCGAGTGGCATTCTCGTTAGGAAGCCTATGTCCAACAGTGGACCTCTATAGGCCGATGGATGGAAAGTAATGTTTTTTTTTTTCGATTCTTCGACTGCCGCTAACGGATTTAGTTTAGAAGCAACATAATACAAAGGATTAAATACTTTTTTAATATACAACAATAACAAATATCTTATTCTTGTAATAAAATATGTGGCGTAAAATAAAGAAATAGTTTTCTTTGTCGGTTCATATTTTCCGTGTGAGAAGTCCTTTATTTGCTGTTTCTTTTATCATATTGTTTAGGAATATTTTGATGTTATAACACAAAGTAGATTATATGGTATCCATACGACCCTTGTGTCGATATTTATCATTCATTTTCCTTTTAATATTATACACCGAAAAATAAATAATCTGTTTTCGGTGTTTCTTTATAGAATTCAATTAGCAGTTACTTGAAAGTTAGAAATGAGTGTTTGTATGAGATAATAAATAAGGAAAAGAAAGATAATTGACGGTTACTGAGCGCGTATTATGAATGTTATTTACTAGTTAAGTCCACTGGACTTTACTAGCGAATGATGTCACACTAGAAGCTAGCCCATATTACATGCGCGCTTACAGCTCATATATAGCAGCAGTGGGACGCCACTGCTGGGCACGAGCCTCATCAACAATGGAAAGAAAATTGACATACTACACCACGCTAGTCAGACGTGTTGGAACAGGGTTTTATTTCAAGTTTACCTTCTCTTGCACATATGTTATATGCATATTATAACGTCTTAGTCGTCTTATACGACACCCACGGTGAAATGGGGTGGTGAATAGTATTTTTACTCTGTCATATCGGAAATTTAAAAATTTTAAATAAAATAAACCAAAATGTTATCATAAGGAATACACATCCTATACTGAGTTTCATC
Organism: Lymantria dispar; assembly: GCA_032191425.1. Taxonomy (NCBI): domain Eukaryota; kingdom Metazoa; phylum Arthropoda; class Insecta; order Lepidoptera; family Erebidae; genus Lymantria; species Lymantria dispar. The sequence continues at coordinate 11,306,296 of CM063454.1, read as the reverse complement.
TATAAAAGGTAAATAGGGAACCCTTACTTTACCTTATCTTACCCTTAAAGCCACAGTAATATTATGTTTACAAAGAGACTTTCGTATATTTACCTTCAATTTATTTACTCTGTTTGTCGTGGTATTTTATGTAAATATTCTACTGAAAACTATTTGTATTTTTTACATAAACATTGACGAGTCATGAAAGACATTTTAGAAAGAAAGAAAAGTAAGTATAGGCATTTTGTGTTGACTGCACTTAGAGTAGAATGAAGGCAAAATAATGAACAATAATGATTGGATTATAGACTTCTTAGTCCGTCACCCGCCAACCGCGGAAGGAAATACCGACGTCCTCCCCGAGGGGGGGACGTCGGTCAAGGAGAAGGTACAATTCCTTCCAACGACGAAGGCGGTATTTGGCCCAACGACGAAGGCGACGTATCACGGGTGGGTTACGGATGTGCGTGTTTACGCCCTTCTGTCGCCCCGGACGGAGTCGGGCGAGGAGTGCGCCGACCGTAACCCATCCCCAAACAAAAATCGTAACCATTGACCAAACAATATTTAAAAAAAAATTTTGGTGACTAAAAAAACTTATTTATCCTTTATTCACCTCTCCTTTACATATAGTAGATATTTATCAGTGTGGTGACGAATTAGGAATATAATTTGCCACTCCCTATCTTGCTCGTGGATGTCGTGAAAGACGAATAAGAGAAGTTAATCTCGAATTACAACCCTATACTTACCTGGCTGATCAGCATGGTATAGTAAGGTCAATCGCCGTCCTATTGTGGAGGAGGCTCGAGCCTAGCAGTGGGATATATACGAGGTGAAATAATGATAATAAGGTACTTATTCAAAATGAGTTTTCATCTACTCTGTTCGCAATAAAGAGAAATATTCCATTTACAAAATTTCTCTCAAATATAGTATTGTAAAATATTGTTATGAATTTTCTGAATACAAATACAGGTATTCTAAATGGGTTTTGTTGAAATATTATCTTGAGGACGACGAAACGTTTTACATTTATCACGGATACTCCTTTCCACATTTCAATATCACCCCACTTATAGACATTTCTCATTCGACTTTCAATAAAAGAAAGCATATCCACTGAAAGCAATTCTTCTCGTGACATATTCATTTATGTTGATACAAAAATAAAGTGTAGTTATGTATGCTTATACGAATATGCAATATACATCATCATTTCGGCTCATATACGTTCCACTGCTCGGCTCAAGCCTCATACACAATAGAAGGGCAACTGACCTTACTATACCATGGTGGTCAGACAGGTTGGTATAGATTTTTGTTTCGAGTTTTTCATCTTTTGCATAGATATCATATCCTTACAAATATTATAAATGCGAAAGTAAGGATGTTTGTTTGTTTGTTTGTTTGTTACGCTTTCACGCTTAAACCGCCAAACCGATTTCAAAAATTCTTTCACCAATGGAAAGTTATAGTATCAGGGAGTAACATAGGCTATATTTTATCCCAGTATTCCCACGGCAACGGGCACTACGCCGCGGGTAAGGCGACTGAAACCGAAGCGAAGCGAGGGCGGGTTACTAGTGCGTAATATATCCCCTAGTCGTCTTTTACTACACTCATGTGAGAGGGGGTGGTGAATTGTATTCTTACTCCTTCACCACACGTTCATCCCTGTCTTGTCCGTGTGTGTTGTAAAAGATAACTAAGGTAAGGTCTATAACATCTGTGCAATGGGAGGTCAAATCAAATCATTTATTCTGCATAGGCCCCTTAAGGGCACTTACATATTGTCAAATTACACGTTTGAATACAACACAATAATCTACCACCGGATCGGAACGCGGCCACAAACTGAGAAGATCCGGCAAGAAACTCAGCGGGCAGTCATTTTTTTTCTTAATCTTTTAAATATGTATACATAATAAACTCATTTGCAAAAAAAACGGGCGGTTTTGATTTTCATTCATATTTAAAAAGATACAATACCAAAAAGGTTTCAATCGTTTGTACACGTTACTGGCCGGTTTTAAAAATGCTGTGGTATTTAAAAAAGTACGTTCTAAATTCAATTTTTCATTTGATGTTCATTTTTACAGAAAACCCCTTTTTATCCTACATTTTTGGCGCGAAGTTCCAGAAGTTAACATCGACTTTCATAACTTTTATTCAATTTTTATCGATTAATTTCATATCCTTGACTGTCAAAGCTTTATTTAATGCTGTTTGGCTGTATCAAAAATGGTAGATAAAGTGGTAAAAGCTACCAAAATTATCGCGCTGCTTGAAGAGGGTTGCAGCCAATGTTTCGTGGCTAGGAGGCTAAATGTTAGTCGCTCGACAGTCCAAAGGACCTGGCAGCGATATCAGGAGACTGGTTCCGTCGAGAGAAGGCCTGGTTCTGGAAGAAAACCATGTACCCAACCACGGGATGATCGTTTTCTTGTGAGTCGCGCATTGAGAAATCGCAAATCTTCGTATGTGGATCTTAAGAACAACCTCCAAGAAGTAAGAAATGTGCATATTAGTCTATGGACGGTCAGGAGGAGGCTTCTCGCTGCCAATATACGCAGTCACCGCCCGGCCCGCGGCCCCAAATTACTCCGTGAGCACAGAGTTCACAGGCTTAGGTTCGCTAGAAATTGTGAATCATGGACTCAAGACGATTGGAATAGGGTTTTGTTCTCTGATGAAGCCAGGATATCTCTGTTCGGTGAAGATCGACGTCGGCGAGTGCTAAGAAGACAAGGAGAACGCTTTGCAGAGGCATGTTTCGAAGAAATCACACCTTATGGTGGGGGCTCTGTTATGTTTTGGGCAGGAATAAATTCAATGGATCGTACAGAGTTAGTCTTCATTGAAAACGGCTCACTGACTGGGCATCGATACATAACGGAAGTTCTAATTTCTCATGCACAACCCGCATTGGCCGCTCTAGGTGAAGACTCGATTTTTATGGACGACAATGCTCGCGCCCACCGATCCCGCGATGTTAATGCGTATGTGCAAGAGGTCGGCATTCGTCGTTTGGATTGGCCAGCTCGAAGTCCCGACCTCAATCCCATAGAGCATGTCTGGGACGTTCTGAAACGGCGTGTGAGATCAGTACACCCGGCTCCGCAGACCATCAGAGAGCTGAAGAATGTGATTACTGCGGAGTGGGAACGTATTCCGCAAGCAAGTATCCGGGATATACTCGCTAGCATGCCCAGACGAATTCAAGCTGTGATTTTAGCTAGAGGGGGTCACACTCGATACTAAACATTTATCTGCTTTTACTTTATTAAAGAAAAACAAACAAAAAAACTTTTTTATTTTTACTTCATGAGCATATGCACTACTAGCGAATATACACTACTAGCGAGGTTTAGCATTATTTCCCATAAATTGTATCTAAATTTTATGAAATACTGATGAAAACGATTATTTTCTTATTAATTTAGCAAATTGTGTGGATAAAACTACCTATAATTATCAAACAAAGAAATATTAACATTTGAAATGGTTCATTGCTTAGGTGCCCGTTTTTTTTGCAAATGAGTGTATTATGCTTCGTACAACATATATGGTATTAGCTCCAGTGTGATGCCCTTCGAAATGAAATATATGTATAAATTTTCAAGATTTAATGCAAGACAAAAAAACAATTAAAGCATAAAGAAAGTAAGAAAATATGGCTGGACCAGATCCCACAAGCAGCACCCGATCACGAGTTAACTACTGGAGCAGCCATCACTCTCTGAATAAAAATGAATCTACAACATTCCTCAACAAAGTTTTCCTTCGAAAAAATCTTGTCACATCCAATACTCTTCTTTGTAAATCTCCTCGAAACCTCAATCGCCTACAGTAAAAGTAGTTAGAAGGAACACATTATAAACTCAACCCATCATCGAATATATCTACGACGTTATATTATTTCATCGTCATCATCATCACAGCTCATATACGTCTCACTGTTGAGCTCGAGCCACCTCCACAATGGGAGGGGAATTGATCTACTATACCATGCTAGTCACGCGTTTTGGTTGAGGCTCTTTTTTTTTATTGGAGGTGGAAATGCTCGACGGATTGTATCGGCGGGTGACGGGGGTGCGAGCGGAGGGCGGTGTGGTCTCGTTAGGGGACCTCACCGCCTGGCGCGTCGACGCCCGCCGAGACGTCATTGCCCGTTGGGCAGTCCGGCTGGAAAGGCCTCGGTTCGGGGTGCGAACGGTGGAGGCCTTCCGGCCGGTGCTGATGCAGTGGTTGGAAAGGCGGCACGGGGTCCTCTCCTTCCAAATAGTGCAGGTGTTGACGGGGCATGGGTGCTTCGCCAAATACCTGCACAAGGTCGTAAGGAGGGAGAGTACACCATCCTGCCACCACTGCGATTGCGACGAGGACACGGCGTGGTATACGTCCGAGGCCTGCGCCGCTTGGGCCGTGAACTCGTCGCAATCATCGATGCTGACCTGACGCTGCCGGCTATCGCTAGGGCGATGGTAGACAGCGTCGGGAACTGGGACGCGGTCGCAGCCTTCTGTGAGGCAGTGATCTCGCAGAAGGAGGTGGCGGATCGCCTGCGCGAGGAGCGCAGCCTCGATGAGGCGATCCGCCGCCGGCGACTGGGGCGGCGTAGACGCGAATACATGCGCCTCATGCCGCCCTAGCCGAGGCCGCGGGTGACGTGACCGGGGAATTAGTCCGTCACCCGCCGAGAGGCCGACCGCGTGAGGAAAGACTGACGTCCTCCCCGAGGGGCGGTCAATGGGAGGATACCCCAAGTAGGGGGTATTCCGTCGGGCCGACCACTGATGACAAGTAACCCTGCTCCGGTGGTCGGCCCAACGACGAAGGCGACGTGGTATTCGGGTGGGTTGCGGGTGTTGCGTGCTTACGCCCCTCTGTCGCCCCGGACGGAGTGGTGCGATGAGCGCGCCGACCGCAACCCACCCCAAAAAAAAAAGAGGTTGTTTTTATTTCGAGGTTTTCTTCTCTTGCATAAATGTTATATGTGTATTATAACCCCTAGTCATCTTGTACGACATCCACGGGCAAGACAAGGCAGTAATTCTTTCTTGTGATAAAAGAAATAATTTGTTTATTATTATTAAAAAAACCGGCTAAGTGCAAGTCGAGTCGTGCACGAAGGGTTCCGTACCATTATCTATAAAAAAACTTCTTTTACTGTATGGGAGGCCCCTTAATTATTTATTTTATTTTAATTCATTATATTTAAAGAGAACATAAAACTAAATATTTTGTGAATAGTTAAAGTGTCTACCTGTTACCGTTATTAGTATCGAGCAAGAAACGGTAAAAAAATCAAGTTTGTTGTATAGGAGCCCCCCTTAAATATTTATTTTATTTATAGTATTTGTTGTTATAGCGGCAATAGAAATACATTATCTGTGAAAATTTTAAACTGTCTAGCTATCACCGTTCTTGAGATACAGCCTGGTGACAGACGGACGGACAGCGAAGTCTCAATAATAGGGTCCCGTTTTTATCCTTTGGGTACGGAACCTTAAAAAAGGCAATGTAATATCAATTTGCATTATGACTATGTTGATTTATATAAAATTATACCACGTGCAATATGCTGTTGTTATAAATATGTGATCCACATTTTTCTAGAGTATTACTTCGATTTTCTGCACGGATTTTATGATATCTTATTTACCATAAATGGTGTCATAAAAACCTTGAGGGGTGTAAAAGCGCGAGGGCCTGATCCTTTTTCATCATAATAAAAATGAATGAGGTAGTAGATGCTGATTGAATCTATATAGATAAATAAAGTTGTTTGTAATGAAAAACGTCTGTTTGTAATGGGAAAATAACAGTTTTTAAACATTCATATTTAACCAAAAAAAATTTAATAGGTTATCTGTATATCTTTGTATTTAATCCAACTAGTCTCTGAAATGGATGAATCGAATTTGACGGGATTTTCATTGCCAGATACTTTCATTTAGAAGAAGAATTAAGGTTTCTCGCAAGAAATAAATACTCTAAAATTGTGAATCTTCGTATACAAGGCAAGAAGGTAATAGTGACGCACAAGTTTTGAAGGGTTGAAACACTTGCATCGGCACTTGCAGTGAAAATTTATTTATTAGCGAATAATGATTACAACCACGTGAACCCACATATATTAGTTATCTACTCCAATCATCTTACCGCCAGTGCCACATCACTTTATATGATAACGAAAACATAACTTACGTTTTTGTTGTTACGGAAGACTATAATAGGCGTTACACGTTATGTGGGTTAAAGTCCCACGCATGGTAAGCATTTATCTCTCGCGAATACATATTAAATGCATGCATGTTACATTCTAGATTCCAATATTGTAGGTTAATTCAAGTTGCTGCATTTCAGTAGCTAACTTAACGCATCGTAGCTCCATAGCTACGGTACGTTAAGTTACCCGAGCTGCTAGCCGTGTAAACTTATTTCCTCCTAATTTTCATTTAAATATACAATTCCTTCTTTCTCCTGAACTTGCCGAGTCGTGGATTTTTGCCTGTTTGCTTTCTATAATGTGAGTCAACCACTAGTAACATATATTATTTCACTTTCAAGGATAATGGCGACTAGCTTATTATAGAGCTACCCTTTATATCTCTCCGAAGGGACTCCGACTCCGGAACGTCAAATATTCATGTTAAATGAATAAGGCACGTGAAAATATCACGAGAAAATGTACGTATCCAAAATTACCATAACATTTTTATCTTATTGAATACTTTAGGTTGACTGTAAACGACTACAACAGTTACTTTCTTGAGCTCAAAATTATTAATCTAAATAATTATGTAAGTACTAATTAAAAATAGAAGTCTTGAACTCAACTTAAGGCCTTGTATAAAATGACGCTTATCAGCCATTGATTGCATTACCTCTTTATCCTTGGATGTCTTAAACATCGGCTCAGAGATCACCAGGAGAAAGAACAGCATGTATGGAAAACTTATAACGCGAATCGCGATGGGTAAATCACCTGCCAGGTGCGGCAGTTTTGGATTGCCCCTCATTAAGAAAGAATTGCCAGTAGTGGATATTGATCAACTGACAGGTTAATTATCATCATTCATCATCATAATCATTTCAGCCTATTGCCGTCCACTGCTGGACGTAGGCCTCCCTCATGTTGCGCCACAATGTGCGGTCCTGTGCCGCCTGCATCCAACGACACCCAGCAACTTTCAGTAGGTCATCGATCCACCTAGTGGGTGGCCGTCCTACACTGCGTCGTCCGATACGTGGTCGCCACTTGAGAACCTTTCTTCCCCAGCGGTTATCGGTTCGTCGAGCAATGTGGCCTGCCCATTGTCACTACAGCGTGCTAATTCTTCGTACTATGTCGGTTACACCCGTTCTTCTGCGGATTTCCGTATTCCGGATTCTATCTCGCAGAGAAATCCTGAGCATAGCCCACTTCATAGCACGCTGAACGACTTTGAGCCTTGTTATGAGGCCTACATTTAGGGACGTAAGTCGTAAGATGTAAATCATCACTGGTAACACACACTGATCGTAGACCTGTGTTTTCAGACACTGAGGTATGTTGGACGAGAAGATCCTCTTAAGTTTCCCGAACGTTAATTAGTAGATTAATTATAGAAATTATAAAAAATGAACAGAAGAAATTTAAAAACATATTAAATTATAAAGGACTGAATAGATGAAATAATAAGAATCAAGTTTATTCCAATTTCTATTAAAGAACAAAGTCTGTTGAAGAAAACTGTATCATACATTTTCATTCTCTCATATTCCATATAATTTTTTAATTTATCTATAAAATATATATTGTCAGCTTTATATATATATATCGCACATAAGCTTCAATATAATTAAATTATTCAAGCTCCATATCGCTTATAATTTGTTTGTTTTGTTCTTGTTGGGAGTTTATATAAAGACCGAGTTGTTTACATATAATTAAACTTCCACAGCGAATGTATGGTGTTTCTACAAACACTGTTATAAGAAAATGTAATTCATATAATTACAATTTCTTTGATGAATCTCACCAATTTTATTTTATATTATCTAGGCTAATGACTTTGTTGCCCTGAAATTCAATTTTTTTACGCATTCTTGATTTGTTTTATAGCTGTTGGTGGCAAACGCGCAAATAGTGCACCTGATGACAAGCGATATTGCCGCTTATTAGCTATTATTATTATACTTATTTGCTAGGTCGCTGCCTGCTGCGAAGAATGTAAGGTAGGTCCGGTGATACTAAAGACATCACCCAACCTATCACACGCAAACACTTCTAAAAAGTTGGGCTTCCGGCTCTCTCGCTCACCGAATGAAGTGCAACAAATTGCAACTACTCAGACGTTGATTTTCTCCGAGAGTGTGGCACTACCCTATTGGTAAATTACACAAAATTGACTTGCTCTATACAAAATTGAAGTGTTTAGATGGCAATAACGTTCTTTACTGACATCAGTATTCAGTTAAATAAGTGTTGCTTTAATATAAGTCTAATCTATTAATAAAAATCGCTTCAAGAAAAACCATTGATTAGTTGGAGATTAGCGTATCATCATCATCATTTCAGCTCATATACGTCCCACTGTTGGGCTCGAGCCTCCTCCACAATAGGAGGGAAATTGAACTTACTATACCATGCTGGTCAAACAAGTTGGCATAGGGCTTTATTTCGAGTTTACCATCTCTTGCATAGATGTTATATGTGAATTATATCCCTTAGTCGTTTTATACGACGTCCACGGGCAAGATAGGGAGTGATGATTTGTATTCTTGCTCCGTCACCCCATGGAGCATTAGCGTATACGTGCAGACAATTAAAAAAATGTAAAAATTGCCTTTTTACTTAATAAAACACAGATAGATCCTACTTTACAAGCTTCACTCGTTACAATTTACGATCATTGAAATTGTGGGTACAAGTTGTAGGTACTTATACCCAAACATAACTTACATCAAACTTATAGAGAAACTACTACAAAAGTTTTTAGCAGATCTTATTGTTAGTATGTACGTATAAAGTTCTACAAACTTAGCTATTTGTCTTCATTCTAATGGAATACTACACAAAGAACAGTTCATCCAACCATCAAAACCTGTCGGAATTAAATTTCATACAACAGTACAAGTTCAAAGGATAGTCGTTAATGAACTATGAATTATGAATATCATGATATTTTAGGTGTTAAACACCTACAATTTTCTACTGAATCAACATCTCATCACCTGAGATAGCTTATATTTGTCAAGCCTCACCTGTAATAGGAGGCCAAATTACTTACGAGATTACTTTTGCATAGATTTTATTTGCTCGTCTTTCTTAGTCATCCTTAAAAACACCCTAGGATAAAAAAGAGGGCAGTAAAATGTATTCTTACCACACGGGAAACCACTGAATAATTCACGATTACAAAAACACAGCTGTTTCAATTTCGAGGACATCTGCGTATTTTAATAGCATTACTAAAAAACCATGTCCAGTAAGGAATATATTAATAAGTATCCTTTCGTACCTATAATTCCAAAAAATCCGGTAGAATTGAGGGTGGGCAGTAATCCAACACTACAAAAATATTACCTATATATTATTTAGACATTATATAGAATTTTATATGTATGCAAGAAAAGGAAAGTTTTATGCATATTATATCGTAGTCTTTTACGACACCCATAAACAAGAAAGGAGGTGGTAAATTATATTCTTACTCGTCGGAGTATACCACGCGGAAATAAACTTGTTATAAAACCCTATAACAACACTGATCAACGGGGAATTTACGTACATAGGTCAATTTCGCTCTTATTATCGAGGAGGTTTGAGACCAACAGTGGGACGTATATCAGCTAAAATGATGATTATTATCAGATTAGTAAATACGATATTTTAGATAGAAATCTTTATATAAGTAGTCAATAAAATAACTAGCATTCTTTTAGTATTCATTCCGTTTGAAGGAAGAGTCTTTGTAAGTATGACGAACGCAGGTAATCTTGTTACAAAGAGTCGGTTACAAAGGAAAAGTTTTAAGAGTGATTTCTTCCTAAAATAAAATTCAGACAAGAGGAACAGTTGAAAAGAAATATTGGATGCTAACCGAGATTGAAAGGTTTTTAGATTATTTAGATGTTGGGCTATGCTGCTAATCTAATGTGAAAAATAGCATAATAATAGCCTAATAATGTAATGATTGTGCTAATGTACGCGTAACTTAAGGTTCCAACTACTATCGGCTAATCGACGCCCATTTTATACATAGACCTTACGAGAATGCCAATTAGAAGGGCTCTTTGAAGGGACCTGCATTCAACGTTTACCTGCAACTTCTACGATGTCGTCAGTCCATCTCATAGAAGGCAATACTATTGTAAATGAACTTCCACCTCTGAGTACATAGCTCTGTTAGCCCGTTACGATCGGTCAATTTATGGTAGAACAGTGCGAGTTATTGATTTTACTTCAGATCCACACAGATTATTAATTGGAATATGCTAAATACGAGGCCTTTAGCGATTCTCCGAAGTATACAAAATCGATGAATTAAAAAACCCTTTCAGTATTAAAGCTATCTCAAGCAAAGACTGCCGTGTGGTGACGGAGTAAGATTAGAATACATCGCCCCCCAGAATATAAATCACCACTCCTTATCGTGCCCGTGGATGTCGTAAAAGACGACTAAGGGATATAATATGCACATAAATCCTGTGTAAGAGAAGGAAAACTCGAAATAAAACCCTATACCAACCTGTCTCCCAACGACGAAGGCGACGTGGTGTTCGGGTTAAGCCCCTCTGTCGCCCCGGACGGAGTGGTGCGGAGGCGAGCCGACAGCAGCAGACCCCAAAAAAAAAAAAAAAATACCAACCTGTCTAACCAGCACGGTACAGTAAGTCAAATTCCCTCCCATTGTGGAGGTGGATCGAGCCCAACAGTGGGACGTATTTGAGCTGAGTTCATCAGTTGATGATGATGATGCATATAACATCTATGGAAGAGAAGTAAAACTCGAAATAAATCCTTATACCAACACGTTTAACTAGCACGGTACTGTAGGTCAATTTCCCTACCATTGTAAAGGAGGCCCGAATCCACTGGGCTTTACGTGGATTAATATGATATTGATGATACGATGTTCATTAGTATTAGTTGTATAACTTAATAGAATAAAATAATTCAACATATAAACGAGTGGTTTAATGTTTGCTGAAATTTTAGAGGCATAAAGTATAAGGACGATATTGATTGCACCTTATAACAATTTACAGGATTAACAGTAACTCTGAGTTAGTTGTGCTCACAGATCAAATTTAATTAAATGTTAACAATTGCAGCTGTGCTAACTCGAAGTCCTTCTTAAGAGCTTTACAATTAATTATAGACTCGCACTGACTTGGTGTGATTACAATTTATAGTTCTATTTCAACGTGAAATTTCGTAAAGGTTTAAGACTTACAGATTTACCGAATTCATGTATATATTTTTAAATTTAACTGTTAAAATTAGCAGCATTTCTATTACTTACTAATCTTGAATGTATTTTAATACAGCTTTCCGAAGTAGAAAATAATAAAAAAAAAATATTATTAAACAACTACTACTGAGTTTCCAGTCTCATCTCAGCTCGTATACGTCCCAATGTTGCACTGAAGCTTCCTTCGCAATAGAGGGCAAATTTACCTACTGTAACACCTGGTCAGACGTGTGTTAGTCGTCTCTAATAACACCCATAGGTAAGATAGGGCTAGTGAATTGTATACTTATTCCGTCACCATATAGAAAAACCTAAACATTACATAATCTACATGTTAAAAAAAGATTTTCTTTGTTTCTTTCTTTATTTCCTTTTAATATTTTTGTCTGACTTGTTTTTTTTAATAGAGATTTCATTTAAAAGCGTCTAAGTAGTTTTTAAGTTTATCGTTACAAAAAAAAAACAAACTAAAATAATGTTTTATCTGTATGTTAAGTTACTTTTTAGAATAATTATCAATATCGCTGTAGTTTAATGTAAAGGAAAGAGGCAGAAACTAAGCCATTCTTCGTCTTCTTTACGTCATATGTCACATTATTGAATGAGAACCTCCTCTATGTTGGCAACTCTTTTAAGTTACTCTACCAAGCAAGCTAGAATAGAACAGAATTTTTATTCTCTAGCAATTTTATTACCTGTTTACATCCCTTCGTCGTTTTTACAATACGCGCTGGCAAAGCAGTAGAGGTATTGAGATTTTATATTCTTGCATTTGTTTATTTACAATTGATTGATAATTGATAGATAATTCAATTGATAGATAATTGTTACTCCATGATATTCTTACTCCATCGCTGTGATGGCGGAGTATGAATAGCCTAGTGATATATGCATAAGACTTGAAATTAATTATTAGCTTTTTTTTTATTAGGTAACTAACCGCAACTAGCTTCTGCCCGCAATTCCGACTACCTAAAAAGTAACTTGCCCAAAATATGAAATTTTATCCAAATCAGTTCAACGGATTATGCTCCTTTAAGTAAAAAAAAAATAAAGTTGTGCTATTATCCCAAGAGATTTACCTATTAACTTTTGAATAAAAAATATTAGTTAATCCAAAAAATGGTATATGTGACAATTTTCTCCCAAATCAGTTCATGATTTATGCGCAATTGAGTAATCAAGTTTTCCTAATGGTTACGGAGTACGAATACAATGCATCACCCTTCTCTTGTCCGTGAGTGTCGCAAAAGACGAGTAAGGTATCGACGACAAGGTATATAATCAATATGCCTATAGCAGCTATGCAAAAAAAACTCAAAACAAAACCCTATGCCAACATAGACATTTCTGCATAGGGATTTGACTAGTGTGTTGTTTTCCCTTCCATTATGGAGGAGGCTCCAGCCCTAAAGTGGGACGTATGTGAGCTGAGATGATGAAATTTGTTACTCAAACATCAAGTAACCATCATCTTCACAAACTTTCACATTTATAATATTAATAGGTTTCTAAATCTTAATAATCTTAAAACAAGTTATATGACAATACTAGCAACCCGCCCTCGCTTCGCTTCGGTTTCAGTCGCTTAAACCTGCGTAGTGCCCGTTTCTGTGGGAATACCGGGATAAAATATAACCTATGTTACTCTCTGATATTATAGCTTTCCATTGGTGAAAGAATTTTTGAAATCGGTTCGGTGGTTTAAGCGTGAAAGCGTTACAAACAAACAAAACAAACAAACAAACAAACATCCTTACTTTCGCATTTATAATATTAGTATGGATGGATGTTCGCAAATTATTCAGATCCTTTTTTTTCCATGTTCAGCGCATCCGGCGCCCGGCTCCGTCCAGGGCGACAGAGGGGAGGCGCGCGGCCCTATCACCCACCCGTAACACGTCGCCTTCGTCGTTGGGCCACTAGTACAAAGTTCCTTGCCGTCAGTTGTCGGCCCCACGGAATATCTGTTGGCAACTCCAACAAATATATATTATATTTTTTATAACTGTCAACTCTCGCGCTCTCTTCTGTCTGACATCCCCTGTGTTCGCTGGTCTGTGGGAGTCAGCGCGTAGGGGAAGGCCAACTGAAATATATTGTGATAATGCATCCACCTTTAAGTCTGCCAATTCAGAATTACACAATTTATATAAACTGCAGAAATCCAGTGAGCATCGAACACAAGTGCAATCATTTAGTGCTGAAAATGGCATTACTTTTCATTTTATTCCTTGTTATTCCCCTGTGTTCGCTGGTCTGTGGGAGTCAGCAGTCAAAAGTACCAAATTCTTGTTAAAAAGGACTGTCCAAAGAGCAGTAATCACCTATGAACAATTGTCAACTGTATTATGTGAAATAGAGGCAGTACTGAATAGTAGACCACTTATACCAATGTCAAGTGATGTTAATGATTTTTCTTATCTATCTCCAGGTCATTTCATTATTGGTACTACTTTAAATTCATATCCAGATAAAGATGTATCTCAAATTCCTTGTAATAGATTAAAATTCTGGGAAATTTGTAATAATATTAAACAATCATTTTGGAAAACATGGAGTAATCAATAGTTGTTGACTTAAATACTTTGCAATGTAGACCTAAATGGAGAAATGCATTACCTAATTTAAAAATTGGTTCATTAGTGATTCTTAAAGAAGATAACACTCCACCCATGTACTGGCCTATGGCAAGGATAGTGAACGTCTTTCCTGGCTCTGATAATTTGGTCAGAGCAGTGGAAGTAAAAACTGCTAATGGTAGAGTGCACAGACGTTCTGTAACTAAAGTCTGCTTGCTACCAATAGATAGCAGTTAACCTTAATTTTTGTCATTATTGTTATCACAAAGAAAGAATGATACTTATTAGTTCATTGTTATTTTCTATTATGACTGATTGTGTTCTAATACGATAAGTTTTAGCTTAAATGCCTTTCTAATGTAATTTCAAACATATGTATGTTACAATTGTAATTTTGAAAATAGAATTTTATCTTTGTATTATTGTATTGCATTACATGACGTTCAGGTCATTGTCCATAGATGGCGCTGATCAACAATTAGTTCATAATTCAAATTATTTAAAAATGTACTAGCATAAATTTAATTATGTTTCTTCTCCGAGTGGGAGCATGTTGGCAACTCCAACAAATATATATTATATTTTTTATAACTGTCAACTCTCGCGCTCTCCTCTGTCTGACATTGAACCGTACGTACGCTAATGTACTTTTTCCTGTGCAAATTAAATAAATACAAGTTGTGGCAGTGCAAACATTGGCGTTATTATTTTACATCATCAACGACCTAGCCTACAGTCTACTGGGATAAATAGTACATCTTTACAATATCCCGGTCGTGGGGTGAATTACATATTCAGATCTAAAACAACACTTAATATATGAATGTATTATGAGCTGATTCGTTGACTATTTTATAGTTATAATTGAAACAATAATTCAATCAATCATTCAATCATCAACATATTTGTATTTTATTAATTTATTTTGCATATTTCATCATTCTTCATCAAAATAATTCAACTTGGATCCGCTTCACTGATTTTTAACCGCCGGCGTAAAAAGAGGGGTGTTATAAGTTTTACGTCGATGTCTGTCTGTATGTTTGTGTATATGTCTGTGGTATCATAGCTCTCAAACGGATAGACCGATTTCGATGCAGTTTTTTTCATTTGAAAGCCAGTTTCCTTGCAGTGGTTGATTAATATCGGTTCAGCAGTGTAAGAGTGTCAGCTTTTTCTAAAATTATGTAATGGCGTATGATTACTCGATTTTGTGGTTCACGCGTGCCAGTATAATCATTAAATGATAATTAATTGATAGTGCCTGTTGAAGAGAAACTAATACTTTTTTTATATTATTTTAGTTTGTGTCGGTTATCAAAATTTTCAATTTTACTTATTAGTCTGTCAGTTATGTAATACACTATTCGTTCGCTTTGCATGTGACTCAGATACGGCAAGTCGGTTGCTAAAGAGTATACCCATATGTCATACATGATAAGGGTATAGCGTCGTAAATATCTTGACACCTGCGCTATTCTTGTTTGAAACAAGATTACGGAGATTAACGTCGGTATGTTTTGAAATTTTCTTTCTCTTTTGATATGTGAAACTAGCAACGCTATTTATTTCTGAGAATAATAAAAGCTAAAACGACCGTATTTTTTTTTTATTGCAAACGGTGGCAAACGAGCAAACAGTACACCTGATGGTAAGTGTTGCTGCCGCTCATGGACCTTTACAAGACCGCTACCTACCGCGAAGAAAGTGAAGGGAGTGTGAATGCGTGCATTGAGGCTCGGTGATACCAAGGGCACCACCAAAACCCTCCACACGCAAACACCCTCAGAAAGTTGGGCTTCCGGCTCTCTCGCTCACCGAACGAAGCGCAGTAACAAATCGCTACTACTCAGACGTCTATTTTCTGCGAGAGTGTGGTACTACCCCGGACGGACCGGCCCGCGGCTGTAGACAGATAACTGTCGACAGTGTGGTCCTTCCACTCTTAAATAGTATTAGTCATTTAAAGTTATATAATAATAACGACTCGTGTGGTGACGAAGTAATAATATTTAATAACATTCACCATTCTTTATCTTTCCCGTTGATGTCGTAAAAGATAACTGAGAAATATGATATGCATATAACGTGGATACAAGAGAAGGAAAACTTGAAGTAAAATCCTATACCAACACGTCTGACCAGCGTGGTATAGTAGATCAATATTCCATTTATTATGGAGGAGGCTCGAGTCCAATAGTGGAACGTATATGAGCCGAAATTATGAATAACTAGTGATTGGCGTGTGGTCGAAATACGGCCATAATTCATCTTAATTAATTTTTCTATCTTTAATGTTGTTTATGTATAATGTATAATTGTATATTGAGCAAGCTATATTTCACTAATAACTAATATATAAGCACAAATCTTTAGACATTGTCATCAAAATTATGATTGTTTGACATTCAGTCCGACCAGAGATTTTAACCGTAAACAAAAGTGTATAAGCGTTGCTACGCAACACACTTACACAAACGTACGTGTGTGTGTGTGTGTGTGTGTGTGTGTGTGTTTTTTTTGTGTGTGTGTGTGTGTAGCGATTGCGTTGTAGTTTGCGTAATGCTTTTTTTAATGAATTTAATGTATTTCTAATCCATTATTGTATAAAATTTTAGTTTTATGAACTTCTCCTCATTATATACTTCAACTGTGCCAAATTCCATATATCTCCGTCCACGTAATTTTCGTAAAAAGGGGTACAAAGATTTCGCTTCACGTATTTATATATAGATAATAAATAGCAGAACGACTAAGTTCTTCATTTCTTCGTCTTTATTTTAATCATAGTATATGCTCCGTGATCTACACTCTACTAATGGACATAGGTTGCTACCACAATCGGCAGGCAAATAACCTTATAATCCTATGCTGGCCAGAGGGGTTGGTATAAGGATATTATTTTTAGATTAAAATCCTTTGAAGTTATATTCATCATCATTATTCCAGCTTATAAACGTCCCAATGTTGGGCTCCAGCGTCCTCTACAATAGGAAGGAAATTAACTTACTATACCACGATAGTTAGACAGGTAGTATAGGGTTTTATTTCAACTATGCCTTCACTTGCATAGATTATATATGCATATTAAATCTATTAGTCGTCTTTTACGATACCCATGGGCAAGATAAGAAGTGGTGAATTGTATTCTTGCTCCGTCACCACACAAAAAAATGTATGTCACCTGTTCACTAACACACACTGTTTCGGTGAAACTAAATGTATCACCGAAACCCACCACCCGCAAACACCCTCAGAAAGTTGAGCTTCTCGGTTCTCTCGCTCACCGAACGAAGCGCTGTAACAAATTGTTATTACTCAGACGTCGATTTTCTGCGAGAGTGTGTTACTACCCCGGACGGACCGGCCCGCGGCTGTAGACAAACAGCTGTCAACGGTGTGGTCCTATCACTAATAAAAAAATTCAATACTCGTAGCAAAAGGTAGATACTCGTAAATTATATTTTTAATTTTACTACATGAAAGGTATTAATTGAATTATATACTAAGTACCACCCTATTAAGCCACTGTTTTTGCAATGCGCAAGAATTTTCTCTTTATTATCCATAAAATTTCCAGCATACGTTCACGAAATAAAATTATCGACGAATATATATACCTAAAGTATAAGGTTCTTAAAAGAAAGCGAGTCAGCTATTCTCCGAGTAGCAGTAATTTGCTTTGATATAAAGTTATGCGTTTTATTTCTTTTCGGCTCATAAATTAGCTTATAATACCAGTCGACTAGACTGACTGACGTAGTGATTATTTTTGGTTTTCCTTTTGGGAAAATAAATGATGTTACCTGACTTCATCCTTTAATTATCTTTAGGAAGATGAGCGGCAAAGCAGACATAATCATGCATTGTATTCTATGTCCTCACATGGACTAAATAATTATTTTTAAATAAAAAAGCCTTCAAAAATACCGAGGTACTAAAAAGCAAAATAAAATACCTTTTGAAGTCGGTGCCTTAGATAGAAGTATAAATTAGGTAGTGGTTTATATGAGGCACCAACTTCAAAAGGTACTTTATTTTTTGCTTTTTATTTATCGATGTTTGTTGATGGTTTGTTGATGATGTCGATGGTGGTTTTCTATTTTACTTAAAAATATATTTTGCTTTTACTTTTTATTTTTAATGACAAAGCCATTCTCTACCAGTCAACCATAGGTGATGCAGAGATGAAAAAAGGTAGGTGAATGTTCCGAAATATTTATATAATTCTAAAATGAAAAAGAAAATACATTTTACATAGATAAATAGGTATATACGAAAATATATAATACATACCAAAGATACATATATATATATATATATATATATATATATATATATATACGCAAATACATAGATAGATATGATATATATTAAGATATATAAATATATACATACTAGCGTTGCGTAATTCGAATCATTTAATTCGAATACTCGAATAAGACTATTGACTCGTTCATTCGAATCGCCGTTGACCGAAACCGAATCAATTCGTTAACTCGTGTCTTTTTTTTTTGTTGTGTGTGTACAGCTGTTGGCCGCAGATGGCCTTGACAGCTTGACGCGTACTATGGGTGAGCGCTGAGGGCTCTCAACCCTGAGAAAAGTATGCTAAGCGACATCGCCCAAGGGCTCCCCCTGTGGGGAACGGACCTCGGCTTGGGGCGTCGCTAGAGGCAAAGTGGGCGTGCCCACATTTTTAGTAGTGACTTTTGCGCGGTGCGGTTTCGCACCTCGACGGCGAGGGCGGAACCGCGGATATTTATTTGTTAAGACCTCGCGGGCCGTGTAGGCTCTTTGTTGAGCGAGTGTGATGTTGTTGTCCTCTTCGTCGAGGACGTGACGAGGACGTCGGATGGAGGAGATTTTGGAGGGTCTATAGGAAGCCGCCCCAACCACTAGTTGGTTGGGGTGTGTCATGACAGAGTCAAAGTAGCTCTGAGAGCACCGTTTCATAAACTGCTTGATGGTCGGCAGTCCGAGGTCGATGTGGAGATCGACGTTTCGTATGAACCACGGTGCTCCCGTAGCTCGGCGCATGAAACGATTTTGTAGTGTCTGTAGCCTGTGGATCCTGTGTGGCTTAACATGCGCGAACACCACGCTGGCATAGGTCATGATAGGCCGTATGCAGGTGGTGTAAAGTCGGACTTTGCTACTCAGGGGCATACGCGACCTAGAGTTGAGTAGACAGTGGAGACGGCCCATCACAAAGGCTGCCCGTGCGCGGACTTGCTTTATGTGAGGGGCGAAGCTGAGTCGATCGTCAAGGGTCACACCCAAGTATTTGGCCTGCCTGGTCCAAGTGACCGGCTTGTTGAAAATTTTAAGGGGGGGAATGCTATCGATCGAGTAGGAACGGGCAGTTCGTCTAGTGAACATGACCGCCTGACTCTTCTCGGGGTTGATTTCTAATCTCCATTTCCTAAACCAATTGGCTAGGGCGGTAACCGCTGTTTGGAGAGTCTTGGCTACTGTTGTCGGGGATCTACCAGCACAAAAGAGTGCGGTGTCATCAGCGTAAAGCGCTTTATGTACCCGGTTGAATTTGGGCATATCGCTAGTGTATAGCGTGAAGAGAAATGGGGAGAGGACCGACCCCTGAGGGACGCCGGCCTTGATAGGGTGGGAGGTCGACAACGTCCCTTCCACCCTGTAGCGAAAGCTGCGATGACTTAAGTAGTCATGTATAATGAGAATTAAGTAGTGAGGGATCTTGAGGAGATAGAGTTTGTAGATTAGGCCTTCATGCCAAACCTTGTCGAATGCTTTCGCTACGTCTAGGAATAATACACCCGTATATCTGTTCATGATGAACTGACTACTTGTTTATTCTACCAAACGGTGAACTTGTTGTACGCAGCTGTGTTTAGCTCGGAAGCCAAACTGTGCGTCGGGAACGAGGTTGTTAGCCTCGGCGAATGTACGTAGTCTACTGAGAACTATTCGTTCGTAGATCTTACCTAGACCTTTTAGTAGACTAATCGGGCGGTAACTACTAGGTTCGGTACGGCGCTTGCCGGGTTTGTGGATTCCTATTACCACGGCCTCTTTCCATTGCGCGGGAAAGATGTTATTATTTAGTGCTGCATTGAAGATGCAGCACAACAGAATTATCAAGTGGGCGGGGAATAATTTAATGACTTTATTTGAGATTCCGTCCGAACCTGGGGCTTTCCTGGTTTTGAGACCCCTGACTAACGATTCGACCTCATCGGTGGTCACTGCTGGGATTGGCTGATCGGGACTGTCGTTTCCTAACGAGCGCGAGAGTGTGTTACGACGTTCCACTTCGTCGGCGATGAAGCGGTGATTCGCGGCGTCGGGGTGTAGTGTACTCGGCGTACACTGAAGCTCCAAGCAGTCGGCCAGGCATTCTGACTTTTCATCGTCCATGAATGCCGGAGGCTGGTTGGGTCTGGTGAGAGGAGGGAGAGTGGACACGATGTCTTTTTTGAGTGAGCGGGAAAGCTGCCAAAAGGCTGTGTGAGAGGGTTCTAGCTCCTCGATCATGGCGTCCCATTTGCTCTGTCTCAATTTTTTAATTGCTTGTTTAACCTCCCTCTGGAGTGACCGTAGGCGGGTACGGTTGTCCTCCGTAGGGTAGCGGTCATAAGCGCGTGTCGCGGCGTTTTTCCGTCTCAACAAGTCACGGACGTCGTCTGGCAGGCGCCATTTACGATCGCTCGTATCTGGTACCGGCCGCGAGCAGTCGTCCATTATCGACTGCACGTAACTTGTGAGCGAGCCGATCGCCTGAGAGGTATCTTCCTTAGACGTAATGTCTTTGGGAATTTGATCAAGGTGGACCGACGAGGTTGACTTGAGATTTTTCTCTAGCCGTGCCCAGTCAGTCGCTATCTTGGTCCTTTCGTTGTTGTGGCCTGAGGGACCGGGGGTGCGGGAGGCTAATTCCAGAGTCACCGGGCGGTGATCTGAGTCTAACTCGTGTTGAACTTCTATTGAACATAAACGAAGGTTTATGTTTTTGAGAAGAAAGATATCGAGTATGTCCGGCCTGTGCGAAACGTTAAAGGGGAAGTGTGTCGGCTCTATGGGCGCTATGACATCAAATCCCAGTCTGTCAGCGAATAGCTCTAAAGTCTTGCCCCTCTTATTGGAACTTTGACAGCTCCAAGAGGTGTTCTTGGCGTTAAGGTCACCGCCAATGATGACGGCGCCTCCCAATTCTAGCAAGGCTTTTAGATCTTTTTCAACCAACTGTTTCGAATGTTCTCTATTGGGAGAGAGATATGCGGATACAAGGGTGATAGGCTGATGGCCTGAGAGGGCTAGCCTGCAAATTGAAGCTTCAATGTACATCAGAGGGGGCGGATCCACAGGTGAGCAATGCAGCGACCTTTTGTAGTAGATAAGCGTTCCGCCCATTGGTGAGGTTGTCCTATCGTTGCGAACTATATTATAGTTCGCGACTCTAGGGTCCTTGTTAAATGGTTTAAGGAACGTCTCTTGTACTAGCAAGATGTCGAGCTGGTGTTCCCGAAGGAATGTGCCTACTTCATCCCTCTGTTGGGTTAGGCTATTGGCATTGAATGTCCCTATTTTGAGGTGTCTGGGTTTTACTCTGCCTGGAGTGTACCTATCCATTTTATTTGAATTTAAGCGAGCCTAGACGCTCTAACGTGGGGGCAAATTTAATTGCGGTATTGAGGAGGGCGAGGTTGTTTCCCTCGTTCCTTCTTAATTCGGCTGCAATTTCGCGGATTTCCGTGAAATTGATTTGAGCTGCGAAGTTGGCCACCAGGGCTAGATCTGGATCTAGTCCTTGGGGGGCTTTTGGGGGCGCGCTTTTAGCGACGACGGTAGGAAGGGGGGCGCCCTGAGGGGGCTTGGGATTACCACCGGTGGGCTGGTTTGGCCCGGTTGTTGGTGGTTTGCGTTGAGATGTTGCGGGTGGGGCAGCGGGCTGCATGTTGGGCAGGGTTGGGAAAGCCTCCTTGCTGGTTAGCAGGGGGCGAGCCCACGCATTGTGGGTTGGTAAGGGGGCTGGGACGAAGGTCTTGTTATAGTACAAGGCCTTGCCGTTTGTGTTGGGCTGGCGGACTAACCTCCTCGGCGCTCTTGGGCAGCCGCGGTAGTTAGCCGGGTGTCCGTATTCTCCACAGAGAACACACGCTGGTGGTTCTTTGCAGAGTGAGATGTCCTTTGGCCGTTCACACTGAGAGGTGTGATGGTCACCTAGGCACTTAACGCACCTAGGACGGGCAAAGCAGTTTTTGGACGAGTGTCCATACAGTTGGCACTTGTGGCATTGTGCCAGGTTGCCATTTTTGTGTGGGGGCTCAACCGAGACCCCAGATAGACCGCAGATGGTCTTAATTTTAAAAATACCTTTACCCTCTGCGTTATTTGTAAGGCAGACGAGTATCATGTTGAGGGGATAACGACCCCTACCCCGGATCATCCGGTGTACTTCTACAACCGGTAGATCCTGGGTTTTAAGAGATTCTAGAATCTCTTTGGTCTCAATTTCCCTTGGTACGTTGCGTATTACAGCACGCAGAAGTTTGGCTTCAGGGAGGGTGTACGTATGGTAGGGAATCTGTTGATTCCCTAGCATTTTTGATACAGAACGGTGGTCGGCTAACGAGTGAAGGTCCACTCGTATACCTTGGGGGGTGGATTTCGCAGATTTATACGAAATCCTGTTAGTGTTTAGCCATGCGGAGATGGCTAGCCACTTGTCCTTGTCCCTAATATATAGGGGCGGCGGAGCGAGTGATTTTTTGACCGTCGGTGGGGCGACGGTATTGCTGTCCGTAGGTGGTGGGGCAGCGGTTAGGGCTGCCTGTGAGACAACTGGGGGGGCCGGAGCGGCCGTGGCGGTCGTTGCAGGCGGGGCTGCGGCAGATGTTGTTGCCGAGTCAGTCTGCTTGATTTTTGGGGTCTTAGAGGGGGCCTCTTTGGTGTTTTTGGTCCTTTTGCTCCGTTTGCGAGAGCGGACCTCGATGAATGAGCCCTCATTGGACGAATCTTCCGACTCGGAGGAGGAGGAAGACGAGTTTGAGGAGGAAAAGACCGGCTCCGTTTCCATCGCCGTACCGACGGCCGGTAGTTCCGGTTCGAGCGGCTGGGCGGTGGATCGAGCGGGTTTGGGTTGCGGAGGAAGGATCGTTATCGCTCCGAAATGTTGAGCGATATAAGCTTTGATTTCTGGAATTGCCAGAAGGGCGTCTATAGTGATGGTTTTTTCCGCCATCGTGGGCTAACGGAAAAAACGATAGCTAAGAGGGATGTAAAAACCTAGCGCCCTGGGTGGGGTACCCTGGGTTGTGTGTGGTGCGTGTCCCTCCCAACCGGGTGCAGGTCGGGAGGATGAGTACTTAATTAGTGTGCCCTAAGCTTGTAATCCTTCGCCAATCTTAATGTGCGATAGGTTCCTAGCTGCTCGGGCCGTTAGGCCTTCGCAGAAAAATGATGAAAGCCGTAGATTAGGTCCGACTAGGAGATCCCCCAAGGCCGGATGCTCTAACCCCTTCCGATTGTTAGCTCTGCCCTGAAGGGGCTCGGCAGGCAAATCGGGGCCTTGCCTCACCCGGCTTCGTTAACACCGTGAGGTTTCCGCCGGGGACCAAACAATATGGTTTTCTGCCCTGAGGGGGCCAAAATGGGTTGACTTTTTATCTACCAACGGTAGAAATCTGCACTCGACGTCTTGAAAAAGTCGACTCGTGCAGTTGGGATCCGGCAACACCTGCGTCCAAACAGCGGAACTGCCACAGACAACCGTAAAAACGGCCACCCGGAGCGGGCCACTGAACGGCCACGGACGTTGAACAAGATGGCGGCTTGACGCGACGCGTGGTTCGCTGCGAGAGCGAGCGAGACGGAGCGAGAACGCACGACCGCAGGAGGCGGGTGCGGGGTGAGCGCGGCGTAATGGAGAGCAGCGAGGCGCACGTCCGTGCGCTACGGGTCTCCGACGCGGGTTAACTCGTGTCCTACTCGTAGGCAGGTAGATACTCGTAGCGCAGGCGGCCGTGGCGGCGCGGCGATCAGTCAACTCGATTTGATAGGACATTCGTTGATTCGTTTTCTATTCGTTGATTCGCTCTCTAATACGGAGTCGAAGAATCGTAAGAACTAATTGTACGAGTGAGAAAATACGAAAATAAACGAAATGTTCTAAGAATCACGAGTTGGTTGGATGCAATTCGATTCGTTTGAGGTCGATACCTATTATATTTACAATTAGTCACTCGCACGATTTAATGTTTTCACTTTTCTTGCTTTTGTTGACTGCTCCTTTACGTAATTAGTAATAATAGCTATTAATTATGAGTATACCTGAGACGTATTAACTTATTAATTTTTTTAAAGTTAATTTATCGTGTAATTACTAATTAGAATCAGACTTTATTTAAAAAAATGTATTTTTTTGTATATGATTTTATTATTACTTTTTTGTTATTTAGTAAACTGATTTTAATCATAATAATAAAAAAGTATTGTCATTAACTACGTGTTTAAAAGTCAATATACCTATAAGTCTCCTTTCCGTAACTAAATACCGAGCACACTGCTGTAACTCGAAATCTCGACTCATTCGTAATGCAAACAGATCCGCCAAAAAAAACTTTAGCTCGAATAATAATGTAAACGAATTATAACTCGGCAAGGCGGATGACTCGACATACGAGTACGAATTTGACTATAATGCTGACGTGACGAATGTGACGATTCGAATCAATTCGAATTGCTATTCGAATCAATAGTAATTTTAATTCGATTGATTCGAATTGAAAAAAAAGCAATTCGTCTCATCGCTAATACATACACATATATAGGTACACAGTAGGTATATATACATAATTATAAGGACATTATATCAGTTGTGATGATTCTGCCAACTCGTTTAAGAGATGCAGACGAACGCTCTTCTTAAATGTTCTTTAGTGATAGATCTCATTAGATACCGACTTAATAATCATAAGACCCCGTGGAAAGTACACTCTATCGAACGAAATAGAATTTGCCTATATAATCGGTGTACATGCATAAAAAAAATATTCCGACTGATTGAGATCCTCCCTTTTTGAAGTCTGTTAAAAATGTAGTTAGGGAGAAAAATTATTTGATATTTTGAATATTAACACGCATTAAACTTTTTGATCAAACATGTTTGCGAGAAACTTTACAACAATAATTTCATATAACGGATAGAAATAACACACAAGACTTAGAATAAACACACGTGGTTCCTATAAAGAATATATACATACACTCTCTGACAATCGAACCCACTACACTCGATACTACTTACGCTAACTACGGCATCTATGCTACCAACGTACATTTACATCATCATCATTTCATCCATATACGTCCCACTGTTGAACTGAGCCTTATCCATTATAGGATCCCATTTGACCTACTATACGCTTGTCAGACGTGTTGGCATAGCGTTTTATTTTGAGTTTTCCTTCTCTTACATCAATGTTATCTGCATACTGTATCTTCTAATCGTATTATGCGACCCTCACGGGTAAGAGAGGGGTTGATGAAATGTATTCTTATAAGGAATCATACATATACGGCAGTGATAAATTCCTCTGTATATCAAGACGAAAATAGAAACTATACGCCTACCCACCACGACAGTTTGGCGTCAACCAATATGTAGCTTTTATCCTTTTATAGGTGAATAAATTTATAGATAGTAGCGAGATATACGAAGGTTAAATTGTAGGTGATGATATAAGATAAAGATTATGATGTCTTTATTCATGAATGAAAAAGCTATAGCTTGAAAATCTTAGACAATTTTTCTGAGCAGACGAAAAATTGACATCGAAGGTAATTACAAATATTATACAATAACAAAAATAATGTTTTGATAGACCATAATCATCGTCACAGCTCATATACCTCCCACTGCTGAGCCCGAATCTTTTCAATGATGGGTCTCTCCAATTGACTTACCACAACTACTACCTTGATCTACTATCGAGTCAGACGTGTAGGTTTTATTTCCAGTTTTCCTTTTCTTGCATAAATGTTATCCACATATTATAATCCCTTAGTCGTCTTATTCGACACCCATGGGCAAGAAAGTGGATAGTGAAGTATTCTTACTCCGTCAGCACACGGATTATCCTCCATAATACTTCATCAATATTCATGTTTAATCGGCCATTTTGAAATTATTTTCCCATTTAATAACAACAAATAAGGAAAAATACATTTAGGAATGCTATGCTTATTTGTCGTCATTAACCCCACGGGCAAGTCAGAGGAGGTGATGAATTGTATTTTATGCAAAATTGCAAGAAAAGCTGCAAGAACGTTGCAAAATATTCATACAGAAAGAACAATAGATTAAAGTATTAGTACTTACTATAAAGCTATTTTTATCATAGAGAGACAAAATAATTTTAATAAAGCAATATTATCGCTCTATGTCGGCCGGATGCGCCGCGGCGAAGCCGTTCGCTCGGCGGCACATCAAAGGAGCGCCCACTTTGATCTCGTGTCACCACGACTCACTGCCGACAATATTGTGTTCATCTACTGTGGGTCACCGCCTCAACGGCACGTAGTAGCTATCGATTTATTTGTTGACCAAAGTCTCTATATCCATTTGACAGGTATTTGATAAATGTAACTACATATATTGTCAGGTAAGCGATTGTATTTGGTGTTCACAATTTATACGAAATAAAATGATTTTTACGGCTTTTATCGTATGTTTGATTTTTACTCTTCCCGACTATTCGAACACTTTTTTCGAATACATACATCTGACAGATAGATAAAAAAAATAATGAAGACTTGTTGAACGTGGGGAACCTTAGTCTGCCCGTGACTATGGACGTGAAAAGTGTTTGAGACATATAAGAAAATTAAATAGACGTGATAAAACCCATACAAATTGTTTTATTTCAGATTCGCTTTTTTCGTGTGATGACAAACTAAGATAATAATTCACCACCTTCTTTGCCCAAGGATGTCGTAAAAGACAACTAAGGGATATAATGTGCTGTTAACTAGCGTGGTATAGCAGATCAGTTACCCTCCAATTGTGGAGAAGGCTCGAGCCCAACAGTGGGACGTATATTAGGTGATATGATGACGACGATGAATATTCGCGTAAGCATTAAAAATTCATATAATCTCCACTTAATCTATCACAGAGGACGGTTGAGATGTATTTCATTTTAAGCGATTTTAGATATACAAGATGTCCCATAAGTAGTAGACCAACGGGCTATGAGGGGTAGCGATACTTATTATCTAACAAAAATACTCAAATTTATTGTCCTAGGTCTTGTAGTTATGAAGTATATTTTTGTTAGATAATAAGTCTCGCTACCCCTCATAGCCCGTTGGTCCACTACTTACGGGACATATACTAGCAGCGCCCTGCGGTTTCACCTGCAGTTCCTCTTCCCGTGGGAATATCGGTATAAATTATAGCCTATGTATTATTCTGATATGTAAGCTATATTATTGTGAAGTTTCATCAAAATCCATTCAGTTATTTTTGCGTGAAAGAGCAACAAACATCTTCACATTTTCACATCTTCATATCCTCACATACTCACAAACTTTCGCGCTTATAATATTAGTAGAATAGTAGGATTAGTAAGATACAGTTAAAACTTGTTATTAGAGTGACGAAAACCATATATGATTCCTTTCTTGAATGTTTAGATGACTAAGATATGTAAACATATATATGTCATCAATACAATGAAATTCACAAAAAAGCCCTGTGCCAATTCAACTGAATAGTTAGGATTAGCAAACCAATTAAGCATTTATTATTAAGGAGACAAGAGTCCAACTGTAGCACTGCATGTATTGTAGAATAATCACAGTACCGACTACATTGCCCAGTATTGTGGTTTCAATTCCCAAGCAAATATTTCTTTGTAAGATTCACAGATGTTCGACGATGACCAAGTCTAGTAACAATTTGTGTCTGTTAATTATACGTTACATAAAGTCCTCCACATTAAAATTTTTATACTTACTGCAGGGTGTTGTCTTTTAGGTTGACCAACTGGCGAAGGGGAAGGAATACCGTGGTTTATAGGGCCGCGCGCCTAGGGATGCAAACGGTACATCGATCTTTCAATAAAAAATCATCGATGCTTACCATCGATGTTGTTCACTATTGTAAAACATCGATGTATCGATATTATTTTATACAATGTTTTGACATCGATGTTTTGCCTGCATGATTTAAAATGTATGGTATGTTTAGCAGAACCTTCGTAATAGTTTAGGTACTCTGTTTCTAAATGACTAAAAAAAAAGGCTCATCACATCACGCAAATGTTGGTGTTTAATGTAAAAAATATGCTTGATTTAGCTTAAAAAACAGCTCTTCGCATAGATCTCTAAAAACATCGATGTTTCGATATATCGATGTTTTTAGGGCTATGATTTTTGTACATCGATGTTTGTTCTGAAACATCGATGTATCAATACATCGACGTCATATATTTCGATATTTACACGCGCATTCGCGCCGCCCTTGCATTGCCTCGGGCGGAACGGGAGGCGTTGTTTCTCAAAATAAAAAAAGTCAATTTTCCATTTTCCTTTACTTTCAACCGATATCCCATAGTGATCTTGCCCATATGATATGGCTTTGTACAATTTTTGTAGATAATGAGGTATCTAAAAATAAATTTGGGCAATTATATTGAATTTGCATTCCATTGCATAACGACTTAACAGTTCATATAACAAAGTAGAATGGTCAGTTGATCAATATTCCTTTCAACCGGTGCATGTAACATCCTCATACTTATCTATTCATAGAGATTTTACTTTTTAGATATAATTCTTTTGTATGCGTATTTATCAGCTAGCTCCTTCTAAACAGCTCAACCGATTTAGATAAAATTTTATGTGTTCACTTAAGTGTGAAAATAAAACGAAGCAAATTAGCAAATTGTTACTTCTCAAGCATCGATTTTCTATGAGAATTTAATATTACCTCGAATACGCTGACTATTTATACCATTTAACTGTCTGTAAAGGTAAGCTTAGCTCGTTAACATAATGATTTCTAATGTTTAGTAGTAAAGACCCCCACAAGACTGTTAGACGTTGTGAGCATTTATTGTTTAGATTCGACCCACAACAATAATTAAAGATTAGTTTATTCAAGTTAGATAAAGTAAGCCTCCTTAAAAGTCAATAATAAGCACCGATATCCCTTTGAGTTTTCTTGTCAGATCTTTCTCAGGGTAGCCCCTTTTTGATTCGGTGGTATCATTATAGATATTTAAATTTAAATTTGCCTTGTGTTGACGCAATAAGAATACAAAGAATACAAAAATACAATCTTACTCGTGAGTGTCATAAATAACGACTAAGCGATATAATATGCATATAACATTTACGCAAGAGAAGGAAAACTCAAACAAAAACCTATGCCAACACGTCGTCTGACCAGCGAGGCATAGTTGGTTTCTCTCCTATTGTAGAGAAGGCGCGCGCCCACTGCCAGCTACTGACAGATGCATTTGAGCCGAGATGATGATGATGATATTTAAATTAATAAATTATCATAATATAATAATCAAAATGAATTTATTCTTTAATTGTAACTCATCAAAAATGTAATTAACAATAGAATTTTCGTATAGAATCATTTTATTACGTAATGAATATGTATTAAATTGTGTGCACAACATTTATTAACTAATACTATAGCTAGTCGACATAAATCTCTATAATATCAATGACTTCTTAGACATGAGACACTTAAGCCCTCTTGTGACCATGGACGTGAAAAATCGGGAAATTAAAAATCAAATACAAACAAGATAATGTTTCATTCATTCATTCATTTCAGCTCATAGACGAGCCACTGTTGGGCTCGAGCCTCGTACTATACCACGCTGGTCAGACGTAGTGTAACACCGTTAAATTATATACATAAAAATGTATCAACAAGCATACAAACTCAGCTTAAACCAAAATTAAGTTCCAATAACATTTCACTTAACCACAAATTTGTTTGCCAAAAAAGATTCATTTTAAAGGTTCTGCATAAAAATAAATATCCAAAAGATCGCTTTGCGCTGAGAGGAATTTTTCTTTTCAATTCAACCTCATAAGAGGTCCTAAATCTGCCTCGTTTAGAGTTATCACGTGCCCTGTTAATGTTCAATATTTTTGCAAAATATTGCCAGTTCATGTATGTGGAGATGCTTATCGACCCTTCCCGTATTCCTTCCTACCTACTAAGAGGCGTAAGGAAAATATCGTTTGAAAACAGTCAAGCGGAGGTGGGTGCCTTTTACACTTGGACATATATGTACTACTTTTATTTACGAACTGACTTCAAAAAAAGAGTAGCTTCTCAATTCCTCGGCATCTTATATTATTTTTACATACATAATGTTCACCGATTACTCAAAGACGCTTGGACCTATTTGGAAAATTCTTTTTTGTTCAATATAGTATACTTTCAGATAGTGCCATGGCCATGGTGAGATTCTAGGAAAAAAATAATTTTATATGTAAACTTGAAGAGATTTATATAAGGGGTATATTTTTATAGTATAGAAGCAAAAATACTATATACTTTACTTCCTTATTTGCTATCAAAACCATTGCTCAATTGCTCTAATTATCAAATAATATCTGGTTGACCGAGCTTCGCTCGGAATATTTTTGTCGAATTTATTTAGATATATATTAATAAAAAATAAATAATGAAAGTTATATAAAAATTACAAAAAGAGAATAATAATAACACCGAGATTCGAACCGACACTGTTTGAATGTCAACAAAATCAAAATTAGAACCTGTCAACTTCCCATCTGAGCTATCGTAACTCATGACGTTGACAACGAAATTTGAATTAATATTCTTTTAAAATTTAATGTCATTGTTTGTTTTGCTAAAAACACGGACAAAACAACATTTTCTATAAATAAAACCTAGCTAGATCGATTTTTTGGACCGAAACCTTTAGTATGCCAAGTTTCAACAAAAT
Source organism: Lymantria dispar (assembly GCA_032191425.1). NCBI lineage: Eukaryota > Metazoa > Arthropoda > Insecta > Lepidoptera > Erebidae > Lymantria > Lymantria dispar. Next base: position 11,275,279 of record CM063454.1, on the reverse strand, counting down.
GGTTGGGGCCGTTGCCGAGATCCTGAATATATATATATATATATATATATATATATATATATACAAGAATTGCTCGTTTAAAGATATAAGATTTATGAATAGCATTTAGTTTAACGAGAAATAATTATTTAGAAACGCAAATGGACATTTCAATAGATACTTTAACAATACGGCTTAAATATTCAACCAATTATTCGAAACTAGATATTGTTAGGCTTGTCCATTAAAATGATTGCCTTCCACTCTTGATTTAGAGAAACTCTTGAGAATTAAGTATAATTTCTAAATTCGATCAATTCCAGGTGTATCGATATTGTAAGGCCTATTATTAATACAACAAATCTCAATAAGACCAAACTCGTTAAGGACTATTAATTACTAGGATGACATTTACGCTATGTTAAGCTGAGTCATTTACTTTCATAAAGCTACTAAGTACTAGTAGTTTAAAAGTAATTAGTGGCGTCTACAATAGAAGCAGAAACATTGGACGTTTGGAATGGAATATTGATGAATTTGTGCTGAACAGATATAAATTTTAATACATACACTTTCCACTTCATAATTCCCTTTCACAATTGAAACTTTATCTTTCCTGTATGGCTGGAGCAAAAATACAATTCACCACCTTATTATACCTATGCATATTTTTTGGATAGTTTGCCCAGAATATTATACCATTTTAGAATTGTAGTTAGTTGCGCCAAGTTTTAAAACTATTTGCCATAGTAGTGGCAATACTTTTTTTTTTCACCACGATGAGTAAAAGTGAGCTGAAAGTCAAAATTGTACAAAATGTATGGAAAAACACAGTTTTGATTAATTTTTGTGTAGAAACTATAGACATTCTGGAATTTGTAATAGTTGTGATAGCAGTGCTACTTAAGTTGCTAATACAAAAAGAATCACTGAATTATTTGTAAAATTGTAGCAATGACACTTAAAAATACAATAAAGGGTGTCCATTTTTTAATGATTTCACTTTTTTTTTCCTAATGAAAAAAAAATAAGGGTAGAATTTTCTTTTTTTTCTCGATCAGTCATAAGTAGGTCCACCTGTTGGTGCCCGCTTATCGTTGAATTTTGGAACACGATGTATAAATATATAGACGCTTAAATAAACCACAGCAAATCGTATTGGATAAATTTCCATTTGCCCAAAATTTTCGTACGTGACCCAAATCTAACAGAGTTCATCAATGTAAACATGGGGCTATTCATTCGTTGTCACGTATTCACCAAATTGTGTAAACACACTAGCAAAAAGATATTCAGAAGACCCTCTATTCTTATGAAATATTTATTACTTAGTCTTGAAGTAAAATCTCGCTCGCGTAAGTTATGAAACTACACTTTTCAACAAGATTTGAAAGCTTTTGGTATTGCTCTTTTCATTCTAGCGATTGGTACCCAAGGAGGAATAATTCTATGTCGCCACCTGAGTCGAGGTCGCAGATGGACGGACCGGCGATTAGTCCGCCACCCGCAGAGTGACCGACCGTATGAAGGCGACGCCCTGCAACACTGCCTTGGTACCATCAAAGGGGACGGTATCCAAAAGGGTAATCTGCCAGGCCGGTTACGGATGTCAAGGGATCGGTGCCAGTGGTTGACCCAATAGCGCTGGAGAGGAAAGTTTATGGGGCCGCACGTCAACTATCTGTCGTCCCGGATAAATTAGGCGAGGTGTGTCCAGATATGGCCTACCACAAAAAAGAAGAATAACTCTATGATTACTGCCACTGGCTTACCAGGGACAGCTACTAATGTCATCGCAGTTAACGTTAGATATAAGTTTCTTAAGAGTGCTAAGAACCAGCAGAATGCTTATTTTTTTATGATATCACAAACACTGTTTATATTCCTCTTAAATTTTAAGAAAAATATAAAATAACAAGTAACAGCTATATTTTTATTAATTACTTATTTCGCCTAAGGACCTTGTTTGTAAATTTTAACGCAAACCTTAATATCAAAGAAAAAGATTTCCGTTGCCATCCATTATCCCTTGAGATCTCATTTACGTTTCATGTTTTATTTATCATTACCTTTTAATTGTAGCCTTAATTTTTACATTTTAGCAGGCGTCCACTCGTACATGAAAATCTAAACTTTCAATATTATCTACTAAAAAACTCTATAAAAATTTTTAAATAGTTATAGAAGCAAGGTTAAGGTTTTTTATAACATTATATCTCAAATATAATTGTTTACTTATTTACAATATGCATATAATGTCAATACAACAAAGGTAAACTCAAAACAAAATCCTATACCAATACTTCTGACCAGTTGGTCAATCGCCTTCCCATGGTGGAGGACGCCCAAGCACAACAATGTGACATAAATAATGTATTTCGAAAGTCAGTCATTTTACACTTTTCTCAAATTTGTTCTATACATACATAGAAGTTTAACATACATACATACAAGTTGAACATACATACATACATAAAAGTTGTTCTATACATGATATGTTTAATGAATATATCAGCATATATTACATATGCTGAATATTTCTTTAAAAGGATGTAAGTAGATAATATGTAAAATTAGTGTTACCATAAAATTGTTCAATATGAAATTAAATATTATATATTATTTAAATTAAATATAATAACGTGATTGAATTATGTGATTTAAATAACGGTCTACCATCACGGGTTTCATTCCTACGCAAGACGATTGCCTCAAAGCAGATGATGATTTTAAAAATTTATAACTTGGACAGTTTTTTGAACGAATGGAAACACGGACAGGACCTAAAGGATGGTCAGATAGGTGCATGGATGGAAATTTTGCATACAATCATTTAACTTAAATATAAACGTAAGTGATTGAAATTAATGAATTTCAAATTACACATATGCAGACGATAATTCAGATATTTATTCAGTTAAAACCAACATTAATAAAAGTTACTACAGTAATCGACACTTTGGACTATTACGAAATAAAAATGAGGCGCATGGGCAATTCTTGAATAACTAATTCTGATGGCGTAGAAGGGTGATATTTAGCTAATGACTATTTAGTGCTATTTGTGATAACTCAAGCTTCTGACCATAATTTACCGACCCTTAACACCTCTCTTCCTCAAACATTAATGGAATGGAATACATTGGTACGATTACTTCCGTACGATTACAATGATGTCTATAAGGCATTGATACTATTACCATTATAATTAATTGTGTGCTTGCTCTTATAATTTAATGAGAACACAACAAGGGTAATAAAAGTGATAATTGGTTGTCTGAAATGTCTGTTTACGAACGACAATTTCACGCGATAATGTCGTAAAAAAACATTGATGAAAAATTGCATATTTTTAAAAGCTTTTATTTAACTTGCCCTGTTAGTGTGTTAGTATGGAACAAATCTTGCGAGTTAAATTAGAACCACTTCCTGTTGTTAGATTAGGTCGAAATTTGGTTTACTTACGTAACTTCGGTGACAATGCAATAATATGGTAACATGAAGCTGGTTTCAAGGCCATAGGAACTCCTAAATTAAACGAGATCAAACCGTAGAGTTTGGACTCGTTTGAATAGTCTTGATAAGCAGCATTTAAATAAAAGCTTTTTAAAAAAAAAATAATATAACATTTTTTAAGAATTGAATTATTATCACCAAATTATAATTATTTTGTATAATACAAAGATGGAGTTGAAAATTAATTTTTTTTCCATAACTCAACATTTATTTGCACTCGTTAATTCAAATATTTTTTGAAGCTGATGCTGCCTCTCTATTGCTAGTTATACGCTCTCGCTTGCACGCCCGGCTCAGGCGGAACGTGATAATTTTTCGTGCGTGCAGCCCACATTCATCGACTTATAAGACGTTATCAAGTCTAAAAAAAAACACCCAAAGTTTCTCTTCAGAAAACTTAGCGACTGATATCAAGTACATAGTCCATAAAAATTAAAAGAGACCCTACCCGTTTAAAAGGTCAAAACTTCTTTAAATATGCGCCATTTATAACAGCTGCTAATAAGTTACTTGCCACTGAACATTTATATCACGAAAGTTTGAGTTCTGTACAATTAACTACTCCCCTTGCTCTAAATTAGATTTCAGGAGTTAACATTTTTTACAAACTGCTTCAACGGTGAGCGAGAAAATTTAATTAAGTTTATAAAATTAATAGAAATTTAAAGAAATACAATATGCTATTTTATGTATTTTAAAGGGAAAAATTCTATAGACAAGTTTATATGGGAAATAAATTTATGTAAGTCGTCATCGACATAGTCACGTAACCTGTTAACGCTAATCCTATATCTGTAGTTATATCAATGTCATTATATCTGGGCCGATAGATTTCAACACCAGATAATATACAAAGAGGATTATAGAAAGAGGATTTTTTACGGAATGTCAAAATGTCGAGTAGTGCTTTAACGGTACGGCCAAACCTGCGCGTCAAACACGCGAGACGCGGGACGCGAAACGCAAACGTCTACAACGCGAAACTAGATGTGCACACCTGCGCAACTATGACGCGAACCGATAGAATCCCATATTTTATCTCTTTTTCTTAAGTTCTTATATCCTGGATGTTTTAAATCGTATAAAATACTATGTTCTCTTACTTTTTCTATTAACATCTATGTATCTTCAGTTGTAGACACTGTGGTCATCGTGGATTAATCATTTTCACCATTTCGGTTCATATACGTCGCAATATTGGGCTCGAGCCTCCTTCATAATAGGAGGGAAATTGACCTTACTATACCATGCTGGTTAGACAGGTTGGTATAGGGTTTTGTTTCGGGTTTACCATCTCCGGCGTGGATGTCATATGCCTAATAAATCACTTAGTTGTTTTTTATGAGACTCGCGGGTATGAGAGAGGGTGGTGAATTGTATTCTTAGTCCGTCACCACACAGAAAACCTCCATCACTATCGTGGATTATAATAAAATAAATATCTGGTTGACCGAGCTTCGCTCGGAATATTTTTGTTGTATTTTTGTCGAATTTATTTAGATGTATATTAATAAAGAATAAAGATTAAATAATGAAAAAAATATCAACAATTACAAAAAGAGAATAATAATAACACCGAGATTCGATATAAAAAAGATCTGCAAAACCTAAAATGACTTATATTATAAAAAATAAAATAAAAATAATGAAACAAATTTTGATTTTAATGTATAAATTAATTTCTAACTCAATATCACTCACTTAAATTTTAGATGCGATCAATCAAAGTATACTTCATAAACTACACCGGCATCATCTGTTGGAAATTGAAGTTTAAAATAACTAATAGGAGTGAATGACAAAGTTTTCTCATTTAAGTCGCGTGTACAACTTTCGCAATGTCTTTGTGTTCTCATTAAATTATAAGGGTAGACCTGCTATCCAATTACTAATTTATATAGTTTACGCAATGTATCGACTTAAGCTTGTATTGTTTAACTTACGTGATTGGCTTATATTTATTTAATAATAACATAATCTTAGCCCATATACGTTTCAATATTGTACTTGGGTCTTTTCTTTTGTGGAAGGGAAATTGATGCCGGTCAGACGTTGGTATGGGGTTTATATGAGAGTTTATCTAGAGTTTTCCTTCTCTTGTATCTATGATATTGTATATACTAGTGATGTAACAAATGTTCGCATTCGCATTCGCATCGCAAATATTCGCATATGTTTTTGACATTCGCAATCGCATTTGTATTCGCAAGGAACGATGCGAATATTTGACGAATATATTTGACAAACTAAAAGGAAATTATATATGTAATTGTGGAATGGAATGATAATATTTATAACTGATAATATTTATTATTTTTATTTACTCATAATATTTGAATAAAACAATATTATGGAACACTCAGGTCGACAACTAAATTAGAAACACTGTCTCTCTTATTCTTGTCAGTCTAATATAAACTAATAAATGAGGAGCCGGTTTTTTGTTCGGTTATACTGCAAAAACCACTGAAACGATCAGAATAATATTTATACTATAAGATGCAGCACGTTTCGGAGAAAGATTTAGTATATGATATGTTGGTGAATACTTATCCGGAATTTATATTTGTTTTTGTGTTAAAAATAATGAATTTTGCCAGTAAAAAAGAATATGATTCTATATGAAAAAATTATATTGTTTTTGTTAAGTAATTATTAAACTTTGTGACATACCATGCATTTAACACTCTCAGCGTCACAAATTATGAAATAACTACACACTTCAGTAACATGTGCTTTACGTTTTTTTTGCTTTATGTTTGTAAATTTGACAAATACAATAATAATAAACTAATCTCAAATTACAAGGAATATTTTTGAACGAATCTGACTAGTTTCATTCGTTCAACTTGTAACGGTTAACCTTGGCTATATTTGGCTTAAACATGGCTCGTACGAAATGTTAAACCCGTATGATATTTTGCACGCGCATTATTTGAAAGTCAACATTCGTATTCGCATTCGCGAATGTTGAGATGAATATTCGCACTCACATTTGCATTCGCGAATGTCTCAATCCTAACATTCGTTACATCACTAGTATATACCTTGGCCATATTTTAGGATACCTTCTGCAAGAGAGAGAGCAGTTAATTGTATTCTTACTCCGTTACCACACTAATAAATGCATATAAAGAAACAGATTCATTTAGAGAACTCTTTAGTTTATCTTTATTTTTATTTATCCACTATAACTTTTTGACTGCATTAATAACTAGCTGCGCCCTGCGGTTTCACCCGCAGTTCATCTTCCCGTGGGAATATCGAGATAAATTATAGCCTATGTGTTATTCTGATATGTAAGCTATATTATTGTGAAGTTTCTTCAAAATCCATTCAGTAGTTTTTGCGTGAAAGAGAAACATCTTCACATTTTCCCATACTCACAAACTTTCGCATTTATAATATTAGTAGGATTAAAATCTAAGGTAGATGTAGACAGTATACATAGTCAGAGGAGCAGACAAATTGTAGTAAACATAGACAAAGGAACAGATAAATGAAGTTAGATAATGGTTCACTGGTTTTCTTGCAGTATGTTGGGAAAGTGAAAAAGACTATTGAAACGCGGCTTGATGAAATCAAAACAGTGTTCGATAGTTTTTGAAGTAGCAAAAAAAACAGTTAAGTATAGAATCTTGTGGAGAGAGTTGCGAGTGGCATTTACCAAAGGACAGATAAACAATGCTGAAATACTAAATTAATTAATCCAATAAAGAATGAAAATCCGAATTAAGGCTAACATCATATGTAAGTACTGTGTGGTAGCGACTATAGCAAAGCCAACCCTTTAAAGGTAGATAAGGTGGTAAAGGTTTACTAAGCCTTATTTGATTTCTCATCGCAATCATCGGTGCAGACCTGACGCTGCCGGCTATCGCTAGGGCGATGGTCGACAGCGTCGGGAATTGGGACGCGGTCGCAGCCTTCTGCGAGACAGTGATCTCGCGGAAGAAGGCTGCGGATCGCCTGCGCAAAGAGCGCAGCCTCGATGAGGAGATCCGCCGCCGGCGACTGGGGCGGCGTAGGCGCAACTACCTGCGCCTCATGCCGCCCTAGCCGAGGCCGCGGGTGACGTGACCTGGGATTAGTCCGTCACCCGCCGAGAGGCCAACCGCGTGAGGAAAGACCGACGCCCTCCCCGATGGAGGGACGTCGGTCGATGGGAGGGTACCCCAATAGGGGGTATTCCGTCGGGCCGACCACTGATGTCAAGTAACCCAGCTCCGGTGGTCGGCCCAACGACGAACGCGACGTGGTTTTCGGGTGGGTTGCGGGTGTTGCGTGCTTACGCCCCTCTGTCGCCCCGGACGGAGTGGTGCGAGGAGCGCACCGACCGCAGCCCACCCCAAAAAAAAGCCTTATTTGATTTATTTCGAATCAGAAAACGTAGTAATTATGAAACCGATCTACTATGCCAAGTGTCTTGGATACCACTCACATGCAGTACAATACTTTGTGCTGTCCATAACTTATCGTTTTAAGTCTAGGTGTAAGTTGCCTTCGTTAATTGTATATTTGTAAAGTTTTCTACACAAGATACTACTGTCATCAACATCATTTCAGCTCATATACGTCCCACTGTTGGGCTCGAGCCTCCTCCACAATAGGAGAGAAATTGACCTTACTATACCATGCAGGTCAGACAGGTTGGTATAGGGTTTTATTTCGAGTTTTCCTTCTCTTGCATAGATGTTATATGCACACTATATCCCTTAGTCGTCTTTTACGACATCCACGGGCAAGATAGGGAGTCGTGATTTGTATTCTTACTCCGTCACCACACGGAAATTAATTTAATACTGTAAATTGTTAATTTGAAAAAAGAAGAAAAAATCTACTTTTATGAAACACGTGATAACATAAGAGCCAGCGAACCCCAGACCTGCGTCATTTTATTAAGGCTGTAAGTTTGTCAGCTCATGCTCCCAACACAGGTAAGAACGGTGGCCAATTATGAAATTTGGGTCACGGTGGCTTTGGCAGATAAATGTACTAAAAGTGACTAAAATACCGACCTATTTTCGGATATTACCTCCTTTTCGGAAAAATGCGAGAATATAGTCACAGCCTGTGATTGCATGGAATCCTGGAAAGCTCTTACAAAAAGATTCTCCTAATTTTTTCTCCTAATTATAACGTAAGTATAGTACTAATAATATTATTCTTATAATTAATAATGAATATTAAATTAATATTACTTGAAGATAGCATATAATATTATTTTCGCTACTATAAGCATGCACTAAATACTAAAGAATGTAAGCGCATCTCACTCGCACCCACCAATTTATATATGTACTGTCGCGCTCGCTCCTACAGCTACCCTACATCTTTGTCTGGCAAGAGTTTGGAGCTATGAAAAACGTCTGGCTACTGAGGAAACATCATCTACTCATTACCACTTTGATATATATATATATATATATATATATATATATATATATATATATATATATATGATATATATATATATATATATATATATATATATATAAAAATCAACTTTTATACTATAACGTAAGTCGAAATATAATTTCATGAACGTTAAGGGTGTCTGGCAAGGGGTTGCCACCGTGTTAAGTGTCTGGCATTAAATAACGTGATTTTTAATAACGTTCTGAAGGTAATATCAAAAAATCACGCTTAATAAATTGACGAAAATAGGTCGGTATTTTAGTCACTTTTAGTACCTTTTATCTGCCAAAGCCACCGTGACCCAAACTTCATAATTGGCCACCGTTCTTACCTGTGTTGGGAGCATGCGCTGACAAACTTACAGCCTTAATAAAATGACGAAGGTCTGGGGTCCACAGGCTCTTAGTCTATGAGTAATTAGGCCGTGCACAACTCTTTTGTACAATACGAAGGTAAATCTTTAAATAAAAAAGAAAAAATATGAGCAAAATTATATTCAGCTGAGATCAACTTCAAGCCTTTTAACCTCGTCACAGTTAAGGTCTCCCCTTAACTGTCCTCATACTAACGTAACTATTTGAGAGTACTAACGTTTTATATCAATTATCACAGATATTTTTGATAAACAGGACCGAAATGCCGCGACTCGAATTTTGTGCATCTTGGAGAATCTTTTTAGTTGAACGAACTCTCAGAATATATTCCTTTTTACAACATTTGGTAAATATAGATACATAGATCCAAACGAGCTTTTAGCTGAGCAAACCTTGTACATTTTTATGTATTCAGTTTCGGAATCTGCTCCAACGATTTACATGAAACTTAGTATGCAGAACGTTTTGAGGGCGATAAATTGCTCTAGCTAGGTATCATTTATAAAATACCTCTGAAAATACTGACAGTATTTTCAGGCAATGAAAAAAATATATAATTAGACTATGAAATCAGAAGCGGAAATGAGAGCGATGAGGAGTATGATTGGTGTAAAACTGAGTGATAGAATTAAGAACAGTGTAATCAGAGAGCGTTGTGGTATGAATGTAAATGTAGTGACAAGGATTGAGAAAGGTATGTTAAGTTGGTCTGGTCATGTAGAGAGAATAAATAAAAGGAGACTAACAAGAAGAATTTATAGGGCGAATGTGAACGTAAGTGTTAGAAGGGGAAAACCAAGGTGGACGTTCCACGATTAAATCGGGGACGTTCTTAGGAAAGTCCAGATTAGAAGTACCCTAAACCGAAGAATATGCATGAAGAGATTAATGAATGTGGAGGCGGCTAAAGTGGTATGTAAAAATCGTAACAAGTGGGGGAAGTGGTCTCTGCCTACCCCTATGGGAAAGAGGCGTGTTTATACATATATTATGTAGAGACACGAAAAAGTATCGATACTTTTAGGTATCGAGTATTTTCCTTTCGATAGCGATACTTTTGTACTCGATGCAAAGTGCATTCAATACTTTTACTCAAAGAGTACTTTTTGGCAGGTATCGTATCGAATAAATTTTAGAAATTATCCATGTTAAACTTGACCATACGACTCACGTTTATGGTGACGTCATCTAGTTTAAACGTAATGAACCTTCTAAAAAGTGGCTTCTAAGACAGTCAAATTCCTAAAAAAGAAAAGCTCATCACGACACAGATTCTAGAAAAAGTACTCATTACTCGATACTTTGAAGTATCGATACTTTTGTTTCGATACTTTATTGAGTACGATACTTTTTCTTCGATACTACTCATGAGTACAGTATCGATACTTTCTTTTCGATATCGTGTCTCTATATATGTATGTAGAGTATGAAAATGTGAAGGTAAATTAAGCAACTCCATTAAGAATAAATATAGCTCGGTTGGGACATCGAGCAGCCTTGATCCAAACAACCTAAGTTCCGTTCTTGGTTTACTCCTTTTTATCACTTGCCCGTTTTAATTTTTATTATTTTTATTTATCAATTATTCTTTTATTATTTCTTTAATTTAATAAAGCAGCTCATACCCTTACTACGTCGATAGAAAATAAAACTATTCGTATTTCATAAGCATAATTTGTGTTTAAATACACTCAAAAACTCCGTAATAACCCTTTAATCTTTAAATATGTTTGCCAGAAAAAAATACCGAGCTAAACTTAATCATCTAACTACTATTATTAAATATATCACAAAGCCAAACATACAATACTATTTTATATATGTACAGAAAAATATCATCCATTCACTCGAAATCTGTGAATGTAGTTTCTTTATGCTTTTTTTAATGAAAATCTCCAGAGTAGGGGCTTCTCCGTCCCTACCTTTGAATAATGCATTGAAATACGTAACTCAATATAAAATTTAGATCTTTACGCCTTAAGGGATTGGTTTACACGATAAATGAGATATTGAGATCTCTGTTTTATAAAATTCGAAGTATAAAACAGCTATACGTGTTCAAATTACCTATGGTTATACCGTTAGTCCATGTGGTAATGGAGTAAGAATACAATTCACCACTTCCTATCTTGCCCGTGAATGTCGTAAAAGACGACTAAGGGATATAATAAGCATATAACATCTGTGCAAGAGAATGAAAACTCAAAAAAACCCTATTCCAACACGTCTGACCAGCGAGGAATAGTAGTCATATTCCCCTCCCATTGTGGAGAAGGCCTGAGCACAACAGTGGGACATATATAGGCTGAGATGATGATGATACCACTAGTCCTCTAGAAATTGCCGAATTATGTCTTTATTTTAAATGTACTCAACATCGTCGCAATTTGTTTAGTCCACTACGGGACTTGAACCTCGTCAACATTGGGAGGGAAACTGACCTACTATACCTCGCTGGTCGGGCGGGTTTTCTTTTATTTCGAGTTTTCTACTCTTGCATAGTAATTATGTGGACAATATATTCCTTTGTCGCCTTTTACGATACCCACGGGCAAAAGGGGGAGTTGTGAATTGTACTCTTACTGCGTCATCACATAAAATTTAAAAAATATCAAATTTATGATTTTTATACCTGCTCTATTTTCTCAATTTATTAGATTTTGATACTGTTTTTGTTTGGCAGGCAAGTGTCCACAGAAGTGAAACCTGGAACAATTACGTGTATATTTTTTGAATAATCAGGCAATATTTTATAATTATTCGATATTTTACCTATATATACAATATACGTCTATATTATCGTTATATTTAAATCCAAACTCAACTCTTGTATAAACTGAGCCAATATATATATACACTCATTTGCAAAAAAAACGGGCACCTAAGCAATGAACCATTTCAAATGTTAATATTTCTTTGTTTGATAATTATAGGTAGTTTTATCCACACAATTTGCTAAATTAATAAGAAAATAATCGTTTTCATCAGTATTTCATAAAATTTAGATACAATTTATGGGAAATAATGCTAAACCTCGCTAGTAGTGTATATTCGCTAGTAGTGCATATGCTCATGAAGTAAAAATAAAAAAGTTTTTTTGTTTGTTTTTCTTTAATAAAGTAAAAGCAGATAAATGTTTAGTATCGAGTGTGACCCCCTCTAGCTAAAATCACAGCTTGAATTCGTCTGGGCATGCTAGCGAGTATATCCCGGATACTTGCTTGCGGAATACGTTCCCACTCCGCAGTAATCACATTCTTCAGCTCTCTGATGGTCTGCGGAGCCGGGTGTACTGATCTCACACGCCGTTTCAGAACGTCCCAGACATGCTCTATGGGATTGAGGTCGGGACTTCGAGCTGGCCAATCCAAACGACGAATGCCGACCTCTTGCACATACGCATTAACATCGCGGGATCGGTGGGCGCGAGCATTGTCGTCCATAAAAATCGAGTCTTCACCTAGAGCGGCCAATGCGGGTTGTGCATGAGAAATTAGAACTTCCGTTATGTATCGATGCCCAGTCAGTGAGCCGTTTTCAATGAAGACTAACTCTGTACGATCCATTGAATTTATTCCTGCCCAAAACATAACAGAGCCCCCACCATAAGGTGTGATTTCTTCGAAACATGCCTCTGCAAAGCGTTCTCCTTGTCTTCTTAGCACTCGCCGACATCGATCTTCACCGAACAGAGATATCCTGGCTTCATCAGAGAACAAAACCCTATTCCAATCGTCTTGAGTCCATGATTCACAATTTCTAGCGAACCTAAGCCTGTGAACTCTGTGCTCACGGAGTAATTTGGGGCCGCGGGCCGGGCGGTGACTGCGTATATTGGCAGCGAGAAGCCTCCTCCTGACCGTCCATAGACTAATATGCACATTTCTTACTTCTTGGAGGTTGTTCTTAAGATCCACATACGAAGATTTGCGATTTCTCAATGCGCGACTCACAAGAAAACGATCATCCCGTGGTTGGGTACATGGTTTTCTTCCAGAACCAGGCCTTCTCTCGACGGAACCAGTCTCCTGATATCGCTGCCAGGTCCTTTGGACTGTCGAGCGACTAACATTTAGCCTCCTAGCCACGAAACATTGGCTGCAACCCTCTTCAAGCAGCGCGATAATTTTGGTAGCTTTTACCACTTTATCTACCATTTTTGATACAGCCAAACAGCATTAAATAAAGCTTTGACAGTCAAGGATATGAAATTAATCGATAAAAATTGAATAAAAGTTATGAAAGTCGATGTTAACTTCTGGAACTTCGCGCCAAAAATGTAGGATAAAAAGGGGTTTTCTGTAAAAATGAACATCAAATGAAAAATTGAATTTAGAACGTACTTTTTTAAATACCACAGCATTTTTGAAACCGGCCAGTAACGTGTACAAACGATTGAAACCTTTTTGGTATTGTATCTTTTTAAATATGAATGAAAATCAAAACCGCCCGTTTTTTTTGCAAATGAGTTTATATATATGTATATATATATGTATATATATATACTAGCAGACCCGGCCACGCGTTGCTGTAGCTAATGTTTTTGTTATATTACATTTTATTAAACTATTTAAGTGGAACTAAACTATTTAGGAGAACATCTGTCATGGAGGTCGTAATTTTTTACAAATGGCATCTATGTAAAAAAGCAATTTAAAATCGTATATGACACGTTTGTAGGTTTGACATAACAGCGCCATCTATTAACTAATTTCTCAATCCAGTCAACAGGTATCGCCATCTGTTAAAATCGTTTGGAGTTAACAGATAATTGTGAATATCAAATAATAGGTATATATAGGTAATACAAATAATTTGCAATAAAATAATATTGCGACGATAAATTAAGATGTAAGCTATCCTATCTTTCAAGTTGGATCAAACTGCACACGGTATGCAAATTTGATTAAATTCGATTAAGTAGTTTAGGAGTCCATCGCGGACAAACAACGTGACACGTAATTTATTAAGATATATACAGGTAGGTAGATACAGAGGTATCTCAAACATGTCTAACGCGCGTAAAAAATTTTTCATCAAAAGAGGCTGTTTGAATTTAGTTACTTTCTTTAAATTTTAAAGTCATTTAAAATCAAAAGTTGTTTACATGGTCCCATTGTCGTAATACGAATCCTTGAATAATCCTTAAACTCTACCCAATGTTGAGTGATTCTTGAGAAGAATCTAAAATATTCCCAGAGCTGGCAAAATTTTGTTTATTCAACCTCCTTACACAATCAGCATATTGAAATTCAATCGGCCTTTTCTTACCTTTCGGACCCACGTCGAACGCTTATCCTGGTATTTACAATACCTACGTAGTTTTATTTTGTTTTCACATCCTAAATAAATATAAAAGGATTAAATTACCCTATTTCTTATTCTTTTTTTACGACACGTCACACTAAGAACTAAATAATCACGAAGAACTTTATAAAAGTTAAGTTAAGTTTTAACAGCTTTAAAAAAAAATTAAACTACTACTATTATACCGAAATAAAACCATATTTGATGCGACATTTGTATAACGAACTGATAATTACATGACATAAGCTACAAATTTGTAATAAATACATACGTCAATCGCTGCTCACATACACGCACACATACACACATTCACACACGCAAACAAACACTCAACACTCATACACACAAAAATGAAAAAGCGAACTCATCATACAGAAGCACATCCTTCATAATTCAATTCATTAATGTTATTTATAATGTTATCATTCTTATTGTAAGTTATTTTATTCCTTTTTCTTTTTTTATTCTTTTCTCTTTTTTTTTTTGTTATTTTTCTTTCTTATATATTTGAGGAAAGGGGTTTTCTGAAAACCAGCCCTGCATAATTTCTATGCAGCACAATGCTGAGCATTCCCCTATTGTCAAAATAAATTAAAAACATGTATTTTAATTATTAGTTATTATGTGACAATAAATGCTATTCTATTCTATTCTATTCTAAAATAATATACTAGCTGGCCCAACAGACTTTGTTCTGTTGAAATAAAAGGAATTCTCCTTGAAATCGACAGCAGCGCCACCTACCGGGCCCAATTGTAAATCTAAACCACCCTCGAATCCCCTTGAATACACACGCAACAAATTTCATCGCTCCAGCCATTGAGGAGGAGTTCAGCGACATACACACGTACTCAAGAAATTTATATATAAGATAAAGAAGTTTAGTGTTAGATTCCCAAATCACAAACAGAAATTTATATATAAGATAAAGAAGTTTAGTGTTAGATTCCCAAATCACAAACAGAAATTTATATATAAGATAAAGAAGTTTAGTGTTAGATTCCCAAATCACAAACAGAAATTTATATATAAGATAAAGAAGTTTAGTGTTAGATTCCCAAATCACAAACAGAAATTTCAGTCAGTGAATGTTGGTGGCAGCTGGTGGACCAACTATACTAACCATCAAATAGGTAGTTCATGAAGTTTTTCCATGGAATTTAGTAAGGATAAATCTTAAGTAAATGATAGAAAGTTCACAAAAATTCGCATTTACAAAAATTCATTCAAATCCATCCAGCCAGTTTAGTTGCAGTATAGATAAATAACCGAGACACCGACGGCAGCGCCATCTTCCGGGCTGATTTGTGAATCAAAATCCCCACTTGAATATATTCACAAAAAATTCATTCAAATGCATCCAGCCGTTTAGATGCAGTATAAATAAATAACCTAGATACCTACTGCAGTGCCATCTGTGGGGCTGATCTGTGAATCTAAATCATCAAGGCCCTCACTTGAATACATTCAAAAAATTCAATTAAATCCATCCAGCCGTTTAATTGCAGTATAGATAAATAACTTAGATACGTAGTCGTTAAGTTTTCTTAAATTCTCTGATTTTCTGCGCAACTTTCTTATTTTTTTTCCGTAAAAGCCTTTTTCAAAGTATAAGAAAAATTAAAAAGAAAGCTGAACGAAATAGGTAAAATCGTTCTCAAGTTATGTTATTGTCCTGCCACCTACTGGTTTCAAATGTGAATCTAAACCATCCTCAAATCCCCTTCAATACACACATAAAATTTCATTAACATCAGTCCAGCCGTTTAGAAGGAGTTCAGTGACATACACATGTACACTAGAAATTTATATATAAGATAACTAGCTGACCCGGCGAACTACCGGGTTGAGAGTCTCCACCGGGTTGAGAGCCTTCCGCTCGCCCATTGACTGCGTTAAGCTGTAAAGGTCATCTGCGACCAACAGCTACACACACACAAAAAAAAAACCGGAGAACTTCGTACCGCCATATTTTTTTCGTAAATATATTTTCTAAATTTTCAAATATATAGTCTCTAATAGAGAAACCATTACGGCTTTGTCAAGAAAGATTCGATCGTCTTGGTCGCGGCATTGTTAATGATGATTCAAAGAGAATACAAATTACTGATTATTGATTTCTGACAAAATTATAATTATCAAATTTTCAACCATACCTAACTATAGATAAAATTACGTTTAGTTGTCATTTGCGTTTTGTTATTACATATTAAATGCGTTTTTGTTGTCGTACGTTTCATAGTAACTTGTATTCTCTTTGACATGAGTTTCAGTGCGAATATGGAAATGTCCTGTTAAGCTCTTGTATCATATTAATTTTTTTTAGTGTTTTATAGTGTTATATTGAATAATTTTGCTGATATTTTATGTAATATAATACAGATAAGGTGCTGCAGTGTGGTGGGAGTGGTTTACGTGTATTTTCATATTCTACCGAAATTCCCAGAGAATTCATGTAATTAGGTTTTCAGCGCCTAATTAATGGTAACGACTTAACTTACTGGCAGACATGACAATAAATAAGCTATTCTATATAAAGAAATGTTAAATAATATGAAGAAAATTGTATCAGACTTAGCTGTGTGGGCTTTGATCCCTTTGCCTGTCCGAATAGATAAACAGAAACTGTACAGGCGTAGTCTGGGCTAGTGGACTAACGCCGTGTTTGACAGAAGAACCTAAGGTTATAGTTTGAAGTACCTAAAGCCCTTAAGTTCCTAGCCTATATGATGGGATACCTGCACCGTGCTACCTAAGGTGACAGGTGGATGTGAGATGGATGTTGGGTGGAGGATTGGTTATTCTCACTGCCAGTCAAGCAGACTCACTCGACTAATCAGAACTGACGGCTAAGGGTGTCTTGGCCACAGTGAGATGGAGCTTTGGGTGGAGGATTGGTAACTCTCACTGCCAGTCAAGCAGACTCACTCGACTAATCAGAACTGACGGCTAAGGGTGTCTTGGCCGCAGTGAGAGGGATGTAACTGAGAGATGAATAAATTCAAATCTGATTTATTTTACACAATGTACACCTTATATACTACTTATTGCTAAGACACACATATACCATTTTGTGTTAGTGTGTCGTACGTGTAAAGTATAACGCAGTGTCTTTAAATCATGTCAGTGCTAATTTTGCACATTATGTTGACATGCTTTACTTGTATGTTGACATGCTCTACTTTTGAGTTTGCTGCGTTGCATGTTCAATGTGCTTTGAACATTCTGGGGTCTCTCAGGAACACGACTGCAAGTCGTATAATTCGATAACCTCATATGGTCCAATGTGTCCTTCCGTCGTTTGTGGTGTTTGGACTGTAGTCTGGGGACGAGGTTTCCCATACCGTGGCCGTGGTTGTGGTGGAGCTGCCCGCTGTTTGTCTGTCTCTGTGGCTTGTGTTGTAGTTGTCTCCTTGTCTTGTCTTCTCGTAAGTCTATCTCGACATTGTTTGAGTGGTCTGAAATAAATTAAAAGACAAGCTAATACTATTAAAGAAAGAGATGTCACGGTGCTAACCACATAGGAATGAGACTCTATTCGCCTCCATATTGTGTTATCTAATCTTGTTTTTAGCTTTGCTTCTGAAGCGGCTAAGTGGTCAAATATACTGGTGGAGCTATCTAATACTTCCTCCTTCGGTATGTCTGGTATCTCTGATTGGACTACTTGTGTGTCTAGAGTAAAATTACTCCTTTTAAAATATGATGCTTGCACAGTTGTTGTTGTTATTCGTTTAGCTGCAAGAATGTTGTTCAACGTCTTTACTACACAGCTTTCTGAAATGTGTAGTACTCCTATATCCTCTAGGTTAATTTCTTGTCTTTGTCCATCACATATTATCGAAGCTGATTGTGTTTTTGTAGTGATAAACATCCACGTATTCTGCATGTAAAGTTGTTTCCATAGAATTGTAGATTGAATGTTGTATCTTCTTGATGTGCATTGTGATTTAGTGTTATTATTGTTGCTGAATAGCTGGTCAACAATGCAATTCTTGTTCAATTGCATGTTCTTAACAGCCACGGGATAGCAAACAAACTCCGATTTTTTGTGTAAACAATCTTTGAACTCGTCTTTACTTAATTCAAAGTATCGTTCATTGTTATAGTCGAAGCCTATGAATGCTCTTGGGATTGACAAGCATTCAAAAGAACTCCCGGTCAACTTTTGAGGAATCGCCGTTATGTGTATTAGCGTATATTTTCTTATGTCATGAATAGGATAGTACGCAAATACGTTTATATGTGTTGCATTTATTTCCATGTTAGTCTGTATTAATTGATCCTGAATTATTCTTAAGTTTCCAGGTAACTTTTGATTGGTTGTTTGTATTATATCATTAGCGTATTTAGGACTCAAAATCGTGTATATCGATGCGTTATTTAGGTATATCTCAAGTAACCCGTTGTAATAGTGAATAATCTCTGTTATGTAATTGCTCGCTAATTGATACGTTTGTATTACTTGTATTTTCACATTGTTAGCGTCTACCATCTTATACCATACGTCGTTATCGTACATGAATGCTATAGCTTCATTTAACTTCTTTTCAAAATTCTCTAACTTTTTCTTAATCCGCTCCTCGGTTTGGTTTACAGCGGATACTGTAGATATCATTATGTTTGTTTGATGATTGGCGGCGTTTATAAGTTCTTGTTGATTGCTACTCAATGAGTCAATACTTCTGTATACTTCATCGTTAACTCCGAACACGTATGTTAACATTTGTCCTAATAATCCACGTCTCCTTCTAGAAATCTTTATCCCAGTAAGGTAATCCTTTATCTTCTCAAATCGTGCTTTCTCTTCGTTCAAATGATAATAAAATTCTGCACAATGGGTGTCTTTTGTATACTGTTGTGTGTCAGTGCATAACTTTTGAAACTGATTAGTTATTTTTATCGTATTATTTAAATTCAGTTCCAAATCACTCCTTTCGTAATTAGTTTCTATTCTAAAACTTCCTCTGTTTATTGTTGAAGTACCTATTTGTTCTACATATAGGCCTGGATTTAAATGTTTCATAGTAAACATTGATGTACTTGTTACTTGTCCGATACACAATAATAATGTAGTATAGAGTAACACGCCTGACTTAAGTGTCTTAGACTTTTTATTTATGTTATTTGCTATGTTACTATTCACAGGCGTTTCGGTATTTTTTCTTAACGTATTCGTGTTAGTCATTAATTCTTCCTGATATACGGGTAAAGGAATTAATGTATGTATTGATCGTTTTTGACATAAACCTGTCGATTTTTTGAGTGTCACTACTCTTATCACCCCGTCGCTTCCTGGGTGAACGCTTTCCACTTTTGCCAAGGGCCACTTACTTGGACTTATGTTTTCATCTTTTATTAGTACTATGGTTCCAATTTTGATATTTTCTTGAGTTTCTTTCCACTTGTATCTTTGTTGAAGTTGATGTAAATAATCAGATGACCAGGCTTTCCAGAAATCTTTCTTCATTCTTTGAATTTGTTTCCATCTATTTATTAAATCAGTATTTATGTTTGATAACGGATCTGGGATTCCAACTGCTTCCCGACCAATTAAAAAGTGACTAGGCGTTAGTATTGTATTATCATTGATGTCTTCGCTTTGTGCACATAACGGCCTCGAGTTTAGGCAAGCTTCAATTTGATGTAAAAATGTTATCATTTCTTCGTACGTTAATGTCGATTCTCCAATTACTCGACGTAAATGGTACTTTACTGATTTTACGCTGCTCTCCCAAATCCCACCAAAATGGGGGGTTGCTGGCGGATTAAAATGCCACTGAGTACCTATACTGGTCATCGTATTTTGGAATCCAGGTGACTGTGTTATTTGCAATAATTCTTGTTCCAAAAATTTCGCTGCGCCTACGAAGTTCGTGCCATTGTCACTATACATATGTGACACGTGTCCTCGTCTGGCCATGAACCTCCGCAGTGCCGCAATAAATGTTTCAGTTGTCAAATCTCCCACTAATTCTAGATGAATTGCTTTTGTTGCTAAGCATACAAATACAGCAATATATGATTTGTAGGACTTGTGACCTCTTCCTTTCATTGTTCTTGTTTGTATTGGTCCCGCATAATCCACTCCAGTGTGACTAAATGGATATGATTGCGTGACTCTTGCTTTTGGAAGTATCCCCATTTTCTGTACTTTCGTTTCGGACCTGTATCTCGCGCATTTGACGCACTTTTTTAGTGTACCTTTGACAACTTGTTTTCCACCTATAATCCAGTATTTTTGTCGTAGGACAGCTGTAGTTAGTTTATTTCCTCCATGTAATGTTTTCATGTGTGCGTTTTGTATTATTAATGACGTTATATGATGTCGGCGTGGTAATAGTATAGGATGTTTTTGATTATATGGCAAGTCAGCGTTTTCTATTCGACCTCCAACTCGTAATAATCCATCGTTATCAATAAATGGATCTAGTGTGGATAATTTACTGTTTTTCTGCAGTGATTTTTTCTTTCGAATAATTTCTTTTTCATCGTAAAATTCTTCTTGTTGCAATATGCATAGAATTCGTTTCTCTGTTTCTTCTAGTTCCGTACAGGATAATGGTTCGTGCTTTTTGCGCTTGCTGATAAATCTGTAGCAATACGCTAATGTTCTTATCATTTTATTGTAGTTAGAAAATCGACTCCAGATGTCATACTTTTCATTCGTAGTATTAATTGTTGTTGATAAACAGTACTTGGCTTCTTCATTTGGCTGTGGTGCTGTTGTTGTAATAGGTATATCACTCGTCTGTAACCATGGTGGGCCGTTCCACCATAAGGAACAGTTTATTAATTTTTCTGGCTCCAATCCTCTTGATATAATGTCCGCTGGGTTTTCAGACGATATGACATGATTCCATTGAGCGTTAGGTATTATGCTGTTAATTTCTGACACTCTGTTGGCCACGAACGTATGCCATCGCCCAGGATCTCCTTTTATCCATCCCAACGTGATCATAGAATCCGTCCAGCATGAAATCACGGTATTGTTATCACCGTTTAGAGCATTTTTTATTTTTTCTATTAAATTAGCCAATAATACTGCGGCGCATAGCTCAAGACGCGGTAATGTTGTTTTTTGTTTTTTCGGTGCAACTTTTGACTTAGCTTGGAGCAATGTTATGTAGTAACTGTTATTCACCATTACTCTGCTATAGACGACAGCCCCGTATGCTTTTTCTGAGGCGTCGCAGAATCCATACAGCTCAAACTTTGTCCTGTCTATCGTGTGACACCATCGTGGTACTTGTATATTTTCTATGTTTTTTAACTGTTTTTGTATTTCTGTCCATTTATTTCGTATTATGTCATTTACTGGTTGGTCCCATTCCATCCCAGACGTCCACAGTTGTTGTACTAGTAATTTTAGTGTTATGATGATGGGGGCCAACCAGCCCAACGGATCAAATATTTTCGCCACCTCTGACATAATGAACCGTTTGGTGGGTTTTGTGTTTTCTGTTATAGTTATTTGAAAACAGAATTTATCTTCGCCTGGAGACCATATAATTCCCAACGACTTTCTTGTTTCGTCTAAGGGAAGTTTCAGCATCCGACTTTCTTCTTTATCGCATGTTAAATTGTTCAACAATTCCGAACTATTTGAAGACCATTTTCGTAGTTGGAAACCACCTTTGTTTAACATTGCTATTAATTGTTCTTGTAATTCCTTGACGGAGCTTTCCTGGGATTCTCCTGACAAAATATCGTCAACATAGAAATCCTGTAACGTTACTCTACTGGCGATAGGGTAATTGTCTTGTTCGTCTAATGCTAGTTGTTGTAATGTTCTCACGGCCAGATAAGGCGCGCTTGTTGTGCCATACGTGACCGTTGTTAGTTCGTATTCACTAATGGCCTTTTTTGGAGAAAATCTCCATAAAATTCTTTGATATTTATAGTCTTCTTGGTTTATTTTTATGAACCGGTACATTTTCATAATGTCGGCCATGAAAGCAATCTTATGCGTTCTCCAGCGTAATAATATGTTTGATAAGTCTTGTTGAAGTCGTGGTCCTTTATGTAAATTTTCATTAAGGCTTATTTTACTACTTGTTTTACTACTAGCGTCAAATACCACTCGTAGTTTTGTTGTAAGAGAGTCTTCTTTTATTACCGCTTGGTGGGGAATATAATACTCTCCTGTGTAATATTCTGGTTTAGGTACTTTTCTCATATGACCCATATTTAGGTACTCGTACATAAATTCCTTGTATTGTTGGCGTAAATTTTCATTTTTTTCGAACTGACGTTCTAGTTGTAATAGTCGAGCCACGGCTTTTTTCCTTGACTCGCCATATTTTATGTTCGCGTCCTTAAACGGCAGTCGTACCGTATAAGTGCCGTCGAAACTTCGTATTGTAGTATTTGTATAGTAATTTTCACACAACTCATCATCTTTGGTGAGTGCATAGTGTCGTGGAATTTCTTCTAATTCCCAAAATTTTGTTAATTGTTGTATGTCGTCGGTGCGAGTCATCATGCTTAATACTTTGATGCCACCGTTTGTGTCTTGCGGATATAACCCGGATAAAATCCAACCCAATTCTGTTTCTTGAGCGATTATACCGCCTTGTAGTCGTTTAAAACCTTGTAATAGTATTTTACTATATTCTTGGGCACCTAAAATTATGTCTATAGGTCCCTTTTTGTTGTACGTTGGGTCTGCCAATAGAACATTGTCCAACTCTTGTAATTGTTGTAAGTTACTTCTTGGTAACGAGTTTGTAAGCTTTGGTAGTACTATAAGTGTTACAGGTAGTCTGTACTCACTAGAGTACCTTGGTTGTAGTTTTATGTTAATTGTATATTTCGATGTCTTAGGTTCGTTGTCTCCAATGCCTTTTATTTCGGCTCGAACCTTTTGTCTTGGATACGACAGCAGTTGTGCTACTTCTTCCGTGCAAAATGACGCTTCTGAACCTTGGTCACACAATACTCTTAATAATTGTGGTGTTCCATCATACGACGTGGTTTGTAATAGCGCTGTGGCTAATAAGACCGTATTTTTTGCCTCTAAATTGGTAGCTGATAAGTTCGATAACGTTGTGTTTTGTTTTTTATCACTCATAGTTGGTTTAGGAGTGAACTTTTTCGTATACTCAGAAGACTCTGGTTGTCTTTTAATTGAATCGAATGTTCGGTGTAATAGTGTGTTATGACCTTTATGTTGACATATTTCACATTTTGTATAAAACTCGCTCGTGCATTTTATTTGTTTATCATGATTTAAGCAGCGTTTGCACATTTCTTTGTCTGAGACTTCCTTATATCGTTGCGTCACGTTCAAGGTTTTAAAACTAGGGCATTTATTTATATTATGTTCTGTGCTTTTGCAGTACCAGCAATGCTTACTTTTTGATGATTCTGCTATTGGTATGAGTGTTCCCCGGTATTTATTTATTGTATGATTCACCGAGTTATTACTCAGGTGATTATACGTAATTTTTTGCTGATCGTAGGACTTTAAACTTTTAAATCTTTTTTCTAAAAACTGTAACATTTCTTCAAACGATTCCAATTTGTTTGGGTGTTGTAACTGATCCTCGTATTTTGAATCAGTTTGTTGGTCCCATTTCCTGGCCAAAAGTCTAGCCAAAATAGGGTCCCATGTTGAAATGTCAATTCCTTGATGTTTTAAAGATTCCAAACATTCTTTTATGGTGTCGTGCATGTCTCTTAAACCCGCTGCATTCGCAACATTTAGCTTGGGTAAATCTAATAATTTATCGATGAATTTAATTGATATCATTCGTTCGTCTTCATAACGTTGCGTAAGCAATTTCCACGCGGTTTCATAGTTCGATTCACTTATCGTTAGATGACGTATAATTTTTGCTGCGTCACCTTTTACATTTGTCTTTAAATATTGCATCTTTTCTACCAATGAAATATTTTTATCTTCATGAATAATTTTTTTGAATAAATCATGAAAAGTATACCATGAGTCATAACTCCCAGTAAAAGTTGGAATAGAGATACGGGGTAGTTTTCCTGACGACTGTGTTAAGGTTATTTTTTCGCTGGAACTGTCATGGATTTTTTCTTCCAGCATCTCCATTGTAGTATCGAACTCAATTTGGGTGTTTTCAAAATATTTATTTTTGAAGTAAAGGTGTCCCGATGTATCCTCCTCCAATAATAATTCAATGTGTGTTTCTTCAATATCCTGCCATCGTTTTTGTAAGTTGTTTATTGTAGTTTGTAAATGCCATATAGGTTTGTTTTCAGTGACTGATTCTTTTGCCTGAATTAGCCTTTTTGACATCTGGGATATCCTGAACATTTGTATAAACGTCTTGGGATTCCCTCTCCCTTCTTCTTCGTTTGTGTTTTGTTCTTCAGGTTCATATATCGCCTGAACAAGTTGAAGTCTTGCTTCATAGTTTTGTAGGTGGGCTAAGCCCTCGTTGTATTGTTTTTGGATATTTCCAAAGTAATTTGTAGTGATATATTTGTGAGATGATAACATCTCTTGTTTTTCCAGTTTCGAGTGATTCTCTTGCACCCGTTGGAAAATAGTAGTTAGTGTTTGTCTTTTTTCGTCAATGTATTTTTGTGTTCTTCGGCTCACGGAGTCCTTTTTAATGTTTGTAATTATCCTCCTGATCTCGTTATAATCTTCCTCCTGGCTCTTGATTGCTGTGTTTATTTCTTGTATGTCCATAGTGCTTCTTTTGTCTTCTTCCCTAATAGCCCTACCCTAACTTCCCTACTACTAATGTTTTAAGTCAATACTTATCGTACCTGCGCTCTCGCTATAACACGTCCCTGAAGGTGCGACTTCTCAATCAGCTGGTGAGTCCCGCTTGTGGGAGGCCAGTGACCGAACCGCAACGAGAGGCTTTCTGACAGAGTACGTAAGTAAAAGTCCTTCAGTCAATTCCGAAACTGATGCTTTGTTGAGTACACCAGCCCGTTCTTAACTGATTCGTATGTCTGTTATGTCAAACCTACGGGGGGGTTAGAGGGAGGAAAAATCTTTACTTTTACTCGAAGGACCAAATGTACAGGCGTAGTTTGGGCTAGTGGACTAACGCCGTGTTTGACAGAAGAACCTAAGGTTATAGTTTGAAGTACCTAAAGCCCTTAAGTTCCTAGCCTATATGATGGGATACCTGCACCGTGCTACCTAAGGTGACAGGTGGATGTGAGATGGATGTTGGGTGGAGGATTGGTTATTCTCACTGCCAGTCAAGCAGACTCACTCGACTAATCAGAACTGACGGCTAAGGGTGTCTTGGCCACAGTGAGATGGAGCTTTGGGTGGAGGATTGGTAACTCTCACTGCCAGTCAAGCAGACTCACTCGACTAATCAGAACTGACGGCTAAGGGTGTCTTGGCCGCAGTGAGAGGGATGTAACTGAGAGATGAATAAATTCAAATCTGATTTATTTTACACAATGTACACCTTATATACTACTTATTGCTAAGACACACATATACCATTTTGTGTTAGTGTGTCGTACGTGTAAAGTATAACGCAGTGTCTTTAAATCATGTCAGTGCTAATTTTGCACATTATGTTGACATGCTTTACTTGTATGTTGACATGCTCTACTTTTGAGTTTGCTGCGTTGCATGTTCAATGTGCTTTGAACAGAAACAGAAAAAAAATCATTTTATGCACGTCACACGGGAACGCGATCAAACGGGATAAAAAATAGTTCATTTCCATTAAAAAAAAGAAGAAGAAGAACGAGATAAAAAGTATCCTATGTCCGTCTCCTGGTTCTAAGCTACCTCCACATCAATTTTCAGCCAAATCTGTACAGCCGTTCTTGAGTTATAAATAGTGTAACTAACATGACTTTCTTTTATATATATAGATTAACATATACACAGAATAACCGGTTCTCGAACACAGACCGATTCACTATACCAACGCCATTAATAATAACAATATGTTTTTTTATATTATTAAGATACCCTCCACTGAGGAATAATACTTGTTCAATACAAGGATATTCCTGACCTGGATATGAATTATACCCAGGTTTAGAACAATAATTTGTGAATCGCATATAACTTTTCTGCGTGGGGTCGAATCCACGATGTTAGCACGGTAGTTTCATATCTTAATTACTGTCACCTATCCCAGATCGAAGTCCGTTCTGAGTCATTTCTAAATTATTTCTAAGTCAATTTTAAATTAGTTCTAAGTCAGTTCTAAGTCTGTATTACGTGTTTGTGCTGTCGTCGTATCGAAGATAGCGTAGCGAATCGGAGTTTAATCAGTTAAAAATTAATTAATTATTATATGTAATAAGAACAAATAACCTATTTAATCCTATTTACAAACATAAATATTGTTTAAATCACGTTCAAAAGTTATCAAGAGGCTTGCTGATACAAACAAATTAATTTACTTTCAATTTCGGTTATTACGTTTGTTATTCCATTTATTATAGGAATACAATTACTATAATAAAATAAGCAAATATATCCAACCGTGTGCTCGAATTATTCAATTTGTAAACAGATTCCTTCGTATTTCAATATAATGTTTCTATATAAATCCAAAAGTAAGCTTGTTGAATTAAATAAGCCTCAACACTGCGTCTACGACCGAGAAAATGGATGGTTATCCCGAATGAATTACTATGTCGTTGCCGCATTGGGAAACCTATTTCGACAATTTGTACACATCAATAAGCTCAATGGATAACACGCTGTGTGATATATTATAATTACACACGAGTTAGACACTACTCGTACTAACTACACACGAGTTAGATATAAAAATTCTCACAGAAACTAAGAAATTTAAATAGCCGTTATGAGTTCAGTTTGTATCATCGTCGTTCATCATTTTAACTGATATACATCCTACTGTTAGGCTCGAACCTCCTCCGCAATAACAGGTAAATTGATCTACCGCTGGATGAAACTAAGGCACGGCAACATTACCTTCCCGGTGACGCAGGTACTTACCTTAATGTTCAGTAGATATGGTATATATTCTATATATAACGTAACCATTATTCTTTTAATGTCGGAACGGAACGCATAAATAGATTAAAATAATTTGCCAGCCAGTGAACGTTTCTTAGTTATCACTAAGTAGTAAAAGACGACTAAGGGTTTAAATAAGGATATAACATCTATCCAAGAGAAAAAAAACTCGAAATGAAACCTATGCCAACACGTCTGACCCGTATATAGTACGACAAATCACCTCTTATAGTGGCTCGAGCCTAACAGTGAGACGTATATGAGCTGAAATGATGATGATGATATTTGCGTAGTTATAGGTATAGGTAAAAATAATTATTTTATTATATAGGCAGTGTAATCGATGATTAAAACGAAGCGATCACCCGTTACGCAATCTATTTCTGAGTCACAGCAATTGCACTTAAAATGATGACGACTCGCTGTAAAAGTTAATGGTACAATTTTATAGCTTAATAGGAATCAATGTTGGCAAACGGTCCAGAATAAGCAATATCGCGAGATTCTAACTGCTTCTTTATGAATAAATAAAATATATGTGACATTCTTTGTGAATTGTGTAACATTACTGCAAGACAAGAAAATTTAAAAATGTTTTACTTTGTTTTTGTTTCTTTTTTATTTTTGAAGTGAAATATTTTATGAGCAGCTTTGGATGGGGAGTTAACTCCTATATGTTATCATCGAATAAACAAGTGACTTCCTTCAAAAACAACAACTGTTTGTTCATAGTTTTAAGTTTTTACTTCTGTCGGCAGTCCTCATGAATGCCTATTTTTCTGACAACACCCTGAACTAAATAAATTAATTCTTATGTTGTGAAGGACTTTACAAAGTTAATTAATTAGCGGCAACAATTTATATCTAGACTCAAAACAACAATTTGTGGACCACACATAGTTTTGTCCTGCATGAATTCAAACCCGTTACACAGACACAGTGCAGCACAATATAATAGGTAAATATTTTCCTCTTCAGTGACCTGACAATTATGAGTTGGGTAAAAAAGGAAAAGTTGATATAGGGTTTTATTTCGAGTTTCCCCTCTCTAGCGTAAACGTTATATATACAGGGTGACTGGTAAAAGATTGTACATATTGAAGGAGACTACTCAGTACTCGATTCTGATACCGAATATATAAAAAAAATAGTACTTAAATTTTGAACTATTTATCTTATAAAAATATTTAGTCCTGGACACAGATGATAGTATACCTACCTATAGGTATATCTATCTATGTATAGGTTAACGCACTTCTACTAAAAATTTACGTAACGACATTGAACTAGTTATTGGGTGATATGCCGACAAGGCCGTCTCGGGCCAATGAGACCGCAGGGCGGCTATCCCTACTTATCCCTCGCGTCATACGCGAATCCTTCAAAAAATTCTAAAATTACATTTAGTTGTCCGCGGACCGCGATGGCTTAATCGTACTAGTGTGTTTCTAATCCTTGCGTAGCTCCGTTCGTCGGATTGTCTTTTATGCACGTTTATTATTTTTTGATATTATGTAAATAACAATTTTCGATGTAGTGGTTGATGGCATCTTGTGCTGGTAATGCTATAATACTGCAGGCGGTTGCTTAACTATGGCCCATTTCATATTCTGCGTCACCCTCAAGGACGTGGCTGAAACCGCTTTTCCAGTAAGCCTTGAAGGACATATCTTGCAATACTTCCAAGAGGAACTGCAAGCTAGCACAAGAGAAGCCACTCGAAGTTTTAACGTACATATCTACGTCACAAAACTATTTGGAACATTTCAAAACGTGGCATGAAACATGCATGTCAATTTTAACGTGTTCTAAACTTTAGTGAATGGACTATGTCCCGCGAGTTTTGCCAGTGATTACTGTTTAACGTAAAAGCATCAAGTGAGAGTCAACGTAAATGTGATATTGTGTTGTATGTCGTAAGGATCCCAAGTATAAAAAGAAAGGTATGTTGTATGTATTATTTTAGACAGGCGCTCTCGCCACGCTGGACGTCGTACAAACAACCAACATAACATACGGTTGTTTGTAGATTAATAACATTATCCCTATACCTACTTTTAATAATTCTAGCAGTAAAATCGGCATTAAAAAAGAAATTAGGCGAGTGCGTGACTTTGACAAGTGCTAATAAAACTAGTACCCCTACTCCCGCACGTGTCCCCCACGCGGTGACAGTTCGTCTGTACTCAGTCAAAGCGAGCGCGCCGATTTGGCCATTTTGCATTTCCGTATTTATTTACTTACAGTTACGAGTCATTTGATTGCCCGCGCTTTTTTTAACCGTATTTGTAAAAAGTGATAGAATAGTGATATGAATTTTTAATTTCATATTCACTAAATCGTTGTGAATTAACAATATTAGTAACTAAAGTTGATCATTTACGTACCCGAAGAGGTAAGCAATTATTTTGTTAATTTTCATTGCTGGGATTAGCGTAATTGTAATTTGTAAATAGATTTATTATTTAATCACTGTACATAGGTATGATTCTACTTTTTAAATACGCCAGAAACACCAAGGTGCCTTTTAATTTATACCAACTGCCTCTAATCTAAGTACATTAGAAATTAAGAATTTATTTAGAAAAATTCAGTTACGAACGTTTATTATTATTTAGGTATTTTTGCCTGTCCTAAGCCAGGATCAAAGTATGAAGGAAAAGTGACTGATACCTTTATCAATGACTATAATAATTTATAATAATTATTTTAAGACAACACCATGCACTAAGGAAATAATCCTTGTATTGCTGGGAACTTTACAAACAATAATAATTAACGGACACAAATTACATCCAGACTCAGAACAACAAGTTGTGGATCACACAAAGTGTTGTCCCGCGTGGGGGATTCGAAGCGCCGATACCGGCGTTGCAAGTCGCTATCTTAACCACTACGCCATCTGTGCACTAAGCTCGAATACGATCCGATACCTCTAATCTATAGGGTGAGCATATTTTTGGGAGTCTTGCGACACTAATATTGTTGATGTTTACTATGTTCTTAATTAATATTGTTTTCTTTTTACATTTTTATTGGTTACCTGTGACCATTATCTATCGTTTCCTTCAATATGTACAATCTTTTACCAGTCACACTGTATATAATAAAAGACGTATCTTTTAGACGTCGTATACGACACCCACGGGTAAAATATGGAACGGTGAATTATATTTGTAGGTACTGCGGCCACGTAGAGGCAAAAATATCTTAATAAATAAGTAGGATAAACCCACCTTAATAAATGTGTAAGAAATTGCAAGCACGTTTTATATCAAAAATATGCTTAGATATATACGTCAAGTATGTATTATCAATCTATACAAATTAAATACAGAATGATCATTTATTAATTATTATAAGGAAGAAAGAAACATAATTTAAACATAATTTATAAATCCTTCTTGGAAAGGTCACAACCCGTGCATAAAGATATAAACAACTACTTAAAAATGTATTTAAAATATGAAGGAAGACTAAAAAAAACAAAACTACACTTCCAAAAAACACTGTGGCGCTCCCTCTGCATACATACATACATATATTCACGCCTTTTTCCCATAGGGGTAGGCAGAGACCACTTCCCTGCACTTGCTACGATCTTGACATACCACTTTCGCCTCCTCCACATTCATTTATCTCTTCATGCATATTCTTCGGTTTAGGTTACTTCTAACCTGGCCAATCTTAAGAACGTCCCCGATTTGATCGTAGAACATCCGCCTTGGTCTTCCCCTTCTAACATCTCCCTCTGCTCTCATGCTCCCTCTGCAAACGAGGAGAAAGATGACTGCTCAGCGTTAAATATTTGGTATCAACTACAAAAAGTCATATCACAACGCTAACAGCATGCATATTCTGCAGCGTCCTGCGACGTCCGTCAGCAAAATACAAGTAGTGGTGAAAGAAACATCTTTATTCTTTAGGAATTTAAAAATGTTACTAGAAACGTACTAGCATTCACTACACGTATCCGTCTATCCATCCCATCAGTTCTCAAATATCAATTGCCAAAATTGACCACCCTAGAAGAACCCTATAAGAAAGCCTGCATAGATGGTTACTCAAGACTTATTTTGCAAATCAATTCTGTCACTGGGTGTATTTTGTTTACGTTATCGTTACAAAGACACAACTTTGGCAAGTCCTCCGTAATACAAATATTACATGCTTAGTGCAGTGCTGTCTTAAAAATATCATCTATGTAAATCAACTCGCAGAAAATCGACGTCGTGAGTAGTAGCAATTTGTTACTGCGCTTCGTTCGGTGAGCGAGAGAGAAGACCAACTTTCTGAGGGTGATTGCGTGTGGAGGGTTTTGGTGGTGCCCTTGGTATCACCGAGCCTCAATGCACGCATTCACACTCCCTTCGCTTTCTTCGCGGTAGGCAGCGGCCTTGTAAAGGTCCATGAGCGGCAGCAACACTTACCATCAGGTGTACTGTTTGCTCGTTTTCAATAAAAAAAAAAAAAACTTCACAAGAGCTCTCATATAAATATTAATTCAACTAAAAAAATGTTAAAGTTATGTCAATAAACTATGAGAAAGGTTTTCATAAAATAAATGAAATATTCTTAGAATTATGATTGACTCTTTCAAAATATTAACGTTGGTATTGCCAGCGAGATTCATATATTAATGAAAGGCATGTAAATTAAAATATTTTTATAACGGAATAAAACTGATGCTTATCTACTATTTATATTCTGCATATACTAGCCCATGACTTCCTTCAAGTAGCAATCATTGGTGACCAAGGCAGACACAAATGGTTGTGCAGGGTATCCAAGATTCTACAGGGCGTATTGTATTGTTGAATGATGTAGGAAAGCTATTGGAGAGAATTCTGGCTGGCTGTATCACCCAGCACCGTAGTGATGTTTGCCTCGATCTAATCAGCGCTGAATTCGGTTTCTGGCAGGGACGTTCGACGATCTCGCCTTTTTTACTCCTGAAGCCCGTTCAGCTATTTCATAGACGTACTCCGTTATCATAGGGTGCCTCTATACTTATGGTAGCTAGTGGTAGACTATTTGGAGCAGTGCAGTGTTCTATACAAGCGCACACGCAACTTTATACTAGCGCCTATGTTGTGCGGCACTCAGCAGCGTTGTTCTTGCCGCCAACTATGTGGTACATTGGCTGGGGGTTTCGAGGCAGCTTCCCGAGTTAAGCTTAATTTAAACGGGCAATGCGCATAACTATACTCGGAATCGCATAACTATACTCGGAAACTACAGACAAATGCTTTGCAATTTCTCTGTAACGGTCTACCTTTCGGCCTTAACCGCCATTAAAACGTTCTTATCAGCGTTGATCCCGGATGAAATATTTGTTCCTAGTAGTCAACAGGCAATGGTGAATTCGGAATCATTTTTATCAACTTACTCCCCGACTCATTGATACCCTATCCTGGCTTATGCTACACATAAGTGAACTCAGTGTTATATGTGAACTGCTGTAAGCGAGGATGGTTTGATCAATGGCCCTGTACACTTGTGTGGGTAAATTTCTTGACAACTCGTCTTAGGGATTTTCTGCGCCGGCTACAGGAAGCCGGCGTTTAGGGCCATACGGAACTACGACGTCGAGGCGCGCTAGCCGGAACTCGCCTGTGAAATTGAAAGTGGAAATATTGGCCCTTTCCCTCCGCCTAGAACATATTTTGTCGGGGACTGGTTACTTCAGCAAATAATTATATTTAATCTCAAGGAGGGAGACGATTCCATCCTTCAATCAATGTGGGTACAGGGAGAACGCGGCACAGCATACGCTTAAGATCAGCGTGGCCTGGGCAGAGCAGCACTATGAACTCTTCGTAAGTATCGTTGCGGACGCTGCTTACAATCACTAAGAGGCTATAGCTACCAGCATCAGGAACTGGGACGCGGTCGCTATCTTCTGTCAGACAGTTACCTCACAAAAAGAGACGATGAGGCGGATCACAAAAAGAAAATTAAATGTAATGATAATCGGAAATGGTAACCATGTTTATTATAATAGATGCTCTTTACATCTGCTACTGAGAACTCAAAGTCCTATCCAAAACCCAGATTTAGGATTGCCAGCTTATTCACATATCTACTGGGATAATTTTTTTGGTTTCAAAGTTAAAATGAAATATAGTATTTAACAATTCAGCAATTAATAATATTTTCCATCTGGTGATGGAATAAGAATACACCAAAGGTATAGCATTAAAAATATTATTCAAACAAGAACCAAATAAATTTTACCACCAAATCAAAGAAACATTGTTTAATGCGGCAATGCTAGATTCTAATAACGTCTCGAGTTTCCAATTTGGTGAACAAAAAAGAGCACTCAAGACTTTGCCGAGAATCGTGTCACTTGCTTGTTATTATATTAAATTCGACAGGTTTCTTTTACAAATCTTTAAGTTTACTAGTATATACTTTATTATTTTTCTCTGATAGATACTACATTAGGCAGTAAAAATACGAAACCTTGCAACGGGACTAATATTTAACCGATTTAAAAAAGGAAGATTTTCAATTCGACTGTATATTTTTGGTACATACGTTACGCGATCTCTCCGCCAATTTTCAATCGGTTTTGTAAATTCTTATTTTGTTTGGTAGATAACACTCCAGAGGTGGTCGCATATAGATTTAATTAAGATCTGAACAGTAGTTTTTGAATTATACTTAATAATACGTATTTCTTAGTAGTAGAACTACTCTGTCGACAGTCTTCTGTGTACAGCTGTGGGCTGGTACGTCCGGGGTAGTATCATACTCTCGCAGAAGAACGACATCCAAATAGTAGCAATTTGTTAGTGCACTACGTTCAGTGAGTGAGAGATCCAGAAGCTCAACTCTCTGAGGGCGTTTGCGTGTGGTGGATTTTGGTGATGCTTTTAGTATCACCGGCCTAGCAAAGGTTCATAACCGTCCAATAAGTCTTACCATCAAGTTTACCAACAGCATTAAAAAAATAAATTGAGTGTCATAACAACTAGCTCCAAAATCATTCCAAGAATAGTCAGGAGCACTTTGAAACTTACAACATCAACTACAATCACTATATCACCTGCGAAGCGTAGCAATTAACTATGTCAAATATTTGATTATGGATCGAGGGAAGCACCAGAGCAATAGCAGCAGCGCTCTATTCAGAAACTCGTAACATGAACTGTGACCACCAACACGCCTACTATTGCTGCCTATACTTATATTGACTCGCATTATCCTAATTAGCACTACAATGGATAACTGTGTGGTAGCGGCTACGAATACTACTAACCTTAAAATTGCTCGTGGGCGTGCGTAAAAGGTGATTGAGAGCTTAACGTTGACCTGGACCAACTAATTTAGTCCACAGCTTAATGAAATCACCACATATTTTTCTACGAGTGAATTTTGTCGTACTACAAGCGGATAATCGTCTGTGCAATAGTTAAATATTCTACTTGAAGAGATCTTGGACAACCTTATCCTGTCGATCGTATGAGCTTTTCATCAAAATTCATTAGAAAAGATATTGATATAATCCGTAGTGGTTATTTCGTTTCCTTAAAAATATTGAAACTATTTTTTACTCCTTGATTGTACTTTTCTTTTTGTAAATCAGCAGTTTTTGTTATTCGCATAGCTACTGTACGCATTTTGTGTTCACATCAAGTAGGATGGAATTTAACGAATGTTACTCTACCAATTAATAAATGATATTTAGTTTTCCGTGTGGTAACGGCGTAAGAAAACAATTCACCTCCCCCTCTCTTGCATTAATGACGATTAAGGGAATAAATGTGCATCTACGCAAGAGAAGGCAAACTTGAAATGAAATATACAAACGTTTGACCAGCGTGATATTGTAGGTCAAATTCACTCTGGAGCTCAACAATGGGATTGTTTTGTAAACCAAAAAAACCACGGCAATTCTTTCCACACTTTTATGTAACACCGTAGAGACTGTCTGATGAATTTCAGTCCTTAATACCCCACAAGATCACACAAAAACAGGTTAGAGAAGCTTTCTTCTGAGTTTTTCATCTCTTGGTAGTCCAAGAGATGAAAAACATTAGTATGTTATCTCACATTTCGTAATTTTTTACGAGACCCATTGGAAAGGAAACAAAGATTAGTTTTAACTGCGTTATCATATACAGGAAAGCTAATAAGATATAGATAATAAGAAGACTATAGCGCGATACTTTATTGTATAAATTCATGCCGCTTAAAGTTCGTTTTAGTTTAATATTCTCAGAGCGACACGTTTAATAACTTAAGTATACAATCCATGCAAGCAAATCTCATTCAGTTGATTATTAAATTACTTGTCACTTACTTTATTTCCCTTGTGAGGCTTCAGGGACGTTATAAGGAAGGTTCGGAAGACTGTTGTTTCGGAAGTCCACCATAAACGAATTGCTTGTTTGTAGGTACAAACTGAAACGTACAAACGGCATGAATATGCAACGAGTTGTTATCGATCGTACTGTCAAAGGTAACCTGACCGAACAAAGAGCGTTGTCCAGTTTATTCCATTGAGGAAATTGCTAAATGGGTTTCGGACATGTTGTAATTACGAAGACAATATCCCACAGTATAGCAGTTATTACTATCAAGTCTAACCAAACAATGGATTTAACAATTCTGTTAATTGTATGTTGTATTTTAAATTCTGTTGCATTTATAGTAACTTGCCCGGGTTTAACTTAAATACAATTTTTTTAAATGGTTTACGATTTACTGAGTGTAAAAAGTAAAGTTGAACTAATCATCATCACCATCATTTCAGCCTATCGCCGTCCACTGCTGGACGTAGGCCTCCCTCGTGTTACGCCACAAATTGCGGTCCTATGCCGCCTGCATCCAACAACGCCCACCAGGTCTTTGCAACTTTCATCAGGTCGTAGGTCCACCTAGTGGGGAGACGTGCTACACTGCGTCGTCCGATACGTGGTCGCCATTCGAAGACCTTTTATCCCCAGCGGTTGTCGGTTCGTCGAGCGATGTGGTCTGCTCACAGCCACTTCATCGTACTAATTCTTCGTGCTATGACGACTATAGTTAACTATTATTGCAATACCTAGATGAAAAGTATCCAATTGATTAATCCGGGGTATGGTCTATCAATGTGCTAATTTTCATCCAAATTTGTTCGATGATTTACGCGTGATTACGTAGCAAACATACAAATATCTTCACAAACTTTCACATTTACATCCTACTAATAGTAGAATTGCTATAGGATTGCTGTTGACGAAATATGTACCTACTCATTTTCCATCATAGATATTGCAAAAATTATTGGCAATGATTATATGACCGACCGCTTGGCTAAACAGATGTAGCTAGCCCAGGTCGATGTCAAGTCCTTAGTATGGACTACTAAGGACCCTACAAACAAGATAAGTTGCTAGTTAGATTTCGTAATCGCCACCTCACAACATTTTTATGACTCCCATGGGCAAGTAGAGAGTGATAACAAATTATATTCTTAAGCCCTCATCCGAAGTATATTGTATTAGGATATTAAATATTATCAGTGTGGAGACGGAGTAGGAATACAATTCACCACGCCCTCTTTTGCCCGTGAGTGTCGTAAAAGACGACTATGCGATATGGGTCATCTCGGCCCATACAAGTCCCACTGTTGGACTCGGGTCCCCTCCACTATAGGAGGGAAATTGACCTGTGATACCACATCGGCACAGGACGGCACTTTGTAGCGTACCATGAGGGAGGCCTACGTCCAGCAGTGGACGGCGATATTCAAATTCAAATTCAAATACTTTATTATGCATAAACCCCGCGGGGGCACTTACATATGGTCACTTTTTTACATTTTACCTTACCACGATAGGCTGAAATGATGATGAATGACGGTGATACCACGCTAGCTAGACTTGTTGATATAGGATTTCGTTTCGAGTTTCCCTTCATTTGCATAGATATTATATGCATATTATATTCCTTAGGCGTTTCGACGACACCCACGAGTAAGACAGGGGATGTTGAATTGTATTCTCACTTCATTACCACACGGAAAGTAATAAGTTGAGAAAGGAGAATTTTTCAAGGTTTATTTGAAAAGAAAGAATGTAAATAACGAATACTGTTGCAAGAGTGCAACAATATTAGTTATTTACATTCTTTAATCGTCTTTTACAATGCCCACAGGACAGAAAGGCGTGATTAATTATGTTCTTACTCTTCTTCTTACTACTGTATGAAGATGTGAAGTCATTAGCGTTTTATAAGAGCTTATAGTATCACAGAGGTAAATAATTAATTAACTGCACAGAGAGCGAAGTGGTTAAGACTTCGACCTTCTATGCTAAGTGACACGATATCAAAAAACAAAAAGAAAAAAACACATGAAGAGTTACGTTTTTTGATAACTTATATAGAATTACTAAATACCGTCTTCATTACTACACTTTCGCAATCCACCAGATACGCAGATTAATATACTCAGCTTAAAGTAAATACTCCCTTACTCTAATTATAAGACGAGTGCGGGTAAATATACGAGAGATGACTAAATATATTCTTAGCTCATTACAATATATCAAGCATTTGAAATATAAGTAAAATATATGTTCTAAAACTTTAGATTATTCAATTTGTTATCAATTTGATCTTAGAATATGAACAAATAATAAAAGCAATGCTAAAAATCATAATATTGTTCAATGATATATAGCATAATTATTATTATGCCAATGACAATGCCCATGTCATTCCTGTACCGGTGCTAGTTGGGAATGCGATTCTCGAAGTTGTGGATCATTATGTTTACCTAGGACAAGCAGTCCAGTTAGGTAGATCCAATTTCGAGAAAGAGGTGAGCCGACGAATCCAACTCGGCTGGGCGGCGTTCGGGAAACTTAAGAGGATCTTCTCGTCCAATATTCCGCAGTGTCTGAAAACAAAGGTTTATAACCAGTGTGTGTTACTAGCGATGACTTACGGCACTGAAACGTGGTCTCTAAATGTCGGCCTCATAAAAAAGCTCAAAGTCGCTCAGCGTGCTATAGAGAGAGCTATGCTCGGTATTTCTCTACGTGATAAAATCCGGAACACGGAAATCCGTAGAAGAACGGGTGTAACCGACATAGCCCGCAGAATTAGCACGTTAAAATGGCAATGGGCAGGCCACATCGCTCATCGAATTGACAACCGTTGGGGAAGAAAGGTTCTTGAGTGGCGACCACGAATCGGACGGCGCAGCGTAGGACGACCCCCCACCAGGTGGACTGACGACATTCTCAAAGTTGCAGGGAACCGTTGGATACAAGTGGCGCAGAACCGTTCCCAGTGGCATTCTCGTGGGGAGGCCTATGTCCAGCAGTGGACGTCTGTAGGCTGATGGATGAATGGATGGATGGATTATTATTTATTTTTTATTGCAAACAGTGGCAAACGAGCAAACTTTACACCTGGTAAGTATTGCTGCCACTCATGGACCTTTGCAAGCCGCTTTAGGCCGCTGCCTACGGCGAAGAGAGTGAAAGGAGTGTAAATGAGGTACAGGAGGTGAGGAAAGGAGTACAAATGTCTCTTTCTATCAATGTACCACTCAACATTGAAGTGTGATGCATTTAAATATGATATAGGAACGATATTGTCCTCGAAATTTCTTTTCCTTACACGCAAGCACGTGCAGCTTCTTAGAATGAACTAACTGCTGTGATATTTCCCAACGGTTTAAGAAGAGCACTTTCTCCACGGTAGGCAGCGGCAGCTCTTCTCTCAGAATAATTGTCTGTATTCCTTGTCTGCTACAGAAAAGGCATATAAAAACTATTTATTTTTATTCTCACAATATAAATGTAAGTCAGTTTTATTTAAAAACACAAAACCTATATTAAAGCGAGCAGAACCGGAAAGAATTATCTATATATTTGTTCGTAAATTAGTTCATGTTCTAGATACTAAGCAGTTTCTGCCGATGTAAAGAATAATGAAAAGGTTATGCTGTGCTCATTCTTATAGTACAAAAACCTCTTACGTGTTACGTTTTATGTTACTACCTAATATAATAATACAGCTATACTTCACGTAGCTGTATATCCCGTTATCGACTGGCTTATTAGTCAATTTAGTTTCACGTCGCCCTCTTTGCATATAAGGAAAGTTTAATTTTTGTAACTCCTGTTTTTTTTTCTAATTAGATTTGTGACGGGTCCTCAGATAATTAAAAGTGCTTCTTGCGACTTCTTTAGTGTCTAACCACGGTGTTTTTTGGAGACCATTGTGTCTTCAGGAGTTACAGTAGTGGGAAATTTGTGATGGAATTAATCCAAAAGAAT
Organism: Lymantria dispar; assembly: GCA_032191425.1. Taxonomy (NCBI): domain Eukaryota; kingdom Metazoa; phylum Arthropoda; class Insecta; order Lepidoptera; family Erebidae; genus Lymantria; species Lymantria dispar. Next base: position 11,235,443 of record CM063454.1, on the reverse strand, counting down.
GTATATAATGAAACTGATTTACTAATTTCGAGGTGAAACTACTAAAACCTCACTAACCAATGAGGCACGGCAATTTCACTGCTTTTTTGAAGGAGGTTTGTTGGCAATATGAGCTGAAGAAGAAGAATCAAAGATAATATATTTTTTAACTTAAACTAAGTAACTAAACTTTATACTTCTCTAATGTTTACGCGAGTATTACACATTGTAAATAAAAAGTGACCATGAATGGGTGAATCAAAATCATACACAAACGCGATAAAATCCGTAAAATAGTTTTATACTCGTATACCTACCTAATGTATGTTATCCATGTGGTGACGGAGTAAGCATACAATTCACAACTCCCTATCTTGCCCGTGGATGTCTTAAAAGACGACTAAGGAATATAATAAGCATATAACATCTGTGCAAGTGACGGAATAATCGAAACAAAACCCTAATCCAACACGTCTGACCAGTGTAGAATAGTAGATCAATTCCCCTCCCATTATGCAGGAGGCCTGAACCCTACAGTCGGACCTATATAGGCTGAGATGATGAATGTAGGTCTATACATATGGTGGTGGTGATAATAGATATGAGTTGAAAATTCGGCATTCCTATATCGATCCAGTAGTCTATGGTGAAATAGTTATTCTACAGACCTACCGCAGGGACAGCTGTTGTTCAGTACTACAGCGTCTACATATAAACTATGAAAGTAGGATAACCCTCTACCGATCACAATTCCAGAATTCTTGCTATTAATAATTTCTTAAGAAAATCCTCCAAAGACGCTTTTTCATATTTTACATAAGGATCAACAGTATCAACGAAACAGGCAAATTTTGGACATCGAAATAAGTATGCACGCCTTAAATAAAATGTTCTTTTTACGAGGACATAAAATGTGTTTATGAGCTCCACTTTGGATAATGAAATAAAGGTTGACTCTGACGCAGAGCAAACGAGGTTAGGAATTACAAAGGAAATTATAAATATTGAAGTCACTAGCATAAAGTGCTGTTACAGCAAGTAACTGCTTTTATATAATATAAGCATGTCGAGGTTTTAAATTTACGCGAGTATTACACATTGTAAATAAAAAAACTATTTTACGGATTTGTATTGGTATTTGATTTTTCATTGCCCGATGTTTAGAACACTTTACAGCGTTCATGGTCACGGGCGGACAAAGATGTCTCACTTCCAACAAGACATCGTTATTACATAGATCTTTCTCAGTATGGCCGCGTTCCTATCCGGTGGTAGTATATTATAATATATTTTTTAAGTCTAAATTAATAAATTGTTTTAATAAATTACTACAAATTTAATATAATTACTAATCAAAAACAATATAATTTCTTCATACAAATACATTTTGTTCTTGAATAGCAATAAATTTGTACCAAAATGTGGGTCAAAATTTAATAACTAATTTCAGTAGCGGGTAGATATAAATCTCTTTAATAATAAGAGACTTGCTGGATGTGAAACACCTTATTTCACCTATCAACACACCCACGCTGCATTGTGTTCGAAACGTCGAGCAATAAAATCCGTAAAATAGTTTTATTTACAATAAAATAAGTATAAGTTACGGGTGTAACCGACATAGCACGAAGAATTAGCACGCTGAAGTGGCAATGGGCAGGCCACATCGCTCGACGAACCGACAACCGCTGGGGAAGAAAGGTTCTCGAGTGGCGACCACGTATCGGACGACGCAGTGTAGGACGCCCCCCCACTAGGTGGACCGATGACCTAGTGAAAGTAGCTGGGCGTCGTTGGATGCAGGCGGCACAGGACCGCTCATTGTGGCGCAACATGAAGGAGGCCTACGTCCAGCAGTGGACGGCGATAGGCTGAAATGATGATGATGATGAAGTATATAAAATATGTTTGAACATACCTCAATAATGCTGCCTTTTCACTCTATATGGAAATCTAGTGATTGATGTCTTACAAAATTATCGTAGCAATTTTAAAGGTTACGAATCAATATGGACACATCAATTGGCAATCAATCTTATCAACCAATAAGCTCTCGAATCGTTTCCAATCATTGATTGCTGAATCTAACCTAGATTTAATTAATGACTGACATGTTTATACACAAATCGCAGGAATGTTTTTTTATCGATCAATCCCTTATATGTTTACTATTCAATGTGATTACGAAGTGAGAATGTGATTCATAATCACTTCAGCACCATCATAATTTCAGCCTATCGCCGTCCATTGCTGGACGTATGCCTTCCTTATGTTACGCCACAAAGTGCGGTCCTGTGCCGCCTGCATCCGTCGACGCCCAGCAACTTTCACCAGGCCGTCAGTCCACCTGGTGGGGGACGTCCTACACTGCGTCGTCCGATACGTGGTCGCCACTGGAGAACCTTTCTTCCCCAGCGGTTGTCGGTTCGTCGTGCGATGTGGCCTGCCCATTGCCGCTTCAGCATGATAATTCTTCGTGCTATGTCGGCTACATTCGTTCTTCACATAATCACTTACTTTCCTTTAAAAAAATATTAAAAGATAAAGCAAACAAGATTACTAATATTATATTATGTCAATTTGCATATCATTATGATGGAATCGTCGTACTGAGGGATATAATATGCTTTTTTTTTAGGGGGGGTTACGGTGGGCGCACTCCTCGCACCACTCCGTCTGGGGCGACAGAGGGGCGTAAGCACACACACCCGTAACGCACCCGTATAGCACGTCGCCTTCGTCGTTGGAACGACCACCGGTGCAGAGTTCCTTGACTTCAGTGGTCGACCCGACGGAATACCCTAAGGGAGTACCTTCTCCTGTCGCGAACGCCGTCGCGAAGCTAACCTCTTCATGGGTGCCCGGACTAAATCCCTGGTCCGGTCACCCGCAGCTTCTGCTAGGGCGGCATCAGGCGCAGGTAGTCGCACCTGCGCCGCCCGTGAAGTGTTTCCTCCCGCACACGGTCCGCCACCTCCTTCCGCGAGATGACAGCCTCGCAGAAGGCGGCAACAGTGTCCCAGTTCCTGATGCTGGCGACCATCTCCCTAGCGATGGCCGGCAGCGTCAGGTCGGCACCGATTCCGAGTTCACTGTGCTCCCCCGCCCACGCGGCACACACCTCGAGTGTGTGCTGCGCCGTGTCCTCGTCGCAAGGATATAATATGCGTATGACATCTACACAAAAGAAAGGAAAGTCGACACAAAACCTTATGCCAACACATCTGACCAACGTGGTATAGTAGATCAATTTCGCTTCCACTGGAGGAGATTCGATCCCAACAGTGGGACGTATATGCGTTAAGATGATGATGAACGAGTCCCATGTTTTGATATACAACAATCTAATAAAATACATATACACAAGTCGATATACGAAAATTTTCTTAATTACATCTTCATAAATAGATCAACATTACGGCTCATATATGTCTGCTGTCCCTAAAGATATATAAAAATAAATTTTCACGTCATTTTAGCGTGCCAAAAACTCAAAAATTGCTCTCGCCACTTCAATATTTTTGTTTTCTTTTTCTCAAAGAGTTAAAGAGATAGAAAACTAACCCAATCATATAAATCATAACCTATTATTACCAACGTATAAATGAATTTCGTAACAAACCTAAGAAAATTTGATAATTAAAAAACCACATGAAAATTACATATAAATTTTTAAATGCTAAAAAGTTCACAGAGTCATCTATTTGATAAAGTTGTCGTATCAAAATTTGCTACGACTTTAACTTTAACTCTACGAATCAATAAAGACCCATCAATTGGCAATCAATCTTATCGTTCAATAAGCTCTGGTTCTAGAGCTTTCAATCATTGGATTCGGGTCTAACCTAGATTTAATTAGTGCTTAAAACTGTGTACACATCACTCTACAATGTTATTTATTTATCGATTGCCAATTTATTTGAAGCGAATTAATGCTTCTATAAATATACTAGCTTCTACCCGCGCCTTCGCACGCGTGAAAATTAACTTTTCCAACGTTGAACTGTCATCCAAAGTAACATATTATCAGAATAAAAAGTTTTCTGTGAGTTAATCTAGAAAACCAATATTTATCCAAAGATTTACGCGTGATTGAATAACAAACAAAACTTCACATATCGTCAGTGAAGTTCTAACAGTGCGTAAGTCATTTTTAGACGGTTTAAACATTTTGATGAATTTGATGCCATTCGACGAAGAAAGATTGCATGCTTTTTTCGACTAATCAGAAACGAGATAGCTAGCCAATAGCGCTGTATTATTTCGATAAATCAGTTTTAGCATGCAATCTTTCTTCGTCGAATGGCATCAAAATGTTTAAACCGTCTAAAAATTACTTACGCACTGTTAGAACTTCACTGACGATATGTAACTTGGTGGTAAGGACCACAATGTTATCACGCTGTTGCACAAAATCGACGTCTGAGAAGTAGCAATTTGTTACTGCACTTCGTTCGGTGAGCGAGAGAGCCGGAAGCCTAACTTTCTGAGGGTGTTTACGTGTGGTGGATTTTGGTGATGCTTTTAGTATAGGGATATGAAAAAATTATCGATTTTTATTATAATCGATTATTAATCGATTATTTTTTTTAATAATCGATTTTTACAATCGATTTTAAAAAAAAAAAATATTATTCGAATAAAATTAATCGATTATTTCACTGCCAACTTTCCTAAAAAAAAAAAGTCATCACGAAATTACGTGCAGTGTTTCATACTATATTAGAAAATAAAGCACACATTTCCTAAAAAAAAAAAAGGTCATCATAACCCTGTTGGCAGAAAAAATCGATTATTTTATAATCGATTTATTTTAAAGAACAAATTGATTATTTAAAAAATCGATTATTTTCCCTCCAAGTCACATCCCTACTTTGCACGAACCTACCACCACACCGAACCTCATTGCACGCGTTCACAATCTCTTCACTTTCTTCACGGTAGGTAGGGGCCTAGCAAAGGTCCATAAGCAGCAGTATCCCTTACCATCAAGTGTGCCGTTTGCTCGTTTATCACCAATAGCAATTTTAGTTAAGACCTAACCCAATTATATCGAGCTATATTGGGCCAAAACGGCGAATCACAGATTTCAATTCTAAAAGCAGACCTTTATCCTAGAATGTAAAAGAAAAATTTGTTGTTAAATAAGTTGTAATTAAATTTGCTAAATATTACGCCCAAAATATTAAATGTCAGGTTGCTACCCGGCAATTAATCCTCCCTTAAATCGGCTTAAACGGCTTTGGCCCTTATTACCAAAGGCTTAATTTGCTTTTATTCTAATTATAAAGTTAGCTTGTAAAGGTTATTATTTTTCCTTATAAATAAAATGAACGAAAAGTTTATTTCGACTGCAATGAATTAAAAAATTATGTGCAATGTTCTCCATAATCTTATATAAATACTCGAAATAAAACCTATGCTAAACCGTCTAGGTCATGAAAGGAAATGAAATTGTAAGATATACTAGTATGTATGGTCTCAAAAAGAATCTGCCTTATTCCCTTCTTTACGAATCCAAATTGTATGAATCATAGAGGTATCGCATCGAGACCTTATAAATATGTACAATAAAGTCAAAGCAGTATTTTGAGTCAGGATATTCATTGTGTCCAGTATTATTATTTATCTATATATTAATACATGAACCAAAAACCATGTACCGCTTTTTACGAAAATTGAGTGGATAGACAAGTATGAAATTTGGCACAGTTGAAGTATATAATGAGGAGGAGTGCATAAAATTTAAATTTCATATAATAATGGATTAGAAATATATTAAATTAATTAAAAAAGGGATTACGCACACTACCATACAATCGTTACATACGCACATACACCACGCTTATACACTTTTGTTTACGGTTAAAATCTCTGGTCGAACTGAATGCCAAATAATCATAATTATGATGACAATGTCTTATAGACATTTGTATTTATTAGTTGTTAGTGAAATACAGCTTGCTTAATATACAAATATCTGGTTGACCGAGCTTCGCTCGCAATATTTTTGTCGAATTTATTAAGATGTATATTAATAAAAAATAAATAATGAAAATTATATAAAAAACTACAAAAAGAGAATAATAATAACACCGAGATTCGAACCGACGCTGTTTAAATGTCACATAATCCAAAATTAAAACCGCCCGCCTCCCCACCTGAGCTATTGGGACTCATGACGTTGATAACGAAATTTGAATTCATATTCTTTTAAAATTTAATGTCATTATTTGTTTTGTTAAAAACACGGACAAAACAACATTTTATTTATATAAAACCTAGCTAGATCGATTTTTTGGACCCGAAACCTCTAGTATGCCAAGTTTCAACAAAATCGTTGGAGCCGTTGCCGAAATCCTGAAAAAAAAAATATATATATATACAAGAATTGCTCGTTTAAAGATATAAGATTATACATAAATAAAATTAAAATAAAATTGTGTAGCAGAAAAATTAATTTAAATGAATTATTGCCGAATTTCGACCACTTGATGACCACTAGTGTTAATAAATATATTTGTAAATGGTGGTAGGTAGAACCCACGGAGTACGTACAAAGAGGAGCTGTTGTAACTAATATTTTCTATGAAACAATTTTTTTTTTTTTTGGGTGGGCTATGGTAAGCGCACGCGCGGTCCACTCCGTCCGGGGCGATGAAAAGACAGCGCGCGGGCCCATAACCCACCCGTATCCACGTCACCTCGTTGTTGGGCCGACCACCGGAGCAGATGTGACTTGTCGTCAGTGGTCGGCCCAACGGAATACCCTTTCGGGTAACCTCCCCTCTCGACGTCCTGGGACGTCGGTCGCCGTCGCGCGGTCAATCTCTCTGCGGGTGACGGACAATTCCCCGGTCTGATCACCCGCGGCCTCGGCTAAGGCGGCATTAGGCGCAGATACTCGCGCCTGCGCCGCCCGAGTCGCCGGCGGCGGAACGTGTCGCCGAATAGGAGCTCTACTCGCACACGATCCGCCGCCTCCTTCCGTGAGATTACGGCCTCACAGAAGGCGGCGACCGCGTCCCAGTTCCTGATGCTAACGAGCATCTCCCTGGCGATGGTCGGCAGCGCCAGGTCGGCACCGATAATTGCGACGAGTTCACGGCGATCCCCCTCCCATGCAGCACACTCCTCGAGCGTGTGCTGTGCCGTGTCCTCGTCGCAACTGCAGTGGTGGCAGGACGGAGTGCTCTCCCTCCTGACAATCTTGTGCAGGTACTTCCCGAAGCAACCGTGCCCCGTCAGCACCTGTACCAGTCGGAAGGAAAGCATCCCGTGCGTCCGCTCCAACCACTCCATCAGCACCGGCCGGAGAGGGCCTCGACGGTCCTGACACCTTACCGAGGACTCTCCAGCCGGACTGCCCAACGGGCAATGACTCCACGGCGGGCGTCGACCCGCCAGGCGGTGATCTCTTTGATGGAGACCATGCCGCCGCGGGCGCGCGTCTCCGACACCCGCCGATAAATTTCGGCGAGCATCTCCGCCTCCAGGTCCCACGGGGGAGTTCCGGCTAGGAGGCATGCTGCCTCCGTCGCCACCGTGCGGTAACCCCGTATGGCCCTGATCGCCATGACCCTCTGTGGTCGCCACAGGAGGGCCCTAAGACGGACGGTCAGGGACCCCGCCCACACCGGTGCGCCGTACAGGGCCATCGACCGGATCAACCCCACGCACAGCTGTCGGCACGTAGCGCTGGATTCACCCACATTCGGCATCGGCGGGAGGTCCGGCGGTACGGAGGCCATGGAACAAAAGGGCCTCCGTCTTTTCCAGGGCTACCCTCAACCCCAGCGCTTCGATCTGCCTGACAATCTCCTCGGTGCCGAGAGTTGCCAGGCGTGCCGCCTCCTCTAGCGTCCCACCCCGGGCTGTGACGAGTGTATCGTCGGCGTAGCAAATTACGCCCAGCCCGGGTGGGAGGCTACCTCTCAACGCCCAGTCGTAGCCGATGTTCCACAGGGTCGGACCCAGAACCGACCCCTGTGGGACACCGCATGTCATGGGCGTTCGCACAACGTCCCCTACTCGGTCAACGTAGAGGACGCTGCGCCCCTCCAAGTAGTCTGCCACCAGCCGCCTGAGGTACACGGGCACCCCGTGATATCTCAGCCCCTCCCTGATTCAGCTGAATGGCAGACTATTGAAGGCGTTGGCGATGTCCAGGGACACCGCCAACAGGACTCCTCCGCCGGTAACGGCCTCCGCTATCACGGCCTTCAGGCGCAGCAGGGCCGCAATCGTCGAACGCCCTCTCCGAAAACCAAACTGGGCGTCCGACAAATCGGACCCGACCCCGACGAGGTGCCGCTCGATGCGGGCAGCCAACACCCTCTCCAGCAGCTTGCCCGCATCGTCGAGCAGCACGATGGGCCTGTAGGCCGAGGCCGACTCGGGAGACCATCCCGGCTTCGGCAGGAGAACCAGCCTCCCCTCTTTCCAGCATCCAGGGAACTGCCCGGACGTCAAACAGGCGTCGAACAGTCCCCTGAGGCGTGGTCCCAGGTGCTCGAGGACCAGGGCCAGCGCACGGTTTGGAATACCGTCGGGCCCGGGGGCGGTGGATTTCACTCGCATACGCGCCACTGCCGCCCCCATTTCCGGCTCCGTGATGGGCGGAGCACTTTCATCTTCGGCCTACTGGTCGCTGTCCGGCGAAGCCATGACCGGGGCCGTGTGCTCCGCCCGCCGTGGAAAGAGGTCCTCGACAACTCTGGTGAGGAGGCTAGGCTGGAGAGTCTCGGTGAGGGGGGGGGGGGGGTCTGTTCGCCCGCTGAGCTTGTTCAGCGCCGCGAGGTAGGGGCAACCCCAGGGGTCACGCTCGAGACTGTCCAGCATCTCCCGCCGACTAACGTCCTTGGCGGTACGGACGGCCAGCCTGAAGGCAGACCGCGCACTGCGGTAAGCCTCGTACAGCTGGCCCTCCCGCTCAGCGTCACGGTGACGCGCTCGGCTGCGGGTGTAGACCCTCCGGACACGTATGCACGCGGACCGAAGGTCTGCCAATTCTCGGGACCACCAGAGGACCGCACTCTTCGGGGGCAGACGCCGCACACGGGGCATGGCCGCATCGCAGATCTGCTTTAACGCACAGGGGATGCAGCCAGCCTCGGCATCCACCCCGTCCGCCTGGGGCGGTGAGGACAGCCACGACTGAACGATGGCTGCCTCCACCAACAGGTCCCGATCCAACCGACCCACAGCCCACCGCGGCAACGCGGGAGCTCCGTCCGCAGTGTGACCCCTGCTGGGCTGCAGGAGGGTCCGGGCGACCTCTATCCGGATGTATCGGTGGTCGGATAGGGTCTCAACCTCCTCCTGGACGCACCAGCTCCTCACACGTGCTGCGACATTAGGGCTAGCAAACGACAAGTCCACTATCGACCCGCCCTGCTGCCGTACGCACGTTTGCACCGAGCCCCTGTTCAGCAAACAGAGGCCCAGTGCCGCCGCCCACTCTTTGACGGCCCGCCCGCGGTCATTCGTCCTGGGGGACCCCCACGCCGTGGACTTGGCGTTGTAGTCCCCCAGAACGAAGACTTGGCGCGGTGCCAGTCGCCGTATCGAGGCCCCCAGGATGGTGAGGAAGGCCCCGAAATCCGTCGCGCTCCTGTTAGGGGAGAAGTAGACACCAAATAACGTAACCTCTCCCCATTCCGCCGCGACATACCCATCGCCTCTGTCCTTGAGCAACAAAGGCGGGGAATGCCACGACGTGGAGGCGACGATTGCCACAGAGCCGTCACTGCTGCCCAGCCAATTGGGCCGGTCAGGCACCACGTACGGTCCCGCGGCTACGGCTGCACTGATCAACCACTCCGCCATGGCTTGCAGGAAAACGTCCTGTGCCTCGGCGGCGTGGTTGAGGTTGGCCCGTAGGAGGTGGTAAGATTCGGCCGCCATTAGTGGGCCGTATCCATTACCTCCTCCACGCTGGCGGGCGATCGGGTCGCGCTAGGGGCGGCAGCGGCCGGGGTCGTCGGGCCGCTCCGTCCCTTTGGGGCCGAAGCCGGTCTGCACTCCCTGCCCCCCATGCGGTGCTTGGCGGGCCTGTTGCCCGCCGCACACGCGGGGCAGTGGGGAATGGCGGTGCACGATGCCGCCCTATGCCCGGGTTGACCGCAGCGGAAACAAAGGTCGCTGCAGTCAAAGCAGTTAGTGCATGTCGGCCGAGTGTGTCCGACCGCCATGCACTTGAAGCACCTCGCAGGCCAGGACTCCAGCACGGTCACCCGCGCCGAGCTCCAGCCCACGAGGAGCCTGCCTGAGCCGGCCAATTGCTTGGCCGACTCCACCGGGCACTGCACCCAGGCAGCACCGACGCCGCCCGGACCAGGGCGGATGGCGCCAATTCGGACGCTGTCCACGGGACATCCGGTTTTCGAGACGATGGCCTCCCGGATGTCATCCACCGTCACAGAGTCGTCCAGACCCGTGACCCGCAGTTCCTCACACTTGACGGGTCTGGCGATCTTGACGCCATCCTCCGCAGTAAACAGACCCCTCAGCTTGGCGGCCATGCTATCGGCCGTCTTGGCGCCCTCGGCCCCAGGGAACTCTAAAATTCGAGCCCCTGTCCGGGCCTTGCGGGTCCTGGCTTCGACGCTTCCTAAGTCGGAGACGTCAAGCTCCCGCCGGGCGCGACGTAAGACGGCCTCATAGCTGAGGCCGTTTTCGGCCGCCTCAGGCAGCACGGTGATCACCACCGCGGCTGACTTCAGCGGCCGGAGCCTCCTGCGCGACCTCTTCTTACCGGCTCCTGCCTTGGGAGCGGAGGCTTTGGCAGCGCTTTTGGCCTCCGCTCTCCTCTTTTGACCGCGACTCTTCCGGCTGCGCTCAGCCGTCTGCCAGCCCTCTTCGGGCGCAACAGTCGCGTCGCTAGGCGCAGCAGTCGCCGTCGCGGCTGCATTGGCCGCCGCCAACGGTGCAGTTGCCGGTTGCGGCTTGGGTCCGGTCTTGGCAGGAGCCGGTGCCGCCTTCTTCTTGGCGGCGGGCCCCTTCGGCTTCGGTCCAGCAACGACCGTGGCGTAGCTCCCTACGCGCCCGCCCTGGCAGGGTAGCGCGGCAGGAGTTGACGCCACGACCTTCGGCCTGTCCGCAGCAAGCGGCGGCCGCAGACGGGGCTCCGGAGACAGAGGCAATCTCTCCTTCAGAGCCGCCATGCGCGCGTCAAGCATTTTGCCCACCACCTCCACTATGGCGCGCATGGTTAGGTCCGACACGCCTTCCACTGCGGGCAGCGGGACCACTTCGGCCGCCTGGGCCCCCTTGGGGCTCGGCGCCGTGCGAGTTGACGTAACGGGGACGGCAGGGGCGGCGGCAGGGCCGGCGCTTACCGGCGGCGCAGTCTTCGTCAGCTGCGCGACCTGGCGCCGCAAGTCGACCATTTGCTTGGTCAACTCGCGGTTCGCCTTCTGCACCGCCGACAGTTCCTTCGCCAAGGCCTTGTTCTCCTCCTGCAGGCCTGAAACTTCGCCACCAAGGCGGGCGTTTTCGGCCTGCAGGGTGGCCACATTAGGGGCGACGCTTATCGCAGCGGGCTCGGCAGCCGCCGCGCCAGAGGCAGGGATGTCTTTCAACACCCTCATCATTCTCGCGGCTGCCGCCTCGTTGGCCCGCTTGCAAGCCTCAGCCTCTCGCTCCTGCATTACAGGCGAAGGAGTCGCAATTCTCGCCGCTGCCGCAGCCCCACGCCCTCCGCGCCCTCTTCGTGAGGTCGCCACCTTGGGAGGGGGCATTAGGTCTCCGCTCCCCTCCAAATCGGATGAGGAGCTGCCACTCTTGATCAGAGGGCGCTTCCGCACCCGTAGGGGGAGGGCCTCCTCCCTCATTGTTTCGGCCGCCGCCAGGATTGATGGCGCAGGCCCCCCAGCGGCCTGAGTGGCCGGGCTCTCCTTTGTCTTGGACGGCCCTGCGGCACTGCTGCCCTCGTCCATCGACTGCTCCGCGGTCGCATCTGTCTCCATGGCCGCGGAGCTGTCCACCTCAGAGGCGCCAACATCACTGGGCGGAACGTCGGCAGCCTCCAGTAATTTCTGCGCCGCCTGTCGCAGCTTTGCAGCGCGCCGTCTTGCGCGCGCCGTTTCAGGGGCGATTTTTCTGCCGCTTTTCTTCTTACGGGCCCCTATTTTCGCCGGGCCCTTGGCTGATTTTGGAGCCTCCAGTACCGGACTAGCAGCCGAGCTGCAGTCGGACGAGGCCCCTCCTTCTTCTGTGCCAGTTTTTCCGTAGCTTGGCAAAGCTTTTAGGTGGGAACAATGTGAATTCTCGTTCTCCGTGGTGTTTTTGGGCGTCTCACCCCTCCTATCTACGTCAGGTGTGCGTGAACAATTTTCCATCTAGTTCCCACGAGTATGGGAGAAGTAAACGGTCGACCCAGGCAGAGATCCCGATACCCATGCAAGCGTAAATTTGTATCCCAACACAGGGGGTCCGCAGGTACCCTGGCTGGGGGCACGCTAACGACTGAACAACCCATCAGCCATGCATCCTCTCGCCGCGCGCCAGAACTTAGGATTCTGGGTGATTGTTTTATAGAGGTTTTCTTCCTCGCGGTCCAGGCGGTTAAGCCAAGACCCTCGCTCCTGAATCTAGGCCTCAAGACAAATGTCCCGAAGCAGATTTGTCGCGGTTGGCAAATGCCTGCCCAGTCCTCAAACGAATGAGTGACTGGGCCCGTCGAATTTTCGCGTCCAGTACCCTCTACAATTAGAGGGCATGGAGCGAATTTGGGGCATCCCACAAACTGGGCCCCCCTCGGGCCAGATATTTGCCACGAGCGACAATTCCAGAGAGCAGTCCAAGGAATTGTCGCTCGTGCCCAGGGTACACCACGCGGAGGTTTCTGGCGTAGCACCCCTTCTATGAAACAATGCGTGACAATTACAGGGGGTGAAGGGTTATTACCTGTCTCACTCCCTCCTTTATGCTGTCTTCTTTATGTCCATCTACCGGCTATTAGCATAACTACTATTTTCGTATTTTTAAAAGTGTAGCTATCTCGCACTAGATGCTAGCAAGTATATGGCGCAACAGGGACGTACTCAGAATTTACCTATAATAGGGAAAGTTATTTTTTTATTTATAAGATATATACAATCTTATTACCCATTTTATCTATTCAAATATAATTCTGAATAGCGAATAGGTGATTGACTACTGATTTTGACCACAAATTTCCTTATAAGGCTTGTCAGCATTGTTTATAATATTAATATTTTAAGAAAAATACATTTTCCTTTACTGTCCTTCTCGTTCGACAATTCACTAGAAATGTACACTATGTATGTAATTAAATTAGAAGTTTTAAAGTCTATTTTTTTCATATTTGTCTTTTCATACGACCAAATAATACAATTATTTGTTTGGGTTTCTAACGGATTGTCAAATGTAAACCCTTGTTAGATTATCAGTATATATTACTAGTTAGTAAAAGCTACTTAGTATTATTGCCTTCCTTTTAGTCTTTTCTCTTACAAAAACGGTCTTCGATGCCACCACCAGTTTAAACATTTTTGTGACGTGCTCTTAATCTTATCAAGAATTTACATCGAATTGCATCATTAATAAATAAAGGAGAAAGGGAAACATTGGTTTGAATAGTAAAAATTAAAAACTCTTTTGCATCATATATTTTTTTTTTTTTTTTTTTTTTTTTTTATATATTCACGCCTTTTTCCCATAGGGGTAGGCAGAGTCCACTGCCCTCCACCTGCTACGATCTTTGACATATTCAGCGTAGCAAAGCGGTTCTCTGTGGGCCACTTTTCGCCCCCGACGGAAACGAGACGTGACGTGTCGCGAGCCACATCGCCGCCATTCGTACAGTTTTTTAATTTTTGAAACTCATTGCGTTTCCGCGAGAAATACATACACATATAATTAAACGGATACAAATTACATCCAGACTCAGAACAACAATTTGTGGATCGCACAAAGTGTTGTCCTGCGTGGGATTCGAACCCCCGACACTGGCGCTGTAGGTCACTAGCATTAACCACTACGCCATCTGTGCAGTCATCGCCATCATATATTTCTTGAATTATATACATTATTAGATTGAAAACTCATTAATATTCATCATCATCATCGCAGCCCACATACATCCCACTGTTGGGCTCGGGCCTCCTCCACAATGGGAGGGAATTTAACCTGCTATACCGTGCTGGTAAGACATGTTGGCATAGGGTTTTATTTCGAGGTTTCCTTCTCTTGCACAGATCTTATGTGCATAGGTATTATATTCCTTAGTCGTCTTTTATGACATCCACGGGCAATATAGGGAGTGGTGAATTGTATTCTTAATCCGTCACCACACGGAAGCATTAATATTTTAGATTGAAATTAAAAATTCATAAAAAATGGCAAATTTACGGGCATCAATCTAACTATGATCACTTTGCCGAACTTCAATCGTTGCAAAAAAAAATGCACAAACATCCTTTAGTTTTCTAAAGCCTTTGCTAGATATTATGAAATCTTCATCGTTAAAATAGGAAGAGCAAATCTTTGTATATTTCGTAGGCTTCCAGTTTTTCTATTGATTTTTGAAATCCATTGCTTCTTAAGATTATCAGTGGCCGGTATTCTAGAACATAAATAAGTTTACAGTTTAATTATAATAGGTTTATTTAAAGTAGTGTAAAAGTTATTTTCTTTGATGAAAAAGCCGAATATAATAATTGTGTTCTAACTACGAGACCCGAGCCCAGCAGTGGGTCATGTATGAGCTGAGATGATGAAGTACTTTTCGTGTAGTGACGGAATAAGAATGTAACTTACCACCCCCTCTGTCGCCCGTGGGTATCGCAAAAGACGACTAAAGAATATCTTGTGCAATAACAACAATGCAAGAGAAGGAAAGCTCACTAATACACTATACCAATCCTCCTGACCAGCGTGGTATAGTAGGTCAATTGCCCTCTTATTATGAAGGAGGCAAGAACCGAGTAGTAGGATATAATGAGCTGTAGTGATGACTTTGTAATTTTATAAAAAATAGTTAATGCAAAACTGAAAGCAGTTTTGTTTTATAACCGATACGTGTGTAGTTATATATTTTTACAAAGTTTCTAGTTTTTATTATAAGCTAAGTTATACAGAGATTGTAAAAATAATGTTATAAGATATATGTTACTTAATATTTCTTCACTTTAATAATAATCTAAACAATATTATCTCGATACCGCTGAGTGAACACGGGGTTGACTTATTTCACAAAGGAAAGAGGTCGGCGGCTCCCTATTGGGTTAATATATACGTATTTTCGTTCAATAGACTTTATGTGTATTGATATTAGACGATTGATAAGTCGCCCACAAGGAAGTTGGTTTTTAGTCTCACGAGCATATTCGTGAAAGAGTAGGTAGAAGTGCAAATACAGAAAGATTTTTAAAATTTTATTTTCCGTGTGTTGACAAAATAAGAATATACCCGTATTGTGGAGGAGGTTCGAGCCCAACAGTGGGACATATATGAACTGAGATGATGATGATGAAATTATGACTGATCATCAATCACAAGCTACGTTTGGTATATAATACATGTGTTGACGTCAAATAAAATGATTATTAATAATGGTAAACGTAAAAATAAAACATGGTTGAGGAAAAAGTAAAGGTGAAAATATTGGTTATTAAAAAGGGATTGCCTACTTACTTATTATCCGCAGTCACGATCGCATTTTATAACAAGCAATTTGCGATTAACTTTTTTTATTGTCAGCTAGGGCTAAATTTCAAGCGTGTGCACTAGTCAAATATTTACTATTATTATGTTTAATTTTACAATTTAAGAGAGAAATTTGTTCTACTATCCTTTGTTTTATAGCTTATTAATAAAGTATCTTAGAAGTTATAATGTATTTAAAATGCGGGGGCCAGAGCGACCAAATACCGAAACGAAGCGAGGGGAAGTCACTAGTTTGATATAAATTGATTTTAATAGGTATTTAGATTACCTACTATAACTACATTGCCTTACTCCAATTCCAAACCGAAAACGGTTGATATGTCTCTAATGTATCATATCGGTATTAATATAACTGATAACGGTTATCTGTTATTTACGATGACTGCACTGCTGTCGGCTAACAATATCACAACAAAAATTGGTTACATGCCGTGATTCTTGTGTCGCTATGTTGGTAGATTCCTGACATGCAAAATAGAGAGGGAGCGTTATTGGATAACGGCTTAATAACAAGCAACATTTCATCAATAGTCATATAAACTAAAGACGAAATTCTTATTTCTATTCACCTAACACTTAACTGTGATAAACTTTCAATCTTGTAATGAAAAGTGATTTTGTATCTCGTTACTTTCGTAAGCTGCCAAAACTGTTTATTATAGCTTGAAATTTTAAAATGATTAAATCGTGCATGAATAAGAAATACGGTCGCCATTACTTTACTTGTAACCCGCTTTGATACCGTTATTCGGCAACGGTTATCGATATCGGTATTGACACTAAATATCGGTAAGATTAGCTAGTAACACCCTTTGATTATATACACGTATATACACGGCCAAGTATATAATCAAAGGTAACACCCATGTTTAATAATTTCTGTAAGGTAAATTATTTTTAATTAAGTGGCTATTAGTTTGAAATAAAGACATGAAGACTATATTTTACAGTACAAAGAACATATTAAGTACCAGCAGTGGTAGTAAATATTTCGGAGTAGAGCGAGAAGTGCGCCGACCCTAATCCACCACCAAAAAAAAAGTGGTAATATTAAAAATTACCTACTTTTCTTTTATGCATCTTAATACTACAATTCCATATTACAACTTATTCTAAGTTCAGCTAAATCAGTCGACTAATCTGACAATAATATTTATAGTTTTAAAATTGTATTTCTCAAAGTTCTAAAGCTTGAAGTCAGAAGACAGACACATCCGGCGCAAGCCGAGTTTATAGAACTTTTGATAGGCGTTTGTTGTAAGATAAATTCTAATCCGACAGTTACCATGCTACTTTATATTAAGACAAATATCTGGTTGACTGAGCTTCGCTCGGAATATTTTTGTCGAATTTATTTAGATATATATTAATAAAAATAAAAATTAAATAATGAAAAATATATAATAAATTACAAAAAGAAAATAATAATAACACCGAGATTCGATTCGACGCTGTTTGAATGCCCAAACATAGCAAAAACAGAACTGAACAACTTCCCAATTGAGCTATCGTAACTCATGACGTTGACAACGAAATTTGAATTCATATTCTTTTAAAATCTAATGTCAATGTATTGTTTTGTTAAAAACACCAACAAAACAACATTTTCTAGATCGTTTTTTTGGCCTCGAAACCTCTAGTATGCGAAGTTTCATCAAAATCGTTGGAGCCGTTGCCGAGATCCTGAATATATATATACATATATAGGTATATATATATATATATATATATCTCTGAATATATATATACATATATAGGTATATATATATATATATATATATATATATATATATATATATACAAGAATTGCTCGTTTAAAGATATAAGATAATACATTTTTTTTAAATGTCTGGAAACCACACATCACCCAATGAATGTCTACTGTTGTTTATAGACCTGACGAAAAAGGTAAATTGTAATATTTGTCACACTTAGTAGTCGCAATTATACGCTTATCTCGTCTCCACATGTCGATGTAAATCTAGACTATTTTATTTAATATCAATTAACATGAAAAATATATTAACCTCAAAGTTATATTTTATTTATACTAACTTCGCTGTTATCTAAAATTTAGAAGTCAATGGTGAAAATGGACATGAGTCAACTAATTGCAGTGTCAGCGCACAAATACGGCTGAGGGATCACTATAGGATTTAGCTTAAAGATTTTACGCCATCTATAACTTACCCACTAACCGTCGTAAATAAGGTTGATGGTAATTATTATTTCCATATGGTGAAATTTCTGTCTAACAGTAGACATCAACATGCTGATGGAAAGTTAGATGACTACCAACACGTCTGACCAACGTAGTATAGTAAGTTAATTTCCCTCCTACTAATAATAATATATATATATATATATATATACAAAAATAGATAAAAGGGGCATTATACTTCATATGGTGACGGAATAAGAATACAATTCCCCGATATAGTCGGTATGCATATAATATTTATGCAAGATTAAAGCTCCAAATAAAACCCTATATCAATAAGTCTGACCAGCGGGGTATAAGTAGGTGAATTTCCCTCCTATTGTGGAGGAGGCTTGAGCCTAGCAGTGTGACGTATATGAGCTGACATGATTATACTCTACGGAATACAAATGCTAAATCTGGCTGCCCTTTTTAAATGACGAGGTGCAATATCCGCCTGATTACGGCTTTGAATTTTAGGTATCAAAATCTATTGTTCGCATGCTTACATCACACAATGATACTAACAAAACAGTCAGATACTAACAGAACTTTAAGATCTTTGAAATGACGCCATTTAATTAATCCTCCAACCCAATAGATTAATGGATAGCAATTTCTTTATTGAAATAGTTTCGTCTATATTTGAATTTATGAAGGAACTACAATTTCGTATACAGTAATAGCCTTATTAACCGAACAATTTATATCTTCATTATCTCAAAACGCTGATATTATATCTATAAAAAGTTTTATAAAGAATAATATGCTATTGCATAACCTTTTACCTAAAAAATAGTTTAAACTTATTCCTTTTAATATTTTGTAAAATGAGGATGATGAGGTTGGTGGCAGCGATAATGAAGACACGCTGTACTTTTTATGTTGTAATTTACCATAATGACTTAAGATATTCTAACTAGCGATATTTATACATTCACGTGCCCGAGTAAATACTAAATTCACACAATTAATAGATAATAATTAAATATAAAATATCTTTTTAATAATTATTTACGGACAAATATTATACAAAACTATGTATTATATTAAACATTTATTACGGCGGAAGTTGACACGTAGAAGTATCAGTATGATGACATCGTAAATCAGTAAAATAAGAACCTAATATATATATATATATAGTAAAACAATGATTTTAGAACAGATTTAATCGGCATAGTGTAATAAAGTATAGAGGTGTATAACAATACGCATTATTTAGTAGTCGCGCCGGCAGCTGACAAGCGGAGCATACAATGTATGAAAATTTCGCTTTCGACGAAAGAATCTCGCTGTTTTTACTCAAAAAGTACCAAAATCCCAACTTGGTAAAAAAAAAACTGGCAACGCTGGTTAAGATGTACCCGAATTAGCCGCACATGGGAGGCCGGAAGTATTACTTTATAACACAGTTTACATTTGAATCAACTATTTTAATTTACAGAGATGGAAATCAAATATCACCAAGAAAAGCTTAATAAAAAAAACTACTTACCAATAAAATTACAAAAAGAATTGAAAGATGTGCCCGCACGTGTGAGGCCGGAAGTGTTGCTTGATAACAGTTCCTACTTCGGATAACGTTTGGTAATTATAATCGTTTGCCGTGTAATGACGGATTAAGAGTAAGAATACAATTTACTATTTACTATCGTGCCCATGGATGTTGTAAAAGATGACAAAGGGATATGATATGCCTATAAAATCTGTGGAAAAGAAGTAAAACTCGAAATAAAACGCTATACCAACCCGTGTGAATAGCGTTTTACAGTAGGGCAATTACTCTCCTATAGTGGCTTAAGCTCAATAATGTGATGTATCAGAGCCGAGATAATGAGCTAATAAAAATAATAAAAACCTGATTTGTTTTTAAAATGTCATTAATTTTACTATAAAATTTGATTTTATAACACTACATTATATTTAGGCATACCTACATTAGTCACATGCTGACATATGGCATATGATGACATTCTATCCCTGACACCCCAACGCTTGACCGTCTGGCCATGTCCTGTCATCATTAAGGGCGGTAAAAGAAGGTGCACATAGCGGCGTATCCTCCTCCCTGTTCGCCATCGGCGGAGCGAGTCAGCGGACGCAAGCACCTTGCGTGCCCGTTACGCAGCCTCCTTCCTTGTCATGACAGCCTCACAAAAGGAGGCCATCGACGAACAGCGCCTGTCGCTGCCGAACATTTGGGAGATGATGGTCGGCAACGACAGGTCTGTTGTTCGAATTTCCGCTGACAGGACGTGGCGCTGAGGGCCACAGGCGGGGCATATTTCCAATTTGTGTCGTGCATCGTCAAATGGTGCGCCACACTCCTGGCTTCATAGGGCCTCTGCTCTTCCAATTTTGTGCAGATACTTACCGGAAACTCCATACCACCTAAATATATGTAGCTTTTTTTTTATGTAATTTATGTATTCACAACCGTTAACTTGTTCGTATGTTTTGTAAAAGACAAGAAAATTAAGAACACTCTAAATAAAACCCCATACCAACCCGTCTACCCAAAGTGGTATAATAAATTAAGTATTCCTTGTACTGTGGAGGAAGCTCGAGCCCAGTGGGATGTTTTGCGCGTCATGCCGCCCCAGCCGAGGCCGCGGGTGACGTGACCGAGGAGTTAGTCCGTCACCCGCCGAGAGGCCGACCGCGTGAGGAAAGACCGACATCCTCCCCGAGGGGGGGACGTCGGTCGATGAGAGGGTACCCCAAGTAGGGGGTATTCCGTCGGGCCGACCACTGATGACAAGTAACCCTGCCCCGGTGGTCGGCCCAACGACTAAGACGACGTGGTGTTCGGGTGGGTTGCGGGTGTGCGTGCTCACGCCCCTCTGTCGCCCCGGACGGAGTGGTGCGAGGAGCGCGCCGACCGCAGCCCACCCCCAAATAAAAAAAAAGCCCAGTGGGATGTATAGAATAAATAAAGTAGATACGATTGGTTCGCTGTCTTGTGACAAGTCAAGAATACAGTAACCTAGTCTTATTTTTCCATGAAAGTCTTAAAAACCGCATAAAAGATCACCGGCAGAATTTATAATAACTGTAATTTTTAATGCGTCTCTCAAACGTGGCGGTTATAGCTTAATTCCCATTAGGTCTATGTGCAATAGCGGACGTCAATGCGCTAATGGTTGAAAACGAGCTAAAACTAAAAGTATAAGCTTCTAGTAGCGCGTCAAGCGTCTCTATACTAAGCTATAGAAAATATTTTCAGGTTTAGTATTTAATAAACTGGCAATTTACAGCTGATATATTTAATCGGTGGTTTAATTGCTGATATGATGACGGAGTAAGAATACAATTTATCAGCTCCTCTCTTGCCCGTGGATGTCATAAAAGTCAACTAAGGGATGAAATATGCATATAACATCTGTGCAAGAGAATAAAATCTGGAAATTACACCCTATATCAACACGTCTGATCAGCTTGTAGTACGACAATTTCTCTCCTATTGTGGAGAAGGCTCGAGCCCAACAATGGGACATATATGAGCTGAAATGATTAAATAAATATGCACGTAGCGATGTAGCTATTCACTAACTTAATTCAAACAAATCACTGTATATAACGATGCAGTGATTTGCCTGACTTGAGTTGTTTAATGCGAGTTTGTTTTAAAATTATACTTTTCTCCTAATAATACAGCCAAGTTTGAAGTAATATTTACTGTATAAATTTTCTTTGTATTTTAACTGATTTCAATTCATTATAAAAGAGTCTTGTGAGGCTTCCATTATTACAAAGACTTTCTTCAAACGAGTTTATGAATGTGTAAGACCGGATGTCGCTTCATTGCGTACTTATTTAGCGAGTTCATTTTCAAGAATTGTTCGTTGCTTGTTCATGATACGCCTCGGTATTTTCAAGCGTAAATATGAAAATACATTATGAATAAAATAAGTTTGTATAATTTAGAGAATATATTTTTTATTTATTTACATTATGAAGGGTTTAGAGTATAAATTACACAAACCTAATTTGAGAGAGCATGTAGGTAATAGATATTTTAAATACTTTTGATACCCGATAGAGGAAGAAATCTCGACATAAAACTGTATGCGAACACGTTTAACCAGCACGGTCGGTATAGTAGATCGATTTCCCTCCCATTGTGGAGGAAGCCAGAGCCCAAGGGTGGGAGTTATGTAGGCTGAGATGATGATGATATCCTGCCCGACCCGAAAAAGTAAGTTTTAAAGAGTAACAAGAGATTTAGTTTACAGAGTATCAAGAGTAGCCCTTTACTTACAAACTTGGAAGGCTGCTCTTGATACACTTAGTACACGTCTTTGGTAACATGCAAATGATCACAAGCTTACCGTATGTCTCATTCATCTATCCTGCTTGTTATGTCTACGGGCTGAGACTCGTAGACGTCTACCGTTAGATATACGCCTTCCCACGAAAATCCCACTCTAGAACGATGGGTTTCATTTCAAGTTTTCCTTCTCTTGCACTGATGTTATGTGCATATTAGGGGGCGTTTATAAAATACGTGAGATGTTTAAGGAGGAGAGGGGGTCGAGTCTAATCTCATCTAATCTTACGTTGGAGAGAGGGGGGGTCTTGGCAAATATCACGCAATTTTTTTTCTGATTGAAACAAAAAAGTTGTTAAATTTTTATTACACTTATAATTAAACTCTCAGCAATATTGATTACTAGTCTTAACTAGTCGTAAATAAAAGCACGAAGCATTTTTTTTTTTCTTTTTACAATAACAATCCAACGCATTTACGTAAGAAACCACATTTTGAAAAATCTCACGTGAAATTGGGGGATGGGGAAGGGGGTTGAATAAAATCTCACGACATCTCACCAGTGGGGGAGGGAGGGACAGAAAATTTAAAAAACAACTCACGTAATTTATGGACGCCCCCTTATATCCCTTAATATTCTTTTATGACATCCACGGGCAAGATAGGAAGTGGTTGATTATTTTCTTTATTGATACCGCGAGGTGCCAATTCCTCTCATATTAGTAAAAAAATTAGAACTATATTAAGGTGGTCAGGTGGATTGGAGAAAAGATTTATTTCTAGATAGATACAGAATACCGATTCCTTAGGAGTTTACCGAGTATCGGGCGGGTTACCCTATCACCGGATAACCGCCTCGATACTCGGTAAATGATAGATACCAATCTAACGCATGTGCACCTCGATACTTTTATAGGCGTCCCTATTTGTGAATTTTTATTTAAAATGGTTTACATGGATCACTTGATTGCCGCATGCTTTGCAATGATTAGACAATCGTTGCAAAGCAACTTACTCTTGTTATCTTTAGTAATATACATATATAGAAAACCACATTATTTTTTCTATTACAGTCAAATCTTATAACTCATGGCGAGATTACCAGCGGCCATGCGCATCGTTCCAAAGGATCGTAACCTGTCACTAACATTGAAACCCTCTTTACTTTGGAAGACTTAATATTGTCACAGTTAGCGAAAAGCTCGGCAAAACTGTGTCGGACATAAAATTTGAATATCAATCTGAAAGACTTCGCTTACAAACTAAAAAGACATAATGGCTGTTTTTGATCATTATCATTACCGCACATAAATTCGTATAAACTTGCTACTGAAAATTTCTAAAAAGAAAGGTCATGTTAAGAGTACGCATAACCGTAGAGCTTGCATTAAGACTTTAATGAGTGTGAGTGAAGTGATGGAAGTATGTCAGAATCGTGGCTTGTGGCAATCCATAGTCTCTGCCTTCCCCTCTGGGAAGCTGGCGTGAGGCTATGTATATATGTATGAAAATGTCTAAAGGAGAGGCCTGGATTACTATCGAAAGTTTCTCAATCTTTGCATTTTCTAGATTAATCTATACTGATACATTTCATCATCATCTCAGTTCATATACGTCCCACTGCTGGGCTCGAGCCTCCTCCATGATAGAAGTGATATTTATCTAATATACCACGCTGTCAAATGGATTCATATAGGGTTTTATTTCGAGTATAAAAGAGGGCAACTCTTTACATAAATGTTATATGCATATTATATCTCTTAGTCATCTTTTACGACACCCACGGGTAAGAAAAGGGGTGGTGAACTGACACTTACATTTAATTCTTTTTATCCCTACTATTACATTTTCAAATATGTTATTTTACAGAAATAAATTTATAATCGGCAATCTTGATATATAATTAAGATTCTAGTCAAAATAGTGAAACTTCAAATTGCCTTGGTTAGTGTTGCCCAAAAAAGTCTTGGTCTTGCGGTCTTGCGAGAAATGCGAGACCGAGACCAAGACCAAGACCGCTTAACTTTTGCAAGACCAAGACTGGCCCTGCAAGACTTAAGCAAGACCAAGACTGAGCCTGCAAGAGTCTCGCGGTCTTGCATTTAAGTCAAATCACCATTTCAGCTTATTCACGTCCAACTGTTGGGCTCGTGTCTTCTACTTAATAAGAGGGAAATTGACCTACTATATCAAGGTGATCGGACGAATTGGTACAGGGTTTCATGTCAAGTTTTTCTTGTCTTGCACCAATGTTATATACCTATATATATTATAGCCCTTGGTCGTCTTTTACGACACCCACGGGTAAAATAGGGGGTGATGAATTTTATTCTTACTCCGTCACTACACGGTAAGTGAAATAGACCCTGTACCAACATGTCTGACCAGCGTGGTATAGTAGGTCAATTTTCCTCCTACTGGGAGGCAGCTTAAGCACAGCAGTGGCACGTTTATGAGCTGAGACGATGATGACGAAAATCATACATCTGGTGACCCTCTTCATTACAATTCACTATTAAAAAAATTATTCCAAAAGAATGTTATTTTGTTAGATAGTCTGTTTATCTAGAAAAGTTTTAGGCTCTAATTCATAACACTGCGACATTGGTCCGGAGCAGTGTCTATAAAGGTTAACAAATCGGACAAAATTATAAAGCAATAGCCGTCAAGCGTTCTCCATAGTAGCCGTTGTTACGTCACCTACCTACTAGATAACTAAAATTGTGATTAAAGTAGGTATGTTATGGATATTATAAATAGTGATATTATTTTTAGTGTTTCGTTAATAAATTAGAGTTATGTAAAGTTTTCAATTTTGTCATCGCTTTTTCTTGTAATTCTGATTGAAATGTATACCTACAGTCAATAATTCTGCAACATATTCATACTTTGTTAAATGTTCATTAGAAATTGAATAAATCAATCATCATCGGCAGCCCACATACATCCCACTGTTGGGCTCGGGCCTCCTCCACAATGGGAGGGAATTTGATCTACTATACCATGCTGGTCAGACATGTTGGTACCTATAGCGTTTAATTTCAAGTTTCCCTTCTCTTGCACAGATGTTATGTGCATATTATATCCCATAGTCGTCTTTTACGACATCCACGGGCAAGATAGGGAGTGGTGAATTGTATTCTTACTCCGTCACCACACAGAATATTACTATCTACGGCATATACATACGTATAGACGTTATATTAATCTCAAACCATGTCAATATATAAATGTTACGTTTCAAAGACCATAAATTATTTCCTTTATTTAAATAATTTGACAATTACAATTTAAAGTCGGACTTATAAATAACACACACATATAGAAGAAGAAAAATAAGCAATTTTACTTTAAATTTATCACAATATTATACGTTCTTCTTATAAATGAATATGCAATTTCGTTGTACGACACAAGACGACTAGGGAATATAATATGCACATAAGATCTGTGCAAGAGAAGGAAAACTCGAAATGAAATCCTATACCAACATCTGTCTGGTCTTACCAGCATGGTATAGTAGCTCAAATTCCCTCCCATTGTGGAGGAGGTCCGAGCCCACCAGTGGGACGTATATGGGCTGCGATGATGATAAGTAATATTCCACGGTATAATTAGGTAGGTACTGTAACACATTGTAAATAGGTAGGTACCTAAGCGCAACTGAATTTAAATAACGACAGAGTTATTAGTAGATAGGTAGGTATGTTAAATCCTTACACGTAAATTTCTTTAAGTCGACGCGCGACGTACCTATTCGTCGACGTTTATAAAAAAACCGTCTTTCAAGTCAAAGGGCGCCGACATTTAATATACCTATTAGCAGTAGTTGAAAGTGATCATAGGTATGGATCTAAAACATCATCGGTTTGATATCAAGTATTTCTGTGTACATAAACTTATTTTTATTGTTAGTTGTTAGATTACCTACCTATATATTTTTTTATTTAAAATTTGATACGACGTAAACCTTACTAATATTATAAATGCGAAAGTATGTTTGTTTGTTACTTTCATGCTTTAACCACCGAACCAAATTCAAAAATTCTTTCATAAATGGAAAGCTATAATAAGCTATAATATCAGGGCGTAACATAGGCTATATATTATCCAGGTATTCCCACGGGCAAGAGAACTACGCGGGTAAGGTGACTGAAACCGAAGCGAAGCGAGGGCGGATTGCTAGTTTTAAATAAAAATGGTAAATGCTGATCGGCATCCTAAATTATTTTGTACTAAATACTTATAAATATTATTATTTAATTCAAATATTAGTCATGACGATACTGCTTAAGTATTTGAGTACGAGATGAAAACATATGTCAATAAACCGTCGTAATGTATTCGTCACCGTAACGTCATCATAATAGCTTTTTAATCGAGGGGTCTAAGTCCTATAGTAGTCACCAATAGGCAGATGAATGGATGAAACGACATAGGTATTATATTGAATTAATAGGTCAAGTACCTAGATAAAAAAATCATTTTAATTTATAATTCATCCGCTTGTAAAATCACTCAACTAAAAGTTGAGTGATTTTACGTGTGCGTGTTTTTAGTGAGTTGATAATTTATGTTTCGAAATTATTATGGCACACAAAGGTACCTAGTTTATCCACAGCCAAAGCAGCAGTCTATGACTATTTGGTTAGGTACCTATATGATTTTTTTTGTGTGACGGAATAAAAATACAGTTCACCACTCCCTATTTTGCCCCTGGATGTCGTAAAAGACAACTAAAGGTATAATATGCATTTAACATCTATGCATAAGAAGGAGAACTCGAAATAAAACCCTATACCAACCTGTTGGACCAGCGTGGTAGTACCTATGTAAATTTCTCATGAATTATGGAGGAGGCTCGAGCCCAGTAGTGGGATATATACGAGCTCTGATAACGATGATACCTATAATGTGACCATGTTGATACAAAAAGTAAAATAACCGTTCTTCAAGCATTTTGATATAAACAATAAAAAAATTAGTCTATATGCTTATATACTCGTAGTATAAGTATATCATCGTTGATTAAGTGAAAAAAACACGATGTAAATGGTTTACATGCAAAGATGCAAAGTTACTTTTCATTATTATGTAGGCACAAAATAGATTCTTATTTCTGTTCTGTAAGTCATACTTTTCATCAAAGAAGTTCCGAACTGATAGTGCTATATGTATACACATTGGCTGTTGCCCGAAACGTATGTACTCAGTTAATCATTCTTAATATCCCCACATAACTAAAACATAAAAAAAAGTCTGATAATTAGACATTCTTAAGTTTGTTTGATATGCAACGGTATTGTTCCCAACATGCCTACGTCATAGCATTTGTATTAAATCGCAATAATAGGTAAAACAAAATGATTTTAGGCATAGTACTTCGGAGCTCAGTCACAGCTCACCTCACGCCCCGCACCTCTTTCTTCCTTTGTGATGAGCCGGCGCCGCGCGACCTTGGTCTATGTTTTAATAGGTCAGTTTGCATGCTACAATGTCAATGCCTTTAATCACCATAGGTATAACAAAATTAATACATACAGTTACAGTTATGCAAAAATGCTATTAGGAAACGTCCGGGATTGACACAACAAACATATGACAAGTAGGTATTTATGTTTTTATTTTATTGAATAAATGCTATAGTATGGTTCTATATCATTAACTGAGTATATAATATATACGTTTCGGGAAAACAGCCAATTAGATTGCATGGTGTATAAAATAGTTGAAATAAAAATACTTTATAAATGGGGTAATGAGGAGTGACGTCATTATGTACCTAGGAAATTAGAAATCTGAAGTAGACCTATTACGTCGATTAGCGACTGTTTAGTGGAAGACTTAACTTTACGGCACGTAGATTGCCACCCACAGAACACCCACACAGTTTGTATGCCCGCACATAGCAAACTAATTCCCTGTCCGATCATCCCTGACAAGGCCGGCTAGGCTGTGTAAGTAGGTGTTACGCATTTTAGTAGATATTAGGTACCTACGGCCTACATCGCCTCACATGCCTCTGGTACAGCATCAGTGTAGACTTTTATTGTCTTGACTTGCCCCACAATCTTATTCTGTGTTATTGGCAAAAAAGTCCTCTAAAGATGCAATGACGTGCATCGTATCGGATTGCAGCCGCATGCGATATATTGCGTATGGCTGACGAGCGTGACTGATGCAACAATAGTCAGAATAGGTACGTATGAAAATGTATAGCACAGAGTACATCAGTCGTCGCATACTTACCTCAGAAACAGCGCCATACATTATCATAATCTGGCTATT
Organism: Lymantria dispar; assembly: GCA_032191425.1. NCBI lineage: Eukaryota > Metazoa > Arthropoda > Insecta > Lepidoptera > Erebidae > Lymantria > Lymantria dispar. Next base: position 11,207,010 of record CM063454.1, on the reverse strand, counting down.
ATTGCATCAGCATCAGCCACATCTCATCCAAGTCGCATGGTTGCGATCGACCACGACGCATTTACAGACTTTTATAGTCGTACAGTGCTATGAAATCATCCCCGTGTACAGTTGCTGTCACGTTGCGCTGGGTCCGTCCCAGTGCAGCGTATAAGTCGAGACCAGACGGACATGAAGCCGTGAAATAAAGCGACGGCAATGATCCCGGAACTAGTATAAATTATTATAGCTATATTTTTTTTGTGGTGGGCTATGGTCAGCGTAACCGCCGCCTGGCTCCGTCCGGGAAAACAGAGGGGCGGCGCGCGGCCCCGTAAACTACCCGTGGCACGTCGCCTTCGTCGTTGGGCCGACCACCGGTGCAGGGTGACTTGTCGTCAGTGCTCTGCCCGACGGAATACCCCTAAGGAGTATCCTCTCCTCGTCGCCGTCGCGCGGTCGGTTTTTCGACGGGTGACGGACTAACTGCCCCTCGGTTCAGTCACCCGTAAATTATTATACCTACCGACCTAACTCTAAATGGACTTCGATTTTCAATGCCTTTAAACAATAATACCTACACGTGAACGGTATTTGACTAATTGGTGAGATTTAAACATAGGTACGTAACTCACGATAACACATAATTAATTCAAGTTCAAATTCATGTAAATAGAATTGAATTTGTCGTACGTACCGTTGAATCCCTATGCAAAAATTTTATAACTGTACCTATGTAAGAATAAGATACATTGAGAGCGTCAATTGCGTTACTTCTTCATTTGTTGCATCAAACCAATTCGAGTTAGGGAGAATTTAACTTGAATTGACTCGATCTTAGAGCATTTCGAGTTAGAAAATCAATTTATACATTCCTATATGTATAGGATATACATTGCGTAGTAAGTACGTATGCGCGCACAAATACACATCTAAGTAGATACCTAACTATCTGGATGGCTACCTACCTATAACCATTTCATTGATAGAGTATGTACAATTTTGATCTCAAAATTCACGATGAATCCTACAGTAAAATAATTATAGGTGGTGACGGAGTAAGAATACAATTCACCATCTACTTTCTTGCCCGTGGGTGTCGTAAAAAACGACTAAGGGATATGATATTGAGATATGTAATACCTATCTATGCAAGAAAAGGCAAACTCGACATAAAACCCTATATGTCAACACGTCTGATCAGCGCGGTATAGCAGGTTAATTTCTCTCCTATCGTGGAGGAAACCCGAGCTCATCAGTAGGACATATGTTGAAGTTGACAGTTGACATATGTTGAAGTTGAAGGTGACACCTAGGTAGGTAGGTACCTACCTATTTCGTTAGAAAAGTGTTAGCAACAAATAGGTAACGAAAATATCTATGAAGTAGCAACAAGTCCTAACTGTGATGACTGCGGGGTGATAGAAGATATGCAACATTTTCAACATGTCCATATCTCCACATTAAGATTTTTTTTTTTTTTTGTATTTAGCTGTTGGTCGCAGATGACCTTGACAGCTTAACGCGGGCAATGGGCGAGCGGAAGGCTCTCAACCCGGTAAGTAAGTTAAGCGAACATCGCCCGAGGGCTCCCCCTGTGGGGGAACGGACCTCGGCTCGGGGCGTCGCTGAAAGCAAAGTGGGCGTGGCCACGTTTAGGTTAATGATTTTTACGCGGCGCGGTTTTCGACCTCGTCGGCGAGGCCGATACCGCGCAGTTTTATGTGTTATCGCTGCGCGAGCTGTGTAGGCCCTTTCTTGGGCGATCGTAATGGCATCATCCCCTTCTTCAAGGAGATCGTCGGGGTCGTCGGACCGCGGATATTTTTGATGGGACGTAGTTTACCGCCCCAACCACTAGTGGATTGGGGTGAGTCGTGGCAGAGTCAAAATAGCGCTGGGAGCAACGCTTCATATACTGCCTGATGGTCGGCAATTCGAGGTCGATGTGTAGATCGACATTACGAACGAACCACGGTGCTCCCGTTGCCCGTCGCATGAATCTATTTTGTAGTGTTTGTAACCTGTGGATCCTGTTTGGCCTAACGTGCGCGAACACTACACTGGCATACGTCATGATGCGCCGTATGCAGGTAGTGTATAATCGGACTTTATTTTTGAGTGATAGTTTGGACTTTGCGTTTAATAAGCAGTGAAGGCGTCCCATCACGAAGGCGGCGCGCGCGCGGACCCGCTTCAAGTGGGACAGGAAAGTGAGTCGGCTATCAAGGGTCACACCTAAGTACTTGGCCTCTCTGCTCCATGAGACAGGTCGGCCGAAGAGAGTGAGAGGAGGGATGCTGTCCGGAGAGCACAGACGGGCAGTTCGTTTAGTGAACATGACCGCTTGGCTCTTCTCGGGATTAATTTCTATTCTCCATTTCCTATACCAATTGGCAAGGGCGGTAACCGCTTTTTGGAGTGTATTGACTACGGTTGTCGGGGACATACCTGCACAATAGAGTGCGGTATCGTCGGCGTAAAGCGCCGTGTGCACACTAGTGAACTTGGGTAAATCACTTGTATACAGTGTAAACAAAAATGGGGCGAGGACCGAGCCCTGTGGAACACCGGCCTTGAGAGGATGGGAGGTCGACAACGTCCCTTCCACCCTATAGCGAAAGCTGCGATGACTCAAATAGTCATGTATTATTAGAATTAAGTATTCGGGGATTTTTAATAAATATAATTTGTAAATTAAGCCCTCATGCCAAACTTTATCGAAAGCTTTCGCTACATCTAGAAATAGTACACCAGTGTACCGTCCCCTAATGAACTGACTACTGGTGTATTCTACTAGTCTATGTACTTGCTGAACGCAGCTGTGTTTAGCACGAAAACCAAATTGCGCGTCCGGTATAAGTTTATTTAACTCTGCGTATGAGCGTAGCCTACAGAGTACTAATCGTTCGTATAATTTACCTAAACTTCTCAGTAGGCTAGGCTAATAGGTCGATAGCTATTGGGTTCGGTACGTTTTTTGCCGGGTTTGTGGATTCCGATTACCACGGCCTCTTTCCACTGTGAAGGAAAGATGTTATATTTGAGGGCTGCATTAAAAATACAACACAGTAATATTATTAAATGGGCTGGGAATAATTTAATTACTCTATTTGTAATACCGTCCGAACCCGGGGCTTTCCTAGCGTGGAGACCCCTAATAAGCGACTCGACTTCGTCGGTGCTCACTGTTGGGATAGGCATATTATTGTCGTTGTTTATATTCGACCGCGATAAAGTGGTGCGACTGGCCACTTCCGAATTAATAGTGTTGTAGTGAGTCACATCTTGTTCGTATAATGTACTCGGCGTACACTTAAGCTCTAGGCTCTCTGCCAGACATTCAGACTTTTCGTCATCCATGAATGCCGGCGGTTGATTTATTCTACTGAGGGGAGGGAGTGTGGACACTACATCTTTTTTGAGTGAGCGTACTTCTATTAAACATAAACGTAGGTTTATATTTTTGAGAAGTACTATATCTAATATGTCTGGCCTGTGGTCGACAATGTTAGGGTAGTGAGTCGGCTCTAATGGCGCTATGACGTCACAACCTAATCTGTCAGCGTATAACTCTTAAGACTTTGCCCCTCTTGTTCGAACTATGACAGTTCCACGAGGTGTTCTTGGCGTTAAGGTCACCGCCAATGATGACGGCGCCGCCCAAGTCAAGCAATGCCTTGAGATCGCTCTCCACTAAGTGTTTACCGTCCCTTCTTTCGGGTGACAGGTAAGCCGAGACAAATGTAATTGGCTGATGGCCAGTGAGTGCTAATCTGCATACTGACGCTTCAATGTACGCCAGAAGTGGCGGATCCACAGGCGTGCAGTGCAACGACCTCCTATAGTAGATGAGCGTTCCCCCTCCTTGCGAAGTGACCCTATCATTGCGAACTATATTATAATTCGCAATTCTAGGGTCCTTGTTGAAAGGTTTGAGAAACGTCTCTTGTACCATAAGAATGTCGAGCTGTTGTTCCCTAAGGAATGTACCTAACTCGTCCCTCTGTGAGCAGAGGCTATTCGCGTTATATGTCCCTAACTTTAGGTGTCGTGGTTTGACTCTGCCGGGAGTGTGATTATCCATTTTATTTAAAACTAAGGGACCCCAGACGTTCGAGTAGGGGCGAGAATTTAATGGCAATGTTAAGGAGGGCGAGGTTATTACCCTCGTTCCTCCTTAGCTCTGCGGCGACCTCGCGGATTTCCGCGAAGTCGATGAGTGAGGCGAAATTTGCCACAAGGGCTAGATCCGGGTCTAGGGCTTGTGGGGTCTTAGGGAGCGCGTGTGATGCTACCCTAACTGGTGCGGGTTTGGCGACGGGTGTGCTCATAAGGGGCTTAGGTTGGCCCCCGGCGGGCGTTTTATGCCCAACGGTTGGCGGTTGGGGTCTTGGTGGGTGCGTGAAGGGGGGTGGGGGGGGCGCTTGCGTGCGCGGTAATGCGGGGAACGCCTCCCTACCTTGAGTGAGGGGGCGAGACCACGCATTGTGAGTCGGGAGGGGGGTGGGCACGAAAGCCTTATTATAATAGCGGGCCGGGCCCGTTGGACGAATTGTCCTTTTGGGCGCCCGTGGACAGCCGCGGAAGTTGGCCGGGTGGCCCATCTCCCCGCAAAGCACGCACGATGGCGGCTCTGTGCAGAGGGACAGGTGTTTGGGCCTCTCACACTCGCTGGTGTGGTGATTACCCAGGCACTTAACGCACCTTGGGTGGGCATAGCAATTATTTGATGTATGGCCATACATCTGGCATTTGTGGCACTGCGCCATTATGCCGGTTTTATAAGGGGGCTCTACTTTGACGCCCATAAGTCCGCACACATGTGTGATGCGGAAAACCTGTTTACCCTCGGGAGTGTTGTCCAGGCATATCAATACCATATTCATAGGTGCGCGTGCTTTGCCGCGCACCATACGGTGAACCTCCCTCACGGGTAGGTTTTGGGCCTTGAGTGATTCGAGAATCTCCTTTTTTCCACATTAAGAGCTAACCTTGATGTAAATTTTCTGGACGTCAATATTTACCACAGTAGGTATAGGTACCTATTAGCCTTCCTCTACGTAATAGTGCAAGAGAATTACCTATAGGTATAAGATGATTGAACAATCTTAAAAATAACTTGTTTGTTAACTTGTTTTCGAGGGTCATTACCAATCGACTCACGCGCAAGCTCGATGACTTCCAGCCGCCCGAACAAGCCGGCTTCCGAAAAGGCTATAGCACCATAGACCATATCCTCACGCTTCGGCAGATTATACAAAAGACCGAGGAGTATAATCGGCCCCTGTGCTTAGCGTTTGTGGACTATGAGAAAGCCTTTGATTCAGTCGAAACTTGGGCGGTGCTGCAGTCCCTTCAGCGGTGCCAAATCGACCATCGCTATATCGAAGTGCTGAAGTGTTTGTATAGGAACGCCACAATGTCAGTCCGTATCCGGGATAAGAGTACGAAACCGATCCAGTTGCAGAAAGGCGTGAGACAGGGAGATGTCATCTCTCCGAAACTGTTCACCACTGCACTGGAAGATGTCTTCAAGCTCTTAGACTGGACTGGACTCGGCATCAACATTAACGGCGAATACATCACTCACCTTCGATTCGCAGACGATATCGTCGTTATGGCAGAATCCATGGAGGACCTTGGCACTATGCTCAATGATCTCAGCAGGGTATCCCAACTAGTGGGTCTACGAATGAACATGAACAAGACGAAAGTCATGTCAAATACCCATGTCATTCCTGTACCGGTCCTAGTTGGCAATGCGATTCTCGAAGTTGTCAATCACTATGTTTACCTAGGACAAACAGTCCAGTTAGGTAGATCCAATTTCGAGAAAGAGATCAGCCGACGAATCCAACTCGGTTGGGCAGCGTTCGGGAAACTTAAGAGGATCTTCTCGTCCAACATACCTCAGTGTCTGAAAACACAGGTCTACGACCAGTGTGTGTTACCAGTGATGACTTACGGCACGGAAACGTGGTCCCTAAATGTAGGCCTCATATCAAGGCTCAAAGTCGCTCAGCGTGCTATGGAACGGGCTATGCTCGGGATTTCTCTGCGAGATAGAATCCGGAATACAGAAATCCGCAGAAGAACGGGTGTAACCGACATAGCACGAAGAATTAGCACGCTGAAGTGGCAATGGGCAGGCCACATCGCTCGACGAACCGACAACCGCTGGGGAAGAAAGGTTCTCGAGTGGCGACCACGCATCGGACGACGCAGTGTAGGACGCCCCCCCACTAGGTGGACCGACGACCTAGTGAAAGTTGCTGGGCGTCGTTGGATGCAGGCGGCACAGGACCGCACATTGTGGCGCAATATGAGGGAGGCCTACGTCCAGCAGTGGACGGCAATAGGCTGAAATGATGATGATGATGATGAAAAATAACTAGGTAATTCATGTATTTTACTTTATGGGGTGACATTGTCGCTGCGCGATAAAATCTGAATGAAGTTTTATTATACATATATATATTATATTTTAATAAAGACAAGAAAAAATGTATGAAGTAATAGGTACATAATAATATACCTACTGTTACCCGAGTTTGGGCATCGTGTGTGTGCGTAGATTTGGTCATACAAAGGACAGTGCTTTGGTGACACGACCTTTTTTATTTTTTGGGGGGTTGTGTTAGTGTCGGTGCACTCCTCGCTCCGCTCCGTCCGGGGCGACAGAGGGGCGCAAGCATAGACGGCCCGACGGAATACCTCCTGAGGAGTACCCTCACTTCGACCGACGTCCCCCCCCCCTCGGAGAGGATGTCGGTCTTTCCTCGCGCGGTCGACCTCTCGGCGGGTGATGGACTAACTACCCGGTCTGGTCACCCGTGGCCTCGGCTAGGGGGCGACACGACCTAACACGACGTGAACAATATTTTGTTTTTAGATTTCATTTAAGTAGGCATAGGTATTTGTATCAATGTGTTATTGTCTATCTTTGTTACGTAAATAAGTACCTACCTATATCTATACCAATAAATAAAAATGGAGTGTCTGCTTGTAATGTTAATAGACTTTTTTCATGCTCACACGGTTATTTGCAAGACACCTATGCCTAAAATACAGTTTAAAATTTTTTTGTCTGTCTGTCTGTTCCGGGTAATCTTCAAAACCGCTGGACCGATTTCAAAAATTCTTTCACCAATGGAAAGCTATAATATCAGGGCGTAAACTAGGCTATATTTTATCCCGGTATTCCCGCGGGAACGGGAACTACGCGGGTAAAACGACTAAAACCGAAGCGAAGCAAGGGCGGTTGCTAGTAAACATTATGCTCAAATTAGTTTTGTATAGGTACTTACATTCCTAGTATAAGTCAATATCAAAGTCGATTAAGTGAATAAGAAAAACACGATATACCTAGGTAAATGATTTACATGCAAAGATACTTTTCTTACCTATATCTTCTATTATGTAGGCACAAAATAGATTGTCATTTCTGTTTCTGTAAATCATACTTTTTATCAAAGCGCTCCCGAAAGATGCCAACCATGCTGGTGCGTCGTGTAGTGCTATGAAATCATCCCCGTGTACAGTTGCCGGCACGTAGCGCTGAGTCCGCCCCAGTGCAGCGTAAGTCGAGACCAGACGGACATAAAACCGTGAAATAAATAAAAGTGATGGCAATGATCCCGGAACTAGCATAAATTATTATACCTACCGGCCTACTTCTAATTGGGTTTCGATTTTGAATGCCCTTAAACAATTAGGTATAACCTATACGTGAACGTTATGTGAGTAATTGGTGAAATTTAAACATACTTAACTCGGCATAACACATGCATATTTATTTCGAGTTTGAAATTCAAGTAAATTGAATTGAACTCGTCGTACGTAGGTACCGTTTAATCCCTATGCAAAAAAAATATCACTATGCATAAGAATAAGACAGATTGAGAGCGTCAATTGCGTGCTTACTTCTTCATTTACTACACCAAACCAATTTGAGTTAGGAAGAGGTTAATTCGATTTTAGAGCAACTCGAGTTAGAAAATCGTTTTATACATTTCTATAAGTTTAGGATATAAGTAGCATAATAAGTACGTACGTCCGCTCAAACACACACAAGGGTAGGTTAGGTTAGGTATATACTTAACTATCTGGATGGATGTTGAATAAAATTATATGTAAATATAAAATTATATTAACTATAACCATTTCATTGATAGAGATTGAACAATTTGATCTCAAAATTCACGATGAATCCTACAGTAAAATAATTTTAGCTAGGTAGGTACTCCTAAGCATATTTCATTCATGTGATGACTGAGTAAGAATACAATTCACCATCTCTTGCCCGTTAGTGTCTTAAAAGACGACTAAATATGATATGTAGATATGTAACATTTAGGTATGCAAGAAAAGGCAAACGATATAAAACTCTATATTCCAACACATCTGATCAGCGCGGTATAGTAGGTTAATTTCTATCCCAATGTTGGTACAAGGTCACTGTACTGTACTGCACGTACGTACGAAACTCTTAAAAAAAATAGGTAATTATGACGGTTTGTGTATTCAAATAGTGTCACAACACTTTTGAAAAACATAAAAAGTATATTAACATTACTTTTAAAAGTATTTCGACGATTTATGTTAATAAAAACAAAATTTGATTTCCTAATTTGTATAGTATATAAGATAAATATTTTATTCAAAGAGTTGATTTGGAAGCTGAACTGCTCAAATGCATGATTACAGCATTCACAATATTACTTTTAACTTAATATGTATTATAGCGCCCTCTAATGAATTTTGTATTAACCTGTATCAAAGGGATCTTAAACTTAACAAAAAGTTAAGAATATAGTTCAATAAAGTAAAGTATTAACTATATATTTAAAAGATGGCGTTCTATATCCTAAAAACTATTATTTAAGCTAAAATTCTTCCTTGTATTTTAAATTATATAATATATTGAAAAAAAAAAAGAAATAGATGATTATGATAAATAACCATTTTTTAGCTGTCATAACTCGTTCTTAACCGACTTCTTAAAAAGGATGAGGTGCTCAATTCGAATGCTTGTATTTTTTTTGATCTTATTTCGCGCATAACTCCGTCGCTTTTTTTATGGTTGGGCTATGGTAAGCGCACACGCGGTCCATTCCGTCCGGGGCGACGAAAGGAGGGCGAGCGGGCCCAAAACCTACCCGTATCCACGTCGCCTCGTTGTTGAGCCGACCACCGGAGCAGGGTGACTTGTCGTCAGTGGTCAAATAACTCCGTCGCTTGCCAATCAAATTGAAAAATCTTTTTTGTTGGAAAGGGTATTCTTCCCAAATTGTCTCATGAAAATTTTATCGAAATTGGACAAGCGGTTCATGAATAGCCGAGGCCGCGGGTGACGTGACCGGGGAATTAGTCCGTCACCCGCCGAGAGGCCGACCGCGTGAGGAAAGACCGACGTTCTCCCCGAGGGGCGGACGTTGATCGATGGGAGGGTACCCTACTAGGGGGTATTCTGTCGGGCTGACCACTGACGACAAGTAACCCTGCTCCGATGGTCGGTCTAACGATGAAGGCGACGTAGTGTTCGGGTGGGTTGCGGGTGTGCGTGCACACGCCTCTCTGTCGCCCCGGACGAAGTGGTGCGAGGAGTGAGCCGATTGCGACCAACACCAAAAAAAGCGGCTTATGAAAATACAACAAAAATCTAAAAATTTATCTACATTGACTACATTAACGATCTTTTTGTTTACTCTGCATTGCGTTTTGCAGTCGGGTTCTTTTTTGAAAAAATAATTTTTATAAGCTATCATATCGTTAAGAACAAGAGGAATTAACTGCTGTATTCTCAATTATCTCAGCCATAACTGTCTGCGTAGATATATCATCTCATCTCTTGCATCTAGTACATGTCCCATTGCTGGGTGCGAGCGTCCTTCAAATGAAAGAGAAATTGACCATCTATACCGTGCTGATCAGACGGGTTGGAATAGATAGGTCTACTAAGATAAGAACATGCTAACATCCGTCCTGTTGTTGAAAAGGGTCATATATGATTGTCGGATTATATGCAGTAATATTGCCATGCCGTCTTTTTATTCGAAAGTTTATAAGGAATAAATCACTTTAACCAAAACTTGACAACTCACTCACTCATATCAAAGTAGGTCTCTCTCAAACGCTAGTATGACACGAGTAACCAATTCGTAGCATTGTAAAAGATGTAGGTATTTCTTTTTAACGCATTTTAATAAACAAGTCAAAGCGATGTATTATAAGCTATCAACTCGTAGTAACTTACGAGGCACTTCTTTTGACGCAGTAGATAACGTGCTTCACAACGAGTTAGAGCTAGTATCTTGCACTGTAGTACTAGACGCATCCTTTTTTATCTATTTTCTCTAGTCTATTTAGGTAAAAACGAGATGGACCTAGACTTTCATAGCACTTTAAATTATTAACAAAATTTGCTAGTTAATCTTTCTCTGATATATTGAGTTTAATAAAGAAATTGTAATTTATCACAGTCACTGCTTTTTATCAATTACTAGGCTGCTACCACTGCTGGTATAGTCAGGTCCATTGACTCGCATGGTATAGTAAGGTTAATTTCTCTCCTATTACGGAAGAGAATCGAGCCTAACTGTAGGAGGTATTTGAGCTGAAATGATAATGATGAATGATGGGGCTGCTACTAGGTGCGACATAGTATCCAGTTTTGTTTATAAGATTATATTGTCTTATAACACTCGCTGCTACTAGTATTTTGTTGACGCTATTACAAGGTATGATTTAAAATTATCTATAACAGTCACGATAAATACAACCCACTATCATTTAGGTTATATTTAAGTTACTTAGGTTATATATTATTTGCCATAAAGAACCTGCGCAAAGCCGGGACGGGTTGAAAGTTTTTTTTTATAAAACCGGTAAGTATTAAAACCATGAAATATTTAAATCAATTTTATATATTCTTGAATAAATAATATACCTAGTAAGAGCTATATGGATCGCAGCCGCCAAAGTATTTATATAGGCAATAGTGCAACAGGTTTTTCAACTATCTAGAGTATCAGTAACTAAACTGGAAATACAATAGATACATACCACTTAACCTGAAGGGGAATATAAATAATCCCATTTATTACATAAGTATTTAAAATGACATTAAATTTATTGTATCATCCGCCCCGTGTGGTGACGTCTTAAGAAAACAGGGTCGAAATTCCTTCCTTTGTCATAGGAGTAGTAACTCTGTCTAATGTAACACTAGGGGAATAGGAGAGTAATTTTCCAAGTGGTAAGGGTAATATTCAACAGTGGACTATAGGCTAGCAGATGAATACATAGGATAGGATGATATTTGATTAATTTAGTTGGATTTTTCCTTGCCATGATAAATGACTATTACGTTATTCTAACTGCAAGACTTGCGAGACTCTTGCTGCAATACCAAGACCAAGACCAAGACTCGAGTGCGCAAGATCAAGACCAAGACGAGACCAGGTGTGCTGTTGCAAGACCAAGACTGCTCCAAGTCTCGTCTTGGTCTTGCATTTGGGCAACACTAGCCTTGGTCTAACTTTAGAATATGATTATCTATAATCCGTTATGTTTTGATTACTCTATATACATCATCATCATCTTGCTCTTATCCCAATTACTTGGGGTCGACGCAATATGTCATCTGTTTTGACATATTGCAAAAAGTTTCGGCAATGACTTTTATGACCGGCCGCCTGCCTGACGTCAACCCTCCTTGGGAATGTAATCGTTGACCCAAATGGTACCAGATGGAGTTGGTCCGGGTCAATCTAGGGCTCTTAGTTGTCCTCCACAGCGTGAAAAAAAAAAAAAAAAAAAAAAGGGCTCTTAGTTGTCTTTTACGACACCCACGAGCAAAGCAAGGGTTGGTAGTATTCGAAGCCGCTACCACACAGCACTGATTACTCTATATACAATAGAAGTAAAACAAAGTCTAATACAATTATGATGTACTTAATCATATTTGCCGCAGAGATAAAAGCTTGATAGCTATTGTGGATAATAAAATTCTGTCTCTAAAAACCCAGTGCTAATGACGATACTGTAACTACAGTAACTGGTAATAAATATTGCACTGTCGATATTTAAAAAGAGGCAACCGGTTAATTTCGGCTTCGTAGAGCGTTGTCTCTGTCGCACATTACTTATGAGAAATTTTTCAGTCGTTATACAAGTGTGAGAGAGGATGGTTACATACAGTCAAAAAAGAGTTGTATATTTTATACAATAAAGAGAATTCATAATTATTTTAACGGCTCCTGATGAATTCCCGTATGGCGACGGGATAGAATACAAATATCGTCACCCCTTACTTGCCCGTGGGAGTCGTAAGAATCGGCTAAGATTTTCACTAGGAGAATGGGCAGCAGTTACCTCCTACTGTGATCGCCAACACGCCTGCTAAGCGTGTCGATCACGGCGTTATTTCATCTATACCAATAAATAAAATTGGAGTGTCTGTTTGTAATGTCAAAATAATAGGCTTTTTTCATGCTCACACGGTTATTTGCACGACACCTATGCCTAAAATATAAATTTAAAAATTTTTGTCTGTCTGTCTGTCTGTCTGTCTGTCTGTCTGTTTGTTCCGGGTAATCTTCAAAACGGCTGGACCGATTTCAAAAATTCTATCACCAATGGAAAGTTATAATATCAGGGGGTAAACTAGGCTATATTTTATGCCGATATTCCCACGGGAACGGGAACTACGCGGGTAAAACGACTAAAACCGAAGCGAAGCGAGGGCGGGTTGCTAGTAACAAATAAAATGGTTGAAATTAAAACAACAGCATTCAAAATAAAAGTGGCACTTGACCGTTTCGAGTGGCATTCTTGTGGGGAGGCCTATGTCCATCAGTAGACTTCTATGAGCTGATGGATGAAATAAAAACCAGACTGTTAGTTCTTCGTGCGAATTCACACAGGCAGTGCGCAAGAGGGACAGTGCTCTACTAAACCGAAATTAGTCGACTGTTTCTTTCTAACGGTCGATGCACAATATTTATCGCCGGTTACTGTACGTATAAGTTAGTTATGCCTACATTCGCATGAAAGAACATTAATCAAATTCCTTTGATATGAAGCAAAATCACAAACAAAGCATTATGTGTATATATGTATGTAGTGTATGTTCATGTTTAATTCATCATGCTAGCAAAGATTACGCGCTATCAAAGGACTCGCTAACACATACATATGAATATTACATTAGTTTATACGCGAGCACTGTCGACCAACACCTCGTACTGAAAAATACTGAGGAAACATTATATTAAAATGTCACAGGTCATCTAATGGTCAAATTATCTTGTCGAAGCGTCCGATTCAAATGTCGAAAGGAGGTCCTCAGACACTCCACAAAATGGAAGTGGATTTGCTGATGGGTTTAGTGGGTTTTATTCCATTAGACTGGCCGGCTCTGAATCCTATAAACCCTCAAATGTTATCAGGTGATATACGTAAGTCCATTTTCAATCAGGGTCCAATAATGATCAAATTTATCAACACTATTTCGTCATTCAGATTTTTAGTGTCCGGGATTAGACACAGGCGTTCCTTGCAAGGGCATTAGAAAATAAATGCTATTTATATTTGCTTATTCAACAATAGGTGGCCAATAATATCTATGTAAAGGATGGATATAACATATATGCAAGAGAAAGAAAATTCGAAACAAAACCCTATACCAACACGTCCGACCAGCATTGTTAGGTCAGTTTCCCTCCTATCTCGGAGGAGGCTCGAGCCCAACAGTGAAACGTAAATAAACCGAAATGATAAAATGATGAGTTCTATTACGCCAATTACCCACAAATCATCGTGAAAGCAGTTTACATGCCCAGTGGTAAGTATATGAGCTATAAAGAAAGAAGAAACAAAGAAAGGTAATCACAATTTTTCTAACCCATATGAAATTGCGATAATAAACTAACGATAGCTACTTGTTTTGCTAATTCCCATCTTTTTTGTATCTTATTGAATTAGAATTATTATATAATTTAATAATAATAGCTGGTTGACCGGTTTTTGTAAATTGTATTTTTGACGAACATATTTAGATACATATTACAGATACAGATACATATATATAATTATGAAATAATGAAAAATATAACACGATAAAAACAGAATAATAACACTGAGTTCTGATTTCAGGCTATTTTAACGCGACTGGACAACTTCCCAAATGAGCTATTGTCACTCTTGACGGCGACGGCTAAATAAATTCACATTCCTATTCTAATGACATTTTATTGATTAGCTAAAAACACCGACAAGAAGTCATTTTCTATAAATAAAACCTAACCTAAACTGATTTTTTGTCCCCGACACCTCTAGCATTGATACCGTTTCCAAGATTCTGAAAATATAGAAATATACAAGAATTGCTTATTTAAATATATAAGATTTGAAAAATTTTGGTATAACTCTAATTATTATAATAAATAAGTGAAACTTGTGTGTGCAAGGTACAAAAATTAATCTATCTATCACAAAATATGTGTTGCCATCCTTATCTCAAAATGGAGTCATTCTTACTCTCCAAAATAGTCGCTATTATGACGCCTTATAGTCTGCATACAGAAACTACAATCGCAGATTTCAAGCATCTATAAAAACAATTTTCTCCTAATATTAATAGTCTAAATTTGCATACTGAAATTAACACAAAATACAAATATTTGAGAACGTCATGTTATAGCATTCATTATCCTGGCAGTTCATGTTTAACCAAAATAAAATGATCTGGTAACAACGCGTCTTAGTTTGGGAAGGAAGGTCAAATAAAATAGATGTTTCTCCTTTCTCAAAGTTGGCACAAGATCATGTCCTAGTTATATTGAAAAATAATATCGTTGAGACGCACATGAAACAATCAACCTTAATATTGATTGACGACCTTGATTATATTTACACGTTATTTGTGTATTTGGAGCGATATGGATGGAGAAACTTTGTTATATTTATTACTGAATTTATTACTCTATTAAATCGTGTGGTGACGGAATAAGAATACAATTCGACACCTATCCTGCCGGTGGATGTCGTAAAAGATGGCTAAGGGGTATAATATCACGTGATTGGACTGGGGAATATTCCGTCATCTGTAGAGAGGCTGACCGCGTAAGGGTGACCGGAAGGAGCGTCGGGGATGAATAGTTCTCGAAAGTGTATCCCGTTGGGCTGGGTACGGATGTCTAACTCTGTACCAGTAGTCGGTCCAATGGCGACAGGGTGGGGATTTTAATTTCGAGTTTTACTTGCATAGATATTATTTGCATATAATATCCCTTAGCAGACTTTTATGACACCCACAGGCAAGATAGGGAGTGGATAATTGTATTGTTAATAACAAAACAATCTTAGACAGTTTTTTTTTGTGGATATACTTTAGTTGAAATCTTTACTTATTTTTAATAAAAATAAAGCTGTATTGGCTTTGTTGTTTGCAAGGAGTAAGATACCCAACAGCAAGCAGATCATGACTGATGCAGGACCACATTGCATCTTTCCGACTGCTTGTGATGCACCTTTAGAGCTATTTACGCTGGCTATGTCATTTCACGCACGCTCATACTTTCTTCTTCTTCTTTTTGTGTTTTTTTGTCTTGGCAATCAGCTATTAATACAAGCCATTTTT
The DNA here is from genome assembly GCA_032191425.1 of Lymantria dispar. Classification (NCBI taxonomy): domain Eukaryota; kingdom Metazoa; phylum Arthropoda; class Insecta; order Lepidoptera; family Erebidae; genus Lymantria; species Lymantria dispar. The sequence continues at coordinate 11,191,385 of CM063454.1, read as the reverse complement.
GGCAGTGTCGAGTTATAATTTTCTTTCAAATTATCACTTTCTTCATGTCAGTAATGGTCCGTCAGTAAGTCAAAGTGTCGCCTCCAACAGTGTACCTAATGGCCACTGTTAGGGGTATCTTCTGAGAATTTTGGTGGAAACAAAAAGGTATGGTAAGTAAGGTATAGCAGTTTTATATCATATTCACTACACCTCAGCAGTTTTGCCACTATATATTACATAAAATGCCATCAAAATTATTTAATATAACACGTTAAAACACTAAGATATTGAATATAATACAAGAACACCACATGACACTTCAGATTCCCGCCAAAAACTCCCGCTCATACTTTATCTTTTCGCTTATTATAGTGATGTTCTATCGTTGAAATGTTTTCTTCGGTGAAATGATATTTCGATGTTTTTCTCATACGTATCGGGACAGCAAGCCTTTTGAATACTCTCTGTAACTGCAGGAGGATTTTGGGCAAGTCCTGTATATCGATGTTAAGAACCAAGTTTCTTGTCTTATTTGATGATGCTGGAAAGTATTCTAGCGGAAATCGTCATTTCTCGAATTAATTCTCTAAATTTTTGTTGCTAAATTAGATTTTAACAATTTTAACATCTATTTGATATATTATTTATATTCTATTTAATACACTATTCCTAAGTTGTTATTTAATATTAGAGTAAGGGCGCCATATGTGGACTACCATAAGGATTTTCTTACATAAAACCTCAATTTTTACAGTACTATCCACTTTATTTATTTTAAACTTTTCAATAATCATTTGGCTTTAAAAATAATACAAATTATAAGAAAAAAATCAACATCTTAGTAATAATGAACATTTTTTTAAATCTGTTACTTTTATGATCTTTCTAAAAGTGATCATAATATGAACCACATGGTTTCAAATATTTGCTATCGGTAAAATTATAAAATATAATAGGTGATAATGGCTTTATAAGAAACATTATTCAATAACCACCTTTCTTCTGGTCTATGTCTCTTTCATGATTAATATTTGTCAATGTGACGAGCTTACAAAGTTGGGTTAGGTTAGGTTAAAAATAGATCGTGACTTGATGAAAACGAAAAGTGACTCCCAAAAATACATACATCTATATTCCCTCATTGCAAGCGACTTGCAGTATATGGGAGGGGTGAGGCTTGTTGCACGCTGACTGTCGACTTGATACATCATTGAACGTTATTTGAAATATACCGGTAGTCCATATTATATACCTAGTCCATATTATAGACCTAGTCCATATACGGCGCTTTTACTCTAACCTCAAAAAAATAGCGAGTAATTATAGAAGTTTTAAACGTAAAAAAAAAACGTATAAATGTGTTTCAAGTTTGAATTCAAAAAAAATTAAATCAGCAGTTTTTAAATTGTGACGATATTTTTGACCAGACTTTACTTATACACAAACAAGTTTGTATCATGTAAGAAAATACGCATCCTTTTGCTCCCTAGAGACACATTCAATTTGGACCTATCGTAACTTCGTTAACAATATGTGAGATGAGTACGCTTACGTATTTCAACAAATTTGAGTGGTTAAATAAGGGATTATTTAACCACTCAAATTTGTTGAAATACGTAAGCGAATCTATATGCCATGCCATGTTGGTTTAAATAACGAAAATTTACAATGTTATTAATAACTAGTACAACACATAAGAGAGAGAAAGTAGGTTAGAAGGAGTGGGTACATGCACTTATTACACCCAGCGCACGCAACGGAAACTCTCCAAGGAAATGAAGTTTACCAGATTTAGCAACATTTTTCAGTAATGCTTCTCTCCTATAAGGAGTTGTGTGATATTATTCTATAAATAGTCTGTCTCAATAAATGAGCTATCCAAAATTAAAGAAATTTTCAATTTGAACCAGTGGTTCATGAGAGTAGCGCGTACAACCAAACAAAACCTTCCCTTTTATACCTTATACCTGTTCCTTTTTTTTCATCTACTCAACCTATATAAGTTCCACTGTTGGGCTCAGTCCTCTTCTACAAAATAGGAGGCGAAATGACATACTATCCCACGCTGATCACACGTGTTGGAATAGGGTTATATTAGTTTTCCTTCTCTTGCATATATGTTACCTGCATATTTCCCTTAATCACCTTTTACGACACCCACGGGCATGAGGAAGAGTGGTTAATTTTCTTACTATTATGGAGGAGGTTCCAGTTCAACAGTGGTGCTCAGCGTATATGAGCTGAAATCCTGATAGCTAAGCGATTTACTAAGATATCTTAAAAGAAAATTTCAACGATGACGTCTACACCATTGTAAATTTATTAAAAACTCCATATTACGAATATAAATCAACTGTATTATATTTTATTGTACAAAAGACCCCTTTTTTTATTTATTTTTTTTTTTTGTGGGTGGGCTGCGGTCGGCGCGCCGCCGCACCACTCCGTCCGGGACGACAGAGGGGCTTAAGCACGCAACTCCCGCAACCCACCTGAAAACCACGTCGCCTTCGTCGTTGGGCCAACCACCGGAGCAGGGTTACTTGACATCAGTGGTCGGCCCGACGGAATACCCCCTATTGGGGTACCCTCCCATCGACCGACGTTCCCCCATCGGGGAGGACGTCGGTCTTTCCTCACGCGGTCGGCCTCTCGGCGGGGTACAAAAGACCCCTGAAATACTTGTGCTGCACAGAAGAAAAAAATAGCCCAACTTTTTGAGAGTGTTTGCGTGTGGAGGGTTTTGGTGGTGCCCTTGGTACCACCGAGCCTCAATGCACGCATTCACACTGCCTTCACTTTCTTCGCGGTAGGCAACCGCCTTGTAAAAGTCCATGAGCGGCAGCAACACTTACCATCAGGTGTACTGTTTGCTCGTTTGCCACCGTTTGCAATAAAAAAAAAAATAATATTAATGGTGAACTTAAAAAGGTGTTTACTATACCCGGTAGGCAGGTGTCACATGAATTAGAACAGGTCGGATTTATTTTGAGTTGGGTCTATTTAATTATACCACTTTGGAAAGGAATTAAATAAATGGCAAACTGTAAATAAAATTACCGAAATTGCAGAAAATTACCACTGCTGTTGTAAATAATTAAGTGATATTTCTAAGATAAATAGCGTGATGCAATCCGAAATACAGCAATCCGTAGAAGAGCGGGTGTAACCGATATAGCACGAAGAATTAGCACGCTGAAGTGGCAATGGCCAAGCCACATCGCTCGACGAGCCAACAACCAACCACCTGGTAAAAATTTCTGCGCGTCGTTGGATGCAGGCGGCAAAGGACCGCACTCTGTCACGTAACATAAGGGAGGCCTACGTCCAGCACTGGATGGCGATAGACTGAAATGATGATGATATTTCTAAAGCGTCTTGAAGGGGTTATAAACTTGAAACATTTATGACTGCTACTTATACTTTCTGTTCCACAACTATCCCTTAGTTTCTTCACTTAACCAGTCTGTTTTACACTTTCCCAAATCGAGTAGCATGGTTGCATCATCCAATACCTAGTAAGAACACCTGCCACAAGTAGTTGAACGGTACAAACGAGAGGATTTATTCAAAAACCATTACAACCAAATTATACATGTTGAAATTTTAAAGATATATTTTTTTTTTATTTTGTTGCATTGTGATTTCATTTCATCATTTTCTTAAATCATTTACGCCCCACTGTTGGGCTTGAGACTTCTCTACAGTAAAAAGAAAATTGAGCTACTATAGCAGATATGAATTCTGATGTTTACGCGAGTATTACACATTTTAAATAAAACTACGGTTTTTATCGCGTTTTTATTTGATTTTTGATTATCCGACGTTTCGAACACTTTGCAGCGTTCATGGTCACGGGCGGACTAAGATGTCTCATGTCCAACAAGTCATCGTTAATGCAGAAAATTTATAATTATCTACCCGATACAGAAATTAGTTATTAAATATTGACTCACATTTTCATCCAAATTTAATGCCAGTGTAAGAAAATAATTATATATGAAAAAATTATATTGTTTATGGTTAGTAATTATTTAACATTAAAATTAATAGTAATAATATTTAAAAACCTAACAATCTAGTATACTACCACCGGATCGGAACATGGCCACACTGAGAAAGATCCGGCAAGAAACTCAGATGACATGATGCTAAATTTATATTAATTTTTAAGGAAGGAATTAACATCTATGCAAGAGAAGGGCAACTCGAAATAAAACCAACACGTCTGACCAGCGTGGTAAAGTGAATTAATTTGCCTCCCATTGTGGAGTAGGCTCGAGCCCAACAGTAGGACGTATATGAACTATGATGATGATGAGTAAATATATCAGCTGGTAGATATACCACGTTGGTCTGACGTGTTGGTACATAGTTTTATTTCGAGTTTACATTCTCTCAGTGATGCTGTTTGCCTATATCATTTAGTCATCTTTTACGACACCCTCGTGCAAGAAAGGGAGTGGTTCTGTTATACAACGTCACCGCACGGAAATATTAAATTATCAGTAAAATAAAAAGAAACATACATCAAACGAAATCTTTCAAAAAAGCATATAATTACCTCCATCCATCAAAACGATTGAACGCAAAAAACGGCTATTTAAAATTTGATATGAAAATAAAAAGATTTTTCCGTACACGAAGCAACTTGATTGATACGAAAGTAAGCCAGCGTAAATCCGACCCATTTGAGTTTTATCCGACTTATTTACTAAACAACCATGTCACCGCCCAATCTAAAGAAAAATCTGCCAGTCATGGAAAACTTTTGTGCTGCGTAACACTTTGATTTATTTTGAAACAGAAAAAAAAAGTTTAATAGTTAATTCATCATTATCATCTCGGCTCATATACGTCCCACTGCTGGCTCTCCTCCACAATAGGAAGGAAATTGACCTTACTATACCATGCCAGTAAGACAGGTTGATATAGGATATTATTTCAAGTTTTCCTTCTCTTACATAGATGTAATATGTATATTATATCTCTTAGTCGTCTTTTACGACATCCACGGGCAAGGTAAGAAGTGGTGATTTATATTCTTAATCCGTCACCACACGGACAAAATAATTAAGTAACCAGCTATATTTTACATATATGAAACCTAGGTTATGCTTTTTTTTTTTTTGGGGTGGGCTGCGGTCGGCGCACCTCCGCACCACTCTGTCCGGGGCGACAGAGGGGCTTAAGCACGCAACACCCGCAACCCACCCGAACACCACGTCGCCTTCGTCGTTGGACCGACCACCGGAGCTTGCGGACCAACCGGAGGGTTACTTGTCATCAGTGGTCGGCCCGACGGAATACCCCCTACGTGGGGTACCCTCCCATCGACCGACGTCCCCCCCTCGGGGAGGACGTCGGTCTTTCCTCACGCAGTTGGCCTCTCGGCGGGTGACGGACTAATCCCCGGTCACGTCACCCGCGGCCTCAGCTAGGGCGGTATGGCACGCAGGTAGTCGCGCCTTCGCCGCCCTAGTCGCCGGCAGCGGGTCGCTTCGTCGAGGCTGTGCTCCTCGCGCTCGCGACCCGCCGCCTCCTTCTGCGAGATGACTGCCTCGCAGAAGGCTGCAACCGCGTTCCAATTCCTGATGCTGCCGAGCATCTCCCTAGCGATGGTCGGCAGCGTCAGGTCGGCACGGATGATTGCGACGAGAACTTAGGTTATGCTTGAGGCAGTACTGATATTAATGAACAAATATATCCCACGGAAACTTAAATTTGCAGTAAATGTTTATATATTTACTATAATTAATAATGATAATAATTTATTTATTATAATATCTAGTCTGTTCTGTGTGCCGAATTCATTCGGATCCCTTGAGCTGTCTGTACGTGATTATTTAAATCTTTTCATATAATATATTTATTAGTAATGATCATTTATCAACTCCGTGTGGTGACGGAGTAAGAATACAATTCACCACTCCCTCTCATACCCGCGGGTGTCATAAAAGACGACTAAGGAATATAATAAGCATATAACGTCTGTGCAAGAGAAAGAAAACTCGAAATAAAACCCTATACCAACCTGTCTGTCGTAATCTCACGGAAAGAGGCGGCGGATCGTGCGCGAGAGGAACTCCTCTTCGGGGACACGTTCCGCCGCCGGTGACTTGGGCGGCGCAGGTGCGAGTACCTGCGCTTGATGCCGCCCTAGCCGAAGCCGCGGGTAACCGGACCGGGGAATTTAATCCGTCATCCGCAGACCGGCTGACCGCGTGACGGTGACCGACGTGCCGCGACGGAGACGTCGAGAGGTGACGGTACCCTATAGGATATCCCGTCGGGCCGACCACTGACGACAAGTCACCCTGTTCCGGTGGTCGGCCCAACGACGAAGGAAGGTGACGTGGGTAGAGGTGGGTTATGGGCCTGCGCGCCGTCCTTTCGTCGCCCCGGACGGAATGGACCGCGTGCGCGCTTACCATAGCCCACCCATAAAAAAAATACCAACCTATCTGACCAGCATAGTGTAGTAAGGTTAATTTCCCTCCTATTGTAAAGGAGGATCGAGCCCAGCAGTGGAACATATATGAGCTGCGATGATGATAATGATGATGTTGTCATATTGCCACTCATAGACTTTCGCTAGGCCGCGTGCAATGAGGTGTGAGATACTAAAAGCATCAAAGGCCAAAACCTACCAAACGCCATTTTATCCTCAGAAAGTTGGGTTGCCCGTTCTCTATGGGATTTATCAATAGGTACTTTTATTGATCACTTTGATACTTATGTATCAAAGTGATCAATTCCACTATACATGTCGGAGTATTGTAGCATATGTAGGCTATAGTTTTCAAAACAATAAGTAAATCATACTTAAAAGAATGAAGCAGACTAAAAAATTCTGAGAATAGTGAGTTCAAAAAAAACAAAGAAAGCTCAAAGCTATACTCAAGGTATTTAGTTTTATTTATTTTATTATCATCTACCATATCATCATCATTGTCATCATTACAGCTCATATACCTCCCACTGCTGGGCTCGAGTTTACTTCATGATAGGAGGAAAATTAATGTATTGTATAGCATTTTATTTCGAAGTTTCCTACTCCAAATGTCAGCGATATGCTTATTATATCCCTCAACAATTTTTTATGACGTATGCGGGAAAGATAGGCAATGGAGAACTGTATACTTACTCCGTTATCACATGGAAAAAAGGCAATACCGAGCTAATATTTTATTTAAAAAACTCATCATTATCAAGCCTTTCTTTCTCATGGAAATGTGGATTTAACAAAAAAAACATAGCATTCAAATTGCCGCCAAAATGTTCGTTGGTTCAAATTAAATGAAAGCGCCTTAGAGCCATTTACACGTGTAACTGCTTAGTGATATTTGAAATGAACCTTTACAGGCGAACGGTTGTTATGCAAAGCCCGAGACACTCGAGTGGTCTGATATAAAGCCCTTAGTTCCTTTATGAATATCTTCGGTTCCATAATCGTTTTCCTGCTTTCCGAATGGTCAATTTTCTTTTACTGTCATCTTTTTTAATTTAATCGCGCTAATTAGCAGGCTAAAGTTTTTCGACCATACTGCCTTGTCTTACGTAGCTTACGAATAATTTTCTTCACATATTATTTAACACTTTATTAAGAGCTATCGTCTGTACTAGATGGTAACGACTTCGTTACCATTAATTGGGCGCTGGAAACCAAATTAAACGATTTCTTGGGGAATTACGATAGAATATGAATTTTTTTTTATTGCCATCGGTGGCAAACGTGCAAGCAGCACACCTGATGGTAAGTGATACTGCCGCACAGGGACCTTTGCAATACCAGGGGCACAGCCAGGCCGTTGCCAAATACACGTTAATCACTCTTATATCTCCTAAAATGTTATGTTACATAATATATCAAAAAAATATTCAATACAAAAACAGAAAAAAATAATATAATACAAGAGCGTGACATGACATTGCAATATGCCCGTCGAACTCTATTACGGTCATAAATTCAAAACTATTTATTTTTAAATTATATCCCAAAATATATTTCAAATCCTTACAACAAGCCCCAGTTTCATTCAATATGTCATATATTGCGCTTAATGCCGCACTTTTTTTTTTTTTTTTCTGGGTGGGCTATGGTAAGCGCACGCGCGGTCCAGTCCGTCTGGGGCGATGAAAGGACGGCGCGCGGGCCCATAACCCTCCCGTACCCACGTAACCTCGTTGTTGGGCCGACCACCGGAGCAGATGTGACTTGTCGTCAGTGGTCGGCCTGACGGAATACCCTTTCGGTTAACCTCACCTCTCGACGTCCTGGAACGTCGGTCGCCGTCGCGCGGTCAGCCTCTCTGCAGGTGACGGACAATTCCCCGGTCCGATCACCCGCAGCCTCGGCTAGGGCGGCACTAGGCGCAGATACTCGCGCCTGCGCCGCCCGAGTCGCCGGCGGCGGAACGTGTCGCCGAATAGGAGCTCTACTCGCACGATCCGCCGCCTCCTTCCGTGATATTACGGCCTCACAGAAGGCGGCGACCGCGTCCCAGTTCCTGACGCTGACGAGCATCTCCCTGGCGATGGTCGGCAGCGCCAGGTCGGCACCGATAATTGCGACGAGTTCACGACGATCCCCCTCCCATGCAGCACACTCCTCGAGCGTGTGCTGCGCCGTGTCCTCGTCGCAACTGCAGTGGTGGCAGGACGGTGTGCTCTCCCTCCTGACAATCTTGTGCAGGTACTTCCCGAAGCAACCGTGCTCCGTCAGCACCTGCACCAGTCGGAAGGAAAGCACCCCGTGCGTCCGCTCCAACCACTCCATCAGCACCGGCCGGAGGGCCTCGACGGTCCTGACACCGTACCGAGGACTCTCCAGCCGGACTGCCCAACGGGCAATGACTTCTCGGCGGGCGTCAACCCGCCAGGCGGTTATCTCTTTGATGGAGAACATGCCGCCGCGGGCGCGCGTCTCCGACACCTGCCAATAAATGTCGGCGAGCATCTCCGCCTCCAGGTCCCACGGGGGAGTTCCGGCCAGGAGGCACGCTGCCTCCGTCGCCACCGTGCGGTAACCCCGTATGGCCCTGATCGCCATGACCCTCTGTGGTCGCCACAGGAGGGCCCTAAGACGGACGGTCAGGGACCCCGCCCACACCGGTGCGCCGTACAGGGCCATCGACCGGATCACCCCCACGTACAGCTGTCGGCACGTAGCGCTGGGTCCACCCACATTCGGCATCAGCCGCGAAAGGGCGGACGCCGCGCCGACAAGCCGGGGAACAAGTCGATGGAGATGCTCCCGGAACCAAAAATGCCCGTCGAGCACCAGGCCCAAGTGCTTCATATGGGCCTGGATGCTGATGGTGACCGACTTCACGGTGATCGAAGCGCCGGCGGGAGGCCCGGCGGTACGGAGGCCATGGAACAAAAGGGCCTCCGTCTTTTCCAGGGCTACCCTCAAACCCAGCGCTTCGATCCGCCTGACTCTCCTCGGTGCCGAGAGTTGCCAGGCGTGCCGTCTCCTCTAGCGTCCCACCCCGGGCTGTGACGAGTGTATCGTCGGCGTAGCAAATTACGCCCAGCCCGAGTGGGAGGCTTCCTCTCAACGCCCAGTCGTAGCCGATGTTCCACAGGGTCGGACCCAGAACCGACCCCTGCGAGACACCGCACGTCATGGGCGTTCGCACAACGTCCCCTACTCGGTCAACGTAGAGGACGCTGCGCCCCTCCAAGTAGTCTGCCACCAGCCGCCTGAGGTACACGGGCACCCCGTGATACCTCAGCCCCTCCCGATGCAGCTGAATGGCAGACTGTTGAAGGCGTTGGCGATGTCCAGGGACACCGCCAACAGGACTTCTCCGCCGGTGACGGCCTCCGCTACCACGGCCTTCAGGCGCAGCAGGGCCACGATCGTCGAACGCCCTCTCCGAAAACCAAACTGGGCGTCCGATAATTCGGGCCCGACCCCGACGAGGTGCCGCTCGATGCGGGCAGCCAACACCCTCTCCAGCAGCTTGCCCGCATCATCGAGCAGCACGATGGGCCTATAGGCCGAGGCCGACTCGGGAGACCGTCCCGGCTTCGGCAGGAGAACCAGCCTCCCCTCTTTCCAGCACCCAGGAAACTGCCCGGACGTCAAACAAGCGTCGAACAGTCCCCTGAGGCGTGGTCCCAGGTGTTCTAGGACCAGGGCCAGCACACGGTTCGGAATACCGTCGGGCCCGGGGCGGTGGATTTGACTCGCATACACGCCACCGCCGCCCCCATTTCCGGCTCCGTGATGGGCGGAGCACTTTCATCGTTGGCCTCCCGGTCGCTGTCCGGCGAAGCCATAACCGGGGGCGTTTTTTTTTTTTTTTTTTTTATTGCCAACGGTGGCAAACGAGCAAGCAGCACACCTGATGGTAGGTGAAACTGCTGCACATGGATCTTTGCAATACCAGGGGCACAGCTAGGCCGCTGCTTACCGTGAAGAAAATACTCTACTTAAACCTCGTTTAAAGAAGGACATGTCATAGCGCTCGGGAAACACAGCAGCAGGTAGTTCATTCCAGAGCTTGCAGGTACGTGGGAGAAATGATCGCTGGAAACGTACAGTTGAAGACCATAACGTTTCCAGGTGAAATGGATGAACCCTGCTACGATGTCGAGTGGTACGTTGGTAGAATGGTGACGGTGGTACCAAGTCAAACAGTTCCTCGGAGCACTCCCCGTGAAAGAGTCGGTAGAGTACACAGAGTGACCCAAAGTCTCTCCGCTGTTCCAGCGACTCCAATCTGTCCGTAAGATTGGGATCCCCGACGATTCGAACAGCCCGGCTTTGCAGGGAGTCAAGTGGGTCTAGCTGATATTTGGGCGCACCTGCCCAGAGATGTGAGCAGTACTCCACATGAGGACGAATTTGTGCTTTGTATAGCACAAGACGCTGTCTCGGTGTGAAGTACCGCCTGGCTCTGTTCAGGACACCCAACTTTTTGCTTGCCAATTTGGCTTTGTCCTCCAAATGACTCCCAAACTGGACTTTGCTCGATATTTTGACGCCGAGAATCCCAATACTCTCAGAAATTGGGAGAGTTACTCCTTGGAACTGTGGCGCCATGACAAATGGGTCCTTCTTTGCAGTGAACGCGCAAACTTGTGTCTTTGTGGGGTTGAACTGGACTAGGTTCCGTTCACCCCATTCCGAGGCCCGCCCCAGAGAGCGCTCGACTTCAGACACAAGTTGAACCCTTCTTTCCTGAGTACTCCGAGGGATATTCCGTTGCTCAGTGTACCGCTCATCACTCGTGCTGTCATCCGCATAGCAACGCATATGGGTAGGATGCGTAAAACTCGCGGAGTCCATCCCAATCTGCTGACTTATATTGCCAGACTCTGCGAGTCCCAGTCGCCTTAGAACGACTAGGCCTTACAACAGGGGCACAGCTACGAACCAAGCAGTGGCCAGAAGATCCAAGAGGGGCTTCAACCACTACGTGATATCCGTGCTGGTGTGTAGTCAGCAGAAGATCCAGTAAAGAAGACTCATGGCTCTCAATATCTGGGATACGGGTGGGCTGTGTCACCAGTTGTGAGAGACCATAAGCCGAGACCATATTGAAGAGATGTCGAACCTGGAGGTCAGTGGTTCGGGACCCCAGCCACTCTTTATGATGAGCGTTGAAATCTCCAAGAACCACTACCTCCGCTGATGGACACTGCTCCAATATTTCGTCAATCCCCCATTGGACGTTCTCAAATAATTGAATTGACCCCGGATCACTGCCATGGGACCTGTAGAGGCATGCGTAGATGCGGGTAAGGCCTCCATAGTCTACACGTAGCCACAGAATTGACAAATCACCATGTTCGAGAGCCCGAAGGCGGCGACAGCAGATATGACCTCGGATGAATACGCGTGTGCTCCGCCCGCCGTGGAAAGAGATCCTCAACAACTCTGGTGAGGAGGCTGGGCTGGAGAGTCTCGGTGAGGGGGGGGGGCCGCCCGCGGAGCTTGTTCAGCGCCGCGAGGTAGGGGCGACCCCAAGGGTCACGCTCGAGACTGTCCAGCATCTCCCGCCGACTATCGTCCTTGGCGGTACGGACGGCCAGCCTGAAGGCAAACCGCGCACTGCGGTAAGCCTCGTACAGCTGGTTCTCCCGCTCAGCGTCGCGGTGACGCGCTCGGCTGCGGGTGTAGGCCCTCCGGGCACGTATACACGCGGCCCGAAGGTCCGCCAATTTTCGGGACCACCAGGGGACCGCACTCTTCGGGGGCAGACGCCGCACACGGGGCATGGCCGCATCGCAGATCTGCGTTAACGCACAGCGGATGCGGCCAGCCTCGGCATCCACCCCGTCCGCCTAGGGCGGTGAGGACAGCCACGACTGCACGATGGCTGCCTCCGCCAACAGGTCCCGATCCAATCGACCCACAACCCACCGCGGAAACGCGGGAGCTCCGTCCGCCGTGTGACCCCTGCTGGGCTGCAGGAGGGTCCGGGAGACCTCTATCCGGATGTATCGGTGGTCGGATAGGGTCTCAACCTCCTCCTGGACGCACCAGCTCCTCACACGTGCTGCAACATTAGGGCTAGCGAACGACAAGTCCACTATCGACCCGCCCTGCTGCCGCACGCACGTTTGCACCGAGACCTAATGCCGCTCTAGCAGAGGCTGTGAGTGACTGGACTCGTGAAGGCAGTCCCTCGGCGTATTCCGTCGGGCCGACCACTGAAGTCAAGGAACTCTGCACCGGTGGGCTGCCCAACGACGAAGGCCACGAGCTATCGGGTGCGTTACGAGGACCGCGCGCCGCCCCTCTGTCGCCTCGGACGGAGCCGGGCGGAGGGTGCGCTGACCGTAGCCCACCCGAAAAAAAAATGTCACATATTCTTTTCTTCTTATTTTTTGTTGTTGTTTAGATGGGATCTCCTTCACAATGGGATGGACATTCATTTACTTACTACGCTGGTCAGACGGATTGCCAAAGGTTTTACGTCAGGTTTTACTTATCTTGAATCGATTCAAATCATTTATTATGCATAGACCCTGAGAGGGCACTTACATATTGTCAATTTTACAAAATAAAATTAAATTATTCAATAAAAATAAACTACCACCGGATCGGAACGCGACCGCTACTGAGAAGATCCGGCAAGAAACTCAGCGGGCTTGTCTATTATTTTAATTTTTTTTTTCTTACTAGATATAAATTTGTATATATGTTTTGTAAGACCTAGCTCCAGTGTGATGCCCTTCGAACTGCAAGATACTTAATATAATTCAAATGATTATGGCTGGACCAGATCCCACAAGCGGCACCCGATCACGAGTTAACTACTAGAGCAGCCATCACTCCCCTCAACCATTATGGAGGGAAGGGAGAGACCCGCTCCACGCAGCTACCGAAAGTAGATCCTTCAGTGAGCATGACCAAGACCACATGTTACAAACGACGAAAATGCAAAATTTCGTTAGGCAAAACACGCTACGCTTTACAATATCAGAGTTATTAAAAAAGAGTTTATTTAAAACAACAAGGAAATTGCATAATGAGGAGCTGCTCACAACCAATCAGTATTATCATCTACATAATCCGAGATTTTATAATAAGCTTTCTTACAAAGTCTATTCTTGATAGCTTTTTTAAACTTTTTTGTTGGCATGTCTCGGATATCTTTAGGTAATCTATTGTATGATGATTTGCTAATTTTTTGGAGACGAGTAGTATGTACAACTAGTTTGTCCTTATTCCGAGTATTCATTTCATGAATGTCACAATATCTTTTGAAGTTAGCGATATTTTTTTTGACATATAATATATTTTCGTATATATATTGTGATATAACAGTTAGAATATTTATTTCTTTGAATTTCTCTCGAAGTGAGACTCTTGGGCCAAATTGCACGGACAGCCCTTTTTTGAAGAACAAAGATTCTATTCAAGTCCGCGGAGCATCCCCACAGTAATATGCCGTAAGACATCAGACTATGGAAATAAGCGAAATAAACCATTCTAGCTGTTTCAATATCAGTTAACATTCTTATTTTTTTTACTGCATAAGCCGGTGAGCTAAGCCTACTCGACAACTTTTCAATATGAGGTCCCCATTGAAGTTTAGCATCTATGGTGATACCTAAAAAAACGGTCGATTCCACAAGGTCCAGAGCCACACCATTCATTTGGACATTGGTTTCCACTTGCCTCACATTGGGAGTAGTAAATTTGATACATTTAGTTTTCTTCTCATTGAGAACCAAATTATTAGTGTTAAACCAATGAACAACGTTAGACAGTGCATTGTTCACATCGTCATAATTGAGCATTTGTCTTTTAATTTTAAATAACAAAGAAGTGTCATCTGCGAACAACACAATGTTTTGATTGTCTCCTATATGGTAGGGTAGGTCATTAATATATACAAGAAACAGAAATGACCCCAGAATGGATCCCTGTGGAACACCCATTTTTATGACAGAACCAGACGATTGTGCACCATTAACATCAACCCTCTGGATTCTGTTGCTTAAATAGGAAGTTACAAGTTCAAGAGCGTTATTCCTGATCCCATAGTGGTAAAGTTTTCTGATGAGTGTTTCATGTTGTACACAATCTTGGATAAATCACAAAAGACCCCTAAAGCCTCATGTGATTCCTCCCAGACTGCAAAAATATTTTTCAATAACCCTACACCTGCATCAGTAGTAGAGCAATTCTTAATAAACCCAAATTGATTTTTATGAAAAATACTATGTCTATTAATAAAATGAGTCAACATCTGATTAAGCATAATTTTTTCGAATACTTTACTGAGTATTGGTAGTATGGAAATGGGACGAAAATTGTTAATATCTGTCATACTACCGGATTTAAATAAAGGAATTACTCTACTAATTTTCATGAGCTCAGGAAACACACCCCGAGCAACACAACCATTAAACACAAATGCCAGGTGGGGAGCAATAATAGATATTATAAAATCAACAGTCCTTACAGATAAGCCCCACAGATCTGCTGTTTTCTTAACATTAAGATTTTTAAAAGACTAAAATATCATCCACACCGACATCTGAAAATTCAAAGGAAGTGTCACATTTTACAATACTTTCTTTAAAGAGCGAGTCAGCCAAAATGGGACATGACGCTAAGGACTTTGATGTTAATACAGGCACATTTGTAAAATAGTTTTCAAATTCATGTGCCACTTCTTTATTCACAGTCACATTTTTATCACCAATTTTTAAATTAAAGTCCTTCTTCCGCACAGTGTTCCTACCGGTTTCACTATTAATCACTGTCCAAGTCATTTTAATTATATCACTAGATCCTTTAATTTTCCTTCTTAAATAAATGGATTTAGCTCTGGAACAGGCACGTTTAATAATTTTTGAATAATTCTTAACATACTCTAAGAATATTGGGTTATGGTTATAAGATTTTTCATTGTAAAGATCATATAACCTTCTTCTACTCTTGTAGATACCACAAGTAGCCCATTCACTAAAACCAGCAGGCACTCCAAATGTTAAAGTTTTTGGTTTAAAAATTTTACTGAATTCCGTATCGATAATGCGAAATAAGGATGTATATAATTCATTCGGATTGTCATGAATAGGCAACAGCGGTACCTTCATACCCAGTTTGTATCTAAAGTGCTCTAAGCGGCTAGCAGTCACGGGAACAAAGCTAATACTTTCTCTTTTAATCCTACTAGTTCTAGGAAATACAACAAGTTGACCACAATGATCTGATTCTAGAGCACTAACACTAGTGTGAGCTATGGGTTTAACATTTGTAAATATATTATCAATAGAAGTTGCACTCCCAGATGTTATCCTAGTAGGCTCCAAAAAGATATTATATAAATTATATGACTTCATTAGAGTTATAAATTTTTGTGTGGCAATCTGTATTCTAGGCATAGGTGTCGTGCAAATAACCGTGTGAGCATGAAAAAAGCCTATTATTTTGACATTACAAACAGACACTCCAATTTTATTTATTTGTATAGATTTAAAAAAGTTTGTACCTGTCAACTGAATCGGTCTAGCAAATTCGAAGCAAATTAATTGTGACAAATTGACAGACAGAGAGTGATACAATGGTTCTCTTTACATTCAGTACCCTGACATTAGCAGCGAGTACAATATCTAAACGGGTGAAGCCACGGGCACGTCGAGTACCAGGTATAATTTGACGCATAAATATCTTCACATTCCTAGCTCTTCAAATTACTACTGGTGCTTTATATAAGTACGCGATTAAGAATCACTTTGCGTGGCGTCCCTGGAGTTTGGAGTCGCGCCAAACGGGCGCCAAAGTTCTATCCAAGGACAGACTGGCGTCGCCTAGTCTCAATACTGATGACTCAGAGTTGATAGATAAAAGGCTAAGCAAAGAAAACAAGGTTTGAATAAACCCAAAATAGTGGTTATAAAAACAATGAGTTCGTTTCGTACATATATTGTAGTTTGCCAAATTACGAATAACTACGTAGTAATTTTGCTAATTTGAATGATGAATGTCGCGGTTGTGTTTTGGTAACCGCTGAAGCGAATACAAATGCTTAATTTATTTCAATAGAATTGAATAAAAACTTGCCATTTATGTCGAAGTAGAATAATAAAAAAATTGTTTGTATTATATGGCGTGTCGTATTTGATGAAGAACAATATCACCATAATTTTTCATGTGGTGACGAAGAAAAGCATTCATCACCCCCTGTTGAGTAATGCGCGCTTCCCCCAGCCCCCTCCCGTGCCCCTTTCATATAGAATCATTTTCTTCTTACACTGGCAATAAATTTGTATCAAAATGTGGGTCAATATTTAATAATTAATTTCTGTATCGGGTAGATAATTATAAATTTTCTACAATAACAAGAACTTGTTGGACGTGAGACATCTTAGTCCACCCGTGACCATGAACGCTTCAAAGTGTTCGAAACGTCAGGCAACCAAAAATCAAATACAAACGCGATAAAATCCGTAAAGTAGTTTTATTTAAAATGTGTAATACTTGCGTAAACATCAGACATCATTAATTGCTTAGTTTATAAAATGAACACTAATTATACTCTAAGGCTAGCCGCACACACGCAATAGTATTGTCAATCCAAGATTGTCAATAATGTTTTTCAATATATGGTCCCGCATACTACGCAATATTATTGTCAATATTTTGTGGTGCAATCCGGGGGCATGTAACTTCCCTACATCCCTTTATAGCAATTTTTGCATACTAACTACTGCCATCTTTGAAAAATACCTGAACTGAAGACCGTAGTATTTTATATTAACACCAATAGATGGAGCAATAATAAATTATTGAAATCATTTCTGATACCTAAATAAATTAAATTTACTTTATCATCATCATCATCTTGCTCTTATCCCAATTACTTGGGGTCGACGCAATATGTCATCTGTTTTGACATATTGCAAAATTAAATTAAATTTACTTAAATAATAAATAATTTTAAATTCTTATAAATTAATTATATACATAAAATCTATTATATTATTTATAAATTAATAATTAACTATGACTTTTCCACAAAAAAGTTTGTATACTAAATATTGGCGGCAATGTTTGACAATTATCATAAAAAAAAAATATTACAAAGCGTCATCGGACATTTTGTACTGTTACATTGTAAAAATATATTTTAAGTGTGTAAAATAAAAATTGAACCGACACATCTCTCGGACTTTGTGATAGATTTCAAAAACGATACACCTTCTTGTGCTTCAATGATTTGGTTATACAATGACTTTTATAATGGCAAGAAAATCGGCCTGTAGGTGCTATTTTGAATGTATCCCCTTTAAAGGTATGGCTTATATCAACTTTAAATCAGGCAAACTAGCAGTTTTCGTAGAACGATTACTATTCATTATCAATGACTAACCGCAAGCAATAGCAACATTAGAACATGGACTTTCATCATTTATCATCATCCTCTCAGCCCATACACATCCCACTATTGGGCCTGGGCCTCCTCCACTAGGGGAGGGAACTTAACCTACTATACCACGCTAGTCAGACGTGTTGGTATAGGGTTTAATTTCATGTTTTCCTTCTTATTCATCTCTCATCTTCATCATTCACCATCATCATGCCAGCTCCTTTAGTCCCACTGTTGGGTTCGATCCTCCTCTTTGATAGAAGGGAAAATAACCAATTGAATCACGTCAGTCAGATGGTTTATTTCAAGTTTTCTTTCTCTGGCATAGATGTTATATGTATATTTAATCCCTTAGTTGCCTTATAAGACATTCGTAGGTAAGAATGAGATGGTAAATTGTATATATACTATACTATACTATTTGCGCTGTAGCATGGTGGGGGTGACACATGTCAATACCAGGTGACTAGGGATGTGACGATTCGCAATTAAATTTTTATCACTAATTATACTCGTAGCATAAATAAATGTTGTTCTGTTTATTATTGTCACGAAAATTATATATAGGAAAAAATATATTCATACAAATTATTCAATTAATTTAATAGTTCAAAAATTTTAAAAAGTTTCGTAATCGCATTCAAAACAACTAGTATTTCATATTTTTTCGTGGCATATTTTTATTCTGTGGCGCATCGCCGAGTCGGCCATTTTGTTTACCCGTGCGATGCTGTCAGTACGAGTGCTACCGCCTTGTATGTGACACGTATTATCCATTTTTCATCAGTTTGTTTTCGTTAAATTGTTATTTGTTATAGTTTGTTGTTTTATTTGTTAAAGTTTGTTGTTATATTTGTTGGTTATAACCATGCCTAAGCATACGAAAAAAACTGTTTTGGGTAGTCAAGCTAGAGAGTTTGTTGTTCGCCTCCGAAACTACTTTGAAAGAGAACAACAAAATAATGGACCGTTGTTACCACTGAATCGAATTGTAGAACGAGTAGCCGAAGCTCTTGATATTGGCCGCAATACTGTTTCGCGTATAACACGCGAGAAAATTGGTCACGAAGGGACGTCTGAAAATAAATTATCTACACCGAACAAAAAGCGGACCAAGGTGAAGCCAATCACAGATTTGGATGAATTTGCTAAGGACGCTATTAGAAATCACATTTATGATTATTATAGAAGAATGGAGCTACCCACGTTGCTTAAGCTTCTAAAATCATTGAAAGAAGCTGAACTGTTCAAAGGAGGTATTACTTCATTGCGGAATGTTATAAAGGATATTGGCTTTGTTTACAAAAAAGTTAACAAAAGAAAAATTATTATGGAAAGGACTGATATTGCCCTAGCAAGGTGTACTTTTTTAAGGAAGGCTAAAAACAGTTGATTGGAGTAAAGTTGTGTTTTTGGATGAAACGTGGCTAAACGCTAACCACACAGTGGGTAAAAGTTGGACCGACGATACGGCACAGTCATGTACCAAAGTCCCGGAGGGCAAAGGCGAACGCCTCATTATTTGCCACGCAGGTACAGCAAGTGGATTTGTCCCTAATTGTTTACTGGCTTTTAAATCGAAAAAAACTACGTGACCCTGTTACAAGAGGCAATCAGTAACGTTCAACTGGTCGAAGGTGGTGAATAAAACGAAAAGGGACATTATGTCTGATTGGGATCGTGACGTCCGTATTGATAACATAATTGAGACATCTTTAATAATATCCGTCACAGATACGGATGATGAAAGTGACAATTCCGATGTTCCTGACTCTGATATGAGTTTAGAAGAGTATTAAAATTGAATGAAAAATTGAAGTAAATATGTAATAATTGTATACTTTTTAACAATAAAAAATTGAGCGCACAAATTGTTTTTTATTTATTTTTTAATCGACAATTCTTCGTAGTAGTACATCCCATCACTAAATACGTCTTTGGTGTTACGTTATACGCATACCACTTTGATTATTTTTTCTTTCAATTTCATTTGATTTGTAGGCTAGAACATTCTAGTTGGGTTTAATTTGGAAGGTATACCTTTATTACTACAGTTATTAGTGATTTAATATATTACCGATGTGGTACAGCTGAATTAATAGATCATAATTATAAATCGCGCCAACTTTCAAGATTGAAACGAAACTCGCCATAACTGTCACCCGCACCATGCTACAGCGCAAATACTTTAGTACTGTGTGGAAGTGGAATACGACAATTTCACTGTATTAGGTTATTCACGTGCTTTTTGTGTTCGTATCTTAATATCTGGCAATGTGACAATAAATGAATATCCATCCGTTATAATTCCTCTACAACATGGTTCTATTTAATAAGGTGAGTAATTACATAGTTGTTGCATTCGAACATTCAGTCTCAATATTAGGTTGTTATAACGAATTTTAGACAAGCCTAAACCTTACTTATATATTATTATAATATTTCATCATCATCATTTCAGCACATATATGTCCCACTGTTGGGCTCGAGCCTGCTTCATAACAGGAGGAAAATTGACGTCACTATACCATGCTGGTCAGACAGGTTGGTATAAGGTTTTGTTTCGAGTTCCTTCTCTTATAATACTTATTGAAGTGAAACTTCTTTATCGGCGTTGGAAAAAATTTACCGTCACATTTTTCGGTTACGCGTTACATTTTTTCGTTACGCGCCATCTTTTCCTCGTCTCCACCACGGTCGATTCGAAGAAAGAGTACTTTCTCCAGTGGAGTAGGGATAGCATGCCGTTTAAGCGGACATAAAGGGATAAGGGGGATAAAAGGGTTAAGGGATAAAGAGTTAAAGTGATAAAGGGATAAGGGGGATAAAGGGATAAGGGGATAAAGAGATGTAGGGTGTTGTGTATGTGGGTAGATTTGCGTGGCTGCGTCCACCGATATATACGCGTTGCGAGCGCTTATTAAATGAGTGTGCATATTGCAAGCAGTCGTTTTACTTGTGTCCACCTGTTATTCACAAACTGAACATTGGCGACGAGAACTTACCCACAAAATTGTGAAAAAATAAAATGGCTTTTCAACAATTTGGTATTTTGTCAATATTTGACCACAATGTACATGGCTGGAAAACGTACAAGAGTCGGTTAACACAATGGTTTATTGCAAACAACATTACGACAGTCAGTGACGAGACAGGATCTAAGAGACGAGCGATACTGCTCAGCGCACTCGCGGACGGTACTTACAAACTCGCTTCGGACCTCGCCTTACCGAAGGAGTTGCAAGAAGTGCCATACGAAGACATTTTGCGGTTGCTAGATAACCACTTCACACCGAAACGCTGCGGATTTGGCGAACGAAGTAATTTTTATACGGCAACGCAACATGCAGGTGAAACATCAACGCAATGGGCGGCAAGGCTACGCGGGCTGACCGCTCACTGTGGCTTCAGCAACGTGGAAGAAGCATTGCGTGATCGATTTGTAATGGCGATGTTGCCGGGTCGGGAGCGGGACAAGCTGTTCGCTCAGGACTTATCCGAGCTGACGTTAGCCAAGGCGATCGAGCTCGCTGAGACGTTGCAAAGCGCACGCGCCGGGGCCTCGGGCTCTGCGCATCTAACAAGTCCCCAGGGGCAACAACCGCAGCTGTACAGAATCGGCCAGGCAGCAATGAAAAATACGACATCTGCAGGGAAATGTGGCGTGTGCGGTCGCTCTAATCACCTATCGTCTCAATGTCGATTCGCAAAGTACAAGTGCAGAAAATGTAACGTAACAGGTCATCTTCAAAAATGTGTCAAAAAATAAATTACATGATAACAAAGGACATGGTTGAAAATGATGATGATGGTAAGCTTTTTAAAATTTCTTGTAGCAGTGGCGAACCCATGACTGAGACGGTGACAATAAAGGGGGTAAATTTAAAATTTGAAGTCGATAGTGGATCGGCGGTTACCGTAATTTCTTATACTACATATAGCAATTATTTCTCGGGCATGCCATTGTCACCAACTAGGAAGCAGTTGTATACATATACCGGTAGCAAAATAACGTGTAGCGGAATTACACGTCTGCCTGTTACATATTCGGGACAAACCCATGAGCTCGATGTTTACGTGGTGAATAACGGCACGGGCCCGTCACTCCTCGGTCGCGATTTCATTTCGCGTTTTAAATTAGAGTTGTTACCTTGTCACTACGTAAATAATATAGATAATGTATTCGAACAACTTAAAACTCAATTTCCTGATGTTTTTTCTAACAAATTAGGCGCGTTCAATAAATATAAAATTAAACTGCAAGTTAAACCAGGCTCTCAACCGGTTTTTTTTAAAGCGCGTCCAATAGCTTTCGCCCTAAAGGAGAAGATTAACGATGAAATAGATCGCTTAGTTACGTTAGGAGTGTTACAGCCAATCGAGCATGCAGAGTATGCGTCACCGATAGTGCCGGTGTTAAAGCGTAACGGTAAGGTAAGGTTGTGCGTCGACTACTCTGTCAGTATAAATAAGCAGTTGGTCGTGGAGCATTACCCACTACCCACTATTCACGAGTTGTTTAGTAGACTTCATGGTGGACAACAATTTTCCAAAATTGATTTATCAATGGCGTACAATCAATTTTTATTGGATGAAGAGTCACATAAATATACTTGTATAAATACACACCGCGGATTGTATAAATATACTCGTATGGTATTCGGGTTGACGAGCGCACCTTCGATTTTTCAAAAAGCGATGGAAGGTATTCTTTCTAACATGGACGGAGTTCTGTGTCTGTTGGACGATGTCCTCGTAACAGGCCCTACAAGGGAGATACACCTACAACGGCTTAAGGTAGTACTAGGTAGGTTGCAAGCGGCGGGCTTAGTTTTACAACAGGAAAAGTGCGAATTTTTTCAAAACAAGATTAATTATTTAGGTTATAGAATAGATAGACTAGACTAGATAGTCTCGAGAAATCTCCCGAAAAGGTGAGTGCCATACTTAAAGCACCAATGCCCACCAATGTGGTCCAACTACAATCATTCTTGGGGTTGGTAAATTATTATAGGAATTTTGTAAAAAACGTCCGTGTGGTGACGGAGTAAGAATACAATTCACCACTCCCTATCTTGCCCGTGGATGTCGTATAAGACGACTATGGGATATAATGTGCACATAACATCTGTGCAAGAGAAGGAAAACTCGAAATGAAACCCTATACCAACATGTCTGACCAGCATGGTATAGTAGGTCAAATTCCCTCCCATTGTGGAGGAGGCCCGAGCCCAACAGTGGGACGTATGTGGGCTGCGATGATGATGATGATGATGTAAAAAACGCATCTAGTATATTAAGTCCGCTTTACGAGTTACTAAAGAAGGGCGTAAAATGGCAGTGGAATCGATTACATGCTCAATCTTTTAATAAAATTAAACATTTATTGTCTTCAGACCAAGTTTTAACGCATTTTAATCATAACGCACAACTAATTCTCACTGTAGATGCGTCGCCCACGGGGCTAGGAGCGGTTTTATCACAAATAGAAAGGGACGGTTCTGAACGGCCCATATCGTTCACGTCGCGCACACTTAACGCCGCTGAGAAAAACTATGCCCAAATACAGAAGGAAGCTACTGCTATTATTTTCGGAATACGTCGATTCCACCAGTATTTATATGCTAGATCCGAACCATTCATTTTAAGAACTGACCATAAGCCTTTAATTTCTATTTTTGGGCCATATAAGGGCATACCCGAAGTGTCCGCCAATAGATTACAGAGATACGCTTTATTTCTTAGCGGTTATAATTATAAAATCGAATACGTACGTAGCGACAATAATTGTGCAGATTATCTGTCGCGAGCGAGTCTACCCGAGGCGCAGCCGAACGACATCGCGAAAGGGGCGGGGCTAGTTCGCTGCGCCGGCGGCGGAGGGGTCGTCGCGCGCGGGATCGTACCAGCGATGTTTACCGAGCGAGCCGCGTATGTTAACTTCGTGACAGACGGGAGCCTGCCTGTTACGCTTGCAGAGTTGCGCGACGAAACAAATAATGATGCAATTTTAACAAAGGTTATTAAATATGTAATGTCGTGATGGCCTAAAAGGATTACGGAATTAAATCTTAAGCCGTATTTTTCGTGTAGGTTACAGCTAGGTTACGAAAACGGGTGTTTAATGAGGGGTCATAAAGTAATTTTACCGGCAAATTTAAGGCATAAAGTTATATCTCCAATTGCATGATTCTCATTTGGGTATCGTCAAAACGAAAGCGGCAGCTAGGGCACGTATTTGGTTCCCGGGTATTGACGAGGCATTAGAAAAAATGATAGGTTCGTGCTACGTGTGCAATCAACTGCGACCGTCCCCGCCCCGCGCACCGCTCGCGCCCTGTCAGTACCCACCGAGTCCCTTTTATAGAATACATATCGATTTTCTGGGACCTATTCACGGGCACATTTTTCTTGTGGTTGTAGATGCCTATTCCAAATGGGTGGAGGTTTATGACATGGTAACTACATCGACATCCAGTGCAGTTATCGATAGATTATATGACTTCATGTCCAGATTCGGTGTACCGCATACTATAGTTAGTGACAATGGTACTGCTTTCGTTTCTCAAGAATTTAAAATTTTTTGCGCATCGAACAGTATATCACACGTCACATCGCCGAGTTATCATCCGTCCAGTAATGGCCAGGCAGAGTGTTACGTTAAAATTGTAAAGAAAGGTATTAAGACGTGTATTTTGTCTGACGGAAATGTGAGGCAGAATAAATTAAAATTATTAAAATATTTATTCGATTATCGGAACTCTATTCACAGTACCACGGGATCGTCACCTGCTCAGTTAGTGTATGGTAGAAATCTTCGATCACGGTTAGACTTGATTAGCCCTAAACAAGTGGTTCATTCGTCATCTTCAAACGTGTCCAATGTTGTAAAAAATAAACAGTGTTCGCAGATTGAGACATATGGTGGTAAAAACAATCAAACATTTTCTGTTGGTGATAAGGTCCTATATAAAAACGTTGTTCTGAATAAGTGTGTATGGAATAGAGGTACTATTGTAAAATGAATAGGGAAAGTAATGTATGTAGTTCAGGATATAAATTCACTCTCAAAGGTGTATTAGTGTTATATAAGGGTACGATAATTAATGATAATACATCTTGGGATTGCGACGATGATTTACCCTGGTCACCACACGAAGGGAGCAATACAATAACCGACGCAAGAGACGCGCCAACGACAACGGGGGGAGAGGACAGTATGTCGCGGTCAGACCAACCACAGTCAAACGCACAAGATAGTAGGAGCACTGCCCACGATGACGAATCATCTCCAAGTACTGAGACTGTCGAAGAGGCTGTAGAGGTGAATACTTCTAACGATGAGGCAGATGAGTTTCACGAGGCTTGCTCCGATGACAATAGTGATGCGGCACCGAGTAGTCGAGAACAACTCCGTAAAATGCATGACCCATCGTCACACATAACGTTGCGCAATATCCCTAGAGTCGATTATAAGAAGTTCTTATAACGTGGATGAATGTATATCACATCTCTTTCGATTTTATTGATGTATTATACTTTAGAATATATATATATATATATATATATATATATATATACCCCAGAATACGGGGAGGGATGTTGTGTATGTGGGTAGATTTGCGTGGCTGCGTCCACCGATATATACGCGTTGCGAGCGCTTATTAAATGAGTGTGCATATTGCAAGCAGTCGTTTTACTTGTGTCCACCTGTTATTCACAAACTGAACATAGGGATAAAGGGATAAAGTGATAAAGGGATAAAGTGATAAAGGGATAAGGTGATAAGGGGATAAGGTGATAAGGGGATAAAGGAATAAGGGGATAAAGGGACAAAGGAACAACGGGACAAAGGGACAAAGGAACAAAGGGACAAAGGATAAAGAAGTTTCACTTCTGCTGTGCGTACTTTGTGCCCACTTTAATTTTTTTATACATTATTATATAATTTATAATAACGATAATATTATTATATCATTTATAATCATAATCTTAGCACATATACCTACATAATATATCTACTACGTCAGATCGACTTAGTAGTCGATCTGACGTGTTGATTAAGGGTTTTGTTTTGAGTTTTCCTTCCCTTGCATAAACGTTATCTACATATTATATCCCTTAGTCGTCTTTTATAACATCCACGAGTAAAATAGGGGGTGTGGATTGTATTCTTACTCCGTTATCACACGGGAATAATTAATAATATACCAACAACCCGCCTTCGCTTCGCTTCGGTTTCAGTCGCCTTACCCGTGGCGTAGTTGCTGTTCCTGTGAGAATACCGTGATAAAATTAACGCTAAATAGCCTATGTAACTCCCTGATATTATAGTTTTTCATAGATGAAAGAATTTTTGAAATCGGTTCGTTGGTTTAAGTGTGAAAGTGTAACAAACAAACAAACCAACATCCTTACTTAAGCATTTATAATATTAATAAGGATTATATTATTTTAAGATTATAAATGCGAATGTAATTCTGTCTCTTTGTATTTTCATCTATGCCATTTAACCATTTTTATGAGATTTGGTACAGAAATGGACTAGAGCTTAGGAAATAACCTAGTATCCCAAAAAAAGCCTTGATTGGTTTGAAATATGGGTCAATAGTCAAATTAGAGGCTCATAATTATCAAAGATAAAAACATGAAACGTTTTATCTAGTAACTTAACAAGAAGTGAATAAGAATTTCTCTCAATGTTTAACGTTATTTATTTAATTTTTAAGTTTATATATTGAATTATTGACAATAACCCACCTAAATTTCGTGAAGTTTTATCAAGAATAAAATATACTCCTAATGGAAGGAATCAACCTCCTATGGGTTTTCCATACGACAGCAAAAATAATCTTATTTTGCTCGTAACTAATAGTCACGGTTTCTTTCAATTTCAGATCTTAACATTTAACGATGAAGTGATTGACCACAATAGATATGTTACTGCTCTTTGACAAACAGTTCAATTCTTTTAATAGTCACAGATATCAAGGTACTTAGTGAAAAGTAAATAAATAGGCATTGAAGAAGAACTCACCGCATTCTTTACTTTGGAATGAATCAATATCAATTTTAAAATCGATGCAATTTAAGGTAGATAATTAGGTTAAGAGATGCTCTTAATTTGTACAAGTACCAACATTGTAGTAAAATATTGCATAGCAAATATTGACGTGTACACGGAAATGTTCGACAATTCGAACAAAACTCGTAAACTAATATTAGTGTTTAACAAGAAATCTAAATCAGAACTCGTTTGTGAATTTATTCGAATTTATTCCATTCGAATATTTGCCGATAAAAGTAAAAAGGACAGAAGTCGAGCGAAGCCTCATTGTTTGTAAGGATAGGTGATTTCGCAATAATTGTCTTATCAGATAAAAGCCGTGTTACTGTAGATCAGTATGTCAAACATTGTTTATCAAATGCCTTATAAAGTTTTAAACAGCAGCACTGAAGAAGCAAGATCCTCCTCTACCTTGACAACGCATTTCATCGGACGCCCTATCGAATAATTGCCTACCAAAAGTGTAGAGCAAGTTATATATCACTAAATATATCACTAAAATACCGCTAGAGTTCGCTCTAAAATCAGAGCCATCTATATCTATTGAGCGATTAGTAACACTTTGTTTCGCTATTATTGAAAATAGCGCCATCTCTCAAACCATGTACACAGTTTTCAAATTTAAAACCTCAGTTGCACATCTATCTTATTTTATAGTGAATTATCTATGGTCGCTCGGCAGCTTCACTCGTGTGCGTACGTTTTGTATAGTAGATAGACAGAAAAAAGTCGTTGCATTGAGTCAATACTCTACTACTACAATAAAATAAATTAATGCAATCATTAATTTTAACTACTAAAAAAAGACGATCAAGAAAAAGACGGTGGATTAAGGACTGGATGAGAAAAAAAGCTGAGTTGAATCATTTTTATCTAATAAATGAATTAAGAGTTACTGAAGAAAATGGTTTTAAAAATTACATGAGAATTTTCCTGATGATTTCAATTTATGTATTTTCTTTAATTCTTTCCAAAAATTAGTTTGTAAAGAATTTAATTTTTCTTTACATCTTCTCTCGTGCTATTTGGTTTGATTTTTTTATAAATATCGAGCAACTTTTCAAGCGCATTGTTTTATTACGATATCCTTCGCTGGATGTATTCCATAATTCGGGATACGTTTCCCAAGTTTTAATTAATACTGACAAATATTGATTTTGTGTGAAAGTAGTATTATCAACACTATTTTCGCTATGGATACTGTTTTCGTCGCCCATTTTTTACAAAAAACATGAAATCTTGACCGATTTAAATAATCTTCCACCAATGGAAAGCCATAATATCAGGGAGTAATATAGGCTATATTATATCCCGGTCTACTCAGGGGATTGGGAACTACGCGAGTAAGGCGACTGAAACCGAAGCGAAGCGAGATGGGTTGCTAGTTTTTTTTTATATAAATTCGAGTATTTTAATTATTTAATTCATCATCTCGGCTCATATACATTCCACTACTGAGCTCAAGTCTCCTCTGGATAATAGGAAGGATTTAACTTATTTTTAATGGGTATAGGATTTTATTTCGAGTTTGCCTTCGCTTGTAAATACGTTATATGCATATTATATCCCTTAGTCGTCTTTTACAACATCTACGCGCAAAAGAGGGAATGGTGAATTGTATGCTTACTTATTCGCCATATAGATAATTTATTATTACGTCAACTGAAATAGAAAAAATCTTGCCAATTTCTACTTGCTTCATTCCAAAACTCTTTATCAAAATAAAATTCAATAATTAAATAATAAATCGGACCTAACAATTACTGTTTTATATTACCCGCAAAAAGAACATAAATGTGTAACGATATTCAATTCAGGCACCATTTCCATTTTCATTAGTGCCCAGGCAACTAGATTTAAAACGAATAAGAGACATTTTCTGAGTGAACTAGTCGCCCGCTTGGCAATAGCAAAAAATGAAATAAAAAAAACACTGTAATAAAAAGCTTAACCTGCAAATACTACTAAACATTTTACATTAGTTGACTCCACTTAACAAATTTAGTTAGAAATAAAGGAGTGCACAGATGACTTAGTGGTTAAGATATCGCTATCATGCTAGTGTCGCGGTTCGAAACCACGCAAGACAGCACTTTGTGCATTCTACAAATAGTGCAGGTGTTGTTTATTCTTACGCCTGATGGGACCCTAGCCGAGGCCGCGGGTGACTGGATCGGTCGAAATAGTCCGTCACCCGCCGAGAGGCCGACCACATGAGGAAAGACCGACGTCCTCCCCGAGAGGGGGGAGGACGTCAGCCGAGGAGAGGGTACCCCTCAGGAGGTATTCCGTCGGACCGACCACTGACAACAAGTCACCCTGCTCCGGTGGTCGGTGCAACGACGAAGGCGACGTGTCGCGGGTGGGTTACGGGTGTGCGTGCTTACGCACCTCTGTCGCCCCGAACGAAGTGGAGCGAGGAGCGCGCCGACCGTAACCCACCCCTAAAAAAAGGGTGTTGTTTATTCTAAAAAAAAATAATTAAAAAAATACAAGATAAATGAAAGGACCTGCTCTTATCACAATTACTTGGGTTCGACTCAATATGTACTCTTTTTTGATATGCAAAAGTTATTTGCAACGGTTTTATGATCTGGCCATCTACGTGACGTCACCCTGCTTGGGAATGTAATTCTTATCCTAACGGAATTAGATGGAGTTGGCCTAGTTCTAGATAAAGTTCTTAATCGTCTTAAATAAAACTACGGATTTTATCGCGTTTGTATTAGATTTTTGATTGCCCGACGTTTCGTACACTGTCACTTAATGTCTGTA
The DNA here is from genome assembly GCA_032191425.1 of Lymantria dispar. Lineage (NCBI taxonomy): Eukaryota > Metazoa > Arthropoda > Insecta > Lepidoptera > Erebidae > Lymantria > Lymantria dispar. The sequence goes on along the minus strand of CM063454.1, from coordinate 11,161,715 downwards.
ATAACGATGACTTATTGGACGTGAGACAACTTAGTCCGCCCGTGACCATGAATGCTGCAAAGTGTTTGAAACGTCGGGCAATCAAAAATCAATACAAACGCGATAAAATCCGTAAAGTAGTCTTATTTAAAATGCGTAATACTCGCGTAAACATCAGAAATCTCTTAATCGTCTTTTACTATAACTACTCATGATGAATGTAACGGTTGGTAGCATTCGAAGCCGCCACCACATAGCATACTACCAGTCCCTACTTCCCTCATCATCATCATTTCAGCTCATATACTGCAGGGCTGAAGCTTTCTCCACAATAGAAGGGAAATTGACCTACTATACCACGTTGGTCAGACGTATTGGTATAGGGTCAATAAAGCTTTCCTTTTAATCCCTTAGTCATCTTTTACGACTAATTCTCTGTACGAGTAAAAATAATCTAAGTGATCACCAAAAGAATAAGACAATTATAACCAACTGTGATAGCCAGCTAGGGACACGAAAAAGGTATCGGTACTGTTAGGTATCGAGTACTTTTCTTTCGATACCTATACTTTTGTATCGAATCCAAGGTATCCTTGGATTCGATACTTTTACTCAATGAGTACTTTATGGCAGGTATGGTATCGAATAAATTGTAGATATTATTCACGTTAAAGTTGACCTTACGACTCATATTGTTAATGCCATCTAGTTCAAACGTAATGAACCTTCTAAAACGTGGCTTGAAATATTCACAGACGGTCAAATTTCTAAAAAAAAAAGCTCATCACGACATAGAGTCTAGGAAAAGTACTCAATATTCGATACTTTAAAGTATCGATACTTTTGTTTTGATACTTTATTGAGTACGATACTTTTTCTTCGATACTACTCATGAGTGCAGTATCGATGCTTTCTGTTCGATATCGTTATCCCTATTGCCAACCCGCTTACAAAATATGGCGTTATTGACATCCCCCGCTTGGCGAAACCTATGTTCTAAATTAGACATTCATAGGCTGATAAATGGGTGGATATGTTTCTATGAACATACGTCCTTGTTCTTTTATTCGCTGACAGGCTCAGCTTCGACTTTGTTACCTAAGAGAGAGAAAGAGGGAGAGAAATTTAGAAAGAGTGTATCACAGACACAAATAACACGCAGCGCACGTAACGTACACTCAAAAAGAATAAAGATTGCCCGCTTTTTCATAATTTTAACTGGTGCTCTGCTCCTATTGATCATAGCGTGATTTTGTGTAGACTTTCAGGATAAATGGACTATGCAATACTAAAATAATTTTCAATTCGAGATTAACGTGTTCAACCAAACAAACTCTTCAATTTTATAATATTAGTATCCTTACTAATATTATAAATGCGAAAGTAAGTTTGTTTGTTTGTTTGTATGTACCGCTTTCACGCTTAAACCACCGACCCGATTTCAAAAATTATTTCACCAAGGGAAAGCCATAATATCAGGGAGTAACATAGGCTATATTTTATCCCGGTATTCCCACGGGAACAGGAACTACGCGGGTAAGGCGTCTGAAACCGAAGCGAAGCGAGGGTGGTTTGCTAGTAGATAGATAAAGCAATTTCTTGCATCACATTACCAGATATTTTTATAAAATTGTAGCGGCAATTTTTAAGTTTAAGATACTTACAACTCTTCCTTTTTACATTTTTAGAAAGACACTACAGAATGTTTTGTCGCATTATATCTGATCCGAATTTATTTCCAAAATAAGTTTCTCACCGTTAATGGTTATAAGTTCCATATTTTTAGGTTACTATAAAGAATCGCTTAACTAATTCCTTAAAAATCGAGGTTATCTACAGAAATCTGCGATACATCTCCATTCACTCTGCCTTTGACTAATAAATAATACTTTTGATATACACCTTAGAAATAATTTCGGTGTGTTAGATCACCGAACTTATTTCTAAGGTGTAAGAATACAATCGACCACCATCATTTTTGCTTGTCGGTATCGTAAAAAACTACTAAGGGATTATAATAACATCTATGCAAGAGAAAGAAAACCCGAAATAATACCCTGTACCAACCCGCCTGAACGGCAGAGTAAGTTGATTTCACTCCTGCAGTGGAAGAGACCCAAGTCCAACAATGAGTTGTGGAGAAGGCTCTAGCCCACGTATATGAGCTAATATATATGACGATGACACCTAATGCATCTATATTTATATATGTCACAACGTCACTACCTCTGGCGCCATATCTTGATAGTTTTTAAGAATCAATCGATTATGGAACCGTCAAGTATTATACTTGGGTGTTTTTGATACAACGTTGGTAATGATTTTTGATGTTTGTCGTTTGACCGTTAACGTTTGAAATATTACCGAGCTTTCTTTATTGAGAGCGGTCCATTGAATACTCAGTTGAGTGCGAGACACGAGAGCGATCGGTCGTTGTTGTTGCCGTATTGTATCAAATTCACCGCGTTTCCGTAACTCGTAAGTTAGCTGTCGGTATCCGTGTAATTAGTGGTTATGATAGAAAAGTGTTAGCGCTAATTGTTGAATACAGTTTAAAAGTAGCCATCCGAAGTATTATTTTATCCCCTCGCGATGTGTGATCGACCTGATAGTGATGCAGCACGGCCAAACCCTCGATATATAAAATATTTTTTGAAAAAAAAATGACTTCAAAACTCAATGCAGAATAAACGAAAACATCGTTAATATAGACAATGTAGATAACTTTTAGATCTTTGCTGATTTTTCAAAAGCTACATGTCTGATTTCGATAAAATTTTCATGGAAATATTTAGAAAGTATATACCCTTTCCAACAAAAAAAGAATTTTCAAATCGATTGGCGAGTGTTATACGCGAACAAACATAAAAAAAATACAAACATCCGAATTGAGAACCTCCTTCTTTTTTAGAAGTTGGTTAACAATGGAACAAGTAGAACTAAATCCAATAGATCTACAATTATACAGTACGAAACAAAATTAGTCCAATTAACGTTAACTACCTACACATCCTTTTACTGCGTTAACGTCCATCAAAGGTAAACTCGTAAACTAAACAGACTTTAGTAAATTCCTCTAGTGAACTATCTCATTAGGGTGACCCGAAAATTTTTAACGACCTTATCCACTGTGCCAATATTTATATGGTGAATGTATGTATGTACTAATTATCTCGAAATGGGTCAACTGAGACATATTTGCTAAGATTTTATGGTAGCACTATTGGAACGGAGTTCCTTAGAGCGGCTTACGGGTAGTGCGATTTAGTAGAAATCGTCACGTAACGAAATTCCGTATTCTGTGTTTGTATCGAGTCAAGCAAATGAGCAAACGAGCAAATGAGTGTGCAATCGGGTACGCCTCTCCTACTTACTAATGGTCCGTTCAGAAGGCGAAAATCAAACTGAGGACTTTCTAAATCTGATTCTTTATCGAGGATTTCTATGTAATTTCAAGTAGAGTTCCGTTTATTCATTCACCATCATATCAAAGTCTACTGTTGGATAAAGACTTCCGAAAAAAAGAAAGGGGTAATAATATTGCAACGCTTGGCTGGTGTTATCAGCTACCCAGGATAATGCTGATGTCTAACATTAATATAATCCCTCCTAGCCACTCTTCCCTTCGTATTTTAATCAACAAAAGTTGTCATACGAAGAATAGCCTCTACTACGATGAAAATAAGAATAATAAACAAATAAAGTATTTTCCCTATGGTGTCAGAGTAAGAAAATTATTCATCATCATCATGACAGCTCATATACCTTCGTTCCACTGTTAATTTCTCTCTCTGTTCCTCCACAATGGAAAGTAAATTGACCTACTATTGTCACGCTGGTCAAGCAGGTCTGTATAGGGTTATTATTTCAAGTTTTCCATCTCTCTTGTTATCTGCATATTATAATCCCTCAGTCGTCGTTTACGACACCCACGGACAAGAAAGTAGATAGTGAATTGTATTCTTACCCAGTCATCACACAGAATTATAAGAAGAATACAATTCTCCAGTCGAGGCTGCGGGTGGCTGGACCGGGGAACTAGTCCGATACCCGCCGCGAGGCCGACCGCCTGAGAAAAAACCGACGTCCTCCCCGAGGGGGTGACGTCGGTCGAGGAGAGGGTACTCCTCAAGGGGTATTGCGTCGGACCGACCACTGACGACAAGTCACACTGCTCCGGTGGTCGGTCCAACGACCAAGGCGACGTGTCACGGGTGGATTACGGGTGTGCGTGCTTCCGCCCCTCTGTCGACCCGGCTGGAGTGGAGAAAAAAAAAAGCCCGAAAATCCGTCATCGAAACGTAGAGATACAAATCGTAACTCTAGAACAACGTTTCATATCTTGTAAAAAAAGAAAAATGGAAACTAAAAACAGGAGAAAAGTTAGATAACAGTGTACTTACTTAATGTGGAAAAATACGTTATGTTTATAATATTATTTTCTCGGTATATAAACAAGGTTACCCAACTTAAGTAAACAAAATATTAATTCAGCGGGTACACGGCTTGAGGCACAAAAATGTCTCGGGGGTACAAAACATTGAAGAAACGCTTCTTCGTATCATACTTCTAACATTACCCTATTGTCATAATAATGACAAGGGTCGACAATATGGTAATATGTTGTTACTCTTTGCCGTTGAATTTGGCATGTAATATAACGCCATTGTTTTCCTTTCTAATAAACCAGCGGATTCGACAGGATTTTTCCTGTTCGAAAGTTGGCATGCTATTATTGTAATTTTGAGGTTATATACGGTTTGATATGAGAAAAACAAATAAAATATAAAAATATACAGTGCGCTTAACTGCCGCTTATACACGGTTGAAGCAGAACTTCTTTCAATTCATGACAGATGATGGTTAAGTTGAACTAATAAACAAATTTCAAATAAACATTATCCAGCAATATAAGACGTAATATTTAGGCGTAATATACACTAATAAATATAAATCAGTCTATCAATTTCACTCGTATTATGAAAAGCTCAGGAATGGAATAAACATTAGCAAAAATGAAGATATACCAGGAAAAAATTATAAATAAAAAGGGGCTCATGGCCAGTTTACGTAGATGAAATTTTGTTTTTCCTATATTTGTGACTACAACATCGTGGAAATCGCTAAGAGCTCTAATTATCTGTCCATCTTTAATATTTCTATCAAATAAGACATATATTCGCATAAACTAAATAAGCAATATTGGATCACGTGCCAACACTCATAACAAAATGATAGACAGGATTTGGTTTTGATTAGGTTATTGGTTCCTTTCCACTTGATGACCTTGACCTCTTTGTAGATGTTGTGAAATGTAAAGCAAAGGTCCAACATCGAGCGGGCAAACAACTCCAAATTTAAAATATTAAAAATTGAACTATTCGTTTTCTTATGTTTATACTAGCAATCCACCCTCGCTTCGCTTCGGTTATAGGTTATAGGTTATAGTCGTTTTACCCGCGTAGTTCCCGTTCCCATGGGAATACCGGGATAAAATATAACCTAGTATACGCCCTGATATTATAGCTTTCCATTGGTGAAAGAATTTTTGAAATCGGTCCAGTCGTTTTGAAAATTACCCGGAACAAACAGACGTTTGTTCCGGGTAATTTGGGTAAAAATTTTTGTCTGTCTGTCTGTCTAGGCAAAATGTTTTAATTGCTATTTTAGGCATAGGTGTCGTGCAAATAACCGTGTGAGCATGAAAAAAGCCTATTATTTTGACATTACAAACAGACACTCCAATTTTATTTATTAGTATAGATACTGTGCACTTAACAGGAAAAATATCGCCAAAGTATTCGTAAAGAGACCAAATTGTATGGATCTAGAGCAGTACCCCTATCGTCCGATAGAGGCACTACTCCAAATCCTTTACAAATTGGTGTTTTTTTTATAGCAAACGGTGGCAAACAAGCAAACAGTACACCTGATGGTAAGTGTTACTGCCGCTCATAGACCTTTGCTACCTCGCTGCCTACCGTGAAGAAAGTGAAGGGAGTGTGACTGCGTGCAAAAGGTTCGGTGAAACTAAAGGCATCACCAAAACCCACCGCACGCAAACACCCTCAGAAAGTTGGGCTTCCGGCTCTCTCGGCCCGACGGAATACCCCTTGAGGAGTACCCACTTTTCGACCGATGTCCCCCTGCTGTTCGGGGACGTCGGTCCATCGTCGCGCGGTCGGCCTCTCAGCGGGAAAATATTCAGTATACGGAGGGGTTTATTTCTTAGTGTAAAAGGCATCTTACCCGAATATAACATTTTTTGATTAAAATATGTTGGTTAAATTATGTACCTGGTGCCACTAAATCTGCCGTATAACCAACATTACAAATATATTCAATTCAATGTATATACGAGTATGAGCGTCTTGAAAGACACACAGATACAACTTACTTTTTGAAGAAAATAAGGTGTATCTGGTGCATCTGGTCCCTTAGTAGGTTACCTATTGTAAAATTCTGACAGTGAACTTGTGTAATTTGCCTATATAAATGAGATCAAATTGTCCAGAAGTGCAGCAGTGAATATATATTTCAAATTATAGAGCACAGAACTAAAGAACTTTAAAGTGAAACAACATAGGAGACAGAATTGACGATCATAAAAAAAGGTTTGTATTTTTGTACCTAAATATTACAACTATTGAACTTGCTGTATTTTATTAAATATAAATTTTCTTTCTCATTGTTATATATCTTCAGACTACGGACAGTACGCAATAGACAATAGAATTGCCCTTTATTATGTTTTTCAGTTGTTATTATATCTATAGCAACAAATAATCATCGGTCTATGCCATCGAGTTAAATTCAGAGTCCCCGCAAACTGCAGACTTTCTATCAGCCGATAGTTTGATCGGCGTCTTAATCAGTACGGAGATGTAGGCAAGTGCGCAAATTGTAACGAGTAGTAAGTGATGGGATGCCCGATTACCTTCAAACTAAACTGTCGGCCAACTATCAGCCGACCGCTTGATCAGTACAGCGCTCTTCGCCGCCCGCACACTTGCCGATTGTTTAGTCGGCCGAGCTTGACAGGTTCATTAACGCTGGTTATACTCATTCGATAAAAAAAAATTCGGGTAATCAAGTTTTGGAATGCATTGTGTAAAATTTTCCCCTAACTAATCTATCACTCAGGATGGGATGCACCCAATACTCTCGGAATCTCTTTTTGGCTTTCCTCCTCCGTTGTATGAGAGCAATAATAACATTTCTGGATAATACTGTATTTATTTTCATTATGCAACCATTCTCTTCAACAGTCACTCACAAACTAGTATAAACGCTAATAGATAACGGTAGAACAAACACCAAAGGGAAACGTATAAAAATGTTATAACAAAATATTACACGAGCTGTTACTATAAAATATATGTTATAGAAAGATAAGGTGCTTCATTTTGTTTCTTGTGAGGTTATATATTTCGTGAGTGAACAGGTAATCTATTTTGGGATCCTTTTATCGTATAGACATATGTTTAAGCAATATTTAGCTCTGACAACTAACGTAAAGAGATTTATTGTCTGATAAGATTCGTGCAATGATATTAGAATTAAAATATTTTGAATTATTGTTCATAAGAAGAAGAAGAATTATAGAAGATTTATATTTCACTGACCAATCTGTGAATATGTACATCCCATTGTGATTGATGGTGGGTTACGAATACATCGTTTCATCATTGGCGTAACGTTCTTGTTAAAATAGATTAAGAAATTATTAGGAGAATGCTCAGTCAACACTCTCCTGGGAAACACAATAAGAGCATTCAGCTGCCAAGCTCTAATGATTAAGACATTATCTCTCCTTGTAAAAATATGCCCAACAGCGATAGGCTAAGGGAAAGGAATGTAATTGCGATTCACAAATAACTGTGTTTTTGGCACAGAAACGTGATCCTTAAATGTCTACACTAGAACTGAGCTAAGTCGCTCAGAATCCTATAGAGTGAACTATACTCGGCATTTATCTGCGAGATAAGATTTGAAATACGGAAATCTGTAGAGGAATGGGTGTAACCGATATGACCCAAAGTATTAAAACAATGAAATTGAAAAGAGCAGGCCAAACGAACCGACAATCGTGGATCGCTAATCAATGAAAGGTGCTCAATTGGTGATAACTGTTATTTCTTTTTTTTCCTAATGGTGGCAAACGAGCAAACAGCACACCTAATGGTAAATAATACTGCCGCTCATTTGCTAGGCCGCTGCATACTGTAAAGAAAATAAAGGGATTGAGCGTGCAAGGAGGTTCGATGATTTTAAAGGCATCACCAAAACCACCACATACAAACCCATTCGGGAAGTTGAATTGCCGCCTTTCTCGGTCACCGAACTAGTAACAAATTGCTGCTACTCAAACGTCGATTTTCTGCGAGAGTGAAGTACTACCCCGAATAGACCGGCCTGCAGCTGTAGATAGATCGGGCTGACCACGAAGGACAAGGTACTCGGTAGCGGTGGTTGGCCCAACGACGAAGGCGACGAGCTACGGTGGGTTATGGGGCCGTGCGCCGGCCCTCTAGCGCCCCGGGCAGCGAGTGCGCTGCCCATAGCACGCCCTTAAAAAAAAAGCCGTAAAAAGATGACTGTCGATGATGTGGTCCTACGACATTACCGACAGTCACAGTGGAATGTGAGATCAATGACAGTATAATGCTCCCTCACCAGGTACCTACACTAAAGACTTGAAATTTGCTGACAGTCACTGGATGAGAGCCTCAGTTTTGAGAGAAGCACTCATCCAGCGACTACAGCATCACATAGCAAGAGGCTGAAAATTATGAGGATTAATAATGAAATAATTGTTTTAAATCTGGTTGTTATTTATGTGCTGGTAAAGTTCTATATAGGTTTTTTTTTTTTTTTTTTATTGCCAACGGTGGCAAACGAGCAAGCAGCACACCTGATGGTAAGTGAAACTGCTGCACATGGACCTTAGCAATACCAGGGGCACAGCTAGGCCGCTGCCTACCGTGAAGGAAATACTCTTCTTAAACCTCGTTTAAAGAAGGACATGTCATAGCGCTCGGGAGACACAACAGAAGTTAGTTCATTCCAGAGCTTACACGTACGCGGGACAAATGATCGCTGGAAACGTACAGTTGAAGACCATAACGTTTCCAGGTGAAATGGATGAACCCTGCTGCGATGTCGAGTGAGTGGTACGTTGGTAGAATGGTGACGGTGGTACCAAGTCAAACAGTTCCTCGGAGCATTCCCCGTGAAAGAGTCGGTAGAGTACACAGTGACCCAAAGTCACTCCGCTGCTCCAGCGACTCCAATCTGTCCGTAAGATTGGGATCCCCGATGATTCGAACAGCCCGTCTTTGCAGGGAGTCAAGTGGGTCTAGCTGATATTTGGGCGCACCTGCCCAGAGATGTGAGCAGTACTCCACATGAGGACGAACTTGTGCTTTGTATAGCACAAGACGCTGTCTCGGTGTGAAGTACCGCCTGGCTCTGTTCAGGATGCCCAACTTTTTGCTTGCCAATTTGGCTTTGTCCTCCAAATGACTCCCAAACTGGACTTTGCTCGATATTTTGACGCAGAGAATCCCAATACTCTCAGAAATTGGGAGAGTTACTCCTTGGAACTGAGGCGCCATGACAAACGGGTCCTTCTTTGCAGTGAACGCGCAAACTTGTATCTTTGTGGGGTTGAACTGGACTAGGTTCCGTTCACCCCATTCCGAGGCCCGCCCCAGAGAGAGCTCGACTTCAGACACAAGTTGAACCCTTCTTTCCTGAGTACTCCGAGGGATATTCCGTTGCTCAGTGTACCGCTCATCACCCGTACTGTCATCCGCATAGCAATGCATACTCTCGATAGAGAGCATGTCATTGATATGCAGGATAAACAACGTCGGGGAGAGCACCGAGCCTTGTGGTACACCAGCATTAATGGTCATGGTATCGGAGCAGGAGCCATCTACGATGACTTTTATACTCTGACCATCCAAAAAGCTGGCAATCCAATTACAGAGTCCCTCGGGGATTCCGTAAGATGGTAGCTTCGATAGAAGTGCCCTGTGCCAGACCCTATCGAACGCCTTTGCGATATCTAGGCTGAACGCCAGCGCCTCACCCTTGCCCTCCAAGGCCTCTGCCCAACGGTGTGTGAGGTACACAAGAAGATCACCAGCCGACCGACCATGACGAAAGCCGTATTGGCGATCACTTATAAGCTGGCGATCCTCAAGGTACTGCAGAAGCTGGCGGTTTATAACCTTCTCCATTATCTTGGAGAGCAAGGATGTTATCGCAATTGGCCTGTAATTCGATGGGTCAAACCGGTCTCCCTTTTTAGGAATCGGGTGGACATGGGCTACCTTCCACGAAGACGGAACCCTAATAGTAGCGTAGGAAAGTCGGTATAGGCGCGTGAGGATGGGAGTCAATTCAGGGGCGCACGTCTTTAGTACCACTGCAGGGATGCCATCCAGTCCACTCGACTTATGGACGTCTAAAAGCCGCAGCTCCCGCCTAACCGCTCGCTGCGTGATGCGGATTTCGGGCAGTGAGCTTTCACACCGTGGGATGGTAGGTGGTTTGGCAGCTCCGGCATCCAAAGTCGAGTTACAGGCAAAGAATTGACCTAGAAGATCGGCCTTCTCCTTTGCGCTGTGGGCCAGACTACCATCGTGTTTCTGCAGTGGTGGGAGATTGGGCTGGCAGAAGTTGCCTTGGGCAGCCTTGGCGAGCGACCAGAATGCACGACTCCCAGCAGGATAGCTTTGCAATCGCTCGCCAATTCTGGCAACATATTTCGCCTTGGCTCTGGCAATAGCCTTCTTACTAGATCTAGAAGCGGCGTTAAATTTTCGCTTCACCTCTTTGGCGTTCGGGTCCTGGCATTTTTTGGCCCTATTCCAGGCCCGATATGCGGACTGTTTCTGGCATGCAGCCGTCCTGCAGGTTTTGTTAAACCAGGGTCGGCTGCGGCTACCGACGGGTATTTTGGTGTTGGGGATGAATAATTCCATCCCCATAATAACCGTTTCGGTAACGCAGTCCGCACAGACGCCAGGGTCCCCAGAGGCGAAGCAAAGCCGCTTCCATGGGTAGGATGCGTAAAACTCGCACAGTCTATCCCAATCTGCTGACTTATATTGCCACTCTGCGAGTCCCAGTCGCCTTAGAACGACTAGGCCTTACAACAGGGGCACTGCTACGAACCAAGCAGTGGTCAGAAGACTCAAGAGAGGCTTCAACCACTACCTGATATCCGTGCTGTATAGGTAAGTAAAGTCCCCTGTGACCCAAAGATTTATTTCTTAATGCGAGATAATATGCGTGCCAAAAAAATTAAATTTGCCAGCTTAGCTTTTAATCATATGAAAGAGATATAAAAGATTAAGACTCATAGGGCAATGAATGTTAGTCAACATCAAAATATTAATAATCGCAGTAGTCGTACTTAAGATGCTCTCCCTCGGCGTATTTTATGAATAATTCAGGATATTATTATTATCATACCACGCTACACGCTACACGATAAGTGCTTTAATGATACTCAGCCTTCAGCCAAGATAAAGCCTATTCTAATAATACTCAGCCAAACAGATTTCAAAGATTGGCGGCTATTCATTTAGTTGTACTATTTTCAGTGCCGTAAAATGAAAGAGAGAAAGCAAATTGAAATGGAATTGTTATAATATCAATGCGTGTAATATATATCGGTTGATTGATATTTTCACAATACATGGATTTATTCTTTAAATAGGTTGTCTGCCAAAAAAATAATATCAAAACTGATTGTACAAACAGCTTGCGAGTCAATAGAAAAAAGCTATTTTTAATTATTATAAAAAAATTAGGAAATATCATTATAATCATCACACTTCATATACGTCTCACTGCTGGGCCCAAACCTCCTCCATTCCATCCATCCATCTATCAGCTACAGACGTCCACTGCTGTACATAGGCCTCCCCACGAGAATACCACTCGGAACGGTCCTACGCCACTTGCATCTAACGGTTCCCTGCGACTTTGAGAATGTCGTCAGTCCACTCAGTGGGGAATCGTCCTACGCTGCGCCGTCCGATTCTTGGTCGCCACTCAAGAACCTTTCATCCCCAACGGTTGTCGGTTCGACGAGCGATGTGGCCTACCCATTGCCATTTCAACGTGCTAATTCTGCGGGTTATGTCGGTTACACCCGTTCTTCTACGGATTGCCGTGTTCCGGATTTTATCACGTAGAGAAATACCGAGCATAGCCCTCTCCATAGCACGCTGAGTGACTTTGAGCTTTTTTATGAGGCCGACATTTAGAGACCACCTCCTCCATTATAGGAGGGAAATTGACCCACCACGCTATGCAGACGGGTTGGTATAGGATTTTATTTTGAGTTTTCCTATCTTGCATAAATGTTATCTGTATATTATAATCCCTCAATCGCCTTTTACGATATTCACGGGTAAGAAAGGCGGTGACCAATTGTATTCTTACCCTATAGCAACACTATAGTCTAACTTTTTATTAGCTGCAGTAAAATGACGTTTTGTGGGTTGCCGGTTTTTGAAGAAAAATAAATAGGGATGTAGCTAAATGAGTGAATCATAAATGAATAATCAGTTTGGTTTTTTTTTTGAGATTTAATATTAAGTTGTAATGTATTTTTTTAACCTATTATTATTACTATACTAGAGGATTGATCTTTTTTAGTGGAAGTATAGGGAGGTACATTCAAAATGAAACAAAAACATCATAATAATGTTATTTAATTAATCTTTTTCGAAATCACTGTCACTCTCGCTTTCGGTCACACTAATAACAAATCTATCTGTCACTTCATCTATAATATGATCGAGGTGGCACATTTTATCTTATATAATAAAAAGATGAGTGACGACATGTGTAAACTAACTTTTGCGATGGTGGGTATTTCATTTCTATGAAAGAACTGATGTACAATTCGTCTAACAGCAGTGAATGTGAAATCATCAAGTTTATCTTTAAATGTAAGTTTTGGGCCCGTTTTTTCGGGAGGTTTTGGTGATTCGCTGTCGTTCTCCTTGTGCTCCTTTAAAACGGAATAAACTGTGCGGACGGATATTCCCAAGACTTCAGCCACCTTATTAACGCATTCACTTGTTTTTGGAACTTCAATATTTGATTCTGAAGATTTCACTTCAAACACATATTTGTAAACGTTTTGGACCCAAAGTTTTTCAGTTGTACTTAGAGCTACACGTGGCCTTTTTTTCTTAGGAGATAAAAATGTGTCTCCATTTTGCGATGTGCTCGGCAGAGCATCCATGTCTTCAATGTATCAAACAAAAAAAAACTAACACGATTAACGAAAACAGGTAATGAAAAACAAACACAACGTAACATAAGTTTAACAATAATGATAATAAAAACAACGCGCAGTGGGCAAATCAAAGTTATTCATGCACTCAAAACAGAAGTATGAAGCCGAATGAGCGAATGACAACCGAAACAAAATGGCGGTCAAGCGTCATCGTAGCACCGTAACCAAAAACCAGTACTACCAACTTGAGAGAGCGTTTTCTTGAGTGTTACCTTGTATATGTCTAAAAGGATCAACGTTTATACAGCCTTTTATTTACATTAATATTAAATAGAATTTAGTATGATCATTATGAGTCAGCTATGGAACGATTAGATATTCTGTAAACTTTTGTGAACTGAATCACATCCCTATTGAGATTAGGCTGTCACCATTATATTACGGAATGACATTTAGAAACGTCATTTTACTGCAGCTAATAAAAAGTTAGACTTTAATGAGGAATTATTCAAAATCATTGCAAATGGTCCATGTAGTGACTGACTAAAAATTGAATGTCATGCTCAGATAACACCCAAATAACATCACCGAAATCAATTATCGGTAAAAAGTGAAGAGTATTAGTTTATGAGACTGCACGTTGCTCTTCCATCGCTACGAACCGTTTGAGTGGACCATGACCTGTTAATAAAGCAGCCCGTTTATCTTCCAATCTATACCAATAATTCCAATAAATAAAATTTGAGTGTCTGTTTGTAATGTCAAAATAATAGACGTTTTCATGCTCACACGGTTATTTGCACTATACATATGCCTAAAAATCACTTTTTTTTTGTCTGTCTCTCTTTCTGTTTGTTCCGGGTAATCTTCAAAACGGCTGGACCGATTTCAAAAATTCTTTCACCAAGCAAAAGCTATAATATCAGGGAGTAATATAGGCTATATTTTATCCCAGTATACCCACGGGAACGGGAACTACGCGAGTAAGGCGACTGAAACCGAAGCGAAGCGAGAGCGGGTTGCTAGTGTTTAATAAAAGCGTCATTCAAAATAGAAAATTGATTGACGCACTGACATAATGTAGAGTTTCCATTCTCTTATCCATCGTATTATTGAACTATATTGTGGGAGATAGGGCTCTCCAACACATCCCTGTGCCGTATGGGACGTATAGTCCCACTGTTGGGCTTTCTCTGTGGGAAAGAAATTGACCTACTATACCACGCTGGTCAGATCACCACCAAAGGTAAAAGGGTTAATTTCGAGTTTTTCTTCTATTGCATAGATGGTATCTGCTTATTTATTTATTTATTTAAATTTCATGCACAAGTACATGGGCATTTTCTTCCAGTCAACCTTTGGGTGATTTATTTATTTTATTTATTTATTAAATGAAAGAATATAATAAATAAGCTTACAGTATACACCAAATCGCTTACATGCTATACTATTAACTACACAATTTATGAAACAAACAATTATATCAATTTATAATAAATATTAATTCTTAAAATAAACTAAATATACACAACATTATATATACAATTTAAGATGACTGATAATTTAAATAGTAATTATTTAAGTACAGTGATAGATTTTGCATCATTTGATCTACCCCATCAAAGAACATGTCTGCATCTCTATTTGTTTGGAGGAAATCATTGATGAGGTCTAAGGTTCTTCCTGTAGGAGTACTAGCGGCTTGCAGCTGGCGCCATGATGGTGGACAGCTAAAAAGCCGACGCTGCCGTCGCCCAGCCGCACGCATATATTGATCTGGTACATAAAAGTAGATGCATTCCTGTACCAATGGATTATCCACCTTGTTGTTAAGCAACAAGTAGTAGTGCATTAGCATGTGCATTAAGCTATTAATTATGTAATTAGTAGTAGTGATGACGAAATATTATAGTAGGTGCCATTTATATTGAAAATTGTTGAGATAACTACTTCTGTTTATGTTAAAAAAATATATACCTGTATATCTAAATAACAATAATATGAAAAATAATAAACCTTACATATATTTCCATATAATACATACTCATAGAAATATATATATACAAATACAAATACACATATACCTACATGAATATACACTCGAAAATTTATGAAGAACAATCTGCCAAAAAATCAATATAAAACTTACGAACTCTAGACTTGAATTATTCACGTGTTTTAGATTGCCTGATTTCAAGAGGGAGGGCGTTCCATAGTAAAATAGATTGAATGAAGAAAGAAGAATGAACCAAACTGGAGCTATGAGTGGGACAAGAAAGAAGAATATTGTTAGAGGAACGAAGGTTGCGGTCATGATTGTAACAAATATATTGAAAATGAGGCTTTAAAAATGAGGGTGCATAGGGAGAGTGGAGAATAGAATATAGCATAGTTAGTACACGCAAATTTCGTCGTTGACGTATGGGCAACCAGTTTAGTTCGTATCGAAAGGAAGAAATGTGGTTGTATTTACGAAGATTAAAGACGAATCGAATGCAATTATTGAGAAGACGGTCAAGTTTATTGAGTAGATCCGCGTTCAGGTCGAAGTAACATACATCAGCATAATCGATGATGGGAAAAATTAAAGTCTGCACAAGCTTCACTTTTGTAATAGGTGGAAGTAAATTTCTTAATCGGTAGAGAGAACGTAATATACCAGTAACCTTACGTCCGACCTGAGCCACTTGGATGTGCCAGTTAAGAGCCATATCTATATGTAAGCCGAGATCTTTAACGTTGGTGGCGTAGGATATTACAGAATCATCGAAAATTACAGCGGGCAGAGAAGTTAATTTCACTCTGCTTATCATTCTTGGGCTACCAATAATTATAGCCTGTTATTTGGAAGGGTTAACACTTAAACCGAAATTTTCACACCATTTCTTTAAGACTATCATATCTCGATTTAAATCTTCAATTGCTACGACTATATTCTCTAACGTAGATTGAGAATATAATTGTACATCATCGGCATACAGATGATACGAACTATGGAGGTCTTTAGTCAAGAGATTAATAAATAGTGAAAATAAGAGAAGTGAAAGAATACCACCTTCAGGAACGCCAGCCTCTAGCTCACACCAACAAGACGAAGTCTCGTCAGCACGAACCATCTGCCCTCAAGGTAAGAGGAAAACCATTTTATCACATCAGAAGAAAGAATAGAGGAGAGGATAGACATAAGGATTTTGTGGTTAACGGTGCTGAATGCGTTCGAAAAATCAACCAATACCAAAAGGGTTAATTTTGTATTTATCATGTATCCCTTAGTCGTTTTTTACGATTAGTCCATTGAAATGTTACATTTTTTAGGCCTTACCTTGCGTTTTTTAGAGGACACAATTTTATTTTTTTGATGTGTAGAGGGGGTCAGTGTAAAGCTAAAACCAAGTTTGTGGGGTCGCCACCCTTGTCCCACGGCCGCCATCTTGAAAATAGGGGTTGAAATGGTTTTTACGATATATCTCTTAAACTATTCATCTGATAAAAAAATTTGTTAACATTTTTTGATGAAAATTAAATTCTCTACAACTTTGGTCCAGTAACTTTTTGTCGTAGAACTATAAATAAAAAAGTTATAAGCGAAAATGTTCAGAAATTCGAGAAAAAAATTATATTTTTTGATATAACTTTTTTTTATCATTTTACGAAAAAATGATATCAGACCATTTTGTAGATCGTTTTTTGAGGAACAACTTTTATAAGCAACAATTTTTCATTAAGTCAATAGCTAAGGTTTTACAGCGCTCCGAAGTGAATACTATTTTTCAGTACTCTTAACTATATATATTATATCATATTATACGTGTGTACTAATAATGTGTCATCAGTTATTGTTTTTCTTTTTATTTTGTTATTATATTTTTTATTGTTTTTCTTTTTATTTTGTTATTATATTTTTTTAGCTCGCTTTCATACTTTCCGAATCTACCATCAGGTCCAGTCGTGGCTTGGTAATAATAATGATCCTGAAGACTGGGGCTGGAAAAATGTGGAAAATTATTGATGCCAGTGCAGAGCTCTAAACCTCCAGCACCCTCTGAGCTTCTAAAATTGATCTTTTGCAAATGCAAAGGAAACTGTGGAGCGATGTGTGGATGTCGAAAAGCAGGGCTGAAATGTTCTGCAGTGTGCTTCCATTGTTCTGGAGAGACTTGCAGCAACGTAATGGGGCTCTCAGAATTAATAGTCGTCAGAATTAATTAGTAGTAGTCATTTTAATTTTAAAATGACTTTGATGATGAACCGCCGACATTAACACCCCTTCCTTCTCCAGTTCTCCCACTGAAATTTAATTCAGAAAGCCGATCAGATGCTGAGCCGCAGCGTGGTCCATCGAAAAGACTGAGGACGAAGTAGTTCAAATTTAGAAAATCACCGTGTAATTGATAATAAGCATACCTATTGGGGATACCACGTAAAAAAAAACGCGCCTCCAGACTCTACCTCGTGGGTGGTGGGGAAAAGAGTCAATAATTAATTATTAATAATATTGCAAAATTAATAATTAAAAAAAATATAATAACAAAATAAAAAAAGAACAATAACACATTATTAGTACACACGTATAATATATGTATAGTTAAGAGTACTGAAAAATAGTACTCACTTCGGAGCGCTGTAAAACCTTAGCTATTGACTTAATGAAAAACTGTTGCTTATAAAAGTTGTTCCTCAAAAAACGATCTACAAAAATGGTCTGATATCATTTTTTCGTAAAATGATAAAAAAAAAGTTATATCGAAAAATATAATTTTTTTCTCGAATTTCTGAACATTTTTGCCTATAACTTTTTTATTTATAGTTCTACGACAAAAAGTTACTGGACCAAAGATGTAGAAAATTTAATTTGCAACAAAAAGTTTTAACAATTTTTTTTATCAGATAAATAGTTTAAGAGATATATCGTAAAAACCATTTCAACCTCTATTTTCAAGATGGCGGCCGTGGGACAAGGGTAGCGACCCCACAAACTAGGTTTTAGCTTTACACTGACCCCCCCAACACATCAAAAAAATAAAATTGCGTCCTCTAAAAAACGCAACCCCAAATGTAACTTTTCAATGGACTTGATACCCATGGTCAAGAGAGAGGGTGGTGAGTTTTATTCTTACTCCGTCACCCCACAGATAACGGTAAATAGTTTTAATAAACGCTTGTCAAGTAACTGGCTATCGTAGTTAGAGTTTAAAATTTCTGTAGCGAGTGTTGCTCTCCAGGTTTTTAAGACGCCCAGGGAAGGTGTCACGTTGTAGGTATTCTTACACCGCCATCGTACGAAGTTTGTACTTATTACAGTACTTACTACTTGTAGCTCATGTCTTTCAATTTGTAGTTATGACACCCGTGCGAAAGGAAAGGGGTGATGTCAAATTGTGTTCGCATTTATAATCATAAAATATTGTTACTTAATTTTCATTTAAAAATAAAATAACTATCCATGCAAAAACCTAAACGATGTAACTTGATTAAGTTGCTGGCGAGTCAGTGAGTATCCATTCCGCTGGAGCCATGGTTCGTTTACAAAATGGTCACGTCACTACGAAATCGTATTTCATCTAATAAATGAAATTGAAGTATCTGTTTGTAATGTCAAAATAATGAGTTTTTTTCATGCTCATGCGGTTATTTACACATGTGCCTAAAAATCACTTTAAAAAAATGTTACCTGTCTGTCTGTCTGTTTGTTCCAGGTAATCTTCCAAACGGCTGGACCGATTTTAATAATATTTTACTACCAGGACCAGACTACCTATATAAGGAGTAACTAAGGCTATTTATACTCTCAAAAAACTCCTATAAAATTTTGGTCGGAGAGTCGAACACGAGGCCTCGTGGATTGCAACCGCGTATCGTAATATTTCAGAAGATATTGGTCATTTAAAATGCCCACAAGGTTACTGCAACCAAAGCGAATCGAGGGCAGATTGCTAGTGTAAAATAAATTTACAAAGGAACAAAATAATTGAAAGGAGTAATGACGAACCTTTTGTATATCATTCTAACAGTTTTTACCTAGCCCATACGTTTATCTCTCCGAGTTGTAACGGAGTAGGAATACAATTCACCAACCCCTTTCTAACCCGTGGGTGTCGAAAATTACCACTAAGGGATATAAATAGATAACATTTATGTGAAAGAAAATAATCTCGATTAAAAACCCTGTACCAACAAGTCCGACTAGCGTAGTGTAGTAGGTCAATTGACCTAAAAAGGCAATTAAGACCTTAAAAGACCTTTCTATTGTGGAAGAGACCCAATAGTGGAACGTATATGTGACTGAGATGAACAGTATGAACACGTTTATCCGAAAAAGGATTAGAAGCGTCCATTTTGCTATATACACGTAAGTTTTAAATTTTATATTATCGATGGTTATTGACGATGATGGTAAATAGGTACATGGATTATAATAATATGTTATAGAAAGTATACAAATGAATAGAACAATTGTTGTTTAAAGAAAACTTATCATTTTATCATACTATATCGCAAAAGTTATAGTAATAAAACATTTCAAAGTAAATTATGTCCAAATTATTCATTAACAGACAAAGCATTTCAACATTTGAATAATTTAAAATTTGAATATTTCGGAGATGAGTTATTTCTAAGATTGCCAACGTAAAATATAAAAGAGAATAATTTTAAATAATACAGGACACCATACTTAATGCTTTATATTAGGTCCTTATATATGAAATTGGCGTTTTGTACGGGAGGAATATAAAGTCAATTTTTTTTGTAAAATATATTTAATTAATCAAAGTATGCACCGTTGTTATCTATGTAGGTACTTTTGTCATCTCATAGGTAGTTCATTGATCCCCACTAAAAAAAACATGAGGGCGAGAATCAATAAATTCTTTGAAGGCAGTTTGGACTGCCGCATCGGAGTTGGATATTTTCCTTGTAAGAAGTTATCCAAATACTGTTTCTGTTGGTAATCTGTTGGAGCAAAATCCGGGGAGTACGGTGGATGTCACAGACAATCCAATTATAGCTTATTTAACTTAGTGGTTGTTTGTTGTGTAGTGTGTGGTCTTGCGTTGTCGTAAAGCAGCAGTGGCCTAGAGCGATTGACCAATCTCGATTATTTAGCTGCTAGTTCTTCCTTCATGGTTTGCAGTTGCTGACAATAGATATCTGTCGTAATCGTTTGGCCAGATTTTAAAAAGCTGTAGTGAACGACACCAGCGCTAGTCCACCAAACACTCACAAGTAACTTTTTCTGAGTAAATTTTCGTTTAAGGCACTATTTGGCTGGGACTCCAGGGTTCAGCCATTGCGATGAGCGCTTCCGATTATCGTACAGTATCCACTTTTCATCACAAGTAATGATTCGATATAAAATCCCTTCATTATTGTATCGGTTGAGCAAAGTAACACAGCAGTCGACGCGTCGTCGCAAGTTCGATTCACTCAATTCATAAGATACCCATCGTTCAAGTTTTTTTTAGTTGCCCGATTTGCTTCAAGTGGATTAATACAGTTTTGTCACTTACCCTGAAGCCTGCAACTATCTCTGAAGTGCTTTGTGATGGATGCACTTCCACAATAGCCTTAATTCTTTATTTACCATTTTGGTCTCCAGCCGTTCACGGGGTTGGTTCTGAAGGTCGAAACTTCCAGTACGAAAACGTTGAAACCAAAAACGTGTCGTGCTTTCTTTTGCGACACCAGCTCGAAGGATTAATGATGTGTACAGCACACATCACTAATCCTTCGAACTGTCTCAGCAGCTCTGGTGCCACGGTAGAACGCATACTCGTAAATATACCGATATTTCATGTTTTCCGTTGTGCGGTAATAAGCGACGCCAAAGAAAAAAGTAATGAGGAAAAAACAAATCAATAACTGTTTTCAAAACTCAAATGTACCAGCTATTATACCATTTATAAATTCCATTCTACAAAATATTCTATTAAATATATATATAAAATCTGGTATAATTGAATATCAATTTTATTTCAAGTCTTGAATAAATTATAATATACGCAAAAAATGCTTATCGCTGTCTCACTGTTGGGCTCGAGCCTCCTACATCATTAGAGGGAAATTGACCTAGACTTTCATTCCAAGTTTGCCTTGTATAGATGTTATGCATATGATATCCCTTACTCATGTTTTACGACACCCACGGCCAAGATAGGGGGCTAGTAAATTGTATTCTTACACGTAAACGGTTGTTTTCGTTTAGTGCTAGTATTCTAAAAAAATAGACCTATATAAGCATATAACTGAGCTATCAAACTCCGTGGACATAGAGCTAGATCAGATATAAAACCGGGACGCGAGATATAAAATAATAAATCAAACGGTACCTTCCTTACGGGGCAATAAATTTGAAAGGGTTTTAACTTTGAAACTGTCATACGGCAATCAGAGATAAAGCAATATAATCTACCAGGACGATCTTCGGGCAATGAGCAAAGCAGCTTCGTAGAAATCCAAGTACTCTATACTACATAGATACCATTTCATCATCGTCATCTCCGCCTATATATGTCCCACTGTTGGGCTCAGGCCTCCTCCATAATGGGAGGGTAATTGACCTACTGTTCCATCCTTTTTTTTTTATTGCCAACGCTGGCAAACGAGCAAGCAGCACACCTGATGGTAAGTGATTCTGTCGCACATGGACCTTTGCAATACCAGGGGCATAGCCAGGCCGTTGCCTACCGTGAAGAAAATACTCTTCTTAAACCTCGTTTAAAGAAGGACATGTCATAGCGCTCGGGAGACACAACAGAAGGTAGTTCATTCCAGAGCTTACACGTACGCGGGACAAATGATCGCTGGAAACGTACAGTTGAAGACCATAACGTTTTCAGGTGAAATGGATGAACCCTGCTACGATGTCGAATGGTACGTTGGTAGAATGGTGACGGTGGTACCAAGTCAAACAGTTCTTCGGAGCACTCCCCGTGAAAGAGTCGGTAGAGTACACAGAGTGACCCAAAATCTCTCCGCTGCTCCAGCGACTCCAATCTGTCCGTAAGATTGGGATCCCGACGATTCGAATAGCCCGTCTTTGCAAGGAGTCAAGTGGGTCTAGCTGATATTTGGGCGCACCTGCCCAGAGATGTGAGCAGTACTCCACGTGAGGACGGACTCGTGCTTTGTATAGCACAAGACGCTGTCTCGGTACGAAGTACCGCCTGGCTCTGTTCAGGACGCCCAATTTTTTGCTTGCCAATTTGGCTTTATCCTCCAAATGACTCCCAAACTGGACTTTGCTCGATATTTCGACGCTGAGAATCCCAATACTCTCAAAAATTAGGCGAATTACTGCTTGAAACTGAAGCGCCATGACAAATGGGTTCTTCTTTGCAGTGAGCGCGCAAACTTGTCTCTTTGTGTAATTGAACTGGACTAAGTTCCGTTCACCCCTTTCCGAGGCCCGCCCCAGAAAGTGCTCGACTTCAAACACAAGTTGAACCCTTCTTTCCTGAGCACTCCGAGGGATATTCCGTTGCTCGGTGTACCACTCGTCACCCGTGCTGTCATCCGCATAGCAACGCATATTCTTGATAGAGAGCATGTCATTGATATGCAGGATAAACAACGTCGGGAAGAGCACCGAGCCTTGTGGTACACCAGCATTAATGGTTATGGTATCGGAGCAGGAGCCATTTATAACGACTTTTATACTCCAACCATCTAGAAAGCTGGCGATACAATTACAGAGTCCTTCGGGGATTACGTATGATGGTAGCTTTGATAGAAATGCCCTGTGCCAGACCCTATCGAACGCCTTTGCGATATCGTGCTTGTTACGCTTGTTAGATGTGTTAGAATAGGGTTTTGTTTCGAATTTTCCTTCTCTTGCACTTATCATCATCATCATCATCGCAGCCCACATACGTTCCACTATTGGACTCGGGCCTCATCCACAATGGGAGGGAATTTGACCTGCTGTGACACGCTGGTCAGACATATTGGTAAAGAGTTTCATTTCGAGTTTTCCTTCTCTTGTACAAATATTATATGCATATTTTATCCCTTAGCCGTCTTATACGAAATCCTCGGATAAGATAAGGAGTGGTGAATTGTATTCTTACTCCATAACCACCCGAAAATATTTTTGATAAATTTTCTTAACACCCTGCACTAAGGAGGTAATCCTTGTATTGCGAGGGACCTATACAAACATATAATTCCTCATCATCATCGCAGCCCATATACGTCCCACTGTTGGGTGCCGTCCTCCTCCACTATGGGAGGGAAAGCATATAACTTACGAACACAAATTAAATCCATACTCAGAACTACAATTTGTGGTTCGCACAAGGTATCGTTCTGCGTGGGAATTGAACCCGCGACACTGACATGGTAGGTTCGTATCTTAACCACTAAATCATCTGTACAATTCAGTGTAAGAAAAAGTAATTGAAATAAAATTACCATGGACATATGGATCTGGCGCCATTAGGCCCATAAAACTTGGTGCCGACCTGACGCTGCCGGCCATCGCTAGGGTGGTCGATGGTCGACAGCGTCGGGAACTGGGACGCGGTCGCAGCCTTCTGCGAGACAGTGATCTCGCAGAAGAAGGCGGCGGATCGTCTGCGCGTGGAGCGCAGCCTCGATGAGCAGATCCGCCGCCGGCGACTGGGGCGGCGCAGGCGGAACTACCTGCGCCTCATGCCGCCGGGGCCGCGGGTGACGTGACCGGGGATTAGTCCGTCACCCGCCGAGAGGCCGACCGCGTGAGGAAAGACCGACGTCCTCCCCGAGGGGGGGACGTCGGTCGATGGGAGGGTACCCCGCGTAGGGGGTATTCCGTCGGGCCGACCACTGACGACAAGTAAACCTGCTCCGGTGGTCGGCCCAATGACGAAGGCGAGGTGGTTTTCGGGTGGGTTGCGGGAGTTGCGTGCTTAAGCCCCTCTGTCGCCCCGGATGGAGTAGTGCAGAGGCGCGCCGACCGCAGCCCACACACAAAAAAAAAAAAAAAAAAAAAAAATGCCCATAAAACTTAACATATCGAGACTTTTTTTATTTCTAAAGACGACAAATAAGTAAATGTTTTCAATTAATGTCTTTTTAAGAAATTTTTCTCTATCGCTGTTGGTGACGAACGAGTCAACGGCACACCTAATCGAATTGACACTGCTGTACCTGGACCTTTGCTAAACCGCTGCCTACCGTGAACAAAGTGTAATTGTGTCCAATTAGGCTCAGTGATACTAAAGGCATTACAAAAACCCACACGCAAACACCCTCAGAAAGTTAGACTATTGCTGACCTTTAAAAAACTTTTGACCTTTAAGAAATTGTTGATCTTTGAGATCGTAAACTTAACAAGGTATAAATATAACTTAACTAATTGTAAGTTACACTTATAAATTCTTAATTCATGAAAGCAATATAATCTACCACGCAACACAATCATCGTCATCATCGCAGCCCACATACGTCCCACTGTTGGGCTCAGGCCTCCTCCACAATGGGAGGGAACTTGACCTACTATACCATGCTGGTCAGATATGTTGGTATTTTTTTTTATGGGTGGGCTATGGTAAGCGCACGCGCGGTCCTGTCCGTCCGGGGCGATGAAAGGACGGCGCGCGGACCCATAACCCACCCGTACCCACGTCACCTCGTTGTTGGGCCGACCACCGGAGCAGATGTGACTTGTCATCAGTGGTCGGCCCGACGGAATACCCTTTCGGGTAACCTCTCACCTCTCGACGTACTGGGACGTCTGTCGCCATCGCGCGGTCAGCCTCTCTGCGGGTGACGGACAATTCCTCGGTCCGATCACCCAATCAGATATGTTAGTATAGGGTTTCATATCGAGTTTTCCTTCTCTTGCACAGATCTTATGAGCATGTTATATTCCATAGTCGTCTTATACGGTATCCACAGGCAAGATAAGGAGTGGTAAATTGTATTCTTACTCCGTCACCTCACGGAACTGACAAAAATCTACACAAAAAGATGTAATGAAGGTAAATTCATCCTCATCATCTCAGCCCCATAAGTCCCACTGTTGGGCTCGGGCCGCCTATTTAATGGGAGGGACCTACTATACCGCACTAGTCAGACGTGTTGGTATAGGGTTTTATGTCCAGTTTTCTTTCTCTTGCATAAATATTATCTTTGTAATGCTTTCTAATGTTTACGCGAGTATTACATTTTAAATAAAACTACTTTACGGATTATTTATCTTTACATATAAATTTCTTGTGTACGTGTGTATGTCACTGAACTCCTCCTAAATGGCTGGACCAATGTTGATGAAATTTTTTGTACATATTCAAGGGGATTCGAGTGGTTTAGATTCACAATTGGACCCGGTAGGTGGCGCTTTATTGAACAGAACAACGTCAGCTAGTCTATATATAAATCTTTATTAATATTTTAAAAAGCTTTGGTATTTCATATTGTTACGATTGTTAAAGTAACTATGTAATTGAAATTTTCTTCTGATTTTCTTTTTATTTTATCTTCTATAATTTACTTTTCCCGGTGTGGTGACGGAGTAAGAATACAATTCATCGCCCCCTCTCTAGCCCGTGGGTGTCTTAGAAAACGACTAAGGGATATAATATTCAGATAACATCGATGCAAAAGAAGGAAAACTCGAAATGAAACCTTATACCACGTCTAATCAGCGTGGTAAAATAGGTTAAATACCCTCCCATAATGGGATGATGTCATCATCATCCCATTATGGGATATATATCATGATGATGAAAGATTTATATCAATTCTTAACAAGTTACGTCACCTCTTACAGTATCATCAACTAAACAATTTACAGCTTTTGATATATTCATTGAAACAACTGAAAAGCATTATCGATATTGTTAATTAATAAACCTTTGAATTTCCAGCCCACTTCCAAGCTCCTTGAAAACTTCTGTTCTTGGCAGTTATAAAGTATCTAATTATTCAATAATTTGAAGGATTACAAGAGGTTTATAAATAGATAAAAATCATTTTGGCAAATGTAATATATAAAATGAAAAGAAATTCGTGTGGAGTGACGGAGTAAGAATAAAATTCACCAGCACCTTGGCCATAAGAGTCGTAAAAAACGACTAGGGGTTTATTGCCCATGTAATAATTACGTAAGAGAAGAAAAACTCGAAAAAACGGTGACTTTCCGTGTAGTGACGGAGTAAGAATATAATTCACCACCCTACTTTGGACGTGAAGGTCATAAAAGACGATTAAGGAATCTATTACCTATATAACAACTATGCAAGAGAAGAACAATTCGAAATAAAACCCTATACCAACTGGTGATGCGGTTTAAAAGAGATACAGTAAATAATTATGAAGATGCGGTTTAATATGAGATGCGGTAGAAGAATTAAATTTAACAAGAAGATTAATGCCAAATACTGCGGGGGAACCAAATACTGAGTGAAATATGTAGTACTCATTCAAGCTTCAGCAGACTTCGTCACCACCCGAAGCGGTAGCAGAGTATTTTATCCAAGTTTGAGCGGAGTGGAGTGATCCCCGTAGTATTCCAGCAGGAGGCGGTAAAAAGCGATTTATAACGGGCGTCGGGTCGCGAACTTGTTGCAAGCAGGAGCGAGCGCTAACAACTACTGTGTCAACTGGGCAACAGCCCAACGCGTATTTTTTGTGATCGGAGCGCTATGCGGCGAGTAAGCGAACGAAATATCCGCCTAATCTCGAGTGGAGCATATTCCACCCAATAGATGGCGACCCCGGTACATTTGGCGTTAAACGGCCCAACCACCAGCCCCTCTGACCAGCGTAAGTCAATTTCACAGGAGGAGACCCGAGCTCAACAGTGGGACATGTATGAGTTTTGATGATGATGATGATGATCACATTAGAAATATCACATTAGCTTTAGACTCTATCCATCCCTCAACCCGTAGACTTCCATTGCATAGGCCTCCCTGCGAAAATGCCACTCGGTCCTGTGCCACCTACTGGATGTAGGTGACACAGGACCGAGTGGCATTTTACGGTTTACTGTGCCTTTTAAAATGTCGTAAGTCCACCTAATGAGGATTTTTCCTACGCTGCGTCATGTGATTTGTGGTCGGCATTCCAGAACCTTTCTTTTTCAACGGCTGTCGATTCGGTGAGCGATGCGGCCTGTCCATTGCCACTTCAACGTGTTAATTCTTCGGGTTCTGTCGGTTACACCCATTCATCTACGGATATATCGGTTTTTATCATGTAAAGAAATACTGAGCATTAATCAGTTAAAAAATCGATATATTTATATTCGATTTGTTGCTAAATCGAAACCCAGCAACAATATTTATCGATAAATCGCTTACAAACATCGATATTTTTTTTAATATCGAATATTTTCAACAGAAATTTAATATTAATAAATTTCACGAGTCAAAAGCAAAAATTCGCTGACGTTAATTTCGTATGGTGTGAATGTATGAATGGAATCAATGACGAACGTGACTACACACAGTGACTAATAGCTATATAAATAGGTAATGATAGTGATTTTCTCTAAGTGTTATATACTTGAATAAACTTGCACTGCAAATATGGTGATGAGATGACTGGAACGAATTATACGCTTGTAAGCGAAATAAAAATTGAAAACTATATAAATTTTCCGTGTGATAACGGAGTAAGAATACAATTCATCATACCCTTTCATACCCGTGGGTGTCGTAAAAGACCACTAAGGGATATATTACGCATATAACATCAATGCAAGCGATAGAAAACTCGAAACAAAACCCTATATCAACCTGTCTGACCAACATGGTTATAGTAAGGTCAATTTCCCTCCGATTATGGAGGAGGCTCGAGACCAGCAGTGGAACCTATATCAGCCGAAATGATCGAATGATATAAATTTTATTACGTAAAAATATTTCAAAACCGTAAAAGAAAAATATCAATTATAATTACTAGTTTTAATCTACTGGCAAGACTTTACCTTTTTATTCGACTTTACTTTATTCGACTCCTTGTTTTTAGTTAATAGTGCTTATTTCTTTCGTTGTCTATATTGTGTGAGGTTTACAAAATAAAATTTCTTTCTTTCTATTTAATGTACTTACATTAGACAAATTTGCAAAAATAAAAGTTTTTTATCCTTCATTATATTTCTTTGTTGATTAACCATTTGAGCACCTTTTAGAAATTAATGTTTGCATGAAACAGAAGTGCCTACAATAGTTAAGTATATAAAGGCAATCGCATAAAGCCTAGGAAATGAAATTTTAAGAACTTGCTAAATTTATAAAGGTTTCTCATTAAACCTTCCTGCTACTACAAGAGCATTACCGTCAAACAGCAGAAGACAAAACAAAATACTAAGAGTGAGCGAGTGAATGGAATTAAATCTCAGAATCCACAGAATATATTGATCGGTACGGTCAAACGAACACTCAGGACAAATAATTTAGTTGCTCACAGTGAACAGCTCACTTAAATACGAGTATGTCACCTGTTAATGACAGATGTATCAAAATGCAATCATTACCATTGTTTCTATCATAATTGTTAGAGAGTTTTTTTTAACCCCCGAAGCAGAAAGAGGGGTGTTATAAGTTTGACGTCGATGTTTGCCTATTTATGTGTGTGTGTCTGTCTGTGGCATTGTAGATGCGGTTTTTTTGCATTTTTTTTTTAATGTGTGGGCTATGGTAAGCGCACGCGCGGTCCAGTCCGTCCGGGGCGATAAAAGGACGGCGCGCGGGCCCACAACCCACCCGTACAAACGTCACCTCGTTGTTGGGCCGACCACCGGAGCAGATGTGACTTGTCGTCAGTGGTCGGCCCGACTGAATACCCTTACGGGTAACCTCACCTCTCGACGTCCTGGGACGTCAGTCGCCGTCGCGCAGTCAGCCTCTCCGCGGGTGACGGACAATTCCCCGGTCCGATCATCCGCGGCCTCGGCTAGGGCGGCATTAGGCGCAGATACTCGCGCCTGCGCCGCCCGAGGCGCCGGCGGCGGAACGTGTCGCCGAATAGGAGCTCTACTCGCACACGATCCGCCGCCTCCTTCCGTGAGATTACGGCCTCACAGAAGGCGGCGACCGCGTCCCAGTTCCTGACGCTGTCGAGCATCTCCCTGGCGATGGTCGGCAGCGCCAGGTCGGCACCGATAATCGCGACGAGTTCACGGCGCTCCCCCTCCCACGCAGCACACACCTAGAGCGTGTGCTGCGCCGTGTCCTCGTCGCAACTGCAGTGGTGGCAGGACGGTGTGCCCTCCCTCCTGACAATCTTGTGCAGGTACTTCCCAAAACAACCGTGCCCCGTCAGCACCTGCACCAGTCGGAAGGAAAGCACTCCGTGCGTCCGCTCCAACCACTCCATCAGCACCGGCCGGAGGGCCTCGACGGTCCTGATACCGTACCGAGGACTCTCCAGCCGGACAGCCCAACGAGCAATGATTTCTCGGCGGGCGTCGACCCGCCAGGCGGTGATCTCTTTGATGGAGACCATACCGCCGCGGGTGCACGTCTCCGACACCCGCCGATAAATGTCGGCGAGCATCTCCGCCTCCAGGTCCCACGGGGGCGTTCCGGCCAGGAGGCACGCTGCCTCCGTCAATACCACCGTGCGGTAACCGCGTATGGCCCTGATCGCTATGACTCTCTGTGGTCGCCTCAAGAGGGCCCTCAGCCGGACGGTCAGGGACCCCGCCCACACCGGTGCGCCGTACAGGGTCATTGACCGGATCACCCCCGCCTACAGCTGTCGGCACGTAGCGCTGGGTCCGCCCACATTCGGCATCAGCCGCGAAAGGGTGGACGCCGCGCCGACAAGCCGGGGAACAAAAGGCAGTTTCCTTGCGGTGGTTCTTGGCTATGTTTAGTTAATATCAGTCCAGCAGTGTAAGAATATCAGCTCTGTTCCAAAATGATGTAATGCTTCGCGCGTGCCAATATAATCGTTAAATGACAATTAATTGATAATTCCTGTTGAAGAGAACTCACTACTTTTTTTTTTTAATTTTTCAATTTTAACTATTTAGATGTTTGATTCGATAAAAAAGAAACAAATACTCGATATTTTAATAAATAAATATATCGGTTTTCCATGTAGTGACGGAGTAAGAATACAATTCAGCACCCTCCCTATCTTGCCCGTGGATGTCATAAAAGATGATTAAGGGATGTAATACGCATATAACATCTATGCAAGAGAAGGAATACTCGAAACAAAACCCTATACCGACCTGTCTCACCAGCATAGTATAGTAAGGTCAATTTACCTCCTATTGTGAAAGTGGCTCGAGCCCACCAGTGGGACGTAAATGAGCTGAAATGATATCGGTTTATCGAATAAAAATAATGCTTGTCAAAAATCGTATCAATATATCGTAAGAAAAATATGGCATAATTCAATATATCGATGTTTTATGGTTATCCCTAGAGCAGAACAGAGCAGACTACAGTGACTAGCGAAACAGTCTGAAAATAACTTTACTGGTATAATTATAAGCGGTTCACTAATGAGTTACCGAACGAAATACGTAGGTATACCTATTAAGAGGGTATTGCAAGCTTTTAATAGTTATTAATCCTATTTTCTATTTCTACTATTTTCCGTGCGGTGACGGAGTAGGAATACATTTCACCACCTGAATATCGTGAATTATTCTTGGCCGTGGATGTCGTAAGAGACGACTAAGGAATACAATAAGATTATAAACATCTGTGCAAGAAGTGGAAAACTCAAAATGAAGCCCTA
Source organism: Lymantria dispar (assembly GCA_032191425.1). NCBI lineage: Eukaryota > Metazoa > Arthropoda > Insecta > Lepidoptera > Erebidae > Lymantria > Lymantria dispar. The sequence continues at coordinate 11,130,781 of CM063454.1, read as the reverse complement.
TACCAACATATCTGACCAGCATGGCATAGTAGGTAAATTTTCCTCCTGTTGGGGAAAAGGCAAGCGCAAGGCAAGTGTCACGTGTATGAGCTGAGGCGAAACGAATACATATTACTTAAACAAGACTACTTATTACTTAAATAAAAATTCCTTACGGCTTTTATCGCGTTTGTATTTGATCTTGGAATGCCCGACGTTTCGCTGTAAAGTGTTACGTCGGGCAATTAAAAATCAAATACAAACGCAATAAAATTCGTAGTTTTACTTACAACTAGCAACCCGCCCTCACTTCACGTCGGTTTCAGTCGCCTTATCCGTGTAGTTCCTGTTGCCGTGGGAATACCGAGATAAAATATAGCCTAGGTTACTCCTTACATAAACAACTACTTGGAACTAAAATATTAAAATCGATCCAATCATTTTGGACATTACTCAAAACAAACAGACAGACAAAAATTTTTAAACCTGTTTTTAGACATAGGTATCGTGTAAATAATGGTATCAGCATGAAAAAAAGACCATTATTTATTTGTGTAGATGTGTAATACTCGCGTAAAGATCAGAAAACAAATGAATGTTTTCGTTAACTCCAATATTTTGGGCCAAAAAAAATGTATAGTATAATTAATATCATATAATATTTGAATTAGGTCACGTAAAAACACAGCATCTTAGCTCATCGGTATGAGACTACGAGGCGCCTGTGTGTCCTTGAACGGTTTTCTGGCGTCGATGTGGCGCGGCGCCGTGAGGCTTCGAAAACATGGTACAAATTGACACACAACCACAAATTATCGTTATGTTTTCCTTGTTTTTATTATATATTAGAATAGAATAATGAAGATTAATATCAAACGTAGAAAACAGATTCATCTCTTCGAATAACTTTATTATAACTTTTCGTGTGGAAAAACCGACTAAGAAATATAATCTGCATGTTTCATCTATCTAAATGAAGGCAAATTCGAAATAAAACTCTATAGCAAAGCGTCTGACCGGCGTGGTCAATTTCTCGCCCATTATGGAGGAGGTTCGAGCCCAGAAAGGAAACGGGTATGAGCTGCAATGATGATGATATTAGACTTTCACTTACTGGTAACTAAAATATTAAAAAAAATAACTAGAACCATTATCTAATCGATAATATTATTTACTAGCAACCCGCCCTCGCTTCGCTTCGGTTTCAGTCGCTTTACCCGCGGCGTAGTTCCCGTTCCTGTGGGAATACCGGGATAAAATATAACCTATGTTACTCCCTGATATTATAGCTTTCCATTGGTGAAAGAATTTTTGAAATCGGTTCGGTGGTTTAAGCGTGAAAGCGTTACAAACAAACAAACAAACATCCTTACTTTCGCATTTATAATATTAGTATGGATATTTATAATAAATTAAAAATAATATAATTAAAATATTTAATAGATGCATTTCAATATCTGATAAAATAGTTACTGATTTTGTTAAAATAATTAATAGATGTTGAAATGCATCTATTAAAATAGGGTACATGTATTTTGCATTTGGACTCAACTAAGTTATTGCATTTTCCGTGTGGTGACGGAGTAACAATACAATTCGCCACTCCCTATCATACTCGTGGATGTCGTATAAGACGACTAAGGTACATAATGTGCACGTAATATCTGTGCAAGAAAAAGAAAACTTGAAATAAAACCTTATACCAACATGTCGGAGCAACATGTTATAGAAGGTCGAATTCTCTCCCATTGTGGAGGAGGCCCGGGCCTAACAGTGGGACGTATCTGGGCTGCGGTGATGAGGATGATGTCCCAACCCCTTAGTGGTCGCTGCGACCAACTATACCCGTCCCGGATCTCGAAGGTCCCTCGGCCGAGACTTGCTCTCGACGAGCCCGACGACGAGATCACTGTAGCTCAAAGAACGGCCGCCATATACGGCCCGTGAAGCCGCAACAAAGAAAAGACCACAGTTTCGTCCTCGCCGTCGAGGTGCGAAGCCGTGCCGCGTAAAAATAAATAAACCTAACGTGGGACCTCCCTCGTTGCCCTCAGCAACGCCCCAAGCCGGGCCCCATTACTTAAATGTTTTGGGTTGAGAGCCCTCAGCGCTCACCCCTAGTCCGCGTAAGGGTGTAACAACCACCTGAGGCTAACACTCCTAGCACGAACAAAAAAAAATGATGAATAAGTTATTGCATTCCCGGTGTTTATAAAATTCTCTTCTATAGGTTTTGCCATGTGGTGACAGAGGAAGAATACCATTCACCGCCCCCTATCATGGGTGTGGTAAAAGACGACTAATGGATTTAATATGCAGGTAATATCAATTCAGGAGAAGGAAAACTCGAACAATGCCAAAATATGCCAACACGTCTGTACAGCGTGGTACGTCAAATTCCCTCTTATAAAGAAGGAGGCTCAAACCCAACAGTGGGACATATATGAGTTAAAATGATGATGGTAGGTTTCATTTGAACGAGATAGTTAAACAAAAACTGAAATTATTTTTTACTTGCCTATATATACAATATGTATTTACAAACAAAAAGGTCATTCAAATCATGCATTACGTTTGGCACGTGGCTTTTTCCATCCAATAGTGACATTGAAAGTTCAAATATAACATCCACCACTACAGTGACCCAGCTGACCGACACCAAAATACGGCCCCCTTAGAAGGTTCTGGGACGCGGTAACCGCCCTAACCGAGACCACGGATAATTTAACCAGGGATTAGTGAGTCATCCCTAGAGAGGTCAACCAACCGCGTGAAAGCGATGCCGAAAGTTTTTGGCGGGAATGTGGGAGTGTCATTTGGTGGTCTTGTATTATATGTATTTTGTATCTTAATGTTTTAACGTGTTATCTATACCAATAAATAAAATTGGAGTGTCTGTTTGTAATGTCAAAATAATAGGCTTTTTTCATGCTCACACGGTTATTTGCACGACACCTATGCCTAAAGTAGCAATTAAAAAATTTTTGTCTGTCTGTCTGTCTGTTTGTTCCGGGTAATCTTCAAAACGGCTGGACCGATTTCAAAAATTCTTTCACCAATAAAAAGCTATAATATCAGGGCGTAAAATAGGCTATATTTTATCCCGGTATTCCCACGGGAACGGGAACTAAGCGGGTAAAACGACTATAACCTATAACCGAAGCGAAGCGAGGGCGGGTTGCTAGTATTACATAATTCTGATGGCATTTTATGTAATACTAGCTGACCCAATAAACGTTGTTCTGTTCAGATCTAAAATATAGTAAAAGGAATTCTCCTTGAAATCGATCCCAGCGCCACCTACCCGTTCCAATTATTAATCTAAACCATTTTCATATCCATCGGAACAGCCACAAAAGTATCATCAAAATCGGTCCAGCCGTTTAGAAGGATTTCAATTACAAATACACGAACAGTAGATTTATCTACACTAATATTATAAAGAGGAAAGATTTGTATTTTTGTATGTAACGAATAAACTCAAAAAGTACTGGACCGATTTTAAAAATTCTTTCACCATTGGAAAGCTATAATATCAGGGAGTAACATAGGCTATATTTTATCCCGGTATTCCCACGGGAACGGGAACTACGCGCGTAAGGCGACTGAATCCGAAGCGAAGCGAGGGCGGATTGCTAGTTTATATATAAAGATGTTGCAGAGGAACTGTTGAAGTGTAATGAATATGATATAAAAGTACTTTACATACGCTTTTGTTTCCAACAACAATCTCAGAAAATAGTTAACAGTGGCCATAACACTGTTGAAAGCGACAATTTCACCAACTAAGGATGACATTGACTAATATGAAGAAACTGATAGTTTCTAAAGAAAGTTTTAACTGGCGAAAATGACTCGTATAAGTAGCTGATTGTCAAGACAAATAAAGAGGAAGAAGCCGATTCCCAGGCAAGACTTTTGGTTGTTGTTGGGACGTCGACGGGGGAGATGGTACCCGAAAAGGTCAGCCCACCGGTTTAGCCACAGAAGTTTATGAATAGGTACTAGGTACTGGTCAACTCAAAGGCGATAAGGAGATAACATGGTCGTTGCTACGGTCTAACCGAAATCATGTCAAACTTTTCTCTGAGAATGGTAGGACTACATCATCTGAAATAGAGAGTAGAAAGATCATCATCATCACAGCTCACATACGTTCCAGTGCTAGGCTCGAGCCTCCTCCACAATGAGAGAGGAATGGACCTACTATACCACGCTGGTTAAACGGGTTTGTATATAGTCTAGGTTCGAGTTTTTCTTTTCTTGCATAGATGTCATCCGCACCCACGGGCAAGAAAGGGGGTGGTGAATTGTATTCTTACTCCGTCACCACACGGAAAATAAATTATAGAAAGATACTGTAAGAAAAAAATGGCGCAGTTTTGATTCATTTTCCACAGAACAGAAATCCATCTAGCACAGAAATGGTTCTGTGCTAGCAATTTCTATGGATATGGGTTTTTAGATGACAAGACCACGGCTTGAGACGACGGCTTTAAATATGCACGAGAAAGAAAACTCGAAATAAAATTCTATACCAACATATCTGGACAGCATGGTGTCATCATCATCATCACGACTCATATACGTTCTACTGCTGAGTTCGAGCCTGCTCCACAAAGTGAGAGAAATAGACCTACTATGCCACGCTGGTCAGACGGGTTGGTATAGAGTTTTATTTTTAATTCTTCCTTCTTTCTCTTGCATAGTTGTTATATGGGCATTATATCCCTTAGTCGTCTTTACGTCATTTACAGACAAGAAAGAGGGGTGGTGAATTGTATTCTTACTCCATCATCATACAGAAAATAGTAGCAAGGTATAGTAGGTCTATATCCTTGCTATTGGTGAGGAGGCTTGAGCCCAGCAGTGTAACATGTATAAGCTAAGACGACAAATATGGCGATTGGCTATTTAATAGCGAATAATAAACGCTCCTTAACATCAAAAACTATGTATAACATTTAAATAAAATCTTAAATTTTTTGATCGTTTAAAATTAATTAACCAGTCTTACACTAAGCAAAAAATAATTATCTCAAAAGAATGAAATAAGTCGTTTCTTTACACAGCGTATAATTAGACCTTTTACATCGGTAGACGTTGAAATAACCAATTCTTGGAAACGAAAGAATTTAAATTAAAATATCAAAGTAATGTCTGGTTCTTGCTCTCTATTTCAGTTACATTTTCAGTTGTAAAAGGTATATAAATTTCTTAGATAACCTTGTAATTAAACATTTACAGTATCTTTACTGATTATATAGTTTTTGCCACTGGTATAGCTAAATATTGTGGTAGATAGCACAGTAAATAGAAATAGATTTTATCGCGTTTGTATTTGATTTTTAATTGCCCGACGTTTCGAACACTTTACAGCATTCACGGTCACGGGCGGAGAAAAAATGATTCTATATGAAAAAAATATAAATTGCTTATTTTTTCATATAAAATCATTTTCTTGTGGGGGGAGGTGGGATAGCCTCATACAGTATTTATATTTTGTCGTACAGAATTTTCTCTAGTATCATTATCTCTACCGATTCATCAAAAAGTAATAGTCTTGCTATCTGACTTCACATCAAAAATATGTAATTTGTATTGTATGTAACTTGTGCGGCTTTCTGTCAAAGTTAATAAAAAAAATTAATAATGTATGAAAGTGCCCCACGGGCGGGGCACTTTCATACACGCTATGGGGCAGATACATGCAAGTAAAAAATATACAAATTGAGTGTGAAATGTTTAATTATTTATCAAATTAAAAATATGAAAATACAATATTTTCGAAAACAAAAGCAATTAGTCTATATGAGCATACTATACTAAGTTATAACCCAATGAAACCTAACTGAAAAAAAAAATATCATAAATGTAGTAGTTTTGTCCATTCCATCCGGGGCGACGAAAGGACGGTGCACGGGACCATAACCCACCCATACCCACGTCGCCTTCGTGGTTGAGGCGATCACCGGAGCAGGGTGACTTGTCGTCAGTGGTCGGCCCGACAGAATACCCTTTCGGGTACCCTCACCTCTCGACGTCCCGGGACAGGGACGTCGGTCGCGGTCAGCCTCTCTCCGTATGACGGACTAAAATCCCCGGTCTGATCACCCGTGGCCTCGGCTAGGGCGGCATCAGGCGCAGGTACTCGCGCCTGCATCAGGTCAGCACCGATGATCGCGACAAGTTCACGGCGCTCTCCCGCCCACGCAGCACACACCTCGAGCATGTGCTGCGCCGTGTCCTCGTTGCAATCGCAGTGGTGGCGGGACCGTGTGCTCTCCCTCCTGACGATCTTGTGCAGGTACTTCGCGAAGCAACCGTGCCCCGTAAGCACCTGCACCAGTCGGAAGGAAAGCACCCCGTGCGCCCGCTCCAACCACTCCATGAGCACCGGCTGGAAGGCCTCGACGGTCCTGACACCGTACCGAGGCCTCTCCAGCCCAACTGCCCAACGGGCAATGACGTCTCTTCGGGCGTCGACCCACCAGGCGGCAATCTTTTTGATGGAGACTATGCCGCCTCCGTCTCGCGTCTCCGACACCCGCCGGTAAAGCTCGGCGAGCATCTCCGCCTCCAGGTCCCACGGGGGAGTTCCGAGAGTTTGTTTTCCAAAATTTCATCGATAGCTTTTAATATTGCCTGTTCGTCCACCTCTCTACTGCTAGTTCCCTTTTTCTTGTAAGTCTGACCATATTTTTGCTGTAAAATATGAATGATGATATCAGTTCAATTCAGTCAAGTTCAAGTCAAATACGTTTATAGTGACCTAGAAGTGGTGACGAATTAATCAACTTCAATTCTAACAAACTATAATAGCGGGGTAGATTCATACAGTATGAATGTACCCCGCGTGTTGCTGTATGAACCTACCCCATTACAAAAAAATCAAATAAAAATATTCCTAAAAAAAAAACCAACATTATATATCATTATTTACGTATCGGTTTACAAACTTGACCTTATTATCTTTTAAATAAAATAGTATTGAATAATCTAGACAACAGCTTACATCAATAAAAAAATGTTCAAACTGAGGTTATAAAATTACTTGCACGTGGCCGAATCACTTTCCGTGTCACCTCGTCGCGCGCACCGACTGCTGTCAAACTCCGGGAGCCAACACACACATAAATAAGCTACGCACAACACGCATAAGTACTTCAATTTCTTTGTGCCTAACAACAAATATCTCTGGTGTATGGAGGTGCCCCACTTCCCCCTACTGGCAATAAATTTGTACCAAAAATCTGGGTCAAAATATAATAACTAATTTCTGTAGGGTTAGATACTTATAAATATCTGTAATAATAATGACTTGTTTGGACGTTAAACATCTTAGTCCGCCCGTGACTATGAATGCTGTAAAGTGTTCGAGTCGTCGGGCAATCAGTACTCGCGTAAACATCAGAAGTCATTATGAAATAGATTTGTCGAGGTATCCATTCAAATGACAAATATCGTATTCGAAGTCAAAATGCATGTCTATGTATTGCAACATATAATAATAGCGCTATGCAACGCAAAATATAGAATGTTCATTATGCTTAAACTTGCCCCACTACTGGGCTCGAGCCTCTTCCACATTAATAAGGAAATTTAGTTGTAGGACCAGTAGTATTTAGTAGTGATCTATTGACAGTTGTCTGTCTACAACCGTGGGCCCATCCGCCCGGAATAGTACCATTCTCTCGAAAATCGACGTCTGAGTAGTAGCAATTTGTTACTGCACTTCGTTCGTTAAGCGAAAGAGCGGGCAGTCCAACTTTCTGAGGGTGCCTGCGTGTGGTGGGTTTTGGTTATGCCTTTAGTTTTACCGGATCTCAATGCGCGCATTCACACTCCCTTCACTTTCTTCACGGTAGGCAGCGGCCTAGCAAAGGTCCATGAGCTGCAGCAACACTTACCATCAAGTGCACTGTTTGCTTGTTTGCCACCGTTTGCAATAAAAAAAACCTACTATGCGCTGCTCAGAAGGCTTACGAAGCCGTTTTGATTATGTTTTTTCCTTCTGTTGCGTAGATGTTATCTACATATAAGTACTTATATGTCGTAACTACAGGCAAAATATGGGTAAAGAATTGTACTCTCACTCTGTCACCAAACAGAAAATACCCTTATATTTGTGTAGAAATTTATGTAACTTGTACGTACATAGGTAGGTACTAAGTATATTTTATGACAAGGATTATTGTACAGTTTAATCCTAAATCGGGCAAATTGTAACCTTCAAAATATAACTTTTAACCACAATAGTTGTGAATAATGTTCGAATAACTAAAATGAGATAGTTTCATGTAATCTAATCTTAGTTAGTTTGGGTAGTCACGCTTATCTTCAACACATGAACAGTAATACGGGCATAGTTCAACGTATGTTAGTGCTTGAAATAGATACGCTTCATCTAATTAGAACATATAGATATATTTCTATATATAATATACGATCTCAATGTGGTAACGGATTAAGAATACAATTCACTACTACCTATCTTGTCCGTGGATGTCGTAAAAAACGACTATAGGATATAACACGCCTATGACATCTGTGCAAAAGAAGCAAAACTCAAAATAAAACCATACCAACAGGCCAGCGTGGTATAGTAGGTCAATTTCCCTGTCATTATGAAGAAGGTTCGAAGCTAGTTGTGGTACGCATATGAGCTGTGATGATAATAGCTATGCAAGAAAATGAAAACTTAAACTCCATAGCAACCCGTCTGACCAGCGTGCTATGCTAGGTCAATTTACCTCCTATTGTGGAGGAGGCTCGAGCCGAACAGTATATTTCCATTGCTCGTGGGTGTCGTAAAACAAGACTAATAGTTTTATATCGACTAGAGCGAACGTCATCTGAATCGTCTGATGCTGTCTAGTCAACAATATATTCCCAAGGAGAATTGACGGCAGGCAAGTAACCGGTAATAAAACTAATACCAATAACTTTTACAATATGGAATAGGCTTACATATTACATCTATCCCAGGTAATTGGGATCAGAGGTAATCGACAAAGAATTGAAGCTATCTTATTAAATACTATCAAATCGCCGCAATTTAAGGATAAAAAAGGTGAACAAGGATACCACGCTGCTCTGTCGAGCTGGAATTCTCTTGCTTAATATCTCTCTGTATTATATTCTTTAATATTTCAAGAAAGGGGATTGTGTATGTTATTCTTACTCTGTTACCGCACGAATGTATACCTATGTATTTATTTACATGCATAATGTTGTGTGCGAAGTCTAAAGAGAGCAAAAAAAACCGTGTTAAGTACTATTTACATCGATTTTATTGGTTTTCATAGATGTTCGCAGACAATTCTTGATATTATTGCCACATATAAAACTAAAAATGTGACAACTGTCGATTTTGAACAACCCGCCCACACTAAAATTATAAAAAAAAATGTAATTGTCTCCTATTAGCTGCTAAATGCTGTCATCGCATTTTTTGTAATGACATCGCATTATTACAGTTTGCAATTGATATAAAAAATAATAAAGTAAAACACTTACTCTGCTCTCGTTAAATCTAATGAAAATAATAAAATCAGTTCTTTTCTTTAGTTATCTAAACAAAATAACTTCTCATATAAAAAAATTATTTAATTTGATTCGGCTTCTCTTTAAAGAAATAGCGCTGTTATATTTATTGCTAACATCTGGTATATACTTACATTTTAAACATAATTATGATAACTAATTTTTTTAATTATCAAAAATACATTGTATCATGCAAAATAAATATATTGTAATTAATATCTTACAAAATAAATACGGAACCCTTATAAAAACTATATATTACTCTACCAACACTTTTTCAATTGACTTTAATTGCTTACACATTGGTAATATATTTTCACAAAATGGCGAGATAAAGGGTATTGAGGCAGACAGAATATAGATGTTGGTTTTTTTTAGATTTACTGGGAGTAAATCCATCGCATTTATCTCTCTCAAATCGGGTCGAATTGCTGACCAATTTGACAATAAAGTGAAGGAATTGAAAGTGAACCATCCCAGAAATTTATCCAATTTATTAAAATTATTGCCGAGTATTATCCAACTGTTTTTATATCACGTAAATTTGCAACAGTAGAACTCGAAAACACTCAAGTTCCACTGTTTCAAATATGCCATATTTGCTTACTTTCTAAACTAGACTCTAGCGAAAACTACAAGACAAAAATTGTCCCTTAATTATCGGCTTGATAAAAGTTCCTATCACTTTTTTGCTGGCCTGTACACACTTACTACACCACCAGGCAGGAAAGGGAGTGGTAGTGAGTTCTTACTCCGTCACTACACGGAAAATCTTATCTCAAACCTGTATAGATACATACATAGATTCACAACTCTTGCGCTTAGTGGTAGGCAAAGACCACTTCCTTCCACTTGCTATGAATTAGACATACCACTTTCGCCTCCTCCACATTCATTAATCTCCTCATATAGGTATGTTCTTCGATTTAGGGTACTTCTAACCTGGCCTTTCTTAAGAACGTCTGCCCTGGTCTTCCTCGTCCAACGCTTCACATTCGCCCTATAAATTCCACTCGTTAGTCCCATTCATTCTCTTTACATGACCAAACCAACTTAACATACTTTTCTCAATCCTTGTCGCTGCATCTAGTTTCAAACCACAACGTTCCCTATCTATCGAATCTACCGTTCTAATATCTATATTCGTACCCAAATCTTAAACTAGATATTCGTAACTTGCCTATATATAGGTTGTGAGTATATACTCTACATAGAGGTTGTGTTCTGCATCCCATGCCATCTCATATAAAACAAGGGAACTCATCAAGCATATTGTTCATTCACAAACTGAACGAGCCTCGGTGGTATATGAAGGCTATGCTTTTTATTACACATCTCCCTTTGTTTACAGACACAGACATAAAAAGGTTGAGATTTGAATGGAATACCTCGCTATCTATATTGACTGTTCAGATAATGCAATGATACAAATACTTATCTCGTCTGCTGAATGTACCGTGGTTTTATTTTCAGTCAGAATATTTTTTTTTATGTAAAACATCTATAGGCGAGGGTGAACCTGCTCGTTTGCGTGGCGTAAACAGGCTGCGGCAACGCAACGTCACGCTATATGACGAAATATGCGAGGGTGAACCTGATCGTTGGCGTGGAGTAAACAGGCCGCGGCGACGTAACGCCACGCTATATGACGGAGTATATGTACTATTCGTAGTAGTTTATGAGCCGTAGCGACACGATGTTGTGCGTAAGCGACTGTGCGGTGAATTATTTATGATAGTTGTGTAATATTTTAAATACATAATAATATAAATATAAATCGTAATATTTTATTTATACATTATGCGATATTAGTTCCTGTCCTGGGATATATGTTATCCCTATATTACTCCTTGAAAATATAGCTTTCCATTGGTGAAAGAATTTCAGATATCGTTTCGGTGGCTTAACCATGAAAGCGTAACAAACAAACAGACTTACTTTCGCATTTATAATATTAGTTAGGATTTCATCATCATCGTCATCTCAGCCCACATAAGTCCCACTACTGGGCCCAGATGCCTTCCACAATGTGACGGCAATTGACCTACTAGGTATACCACGCTGGTCAGGCGTGTTGGTATAGCGTTCTATGTCGAGTTTTCATTTTTTTGCATTGAGGTTATTTGAATATCATTAAGACACTTACGGGCAAGAGAGGTGGTGAGCTGTATTCTTACTCCGTCACCATACGGGCAATAATCAATTTATCTAGGTGTTATTATATTGTAGAGTTTTGACGGGAACGGGCAAGTGTTATTAGGTGGTCTTATATTGTATTCAATATCCTATAGCCTTAGAATAATAACGTATAGAAGGATAGTGTCCATACTTCGAATTTTCAAAATTTGAATCTAAAAATACTAATGGCGCGCAAACGATTATACACGTTCACACGCAAACGCAAACCACTATACAAATTATGAAATCAAATTTTGTTTTTATTAACATAAATCGTCGAAATACTTTTAAAAGTAATGTTAAAAACCTTTTTAAGTTTTTCAAAATGTGTTGTGACACTATTTGAATGCACAAAACGTCATAATTACCTATTTATTTTTTAAGAGTTGCGTAAGTTCGTGCAGTACAATGACATGTACATTACGGAACGGTGCCGGCGTAAGCTCCATTAGGCTCCAATTGAAATGCCTCACTTTTTGTGCGTGAACTTACCTTCTATAGGTTATTATTCTAAGCCTATTTATTTATACATATAAATTTAATACATGTAAATAACTTTGATGGCATTTATGTAATGTGGTGCGAAGGAATTACTACAAGCCCATAGTAATTCCTTCGCTAGAATATTTGCGTCAAAGTATTAATAACGTTATCGAGATCAATTTTTGGTCCATTGGTGTGTAGTTTGTGGGGTGTAGTGAATATATGTACATAGGTACTAATGCTTTACATACATTTTCGTTTTCTACCACAATTCCCATAAGGTACCACTAAAAAGGGGGCCACGGCACTGTTGAAGGCGACGATTGCACTTACAGTGATTTTAAATGAGGTATTAATTAATAAAGATTTGGCTTAAAGATCTTAATAAGCAGAGCCATAGAGCCATTTAGCCATAAAGCAAAAAAAAAACATAGGTACCGCTTCGTATTATTTTTTTTTTCAATTTTACTTATGATTTCAGGTAAAGTACGCAAATTAATAAAATAGCCATAAAGTGAAGATGTGAAATAAATGTTAAATAAACTTTTTGGCACTTTTAAAAATATAAACTACATAAGTAAGTAGGTATATATTACTTCTTATAAATAACCATAAACGCTGTAATGTTGCCCACCATAAAAATGATTTATTTCAAATTGCTATTTTTTGTACAATATATCTCACTATTAAGTATACATATACTTATGTTATTTTATTGCAGGTACATAATTTGAACAGCAACAAATCTCTCCACAACTCTGCCGAAAAACTGGAACAATGTTTAAATTCAGACTGTACATTATCCTAAGCTGAATTTTCGTTACACTTTTTCCTTCGGCCAAACTTCTGCGGTAAAGAACGATTTATCACATAAGCAAAGAGACTTTGTAACGATCTATCAAATGACCTGACCAAATCCAATCCCAAATCTGATCTGCGTTCGGGTAATTTATGAGGATTTTCTTAGTCAACATACCTCAGTATCTGAAAGCACAGCTACGACCTTACTTACGGCACGGAAACGTGGTCCCTAAATGTAAGCCTCATAACCAAACTCAAATTCACTCAGCGAGCAATACTCGGCATTTCTCTGCGAGATAGAATCCCAAATACGGTATGCCGTGGAAGAACGGAAGAACCAACATAGCGAGAATTAGCGCGCTGAAGTGCCCACATCAATCCACATCATCATCAAGCTGACCAACGCGGTATAGTAAGTCAATTTCCCTCTCATTGAGGAAGAGTCCGAACCCAAAAGTTGAACTTACTTGGGATAAGATAATAATGATGATGATGACAACGAACGTTTTTTCATACACAGATATTGTTCTTGTCCAGTTTCTTGGTAAGGAGAACCATCTGGTAAACAATTAAAAACGTGTTCAAAGGTAAGCAGCAAAATATATCTCAAAAAATACTAATATGTCGTTATCTTAGCAAATGAGAGTTATATAAAGCAATAGTAGTTTTTAATCGAGCACTGACTATCTCATTGAGTAAGTAGTAAATGAAAAAAATATACAACAATACAAAAAAGTTAGTGTGTGTAGTGCACTATGTACCTATGCACGTAAGAGGTTATACTTTAGCGTAACAAGATAAGAGTCTTTCTGAAATTTTATAATTTGCGTTATCCTACGTTTGTATAAAAAACAACCCTAAAAATAGAAGAAAAGGTATTTAATACATTGAAAGTTTTATTATAGCGTCTTAGAATAATAACGTATAGAAGGTAAGTTCGCGCACAAAAAATGAAGCATTTCAATTGCAGCCTAATGGAGCTTACGCCGGAACCGATCCGTAATGTACAAGTCATTGTACTGCACGTACTTACGCAACTCTTAAAAAATAAATAGGTAATTATGACGGTTTGTGCATTCTAATGGTGTCATAACACATTTGAAAAACTTAAAAAGGTTTTTAACATTACTTTTAAAATCATTTCGACGATTTATGTTAATAAAAACAAAATTTGATTTCATAATTTGTATAGTGGTGTGCGCGTGTACGTGTGTAATCGTCTACGCGCCATTAGTATTTTTAGATTCATGTTTCGAACGTTCGAAGTACTGACACTATCCTTCTATACGTTATTATTCTAAGCATAGCGCATTATCTAGTTGACATTTGTAACGGTGTGCATGCGCATTGTAAAATATATTTAACAGCTTCAGGGTTTCCGTAACTTAAAAAATTCGGGCCGACCACTGACGACAAGTTAACGCTGTTCCAGTGGTCAGCCCAACGACGAAGGCGACGTGGTTTTCGGGTGGGTCGCGGGAGTTGCGTGCTTAAGCCCCTCTGTCGCCCCGGACGGAGTGGTGTGGAGGAGTGCCGACCGCGGCCCACCCACAAAAAAAAAAACTTTAAAAATTCGCCATATCTCACAAAATTTGTCATTTCTCACTCATCAGTTTTTCTTAACACGCTAAAAGCAGGATAACAATTCAATAAGTAAAAATGATATATTCAGTTTAGAGCGTTCTCTGTATTCCATTATCTGTGTCATCACTTGTTTTATTAATATTTTCTAAAACAATAAAATATTTCTAAAACATTGAATACAATTCAACTCTTTTTAACATTTTTATATTTCCACCAACATTTAGTTGACATAGACAATAATTGTTTAGTTCGATACCTACCTATTTAACAAATTTTACAGTGGCAATTTCGTCGAAAATTTAGATTGTCTATATTCTCATCACATGACCCTTTTATTTTGTTCCCGTGATTCTATTGTGGAAATTCAAAAATAATAAGGCGCAATGGCCAAAGTTAAAATTGACGTTGATGACATGCATGAAAATTCACTTGATAACAGGTAATAAACTCTTAAAATATATTACTTGTTCAGGGCATTATATAATTAAAGATATATGCCAGCGAAGGTCATTGGTTTACAGTTTTGCAACTTGGCAGGCAACGCAGTGTTTCTCGATTTAGAATTTAATCTGAAGTGTTTTGTATTAATTTATTACGATTGTTTACAGTGCAGATAGTGAATATTTGGGCATGGTCGATGAAGGATCTTTCGGTAAGCATTACCGTATATTTTAAGATAAGAAAGATATTTAAATTTAAACTAATAAACAAGACAATATATTTTGTTTACTACACAATGAATAGTGTCCAATCCTCGACAACATCATTCAATTTAATTATCTATATTTATGTGCAATAAGTACTGTCACTATTATTTAATTAAGGTTAAATTTAATTATGATTAAATTTCAGGCAGCAACGAAGATAAGTCTCAAATAGTGTCGCAACCTTATTTAGATACCAACGAAAATAGTGCTACATATAACTTCAAAGACCTATGTAAGTTAATCTTTATAATATTTTTAGCATCTACATATTAGATAAATAGATACATCAACATCATAGCTATAAAAATACAACACAAGTACATTGTATTGTTTTGGTTTAAATTATATCCAAATCATATTTTCGATTACGGGAGGCCAATTTTATCACAAAACAGCCATGTGGATATATTATATGCAATATAGTTCCAATTATCTATATTTCTGCATGGTGATGGAGTAAGAATACCATTTATTACTTCCTATCATGCCCTTGGATGCCATAAAAGACTATTAAGGAATATAATATGCATGTAATGTAGTAGGTAACATATATGGAAGATTAGGGTAACTCCATTGAAAACCCTATACTAACATTTCTCACCAGCATAGTATAATAGGTCAATTCTCCTCCTATTGAGAGAAGGCTTTGCCCAACATTGGGACGTGGTATGAACTGAGACACTGATGACAATATTTTGCATTTTAATATATTCTTAACTAGAAACCCCCCAATCTGTATATTAAAAGTTTTACATTTATCTGATTTTGACATCTATCAGCACAGATATTGTGACATTGATATATTATTGATAATTTATAATGTTAGTGTAACACATCACATGACCATGTTGATGATGACTTACTTGAACTTACTCCCCATCCAAACCTGCTTGTGGAAGTTTGGCTTCAATAACAAACATATAACCTACTTTTTTTTAAGATGATGACACTGAATTGGATTAATTATTAGGGTATCAAGGAAGTGAAATTTTTTTGAGCTGTTTGTAACTGTAATTATAGCTATTATAAATCAAGTGCCAGTTCTATTGAATGAATGATCAATATACCATACAGCATCTATTCTCTTGTATTTTCACATATATTTGTCAAGTTGGGTTCTCCTCCAGAAGAGTCCAATAAGCTTACTACACCCTACTGCTCAGGGTTACATAAGGTTTTATTTCACCTTTTACCTCTTGCACTATTTGTGTATTGGCTATTATGCACCACTTGTACATTCCTTAATTGATTTTTCTGGAAAAGACTGGTGCACTATATTTTCTTACTCCGCAACTTAATGAATTCCCTTGCAAAATATTGCTATATATATATATATATATATATATATATATATATATATATATACAGATGTATCAGGTTATGGGACAACTGTTCGAGTATGTTGTAGTTTAACGGTCATAGATCGTAATTAGAATGTACATTACACAAAAAACAATATAACATAAAAGTTATAGTAATTAAAAAAAAATGTGTCTAAGAGTCTATGCCTTAAATGTTACGTATTATGTAGGCATGTACAGACAGAATACATGTAGGCATGTAAAGCTTCGACAGTATAATTTCATTCATTCATACCTAGAATTGCGCAAACGCTTGAATGAGCGTAGGTAACAACGGCGAGCCGTCAACCGTCATCGGCCGATCAGTTGTTTAAAGCGAAGTTTGTCTTGCTTATGCAAACGTAATCATTGATTTATTCAATTTCTAATGAACGTTTAACAAAGTATGAATATGTTGCGTATTAAGTATCATTGACTTTATACATTTCAATCGGACTTATATGAAAAAGCGATGACAAAATTGAAAACTTTACATGTCTCTAATTCCTTAACGAATCGATATTTTTTGGTCAAATTTTTTCATGGGTTCCTACCACCATTGCCTAGCTCCTTTTTGACCAGTTGCCCCATAACCTGATACATCCTATATACTTTTTTTTTTAACTAAATGACAAAGATATTTTATAAATCTAAAAATCAATAATTAGGCTTTACAATTAATTACTAGTAATTTTTTTATTTTATTTCAGCTGGAACAGTAACATACAAATTGATAATGACAGGTGAAGAAACAGGAACTAATATGGCACATTCTCCATCACATAGTAAGAATACTACTGTAATTTTTATATCATCATCATTCAGCCTGTCATCATCCACTGTTGGGTGTAGGCCTGCCCATTAAATGAGAGTATAGTGCCATAATCACTGCCCGTGGCAGGTGTTTTGGTGAGCTACTGGCCACCTTGAGACATATGTTGCCCAAGAAACAGCCGTTGCCCACTCTCCTGGTGATTCTTGGCTAATTTTATGACTCCTACAGTTAAGTAAGAAGTGATGACAATTATATTTATACCAAATCACTATACAGGATGTGTATTTGTCACATACATGATGAATTAAAGATACAAAGCGCAGCAAATCTGCCAAGACTTACTGTGTTATTTTGGTAGCAACAGGCAAATATCATGTGGTGCTCTTAAATTATTCAATATTTTAGTATTTTACATTGTATTGGATAATTTTGCCGGTATTTATGTAATGTAGTATAGAGATGCTGAAGTGTAGTTAAATATAGTATAATAGTGGCTTACATGTGTTTTCATGTTATGCTAAAATGCCCAAAAAATCACTCATTTGATTATCAACACCCAATTTATAGTAACATCAATTTACTGATGAACTTATGGGAATAAGTGAGGCTTTAAGCTAACAAAGTATTTGACTGAATTACTTTGTATACTTGGTCACAAATAAATGTGAGAAAAAGAATAATAATAGTAATGTCTGTCAAACATCTATATGCTTAAAGATGTTTCTGTAATAGGTTAATATTTACTCATTCATTTGATAACTATGTAAATGAGAACTGATAGTTAAAAGTTTTATCATATCTTTCAAGATATTGTTCACTTCATATGTAGAAAACGCAGTTTGATTAATTTTAAAATAAATATTGTCATATTTTTTATAGACATCCACCAAGAAGCAGAATATTATGTTATAAGTAACCCAGTAGAAGTATTTGGTACTGGAGCAACAACAGCAAAGAAAGCA
The DNA here is from genome assembly GCA_032191425.1 of Lymantria dispar. NCBI lineage: Eukaryota > Metazoa > Arthropoda > Insecta > Lepidoptera > Erebidae > Lymantria > Lymantria dispar. The sequence goes on along the minus strand of CM063454.1, from coordinate 11,112,426 downwards.
GTTCGTAGAGATCCATTGCAAATTAAACCAGCCACTACAAAAAAGGTATGTTAAAAGATAAATATACTTTCTAAGTACTATTTTCTTCTACTACTAACTTATCTTCTATAAAATACTAAATTCTTAAGTTTACTAACCCGCTAAATTATCTCAGTGCTCGTACTCCGTGGTGAAAAAAAATTGATATATCATGATGACCACACTGGTGGTACTATTTCGAGCTTTCATTCTTTTGTACTAATATTTTCTACTTAAGTATCACAGCTATAAGAGCTATTAACCTGATATTACTGTTAAGTTTGTAAATGCTATCTAAACACTTTATGATACCTGTGTCAATTTTACCTAATGCTGTGTGGTCAATGATACTATTCTGAGCAAGTAAACATTAGAGACCAGTCATAAACCTTATCTAAATTTCTGTAGTATTTGTTACTCTTCTTACCAGTGGCGTAACTACAGGGTGGCAAGTAGGCAAAATACCACAGGCCCCCAGCCAAAAGGGGCCCCTGGTCAGAGGAGAATCCTAACTCCCAAGATAAATACTATTATTGTTGGTTCTACTCGGGCCCGCCGCTAGCTGTTTCAGCGCCCGCGTGCAATACCGATTATGACGCCCCTTTTTAACCGACTTTAACAAAAGCAGGAGGTTCTCAATTCGTCGGAATCTTTTTTTATGTATGTTCACCGATTACTCAAAGACGCCTGAACCGATTTGCAAAATTCTTTTTTTGCTTATGCCACTGCCGGCTTCGACACCCGTCACTATAACTCGACAAGCACCGTGCACCGTTCCAGGCCCCACAGGGGAGTCCCGGCCAATAGGCACGCTGCCGCCGTCGCCACCATATGGCCCTGACCACCATGGCTCTCTGTGAATACCACAGGATAGCCATAAAACGGACGGTCAGGAACCCCACAGACACCGGTGAGCCGTACAGGGCCACCAACCAGAAGACGCACACGTACAGCAGTCGATACGCAGCGCTGGGTCCACCCACGTTCGACATGAACCAAGAGAGGGCGGTCGCCGTGCGAAACAGCTGTGGAGCAAGTCCGCGGAAATGATCCCGGAACCACCGATGCCCGTAGAGCACCAAACCCAATTATTATTTTATTATTATTAACTCAATTAATATTATTATTATTATTTCATGTGGGCCCGGATGTTGATGTCAACCGAATTTACAGTGATCAAGGCGCCGATTGGAGGACCCATACGGGGCCCGTGGTACAAGAGGGCCTACGTCTTGTCCAGAGCCACCCTCAACTCCACTATACGACTTGCCACATCTTTCAGCGTCCCACCCCGGGCTATGACGAGCGTGTCATCGGCGTAACAAATTACGCCCAGCCCGGGTAGGAGACTCTCTACGTTCAGTCTAGCCGATGTTCCACAGTGTGTCCCTGAGGATCAACCTGTGGGACATCGCACGTTATGGGCGTTCGTATAATGGAGTTGAGGGTGGCCCTGGAAAAGACGGAGGTCCCTTGTTCCACTGGCCCCGTATGGGTCCTGGTCGCTAGAGAGGCCTTGGTACGGCGTCAGAACAGAGTACACCGCCTGACACTACTGTGACACACTCGAGATATGTGCTGCGTGGGCTGAACAGTGCCGTGTTCTCATCGCAATCATCGGTGCCGACCTGACGCTGCTAACCATCGCTCGGGAGATGATCGGCAGCATTAGGAACTGAGTACTTTCGCCGCCTTCTGCGAGGCAGTTGTCTCGCGGAAGGAGGCGCGCGGGAGGAACGCCTCCATGACGACACAATCCATCGCCGGAGACTCGGGCGGCGCACCTTAGCCGAAGCTGCGGGTGACTGGACCGGCGACGTGTCACGGTTGGGTCATGGGGCCGCGCGCCGCCCCTCCGTCGTCGTGGACGGAGCCGGGCTGCGGGTGTGCTGACCATGGCCCACTCCCTAAAAAAAAAGGAGTCACGCTTGGGACTGTCCCGCATTTCCTGCCGACTGCGTCTTTGGCGAGACAGACGGCCAACTGCACACTGCGGTAACCTACGTACAGCTGGCTCTTCCGCTTCACGTTGCGATGATGCCGCCAGCTGCGGGTGTAGCCTGTAGGATCTCCGAGTACACGCAGCCTGAAGATGCAACAACTATCGGGAACACCAGGGGACACCCTGCTCAAAGGGAGACACCGCCCACGGGACATGATCGCCTCGCAAATTTGCTTTAACGCACAGCAAATGCGGCTAGCCTCGGTGTCCACCTCGTCCGCCTGGGGTGTTGAGAACAGCCATGAGTGAACGATAACTGCCTCCACCAATAGGTCCCGATCTATTCGACCTGTGGGTGGGCCCGGCGTGAAAACGCGGCAGCTGCGTCCGCTGCGGGACCCCTGCTCAGCTGTCGGAGGATCCAGAAGGCCCAGTGACAGCCTAGTAGTGCTGCCGTCCCCGTCTTGCGACGGTTCTGCGGCAGGAGTGTTGCCGACTTCGTCGTTAGGGGGAACGACAGCAGCCTCTAATGCTTGCCGTTCTGATACTCGTCTCCGCGCAGCGCGTTTTGTTTTACACTGACGGAAGATTGAAGTATAATCACACAAGTTTAAATATCAATAATTATGCTGAAACTATTAACAAAATAATTGCAATTCAATATGTCATTGTTATTGTTTATCCACCATGGTACTCTTCGAATGTGTACAAGTACCCGCCCCCCCTGGACGTTATTGTACTTATGGTAGAATGAATATTATGACATGAATTTCGTGTTGAGTCTCTTGAATTGCCGCTCTTCTGGACGTTATTATACTTATAGTAGGATGAATATTATGACATGAATTACATGATGGGTCACTCGATGTGCAATGGACGTTATTATACTTATAGTAGGATGAATATTATGACATGAATTACGTGATGGGTCGCTTGATAATAATAATAATAATAATTTCATTTATTTCTCACCACAATAATAAGTTATAATATTTAGGTTGTACAATTACATATCTGCTAGGTTTATTGTGGGACCGGTGCCCAAAGTAGGAAAAGTACCTGTATTTCGGGCCACCAGGCACTCCCTTAGTGGATAATATTAGATCACTTATAAGATTTAGAATGAGAATGTTACAATCGCAGGTACAACTACAGAGTGTATTTTATTTTTTTATTTTTTTTATGGTAGCGTCGAGGTTAGTAGAGTGTGTGTGTGAGTGAGTATTGATGTGTATGAGTGACTGCGTGTGTGTGCATGTGTTAGTGTGTTTGTGTATGTGTGTGAGGAGATTTATGTGATTCCTTTGCCATAAAAGCGCGTGTATGTGTGTATCGTGTGTAAAATGTCTGTGCATCTCTAAATGATACACTAGGCTGGCACGATTAGTAGGCTTTCAGTTTTATCGTAGTCCAAGGATGAGAGCCATAGTGTAACTTTAGTTTTGCAGGATTTTTTGGTTAGCGAGTATATGCTGATGTGTTTATTAATATAGTTATAGAGATATCTTCCAAGAAAACAAAAGAAACGATTGGTAAAGTACGTTGAGAGAGTTTGTGAGGTACGACTTACTGGTTCGCAACACCTCTTGCTCAACGGTAGTGAATTGTATGAGAGAAGGGAGTGTTGTTTGAGAGTAGTGTTTAAAATAAATAGTTGACGAACGGTTAGAACTTCGCATTTTTTGTACAAAGATTTGGTAGGATATCAGAAAGGTAGAAAATGTGACACTTTTAAGATCGTTCGCTGAGCTCTTTCAATTTGGGTCATAAATGATTTACACGCGCCACCCCAGCTGGTAATACAATAAGTAATAATTGACAGACATAGAGAGAAATATACTGTTTTCGTCAGATTGTTATCTGGCACATGCCTGATATTTTTGAGAACGAACATAAGTTTGCGTAATCTGGATGTTAGGGTGTCAATGTTGTTGATATGCCACCCATGGACGTTATTATACTTATAGTAGGATGAATATTATGAAATGAATTATGTGATGGGTCGCTCGACATGCCGCCCGCCTGGATGTTATTATACTTGTAGTAGGATGAATATTATGACATGAATTACGTGTTGAGTCGCTCGATTTGCCGCCCCCCTGGACGTGCCGCCCGCGTGCGGTGCACGCCTTGCACGCCCGCTTACGGCGGGCCTGATTCTACTTCCTTATATATTTGAGAATTCCAATGAATTTGCCACGGGCCCTGAACGGTATAGTTACGCCACTGCTTCTTATGTATCAAAGGAAACCAATATGTTATAATATATGAATATTTGACAATCCTATATAAGTTTAAATAAGGAATAGTAGACCTCAAAAAGCACTCTGGACACTGTAATAGTGTCACAATGGATGATCTTTCTGTGTGGTGACGAGTAAGGATACAATTCACCACTCCATATCTTACCTATGGATGTTGTAAAAGATGACTAAAGGATATAAATACGCACTTAACATCTATACAAGAGGAGGAAAACAAAACCCTATACCTGTCTGTTGTCTGACCAGAATGGTATAGTAGATCTATTCCCCTCCTAATGGGAAGGAGGCTCAAGCCCAGCAGTGGGATGGGTATGAGCTGAGATGAATGTCATTGGAATATTTTTATATTTTATTACAAACTTACCCACTCGCCCCATTTTTCCCAGCGTGATGATAAAAGGCGAGCAACTCATAATGAAGTTGAAAGACGTCGACGAGACAAAATTAATAGTTGGATTTCTAAACTAGCCAACCTTGTTCCTAATTCTGGATTACCAGACTCTGCTAGTAAAGGAGGTATTCTAGCCAAAGCATGTGATCATATTACTGATCTTACTGAAAAGCAGAAGAGGTATGTTTTTTATTTACTATTTACTTACACGTGAATATATGTATTATATTAGGGGACGTCCATAAATTACGTGAGGTGTTTTTTTAAACTTTCTGTCCCTACCTCTCCCCCTGGTGAGATGTCGTGAGATTTTATTCAACCCCCTCCCCCATCCTCCAATCTCACGTGAGATTTTTCAAAATGTGGGTTTCTTACGTAAGCGCGTTGGATTGTTATTGTAAAAAGAAAAAAAAATTGCTTCGTGCGTTTATTTACGACTAGTTAAGACTAGTAATCAATATTGCTGAGAGTTTAATAATTATAAGTGTAATAAAAATTTAACAATAGAATACTTAAATCGTAACTACTGTGATTATAAAAAGAATATTTACTCTAATTCAGTCCATGGACAATCATGTGCGGTCTCAAGAGAGACTATTGGAACCAACATGACCTTGGAGTAAACAAACCTCAGTTGCACATCTATCTTATTTTATAGTGAATTATCTATGGTATAACGTCGAAGTATGAATGAAATTATTTTCTTTCGAACGAATTAGTGAATGATCTTAATCGTATTACGATTACGCTTAAGATTAAATCTTAAGCATGTACAATCTGGATTAAATGGACCAAAATAGTATTTATTTTTTGTTTCAATCAGAAAAAAAATTGCGTGATATTTGCCGAGACCCCCCTCTCTCCAACGTAAGACTAGATGAGATTTGACTCGACCCTCTCCCCCCTTTAAACATCTCACGTATTTTATGAACGCCCCCTTAGCTTCCACTTTTGGGTTGTTCCTAGGTACCACACTGGGAAATAATACACATCATTTTGATCAATATATGTATGAATTAGTTAATCAGTACCCAAAGTTCTCACAAAGTACTTATTATTTTGACTGCACAGATGGCGTAGTGGTTAAGATAGCGACCTACAGCGCCAGTGTCGGGGTTCGAATCCCACGCACTTTGTGCGATCCACGAATTGTTGTTCTGAGTCTGGATGTAATTTGTGTCCGTTAATTATATGTTTGTAAAGTCCCCCGCAATACAAGGATTATTTCCTTAAATAAATAAATTAAAATTATAGCTGTTATTTAGACCAACTATAAATTTCTAAAAAATCTAAAGTCTAAGCCAGAGAAATTAACTTAGGAATGGATATGCCTAGTCCTGAAAAGTAAATATTAGTAAAAATAAATATTTATAGTATCTGGGGTCCAGAGGTATGGTTGTTCTAGTAGGTAACTTGTGATGGAGTCCTGTGAGATCTTTCTTTGCATTGTTTGAGAAATATATTATGGTTTGCAAGGCAACACAGTGGAGTTATTACTATATATGCAATTTTATTTAAAAGAAGTCGGTAAAAAAATAAATAGACCAATCTGCTGAGTTTTTTTATTGAATTTTTTCAGTGCGGTCTCATTCCGATCTGGTGGTAACTTTTTTTTTTTTTTTTATTGCAAACGGTGGCAAACGAGCAAACAGTACACCTGATGGTAAGTGTTGCTGCCGCTCATGGACCTTTACAAGGCCGTTGCCTAATGGGAAGAAAGCGAAGGGAGTGTGAATGCGTGCATTGATGCTCGGTGATACCAAGGGCACCACCAAAACCCTCCACACGCAATCACCCTCAGAAAGTTGGGCTTCCGGCTCTCTCGCTTACCGAACGAAGCGCAGTAACAAATTGCTACTACTCAGACGTCGATTTTCTGCGAGAGCATGGTACTGCCCCGGATGGACCGGCCCGCGGCTGTAGACAGATAACTGTCGACAGTGTGGTCCTCCCACTCCTAGACATTTTACCGTAATATAAGTACTCCCGCGGGTTTTATGCATAATAAATTATCTAAATATGAATTGTTGAGCCCGGGATTGTTGTACTGGGAAGGACGACAAGAGTGTCATTGAAGTTTTTGCAAATTTTCATTGATTGGTTCAGATTTTTTCTAACAACAGATTGGAAGTTATAATAATTGTTCTCTATATTTTGCCATGATTTTTATTTTAGATTAGAGAAGCTGGAAGTTGAGAATGAGAAGCTTATGTTAGAAATATTAAGACTTAACCAAGAATTATCAGAAGTACGTAAGGAAAATAGTTCTATGCGCAACCAATTGGCGGACAATTGCATAGTTGTACAACACAGGCCAAAGAGCCAGAAGTCTTAGTTAATATAAAGTGCAGTGATAAAGTTGGAACTAAGTAAATCAAGGTGCTGATAACTGAGTAGACAATGAGTGTTGTTGCAAGGTAAAGAGACCTTACAAATAATTGTCATATTGAAATTAATACTGTCAGGAATAGCAACATTAATAATTTAATATTCTATTTTGTCAGTGGTGCATTCTGCCTTAGTATTACTGTTAATAGATCATTTTCAAGATGTCTATTTAACATTTTGTCTATTATTGTTGTCAAATGATTCATACACAACAATTTTTAAAGGCAAAGTTAAGAATGTTATGTTTGATTACAAATACTTTTTTGATTCTCGGCAAACATAACAGAATTATTACTTTCATGTTATCCGAATTTTATTCTGGATATTAAAAAAAACTTTAAAAGATTTCTACTTTTTTTTGTGAAATGCAAATAAAATATTGGCTCGAATCCAATTTTCTTTATAATAATGGAATAATGTGTCAAAAATGTTTACATGCCACATTAGGTAAATAAAGATTTTCCACAATAGTGTACATGTGGACTAGTTTATGGAATAAGAAATTTAACAGATTTAAATCTGTATTTGTTTGCACTATAAAGTCATGTGTTACAAGGTAATGTACTAAGAGTCAAGGTACACTAAGGAATTTTCAAATGTTCCTTACCTCCTCGTGACTCATATGCATACCACTGGGCTCGAACCTCCACCACAATGGGAAGGAAATTGACCAATTATACCATGCTGGTCAGGCGGGATGATATAAGGTTTTCTTTCGAGTTTTCCTTCTCTTGCACAAATGTTATCTGCATACTGTAACCGCCTAGTTAACTTTTACGACACCCACAGGCAGAAAAGCGGGTGGGGAATTGTAGTCTTACTCCTTCAGCAGATACAAACCTTGTCATAATATATTAATAAAATCTAACGCCTTTATCACGCATGGCCGCAAAACAGAGCTAACATTCACTTATAACTGACACTGAATTACTAGGCAGCCATTTTATACACAAAAAAATTCAATTATATATTCTGTTAAAGCTTTCCAAACCATAAAAAAAAAATAATAAGACAAATATTTTGCATTTAAAACAAAAAATAGCTTTATAAAATATTTTTCAAAATAATATGGTATATTTTGGCAAGGGCAGCTGGCATGTACATCACAAACTTGACTAACAGTAATCAAGGCAGTATTTATCTCAGTGTGTCTATATTTATCCTACTATTAATAATGATATTGTAAACTTCAGTTATATCTTTGTTATTATTTTCGTTGTAGGTATATTAATTTTAAGTTTTTACTAAATCACTTAAAAATATTTATGCCAATGTTGCCAAATTCATGAACATCATTTCTGTTTGTAAATCAACTCTGATTCAATATGTTAAACTCTTAATATTTTGCTTTAAGAGCGTTATCGGTAATAAGCGGCCGTAAACCCAAAAATGTGGTTTTTTGAGGACTGGTTACTCGGTCATCATAATAGCTTACTAAAAATTTATATAACCACTACATTAAACACATCTTTATATTGTGCTTGTACAGAATTATTACTCAATATTGTAACTATTTTATTAAAAGGCAAGGGTATTTTGAACTTAAGTTAATGAGATTTTACGAAAACGCTGAGTTTTGAAGTTCAGGTACGAATAAACGATAAGTCGTGGCAGCTCGAAAAAAATTGTAGATGTTAGGAAAATTACTGTTCTTGGGTATGTATAAAATGAAATTCAAGATTTCTTCCTTTTAAAACTAAAAAAAAAAAATATTTCCTTAAGATTAATTTGACGAAAATGGCTCCTGTAAAACATTTAATTTTGTGAATAATACTAACCTTGGAATATTTAAAAAAATATCCACTATTTGTTCGACTATTGTAGAAGCAGTAAAAAAAAAACCAAATTGAAATACGAATAGTCACCCCCGTAATTAAATTTTAAATATTACTATAAATTGAATGGCATAATTGTTCATAAGCCAGTCGCGCCTTGGCGCTCAACGGAGCAGGGTCACGTCACTCGAGCTCTCCGCTCACAGCGTAAAAGACGACAATACGAACTTGAGCGTATACTGCGACTGATCGGTTTTGATTCGTAAGTATTTATTACTACCTAATTACTTTCATGCGATCTCTATAAAGAATAATATAGAATCTTTTTACGTTTTAGGTGATGGGTCGAAAAAGCAGATTGTATCTTGGGAACAAAATCGGTTACAAGGCAAGGAAAAAGAGAACACACGATTTTTTTTTTGTGTGTGTACAGCTGTTGGCCGCAGATGGCCTTGACAGCTTGACGCGGACTATGGGTGAGCGCTGAGGGCTCTCAACCCGGAGAAAAGTATGCTAGGCGACATAGCCCAAGGGCTCCCCCTGTGGGGAACGGACCTCGGCTTGGGGCGTCGCTAGAGGCAAAGTGGGCGTGCCCACGTTTTTAGTCGTGACTTTTGCGCGACGCGGTTTCGCACCTCGACGGCGAGGGCGGAACCGCGGATATTTATTCGTTAAGGCCTCGCGGGCCGTGTAGGCTCTTTGTTGAGCGAGTGTGATATTGTCGTCCTCTTCGTCGAGGACGTCGGATGGATGAGATTTTGGGTCTATAGGAAGCCGCCCCAACCACTAGTTGGTTGGGGTGTGTCATGGCAGAGTCAAAGTAGCTCTGAGAGCACCGTTTCATAAACTGCTTGATGGTCGGCAGTTCGAGTTCGATGTGGAGATCGACGTTTCGTATGAACCACGGTGCTCCCGTAGCTCGGCGCATGAAACGATTTTGTAGTGTCTGTAGCCTGTGGATCCTGTGTGGCTTTACGTGCGCGAACACCACGCTGGCATAGGTCATGATAGGCCGTATGCAGGTGGTGTAAAGTCGGACTTTGAGAACACACGACAAAACTATAAGGTACTTATAGTTTCAAAAGAGTAAACGAAAAGAGAAGTGAGCCGTCACTCAGGACGCCTGGCAGACGTGAAACATCAAAATTATTTTGAAGTCGTAAATAAAACTACTGTTACGGATTATATCGCGTTTGTATTTGATTTATGATTACCCGACGTTTCGAACACTTTGCAGAATTCATGGTCACGGGCGGACTAAGGTGTCTCACGTCCAACAAGTAATCGTTATTACAGACATTTATGATTATCTACCCGATACAGAAAATAGTTATAAATTTATTAAATTGTTACCCACATTTTAGTACAAATTTATTGCCAGTGTAAGAAGAAAATGATACTATATGAAAAAAATTATATTGTTTATGGTTAGTAATTATTAATTATTAAATTTGTAGCAATTATTGTTACAATTTGTTGATTTAAAACTAACAAAACTAATATACTACACAAAAATTTCAATAGAGAGGATGGCTGGGTATTACCATCAAGCTGGGATCCTGTTATAAACATAATTAAAAATAAATCCAAAGAGACCACCACAAGACTGCATGATACTCTGAGCACTTATTGTATAGATTTAACCCACAATAATAATAGTTAAACGATAATTTTATAAATCAAAAATCTTTTAGTAAGACAAAGTAAGCCGCATCTAAAATTAAAAATCAATATTAATTTAGCATCATGTCCCCTGAGTTTTCTTGCCGGATCTTTCTCAGTGTGGCCGCGTTCCGATCCAGTGGTAGTATATTAGTTTTGTTAGTTTTAAATCAACAAATTGTAACAATAATTGCTACAAATTTAATAATTAATAATTACTAACCATAAACAATATAATTTTTTTCATATAGTATCATTTTCTTCTTACACTGGCAATAAATTTGTACTAAAATGTGGGTAACAATTTAATAAATTTATAACTATTTTCTGTATCGGGTAGATAATCATAAATGTCTGTAATAATGATTACTTGTTGAACGTGAGACACCTTAGTCCGCCCGTGACCATGAATGCTGCAAAGTGTTCGAAACGTCGGGCAATCATAAATCAAATACAAACGCGATATAATCCGTAAAAGTAGTTTTATTTACAATGTGTAGTGCTCGCGTAAACATCAGATATCATTATTTTGAAGTCGTTACCGCAAAGCGTGGCGTTAACGCCGCTTTTAATGCCACGCGACGATCAGGTTCACCCCGCCTATAGATATTTCACATCAAAAATCCGAACGGAACATTTATGCAGCCTCATCTTCTGAAGATTATCAGCTAACTCAAATTTAATGTTTAATAATTACTAACCATACACAATATAATTTTTTCATAGAGAATCATTTTCTTCTTGTACTAGCAATAAATATGTAGCAAAATGTGGATCAAAATTTAATAACTTATTTCTGTAGTGGGTAGATTTAAATCTCTGACTGGACTTGTTAGACATCCATGGCCATGGCGACTAGGGCCATACTCGACTACTGCACGGCAGCCACGGAGGCAGCGCGCCTCTTGGCCGGAACTCTCCGGTGGGACCTGCAGGCGGAGGTACTCGCCGAGCTTTACCTGCGAGTATCAGAGACGCGAGCCACATATAGCCTCAATCAAGGTGATAGCCGCCTGGCGGGTCGACGCCTGCCGAGACGCCATTGCTCGTTGGGCAATCGGACTGGAGAAGCCTCAATACGGTATCAGGACCGTCGAGTCCTTTCAGCTGGTGCTGATGGGGTGGTTGGGTCGGCAGCACGGGGTACATTCCTTCCGACTGGTGCAGGTATTGATGGGTCACGATAGCCAAGTACCGGCGCAAGCTCGTTAGGAGGGAGAGCACACCATCCTGCCACCACTGCTATTGCGACGTGAGCACGGCGCAGCACAGGCTCGAGGTGTGTGCCTCGTGGGCAGAGCAGCGCCGTGAACTCGTTGCAATCACCGGTGCCGACCGGACCCTGCCGACCATCACTAGGGAGATGCTCAGCAGCGTCAGGAACTGGAACGCGGTCACCGCCTTCTGTGAGGCTGTCATCTCACGAAAGGAGAAGCCGACTCGTGTGTGATCAATCTTTGGTCACACGTTCCGCCACCGGTGACTCGGGCGGCGCAGATACGAGTATCCGCGCCTCACGCCGCCCTAGGCGAGTCCGCGGGTGACCGGACCGAGGACTTTAGTGTGTCACCCGCAGAGAGCCTGACCGTGTGACGGCGACCGACGTCCCGGGATAGGGACGTCGATTGGGGTTTTTTTATTTTTTTAAAATTATCACACAATAATGTAATAATTTAAAAAAAATAAGTTGTCGAGTCTCGAACCCGAGACCAGAGTTCCCGCCGGCGAGCACGTTACCACGAGATTACCGCTTGTTGGCGATTCGACTTTGAATTTTTCTAGTACATAAATTACCCATCCAACTTTGACCCTTAAAATTTTTTTAACGAGGGCCTAGTTGACCCTAATATTTGGTAGTTGTGATACCCTCGTGCCCCCTCTACCACCCCACCAAAAATCATGGAAATCCCCGACCCACACGTCTGAGGGTCTCCTTGTAAGTTATACTCTGTGCCTATATTTTACTATTTCCTGTACTTTGCATATTAAAAATACAATTTTAACCGTTTTACTGTTATGAGATTTGGTTTTTAATTAAAAATTTTAAAATTTACATCATGTTGATTTTTGAAAATCTACTTCTCCGAAGAATATATTAGAGATTGATTATTATAAACGCCAAGGCTCAAGACTATTCATTACTAGTCATTCTATGAACTCGCGTGTGTGTAGTGCATTAGTGTGCGTCGATATCGGACCGTAGCAAAAAACCAAAAATGCGAGAAGTGCCGATTACCGATAACGCTCTTAAACAAATGTTTAAACAATGTAAATGTAATTTGTAATGTTGTATTATTAGTATGTCTGTGATTACGAGGCACTAAAGTTTAAAAAGTTATTATGTATGAAAAATAGTGTAATTGTGAATACATTGTATTAATAATAAGCAATATAAATCTCCAGATTTGGCTGGAATAAACGTTTTTGTTCTGAACTCTGTATTACAAAGTTATCTAATGGACTATTTTCACACAATATGGTCCAATTTAAACAATAAAATATTGTTACACTAATTATTGTTAAAATGAATGATATGAATGTATATTTTTAATGGCATCCATTGTGAAATATGATAGTAATATATTATATATAAAATGAATTAACAAGCTCTACCTGATATCTTGGAGAAATGTTAATTATAGCAGAACCCATTTGCACTGCAAGTCTATACATGGTAATAGACATCCACTATTAGACATTGCAAGCATATGAATGATGGCGTAATCTCTCAACGGCTGTTGGAAATTGCGGGTGACCGGACCGGGAATTTAGTCCTGCACCCGCGGCGAGCCTAGCCTCGCGACGGTGATCGGCGTCCCGGGGAAAGGGACGTCGATGGGAGAGGATACTTCCTCGGAATACTGTCGGGCCAACCACTGAAGTCAAGGAACTTTGCACCGGTGGTCGGCCCAACGACAAAGGCGACGTGCTACAGGGAGGGTTATGGGGCCGCGCGCTGCCCCTCTGTCGCTCCGGACGGGGTCGGGCGGCGAGTGCGATGACCGTAACCCACCCCCAAAAAAAGGGGTGTTGGAAATTGCAGTTATAAGATTCCCTACACATTCTGCTGCCTACTTAACTGGATTTCGAATTCCCATAGGCAAATCCCAAAGGGTGATGGTACATTGTATACTTAACCCGTCTGCTTGACTCGATCCTTTTCCATAAAGGGAAGGAAATTGACCTACTATATATACCATGCTGGTCAGACATGTTGATACAAAGTTTTATTTTGACTTTTCCCTTCTTGCAGTGATGTCTGGTTAAGGCCCTTAGTCGTCTTTTACGATCGCCCAATGGAGAAGGGCTGTTAACCATCAACACACAAAATCTTTATACAGATGTATGTTATTTATTTTATGTGCTAATGGGTCCAACATTGTATGAATGTTTTCTAAATAACTATGTTGTTCTAATTATACATTTTTATATGATACTAGTTCTAAAATTAGGGTATGTTGTCATAGAGTTGATTTGTTCTTTAAACAAACAATAGGCTTTTGCAATCAACTGCATTTAAATATATTATCACAATGATATTTAAATTGAGCTGTCGATACAAGACGGATTACATTTTTTTTATTTTTAAGTAGTACAGACCTTTTTGAATATAATCAGGTGTTGTTGAAATGATTTGTTTTATTATTAAACCCTGTTTTACAGAGTACTGATTTGTGTATTAAAATCAACAGCAATTTGTCTACAAGGCTATTCATCATTAACACCACCATATTAGCTCCTATATGTCCCACTGTTGGGCTCAAGCCTCCTCCGCAATAGGAGTGAAATGGACCCCCATGCTGGTCAGATGTGTTGCTATAGGGTTATATTTAGACATGTCTCAAAGAAAAGTCTATAAAAGCGACATTTGGCAGGCGGGCACTTGCAGTTACTGTTTTCTCATGGGAGTGCTGTGGCCCACTCCCTGGTGATCCCTAAGGCGTATTCTTATACCATTATTATAGATTATACCATTAGCCCTTGGCACATGGTATACCTCTTAGTCCTCTTACGATAACCACTGGTAGAAGAGTGGGTAGTAAATTGTATTCTTACTTCGTCACCGTGTTCGTGTATTATTATGTATTTTATTAGTGATTGGTGTCGCCGCGAATATTTTTATTAAATCATCCTAATTTTCGAGATTATCCCAAGGTAAATGTTTTCCCGTGCAGACCTAATCCTATCCTAATTTTCGAGATTATCCCAAGGTAAATGTTTTCCCGTGCAGACCTAATCCTAAGTGACACTGCTGCTCGTGGACCTTTGCAATACTAGTAGCACAGCTAGGCCAATGCCTACCGTGGAGAAAATGCTCTTAAAACTCGTTTAAAAGAATTGTCGTTGCACTCTGAAAACAGTAATAAGTAGATCATTCCAAACTGCACGTACGAGGAAGAAATTATTGCTAGAAACGTACAGTTCAATACCAAAACGTTTCCAGGTGAAATGGATGAATCCTGCTATGGTGTCGAGTAGTACGTTGGTAAAATAATGATGGTGGTATCAAGTCAGTTTCTGAAAACGCTCATTAAATGAGCCGGTAGAGTTCACAGAGTGAACCAAAGTCTCACCGCCGTTCCAGTGATTCCAAACTGTCCGTGAGACTATCACCATATTTTTAAGTTTGTTAGTAAAAAATTAATTACTGGTAAGACCACACTTTTGACAATTATCAGCCTCGGGCCGGTTCGTCCGGGTAGTATCACACCCTCGCAGAAAATCGACGTCCGAATAGTAGCAATTTGTTACTGCACTCGGTTCCGTGAGCGAGGGAACCGGTAACCCAACTTTGAGAGGGTGTTTGCGTATGGTATTTTAGTGATGTCTTTAATATCACCGAACCTCATTGCAAGCATTCACACTCCCTTCACTTTCTTCGCGGTAGGCAGCGGCCTTGCAAAGGTCCATGAGCGGCAGCAACACTTACCATCAGGTGTACTGTTTGCTTGTTTGCAATAAAAAAATCGGTTTGATAAAATCAAAAAATAGTAAATTATAAAATATTTTAATTACTCATCTCCGTGTCTATGTATGGTAATTCTGTAAATAATACTTGTTCAGAATCTATTGTCTCATGATTGTCTTCATTCTCCATCTTCATCAAAACATCATCAATCTTCATCTTATCATCATAAATCACATTCTTTTGATCATTTATCTTCACCTTAATATTATCTTTGTACATATTATCGCCTATATTTATTGTATCATCACAAACTTGGTCTTTAATTTTCAAGTTAACGTCTTTAACCTTTTTAGACGTTCTAATTTTGTCTGGAATTATTCCACGTTTTCTTTTACATTTTAATGAACCTCTAATGTGTACTTTAAGACGAGAATTGGTGGGAAACTTTTCACTACAATATTCACATTGAAATGGTCGGTCATCTGAAAATACAATACAGAATACATTTCTCACAGACATAAACTTAAAACTAAAAAAAGGAATTCTCTTTGAAATCAATTACAGCGCCATCTACCGGGTCCAAATAATAATCTAAACCATTCTCGAACCCACTTAAACACACAAAAAAATCATCAAAATCGGTCCAGCCGTTTAGAAGGAGATTAATTACAAAGACATGAAAAGAAGAGAGATATATGTATATATATCTCACACTTATGCCCGGTCCCCGAACGTCCATATAGTCCACTTCAAACGATTTTTCTATTTATACTAATCACTACTTACTGATATGAATTTTCACGTGTTTAATTAAGGCATCCTTTCGTGAGAATTTTCTTTCACAATGTACACAAGGGAAAGGCTTTTCACCTGTGTGATGTCTGTAAATAAAATCACATAACTTATTATATTTCTATTATATACACATAACTTTCTTTATGTTCTCTTGTGGTGACAGCGTAAGAATACAATTCACCCACCTCTCGTGCCCGTGGGTATCGTAACAGGAGGCCAAAGGGTTTTAGAGCACAACATCATTGCAAGAGAAGGAAAACTCGAATTAGAACCCTATAACAACACATCTGACCAGCGTAAAGACAGATTCATGTCTGGGAGGCAGACATGAATCTGTCTGTCTGACTGACTTCACAAACATACAAATAACGGACACAAATTACATCTAGATTCAAAACAACAATTTGTGGATCACACAAATTTTGATGAGCTTTTTTTTTTAGGAAATCTGTCAAATATTTTTGACATCGATAGTAAATTTTTTTAGGAAATTTCATTCTGCTCTTAGTAACATCGATTTTGAATCGATTCCTTTTCAACATCGATGTTAAAAACAGTTAACATCGATGTTAAAAACAATTAACATCGATGTTACGATGTTTTGCCTATAGCAACATCGATGTTTTTCCTTTCAACATCGATGATCATCGAACATCGATGTTCATCGATCATCCCTACTGTAGATCGGTATCTTAACCACTACACCATCTGTGAAGTCTTGTAACCATCCCACATACACATGCTTCGTCAACTTCTCTTCACTCATACTCTCCATGTGTTCAAACCATCTCAACATACCTTTTTTAATCTTTGTCTCAAATACATTCCAGCGTTCATGGTCACGGGAGGACTATTATGGTGAATTATATTCTTACTATGTCACCATATGGAGAATGTAAGTTCATTTGTTACAATTTTACGCTTTAACTACTCATTTATTCTCATTTGTACTTATATTTTGAAATATCATATAGGTACAGCTTGTTAGAGGTAGAAATAGCTATAGCATACCTCTTATCCCGGTAAAATATTATTCCTAATAGATTTTCGTGTGATGACGGAGTAAGAATACAATTTACCACTCCCTATCTTACCCGTGGATGTTTTAAAAGACGACTAAGGGATATAATATGCATTTAACACCTGTGCAAGAGAAGGAAAACTCGAAATAAAATCCTATACCAACATGTATGACTAGCATGGTATAGTAGGCCTATTGAGAAGGAGGCTCGAGCGCAGCAGTGAGACGTGTATGAAGTATGAGCCGAGACAAGTGATTGAAGAGGGATTTACAATAACATGAAACCTCAGTCATAGCCATTTATAAAATTATCTAACGAAAATCATTACCTCATATGAACAGTCAATTCTGAACGTCTGTAGAATCCTTTTCCACAGTCATTGCAATTATAAGCGTATTTTTTCAAATGCCTCCTTTGATGAAGTCTAAAATTCCCTATCGTTGTACTAGTAGCACCGCAAATTGTACATATATGCTGAAACGTATAAAATAATGTATAATTACGCTAATTTAAAAGAATTTTTGGACGTTGTAAATCAAACTATAGATATTGCTCTCAAAATCTCTGTAATAACGATGACTTGTTGACATGAAACATCTTAGTCGGCCTGCGACCATCAACGCTGTAAAGTGTTAGAATCGTCGGGCAATCAAAAATCAAATACAAACGCGATAAAATCCGTAAAATAGTTTTACTTACAATATGTAATACTCGTGTAAACATCAGAAGTCATTAGAATTTTTGGTATTTACCTATCAAGAATCAATTGTTATATAAGGTCGGAAAGGAGATTTCAAAAGGAATGAAAATAAGCTTCGTTTTAAAAATGACAACATATTTTATTAATCTTAAATCGGTGATCCTCAACCAGTGATTCGCATTTCAAAGCAGTTTTCCATCTGGTGGCGGAGTAAGAATACAATTCACCACCCCCTCTTTTACCTGTGAGTATCATAAAAGACGACTAAGGGATATAATATGTAGATAAGATCTATACGGAGAGAAGGAAACCTCGACACAAATCCCTATCCAACCAGCGTGGTATAGTAGGTCAATTGCCCTCCGAAAACGGATCTCAGATTTATTATCATTTGATATGGGGTTTCGTAAATTAAAAGGTATTCGGTTGATGTTCCGTTATCTTTAAAGTGTAGGAACCCCCGTACTGGTCAGACATGTTGCTATAGTAGGGGGTATTCCGGCGGGCCGACCACTGATGACAAGTAACCCTGCTCCGGTGGTCGGCCCAACGACGAAGGCGACGTGGTGTTCGGGTGAGTTGCGGGTGTTGCGTGCTTACGCCCCTCTGTCGCCCCGGACGGAGTGGTGTGAGGAGCGCGCCGACCGCAGCCCACCCAAAAAAAAAAAGACATGTTGCTATAAGGTTTTGTTTCAAATTTCATTAAAAATAATTTCTTCATTATAACTGGATTTGACTGCTCAGATGCCGGTAGCAGTGGTTAAGATGTCAATCAACCAGGCTAGTGACGTACACCCTACATATTCAACAAGCAATAGTCAGATGTCATAATTTTGTTCATAACAAGAGTGGCTTCTTTCTTTGTCGATTCATCATCATCGCAGCCCACATATGTCCCACTGTTGGGCTCGGGCCTCCTCCATAATGGGAGGGAATTTGACCTACTATACCATGTTGGTCAGACATGTTGGTATAGGGTTTCATTTCGAGTTTTCCTTCTCTTGCACTGATCTTATGTGCATATTATATCCCTTAGTCGTCTTGTACGACATCCACGGGCATGATAGGGAGTGGTAAATTGTATTCTTACTCTGTCACCACACGGATAATCGGATCTTTGTCGATTAGGATGCCAAATTCCTAGTGATCTCTCATCCGGTTTTCCAACTCTCAAGGCACCATCTCTAAAGGCGGAAGCAAACCTAAGTTTCGCAACGTCACTTTTCAAAATCTTGTACAACAAAATATTAAAATGTCTATTTTGAACTATCAACGGCAAATTAAAAAATATTTCCAATTCTATTCCAACCCGCTTAGCAGCATCAGCTCTTTGAGAAATCCTACCACACGCGCGGCGTTTCGTCGCGATTTCAGTATTTATGTCGAAAAATTGCAGTATGACGTCACATTAGGGAAGGTTCTTACAAAAGTGAAGTCAAAACTCACGAAATTAGTGTGACGTAGTTTATGGATGAATCCCAAGTAAAGTAACTCGTGGTTTTGTTTGTTGTATTATTTACCCGTCACCCCAAAGCGTATTGGTAGATAGATTCTAGATATTCATTTATATTGTATTATCAAAATATTTTACAAAAACAATTAAACTGATTATTGGAGTCTCTATAGTAATATAAGTAAATTTGAATCCCCGACAGACACTAAAATAATAAAGAAAAGTATTACGTTCTCTTTAACAGGAATTATCCATTAATTGTCCTTTAACGACTATACTGGCACGCGTGAAGCACTTAATCGAGTAAAATGATTACGCTATTATTATCATTTTGAAAAAGAGCTGATACTCTTACACTGCTGGACCGATATTAACCAAACAGCTAAAAACCACCGCAAGGGCTTCCAAATGAAAAAACAGCATCGAAATCGGTCCATCCGTTTGACAGCTACGATGCCGAAACTTATAACACCCCTCTTTTTGCGTCGAGGGTTAAAAAGATAAACTTTTATTTAATTATTTAGTTTCGTTTCAATTACATAATTAATCTATTCCGTGTGGTGACAGAGTAAAAATACAATTGACCAACCCCTAGATTGCCGGTAGGTGTTGTAAAAGACGACTAAGGGATATAACATGCATATAAAATCTATGCAAGGGCAGAAAAACTCGAAATAAAACTCTGTACCAACACGTCTGACCAGTGTGGCCAATTGCACTTCCATTGTTGAGAAGGCTCGAGCCCAACAGTGGGATGTATATGAGCTGTGATGATAATGAATTAATCTAAGTTCTATGCTCCATAAGCCAATCTAAATTTATAGAAGACTTAAATCTCCTAACTTTTTTTTCCAGTTGTAACGCTTTTGTCCACCAGTGTCGCGTATATACTAGACAGAAAACAAAGCCGAAAGTCTAGCATAAACCAATGTCAACATAAGGTGATAAAGTTAGAACTTACTTTTTTAGATTTATTTTTATTAGTCTCGGGCTTGAGACTAGCCTTATGACGACGCAGAGTATGTATTGATGCGAATTCCAAAGTACAGTGATCGCACTTATATATTTCGGGTTCTTGACTTTTCTGAAAACAAATTAAAAAATTAACATAAACCATTTAATAATGTAAAAAAAACTATAAATAATTTTAGTGTTAGTTCTATGGAATAACAAAAAGCTATTCCGATACCGGGAATCGAACCCGAGCCTCCTGGGTGAGAGCCAGGTATCCTAGCCACTAGACCATATCGGATGTTACTCAATTCTTGAAATGTATGTACTTATAATACGTTGTAAAAAAAATTATGATTATTTTACACAAAAATGTACTTGGGAATTATTAATTTTGCTCGTGCGAAATTAATGTACTTATTCACATTCTTCTTTTACACCGAGTGTAATTGCATCCTTTATGAGACAGAATTTTACCTACTATAACCACGGTGGTCAGACATATTATCATAGTGCTTTATTTCAAGTTCTCTGGCATTGATATTGTCTTCATATTACATCCCTTATTCGTCTTTTACGACACCCACAGGCAAATCAATTCACCACCCCCTCGGTGGTGAATTGAATTCTTACTCCATTACCGCGTGGAAAATGTGGTGATAAATTAAGAAAAAACTAACAGAAATCATCCGCCTACCTTATGCCTTTTTAAATGTCTATGAAAGTTCTGCAAATTTCTAAATTCCCTACCGCAAATTTGACATATCCTCGGTTTAGATATATAATCTTTGTTCTTGGGCTTTATTATTTTTATATTATGTTTCTTTGCCGAGTGAATACATAATGATTTGACACTCTGATATTTCTTTTTGCATATATTACAAAAGAAATTCTCTAAATCAAACTGATGTTCATCATACTGTGATAATATAATTTCTTGTTCCATTATTTCCTTCCCGAAATCCACTTCGTCTACATCATCAGGACTATCATGGACGTCTTTTATAACTTTAGTCTCCCTGTAAAACTCATTTGTCACATTTTGGATACATTCCTTGTATGTTTCTAAATCTTCTTGTATATTATTTTCGGAGGTTTTATTTTGAACATCATTGATTATGTTGACATTTTCTTTCAGCAGTGAATTTGTAAGAGGAGAACGGTCTGTTGCTCCTGAAAATATTGAGGGGGAAAATACCTTATTAATTATCATCATCACACCTCATATATGTCCCAGTGCTGGGCTCGAGTCTTCTCCACAATAGGAGGGAAATTAACCTCCTATAACCACGCTGCTCAGACGTGTTGGTATAGGGTTTCATTTCAAGTTTTCCATCTCTTGCATCAATATTATCGACGTATTTAATACCTTAGTCGTCTTCTACAATACCCACAGGTAAGAGAGGGGGGTGGTGAATTAAATTCTTACTCTGTCACCACACAGAAAATTACCCCATTAATATTTTTCATTTATTCTTATCTATATGGTGACGACACAATGCTTTCTTGCCATATACAAAATGAAAATGAGCAATGGTCTTGACTATATTTTAATAAGTCGCCTGCCTCAGTTCATTGACAAAATTCGTGACTGCTAACATACGGCATCGCGGCCTCGCTATGACATATAGGATGTATAAATTCAACAAAAAAACGTTTTGAGCATAAAAATGGGAGCGGGTAAAATGACCTACTATACCATGCCGGTTAGAGGGGTTAGTACAGGGTTTTATTTCGAGTTTTCCTTCTCTTGTGCATGCAATATTGTACGTATATCATAATCCCTTAGTCGTCTTTTACGACACCCACAGCAAGAAAGGGAGTGGTAAGTTGTATTCTTACTCCATCATTACACAGAGAGCAAGCATAGACAATTTGGTTTTAAATAAAGGCAATTGTTTTCTTCCAGGACATTTGAGATAAAAAGAAACTTGGAATGTGTTGAAATAAATTATACGGAATGTTCATATATTACCTTTTAATGTAACAAATCGTTTACTGATACTCTTTTGATTCCGATTGATTTTCTCACCAAATAGTATATTTGATATTGTCGGTGTACTTGCTCCAGATTCAACTGGAAATAAATAATTATTCATGAAAATAATTTTTATTAGATATAGTTTTCAAATCAAGCCATTTATTCTGTATAAACCCCATAAGAGCCGACCCTATCCGATACTTTATATCAGATTTGGTTACAGTTTCGGATAAATATTGATTTCGGATATCAGATTCGGTTACAGTTTCGGATAGAATTTGATTTCAGATATGCGATAATAATCGAAAAGATTATATTTACGAAGTTTATAACATCCCTAAGTAGATATATTCATACATTACCTTTTGGAGAAACAAGAAGATCATCCAATAAGTATTCTGCAGCATCTTTATCTCTTAAAGCTCTCTCCAAGTTCTTATCTATACTGCATGCATTCTCTTTACATATTTTTTTATTATTCAGTTTACCAGATACTATTTTCTCTATTTCTTTACTTGTACTATATTTATAATCCTTTTCATTGTCAGTTATTGGTAAATCTGAACTATTCATTAGTTCATTATCAACACTTGGTATGCTTGGCAAACTATCAAAACTAGGTAATTCTGCATTGTTCATAGATATTACACTATCATTTAAAGGTAAATGTAGACTATTTATTAACTTATCGCTATCAATGCTAATATCTAGGCTAATAACTGATTTATCATCTTCGGCTACTGGTAAATTGAAATCGGGTATTATTTTAGCGTTTTTATTTAATGGTAAATTTAAATCGAGTATATCATTCTCCTCTGTTTTCAAATTTAATTCATCTAAAGGTATCTCCTCCTTGATAGTTGTTAAATATACAGCATGTATTGACTTTACACCACTTCTGATACCTATTTTATTATCTCCTGTTGCTTCTTCATTATTTGTGTCATTTACATTAGAAATGCATAATTCTTTTTCACTCTGATTATGTGAAATTACATCTGTGAAATTGTTTACACTTCTGTGATTTTTCATGGGACTGATTGATGTGAAATACCTTTTTATGTGTGGTGGATCTTCTTTTATATCGTTGAATCTTTTAGGTGTGTAACAGTGATCATTATTTATAGAATGGGGTGTTGTGAATGGGCTGAAACTAAAAAAAAGCGTTTATGAGTATTGATAAATGAATGCAAGCTAAAGTCGAAAACACAAAGTTTAGGATATTTTATTAATTTTCCAAAAAGGATAATTTATTCATTTGCTATATCACATATCAATTTCAAAGTGAGGCTTTCTTCTAGCCACTAATTCTAGTCATTACCTTCTTCATTATTTAAGTCCAGGTAAAATCCACTGTTGGGCTCAGGCTCTTCCACAATGCGAGGGCAATTGACCTACTAAACGGCGCTGGTCCGACATGTTGGCATAGGATGTTATGTCTAGTTTTACTTCTCTCATTTTTTGGGACTTATTCCACCACACATTATAACTTACAAGCCAGGATCGAAAATGATCTTCGCATAAGACACTGAGGTGTGTCAGGAAGTTCCAAGAAACTCTTTTAATGATTTAAAAAAAAAATTAGAAAAAGAAAACAGGAGTTGGAACAATTCCACTTTCCAGCCTTGCAAAGCGGGCGCCACGAAATAAAGTAGACTAATAAGGCCGTAGATAAGATATACAACTACATAGCAATACAGCACCACGAATTTAACGGATAGATTCATAGGTAGTGGTGAATAATATACATATTCCGTCACCCTAAGGACTTATAACTATATGCAAATACAAATTTAATTTCAAAAAGCAAGTGTGTATACAATATACATACATATACAGGATGTATCAGGTTATGGGGCAACTGGTCAAACGGGAGGTAGGCAATGGTGGTAGGGACCCATAAAAAAAATTTGAAGGAAAAATATCGATTCGTTAATGAATTAGGAGCGTTATCGGTAAACGCGCTACGGGTAGTTTAGGTATTTATTTACGTTCCGATATCGACGCACACTAATGCACTACACACACGCGTAGAGTTCATAGAATGACCAGTCTTGAGTCTTGGCGCTTATAATCAATCTCTAGTACATTTTTCGGAGAAGTAGGAGCTTTTCAAAAATCAACATAATGTGCATTTTAAAATTTTTAATTAAATACCTAAAATCATAACAGTAAAACGGTTAAAATTGTATTCTTAATTTGCAAAGTATAGGAAATAGTAAAGTATAGGCACAGAGTATTTCATCATCATCATCTCAGCCCACGTACGCCCCACTGTTGGGCTCAGACCTCCGCCATAATAAAAGGGTAATTGACGTATTATACCACGCTGGTCAGACGTGTTGGTATAGGGTTTAATTTCAAGTTTTCCTTCTCTCCCATAGATGTTATATGCGTTTTAGATCCCTTAGTTACCTTATATTATCACCCACGGGTAAGATAGGGGGTGGTGTAGAGTATAACTTAGTGAATAAAACTATTTACGGAATTTATCGCGTTTGTATTTGATAGTTAGTTCCCAGAAGTTTCAAACACATTACGGCGTTCCTGGCAGATTATGATGTCTTTTTTTTATAGGTGGACACACGCCGTCTGTTCCGTCCGGGGCGACGGATGGCGGCGCGCGGGCTCATAACCCACCCGTGCCCGCATCGCCTTCGTTGTTGGGCCGACCACCAGTGCCGAGTTCCTTGTCCTCAGTGGTCGGCCCAACGGAATACCCATTCGGGTACCCTCACCTCTCGACGTCCCTGTCCCGGGACGTCGGTCGCCGTCGCGCGGTCAGCCTCTCTGCGGGTAACGGACTAAAGTTCTCGATCCGGTCACCCGCGGCCTCGGTTAGGGCGGCATCAGGCGCAGGTACTCGCGTCTGCGCCGCCCGAGTCGCCGGTGGCGGAACGTGTCACCGAAGAGGAGTTCCTCTCGCACACGATCCGCCGTCTCCTTCCGTGAGATGACAGCCCCACAGAAGGCGGCGACCGCGTCCTGGGGATGTGAAAAATAATCGGTTTTTATAATAATCGATTATTTTTTTGTAATAATCGATTATCAAAATGATAAAAAAACGATTATTAATCGATTTTTTATTATTCAAAATTCGATCGAAATTAATCGATTATTTCACTGCCAGATTTCCTAAAAACAAAAAAAAAGGTCATCACGATACTGCGTGCAGTGTTTCATACTATATTAGAAAATAAACTCACATTTCCTCTAAAAAAAAAAGCCATCATAATCCTGTTGGGAGAAAACCATTCTTTTTAATCGATTATTTATTTTTAATTAATCGATTATACAGGATGTATCAGGTTAAGGAGCAACTGGTCAAAAGGGAACTAGGCAATGGTGGTAGGAACCCTTAAAAAAATTTTGAACGAAAAATATCGATTCGTTAAGAAATTAGACATGTAAAGTTTTCAATTTTGTCATCGCTTTTTCGTGTAAATCTGATTGAAATGTATAAAGACAATGATACTTAATACGCAACATATTCATACTTTGTTAAATATTCATTAGAAATTGAATAAATCAATGATTACGTTCACATAAGCAAGACAAACTTCGCTTTAAAACAGCTGATCGGCCTATGGCCGTTGACCGCTTACCGTTGTACCTACATGTCATTGAAGCGTTTGCGCAATCCTAGGTATAATTAATTAAAATTAATTAAATAAATTAATTAAATTATACTGTCGAAGCGTTACATGCCTACATGTATTCTGTCTGTACATGCCTACATAATACGTAACATTTAAGGCATAGACTCTTAGACTCATTTTTTTGAAATTACTATAACTTTTATGTTATATTGTTTTTTGTGTAGTGTACATTCTAATTACGATCTATGACCGTTAAACTACAACATACTCGAACAGTTGTCCCATAACCTGATACACCCTGTATTATAATCGATTTATTATAAAGAACAAAAAATCGATTATTTTCTCCCCAAGCCTACCGCGTCCCAGTTCCTGACCAGTCCCCAAGCATCTCCCTAGCGATGGTCGGCAGCATCAGGTCAGCACCGATGATTGCAACGAGTTCACGGCGCTGCTCTGTCCAGGCACAAACCTCGAGCGTGTGCTGCGCCGTGCTCACGTCGCAATCGCAGTGGTGGCAGGACGGTGTGCTCTCCCTCCTAACGACCTTGTGCAGATGGCTTTTACAGCTTGACGGGGACTATAAGTGAGTGCTGAGGACTCTCAACACGGTGAAAGTATACTAAGTGACATCGCCCAAGGGCTCCCCCTGTAGGATTGGACCTCGGCTTGGGGCGTCGCTGGAGGCAAAGTGGGTTAGTGTTTTCTATATCACACACCTTTGAACTACGTAGTAGTGTGTGAGGAAGACGGAGTGACCCGATGTTGTGCGTAAGCGACTGTGCAGTTGAATTAGTTATTATTGTTGTGTAATATTTCAAATAATAAAATAAATCGTAATAATTTATTAATACTTTATGCCATATTAGTTCCTGTCGTAATATATTCCTTAATACATATACACTTATACAAAATAATTTCGATGTTTCACATCTGCCAGGCGTCCTGAGTGACGGCTCACTTTTCTTTTCGTTTACTCCTTTAAAACTTTGAGTAGCTTATAGTTTTCTCGTGTGTTCTCTTTTTCCTCGCCTTGTAATCGATTTTGTCCCCAAGATACAATCTGATTTTCGACCCATCACCTAAAACGTAAGAAGATTCTATATTATTCTTAATAGAAGTCGCATGAAAGTAATTAACAAAATTAGGTAGTAATAAATACTTACGAATCAAAACTGATCAGTATACGCTCAAGTTCGTATCGTCGTCTTTTGCACTGGCCGGCGAGAGCCAGAGCGACATAACCCTGCTCCTGTGAGCGCCAATGCGCGACTAGCTTATAACATTTTTTTTTTTGTGAATGTTTAGCTGTTGGCCGCAGATGGCCTTGACAGCTTATCTCGGGCTATGGGTGAGCGCTGAGGGCTCTCAACCCGGCGAAGAGTAAGCTAAGCGACATCGCCCAAGGGCTACCCCTGTGGGGAACGGACCTCGGCTTGGGGCGTCGCTGGAGGCAAAGTGGGCGTGCCCACGTTTGTATTTGTAACTTTTGCGCGGCGTGGTTTCGCACCTCGACGGCGAGGGCGAAACCGCGGTTATTTATTTGTTATGGCCTCGCGGGCCGTGTAGGCTCTTTGCTGAGCGAGTGTGATAGTGTCGTCCTCTTCGTCGAGGACGTGACGAGGACGTCGGGTGGATGGTGATATCATGAAGGGTCTATAGGAAGCCGCCCCAACCACTAGTTGGTTGGGGTGTGTCATGGCAGAGTCAAAGTAGCTCTGAGAGCACCGTTTCATAAACTGCTTGATGGTCGGCAGTTCGAGGTCGATGTGGAGATCGACGTTTCGTATGAACCACGATGCTCCCGTAGCTCGGCGCATGAAACGATTTTGTAATGTCTGTAGCCTGTGGATCCTGTGTAGCTTAACATGCGCGAACACCACGCTGGCATAGGTCATGATAGGCCGTATGCAGGTGGTGTAAAGTCGGACTTTGCTACTCAGGGGCATACGCGACCTAGAGTTGAGTAGACAGTGGAGACGGCCCATCACAATGGCTGCCCGCGCGCGGACTTGCTTTATGTGGGGGGCGAAGCTGAGTCGATCGTCAAGGGTCACTCCCAAGTATTTGGCCTGCCTGGTCCAAGTAACCGGCTTGTTGAAAATTTTAAGGGGGAGAATGCTATCGATAGAGTAGGAGCGGGCAGTTCGTCTAGTGAACATGACCGCCTGACTCTTCTCGGGGTTGATTTCTAATCTCCATTTCCTAAACCAATTGGCTAGGGCGGTAACCGCTGTTTGGAGAGTCTTGGCTACTGTTGTCGGGGATCTACCAGCACAGAAGAGTGCGGTGTCGTCAGCGTAAAGCGCTTTATGTACCCAGTTGGATTTGGACATATCGCTAGTGTATAGCGTGAAGAGAAATGGGGAGAGGACCGACCCCTGAGGGACGCCGGCCTTCATAGGGTGGGAGGTCGACAACGTCCCTTCCACCCTGTAGCGAAAGCTGCGATGACTTAAGCAGTCATGTATAATTAGAATTAAGTAGTGAGGGATCTTGAGGAGATAGAGTTTGTAGATTAGGCCTTCGTGCCAAACCTTGTCGAAAGCTTTCGCTACGTCTAGGAATAATACACCCGTATATCTGTTCATGATGAACTGACTACTTGTGTATTCTATCAGACGGTGAACTTGTTGTACGCAGCTGTGTTTAGCTCGGAAGCCAAACTGTACGTCGGGAATAAGGTTGTTAACCTCGGCGAATGTACGTAGTCTACTAAGAACTATTCGTTCGTAGATCTTACCTAGACCTTTTAGTAGACTAATCGGGCGGTAACTACTAGGTTCGGTACGGCGCTTGCCGAGTTTGTGGATTCCTATTACCACGGCCTCTTTCCATTACGTGGGAAAGATGTTGTTATTTAGTGCTGCATTGAAGATGCAGCACAATAGGATTATCAGGTGGGCAGGGAATAATTTTATGACTTTATTTGAGATTCCGTCCGAACCTGGGGCTTTCCTGGTTTTGAGACCCCTGACTAACGATTCGACCTCATCGGTGGTCACTATCACTGTCGTTTCCTAACGAGCGCGAGAGAGTGGTACGACGTTCCACTTCATCGGCGATAAAGCGGTGATTCGCGGCGTCGGGGTGTAGTGTACTCGGCGTACACTGAAGCTCCAAGCAGTCGGCCAGGCATTCTGACTTTTCATCGTCCATGAATGCCAGAGGCTGGTTGGGTCTGGTGAGAGGAGGGAGAATGGACACGATGTATTTTTTGAGTGAGCGGGAAAGCTGCCAAAAGGCTGTGTGAGAGGACTCTAGCTCCTCGATCACGGCGTCCCATTTGCTCTGTCTCAATTCTTTAATTGCTTGTTTAACCTCCCTCTGGAGGTTCCGTACCTGCCTACGGTCACGTAGGTCACGGACGTCGTCAGGCAGGCGCCATTTACGATCGCTCGTATCTGGTACCGCCCGCGAGCAGTCGTCCATTATCGACTGCACGTGACTTGTGAGCGAGTCGATCGCCTGAGAGGTGTCTTCCTTAGACGTTATGTCTTTGGGAATTTTGGTCAAGGTGGGCCGACGAGGTTGACTTGAGATTTTTCTCTAGCCGTGCCCAGTCAGTCGCTATCTTGGTCCTTTCGTTGTTGTGGCCTGAGGGGCCGGGGGTGCGGGAGGCTAATTCCAGAGTCACCGGGCGGTGACCTGAGTCTAACTCGTGTTTAACTTCTATAGAACATAAACGAAGGTTTATGTTTTTGAGAAGAAAGATATCGAGTATGTCCGGCCTGTGCGAAACGTTAAAGGGGAAGTGTGTCGGCTCTAAGGGCGCTATGACATCGAATCCCAGTCTGTCAGCGAATAGCTCTAAAGTCTTACCCCTCTTATTGGAACTTTGACAGCTCCAAGAGGTGTTCTTGGCGTTAAGGTCACCGCCTATTATGACGGCGCCGCCCAATTCTAATATGACTTTTAGATCATTTTCAACTGTTTCGAATGTTCTCTATTGGGAGAGAGATATGCCGAGACAAGGGTGATAGGCTGATGGCCTGAGAGGGCTAGCCTGCAAATTGAAGCTTCAATGTACATCAGAGGGGGCGGATCCACAGGTGAGCAATGCAACGACCTTTTGTAGTAAATAAGCGTTCCGCCCATTGGTGAGGTTGTCCTATCGTTGCGTACTATATTATAGTTGGCGAGTCTAGGGTCCCTGTTAAATGGTTTTAAGAACGTTTCTTGTACTAGCAAGATGTCGAGCTGGTGATCCCGAAGGAATGTGCCTACTTCATCCTTCTGTTGGGCGAGGCTATTTACATTGAATGTCCCTACTTTGAGGTGTCTGGGTTTAACTCTGCCGGGAGTGTAACTATCCATCTTATTGAAATTTGAGTGAGCCTAGACGCTCTAGCGTGGGAGCGAATTTAATCGCAGTGTTGAGGAGGGCGAGGTTGTTTCCCTCGTTCTTCCTTAATTCGGCTGCAATTTCACGGATTTCCGTGAAATTGATTTGAGCCGCGAAGTGTGCCACCAGGGCTAGATCTGGATCTAGTCCTTGGGGGGCTTTTGGGGGCGCGATTTTAGCGACGGCGATGGGAATGGGGAGGCCCTGAGGGGGCTTGGGATTGCCACCAGTGGGCTGGTTTGGCCCAGTTGTTGGTGGTTTGAACTGAGAAGGTGCGGGTGGGGCAGCGGACTGCCTGTTGGATAGGGTTGGGAAAGCCTCCTTGCTGGTTAGCAGGGGGCGAGCCCACACATTGTGGGTTGGTAAGGGGGCTGGGACGAAGGCCTTGTTGTAGTATAAGGCCTTGCTGTTTGAGTTGGGCTGGCGGACTAACCTTCTCGGCGCTCTAGGGCAACCGCGATAGTTAGCCGGTTGGCCGTATTCTCCACAGAGAACACACGCTGGTGGCTCTTTGCAGAGGGTGACGTCCTTTGGACGTTCACACTGAGAGGTGTGATGGTCACCTAGGCACTTAACGCACCCAGGACGGGCAAAACAGTTCTTGGACGAGTGTCCATACATTTGGCACTTGTGGCACTGTGCCAAGTTGCCATTTTTATGCGGGGGGCTCTACTGAGACCCCAGAGAGGCCACATATGGTCTTGATTTTGAAAATACATTTACCCTCTGCGTTATTAGTAAGGCAGACGAGTATCATATTGACGGGATCGCGACCCTTACCCCGGATCATCCGGTGTACTTCTACAACCGGCAGGTCTTGGGTTTTGAGAGATTCTAAAATCTCTTTTGTGTCTATTTCCCTTGGGACATTGCGTATCACTGCACGCAGAAGTTTAGCTTCGGAGAGGGTGTAGGTATGGTAGGGAATCTGTTGATTCCCTAGCATTTTCGATACTGTTCGGTGGTCGGCTGCCGAGTGAAGGTCCACTCGAATACCATTGGGGTTGGATTTAGCGGATTTATATGAAATCCTATTAGTGTTTAGCCACGCGGTGATGACTAACCATTTCTCCTTATCCCTAATATATAGGGGCGGCGGAGCGGGTGATTTATTAACCGTCGGTGGGGGGCTTATGAACTCATGCCGTTCAATTTATAGTAATATTTAAAATTTAATTACGAGGGTGACTATTCGTATTTCAATTTGGTTTTTTTTTTGCTGCTTCTACAATAGTCGTACAAATAGTGAATATTTTTTTTAATGTTCCAAGGTTAGTATTATTCACAAAATTAAATGATTTACAGGAACCATTTTCATCAAATTAATCTCACAGAAATATTTTTTTTTTTTTAGTTTTAAAGGGAAGAAATCTTGAATTTCATTTTATACATATACAAGAACAGTAATTTTCCTAACATCTACAATTTTTTTCGAGCTGCCACGACTTATGGTTTATTTGTACCTGAACTTCAAAACTCAGCGTTTTCGTAAAATCTCATGAACTTAAGTTCAAAATACCCTTGCCTTTTAATAAAATAGTTACAATATTGAGTTATAATTCTATACAAATACAATATAAAGATGTGTTTAATGTAGTGGTTATATTAGTTTTTAGTAAACTAATATCATTAACGAGTGACCAGTCCTCAAAAAACTACATTTTTTTGTTTACGGCCGCTTATTACCGATAACGCTCTTAGAGACATGTAAAGTTTTCAATTTTGTCATTGTTTTTTCGTTTAAATCTGATTGAAATGTATAAAGTCAGTGATACTTAATCTGCAACATATTCGTACTTTGTTAAATGTTCAATAGAAATTGAAAAAATCAATGATTACGTTCGCATAAACAAAACGAACTTCGCTTTAAATCAGCTGATCGGCCGATTACCGTCGCCGAGTCACGTTTGTACCTACGGCACCATTGAAGCGTTTGCGCAATTCTAGGTATGTATGAATGAAATTATACTGTCGAAGCTTTACATGCCTACATGTATTCTGTCTATCCATTCCTACATAATACGTAACATTTAAGGCATAGACTCTTAGACACATTTTTTTTAAATCATTATAACTTTTATGTTATATTGTTTTTTGTGTAATGTACATTCTAATTACGATCTATGACCGTTAAACTACAACATACTCGAACAGTTGCCCCATAACCTGATACACGCTGTATATATTAGTAATCTTAGACTTAAATATCACTAACCACTCTTCAATTAGAATTAGGGCAACTATAGGCTAATAATGGAAAATTTCTTACTTTAAATCTAATCTTAAGTCAATGTCAATAGAATCATCATCCCGAAGCCAGTGTGAATCCAGTGTATCATCTAATAGATCAGCCTCCTCTTCAATCACTTCACGGATGATACTAGCTTCACTATCGGGCATATCTTCACATTGTAATATGTCTGTCATGAAGTTTCTTATACTAGTGCATGTTGATTCTGAAAAATATCATAATATGATTATCAAGGAGCTGAACATCATGTATCCCTGTGTGGAGACCACCAATATCAAGTTCCGTTGTTAATTCTAAGTTTTCTTTTGCCAATTACTTACCATTATCATCATCTTTGGTCTTATTATAATTTGCTGGTGTACTACTTCCACTCACCAATGGCAGTCTGCAAAAATGCATTTTAAACATAGTTAACTATTAATCTTTTCTAGTTGCTATTTGTATCATCATCATCATTTCAGCTCATGTATGTCATACTGTTAGGTTCGAGCCTCCTCCTCAATAGGAGGGAAATTGACCTTACTATACCATGCTGGTCAGACAGGATGGTATAGAGTTTTATTTTGGGTTTTCCTTCTTTTGCATCGATGTTATATGCTTATTATATCCCTTAGTCGTCTTTTACGACATCCAAGGCCAAGATAGGGAGTGGTGATTTGTATTCTTACTCCGTCACCACACGGATTTGTATTTTAAGCTATGAGTAATTATATATTAGCAAACACTTCAAATGCTAATTATATATTAACGTTTAATTGGGAATATTAAAAAAAATCATGTTCTCTCATGATTAAAGTGAACTATAGACGTGTGTGAATAAATAAAACTATATTTTGTTTTTTTTTTAAATAACACTACCCTAAGGTAATAATCCTTCTACTACAGTGGACTTTACAAATTTACAATTAACAAACAGAAATTACATCCAGCCTCGGAACAATAATTTGTAGATCACACAAAGTATTATCCTATATAAAAAAAATTATAACAAATGGGTTGCATAGTATAGATATGTTGCCTTAACTGATGTGGGAGTCGAAGACAGCATTAAAAAAGTGGACAACAGGGCTTCTTATCCGTAAGAACCTTAATTTTAATATACTTGATATACAATATACTTACTGGAATGACATAGTATCATCATTATTTTTAAGAAATGTGCAGAAATCCACAGAGACCCCAGCATCTTTTAATGAGAAATAGCTTTTTAATTTTTTGTCTGAAGCCCTACATAACTTTTTAAAACTACATGCAGCTTTCATGTTTACAAGACAGCATTTGCAGAGTTGGAATGCTATAGAATCATTTCTTTTTACCTGGAACATTATCAATTAAGAATAGTTTATAAAAGAAAACATTTGTAGAATAGTTTAGTGAGTAATTTGGATATTGCACACAAATATGTGTATACAATATATGTATTGTGAAAACAATACAAAGATATAATTGCAGTGAAATGAAGAGCAAAATTAATGTTTTTACGCATAGAATGCTAGGCAAAGTTAAGGGGAAATGTGTAGACACCCATATTTGTGAGACATGTGTCTAGAGAAGGTGGAATAGTTGGCCAATCAGCACTACTCATCTCACCATAATCTCAATCCATATACGATTATTGGGGTCGGGGCTCCTCCGTTGTGGGAGGTAATTTAATCTACTATAACACTTTGGTCGAATGTGTTGGCATAGTTTCATTTCGTGTTTGCCTTACTTCGCATTGATGTTATCTGAATATAAATCCCTTAGTTGTTTTTTACGACAGCCACAGGTGGTGAATTGTATTCTTACTCCACCACCACGTGGAATGTGTAAATTTATATTTTATTTATATTTAACCTGTGTGATGATAATTCAGGCATACAATATGTTACAATCCTTACTTTCCTATAGTAGTCATGGAATTCAGAAGTTTCACCAGGCGAGTGGGTTCAGCAGTTCTCATAGAAAATCCATAACACCAAATCAGATTACCGACAAATATGGCAAGCTGGACAGCAAAGGTCTCCTTTCTAGGAAGGCCTATGTCGAACATTAGATGTTAATAGCCTGATAAACGGACAAACTATTTATAAATTAATTTAAAGGCTAACTATAACTAGTAACAGTCTATATTAAAAGACAAGTATTATATGAAAAAATGTGGATCTAATATCTCTCTGCCTAACTTTCAAGAGATTAAGAAATAAGGCTGTAGCAGATACACAAGATGATCTAAAAATTTAAATATTATCAGTTATTTAAATATACATATACACTTCGAAAATTTTATATAGCGTATGGTAGTGGCTACAAATACTGTTAACCCTTACAATACTTGTAGATGTCATAAAAGGCGACTAAGAGCGTAACATACACCTGGGCCAACTACACCTGATGCCGTCTGGTCAACAACTACAATCCCTAGGCGGCTTGACGTCAGGCAGGAGGCCGGTCTTATAACTATTACCATTTACCTTTGCAATATTTACTATGCCAGAAAAGTTAATACTGAGTCGACCGGTGTAATTGGGATAAGAGCTGGATTTTAATTTAATTCTTATGGACTCGATAGCATCAAGCAACAACGACAGCCAAACATCTTAATAACGTGAAATAAGTAACCTTTAATAATATCTGTTATTATTATACTTACTTGTAAGCCAGTAGAATAAACAAATAGTCTTCTCTTCTTCTCAGTATAATGTAAGAGTTCACTTGATTCATCATATCTAATTAAACATCCTCGACAGAATCCTTCCATCATTATCAACTTATTTAATAATACAATCTACAACTAATCTACAGGATACATTGCTAATAATTACTTTGTTATAATTTAAGTATTACTATTAACTAGCCTAACTGTGAATGGCAAAACGATTCCTTCTTCAAATATTTATTCATAATAATATAAATAATCGTATCAACTACCATACGATTATACGATTCGTATGTACTTATGCTGTTTATACCTATAAATTTAAACTATTGTTATCACAAAATAAGAGGCCCGTTTTGACATTTGGTCTTACAGATACCTTTAGTGATGCACCATACGATTCAGTACTCGATACTCACGATAAATCGAATCAAGTTTATATTAGTATATAATCGATTAGAATATGTATTGTAAAGTGCATTGGATTAAAGTTTTGATTTGAAAATTTTACTTAAACTGTGATATTGTAGATATTTTGAAATTATACAATGTTACGAATGGTCATTTTTCTAAAATTTAGTCTCGTCCGAAGTTATTCCAGACAAGGCGAATTGAGACTCCACCTGTGCAAACCATAATTCGGGTTCTTCCGGCCAAAAAGGAGGTACTTTCACGCTAACTCGCAATACTTCGTCATTGCTTTTCACACTCATTCTTTTAGTAAGTAAAAAATCGCTCACCGGAATTATTCAGACCACAACAAAACTAGCTCCAATACTTATCTTCCATGCTAATGGTTGCATGTTCAGACGTCGGGGCAAGGGCGGATCCAGCTTTGGCGCCAGGAGGGGGTCACATAGTCTTGGTCAAGTCAAGAACTTATAATTTAATTTTGATAACAATAGATACAAGTAAAAAGTAGGCATTTTATTAATGTACGTAAGTACTGTACTTAAAAATATTTATTCTTTATTGTACACTTGAAAAACTTAACACATGATAACGTGTACATATACACATACATATTGCCATCTTCTCTTGAAGACATCCAGAGAAGCACTATTACGCACGGAATGAGACAGCCTATTTATATTCCATAACCATGGTGAATGATTTGTCATAACAGCTAGGAGTATGTCGAGGGGTATGACGCAAAACTCCGCAAAAGTGAAGGGGTGGTACGACAAGGGTTTCCAACAAACAAAATAGAAACAGACAAAATACATATATTTAAATAACAAAATCAATTTTTCTTTTACGTCTTCTCCCGAAACGCGTTATTACGTCATTTACGTCAATGGGTACGTTTTTATGAACGTGGAGAAGTGTCAGTCCGGCTAGGCGATCTTCAACCATTGAAGATCTTAGCCACGATTTAATTCTGCGCAACGTAGAGAAAGACCTTTCTGCTGTCACTGCACTGACAGGTAGTGTAGCCATCTATACCAATAAATAAAATTGGAGTGTCTGTTTGTAATGTCAAAATAATAGACTTTTTTCATGCTCACACGGTTATTTGCACGACACCTAAGCCTAAAATAGCGATTAAAAAATTTTTGTCTGTCTGTCTGTTCCGGGTAACCTTCAAAACGGCTAGACCGATTTCAAAAATTCTTTCACCAATGGGAAGCTATAATATCAGGGCGTAAACTAGGCTATATTTTATCCCGATATTCTCACGGGAACGGGAACTACGCGGGTAAAATGACTAAAACCGAAGCGAAGCGAGGGCAGGTTGCTAGTTATATTATAACTTTGTATGATTGAATTAATTAAATATTGAAGGTATGTAGTTACATAAAATCTGTAAGGTGACAAAATATATAAATAAAATCATTACGTTCAATTAGTAGTTCACCAAGTCCTGGAACCAGCTCAGGGGGGGGGGGGGGTTATGACCCCCATGACCACCCCCCCCCCCCCCCCTGGATCCGCCGTTGCGTCGGGGTCACCAGATGTAGAATGGCGTGTGGAGATTAGCCACCCTACAATTGTGTTGTAGTTGGCGCAGTTAGATGTGAGAAGAAGGCGAAGAAAAACGAAGAGAGTTATTTGTAAGACTGACGATTTATTTACAGTTCATAAATTATGTACAATAAACTAACAATTAAAATAGTGACGACCGTACAAGTGTGCGAGCTGATATCGTATGTCGACTGAATGAATAGGCATTTTTTTTTTGTTTGTGTGCAGCTGTTGGCCGCAGATGGCCTTGACAGCTTGACGCGGACTATGGGTGAGCGCTGAGGGTTCTCAACCCGGAGAAGAATGAATAGGCAGCTAAAGGCGGTATATATATACTAGCATTCAGTCTGCGTGTGGTCCGAATGTGCACGTGTGCCACACAGGTGCGAATGATGTCAATGCAGCTGTGTCGCACATCTGTCAGGTGTGCACGCCAGGTGCGTCTTCTTGTATGGGCCAATCTTCATTAGCGAAGTGGATTGCTTCGCATTGTTGGGTTGCGGTCTAAGTTATCTTCTCTATCTTATTCTAATAACTTTCAGCGCCTTTTTTAAAATTTACCCTGTCGCTACTGTAGCGTTACCCTTATTTAACAGATTTTAACGGACACTTTTTCACACACAGAGACGGTTCTCCTTACCTCTACCCTCCATACCTAGAGCTAATGAGTATCCACCGATTTCAGATCAATATTGATGCCTAATATAATAATAATACTAGTGGTGCCACATTGTTGACAGTTGTCTGTCTACAGCCGCGGGCCGATCCGTCCGGGGTAATAGCACAATCTCACAGAAAATCGACGTTCGAGTAGTAGCAATTTGTTCCTGCGCTTCATTCGGCGAGCGAGAGAGCCGGATGCCCAACTTATGAGGATGTTTGCGTGAGGTGGGTTTCAGGTAATGCCTTTAGTATCATTGAACCTCATTACACGCATTTACACTCCCTTCAGACTCTTACACTCCCTTTCTTCGCGGTAGGCAGCGGCCGTACAAAGGTTCATGAGCGGCAGCAACACTTACCATCAAGTGTACTGTTTGCTCGTTTACACTGGTTGCAATAAAAAATAATAATAATCGCATAATGCAATTTGATGACGTAGCCGCAAGTCCTCAATAGTACAGTCATATTATAGTTGTCAACTCGGTATTACAGAAAAAAGAGCGTGCGTGCAAAATACGCATGTCAAAAGTGAAATTCCTGTAGCATTAAACTTTTAACGCAACCTTGTTGGAAGTCGCATTGGAAGTTTCACTTCTAATAAACTGTAAGCTCGTATACACCTTCATTGTGGTATTCTAAGACTTATCTCAAGTCTCATAACATGTTGCTTGTGTCGTAAGTTATTCAAGGTCAAGGTCACAACGTCCATTTTTCACGATTATTTCGATTTCTTTAGTTATAATAATGTAAAATTATAGTCGTCCACTGCTGGACGTAGGCCTCCGTAATGTTACGCCACAATGTGCGATCCTGTGCCGCCTGCATCCAACGACGCCCAGCAACTTTCATTAGGTCGTCGGTCCACCTAGTACCGGGGCGTCCTACACTGCGTCGTCCGTTACGTGGTCGCCAGTCGAGAACCTTTCTGCCCCAGCGGTTGTCGGTTCGTCGAGCGATGTAGCCTACCCATTGCCACTTCAGCGTGCTAATTCTTCGTGCTATGTCAGTTACACCCGTTCTTCTGCGGATTTCCGTATTCCGGATTCTATCTCGCAGAGAAATCCCGAGCATAGTCCACTCCATAACACGCTGAGTGACTTTGAGCCTTGTTATGAGGCCTACATTTAGGGACCACGTTTCCGTGCCGTAAGTCATCACTGGTAACACACGCAGATCGTAGACCTGTTTTCAGACACTGCTAATAAGCAGTGTCTGAAAACACACAGCACAGCACATAAATATTCAAAAGATATTTTTATTTACGATTTTCAGTAATTTAAAATATTGATGTATAGTCTACCTCTATGCCTTGTCAAAACCTACTTCTTCTTCTTCTTTTTTGTCTTGGCAATCAGCTACAAATACGAGCCATTTTTGCCAGTGTCGAGTTATAATTATCTTTTCAAGTTCTCAGTTTCTTCATGTCAGTAATGGTCTGTCAGTAAGTCAAAATGTCGCCCTCAACAGTGTAATGGCCACTTTTAGGGGATCTCCTGAGAATTTTGGTGGAAACAAAAAGGTATGTATAGCAATTTTATATCATAATCACTACACCTCAGCAGTTTTGCCACTATATATTACATAAAATGTCATAAAAATTATTTAATATAACACGTTAAAACACTAAGATATTGAATATAATACAAGAACACCACATGACACTTCAGATTCCCGCCAAAAACTCCCAAAACCTACTTAGTCTGTGGTCAAAACTAGGGATGTGACTTGGAGGGCAAATAATCGATTTTTTGTTCTTTAAAATAAATCGATTATAAAATAATCGATTAATGAAAAATAAATAATCGATT
Organism: Lymantria dispar; assembly: GCA_032191425.1. NCBI lineage: Eukaryota > Metazoa > Arthropoda > Insecta > Lepidoptera > Erebidae > Lymantria > Lymantria dispar. The sequence continues at coordinate 11,072,906 of CM063454.1, read as the reverse complement.
TTAAAATAATCGATTTTTTCTCCCAACAGGATTATGATAACTTTTTATTTTTATGTTAGGAAATGTGAGCTTTATTTTCTAATATAAATAGTATGAAACAATCGTGATGACCTTTTTTTTTAGGAAATTTAGCAGTGCATAATCAATTAATTTCAAATAATAAAAAATCGATTTAAAATCGATTTTTATTATTTGAATAATCGATTGTCAAAATCGATTTTTAATCGTTTTTTTTTTTTTTAAATTTATTATTATAAAAATCGATTATTTTTCACATCCCTAGTCAAAACCTATCCAGCTTATAGAGAGAGAGAGTAGGTCATTGTTTTCATTTTTTTTGTTTGGTGTAAATATTTACGATTTATTAATTTTAATTACCATACAAGACGAAGCATTAAAGGAAATGGAGAGTTCTTCGGATACACAGTTAACTATCAACAAACCCGCGACAGTTTTGCACTTCAGTGATGGAGTTGATGAGGAATTTCATGAAGAGGAAAACACAGAATTATCAAGTAAACCTTCGGAGCCATCAGTAGAACCTGTAAGTTAAATAAATTTCATAATATATAGGTGTCTTAGATTTCATTTCAGTTAATATGCGTTTCATTGTTAGGCATCATCCTTTTGTATAATGGTTTACGTTGGTATGGTACAAAGAGGTTGGCATGGGTATTAATTTAGTTTGTCTTATACCTACTTGTGATGTTATTGGCTTATATCTGTCAGATATGGTAAAAGAAAGGGTGTTTCTTAATCTTTTATAACAGCAATTTTCTAAATAGTCAGTAAATATTTGTGTTTAGGTTCTTATAAAAAGTGTTATGCTATATCAGACGGGTTGGTATAATGTTTTGAGTTTTCAGTCTCTTACATTGATGTTATATGCATATTATATATCTTAGTCACCTTGTATGACACCCATGGGCAAGATAGGGGATGGTAACTTGTATTCTTACTTGGTTACCACATAAAAAATGCCATATAATGGAATTTTATATATTCATGGCCATTTCCAAACAACTGGATGTAGGATATGTTTTGGTTATTAAAATAGTCTTAGTAACAATATATTCTATGTTTTTTAATGGAAGGCCATGTAATTTTGACATATTATGTAGGACCAGATTTGGATATCTACATACTTTTTGTTTTGCAGAAAACTTTAACATGGGGACCTTGGTTATCACATTATGCAATGAAATCTGGAACTAAAGTATTGAATGCAGTGGATTATGCTGGAGAATCATTAGCAGGTTTCTTTGGTATTACAACTCCTAAATATCAACTAGAAATTGATGAATATGAAAGAATGCAAGAGGAAAAAAAGAAAATGGAGGAAGATTCTACTGGTTGGGTACCAAAGAATGGTGGAGGAGATATACCTTTAGTTCTAAATGAGCCTATAAAAGTTATTGGTAAAACAGGAGAAGTGTGAAGCTAATAATTTAATTTAATCTCTATCTAAGTATTCATAGTCTTTTTCTGTTTGTATTATTTACTTTGTGATGTATTAATCCTTTGTTGGAATTTATTTAAATATTATTATGGAATAGGAATTGAAATATAATGAGTAAGCCTAGTTACTAATTTTAAAAAATATGTCTTTTCTTTATGGAAAGGGGTTCATTTAATCTTTAATATCAATAATCAGTATAAGGGATAAGCATAATATATGAATTGAAGTTAAATAGCATCTAGCTAAAATGCATCTACAATGGCTAAAACGAGGATGACTAAGTGTATTGTTGTGTTTATGACATCATTGTAATTCTATGTTGGCTGGTGAGGCAATTGTACTTATTTTTATTCTATGCTAATCTTAGAATATAACGTATAGAAGGTAAGTTCACTCACACAAAGTGAGGCATTTCAATTGGAGCCTAATGGAGCTTACGCCGGAACCGTTCCGTAATGTACAAGTCATTGTACTGCACGAACGTATGCAACTCTTAAAAAATACATAGGTAATTATGGCGGTTTGTGCATTCAAATGGTGTCACAACACATTTGAAAAACTTAAAAAGGTTTTTAACATTACTTTTAAAAGTATTTCGATGATTTATGTTAATAAAAACAAAATTTGATTTCATAATTTGTATAGTGGTTTACGTGTGTACATGTGTAATCGTCTGCGCGCCATTAGTATTATTAGATTCAAATTTCGAAAGTTTGAAGTACTGACACTATCCTTCTATACATTATTATTCTAAGATGCTAATGTTGTATTATCATAAACCTTATGGTTTGTGATAATAATAAAGTAATGATTTTTGAACTTTACACAAGTATTACAAATTGTAAATGAACTCTTGTATGGATTTTCTCGCATTTGTATTTAGTTTTTGATTGTCCGACATTTTGAAGACTACAGCGGTCACAGGCGGACTGTCGGCGTGTGACCATGAAAGCTGTAACAAATGCATGAAAATCCTTAGTGTTATTTACTATGAAAAGTAAAGTAGTGCTGCATTTTTTTTGTTGTGTTCATTTATTTAGTAAGGCTGTATATTATTTACTTATGCCAAAAGTCATCTAATATTATTTATTAATTTAATGGATGGGTATTTTATAGATAATCTTGATTGTAATAATTTCCTTGAAATTATTAACACTTACTATCAAACGGTAAAATGTTTTATGTAAATACATATATTTAATTACTGTAAATATAAGAGCCGCCTTATTATTAAAATATTTTAATTAACTAACATAAGGTTTTCTGTCTAAAATGATAATAAAGATTTTAATATATATGTGTATTTTAGAATTTTGATAACTTCTTACTGATGAAGATTTGTATTATCTTAAATTTTGTTTGTTTATTTATTTGCAATTGGTAATAAATTAATATTTTTAATAATGACAAATATTGTTGTTTTGTTGCTCCTAAATACATATTCTTCGAGTGTACTTTTAGGAAAATTTCATGTTATTATGCATAATGAATAAGTTAAAAAATGTTTTCATAGTCTCTAGGTACCTACTTTTAAAATAAAAATACTCTAAAAGTGCAATGGCATTCGCTTTGAAGTCTAAAATACTATTCTAATAAAAATCAAACATTCATGAATGAATATACATAAATAATTAAGTATGTTGTGTTTATGGAAAGATGGCAAAATCCTTGAAGATCCAAGTCCGTCTATCTAATTTAATATGTTCATAAGACCATTAAATTGTGTGCACTAAAGACTAGAACATGATTCATATTAATGATTTCTTGAACAAACAACTCATAATCTTAAAATACCATGTCGACCGAACTAAAACAACTTTGAAATATCACGGTAAACTAATAGAAAACTTTGTCATACGCTAATAACGTAAGTAAATTTACTATAAAGATATAGCTGATGTAATACTATTGCTGATACGTATTCTAAAATTGTTATAAGGCTGGTTTTAATAAATACTAAAACATGTTAAAGCGACATCTATTGTTCAATAGCATTCACTATTATCACTTCAATATAGACGCAACGATGACAAAAAGTAATTTATGACTTCCACACTAGATGTCAGTTGTGTGAATAAAATTTAAAACAACTTTAATTGTAAAATTATTCAAAGCCATATACTGCAATAATAAATAAAATACAAATAATATGTTAGAAAATACTGTAATTTAACCAACATATTTAAACACTATTATTTTAACCGCAACTGATAAAAAACGATTCTTTTAACAATTAAATAACCATTTTCGTATTAAACTATGTTTTCTATGCACTAATTTCTAGAATTTTAACAAAAAATCATGAGCTTTTAATAAATCTACTCTAACTTTACTATTTAAGGTGCATATTCATGTAACAAATCTACATGTTATAAATTACATTTTTCTAAACGTCTGGAACGTCATATGCGTTGCTATTAGTAACAAACAAATTTAAACTCTAAAGTTATAGATTAAGGTTTAAGTTAGTGATATTAGTGGACATATGTTATTGTTTGTCGCTGTTTGGCATGTGATATGTCGAAATGTAAACGGTGTCCGCAGATCAATATGCGTGTTGCGCGAGCCGTCGAGAGTTCGCCTTATGCGATTGGCCGGTATATGTAGGGCGTGGCAAACGTGTATGAGGCGGCGCGTGTTCTCACACGCCACGCGTCGTTTTGGCGCCAAATTGGGCAATAGGCATTCCATTTTCAAGTTGCGCGACCCATTCGCAAAAGGCTACAAAGATAAGCTTAGCGCTATGACAATAATTTTTGAATTTTATGTTATGATACGTCTTAGAATTAGTGCCAAGGGAGCATTTAGAACTTTGTTTTATCAACGATGCATGTACCTATTTTTAGTTCATTTTAGACGTGTAAGTAGGTAGATAGGTAGGTACTTTTTCGAATAAATAGGTGCGTTAAGTGTATGGAATTTTTGTGGACAGATTAGGTACCTAATATGTGGGTTAGGTATATAATTGAGAAACTGGCTATCTGGCTATATGGTACCTACTTATGATTTAACAAGCCATTTACGCTATGTTTAGGTAAGTAGTGTAATCATTTTCATTATATTAGCTCGTATAGATACGTCGCAGTAGGAGGGAAATTGACCCACTATACCATGCTGGTCAGGCATGTTGGTATTTTTTTTTTTTTTTTTTTTTTTTTTTTTTTTTTTTTTTTTTTTGGGTGGGCTATGGTAAGCGCACGCGCGGTCCTGTCCGTCCGGGGCGATGAAAGGACGGCGCGCGGGCCCATAACCCACCCGTACCCACGTCACCTCGTTGTTGGGCCGACCACCGGAGCAGATGTCACTTGTCGTCAGTGGTCGGCCCGACGGAATACCCTTTCGGGTAACCTCTCGGCCTGGGACGTCGGTCGCCGTCGCGCGGTTAGCCTCTCTGCGGGTGATGGACAATTCCCCGGTCCGATCACCCGCGGCCTCGGCAAGGCATGTTGGTATAGGGTTTCATTTCAAGTTTTCCTTCACATGCAAAGTAAGTAAGAGGTGTACCTACCCATTTATTACGTACCTACCTAGGTTGGTATGCCTATAGGTATGATGTAGCCTGCCTATATCTAACTAGGTACCTATCTACCTACATGTTGTAGGTAGTAGTAGGTGCCTAAACGTGAGTATGTAATTATGTAGGTAATTATAGATCAAAGTTTAGGCTAGTTTTAAGGCTTTAATAGGTAGGTAACTATAGGGTGTCTACCTAGTTAGATCTCTATACCTACCTATCTTGATTTTAAAATATTGATCCCTGCCTACCTATAGGTAATTTTCAAAAAACTAAGTTCCTAAATGGGTAGATGTATCTAACCTAATTAAAAAAGAATTGGTAGGTAAACACGTAGGTACTTACATGATGAACTTGTTGTCATTAACATAAAATGTTATTTATTTTTATGCAGAAAAGGATCACGACTTAAATTATGGCTATCAACAATACCAAAACATGAAATAGGTATGATCATTCCACAATATTAGATACAAATAAATTTTATGACAAACGCGTATAATTAATAGCTAATTCAATAATTCGTTAACATTACAGGTCATTCCGGACAATATGGCTGGCACAAAAGACACGCACCGATGTTGCCATTTTAATAAAAAAATATTGCAAATTAAAATAGGCGCGTGGTCTAACCCGTCGCTGTAGAACATAAACTTGAATTTCTTGTTTTGAAATCGTGTGGCTATTGTGTGAAAAAATTTGCGTGAATTTGCCAAACATAATGATTTTGAATAGAATATATTTTGAATGGAACTAGTTTTTCACTCTATCTATCGTTTTAGTTTGCTAATCCGTAACGTTTGGAAAGAACAATGCGCGAATGCACGTTCCTTTAATCCTTATAAACCTAATGCTTGATATAAGTAGGTACCTACTAGGTAATCGAACTCCGCTTCATCATCCTCATTGCAGTAGATAGATATTAAAAACTTTTATTTGTCATCTCAGATCATGTAGGTACGGTACAGTAACCGTTCCACTGTTAGCTCGAGTCTCCTCCACAAAAATTAACCTACTTATAGGTTGGTGAGACAGGTTAGTAACTAGATAGGGCAGAGCGGGGTCACTTGATTAGTATTTTGTTCAGATCAGTTTATCATCCATTCAAAAGAAAAATAGACAAAGAGTTATTTTTAAATCAGTTGTTTATTTATTAGGTCAAATATTGAGATCAAAAAGCTTTGATAAATCCGTTGTTTAATCTACAAAATTTACCTTTTAATTAAAAAAGTCAGTTGGCTCACAAGACCCCACAGTCGGGGTCTTTTGAACCATCTAACGGGGTCACTAGAGCCATTGAGTTTTACAAATTTTGGCACATTAAAACATAATATGGAATATAGAAACAAAAACTAATATAAGATACGGAACCAAATTTTATAAGATAGGTAGATTGTTTTAGGTATTTTTTTCTTGTTTAAGTGAAAAAACTTGGCGTGCATTTGTATACTTCTTGAACACATAAAATTCAGGGTTAGTTATTAATTTATTGATATATTTTGAAAGCGTAGTACCTACTATTTTATTATCTTTAGCAGCTTTGCCGCTTGTACCATTAATGATTTCATATAAATACAGCTTATTTTATTAATTCTCTACTAGTATCAGCACGTTTCGTTTTTCTTTTGTTAGTTCGCATCCTAAAATTAAAAGAACATTACCTAATGTAGAAACATTCAAGAGTAGCGTAACTAAATATTAGGTAGGGGTTAGTTCAACATGGCTCAATCGACCCCAATTCTTTTGTCTCAAATGACTCCTTCTCCGAATTCCATTTAATATACGAAATAACTAAAAATTCATTGAAAATAATTTATTTATGGTGCTTAGAACATCAACAGCAATCGTGATAAAATCAAAATACATTTACCTACTTGATGGCCGTATAATAATATTCGTAGTTTTTAAACTAAATATCAATGGCACGATGTTTTCTTATTTTTAGCACCAAACTTCTAATATTTCCCGGTGTCACCCAAATAAACGTCGGCTTTTTTTTTTGTGTTTTGTTGCGGTCGGCGCGCTTCTTGCAGCACTCCGTCCGGGGCGACAGAGGGGCGTAAGCACGCAACATCCACAACCCACCCGAACACCACGTCGCCTTCGTCGCGGGGCCGACCACCGGAGCAGGGTTACTTGTCATCAGTGGTCGGCCCGACGGAATACCCCCTACTTGGGGTACCCTCCCATCGACCTACGTCCCCCTCTCGGGGAGGACGTCGGTCTTTCCTCACGCGGTCGGCCTCTCGGCGGGTGACGGTTTAATTCTCCGGCCACGTCACCCGCGGCCTCGGCTAGGGCGGCATGAGGCGCAGGTATTCGCGCCTACGCCGCCCCAGTCGCCGGCGGCGGTTCGCCTCATCGAGGCTGCACTTCTAGCGCAGGCGATCCGCCGAAATAAACGCCGGCCGGTGATTAATGTAATAATGGCGCGGGTCCCTCAACCCCCCCGTTTCATCTAATACCACTCACACCGTGTGCGTGATACTATAGGTGGCGCACTAGACCCCGCGGCTCAAGAGACCCCGCTCAGTCCTATCTACCTATAGGATTTCATTTAGAAATTTCCTTCTGATGCAAATATGTTATCTACGTATTCTAAACTCTTAGTCCTCTTTAGATAGAAAGAAAGAAAATAAGATTTATTGGACACTATAGTTACATGCTTGACATAGAAATTCATGAATTATCATTATTTCATTAATTACATAAACTAGATAATCAATCATTTGAAATATAATTACAGAAATGATATGAAAACGAAGACGAAAAAGTATTGAAGATTAAAATAATCATAGTACTTATATACAAATTAAATACCAAGTATTAGTGTCCAAAAGGCAACAGCTCAGCATATGCTACATAAACTTGCAGCGCTGATTTTCAGCTGCAGCCTAACAAATCTAAGTTACAGGTCACAAGAAGTGCAAGTACAGAAGAGCTACATTTAATAGGTTAATAGATTATTCAAAATTGTAAATAGTCATATTAGTAACAACAATAATAACAGCTAAATCAAACCAACACTATTTGAAATCTGCATTTCAAAAGTTTGAAATGATCATAAGAACACAGTAAACATTGATATTTTTGTAACTTGATTGTATCAAGTTTTGCACTAAAAAGAAAATAAAATTAAAGGAATATATGTATATAAAAAGATATGTCATTAAATAAGTTATTATGTTATTAAAAGATGTCAAAATGATTAATATAGCATTCAAATTAATATGATAATTTAAATATAATAAAATAATATAAAATATATACCTAATAATAATTAAGCATCACATTATCAAGAGGGAGTAAAAAGTACGGAAAGAATTATCCCACTCCGTAAAAAAATCGCTACAAAATAGGCTAAGAACTAGACTTTTGTTGTGTTATCATGAGACATTTAAGCTTAGTTTTAAAAGAGTGAATATCAGTCAATTTCCGTATAGGTGGTGGCAAATTATTCCAGCACTTAGTAGCACTATATTTAAAACTGCCACGGAAAGCAGTAGTTTTATGTAAGCGATTATGTAACGGGAACGATATTAATCTCTTAGAAAATTTACTGTTCTCAGTCATCCATTCTAATTTGGAATACAAATAATCTGGCTTCTTGCCCTTTATAATCCCGAACAGTAATGTGGCCAGGTGCATATCTCTTCTCGCCTTCATTTTGAGGCTGTTATATTGGTTCAGGTAAGGACTTACATGGTTTCAGCTATCATGGATCAGCTACAGCTATTTACCTGATCATCAACATAACCTTAACACGACTTACCATTGGACGTCATCGTTTATTAAGTGGGTGATACCAAATTCGCGCACCAATTCTCCTATCAGTTACCTATCGTGAACGAGCACGTTGAACGAGAACGAGCACTTGCTTCTTCAGACGCGCGGATCCCCCTATCTGGGCCTAGGTTTACCACTGTTTAAAAAAAATATATTTTGATATTTTCTATTTTTAATAAATTTAATTTCTAACTAGAAATGACTAAAATTAGGTACACTGTAGTCATGATTAGCAAAATGACCGTGTACCTACCGGCAAAAAATCCACCCCACCTGTAACTTGCAAGCTGGATGCGCTCTATGGGCGCAGTAGCTAAAGTAGAGACCTCTGCATCGAGTGTCAAAAAGAAATACGAATGTAATATTTTTTAATTAAATAAAATTATGAGTAGGTATAGGTAGGTTAGTCTAGGTTTAATACAGGTACCTACTTATATCTTAATTTAGAATTCCTAGCGCTACAATGTTGAAGTAATAATATAATTAATCTATGAAGTTAGATAGAATGCAACATTAATTCTTTCGATATTCAAATTTTTGCAAGCGGTCTTTAACCCCACATAGCAGATGTTCTATTTTTAAATTTGCTTGCATTCGGCAGTGTTGTTTATTAAAAAAATCTTTTGTGGCCATTTTAAAAAATAAAGTTTCAAATACAATAGCTCATGCAAATTAGAAAGTAACTTTACTAGTGTAGGTTTTTAAATAAATTGATTAGCAATTGTGAACTGTATTAATGTGAAAAAGCTTTCAAATTTAATTGTATAACGTTAACGCTTTATTAAATATGCTGAATTTGTGAAATTAGAATTAGCAACAAATGAATATGGTTGAAATTCAATTGCACTAGAATTTGCAGGAAACAAATTTGCATAAACGACGCACACCTTTCCCGTTGATCCTTTCTATGCATTTTGACTGACAGTTTTTTATTGAATAGCGATTTCATTATAATGTTAGTTATATAACAGTACCTATGTATTATGTACCTGCAGGCAGACATATTTACCTACTTTCCTTGGCAATATACCTACTGTTGTAAAACTTATTTTATACTTAGATCATAGGTTTTATATGCAATAATGAAAAGTAAAAAACGATGTATAGTTCTAAATTCAATTGTTAATATAAAATACCCATATAGCGATGGTTTTCAATACCTATCTGTATTCTTTTAAAGATATCTATTAATAAAATTTAAATTAAATTTTAAAACCTAGGTACCTACCTAACTACTTAGCTAAAAGTTAAAATGACAAGCAACAAATTAAATATCTAATTTTAAATGAAGATTAGCTCTTTCTATTCTACTGAAGACAAACGATTTGACAAATAATTTTCCGTGTGGTGACGAAGTAAGAATACAATTCAACCTTCTCTATTTTGACCGTGATGTCGTAAAATATGCATATTAGGTACCTACGTCTATGCAAGAGATGGAAGATTCAAAATGAAACAAACGTATAATTAACCCCTAGCCGAGGCTGCGGGTGACGTGACCGGGGATTAGCCCGTCGCCCGCCGAGAGGCCGACTGCGTGAGGAAAGACCGACGTCCTCCCCGAGGGGGGGTCGTCGGTCGATGGGAGGGTACCCCAATAGGGGGTATTCCGTCGGGCCGACCACTGATGTCAAGTAACCCTGCTCCGGTGGTCGGCCCAACGACGAAGGCGACGTGGTTTTCGGGTGGGTTGCGGGAGTTGCGTGCTTAAGCCCCTCTGTCGCCCCGGACGGAGTGGTGCGGAGACGCGCCGACCGCAGCCCACCCACAAAAAAAAAAAAAATATGAAAACGTATAATTAACGGACGCAAATTACATTCAGACTCGGAACAACTTATTGATAAACTCTCGCGTTTAACATATTACAGTTCATTCATTCATTCATTTTAGCTTATACCTACATTTCACTATTGGGCTCGAGTCTTCTCTACAACTTACTATAGAGTTTTATTACGAGTTACCTACTTTTGGATGGATGTTATAAGCATATTTAATCTCTTAGACGTATTTTACGACATCCACGGCCAAGGTAGGGGGTGGTGAATTGTATTCTTACTCTGTCATTATACGGCAAACTCGTATATAAGTCGCTCATATTATTTCCTTATGTCCTGTTGAGGTCAACTCTCTATAACAATTCAGTAAAATTTAAGCGTACTGAATAATTTTGTGATGTGTGAAGTTGCGAAGCAGTTGAAAGTTTTGCTCGGAACTCATTCAAGATGTATGTATACTGTTAAGCTAGTGACACACAAGGGGAACATACCCTGGGCATAAATAATAACGATAAATTGTTAACTATTAGAGGGGTGTGATGTCTATGCAAAATATATGCGATATTATAGATGAATTTTGGCAATTTAAAGTAGAGACTTTAAATTGCGTAGTGACGGAGTAAGAATACAATTCACCACTCCCTATCTTGCCCGTGGATGTCGTAAAAGACGACTAAGGGATATAATATGCACATAATATCTGTGCAAGAGAAGGAAAACTCGAAATGAAAAACTATACCAACATGTCTGACCAGCACGGTATAGTAGGTTAAATTCCCTCCCATTATGGAGTAGGCCCGAGCCCAATAGTGGGACGTTTATGGGCTGCGATGATGATGATGATTTCCGTGTGGTGACGGAGTAAAAATATAATTCAGCATTTCCTTTCTTACTCATGGATATCTATCGTAAAAGATGATCATCATCGCAGCCCACATAGGTTCCACTGTTGGGCTCGGGTGGCCTCCACAATGGGAGGGAATTTGACCTACTATACCATGCTGGTCAGACATGTTGATATAGGTATGGTTTCATTTCAAGTTTTCCTTCTCTTACACAGATATTATGTGACTAAGGGATATAATGCATATAATATCTATGCATGAGAAGGCAAACTCGAAATAAAACCCTATACCAACACGTCTAACCAGCGTGGTATAATAGGTCAATTGCCTTCCTATTGTGAAAAAGGCTCGAGCCCAATAGAGGGACGTAAATGAGCTGAAATGATGATGAATGATGAAACGTTTTTTTTTTAAGTTTAATCAGGTTGGTATTGGTTTTCGTAGGCGGCGTTGTCCGTTTACAATAAAAATTAAAAAAAAGATATATCTACTATCCCAGGCTCGTTAAATGGGTTGATGTTGTGTCTTATTCCGAGTTTTCCGTCTCTTGCGTAGACTTTATCTATAGGTATAAGTAATATTCTAGGTATATCACTCAGTTGTCTTTTATATGTATAGGTATATATACATACATACTAAATAGATCAATTGATAAGTACAAAATGAATTAAAACCAGTTTTGATCAATCAAAAAATTTGCAAACTAGTTTCGCAAACCCTAAACTGGTCGGGGTACACTTTATAATATAAATACAATGAATGAAGGTCCGAGTAACCGGTGGGCAGTGTCCACAATGGGCATACTAGACGATTAATTCGTTACACAATAACCACGGGCCGATAGGTCATATTTAGGTAGATGGGTTAAGGGTCAGTAAGGGTTATTGGTAAATAGGAGCGTATGTTTGAATAGAGAGGGAGTGACGCGGCGGTGAGTTGGGCAACATGTCGCTGTGATGGGGTAAAATTTATGTGTTTTGTGTTTGGTTTGTATTTGAAAATTTAATGAAAATAAATCTTTACAATGACTTAACTGGCAATACATGACGTAACAAGTAAAATCAGAATTCCTTCTTTGCCCTTGGATGTCGTAAAAGAGAACTGAGAAATATTATGATATGCAGATAACATCACTGCAAAATAAGGCAAATGCCAAATAAAACGCTATACCAATCCGTCTGACCAGTGTGTTATCATCAGTATTTAAGCTATCGTCATCCATTGCTAGATGTAGTCTTCTCTTACGTTTCGCCACAAAATGCGGTCCTGTGCCGTCTACATCCAAGGATGCCCAGCAACTTTCACTAGGTCGTCGGTCCCCACTAGTGGGGGTCTGCTACACGTCGTCGGACACGTGGTCGCCACTCGAAGAACCTTTCTTCCCCAGCGGTTGCCGGCTCGTCGGGCGATGTGGGCTGCCCATTAAAACTTCAGCGTGCTAATTTTTCGTGCTATGTCGGTTACACCCGTTATTCTACGGATTTCCGTAATTCGGATTCTATCTCGCAGAGAAATCCGCCGCCCTACCTATGCTTCATTTCCACCCGCTTTGGCCCTGCATTTTAAATCTGCGATATCTTCTAAGGTCCCGGCCTATGTAGCCTCGCGTTCGAGTCGTGGACGGATATAAATTTCACACAGTTTTTCTGAGAAGCAAAATGCCTAAGTTAATTCTTAATAACTAGTAGTAGTATAATATAATAGCATAATATCCAAATCAGTCCAGCCATTTTGAACATTATCCAGAAGAAACAGACACATAAAAACATTTAAAACTGATTTTTAGGCAAAGGTATTGTGCAAATACCCGCGTGAGCATAAAAAACATAATATTTTGAAATTAGCAAGAGACGCTTCAATTTTATTTATTTATCGGTATATATTATTAATATAATAGTTGTATTCAAAACAAAAATGAGTAACATAATTCAACTATAGGTTAGCTGAATACGCTTTTTATCTTAATTATAAAATCACGAACGAGTCAACGAGTTTCTACTCCATTATAATGACATCAAATGAAATCGGAGCGATACTTATCGTTATAAATAAAGCACTCTTATGTCAATTTCAAAAGAAGAATGTGACGTCAAATGTGTTAAGTGTGAAATTGTCGATGGTATCTCATGGAACTTTTTTTTTAAATAGTTTTGTGGGGTACAATAGACGATGTTGTAGTTTTGATAGGGTTCTAGTGATGTACTCTTAGTGTTGAATTTAGTTCGTTTTAAATTTTGATTATAATAATTTTCAAAATTATCAATATTATAACAATAATACGTAGGTATGACCCATGTGCTTTTTTTTTGCAGAAGGCCACAGTGCATGCAAGCATCTTTTCTGTCCGGGGCGACATGGTCCGCCGTCCATCCGCCATCCATGCTTTGGCGTATTTTCACTATATTATGTGGAAAAACCTATATAGTTAAGTAATATTCGTCATAGTTCATATCAGCTCATATATGTTGGGTTTGAGCCTCCTCCATAGTAGGGGGTTGAAACTCAATGCCCACGGAGAATAAAACCGAGTACCTACCTATTTATATATATTAGTTTTAAAAACGATCCATAATATTACTGAGTAATAATCTTCTAATATCTTCTTTCCATTTGGTTACGGAGTAAGAGTATTACGTACGTACTCTAGGGAGAAGATCTTTAAAAACAAATCCACCCTTGGTGAAAATTAGGTCTCGACCGTATACTACGGGTAGTCATCAAAGGGTACGTCGTAGGTATTCCTGAACCTCTCCATTAGCTTTGAGAAATACGATGATTTATAAATCAGGACGCCGCCATTCCTTTCCCTGGACGGCTTTGGAGGGGTGTGGTGTGAATTACTGTGTGTGTTTTAATGTGTCCCTGCGAAGATACTTACATAATGTTTATTAATTTTATTAAATTAATCTTACAGTTGGTGTGTCCGTATGGTGACGGAGTAAGAATACAATTCATCACCCCCTCTTGCACGTGGATATTGTACAAAACGACTAAGGGATTACAATATACATAATATAACATCTATGCAAGAGAAGGAAAACTCGAAATAAACCTGTACCAACACGTTTGACAAGCGCGTAATAGTAGGTCAATTTCCCTTTTATTGTGGAGGAGGCTTGAGCCCAATAGTGGGATGTAAATGAGCTGAGATGATGATGATGATGAATATCCTCTAGTTTCTCAGATATTGGTCGAATTATGCAAGTATATTTGAAATAATTCAAACCCCCTTTTTTCCGACTTTCACAAACTTTTTAAGTATTTTGTTATGACGTTAAAATTGTCTTAAATTGTATTCATCTCAGTTTATATAATATGTACCTATGTTCCACAGCTGGGCTCGAGACTCCTCTCTAATGCAACGGAAATTCGACCTACTATACCACGCTGGTCAGAAGTGTTGGTATAGGGTTTCCTTCTCTTGCATAGATGATATCTACATAGGTATTATGTTCTTTAGTCAACTTTTTCGACACTCACGGGCAAGAAATGGAATTGCGAATTTTATTCTTACTACGTCACCACACGAAATATTGTGCTACGTTTTTAATAAGTAATTGACTTAACAAATAATGTATGTAAAGCATGCATCAGGTATATATATTTATACTGAAAAAGAAAAAATATAATAAAAGTGTTTATAAGACAGTTATTTTCCTGAGATTCAAAAGTTACCGTAAACGCAAATTTAACAGCGCTACTTATAACAAACCGTCACGAACCGCACGCACAGGGTTAACTCATTGTAGCTCCGTTAACGTTAAAAAAATATTCAATATACAAGTAACGATACTAGGGTTGACAGATTTAAAATCCATACTTATTTTTTATATTTACGCGAGTATAAAGTACAGCTTTTGTTACAGAGTATTCTAACTTTGCTGTGCGTTAACGGCTACAAATACTATCAACCCTTATAATGTTTGTGAGTTCGCGTAAACGACGACTAAAAGCTTTACATCGAGCCAAGATCATCTGATGCCGCTTGGTCATCAATTACATTCCCAAGAAGGGTTGACGTCAGACAAGCTGGTCATACAGCTATTGCCAAAACTTTTGCAATATGTGTAATGAAAAAAGAGTATCTATATATTAAGTCGACCATAAATAATTCGAATAAGAGCAGGATGATGATGATGAATCTATATTCTATCTTTTACGGATTCTTTTTTAAAGACAACACTTTGCACTAAGAAAATAATCCCAGTTTTGCGGGGGACTTTACAAACATATAATTAACGGGCACAAATTACATCCAGATTCAAAATAACAATTTGTGGATCGCAAAGAGTGTTGTCCTGCTTGAGATTCGAACCCACGACACTCGTACAGTAGGTTGGTATCTTAACCACTATGTCATCTGAATGATGCATCATATGAAGTAAAACTATTTAATATTTTCGTGTGCTGATGTAGGTGGGTGTCGTAAAAGACTACCCGAGGGATATAATACGCTTAAACATTTAAGCAAGATAAGAAAAACTCGAAATAAAACCCTATACCAACACGTCTGACCAGTGTGGTATAACATGTCAATTTTCTTGTGGACCAGAGGCGAGCCCAGTAGCGCGATTTAATGTCTGTTTCTCCATTTTTCGGATCTTGAAATAATTATTTCTTGATGTAGCAAAAATAATAGTATTTTTTTTATGTTATTTTTAGGGTTCCGTATCCAAAGCGTAAAAACGGAACCTTATTACTAAAACTTCGCTGTCTGTTCGTCCGTCTGTCTGTCACCAGGGTATGTCTCAAGAACCGCGATAGCTGGACAGTTGAAATTTTTACAAATTATGTATTTCTGTTGCCCCTATAAAAACAAATACTAAAAAAAAAAATATTTAAGGAGGGCTCCCACACAACAAATGCGATTTTTTACTTAGTCAATGGTACGGAATCTTTCGTGCGCGAGTCCGATTCGTAATCGGCCGATTTTTTTAATTTTTACATTGAAAACGTGCACCCAGTTAGAATAGATTACTATTGAACTATTTTTATATATTTCAATTGAAGTATTATTTGAACTTTCCAAGCCTGGTGAATTATCACCATCTTATAGTATAAAATATCCAATACCTAAGATCTCCGAAACATTTATGTTAATTGTACTATGAATAAAAAAAGTGACAACCCTAAATTTAACCCTTTCGCTGCATACAAAAAGACCAATTTTATATGCGTACCTGGTGTCTCATTTCAATAACGTATAATAGAAAAAAATGATAAAACTCTTTTACCCACGGCTCTTTGGGGTCACGTTTTTTTTTGTCCTTAATTTGCAACAAGGTGCATCGCAAGCAAAGTGGGGTGCATCGATAGATTTAAATGAGTTCCATAGTGAAAAAGTCTATGGGGTTTTGCTCCCAGTTATTTTTTCCCATGCTCTATGACAAAAGATGTTATGGTGTTTGACATTGATGTGTCGGTCACGTTAATAATATTGACCTTGGTTTCTCATGATTTGATCTCTTTAGGAACGGTTTTTTTTTTCGTGTGTTGCCAGAGTAAGAATACTATTTACCGCTTATCTTGCCTGTGGGTATCATAAATGACAATTAAGCGATTATAATATGCGGATACCAATCCGTATGGTGACGGAGTAAGAATACAATTCACCGCTCTCTATCTTACCCGTAGATTTCATAAAAGAGGACTAAGGGATATAATATGCATATAATATCTATGCAAGAGAAGGAAAACTCGAAATAAAACCCTATACCAACCCATCTCAGCGGATCGTGTGTCAGTAGAGCTCCTATTCGGCGACACGTTCCGCCGCCGGCGACTCGGGCGGTGCAGGCGCGAGTATCTGCGCCTAATGCCGCCCTAGCTGAGGCCGCGGGTGTTCGGACCGAGGAATTGTACGTCACCCGCAGAGAGGCTGACCGCGCGATGGCGACCGACGTCCCAGTACGTCGAGAGGTGAGAGGTTACCCGAAAGGGTATTCCGTCGGGCCGACCACTGATGACAAGTCACATCTGCTGCGGTGGTCGGCTCAACAACGAGGTGACGTGGGTACGGGTGGGTTATGGGCCCACGCGCCATCCTTTCATCGCCCCGGACGGACAGGACCGCGCGTGCGCTTACCATAGCCCACCCATAAAAAAAAAAATACCAACCCATCTTACCAGCGTGATATAGTAGGTCAATATCCCTCCTATTACAGAGAAAGCTCGAGCCTAGCAGTGAGATGTAGGTATATGAGCCGAAACGATGATGATAACATCTAAAAGAGAACGAAATCTCGAAATGAAACTTTGTTCCAATCTGTCTTTTTTTTTATTACAAACGGTGGCAAATGAGCAAACAGTACACCTTATGGTAAGTGTTGCTGCCGCTCATGGACCTTTGTAAGGCCACTGCCTACCGTGAAGAAAGTGAAGGGAGTGTGAATGTGTGCAATAACCGACACTATTCTTTTATACGTTATTATTCTAAGCTTAGACAGTTATTATTTGCATATTATCCCTTAGTCGTCTTTTATTACACTCACGGGTAAGTTACGGTGTGGTGAATTGTATTCTTACTCCGTCATCACACGGAATGCTTGCTTGGTAACGGGTTAATATTTAATACATTAGTGATAGAATTGTGATACAATATTCGGATTTTGGATGAAATAGGAGCCTCTAAAGTGCGGTTTAATACACATATATGCGAGAATATTTAGTTTTAATTCATCGCCTTGGTGGTATAAGAACCTAAGTCATATTTTCGACGAAATGAATGGTGGTTCAGTAAAGCAATCATCGTCATCATTTCAGCTTATACGTCTCCCACTGTTGAGGTTCGAGCCTCCTACACAGTAGAAAGGAAATTAACCTTACCATGCTGTAACATGCTAGTCAGATAGGTTGATATAGGGTTTTATTTTGACTCTTTCAGATTCCTACCTATTGATAATTATGTCACTGGCAATCGTTTTCCTCCTGCTCTTAGCTCTTAATTGGAGCCTATACAGCATGTAATTTTTCTTCAACAGTACATACTATAAAAGTTTTAGCAATAATTCTATGAATGGTCGTCTGTCTGACATCAACCCTCATTGAAAATGTAATTGTTGATCAAACAACATCAGATGGAAACGGTCTAGGTCCCTATAATACTCTTTGTCATCTTTTACGACACCCTTGAGCAAAACAAATTAAATTAATAAACTACTTTTAACTTGGATTACTCTAAATATGGTATAGCTCTTTTTACCGTTAAGACGATGTTACGTAATATATCTATATATATCGTTATTCACCTAATTATCTATGTAGGTATGTAGATTGCTCGGTATCTAAGGATTACTTATTCATGGCTTCTTATATTATTAACACATTCATTACTGGTGATCAATCAATAAGGATTTGAATTTTGAGTTGAGTGGTATAAATGTAGGGATGTTATAGATATGAAGTTTGGGATATATATAGTTATATATATGATATAGTTTTTGATGTTTACGCGACTAATACACATTTTAAATAAAACTGCTTTACGGATTTTATCGCGTTTGTATTTATCGTATCGGTAAATACCGTATCGTATCGGTTCTCGAGTGGCGACCACGTATCGGACGACGCAGTGTTGGACGACCCCCCACTAGGTGGACCGATGACCTAGTGAAAGTTGCTGGGCGTCGTTGGATGCCGGCGGCACAGGACCGCACATTGTGGCGCAACATGAGGGAGGCCTACGTCCAGCAGTGGACGGCAATAGGCTGAAATGATGATGATGATTTAACTTAATTTTATCATTTTTCGTAGCGGAGGGACTGTCCGCCCGTGATCATGAACGCTGAAAAAATGTTCGAAACGTCGGACAATCAAAAATCGAATACAAACGTGATAAAATCCGTAAAGTAGTTTTATTTAAAATTATATCAGTATCCATTATAGTGGTATTTTTTACCGTGTGGTGATCGAGTAAGAATACAATTCACCAGTCCTTATCTTGCCCGTGGATGTCATAGAAGGGATATAACATGCAAATAACATCTGTGAACGATTTGAAAAATTCTTTTAGTGTTAGATTGTCCATTTATCACGGAAGGCTATAAGCTCCTATTGATCTGAGCGTGATACAGCTCAGATCAATAGGAGCGGAGCACTATTGAAGAATTTTTCAAAATCGGAGCTTTCTTTCCTTTTGAGAACTTCCGCTGCGTGTGCTATGTAAAAGGTTAAAGTTTCCCAAAAATCCTGTGTGACAGAATCGTATTATTAGGTCCTTACATATGAAATTGGCATTTTGTACGAGAGAAATATAAAGTATTTTTTTTTTTGTAAAATATATTTAATTAATCAAAGTATGCACCATTGTTATCTATGCCCTTTTGCCATCTCATAAGTAGTTCATTGATCTCTTTATTAAAAAAAATCATGGGGGTGGGAATCAATAAACTCTTTGAAGGCGGTTTGGACTGCCGCATCGGGTTTGAATTTTTTTCCTTGTAAGAAGTTGTCCAAATTTAGGAAATAATGGTAATCTGTTGGGTTGGTCCGGGGAGTACGGTGGATGTCGCAGACATTCCAATTGTAGTTCATATAACTTAGTGCTTGCGTTGTCGTAAAGCAGTAGTGGCCTAGAGCGATGGATCAATCTTGGTTGTTTGGCAGCCAGTTCTTCCTTCATAGTTTGCAGTTGCTGACTACAGATATCTGCCGTAATCGTTAGGCCAGATTTTAGAAAGCTGTAGTGAACAACACCAGCGCTAGTCCACCAAACACTCGCAAGTAACTTTTTTGAGTCAATTTTCATTTAGGGTAGGATTTGGCTGGATCTCCAGGGTTTGCCATTGCGACGAGCGCTTCCGATTACCGTACAGTATTCACTTACATCACAAGTAATGATTCGATTTCAAATCCCTTTATTATTGTGTCGGTTGACCAAAGTAACACAGCAGTCGACGCGTGTTTGCAAGTTCGATTCACTCAATTCATGAGGTACCCATCGTTCAAGTTTTTATAATTTACCGATTTGCTTCAAGTGGATTAATATAGTTTTGTCACTTACCCCGAAGCCTGTAGCTATTTCTTTCTATTGCTTTGTGATGGATTCGCTTTCACAATAGCCTTTAATTCTTCATTTTCCACTTTGGTCTCCGGCCATCCACGAGGTTAGTTCTGAAGGTCGAAATTTCCAGAACGAAAACGTTGAAACAAAAAACTTACCGTGCTTTCTTTTGCGACACCAGCGCCGTACACGTCATTAATCCTTCGAGCTGTTTCTGCAGCACTTGTTCCACGGTAATATTTTCAACGTCTACGTTAACAAAGCTACGGGCTAAAGTTAGCGTTAGCCCAAAGTAACTATTCCACGCGGACGAAGTTGGGTGCAGAAGCTAGTTACTAATATAACTACGCCAACTATTCTGAGAAGATATTCTCTTGTATAATCTGCTTTATAATCCTGTAGATACCTGCGTACCGGTGCAGGGTGGGCAATTTTAGAGCTCTGTCCTGTACAGGATTTCCCTTTGCGACGCGACGTGTGCCTTCAAACAGGAAAACGTTACCCCCATACACCCGTTGAAACACCCCCGCCCTGCTTAGTTGACGAATAAACTACGGTACAAGGTATAAACTAATGACGGGCACCTATTCAAGACCTCTTTAATATTTTAAATATTTATTTTCGTATACCTACTTGACAGAGTAAAAATACTCTCTAATCCGTGGGTGTTGTAAAAGACGACTAAGGGATATATTGTGCACATAACAACAATGCAAGTGAAGAAAATCTTGAAATAAAACCCTATACCAATCTGCCTGACTAGCGTGGTATAGTAGGTCAATTTCCCTTCTAATATGGAGGAGGCTCAAGCCCAGTAGTAGGACGTATATGCGCCGTGATGAATAAATAAATGAATTTATTTCGGTATGGTGACGAAGTAAGAATACAATTCACCACCCCATATCTTACCTGTAGGTGTCGTAAAGGACAAGTAATGAATATATGTATATAACATCGCGTTTGTATTAGATTTTTGATTGCCCACAATTAGATAATTTTTCAGCGTTCATGGTCACGGGTGGACTAAGATGTTGCACGTCCAACGAGTCATCATTATTACAGCGATTTATATCTACCCGCCATAGAATTAGTTATTAAAATTTTATTTAAAAATAAAAATAATTTTAATTAAAAAAAAAAGGAAATGATTATGTATGAACAATCTTTTCAAAGCTTTTCATGTTTCGGAATATCATTATCCCTTTCTTTCTCGAAGGCATCGTAAGAAATCAACCTAGGAATGCAAATGGATATCAATAATCAGAAAGAAAACTCATTTGTTTAACCTGGCGTCTTTTACTTGATAAAAAATATTTTTTTGGAGGTAAAATATACTTTTGGCTTCAGCCCGCCCGTTTTCAGCCTGGTTATAGAAAGTAGGCTATAGCTTCTTTGTTGATTAGTCATATACATCATCATTACAGCTTGTATCCGTTCCACTACTGGGATCGAGCCTCCTCTACAATTGGAGGGAAATTGATCCACTATACCACTCTGGTCAGACGGGTAGGTATAGCGCTTATTTCGATATTTCCTCCTCTTAATGTTATCTACGTATTCTAACTCTTTATTCGTTTTTTACGAGACCCACGGGAGAATGAGTGGTGAATTATATTTTTACTCCGTCACCACGCCGAAAATATACATAATGATTTTGGATGTTTATTATTTGATTTGTCCGTCCGTGACCATGATCGCTGTAAAGTATTCAAAATGTCGTGCAACCAACAATAAAATACAAACGCAATAAAATCTGTAAAATAGTTTTATTTACAAGATATACATAATATTGGGCAATAGTAGCACTAGTAGAGTAGATAGTTTTATAGTGGTAGGACCACACTGTTGACAGTTGTCTGTCTACCCCTGCGGGCCGGTTTGTCTGGGTTAGTACCACACTCTCGCAGAAAATTGACGTCTGAGTAGTAGCAATTTGTTACTGCGCTTCGTTCGGTGAGCGAGAGAGACGGAAGCAAAACTTTCTGCGGGTGTTTGTGTGTGCCACCACACAGTTTTAGTGATACCTTTATGTGTGATCGAACCTCATTGCACGCATTCACACTCCCTTTATTTTCTTCGCGGTAAGCAGCGGCCTTGCAAAGGTCCATGAGCTGCAGCAACACTTACTATCAGGTGTACTGTTTGCTAGTTTGCCATCGTTCGCATTAAAAAAAATATAAATATTTCATTTCTTGACCGCCAAATTTGATAGTCGATTTTTTTTTTTGGTTCTGTTTGTCCATATGGACAGGCAAAGGCGTCAAAGCCCATACAGCCAAGTCTGATACAATTTTTCTTTACATATTATTTACTTCTTCATATTGTATAACTTATTTATAGTCGTTGTCCGTCAGTAAGTCAAGTCGTTATCACTAATAAGGCGCTGAAAACCTAATTAGATGATTTCACTGGGAATTCCGGTTGAATATGAAAATACACGTAAAACACTCTTATATCACATTCACCACACTTTAGTACCTTAATTATATTATATTACATAAAATATCAGCAAAATTATTCAATATAACACTATAAAACACTAAAAAAATGAATATAATACAAGAGCTTATCATGACATTTCCAAATTCGCGCCAAAACACTTTGATAGTCGATAACTTGTACCACAGACTAAAACATGCGTTATAGAGCCACCCTGCTTAGGCGACCAAACAGCGGGGTGGTCTATGTACTGCCATCACATGATATATAGTGCCCCTTAAACTTAAACGGATTACCTTTGATATATTACGTGGATTCGCAATTCAATCTCGGATAGTCGATCTCTTTGCGCTTAGATGTGATTGCTTTTTGAAACTGAGCAAGTAATTACATATTATATTATGTTCTAGTGAACATAGTAGATATTATTTATGTGTTATAACGTTGATATTTCAAAAAGTTAAGGGTTTCGGCTATAGTTAGCTATAGATGCTAATTTTGCCGTATGGTGAAGGAGTAAGAATACAATTCAGTACCTACACCCTCTTGATCTTTGGTGTCAAAAAAATTTAAAATATAACCACGCTAGTCAGACGTATTTCTTCCTATTGTGGAGGGTGGCCCTAGCCCAGCAATGAGGCTTATGTCAGCTGAGCTGATGATAATGACGATACTAGATTAGAAACTAATGATTTTTATTGAACTTATAATACCTATGCTATAAGCCCGTCCGTTTTTATCTACTTCTATACTAATGTTATAAAGAGGATAAAATTGTATTTTGGTGTATGTGTGTGTGTATGTTTGTTATGAATAAACTCAAAAACTACTGTGACAATTTGAAAAATTCTTTCACCATTGGAAAGCTACATTATCCCTGAGTAACGTAGGCTACATTTTATCCCGGTATTCTCACGGGAACGGCAACTACGTGACTGTAACTGAAGCGAAGCGAGGGCGGGTTGCTAGTACGTTATAAAAACAAACTTCACACACCTTCCGCAAGTTTTAACAATGACAATACTCTTTGTATCCATACAAAGACACGTATGATTAAATTAGAAAATTATCTTGATATAAATATGTTACATTTTGTTGCGAGAAAAGTATATTACATCGAGAATTTTTCCATGATAAATTTGTTTTGACGTGAACGAAAGAATCAAATTATTTCAACAATAGATGAATAGGTTGATAAGATGATCGTTATATATTATTCGTATTCGCATATATCATTCCTGAAATCATATAGTTTTCAATTCTGAATTTTCTTTAAGCGATTGTCAGTGGGTTTTTGGAATTTGGAAATGTGCCCGGTTGTGAGCAATCGTCTAATAGTAATACAAAAATATATAATGTTTGACATGAATAAAATAAAATTATCATTTGGATTGAAGATAATATAATAGATATGTAATGGCTGTTACGAATATTATCAACCCAAGTGCCGTAAAAGACGACTAAGCGCTTTGCATCGGCCTGGGCCAACTCCATTTCAAGAAGTTTGTCCTAGAATTACATACTCAAGGAGGATTGATATCAGACCGGCGCGACGGCGCCTGGTCATAAAAGTATTGCCAATAACTTTTACAACATGTAAAAGGAGAGGTTTTCCGAGCAGTGAAGGAGTAAGAATACAATTTGCCACCCCCATTCTTACCTATGGGTGTCGTAAAAGACGACTAAGTGATATAATATGGAGAGAACGTCTGAATCCTATACCACGACGTCTGAAAACTCGACATAAAACCCTATACCATTACTAGTGACCAGCGTGGTAGTAGATAAATTTTCCTCATTTGGAGAGGAGGCTTGAGCCCAGCAGTGGGACACATCTGAGCAAGACGTGATGATGAGGAATTGCGAATACATATTGACCGACCCTGAGGAATTTGCTTTTTTTTTTTTTTTGGGGTGGGCTGCGGTCGGCGCGCCTCCGCACCACTCCGTCCGGGTCGACAGAGGGGCTTAAGCACGCAACACTCGCAACCCACCCGAACACCACGTCGCCTTCGTCGTTGGGCCAACCACTGGAGCAGGGTTACTTGTCATCAGTGGTCGGCCCGACGGAATACCCCCTACCCGGGGCACCCTCCCATCGACCGACGTCCCCCCCTCGGGGAGGACGTCGGTCTTTCCTCACGCGGTCGGCCTCTCGGCGGGCGACGGACTAATCCCCGGTCTCGTCACCCGCGGCCGCGGCTAGGGCGGCATGGCGCGCAGGTAATCCCGCCTGCGCCGCCCCAGTCGCCGGCGGCGGGTCGCATCATCGAGGCTGTGCTCCTCGCGCTCGCGACCCGCCGCCTCCTTCTGCGAGATAACTGCCTCGCAGAAGGCTGCGACCGCGTCCCAATTCCTGATGCTGCCGAGCATCGCCCTAGCGATGGTCGGCAGCGTCAGGTCTGCACCGATGATTGCGACGAGTTCACGACGCGGCTCTGCCCAAGCGGCACAGACCTCGAGCGTATGCTGCGCCGTGTCTTCGTCGCAATCGCAGTGGTGGCAGGACGGAGTTCTCTCCCTCCTAGCGACCCTGTAAGGTACTTGCCGAAGCATCCATGCCCCGTCAAGACCTGTACGAGTCGGAAGGAGAGCACCCCGTGCCGCCTTTCCAACCACTGCATCAGCACCGGCCGGAAAGCCTCCACGGTCCAAACACCGTATCGAGGCCTCTCCAGCCGGTCTGCCCAACGGGCGATGACGTCTCGGCGGGTGTCGACGCGCCAGGCGGTGAGCTCCCTCAGGGAAACAACACCCCCCCCCCCCCGCGCACCCCCGATACCTGCCGATACAAGTCGGCGAGCATTTCCGCCTCCAGGTCCCACGGGGGAGTCCCGGCCAACAGGCACGCCGCCTCCGTCGCCACCGTGCGGTACCCGCGGATGATCCTGACCACCATGACCTTCTGTGGACGCCACAGAAGGGCCCTAAGTCGGGCGGTCATGGATCCCGCCCACACCGGTGCGCCGTAGAGGGCCATCGACCGGATGACCCCCGCGTACAGCTGTCGACATGCCGCGCTCGGTCCGCCCACATTCAGCATCAGCCATTGTAGGACGGACGCCACGCCGACGAGCCGCGGGACGAGCCTGCGGAAATGCTCCCGAAACCACCATCGCCCGTCGAGCACCAGGCCCAAGTACTTCATATGGGCCTGGATGCTGATCCCAACCGAGTTGACGGTGATCGAGACGCCGATGGGAGGGTCCATACGGGGCCCATGGAACAAGAGGGCCTCCGTCTTGTCCAGGGCCACCCTCAACCCCAGCGCTTCGATCCGCCTGACGACCTCTTCGGTGCCTGAGGTCGCCAGGCTTACCGCCTCTTGTAGCGTCCCACCGCGGGCTGTGACGAGCGTGTCGTCGGCGTAACAAATTACGCCCAGCCCGGGTGGGAGGCTCCCCCGCAACGCCCAGTCGTAGCCGATGTTCCACAGGGTGGGTCCGAGGACCGACCCCTGTGGAACACCGCACGTCATGGGCGTTCGCACAACGTCCCCTACTCGGTTGGCGTAGAGGACGCTGCGCCCCTCCAAATAGTCTGCCACCAGCCGCCTCAGGTAAGCTGGCACTCCGTGGTCCCTGAGGAATTTGCTAAATGCACCTATATTTTTTTTCGCTATTAATATAATTTTTCAGTTTGAATAATCCTCACGGCTTATATTAAAAATAAACTTGTCAGAATTTTCTCATTTTATTGTGGTCCATACATCTTCTAAAATGAAAGTCCTTTGTTTCGTTTCATCTATGTGCTTGTAAACATAGATATAGGTATGCGCCTACTTTTTAAATTAAAAACAAACGAGCACAGGTGAGGGTTCCCATAGCGGTTTCACCCTATGAAGGTTGGTTGCTGGGAGACAAACCACAATAGAGGGTACGCATCACACATCCTTTTATGACTTGCCAAGGAGCGAAGGACATACGTGTATGGAGTGTTAAGAGATTGGTTATGGATGCGGTTGTTTGGTTAAGTACATATTTTAAATTCATTTGTACCGGAGTCATCTGTTTGTTTGTAATCAAACGCATGTAAAATTTGACAAACTTATTGGTGTTTTCATCATCTTTTCAGGTCATTTATGTCCCACTTTGGGCTCGAGCCTCCTCCGCAATAGCAAGGAAATTGACCTACTATACCATAATGATCAAATGTATAGATAGGTATAGGCTTTCTTTTGAAGTTTTTATTTTCTTGCATAAATGTTATATACATATTCAACCCCTTAATCGTCTTTTATGACTTCCACAGGCAAGAGCCGGCGAACTTCTTAATGGTGAATTGTATTTCTGCTGCGTCACCATACGGGATGTCTGATGGAACTTAATTTCTTTGAGTAAAAGAAGATAAAATTAAAATTTTTTGCACGCAAACAAATTGATAATTTGCAGAATAATAAGGAAGTATTAAAACACCGTATAGGTAATGGTAGGTACTACATCTACCTGCAGGTGTAATAAAAAAGCATTTTTAAAAGTAAGCAGCTAAAATAATTACAAAAGAGTGAAATTTCAACAAGTCCCGTCCAATCAGCGTGGTAGAATAATCTGTGTAGAAAGCTTCCTCTATATGTTCCTGTACTACTAACTATATAAAAAGGGATAACACAGTCTTATGATATTCAATTATTTATTCATACAATCAAGTGAAAAAATTGACAAATTCCTACAATTATACTGCATGAAAGTGAGAGCGGGGTCACTTCACGTAGCTATTGCAATTAGGGAATTGTCAGTAACCATAAGCTAAATCATACTTTCCATACAGTACAATAACGCGTTTCTTTGAGAGATATTTTGACGGGATCATTATACATTGTCTGCACTGTTTCCGTTCTAAGAATACCTTCTCCACGTAGCTTTTTCGCAATACATGTTCTGTTGGCTCCCGATAGGGCGTGTACACACTCGGAGAGCGAGGCGGCGCGTGGACAGGCATTCGAAATGAAGAGTGCTCCGCAACTACGTCTGCCCTATGGGTCTAATTTTATGGAAACGGATTCTTATATAGAAAAAAAAAGAAACAAAGCAGTCATGATGATTGCCGATAGAAGTGAAAACTAAAATCATTTCAGCCTATCGCCGTCTATTGCCGGACGTTACGCCACAGAGTGTGGTCCTGTGCCGCCTGGATCTGGAGCCCGTTTTTCCGGATAAATTAAAATTAGCAGTCCGAATAAACATAACTCGGGGTAATAGATTTCATATAAAATTTAACATTTAGTAGTAAGTAAGGTTTTTATTATTACAATAAACAAATCTTACTGGTATTAAAAATAAATTTAAAGTTATTAACTGAAAAGAGGTGACGCAAGTCCAGATTTTAGTGTTCAAAAATCATCAATTAGAGGTGGGTCAAATGAAAAGTGGGTGTTCGGATGGTCGGTGTCCGAATAATAGAGATTCCATTAAATCTTACAATATGTACCTATAGCATCATTCGTTCGAACGCCTCCAAAATGACGGAGCCATTCACCCCTTATTCCATGCTGGTTACACGTGTTGTCGTAAGGTTTTATTTTGGTTTTTTCTTCTCTCATTGTCATTTTTACGAACACCCGAGGTTCTTCTTTTTTTTTCATATGAATAACCAGTTACTAATACTTGCCAATTTTGTGCTCAGTTATAATTTTCTTGACAAATTATCTGTTTTTTCACTTCTTTAGCTTTTTCATATTAATCATTGTCCGTCTAAAACCATCTTTACGGATTTTATCACATTTGTATTTAATTTTTAATTTTGCGACGTTTCGAATATTTTTTAGCATTCAGTCCTCCTATGACCATTAATAGCTTTTTAATACACTTTTATTAGCTTCAGACGTATCTATGTTAGTATGTAACGGAATCTTTGAACATGATTTTGACCCCCTTCAAAACGTCGGATTAACTCGAAATTTGGCATACTTTGTGAATAAAACTACTTTTACGGATTATATCGCGTTTGTATTTGATTTATGATTGCCCGACGTTTCGAACACTTTGCAGCATTCATGGTCACGGGCGGACTAAGGTGTCTCACGTCCAACAAGTAATCGTTATTACAGACATTTACAATTATCTATCTACCCGATACAGAAAATAGTTATAAATTTATTAAATTGTTACCCACATTTTAGTACAAATTTATTGCCAGTGTAAGAAGAAAATGAATCTATATGAAAAAATTATATTGTTGACCGCTCCCGCCATAACATTAGGTTTGATAAACCTC
This sequence comes from Lymantria dispar, assembly GCA_032191425.1. NCBI lineage: Eukaryota > Metazoa > Arthropoda > Insecta > Lepidoptera > Erebidae > Lymantria > Lymantria dispar. The sequence goes on along the minus strand of CM063454.1, from coordinate 11,043,874 downwards.
AAGTCCTCGCAAAGGAACACCGATACCTGCCTAGAATTACAATGTGTAGTGCTCGCGTAAACATCAGATATCATTTACAATGTGTAGTGCTCGCGTAAACATCAGATATCATTTGGTATACTTATTAAGGACGGATGACAATTCAATATTTTAAAGAGTTTGACCCGTTATCCTTACTAGGATAATCAGGATTAGCGATTTTTTGTTTGCCTGACTCCAAGCGTATTTTTATAGTTATAACTATAATGTTATTATTTAACATTTTCTCGTTATTTTCTGTCTGCTTTTCATTGCAAAAAATCAACATTTGAATAGTAGCAATTTACTGCTACATTAGGTTAGGTGATTCGGAGGTTTAAACCCTTGTTGTAGGCAGTGACCTGACTATATATACCCTGTGGGCGCGGCAGACATAATATTGCCGGGGCATCGACGAAGGCGATATTGGAAAGGGTAAGCCGGGCTGGCCATCAAGATCAAGGAATCGGTACCGGCGGCCGATTCAATAATTATGGTGTTGCACGCCGCCTTTCCTTTGCACTGGATGGAATAGGCGGAGTGTATTCTGACAGCAAAATAGTACATTACTGCAGCGGCCAGCAAAAGAGGCATTGATGGACGAACGTGTGAATGTAGGCCGAGGTGAAGCCGAGGCACACATACGTAAGTCCATCAATGTCTAGTTGTGGCCAAGGCTTGTATAGTACTTTTCTCAAATAATGCGCGGCAATTAAAACTAACTAGTACTAAGTAGAATTTTTTATTTGAAAATAGATACGACTTACATTTACGAATTTTCTATTATAGATCTTACCGCCTCTTGAATTTCTGGTGACGTTAAAGTAAGTTCATAACACTCACTATCTTCACTTGAACTCATTTTAAGTCAAATACAATTACTTTTCAAAATTAATGAAGAACAACGAACAATATTTTTCACGCGCCAAAGGGTTCATATGTTTTTTTATTCATTATCAAACACGTTTCATTTTCAAGGCAGTTTGAAATAAAATTCTCATAAGTTGCCTCTTTGGTTGCCATGTATTGGAGTAACAAATCGTTCCATTTTTAAAATACACGATAGATATGAATTTACTTTATATTTATTTATTTTATATTTATTTGGCCGCTAAAACACGACAGATATGGATGCTGTTCGCGGTGTACGGCAACTTCGGTTTATCTCAAAGAAGGTTGTCAAAATAATACTCAAATTACCAGGCATGTTTGAGAAAAGGGTATTACCTGGATTGCTAAAAGGCAATAAAAAAATTAAGCTTATCTTTTGCAGTTCGCCTCCATAACATTTTTCCCTCACAAGGGTAGCATACTCATATCTCGGGCCACGTCTCTCGCCTGTTAATGGCGTCCAACGTTTATATTGAAATACTCCATCGAATTGTTATATAACACTACTGGAATACCACGAACAGGATGATGCACCCTGTCTTATTTTCAATATAGAATTCTTCTTGTCTATGGCACGTCTATAATAAAAACTGCGTTATTACGAATATCTATAAATATAGAGTAATAATAAACAGTGTTTAAGTTTTTATATCTATGCACATCTTAAGTAAAATTATGAACACGTAGTCTAGTTTCATAATTACTATATCTTGTAAGTCTGTGGTAATAAATTAATTAAGGAGTTTTTGGAAGAATGTGAAAATGTTATGTGACGCTTTTAAATTTTATTCAATATTTTAGTGATTTATTTTGTTATATTTTTCTGGTATTTAACAATGAGAGGGAAAGAGACCTGTTATTCTTTCCTGGTCATACAAATTAGTATATATAGGATTTCGTTTTGAGCTCTCCCTTAAGGTACTCCAATGGGTAAGCCATCGGGTGAGCCTTTGAAAATAAATCTCCAGAGTGTTGGTGGTCAGCGTTTAGTAAGCAAAGATGAATTCAATAGTGGATTATGAGAATCCATGAGCTGCTGTTGCTTTGGATATCTGGATGACTCACCGTAATCTGCAAAAAAATGGATTAATTATTTACACTATATATCGAAAAACATTTAGTCATGCTTTATGGTTGTCTAAATTTACTATTGCCCTTCATTCGTCAAGCGAAAGATCCGAAGTCCGAACCTCATTTTCAGTAGATAGTGGTTTAGCTAAACCCCTGGTATTGCAGAGTTCGAGAAGCAGGAATTAAGACTTACCATCATTCGAGCTGCTTATTCCTCTGCTATTAAATGCAATAAAAAAATTATGAATACATTATTTTATCATCATCATCTCTGCCCACATAAGTTCCTATGGAAGGGAATTTGATCTACCATACCATGCTCATCAGGCATACTTCTATAGACTTTTATTTTGAGTTTTCTTTCACATCTATATGTTATGTGTATTCCCTTAATCGTCTTTTACGACATCCACAGGCAAGATAGGGAGTGGTGAATTGTATTCTTACTTCGTCGCCACACGGAGATTAATTCATTTAGTATTAAATCTATAAATCCTTATAATTGACGGTAACAAATATATTTCTCAGTAATAGGTTACAATTCACAATTCCAGGTGGAGAGCAGACGATTCGCGGTTGCCATGAGTACGGCAAGATGGCGACCGTCTGCTGCGGTCTCAAACTTCGTCTCTAGTTCCAAATTGTTCCAAGAGTATTTTAGAGCGAGCGTGTATGTACGAACGTGCATAATTACATTATATACGAACGGGTATATACCACGGTCCCACTAATTACTGGTACGGTTGGCAAATTATTTCTCAGTATATATACATCTTAATTTTTAAATACATATTAGGTTTTTTTCTCCGTGTGGTGATGGAGTAAGAATGTGATTTACCACTCCATCGCTTGCCCGTGGGTGTCATAAAAATGAATAACGGATGTGATAGACATATAACAGACATGCAAGAGAAGGTAAACTCAAAATCAAGCCCCTTTTTTATTTTTGGGGGGTGGGTTACGTTCGGCGCGCTCCTCGCTCCACTCCGTCCGGGGTGACAAAGGGTTGTAAGCACGCACACCCGTAACCCACCCGCGACATGTCGCCTTCGTCGTTGGACCAACTACCGGAGCAGGGTGATTTGTCGTCAGTGATCGGTCCGACGGAATACCCCTTGAGGAGTACCCTCTCCTCGACCGACGTAATCGAAAATCAACCACATAGCAACTCGTCGGATCAGCGTACTATGGTAAATCAACTTCCCTCCTATTGTGGAGGAGGCTCGAGCCCAACAGTGGGACGTATGTGAGCTGAGATGATGAGACGATTACGCTATTCTTCAGCTCGTTTATATTTCAATAGTAGTTATGAATCTACTCAAAAATAGGATGGCATTGAATAAAACACTAAGCTGCGCGCACTGGTTGTCATTGATATAATGTACTTATAGTCTCCTTTTGGTGACGGATTAAGAATACAATTCAACACCTCTAGATGATTTGATGCTAGGTTCAAAGCTCCGTCACAATAGCAGGGTAATTGATTTACCACACAGTCAGATGGAATAAGAATCTCCGTGTGGTGACGAAATAAGAACATAATTCACCAGTCCCTCTTGCCCGTGGATATCGTAAAAGACGACTAAGGGATATAGTACGCCTATAACAAATGTTATGCATAGGTATGAAAGAGAAAGAAATCTCGAAACAAAATTCTATACCAACCTCTCTGATCATCATAGTATAGTAAAATAAATTTCTCTCATATTATGAAGAAGGCTCGAGCCCAGCAGTGGGACATATATGACCCGAGATGATGATGATGCGGTCAAATTGATTGGTATAGGGTGTTTTCCCGAATGTTTCTTCTCTTGCATCAATATTAACTGCGTATTATATGCTTTAGTTATGAGTAAGAAAGGGGTGATGAATTGCAACCTTACTCTGTCACCACACGGAAGTGTATTTGAAATATATTTCTGTATTTGCACTTTTCTTTATAACTGAACTAACTAACTAACCGCTTTACCCGCGGCGTTGTTCACGTTCCTGTGGAAATACCGGGATAAAATATAGCCTATGTTACTCCCTGATATTATAGCTTTCCATTGGTGAAAGAATTTTTGAAATCGGTTCGGTGGTTTAAGCGTGAAAGCGTTACAAACAAACAAACATCCTTACTTTCGCATTTATAATATTAGTAAGGATCTACTTCATTGATTCTGTGGTGTGGACACGTGATTATGGTTGTTAGATTATTTTCGATTCTAAGTCGGATAAAATTAGTGATGATTGTTTTCTTATGAAATTCATGAATTTTAAAAGACCAAGTATTTAATAACAAAGTCCAAATTTTGACCAATTTTAATGCCACTAGATTTGCTCTCTATTATGTAGGAGTAAAAATTAAGAAAGACTTGGGTGATAAGAGAGAAAGAGATGCATCATATTAGGATTGATGATGTGTTTAAAGGTTTTCAAGATCAAGCTTTTGGAAATACGAACTTTCATTATTTTACTACAATGACGCATATACCTAGTGCATAAAGTAAAAAATCTATAATAAATTAAAGTATTTTTGGCCAAATTTAAAACACTTTAATTTTTTTGCAGTCGGTACATACCCTGACGGATTAGTTAAGCAGGATTTAATAAGAGTTCCTTAGATAAGTGTAGCGAGCGATCTTCTATCTAATGTTCATCAACTTAAACACCTCTAGAGTATAACTTCAGGTCATCACATTGAACTAATTTTTATACTTACGTGTCTTTTATATAAGGCTCGACCGAGATGGATTTTTCGTTCTCGGCCGAGACCGAGACCGAGAATAGACAAAGCGTGAAAAAAAAATTTTAAAACTGTTAACTTTTTAATACACTACTAATTGTTTAACAAAATTAACTGTTTTAATAATCAAAGCTAAATAACATCATATTATAACATTAAAAAAAGCAATTTTTCGGCATTTTCGTCATTCAAAGAGTGTCGCCTCTCGTCATACAATTGTTCAGCTTCGCTAAACAGTTGTTCACTTGCTACGCTAGTAGCGGCGCAGATAAAAACTTATTTGCTGCAGGCTTACGCACCATATAAGGTGACGAAAACCAATACTCAAAATTATAAGCATTTCTTTGCAGTCTTGGCTCTCTAAGGAAGCTTTCTAGCGCTATTTCGATCACAGAGCTTGAACTGTATTCGTCATTGGTCATTGGCTCGTCTTCCAACTCTATCGAATCATGAGCTGCCCATAAGTTGAATTGATTTGTTGTAGCCATGTTTGACGAGTTAGTTGAAGATGCTCATGTGGTCTCACGAGAATGTGATTCACAATTCAGCTCTCTCACGCACTTACACCAATCGACTCCGCGCTGCGGCGCGTGGCCACGCGCAGTTCACTTCTAATGTAGTGTTATTATAGCGTCTATAGAAACACACATGGAAATTTTAACTGGCTACCTGTGACGGTTCATGAGATATCCCATCGATATATAAATAGATGAAAAGATGAACTGCGAAGGCTAAGTTATGAGGTTTTCTTGGCATCGTGCAAGATTTCATTTATTGCAAACGATAGCAGACGAGCAAACAGTTATACTCGATGGTAAATGATGCTGCCGCTAATCTTTGTTAGGCCGCTGCCTACCGTGAAGAAAGTGAAGGGAATGTGAATGCGTGCAATGAGGTTTGGTGATACTAAAGGCATCATCAAAAATCACCACACATCACCCTCATAAACACCCTCAGAAAGATAGGGTGACGGCTCTCTCACTCATCGAACGAAGCACAGTAACAAATAGCTACCACTTAGATGTCAGTTTTCTGCGAGAGTGTGGTATTACCCCGGACCGACATCTGACAACAGTGTGCTCTTACCATCAATAAGTATCACAGTCATGGTGGTGATAATGTGAATGATCAGGTAAGAAAGAAAGAAAGGAGTTTAAATAACTGGAAGTTATTCTCCAGGGAATCAGATTTTCTCTATTCTACTTACTTTGTTATCATTAAGATGAAGTTTTTCGTGTCGTGACGGAGTAAGAATACAATTCACCACTCCCTATCTTACTCGTGGATGTAAGTAGTAAAAAAGCAATAAGGGATATAATATGCATATAAAATCTGTGCAAGAGAAGAAAACCTCGAAAAACCCTATAGCAACATGCCTGACCAGCATAGTATAGTAGGTCAACAGCTCTCCTATTTAGGAGGAGGCTCAAAACCAGCAGTGGAACGTGTATGAACCAAGACGAAGTTGAAGATATAAATATGATTTGCTTTGGCAACTTTCCTTTCTAATGGATCTGTAGGAAAAGATGTAAATTTTAATAAAATTTACCACAAAATCATTTTGAAAAGTAAATAAAACGCACAAGTCTTAATCAATAACACATTTATTATCAATAAACACATACTTGTGAAGTTGCAGTATAAATATAAAATCATGCATGGTTTCTTGATGTGGCTGTAAATCATACATTGTAGGTAGTGATGACTGACGCAAATACTCACAGACAGATACGATTTTATATTGGTTGGCAAAGCTTTGGTGTAATGTAGACTTCCCTAGTTAATTTTTACATAAAAATGAAGTTATGTTTGCAAATTGTAGACAGTATATTGGTGGATTAAATTGCGGATAATATATCGTTGCATAAATTGCGGACAGTATATTGGTGGATTAAATTGCGGACAGTATATTAGTGCATTAAATTGTATCTGTATATTGGTGCATTAAACTACAGACAGTATATGGATGAATTAAATTGCGGACAGTTTATTGGTGGATTAAATTGCGAACAGTATATTGGTGCAAAATTTTCAGATAGTAGTGTATTGGTGGATTAAAATGTGAACAATATATTAGTGCATTAAATTGTGTGCAGTATATTGTTGCATTTAATTGCAGACAATATATTGGTGGATTACGTTGCGGACAGTATATTGGAGGTATAAATTGCGGGTCGTATATTAGCGCATTAAATTATGGACAGTCTATTGGTATCATATATTAATTAGTAATGATGTTAAAAGTTGTTCAAAGTTCTCATAGAACAAAGGTTATACGTTAGATTTATTTAATTTATAAATGCTGTAATACGACAATCTAAGCAAGAAACCGTTCGTAATCAACACAAAAGGCGACAAATTAGCACGCTGAAGTTGCAAGTTGGATGCAGGCAGCATTGGATGGGTTACATTCTTGTAGATAGAGACACCCTGCACTAAGGAAATAATAATTGTATTGCGGGTACTTTATATACCTATAATTTGACGGGCATAAATTATACCCAGACTTGGAACTAAATTTTGTGGATCCCAAAATGTATTATCCTGCGTAGGAATCGAATGCCGGCATAAGTAACATAACCACTACACCATCTCGGCAGCCAAAGTCTAAATTCTCTTTTGTCTACAAGCGTTTATTTCAATAGAAGTATATGACCACACTACCTTCATTTTTCTATATAGAGGCACAAATAGGTCAATTCATCATTTCAGCTATATAAGCTAGTATGTATATGTACGTCTCACTGTTGGGCTCGAGCCTCCTCCGCAATAGGAGGGCAATTGACTTTACTATGCCATGCTAGACAGACAGGTTGGTATAGGATTTCCATGTAGAGTTTTTCTTCACTTGCATAGATGTTATATGCATATTATATACCTTAGTCATCTTTTACGACACCCACGGGTAAGAGAGGGGATGGTGAATTGTATTCTTACTCTGTTACCACACGCAAATAGTGAATAGGTCGATTCGTCTGCGCTAATATCATAATCTTGCAGATTATCGATGTCTTAATTTTTAATATCGTATTAAATATTTCATTCAGCGGCGAAAATAATTTCACTTCAAAAATATACTTGTAGGAGTTTCACATAGTTATTTTAAGTTACTCTTATGTAAAGATCGATCTCACTGTAAAGTTTGTATGGTTCCTTGACGAGGTTATAAAAAATACATTGTAGGTAATGTAGACTGCTACTAAACAATTTCATAGTGGTGTGGGATGCGAAGGTAGAGAGGCGGGTAGTAACAATAATGTATTGTTGACTTCGTTACCAAGTATTTTGAGCATAAAATCTGTCTTTTGAATTTTTTTTAAAGACAGTGTTAAGGTATAAGCGCAGTAGCATATCGCGCAGAATTTCTAAAAGTACATCGGTGTGGTGACGAGTAAGAATACAATTCACCACCCCCTTTAATACCCATGGGTGTTGTAAAAGACGACTAAGAGATATATTACGCATATGACATCTATGCAAGACATGGGAAACCCGAAACAATACCCTATAACAACCTGTCTGACGAGTATGTAAGGTCAATTTTCCTCCTAATATGGAGGGGAATCGAGCCCAGCAGTGGGACGTATATGAGCCGAAATGATGATGATAAATATTCAGACCATTTGTCCATAGTCTACATAAGGGTCTAATAACCAACCGATTCTAACATCCCTAGTAAGAAAAAAAGGAATCGTTTCTGGATTCACTAATATATAGTATCTCGTTTAAGTTGAAACCATGACGACTCGACATGGCAGATGACTGTTTAGACTATCAGTCATCTTAGTAGACAATAAGTTTATCTAGCTGATAATGGGTCTTAGTATTTTCCGCTCATTGTAGTCAACTTTTTTATATTGAAAATTTTTGACTGATTTTACCTGTATTACAGGCTTAACTTATTTTCATAAAAGTTTTAGTTCGTATTTGTTCGTATAGATTACGTGTCCGATCCACTGCAGTCTTAAATTCGAGCTGTCTCGCTAAAAAAGAAGTGTTGTTGTGTATTTCAATCTCAATATTCGAGGATTCGAATTCCCAATAACAAGATTAAAAATTGGAAATGGAGCCGATTGGCGGCATTAAACATGAATGGAAAGGACATGACTACAACTTAGAATAATAACGTATAGAAGGTAAGTTCACGCACAAAAAGTGAGGCATTTTAATTCGAGCCTAATGGAACTTACACCGGAACCGTTCCGTAATGTACAAGTCATTGTACTGCACGAACGTACGCAACTCTTAAAAAATAAATAGGTAATTATGACGGTTTGTACATTCAAATGGTGTCACAACACATTTGAAAAATATAAAAAGATTATTAACATTACTTTTAAAGGAAATCCGACGATTTATGTTAATAAAAACAAAATTTGATTTCATAATTTGTATAGTGGTGTGCGTGTGTACGTGTGTAATCGTCGGCGCGCCATTAGTATTTTTAGATTCAAATTTTGAAAGTTCGAAGTATTGACACTATCCTTCTATACGTTATTATTCTAAGGGCATGAAATTCTGTGTGGTGATTAATTAAAAATACAATTCACCACCGTTTCTCTTGCTGGTGGATTTTATAAAAGATCGAGAAACTGGAAGGAAAACTGGACATAAAACCCTATCCCAATACACCTGAACACCGCGATGTAGTAGGTAGGTAAATTTCCTTTCCATTGTGGAATAGAATTTAGTAGGCATTGTCATCATAATTATGATTGTTTGACATTCAGTTCGACCAGAGATTTTAACCGTAAACAAAAGTCTATAAGCGTTGCTACGCAACACACTCACACAAACGTGTGTGTGTGTAGCGATTGTGTTGCAGTGTGCGTAATGCCTTTTTTAATGAATTTAATGCATTTCTAATCCATTATTATATGAAATTTCAGTTTTATGCACTTCTTCTCATTATATACATCAACTGTGCCAAATTTCATACTTGTACATCCACGTAATTTTCGTAAAAAGGGGTACAATGTTTTTGCTTCACGTATTTATATATAGAAACCCCGCGAGGCACTTACATATTGTTATTACCGGGTCGGAACTCGCACTGAGAAGATTCGGCAAGAAACTCAGTGGGATTGTCTTCTTTATAATTCATTTGCTAGTTTTTTTTTAATAAAATTACCATACAACAACATGCCTCTCACTAGCTCCAGTGTGCCTTTCGAACCATGATATAGTTATTAAATATAATGAAAATGTACCATAGCTGGACTAGATCCCGCAAGCGGTATTTACTTATAACAGGTTTTTTTGTTTTGGGGGTGGGTTGCGGTCGGCGCACGCCTCGCACCGCTCCGTCCGGGGCGACAGAGGGGCGTAAGCACGCACTCCCGCAACCCATCCGCGATGCACGTCGCCTTCGTTGTTGGGTCGACCACCGGAGTAGGGTGACTTGACGTCAGTGGTCGGCCCGACGGAATACCCTCTATTTGGGGTACTCTCCCATCGATTTATAACAGGTATGCCACTATCGAAGACAGGCTTATAAAACAAAATATTTAACGCAATTTATAAAATTGTAATGGTTTCAAAAGATCGACGTTTCAAAAGAGAAATATAATTTGAAATATATCTTTAAGTGCATTTGTGTTGCTTTCAATTCTTTGTCTTGAGTAGCACGCTCGTAAAGATCATGTAATCTTTTTATAATAGCAAAGTCTTTTATAAACAATTCCTGTGTTTCTTAGTCCGTCTTTCGGAATTTTCTAGTCCTTATATGCTGTAACTAAATATGAATTAAATGTATTATTTCTAAATCATGTTGTTATTTTATTGTTTGGCGTGATCTCTTTTAGAGAAAAGGAAATTTACTTAATATATCAAATTAGGCGAATGGGGTGCTATGGCGGTGAATTTTTTTTACCTACATCCTGTGCTAAAGAATAAATCTAGTGTCGCAAGGTCGCAAGTAATTAATAGTAATACGTGTCATCTATACCAATAAATAAAATTGGAGTGTCTGTTTGTAATGGCAAAATAATAGGCTTTTTTCATGCTCACACGGTTATTTGCATGACACCTATGCTTAAAATAGCAATTAAAAAAATTTTTGTCTGTCTGTCTGTTTGTGCCGGGTAATCTTCAAAACGGCTGGACTGATTTCAAAAATTCTTTCACCACTGGAAAGCTATAATATCAGGGCGTAAACTAGGCTATATTTTATCCCGATATTCCCACGGGAACGGGAACTACGCGGGTAAAACGACTATAACCTATAACCGAAGCGAAGCGAGGGCGGATTGCTAGTTAATAATATAACCAGACCATGTGATTTTGCAACTAAAATAATAGCATGTGTAATCGATGCGAGTGAAAATGTTGACACAGCTAGTCCTTTATCCGCATATAAGCCATATAATGTATATCATCATCATCATCATCATTTCAGCCCATATACGTCCCACTGTTGGGCTCGGGCCTCCTCCATAACGGAAGGGTAATTGACCTTTTGTTACTGCGCTTCGTTCGGTGAGCGAGAGAGCCGGAAGCCCAACTTTCTGAGGGTGATTGCGTGTGGAGGGTTTTGGTGGTGCCCTTGGTATCACCGAGCCTCAATGCACGCATTCACACTCCCTTCGCGGTAGGCAACGGCCTTGTAAAGGTCCATGAGCGGCAGCAACACTTACCATCAGGTGTACTGTTTGCTCGTATGCCACCGTTTGCATAAAAAAAAAAAAAAAAAAAAAACCTACTATACCACGCTGGTCAGACGTGTTGGTATAGGGTTTTATTTCGAGTTTGCCTTCTCTCGCATAGATGTTATATGCGTTTTATCTCCCTTAGTCGTGTCGTACCCACCAATTTCAATTCACCACCGCCTATCTTACCCACGGGTAAGATAGGCGGTGGTGAATTGTATTCTTACTCTGTCACCACACGGAATGTATATACCTTAGAATAATAACGTATAGAAGGATAGTATCGGTACTTCGAGCGATCAAAAACATGAAGCCAAAAAATACTACATGCATACATACGCACACCACTATACAAATATTGAAACATACACATGTTCGTACCAATCATCATCACACCTCGTACAGGTCCCACTAATGGGCTCGAGACTCCTCCATGTTGGGAGAGAAATTATTATTCTTAAATTTTAGAAATGATTATTATACCACGCTGGTCAGACGGATTTGTATAGGGTTTTATTTCGTGTTTTACTTCTCTTGCATAATTGTTATATTCCCAAGATATCCCTTAGTCGTCTTTTACGAAGTCCACAGACAGATAGCAATATGATGAATTGTATTCTTACTCCATCATAACACGGAATATTCATACAAATACTCTGTCTCCATTTACTCGTAAGTAAATATTGGTTAGTTACGTATGTCTGTTCAAATATATAATGAAATACGTCAATATCAAAGTCGGCACAATATCCGTGCCAGTCATGTGTATGACGTCATAATACAGGAGTACACTCCGGGCGATTGCTACGTAACCATGTTATTAATATCCGGTTTATGTCTCCGGCTATACAAGATATGCTTTTGATTTATAGATATTGACGGGCTGTTTCCTATAGTTCTAGTCGAATGGACTGCCTGTTTAATTAAATACATCAATCTTCCTAATCAGATGATTGATATAATTGAATCGCTAAATAATTGCTATAATTATAACAATTCTCTATGTGATGACGGAGTAAGAATACAATTTACCACTCCCTATTTTGTCTGTGGATGTCGTGAAAAATATACAAGTATAGTTTTTTATTAATCTTTAAGGAGTTGATTCGCCTACGAGAATATGACACTCCATAAAAAACATAAGTGTTACATGTAATTTTGTTACAGAAGTAATTACTTAAACTAAAAAATTATACTTTTCTATTATTAAGAACTACTTTAACTAAAGATAACAATTTTGCTGCACTTTCTGATGTAGGATTAGTCAGTACACTATTACAAAAATCTATGCTATTTCGTGAAGAATGGTCAAATATTTGTCGCCTGAAACTGTCGTTACGGGCACACTCCACCAGATACAGGTATAGTTTTCTTTTTTTTTTAAGACACCACCCTGCACTAAGGAAATAATCCTTGTATTGCGGGGGACTTTACAAACATATAATTAACGGACACAAATTACATCCAGACTCAGAACAACAATTTGTGGATCACACAAAGTGTTGTCCCACGTGGGATTCGAAGCCCCGACACTGGCGCTGTAGATCGCTATCTTAACCACTACGCCATCTGTGCAGTCAATAGTTGTTACATGTATATTATATCCCTTAGTCGTTTTTTATGACGTCCACGGGAAAGAAAGGGCGTTGTTAATTAAATTTTTACTCCGTAAACACGCACACAATATAATCACTAATATTGAATTGTAATGATTCTTTTCTCTCTATGGATTGATTTTTCTGAAAATCTTCTACTAGTTTTCTCTTTTTACACTTATAAGTTTCCGTGTGGTTACGGAGTAACAATATACAACTAACCACCTTTTTGTTACCCGTGGGTGTCGTAAAGATGCCTATGGGATTAAAATATGCAGATAACATTTATGCAAGAGAAAGAAAACTCGATATAAAACTCTAGAACAACAGGTTCGAGCTCAACAGTCGGGCATATATAAAATGAGAAAGTATTCGTAGCAATGAATAATATTAATCAAAACAAATCTTTGATAATGATGTCATTTCAATCGTAAATTACCCTAAACATTTGCAATGTTGCAAAGATGAAAAACCACATCAACGACAATTAGCAAGTTTCCCTAACAATATCAATTATATTCAAACAGGGTACGCCATACACAACGGAACACAATTAATGCTAAGCACAACCGGTCTCACCACAAAGGCTCGCCTAAACGCCGAATTTTCCCAACACACTCACCCCCCCACCCTACAATAGGGAGGTGGTTTAGGTGCCCCCCTCTTTTCCCGAGCTCACACGTCTATCCATTTGCCAGCTAGTTCCGAGCTAAATTAATTTCAAAGCTCCTTATGTTACGTGCCTTGCGGCTTACTATGTCTGTGTGCGTTTTCGCCTCGATGAAGGTACTTTCGGAAGGCTTAACCGAATATATAATGCTGTTTATGTGTGAGTAATTCTATATACTTGAGTTAACGGATACCGTGTTATTAAGATTAGAATTAAAGTATTGGATTAGTTCAATTTGCTATGAAATAGATAAGTATTTATACCCTTATCATGTTAAATGTGTTGAATAATAGATTACTAATAACTTTAAAATATCATCAACCTGCTGGAGATAAACTCCAATTATTTGGTCGATTCAGTACTGACTCTTCTTTCATAGCACATATTAGCATTTTCATAGCATATATTGCAAAAGTTTTGTCAATAATTTTATGACCAGCCGCTTGTTTGACGTAAGCCCGTCGTGTGTCCTTCTTATTGAAAGATGAGAATCGCGAAATTAATACTGGAATGTATGCGGGTTGCAAAAAGAAGCCGCTAATTTTTCACGACTAATTTATTAGTTCCAGAAAGAAAATATTAAAAAAGCGAAATAGACTTTAATATCTAACTGAACTAAAATATTTTTCATTAAAATAAGTTAAAATTGTTAATTCTATATATTTTTTGCTTGGTAAATTTTGGAGTAGATAGCCTACAATTTTGACAATGTAGACGCCAAAAAGCTTTACATAGACTTGGGCCAACTCCACCCGAAGCCGTTTGATCAAAAAATACATACCCTAGTAGAGTTGACATCAGGCCGGCGGCCGATCCTAAAACTATTGCCAATAACTTTTGCACTAGGTATTATGAAAAAAGAGTAAGTACATATTGAAGCAACCCCAAGTAATTGAGATGATGACAAACATTTTCTTTTATTGCAAATGGTGGCAAACGAGCAAATAGTACACCTGATGGTAAGTGTTGCTGCTGCTTATGAACCTTTGCAAGGCCGCTGCCTACCGCGAAGAAAGTAAAGGGAGTGTGAATGCGTGCATTGAGGTTCAATGATACTAAACATCCTCAGAAAGTTGGGCTTTCGGCTCTCTCGCTCATCGAACGAAGCGTAGTAACAAATTGCTACTACTCGGACGTCGATTTTCTGCTCAGTGTGGTACTACCTATATCGTACGGACCGGCCCGCAGCTGTAAACAGATAACTTTCAACAGTGTGGTCCTTACATATTGGTCTTCTTCAATAACTTATTATTTTTCTCAAGTCATATCGTTTCACTTACTCTGCTCAAGTCTCCTTCAATTTCTTTTTAATTTACACGATTTAATTTATGCGTGGGTCTGCTAAAGGTATTGAAGAGGTTTCTTGAAAATTGCTTTTTTTAACTTGTGGTTTTCTAAGTAATTATTGCTGCTGTATCTAGGTGATGGATTACTTATATATCTTATACTTTTATATCTTGAAAATGTCGTAGAATTTAATCAGTAATAAAAGACCCTTATATTTAATAACATGATGTTGAATAAAACAATATAATCATCTTAGAATAATAACGTATAGAAGGTAAGTTCGCGCACAAAAAGTGAAGCATTTCAATTGGAGCCTAATGGAGCTTACGCCGGAATCGTTCCGTAATGTACAACGTCACTATGCTGCACGTATGTACGCAACTCTTAAAAAATAAATAGGTAATTATGACGGTTTGTGCATTCAAATGGTGTCATAACACATTTGAAAAACTTAAAAAGGTTTTTAATATTACTTTTAAAAGTACCTATTTCGATGATTTATGTTAATAAAAACAAAATTTGATTTCATAATTTGTATAGTGGTGTGTACGTGTGTAATCGTCTGCGCGCCATTAGTATTTTTAGATTCATGTTTCAAACGTTGAAGTATGGACACTATCCTTCTATACGTTATTATTCTAAGATAATCATATTATTTTATATAACGTAATAATAAAAATAACATCCAAGTATGATAAGTAGCTATTGATTTAAAAAAATGAAATAAGTTTGTGTTAACGAATTTACTTGTAATTTACGCGGCAAAAGATATTTAAATAACATAATGCAATTGTGATTGGATGTCAAAAGAAATAAAAACACTTAGAATAATAACTTATAGAAGGATAGTGTCAATACTTCGAACGTTCGAAACATGAATCTCAAAATACTAATGGCGCGCAGACGATTACACACGTACACACGCACACCACTATACAAATTATGAAATCAAATTTTGTTTTTTTTAACATAAATCATCGAAATACTTTTAAAAGTAATGTTAAAAACCTTTTTAAGTTTTTCAAATGTGTTATGACACCATTTGATTGCACAAACCGTCATAATTACCTATTTATTTTTTAAGAGTTGCGCCCGTACGTGCAGTACAATGACTTGTACATTACGGAACGGTTCCGGCGTAAGCTCCATTAGGCTCCAATTGGAATGCTCCACTTTTTGTGCGCGAACTTACCTTCTATACGTTATTATTCTAAGTAAAAACAATATAAATTTATGATACTATTCAATAAGATTGTTTTTAAAAGTTTATATTCAACTTTATAAGACGTAATGGTTAGTATAGGTTTAAAACATGAAATCTATACAGAATTAACTTTTTGTTAGTTATCAATTCATATTTTTGTATTACTAATTAACATCACAATTTATTAAAATAATACAATTCAAAGGCTGACCTCCATATTGAATATGCGTTTCACATTCTAGCTCCCGACAAAACAGTACCATTTACATATCCATCATAGTTAGTAGACAGCTTTTATTCCAAACATCACGATCAAAGAAATAAACTGAGATTAATTCGCGCCCTGTGAAAACAATGAAGGATCTCGCCCTAACAAAGGGATACGACAAAGCCCAAATGGAGTTTAGTCTATAACTCTGCATGTGACTAAAACTTATTGTTTTAGCGTTTGTGAAATGAAAACAATGGCAGTAAATTAATTCTATGCATTGTGTGTTCTATTTTTAAATTTCGTTTTAAGAATTCAATGGCTAAATAACTTTTAAAATTAGAATAGTTTTGTTTTATTTTTAAAAGACTAGGGTTACGTTTTATTATGTCTGCTATTAAATAGCTAACGAATCACCAAAAATCGTAAAATTTTCAAAGTATACAAAATATATAAATATAAAGTATGTCAATATTTGTTTATAAATTTAGTTCGAAAGTAAACCAAAAAATGTACATTTTACCACAATTATCGGTTGCAATCATTTCGAGTTCCAATAAAAAGCAGATATATAAAAATAAATAACTAACTAGACATGATTTAAAAAATGGCAATAGGTAATATTTTCTTTTCTCTTTGCCGCTGAATTGCAGACTACGATGTAGCTTCAAAAAGTCTATCAGAGCGGAATATTCAGTTCGTCAAATGGTAATCAGAGGGAGGCATTATACGTTATGGTTCAAATATCACAGGCTTACCTTGTATAAGATTTTGACGAGAAAATAAGAACATAGGTAACTTTGATTGAAGATAATACTGCGTTTATTACTTGTATTTGTTGATAAAAATATATAAATAAGTTAATGGAAAAATAAAGTATATTACATGTCATGAAACTCACATTTTTTCATCAAGGGAACAAACTTTCAGTTCCCAAGCACGTAAGCCTACTCGAAATTATTTTATTTGTGTGCAGAGGTAGTTGATTCTTAATACTTTTAATATAAGGTTGAATATTGTATGTTTTAATGTCGACAAAGAGTTAAAGGTTTAATACACGTGACTGTGAGAACGCTAGTTGTTACCGTCGTAACAAGGCGAGCGCATCAAAGGACGTTTTTCAAAGAGAACGTGATTCTCGACCGATGCTCTAACAAGTCCGCCCCGGGTGACTCGCGCGGGAAACTCGACAATATATTTATAGGAATTAGAGTTTTATTTGAAGGATTATATGAGATCTGTATCGCTCTTTGTCTTAGCGAGAATATTTTATTTCGAATGCTGATATTGGTAAAATACATTAAACTAGTTATGGCAATAATGAATTCTTTAAACAAAAGATGTTTCACAAGAATATGTGTCTATATTATATGTCATTTATTAAAAGTATATGAAAAATACCCGCGTGGTGATAGAGTAGAGATACAAAACAATACGTAGAAATTTAAGTATGAAAGCGAAAAAGATTTGTTTTTATTAATATTAAAGCAGTTGTGGATAAACACTCCAGCAGTCAGTATTCTTTCCAGGTCAAGTTTTAATTGGAATTCAGATTGGCCAGATGACGTAATCTAGATATAAGTATTTATTTTATTTTGTGTTTAGATGCGGTGACTAAGTCAGAAATAAAATTGGAGTGTCTGTTTGTAATGTCAAAATAATAGGCTTTTTTCATGCTCACACGGGTATTTGCACTATACACATGCCTAAAAATCACTTTATATTTTTTTTGTCTGTCTGTCTGTTTGTTCCTGGTAATCTTCAAAACGACTGGACCGATTTCAAAAATTCTTTCACCAATGGAAAGCTATAATATCAGGGCGTAAGCTAGGCTATATTTTATCCCGGTATTTCCACGGGAACGGGAACTACGCGGATAAAACGACTAAAACCGTAGCGAAGCGAGGGCGGGTTGCTAGTACCTAATAAGAATCGATTTAGGAATGTAAGAAGACAACATTACTGTAAGAAATCAAACCATATCCTTTGTGTGATTAACAACTTATTAGCTTCAACTGAAGGTGCCCGTTACCCTGTACTAGGCTGTATATGGACTTCTTCTTTTTTTTTGTCTTGGCAATCAGCTACAAATACGAGCCATTTTTGCCAGTGACGAGTTATCTTTTCAAGTTCTCAGTTTCTTCATGTCAGTAATGGTCTGTCAGTAAATCAAAGTATCGCCCTCAACAGTGTAATGGCCCTGAGAATTTTGGTGGAAATACAAAGGTATGTATAGCAGTTTTATATCATATTCACTACACCTCAGCAGTTCTGTCACTATATATTATATAAAATGCCATCAAGATTATTTAACATAACACGTTAAAACACTAAGATATTGAATATAATACAAGAATACCACATGACACTTCAGATTCCCGCCAAAAACTTCCCGTATATGGACTTAAAAGACAAAAAGTGATAATATAAAACGTTTTAAAAAGGTATGCATTAAAATTTTGGTTAGAAGCTATTCTTGTTTCTAAAAAAAAAGAATAGTACTTATTTTGAATTTAGAAAACCACAACATCATTCGTTACAAGTTTCTCGAAGCTCGAAGAGCCTCGATAAGCAATTCCGCTAGCTTCGATAGTTCGGCTGAGATTAAAGCGGGAACGGATAACAGTGCCATATGTCTTTGACGTCAACTTGCCTATAGTTCATGTATACAATGTAGGGACTGATTGAAAATCCAAGCATCGCTCCGCTACGTATTAGGCTTAATGCTTTAGGATAGCAGGTATATGTGGCTGGCTTTTGTTCTCATAGGGATGTGATTTTTAATTATAGTTTATATTATGATCTCAAGTTTCTAAAGGAACATAGAAAGAGAATGTATAACGTAGAGGTGATAAGTGTTTTAAAAATTACATTAAGAGATTCTTTTAAGGATGTTTTTTTTAAATGATTGATATTTACCTGAATAATTATAAATTCGTTACAATATCTTTTTTGTTTGGAAAATTTTAACCTCGTTTTATGGAATTTGAATTTCAGTGCCATAGTATAGAAGGTCAATTGACCACCTCTCCCATAGTGGAGGAGGTTCGAGCCCAACAGTGGGACTTATGTGAGCTGAGATGATGATGATGATGATGATGAATCTCAGATGGTTCAGGGTGAAAGAATATATTTTTATCGAATATTTTTAGTGGACTATGCTTTGTCCGCATTCCGTCTGGTAGTTTGCATGAGGCAGAATACAGTCTACAGCTGCCGTGGATCCTCCTCACCGTTTCACAAATGGACGTCCAGCATTGTGACAATTTGTTTTCAATGTTTAATTCATATTTAAGACATTCTTCATCATTAATAGTGGAGCTGGAATCCTGTTATTGGAACATGTTAAGGATATTATAGTACACTAGCTGACCCAACAGACGTTGTTCTGTTCAAATAAAATAAAAAGAATTCTCCTTGAAATCGACAGTGAGCAGCGTCATGTCCGGTACATATAATTGTGAATCTAAACCATTCTTGAATCTCCTTAAACACACACAAAAATTTCATCAACATCGGTCCAGCCGTTTAGGAGGAGTCCAGTGACATACACACATCCACAAGAAATTTATATATAAAGATAAATAAAACCCATTCTAACAATGATAGGTATATTTTGTCTCAAGTTTACTAAGCAGCAGAAAACGCTATACAATTGGTTCCTTATTTACATATTCGAGCAGAGATTTTTTACGTTCATGCGGGCATAATCTTCAATTCTCTCGACTATATTATTATTATGTTACAGTATTTAATATATTTACTTTAATTTTGGATTTTAGTACAGTCATTTGGTTTAAAAAATAGAGGTTACCTGGAAAGTTTTCCGGGCGTTTTGCAAATTGGAAATTTTATAGAATTTCACCTCGTACGCCGAAACTAGTGGTGGTGGGGAGACTGATAACGTCATATAACGCAAATACTGTTTATTTACCGATACCAACGGTCGCGCCGTCATATTCATTATTTAATGAATTTTTTTAACGTTCTCTTTCATTTGTTTATTTTAAGTACAATTTTGATATATTTTTAAATAATATTTAATGTCAAATTACTCACTGTATTAACGAACTGTAATAAAAACTAATATTTTTTACGTAGTTTAAATATTATATACGTAGTATCATTTCTGTTAAAAAGTAAGAAATAACCATAATTCTATTCTTCATGAATACCTTTTTTCATTTTTACTTGATCAATAAACAATTTTTATTATATAATGAATATTTTCTTATTTTCACTTATTTCCATAATACTAATTACAATTTTGGAGTAAATGTCAAATCGCAATGGCTTTAAATACACGCACAGCTGGCACACGCCATCCTCTTTTAACAAGTGGCGTTGCGCACTAAATCTCTTTCACTTTATCTCGGATAACTTAAATGTTTAATAGCTAGCAGCGCTAATTTGCGGCCATTTGTTTACAGGCAGCGATACATATACCTAAATAAAAAATAGCTTTAATTTGATATAAAAACCAAGTGTGTACGTCATGAACGTATAAATACACCAAAATATTACCTGTTTAGACCTGGCTGCGAAGTAGCTGCGGCCAAGTGTGCAACGGCATCCATTGATTTTCGAATTCTTTATATACATTGCTATGATGTGGATGATATTTTGTTTAAAAAACAAGTGAACGAAATTTTGTTCCGAAAATTTATTAACATTAATTTAATTAAAATTACTTGCGGCCACTTATTGACTGTCACCCTGTTATCAATGTGTTCTCTTAATCATAAATGTATGAAAGAATCTGAGTTTGATTATGTACGCTATGAACGTAGTGATTCTGTAGCCGGATCTCGTACTATAAGAAATATAATATCCTAATAACATCTATGCAAGAGGAGGAAAACTCGAAATAAAACTCCATACAAACACGTCTAGCGTGGTATAGTAGGTCAATTTCCCATTGTGGAGGAGGCTCTAGCCCAACAGTGGGATATATACAAGCTATGATGATGAATAAAGACGGGTAGAAAACTGCATTCTTTCGTCGCAACCATAGGGTAAAGAGTTTCTCTTTTCTCTATGGTAGAAGACAACAAATTGTGCTAATTTATTGCAGAATAAAACAGAGGGTAGGTTATAGATGAAGTGGCCAAATAGTTAAGGGGTTGAAACAACAAAATGTATTGCTAAGGGGGATTTATAGTAATGGGTTGTATGTGGAGGGATGTAGTTGGGAAATTAATGCGTTATTTCCATTGGGGGTGTATAGTGAAATATGTTTACAGAGAACTTGGTATTTAGTGAAATAAATTAATTAGTTTGTATAATACGAGAGAATATTGATGAGGAATATTAAGGCTATATAATTTTGCGTGTGGTGACGGAGTAAGAATATAATTAACCTCCAATTTTATCCCTGGGTGAGGTAAAAATTAGCGATATAATATGCAGATAACATCTATACTTGTGAGAAGGAAAACTGGAAATAAAAGCCTGTATCAACCTTTAAGTCATTTTCCCTCCCATTGTGGAGGAGGCTCGAGCCCAACAGTGAGACTTATGTGGCCTGAGATGATGATGGTGATAACTTTCCGTGTAGTTACGAAGAAAGAATACAATTCACCATCTTCTATTTTATTCGCGTGTGTCGTATCTTTTACGGTGAGATTAAATATAGATACATATAACATCTATGCAAGAGACGAAAAATTCAAATTAAAAGCCTACACATACCCATCTGACCAGGTATGGTAGTTGATTCCCACCCCCAACTTACGGAGGAGGCTCGAGCCCAGAAGTGTCGACGTATGTGGTCTAAAAAGACGAGGATGATGATTTAAGTTAGCGTTTTCTTTTATATTTTTTTATAACAACACACCGTACAAAGGCACAAATCCTTATGGCACGGGGAACAAATATAAAATTAACAGATACAAATCATAAAGATACGGCAATTTCATTTGTAAATCGGACAACGAATTGGTCTGCTTAAATTTTAAAATATTCAGCATGAAATCTTGTTAAATGAATTGCTATGTCATTAAGTAGTCAAATTTAATATCTAATTTTGTTTACATTAAGCGTGAATCGTATTTTTTTATGAATTAATGATAGTCCAGAGAAAACTCTAACGTAAAATATACAAAATTCTGCGAAGTTTTATAACTGGCCGCTACTCTGATATCAATCCTACATGGTTAATTAGGGTTTGTAATGCATTATAATAGTTGCCTTAACATAAAAAAAAAAAATAGAAAAGCAATAATATTATAAACTCGGTTTTGATTTTCATTCATATTTAAAAAGATACAATACCAAAAAGGTTTCAATCGTTTGTACACGTTACTGGCCGGTTTTAAAAATGCTGTGGTATTTAAAAAAGTACGTTCTAAATTCAATTTTTCATTTGATGTTCATTTTTACAGAAAACCCCTTTTTATCCTACATTTTTGGCGCGAAGTTCCAGAAGTTAACATCGACTTTCATAACTTTTATTCAATTTTTATCGATTAATTTCATATCCTTGACTGTCAAAGCTTTATTTAATGCTGTTTGGCTGTATCAAAAATGGTAGATAAAGTGGTAAAAGCTACCAAAATTATCGCGCTGCTTGAAGAGGGTTGCAGCCAATGTTTCGTGGCTAGGAGGCTAAATGTTAGTCGCTCGACAGTCCAAAGGACCTGGCAGCGATATCAGGAGACTGGTTCCGTCGAGAGAAGGCCTGGTTCTGGAAGAAAACCATGTACCCAACCACGGGATGATCGTTTTCTTGTGAGTCGCGCATTGAGAAATCGCAAATCTTCGTATGTGGATCTTAAGAACAACCTCCAAGAAGTAAGAAATGTGCATATTAGTCTATGGACGGTCAGGAGGAGGCTTCTCGCTGCCAATATACGCAGTCACCGCCCGGCCCGCGGCCCCAAATTACTCCGTGAGCACAGAGTTCACAGGCTTAGGTTCGCTAGAAATTGTGAATCATGGACTCAAGACGATTGGAATAGGGTTTTGTTCTCTGATGAAGCCAGGATATCTCTGTTCGGTGAAGATCGACGTCGGCGAGTGCTCAGAAGACAAGGAGAACGCTTTGCACAGGCATGTTTCGAAGAAATCACACCTTATGGTGGGGGCTCTGTTATGTTTTGGGCAGGAATAAATTCAATGGATCGTACAGAGTTAGTCTTCATTGAAAACGGCTCACTGACTGGGCATCGATGCATAACGGAAGTTCTAATTTCTCATGCACAACCCGCATTGGCCGCTCTAGGTGAAGACTCGATTTTTATGGACGACAATGCTCGCGCCCACCGATCCCGCGATGTTAATGCGTATGTGCAAGAGGTCGGCATTCGTCGTTTGGATTGGCCAGCTCGAAGTCCCGACCTCAATCCCATAGAGCATGTCTGGGACGTTCTGAAACGGCGTGTGAGATCAGTACACCCAGCTCCGCAGACCATCAGAGAGCTGAAGAATGTGATTACTGCGGAGTGGGAACGTATTTCGCAAGCAAGTATCCGGGATATACTCGCTAGCATGCCCAGACGAATTCAAGCTGTGATTTTAGCTAGAGGGGGTCACACTCGATACTAAACATTTATCTGCTTTTACTTTATTAAAGAAAAACAAACAAAAAAACTTTTTTATTTTTACTTCATGAGCATATGCACTACTAGCGAATATACACTACTAGCGAGGTTTAGCATTATTTCCCATAAATTGTATCTAAATTTTATGAAATACTGATGAAAACGATTATTTTCTTATTAATTTAGCAAATTGTGTGGATAAAACTACCTATAATTATCAAACAAAGAAATATTAACATTTGAAATGGTTCATTGCTTAGGTGCCCGTTTTTTTTTGCAAATGAGTGTAATAATTTCTGATGTTTACGCGTATATCTATTACATATTTTAAATAAAACTATTTTGACGGATTTTATCGCGTATGAATTTGATTTTTGATTGTCTTCAAATAAAAAAATCTTGAACAATATTGTTTATTCATTAATTTTTATTGGCAGTTCATCATCATTTCGTCTATATGACTTGGTTAGTTATATTTAAAGTTTTCCTTCTCTTACATAAACTTTATATGCATATTATTTTTTTTATTTGTATAAATGGGGAATTTATTGACTTATGGTAAGGTGCTTTTGGAGTTTAATATGATAATAAATACATTGTAAATAACACATAATAAATACATACACGAGTTCTTGTTTAAGATAAAACTGAAGAAACACTTTTGTGCTAACAAAAACACATTTCAAATGTAAAATTAGAAAATTTCCAAGCATACTTTTTTATTGATATAGAAAAAGCAAGAGAACAAGTAATTTTACGCACGTAAAATTAATTTCAAATGAATCACTTTTGAATAACAACAATTAAGTTAACATTAGTACAAGTAAACATTTAAGTATAAAGGATATTAAAATAAAAAGAACAAGTACGAAATATTCATAGGGAAACTTAATAAACTCTATTATTTTATATAAAGCTTGCTCGTTGATAAAAACTCGTCCATAGAGCATTTTATTTAAAGAGACCCAATTTAAAGGCTTTGAAGCGTAGGGAGGCCTCTATATCACGTATAGAGAAAAACGCCCACTCAAACACACGCGTATGTATCACTATATATATAGGAATATGTAGCCTGGGGGCCCGTCAAACGCCCTGAAAGTCACGTATGCTTGGTGGCCTCGCAATGTTATTATCCAACACTTACGCACGAACGTACACTCACGCATTAACTATATATGTGTGCGTATACATAGGTAGGCTGTAGCCCGGGCATCTCACGGCCCACACGACCCCGAAGGGACAAAGCGAAACGGGTTTGTCCCAGGGGAAATTCAATATTCGGGACTAAACCTTAACTCCCCTTAAGACACCCCGTCTACCACCCCCCGGAATGCTTATATGGCCACGACGTGTATCGATTTTCTTGCCAAATGGAAGATTGGTGTCGAACCGTTCTCGGCGGACGAATGAATGATGTATTGGAGTGGCGAGTGAATATTTTAAATGTGTGTGTACTTCTACCTTAGGGGTTTTGTGTTTAGCGACCGTATCGGCTCTGATGGAAATCTCTTTCGGAAATTCACGTGAATTTTTTATTTTCGTAATGCATTGTGGGTTGGTGGGTGGTTTAGAGGCTTTGACTGAAACGCCAATTATCTCAAAAATGCTCTTTGAGGTGACTGATTGGATCGCACTCGTTGCTTTTAAGATGATTTATTGAGATATCTGTTTGAAAACTCTTATGTAATTTTCTACGTATGAAATATATGTTTTAGTGTATAATATTTTAAATTGATGCGTTTCATTTATAGGAAATTATATGTATTTATTTTGGCAAATGTATTTTTAGATATTATATACTAATTTGTTGGTTATTTCGTATATAAATATTCATTAGATTAGTTTTGAAGTTAACTTTTGAAAGATACATTCAACGTAATTAATTAATTAAATAGTTATACATAGAGTTATATTATAGAGAATTTTACCGTGTGATGGTGGAGTAGGAATACAAGTCAACATTCCCTATCTTGCCCGTGTATGTCGTAAAAGACGTCTAAAGGATATAATATGCATAACATCTGTGCACGAGAAGGAAAACTCAAAATAAAACTCTATATTAACTTGTCTGATCAGCATGGTATGATAGGTCAATTTCCCTCCTAATGGGAGGAGGTTGGAGCCCAGCAGTGGGACATATATAAGCTGAGACGATACTATTATAATAGTATTTTTACAAGAAAATCCTTACTAATATTATAAATGCGAAAGTAAGGTTGTTCGTTTGTTTGTTTATTTGTTTGTTTGTTTGTTACGCTTTCACGCTTAAACCACCGAACCGATTCCAAAAATGTTTTCACCAATGGAAAGCTATAATATCAGGGAGTAACATAGACTATATTTTATCCCTATATTATCACGGGAATGGGAACTACGCGGGTAAAGCGACTCAAACCAAAGCGAAGCGAGGGCGGGTTGCTAGTATTCAATAAAATAGATAAGAACAGCTATTTATGGACTTAGGAACCATACATTGTAATATTATCATCATCACCATCGCAGCCCATACGTCCCACTGTTGGGCTCGGGCCACCTCCACAATGGGAGGGCATTTGACCTACTATACCATGCTGCTCAGGCATGTTGGTATAGGGTTTCATTTTGAGTTCCTATATTATATTATTTTATGTTGCCTATATTCATCATCATCATCATCATATCAGCCCATATACGTCCCACTGTTGGGCTCGGGCCTCCTCCATAATGGAAGGGTAATTGACCTACTATACCACGCTGGTCAGACGTGTTGGTATAGGGTTTTATTTCGAGTTTTCCTTCTCTCGCATAGATGTTATATGCGTTTTATATCCCATAGTCGTCTTTTACGACATCCACGGGTAAGATAGGGAGTGGTAAATTGTATTCTTACTCCACACGGGACATTGTAATATAAACATAGGTATATATACCTATGATATAGAGTTAGGTTTTATATTATTCAAAGGCGAATCCTTTAAGGTTGAAATCTCGACTTTTATGCACGTAACATGCCATAAACCACAGCCATAAACTTTACTCGTAAAGTATGTTACAACCAAATTATAAATATTGACTCTACATCTTTATTACATTGAAAAGTTATAATATTCACATACTTGTTTGTACATTGATGTCATAATAATAAGATTACAATTAAAAATAAGTATCTTGTACAGTGGCATGAGTTTATAACCACTGACCGCAACTTTTCAGATTTACTTTCTAATTAATATAACAAATTATCATTGAAATTTTTGTAAAAAAAACAATATTAATCACGGTTCCAGCTTCGGCACAGTAATCTGCAACACCTTCTAATATATGGCCTCGGGTTCAAGTCCCGGCCCGGTCAATATTTTTTAGGGTTTTGAGAAGAAAAATATTCCAAGTTACTTCTTATATAGATAGCTACTTGTTAGTAAAATATCATTAAAATCGGTCCAGCCGTTTTGAAAGCAGATAAAGTAAAATAGAAAAAGAAAATTATAATAGGTATGGGCATAGGTATGCATCGTGCAAATAACCGTGTGAGCATAAATAAAGCTTCTATTTTGACATTACAAACAACACTTCAATCTTCAATTATTTATTTGTAAAAGATGTGATAAGCAGCATCTCATTGATTTGAAATGAGATGTTATTGATAGTAGAATGAGATGTATATTAGTAAGACTATGTATTTATTAAACTGTTTTTTGATCGTTGAGCGAATTTAGGGTAAATATCATACACTTTTGTATTGTTTTCATTTTGTCACTGTAATATTTCTGAAAACCTCGTTCCAATTTGCTACTTATTTGATGCCTTATCGTCCTTTTTAGTTAAAACTAGCAACCCGCCCTCGCTTCGCTTGCCTGCGTAGTTCCCGTTCCCGTGAGAATACCGGGATAAAATATAGCCTAGGTTACTCCCTGATATTATAGCTTTCCATTGGTGAAAGACTTTTTGAAATCGGTCCGCCGTTTTGAAGATTACCCGGAACAAACAGACAGACAGACAGACAGACAAAAATTTTTTAATTGCTATTTTAACCACCGGGTCCAATTGTGAATCCAAACCAATCAGCACATCACATTCTCTGGGAGTGCGATCTCTGGCGAAACGAGCGTAACCTTATGTTAAACAGTTTGCAAGTCACCTGTGGGGTAGTATACTATACGGACCTTGTAGCAACTCGAGAAAATTTCCGGGCCTTCATGCGTTTCTGCCATACCTACTGTAGCAATCAATCTTAACGCTCACATATAGGCCCCGTTAAGCTCTTCCGTATCCGTGGTGCCGTACTGCTGCGCTATCGTAGCTGTACACCTTTTTACTTATTGGCTGACTAGTCATTTTGTTTTCCTGTCTCCCGCTTTGCCTAGGAGGGAAGTGGAATCTCTCTTTCCAACTCCTCCTCTTTAATCTTTTCTAATTAAATTTGTTGCGGGTCCCAAGACTGAAGATATCCCGGGACTGCCTGAGGGTCAAACCTCGGTGTCATTTATGGAGACCATTGTGGATCCTGGCTTACAGGAGTTACAATGGTGGGAATGTGTGGTGGGATTAGTCCCATAAAAAAAAATCTAAACCATTCTCGAATCCTCTTGAACACACACAAAAACTTTCATCAACATCGGTCCAGCCGTTTAGGAGCGGTTCAGTGACATACCTACAGAAGAAATTTATATATAAAGATATGTCATTGCATTTTACAATTTAATTGAAGTTTTAATTTTTCATTTTGCGTGCATTTTAGAGTCTCAGAATGATTCTTAAAATGCTAGTTTTATATATTTATCGAGGGTTGGGGGCGCTGTGCTGCATCACTATCAGGTCGGTCACACATCGCGAGGGGATAAAATAATACTTCGGATGGCTATTTTTTAAACTATATTCAATAACTAACGTTAACACTATTTTCTATTACAACTAATGATTACGTATGCCGACAGCTAAATTACACATTAGGGAAACGCGGTGAATTTGATACAACATGGCAGCAACAACGACCGATCGCTCTCGTGTCTTGTTCCCAATCGAGTATTCAACGGACCGCTCTCAATAAAGATAGCTCGGTATTATTTCAAACGTTAACGGTCAAACGACAAACATCAAAAATCATTGCCAACGTTGTATCAAAAACACCCAAGTATAATACTTGACGTTTCCGTAATCGGATTGATTCTTAAAAACTATCAAGATATGGCGCCAGAGGTAGTGACGCTGCGACATATTATATAGTCTTGTTCTCTGTTACATGCATTACAAATGTTATGGGTAAGAGTCGTGAAAGTTTTAAATGTATAAAGTTCACGATAACAAATACATTATTGAGGACATTAAAGTCATAAATAAAAAGGTCGAAGATAAGTCAAGATAATCATCACATAGTTTGACAGTTTAGCAGTATTTTGTTTTTAAATTTATGTTTTTCTCGATGTAAAGGAAATTCAATGAACAAGGAAAAGATAATTGGTAATGATAATTTTGTACTATAGATATTTATTATGATATTATTTCTACTTTACGGATAAAATATATTTGATATTTACTTGATGACTTTATTTAGTAGGTAACCTATGTCTGTGGTTAATAATTTTATTCGGCATCTATAAATATGAATATCTCGATAACTGATTATAATAATCATTAATTTATTCGATTCTCACTGTAAGGCATAAATTTTCTCTCTACGTATTCGTAAGTCACGACTTAGACTGCATTTTGGCGGGAACATGAAAATTTTACGCTAGCTTAAATTATATTGAATATTTCAGTGTTTTAAAGTGTTATATTAAATAATTTTATTAACATTTTATATAATCCTATGCAGAGAAAGTACTAAATTGTAGTAAATATGATATAACATAGCTTTACGTATGATTTCATGATCTATTAATATTCCGAGGGAAATTTTTAATTAGGTAACCAATGCTCAATTAAAGACAATAACTGATCTTACAGACAGACAATGATTTCGAAACTAAGTGCAAAATAAACTCAAGAAATAAATTCACTTGACATTAGCAGTAATGTCCTCGTTTTATTAACTGACTTCTAAAATTGCAAGCAAAGAAAAACCTGAAATAAAACTCTGTACCAACAGGTGCGAGCAGGTATACTAAGACGTTTTACCTCCCCTTGCAGCGAAGGCTCATGCCCAACGATGGGAAGTGGTTAAGCTGAAAAAAAGAAGAAACATCTAAATTAAAATTGCAAGGTATATATAATGAATATCTAAAGAAAGATAATCCTCTTATTAAGTAAAACAACTCGCTCATTCTTTTGAAACGAAACAAGAAAAATCTAAATAAAAACAAATGGCGCGCAAACAATTCAAATCTCACAACCTGTGTTTTGCGATATACACACAAGCATACACACACATTCATACGTAAAGGACATTAGTATTAGTGGGTTTCGGCCTTTGAAAGGCCCCTTAGATCGAGGGGGCATGTTTGGGGTAAGATTGAGCGTGGGTGGCTAGCGGGGGACGGGAAAATTCCAAGATGGCGTCTGACCGTGCCGGCCATAAGGGTAAAATAGGAGCCTTTATATATGTATCTATATGTAGTTTATACTGGTATTGGTCAGGCGTCTTGGATTTGTTATCGATTTTTGCGTATTTCTATTCGCGTTGCTATGATTACGTTGTATCTTTTAATAATAGATTTTCTGTTTTGTTTTTTAAATGAGTATAGTTCTTAGAATAATAACGTATAGAAGGATAGTGTCAGTACTTCGAACTTTAAAAATTTAAATCTAAAAATACTAATGGCGAGCAGACGATTACACACGTACACACGGAAACCACTATACAAATTATGAAATCAAATTTTGTTTTTATTAATATAAATCGTCGAAACACTTTTAAAAGTAATGTTAAAAACCTTTTTATGTCTTTCAAATGTGTTGTGGCACCATTTGAATGCACAAGCCGTCATAATTACCTATTTATTTTTTAAGAGTTGCGTACGTTCGTGCAGTGCAATGACTTGTACATTACGGGACTGTTCCGGCGTAGGCTCCATTAGGCTCCAATTGAAATGCCTCACTTTTTGTGCGTGAACTTACCTTCTATATGTTATTATTCTAAGGTATAGTTATTGTAAAGATTGCTTCTGAAATATAATGGTATATGTTAAAAAATTTAGCTGTCATCATCTTTCATGAATTTAAGTTTATGTTTAATTAACTAATTCAGTATACAAATAGTATACGTATATATGTATTTTCCCTGTGGTGACGGAGTAAGGATACAATGCAACACTCTCTATTTTACACGTGACTATCGTTAAAAATACTAAGGTATGTAATATACATATAGCGTCTAGTCAAAAGAAAATTTGAAATAGAGCTTTGTAATGACTTCATATGTTTACGGGAGTATTACAGATTGTAGATAAAAATATTTTACGGATTTTACGGTCTGTCCGCCTGTGACTATGAACATTGTAAAGTATTCGAAACGTCGGTCAATCAAATATAAACGCGATAAAATCCGTAACACAATTTTATTTGTAATAGAGCGTTATACTAATCGATTTTCCGTGTGGTGACGGAGTAAGAATACAATTAACCACCTCCTCTCTTACCGTGGGTTCTAAAAGACGACTAAAGGATAAAATATGCATATAACATCGTTACAAGAGAAGGGAAACTTGAAATGAAATCTTATACCAACACTTAGCGTATATATTAGCGTAGTATAGTAGGTTAATTGCCCTCATATTATGGAGGAAGCTTGAGCCCAACAGTGGGATATCTATGACTATACTTTGCTATATAGTAGCAAAGGAATTACTATTTTGATGTTAATAACCACGTAATACATGTACATAGCCAGATCATTGCCACTGTTAAATTTCTTACCAATTAATATCTAAAAATATATTAAAACTAGCAACGCCCTGCGGTTTCAATCGCAGTTCCTCTTCCCGTCGGAATATTGGGATAAATTATAGCCTATGTGTTATTCTGATATGTAAGCTATATTATTGTGAAGTTCCATCAAAATCCATTCAGTAGTTTTTGCGTGAAAGAGCAACAAACATCTTCACATGTTCACATCCTCACATACAAACTTTCGCGTTTATAATATTGGTAAGGATAAAACATGAAAGCAAATAAATAAAACGGTATTGGCGGTTAGTCATTTCGAAGTAAATAAAATGCCTATAAAAACTTGAGAGATCTCATTATCAAGTTTTTTTTACGAAGTTTAACTTAAGTTTGTGAATATTTTTATTCTTGAAGTTAGACTCAACATTTTTAGAGTTTAATTGTATTCATATAGTTAACGCTATTTGAAGGTTATCTTTGATTATGGTGACAATATAGTAATTACGTTAATGGCGATTAAAAGATTATTAAGGAATAACAAATCAAATAATTATTAATAAAATGCATGTAAGATATGTATGTGCAAGAGAAGGAAAACTCGAAATGAAACCCTATACCAACATGTCTGCTCAGCACGGTATAGTAGGTTAAAGTCCCTCCCATTGCGCAGCAGGCCCGAGTCCAACAGTGGGACGTATGTGGGCTGCGATGAAGATGATGATAAAGGATGTATTTGATTATGGTGACAATATAATGGTTGCGCAGATGGTGATTAAATCATTATTAAGTAATAACTTCCCCACCAATGTCTTATGTTTGATTTTCAATAAACATTTAGATTTTTCTCTCACATCAGACTTTGTTCCATGCGCTGCTTCCTATAATCATCATCACCATCTCAGCTCATATATGTCTTACTACGGTGCTCCAGCCTCTGCCTCAACAGAAGAGAAATAAACCATGCGATACCTCGCTAGTCAGACGGATTGGTATAGGGTTTTATTTTGAGTTTTTCTTCTCTTGCATAGATAGATACATATGTATATACTAGCTGACTCGACAGACGTTGTTCTGTTCAAATAAAATAAAGTGAATCTAAACCATTCTTGTATCCCCTTGAACACACACAAAAAATTTCATCAACATCGGTCAACAATAATTTTCATCAATTTCAATGATATACCGTGTGTTCGCAAGAAATTTATATATGAAGATAAGTAGGTAATTTATTTCTCTTTATCTTGTCTTAACGTGGGCTCGAACCTCCTCCACAATAGGAGGCGTATTGACCTAGGTACTATACGTCAGACGTCTTGGTAAAGGATTTTATTTTGAGTTTTCCTTCTCTTATATATAGATGTTATATGTATATTATAATCCTTTAGTCGTCTTTTACGATACTCACTGGCAAGATAGGGGGTGGTGAATTGAATTCTTAGTCCGTCACCACATGGAAAGTTGTTTTGTGATTAGCACAAAAAATCGACGCGTGTGGGAATCGAATCCACTGTCGACACCACGTACAGCATATCGGTATTTAACACTATCTATAAATGACTGATTAACTTTTTTTTCTGCATAAAGTGTCTTTTTTTTTCTAAGCATGTATATATCTCTCTGGACGTGAGCTTTTTTTGCAACAGTACCTAGGGTAATAATAATAATATTTTAATAATAATTCATTTATTACCATATTAGCTTAAAAATTTATCTAACATAGGTAACAAACGGCATAGCAGCTTGCCTAATTCTGTTCAGATTTTATTTCAAGCTTTCTTTTGCAGTAAATTCTCTGCTTATGCCTTTTTCTTATCTCTTACTCGAAAAAACACGATTAATTGCTTTTTTATACAACACGATCATCATCATTATTTCAGCTCTTATACGTCCCACTGTTGGGCTCGAGCCTCCTCCATAATAGGAGAGAAATTCACCTAATATACCACGCTGGTCAGACGTGTTGGTATAGGGTTTCATTGCGAGTTTTCTTTCTCTTGCATATGTGTTACATGCATATTTAATCCTTTAGACGAATTTAACCACACCGAAGACACCAGCGGTGAATTGTATTCTTACTTTATCACCACACGGTAAGGACGTCTATCACGATAGATACCGTAAATACAATTATCTATACCAATTTGTAAAGCGGTAGAGTTTGTTTCTTTGAACGCGCTAATCTCATGAACTACTGGTCCGATTTGAAAAATTCTTGCCGTGTTAGATATTCCATTTATCGAGGAAGGCTATATATTGGCTTTATATCATCACGCTAAGACTAATAGGAGCGAAGCAGCAATGAAAAATGTTTCAGAATTTGTTTTTTTTTTTTTGTTCATTTTGAGAGCTCCCGCTGCGTGCAACATAAACGGTTAGGTTTCGCAATAGTCATGAATGACATAATTGTATTATTTAAAAATATTTTCACTTTCTACGTAAATAAAGTCGTGAGTTAAAGTTAGCATTAGCTCAAAGTAATTGTTCCACGTGGACGAAGTCGCAGGCATAAGTTAGTTGTATATATTTATATAAAATTTCTGTCATTTTAATTTCTAAACACATTAATAATGCAAGATCTATTTTGAAAATAGCCTGTTACTGTCCATTAAGGGTCTCCATAATACATAATTCAATGAGCAACCTACATAACAAAATATATCTTACTTAAACCGGGTCCATCCGGAGAAGGGTTCCACTAGGTGTCATAAATTACAGCCCTGTTTATCGGGCTGAAGTGAGGGAGAGGGTGGGACACCCTCCCGCGGTTTTGCAGTTTATCGTCCCTCCGTATGGGCCCTCCATAGGGCGAAGGGTAGTGAATTACAGAACTGTTACTCAGCAAAATGTACCCCCTGAAAGTTTGAGAAAAAATAGCTCCCTTAAGACTGTCCATTGCAAATGGTTTTTGTGTTTAAAATATAAACTGTTTCTTTTTGTAATTTGCATTGTGTGTTTTTGTTTTCTTTATATCTTTTATTTTAGGTAGATAAGATATATGGTAGGATTATCTTTGTTAACTTATTACCTTATTTCTTTTATGGCCAATATTGGACCTTGTCACGAAGAAAGAAGAAATCGATTACTGTTTAGCATAGACTTCTTTCCAGATGAATGAAGTTAGCCTCCTATACCGTGCTCGCCAGACGAGTTGGTTAGAGCTAATATCCACAAAAAACCTTTAGGAGTCCAGTCTAAATTAGCTTATGGACATGTAGCCTATGGACATGTAGCATGCCTATATAGTACAAAATAATGGGTAAATAATATACCTATTTACACTACCATAATGTTTAACACATAGGTAGACCGTCCAATCATAGACCAAACTCGCTTTTGCAAATATGACCCAATTAACCATCATTAAATTGCATAGATGTGTTCGAAAAAACATAGGGCATCCTTCGTTCATGAAGTAGTTCCCGAACAATAGTAAAGTAACTTCTAGATGATAGTCATAACTCATGAACGAAAAGCACGCAGAGATCGTTATAAATCATATAAAGCAATGCAAAAGAAATTATTGCTTTTAATTAAATTGACTTATCTATTTATACTAGTGGTCGTCGTGTGGTCGAAATTCGGCCACAATTCATTTTAATTAATTTTTTTGCTACACAATTTTCTTTAATTTAGTTTATGTATAATTGTAAATTGAGCAAGCTGTAATTTTGTACTCACATAAACGTGTGTGTGTGTGTAGCGATTGCGTTGTAGTGTGCGTAATTGCCTTTTTTAACGAATTTAATGCATTTCTAATCCATTATTATATGAAATTTCAGTTTTATGCACTTCTCCTCATTATATACTTCCACTGTGTTAAATTTCATACGTGTCCATCCACGTAATTTTCGTAAAAAAAGGGGGTACAAAGTTTTTGCTTCACGTATTAATATATAGATTTATTTACGTATAATTGTAAATTGAGCAAGCTGTATTTCACTAACAACTAATAAGTACAAATGTCTATAAGACATTGTCATGATAATTATGATTGTTTGACATTCAGTTCGACCAGAGATTTTAACCGTAAACAAAAGTGTATAAGCGTTGCTACGTAACACACTCGCGCAAACGTGTGTGTGTGTGTGTGTGTGTGTGTGTGTGTGTGTGTGTGTGTGTGTGTGTGTGTGTGTGCGTGTGTGTGTGCGTCTGTGTGTATGTAGCGATTGCGTTGTAGTGTGCGTAATGCCTTTTTTAATTAATTTAATGCATTTCTAATCCATTATCACATAAAATTTAAGTTTTATGCACTTCTCCTCATTAGATATATACTTCAACTGTGCCAAATTTCATACTTGTCTATCCACGTAATTTTCGTAAAAAGGGATACAAAGTTTTTGCTTCACGTATTAATATATAGATATAGCGATTTAATTTTTCTGTTAATGATTTTATAAATATAATAATTACTGCTTTTAGACCTATACCATAATTATAATAACAGAATAAATTTAAATTATAAAATAAAGTAGTATAAAAGTTATATAAACCTTTATTACAAGGAACTTATTGTGAAAGTTGCAAAAGTATCACGACTTTTCGGTCGGCCTCGTTGCGCCTTCCATACGCGCGGTCAAGCGGATTTCGATGCACAGAGTTTTAACTTGTCTAGAGAAGGCAGAATTTTCTTTTTTAATTCGGGTTTAAATACTTTTTTTTTATACTCAAATGTAGTCATAAAGAGATATACAGGAAATACCCACGCGATAAATAATATTTTTACATATTTCATTGAATTATTGGATTCTGTCATAAGTAAGGAAATAGACATTATATTTGATTCATTCTCCATATGACGACGGGATAAAAATGTAATTGTTATTATCCCTCACTTACTCGTGGAGTTGTTAAAATCGGCTAAGAGTTTCACCAGAAAAGTGGGCTTTAGTTCTCTTCTGGGCAAAATATAACGCCTTACTGCGATCACCAAACCGTGCAACTAAGCTTAGTATTTACGACACTAGTCCCTTCATTTTTAAGGTAAGCTTACATTTAGGAGTAGACGGCGAAAGGCTGAATGGTGAAATCCTAAAGGACATTTGTTTAGTTAAACATCACATCCTCTTATAATTCTTAATCGAAGTGGGTTTAGCTTTGTAATGTTATGAGTTTGGTCGAATATCAATTTTCCATGGAACATTGTCTATCAGAGCTTAGGCATCCGTAAGGAGCCTAAGCTAAGCTTTTTTTATGGGTGGGCTATGGTAAGCGCACACGCGGTTCATTCCGTCCGGGGCGACGAAAGGACGGCGCGCGAGCCCATAACCCACCCGTACCCACGTCGCCTTCGTCGTTACGACGATCACCAGTGCCGAGTTCCTTGTCCTCAGTGCTCGGCCCGGACGTCTAAGCTAAGCTAAAGACCTTTTTATAAGAGGGGTTAGATGCCTAGATATTTTCAACTATTGGAGCGATTACCATATCAACATATTGACTGTAATAGACATTCGTGATAGATTTAACATGCATTCTAAAGTATGGACATTTCACAGATGGAGGACCTGTACTTTTAATTTATGCTAACATAAATCTCCAATATTATTAAGTATAATTCTGTATTTTTCATAAAAAATCATGAATAATATATAGGTAATGCATATGGGTTTATATTTTCGGGCTCTCAGAGGAAAGCGAGAGGTGAAGTTTTATAGCTTAGGTATTATAGCTTTATAGCTGTTCGATGTAGTATGTTGGCCCCACAGGTTTACACACTGCACTACCCCGGTAAAGGTAACGCTTTTCACAGCTTACTGCCAAAGTTTTTATACCTGCAGCTTGTTTACAGTTAAATAGACGCCCTCAAGATTGGATGGTCCATCATTCATTTTATTTACTAGTTTTATTTTCTAAATAAAACTAGTAAATAAAATTAGTATTGGCAAATTCAAATTTAAATTAAATACTTTAATTTGATTTCATTTATTTTAATATAATTTAATTTCATTGAATTTAGTATGTTAATGTTACTAACATAAGTTTTTAACCCTTAGCTCTCTGTTGGCTTCGTTACGGAGCCATTTGTCATTTGTGCCGTAACTCCGTAGGCTTCGCTACGGAATGCAATGTTTTTATCATGACTAGGCTTAAGATGTTACGGCATCGTCAGCGTTGGCAATTGTTATCTGTAATTAAAATGTGCTCAGCCTCGATACTGTTACGATTGAATCATTATTGGGACCCTTTTCATGGCTAAAAATAATTATTATGATGAGAATTTAAAATTGAGTGATAGCGAATATGTATTTGGTTTTCCATTGCTAGAAGATATTGTGGAAGACAATGTTGATTATAATTCTGACTTTTGAAGTAGTGTGTGTGACTTTTCACCTAAATAAAATCAAAAACATTCACAAGAAAGTATAATTCTTCTCACTTAAAATAAGACTCCTTTTTCACACTCGTTCCACTGCGAAAAAGTACAACAAGGTGCAGACCGCTAAGGTTTAAGTTTTTTATTGATACTAACAAAATATGGAGACCGAAATAAATGATTATTATTACTATTTATGTAGGTTTTCAACAGTAACTTCTGTAGGCGAATGAATGTTTGTATTGGTGGTTCAAGCAAATAAAAGCTAGTGTTGATGTATCTAGTTATTTGTCACGACTTTTATACAATTAAAATAAGCTTTCCACGGGCTCTAACCTTTTTAAAGATCCATAATTATTTATAAATAATAATAAACATTTATTTCAGACAAGGTCCATAGGTGTTAGTAACAATTTGTTTAAAAACTAGTGTTATACATACCTATATATTTTTTTTGTAATAAATTTATATGAATACTAGCAATCCGCCCTCGCTTCGCTTCGGTTATAGATTATAGGTTATAGTGGTTTTACCCGCGTAGTTCCCGATCCCGTGGGAATACCGGGATAAAATATAGCCTAGTTTACGCCCTGATATTATAGCTTTCCATTAGTGAAAGAATTTTTGAAATCGGTCCAGCCGTTTTGAAGATTACCCGGAACAAACAGACAGACAGACAGACAGACAGACAAAAATTTTTTAATTGCTATTTTAGGCATAGGTATCGTGCAAATAACCGTGTGAGCATGAAAAAAGCCTATTATTTAGACATTACAAACAGACACTCCAATTTTATTTGTTGGTGTAGATAGAGTTTCTTAGTAAAGTTGCAGTTAATAATTCACTGAATAGATCTCAATATTTTCTATAAAATAGAAGTAATTATAGTATAGTCAAAATGGACATTCTGGCCTCACACCATTCTAAACACGACTTTCGTGGGTTTTGGAAGCACACGAACAAATTACAAGCCAAACCTGGAACGCCTGTGAGCGTCGGTGGCGTCAGCCAGCCTGTTCAAATTGCTAATATGTTCAAAAAAAAATTTACTATCACCACTCCCCTGGGACCTTCTGAGGCGGTGCTCGATATTGAGCCCGGTGGGCCAGTTGGAATAAAATTTAAATCGAAGGATATTGCCAAAATTATACAATCCATGTCACGAGGCAAATCCCCTGGCCATGACGGTCTCAGTATTGAGCACCTCCGATATGCTGGACCACACTTACCACGGATTCTTGCTATGTTTTTTAGCTTTTGTGTGAGTCATAGTTACTTGCCGGCTGACATGATAAAGACAGTTGTAGTCCCTATCGCGAAAAATAGAACTGGTGATCTGGCTGACAGCGATAACTATAGACCCATCTCGCTGGCTACCGTGATAGCGAAGGTGTTTGACGGTATGCTGAACACACATCTCAATGAGTGCACAAACTTCTATGACAACCAGTTTGGGTTCCGTCCTGGGTTGTCTACGGAGAGTGCCGTATTGTGTTTAAAGCATGCTGTCACATATTATACACAACGCAGTACGCCCATTTATACTTGCTTTCTGGATTTATCTAGGGCGTTTGATCTGGTTTCTTACGACATGCTGTGGAGAAAGTTGGACGATACTAAGTTACCACCTGCATTAGTAAACATCCTTAAGTACTGGTATGGAAATCAAATCAATAATGTACGATGGGCTGGGTCATTATCTGATGCGTACAGGTTGGAATGCGGGGTGAGGCAAGGGGGGTTGAGCTCACCAACCCTTTTCAACCTGTACATTAATGAGCTAATTGGTGAGCTCAGTAGCGCTAGAGTCGGTTGTTATGTTGACGGCGTTTGCGTCAATAATATCAGCTACGCTGATGACATGGCGCTGCTGAGCGCATCAGTCTGTGGCTTACGAAAATTAATAGATATATGTGAAAGATACGCTAAGACACATGGCTTGAAATATAATTGCAAAAAGTCAGAGGTCATGGTTTTTGAGGCCAGGGGTAAAACCCTTGATAAAATACCACCTGTAATACTCAATGGTATACCGTTGCAAAGAGTCTTTAAGTTTAAATATCTTGGTCATATATTGACCCCTGACCTCAAAGACGATGACGATATAGAAAGGGAGCGGAGGGCGTTGTCGATCAGAGCGAACATGCTGGCCCGCAGGTTTGCACGATGTTCACTGAATGTCAAAATCACACTCTTCCGAGCTTATTGTACAACCTTTTACACGTGCAGCCTGTGGGCTAGGTGTTCGCGGGTATCCTACAACGCACTCCGTGTGCAATTCAACAATGCGCTCAGGGTGCTGGTGGGGTTGCCCCGCTTCTGTAGCGCATCAGAAATGTTCGCCGACGCACACGTAGATTGCTTCTACGCTACAATGCGAAAGAGATGCGGTTCTCTGGTGCGCAGGGTGCGGGCCAGCTCCAACAGTATCCTGAACATGATTGCGAGCAGGCTTGATTGCATTTATTTAAGTCGCTGTAGTGCCGTCTCCCATGGGATGTCGCAGCGGTGACAAATGTAAAATGTGTAAAATGTTTTTATGTGTTTGAATGTTTTTGTATCTTTACTAACCTAGTTGTAAGTCGTACTAACACATAATGAGTCATTGTTACTCGATCCAATAAATATTTATTATTATTATTATTATTATTATTATAGCATTATATATCAGGGACAGTCTGAAAGTGGCACCAGTGTTAGAGAAGATTAGGAGCGCGAGAATGTCTTGGTATGGACACGTGATGAGGAGGGATGCAGGGCATGTGACCTACTCATGAGTAGGTACAGTATCGATACTTTCTGTTCGATATCGTGTCCCTAGATATGACGGCTGACAGAAGGTTATGGAAGGTAAAAACATGTTGTGCCGACCCCACTTAGCGTGGGACGAGGGCAGGCAAATGATGATGATGAGAATAGCATTATGGTGGTATATAATGAAATCATGCAATAATACTAATATTCATATATATAATTTCTGTAATATAAAAGATGAAAGCACATATCACAGACATATTGTCGCAAAAAGCACAATTCGCCTCGGTTATAACCATTTTGGGAGGTCTAAATGACTCTGTGGCAGTTGACAATGTAGGTGGAGGCGTGCGGTCTGCGGGGGTATGGGGTGCGCGGGACGGTCGGGCGGAGGGGTAGTGACACAGGCTACCGGTCACCACCGCTCGTATTGATTTGTTGTATCGCTCGTCCTGCAACAGCTATCCCTTTCTTGCATATCTACATTAAATTATCCTCGTCTCTTTCTAACACGTGTCCCTCCCGCGCACACGTGAACACATACGTCGCGTATGTGGATATTTACAAGTGTGCGAGGATTTCTATATGTTTTGCGTATGTTTGCGTTGGGGTCCAAATATTATGTATCCAAGATATTTCGACAGTATTTTCCTTCTAATATTTAACGGACACTTATTCCATTGTACTTACATTTTGTGAGCGCGTATTAAATAACAACAGAGGCTTGTTTAAAATTACTCACATACCTATTAAAGAAATACAAAAAATAATTAGGAATCAATGTACTTAGCAGAAAAAGGTTATCCATACTAATACTATATTATACGTTATACCTACTTACTATTTTTTTTCTAGGTAGTGTAGAAAAAAAAAATAGCGTTTAATTAATAAAACATTTTTTTTCTGTGTGGTGGCGGAGTAAAAATACAGTTCATCACTCTCTATTTGGCCCGTGGGTGTCGTAAAAGATGACTAAGAAATATGATATGCATATAACATTTGTTTTAGTGAAGGAAAGCTCGAAATAGGCAGTGCACGCCGGGGCCTCGCAGACACCGCTGCGCACTCGCCGTGATGATGAGCATCGGATATGCTCGAAACCCGGGTCGACGTAATCGATCTCAGTACGTGAGTATTTTGTCGTTATAGATATTATAATAAGTACGAAATAACACAAAATAATAATTGGTAAATTACCCTCCTATTAGGAGGAGGTCGTAACCCAACAGTGAGACTTATGTGGGCTGAGATAAGATGAGAATAAAAAATATTAGAATCAGATATCGGTTCCTTTTTAAGAATGTTAATTCCTAAAATGATCCATATATCTACCTCGATAAGGATTAGAATAAAATTCTATTCAAAAGTAATTTGCCCTCAAAATTGTTCTATTTTTAAAATAGATTAAAAAAAAAAGACACGACACAGGCCAAATACTAGGTACATACATCTATAAAATTAAATAAAGGGTGATATACACGCTATGACGCTATTACTTTCTCTGAGAGGTTAGGTTACACATGCGAGTATCTACGTACCTACGTCATTATATGCGAATTACAAAGAAAAGGGCAAATATGTTACATGCCTTCTATATAAAATGAGCTAAAAATGACATATGAAATTGTTCAAAAGGTAATAATTTAAAGAAGTAGACTAGTAGCGATATTAAACTGTAACTGGTATGTTGTAAGCAGTTAGCTGTCGTATTTTATATTGCATACTCCAACGCGAATACATTTTCTCGCTAATTTTACTGTAATTTCAAAATTATGTTATTTATTAACTACCTACCTTCATAAAACTAATAAGGGACTCTAACTAACTCACAACATATAAACGCTAAACTATTATCATCATCGTTGCGGCCTAAATACGTCGCACTGTTGGGCTCGGGCCTCCTCCATAATGGGAGGGAATTTGACCTACTATACCATGCTGGACAGACATGGTGGGATAAGGTTTTATCTCTAGTTGTCCTCCTCTTGCACGGATGTTATGTGCATATTATATCCCATAGTCATTACGACATCCACCGGCAAGATAGGGAGTGGTGACTCTTACTCCGTCACCACACGCTAAACTATACGTGATTAATATTAGCAAATGGACCAGTTGCTTAAAAGAATATTTATTGTGTATTTTTAACTAGTTATTTATTCTCG
The DNA here is from genome assembly GCA_032191425.1 of Lymantria dispar. Taxonomy (NCBI): domain Eukaryota; kingdom Metazoa; phylum Arthropoda; class Insecta; order Lepidoptera; family Erebidae; genus Lymantria; species Lymantria dispar. The sequence goes on along the minus strand of CM063454.1, from coordinate 11,000,982 downwards.
TGCTGGCGGAGTAAGAATATAATTTGCCATCCCATATTTTGCCTATGGGTGTTGTAAATGCGATTAAAGGATATAATATGCATACATCTATGCAATCGAAGGAGAATTCCAAGTGAAACCCTTACCATCGTGGTATAATAGTTAAAATTTCCTCTCACAGTTGAACAGGCCCAAGCTCAAGTGAGACCTACCTATATAATGATAGTTATGCCGATTTTTTTGTCTCAATCAAAGCAAAAATTTTAAGTTCTAGTTCTAAAATTTCTTATGATAATAATATTATACATAAGTAGGTATTTCTTCTGCCTTTTCTGGGCATTAATGCCCAGCTCTCTCCCTCCCTCTTTTGGGCACTAATATTTTTTTATAGTATTACTAGCTACCCGGCTCGGCTTCGCACGGATCTAATGCTGATACTAAATATACTACAGGATGTCTTTATATATAACGTTCACAGCTTTTTTGTCATTAGACAATACAAACATGTTTTCTTTAGAGGTTACTCTTGAAAGAGCGACATATTATGCATGTATTATTCATATAAACCTTATACTTAAATTACTCTAACTATTAAAAAAAACCGCAACACAATACCTACGTTGCGTAGCTTTAAAGATCTACCTAAGCATATTATTATATAGGGACAGACAGACAGCGGGAAGCGACTTTGTTTTATAATATGGAAGGCTTAGAATAATAACATATAGAAGGTAAGTTCACGCACAAAAAGTGAAGCATTTCAATTGGAGCCTAATGGAGCTTACGCCGGAACCGTTCCGTAATGTACAAGTCATTGTACTGCACGTACGTACGCAACTCTTAAAAAATAAATAGGTAATTATGACGGTTTGTGCATTCAAATAGTATCATAACACATTTGTAAAACTTAAAAAGGTTTTTAACGTCACTTTTAAAAGTATTTCGACGATTTATGTTAATAAAAACAAAGTTTGATTTCATAATTTGTATAGTGGTGTGCGTGTGTACGTGTGTAATCGTCTGCGCGCCATAAGTGTTTTTAGATTCAAATTTCGAACCTTCAATGTATTGACACTATCCTTCTATACGTTATTATTCTAAGATGTAAGGATTATTCCATACTTATACATATTCTTTGTAAAATACTGTAAAATATAACGAAAATACAGTTTATCGTTTCTGAGGAAGTTGAAGATAATATTTGTGTTTTAATTTATCTATCAACAGCTACATATAAAACGTTATGGCACCATAGGGCGTGTGTACTAATTACGACATTACTGTCACCGCATACTAATTACATAACCATCGAGTGTTGCCAGCATACTAAACACAAAATGGAACGTAGTCTGTCATATATGTAACTATAGTACATATATAATATTTAACTTATGTAACTCCAACGTTCAGGGATTTACCAAGCTTATATTTTGGTAATATATTACATATCTATCTATATAGATAGTATTTTGCAATTGCGAATTATAAACGGCGAGAAAATTAATAGGTTTCGCTTATAATATCATAGATGTAGTGACAAGGATTGAGAAAGGTATGTTAAGTTGGTTCGGCCATGTAGAGAGAATGAATGAAAGGAGACTAATAAGGAGAATTTATAAGGCGAATGTGAACGGAAGTGTTGGAAGGGGAAGGCCGAGGCGAACGTTCCATAATCAAATCGGGGACGTTCTTAAGAAAGGCCAGGTTAGGAGTACCCTGAACCGAAGAACATGTATGAGGAGATTAATGAATGTGGACGAGGCGAAAGTGGTATGTCAAGATCGTAGCAAGTGGAAGGAAGTGGTCTCTGCCTACCTCTATGGGAAAGAGGCGTGATTATATGTATGTATGTATGTATTATGGTGATTATTATTATTGTGGCAAACTTAGGGCTTCCAGCTCATAATATAGTCTGTAAAACCGAAGTAGAGTTCACTATATTTATGGTTTATTTTAATTTTATTTTATTTTCTCAATGTATGTAACATTTAAGTTATCTAGAGGAAGAGATAAGACCAAAATTATTTTTACGGATATAATTGCGTTTGTACCTATTTAATTTTTAAATTCGCGACGTTTCAAACATTTCTTTAAGTAAAGCTTTCAGTTCAAAATTAATGATTAAGCAATGTGTTATACATGTACTTAGCATTCAAAGATAATAAATTTTATTTTGATAGATAAGGTAATATTTTATATTATACCTACTAGCTGACCCAACAGACGTTGTTCTGTTTAAATAAGCGTCACCTAGCGGGTCCAATTGTGAATCTAAACCATTCTCGAATTCAAGGGGATTCGAGAATGGTTCAGTGACAACACACATACGCAAGAAATTTATATATAAAAATATTTTTAATAAGTATATTGCAACCGCAAAGTGTCAAAATGGTGTTAGAAATGTCTTTCCACACATAAGAAATTGTTTCGAACGCCCGCATTTTTATATAACTAGTGTAAAAGTAAACAAAGTAACACGGAGAGGGAAAGTTTTCTCGTTTTTCATCTCGAGGGGGCCGCTAAAAGGGCCGTAGCTCAAATATCCGACAGTATAATAGCGTTTGAATTTAATTTCAATCTCAATCTATATCATGTGTGGGCTGAAAAATAAACCACTTTGTTGTAAATTGGATGGGCATGTTGCGTCACATATGTTTGAAGAAAATATAGCATCAACTTTTCGTTACCAAAAACGTACAAGTTTTAAACAATAGAAATGAAAAACTCAAACGAAGCACAAATACCTCTATTCTGAAATACCTTCACAAATGATCTTGAAGAAACGTACTCGTTTGAACTTTTAACCTTTTCACCTTTTAAAAGAACACACGTGCTTTGAAAATTTATAAATTAAACGAAATTTTTTAAATAAAATTTAACCCTCACTTAAGTAAAAACCGGTATAGGCCAGTCAAGCTGCGAAAATATTAAAAGTTTTATATATAATGTAGCAACACGAGGGTCATTCGGCCAATCAGTCCCCTGTTGAATGACCAACAGCGACCCAAGCGCGCGACGGTCAAATTCTAATAATGAAATTCAAAAAAGGAACAGGCCCGCCAATAAACAAACCGTATATCATTCGTTATTCAAATACATTTTGGTGAATGGTTGACCCGAGCCCACGCGACCATTTGATGGTTAAATATTTTCAGTGGGCAACTCTGACCGCTCACATAATTTATGACTTGTGAATTGGAAATAAATAATAAAATAATCATTCTATTTATATTTTTCTAATTTTTGTGAATCTACCTATATCTATTTTTTTCTAGGTATACCTCATCATCTCATCATCATCTCAGCCCATATACGTCCCACTGTTGGGCTCGGGCCTCCTCCACAATGGAAGGGTAATTGACCTACTATACCACGCTGGTCAGACGTGTTAGTATAGGGTTTTATTTCGAGTTTTCCTTCTCTCGCATAGATGTTATATGCGTTTTATATCCCTTAGTCGTCTCGTACGACACCCACGGGTAAGATAGGGGGTGGTGAATTGTATTCTTACTCCGTCACCACACGGGAAAACGGTGGTTTAGGTATACCTAAATATTGAATAAAAAAAAATATTAATCTACTTTATGTAATTCCTTTTCTCTTTTCATTTTTGTGTAGACTTAAGTAGCTAGCTTACTGTTCGTGTTGGGTAAATTTATTTATCAAGTTTGTACTTAGTAGTAACGCTAGTATCTGTCTGTAAGTCAAGATGTTGTATATAATTGACCGTTAGCCACCCAAATAAGATGCGCTCAGAATTATTTAATTACCTATATATGTAGCTATATAAAACATGGATATACCATTCATTGGCAATTTATCTGCATTGTGTAACATGAAATACCATCAAATTTATTTATTACCTACTTATAAATACCAAAATACGCTAAAATATTGAACATAATTTAAGAGTCTCAGACAATAGTTTTACCGCCAAAAATATCCTCTATTTAAATTACATAGGCAGGCGTACTAATTCTAAATTCAAATATCGTATTTTTTCTAAATAATACATTAAAACTTACTTGGTATCAAAGTGCAAATCATAAAATGTAATCGGTTTAATTGTAACGATCTGGTTTATTAATAAAATGACTTGTAATTAGGTGGGGGAGAAAAAGGCGGGAAAATTGTATTACTTTGCCTTTTAACACGAGGAAACACTGTTTTAGCTCCCCCACAATCATAATTGTATTAATTGTTGAGACTGATGCCTTTTTAATTTATTTCTGAAAGGTCTTAAGGTATTTGTATCTTTACGAGGGCTTATGTTTATATTTGTTTAATAAAATCTTAATAAAGAAAAGCATATGTACATTGACTATTTCGTTTGACACTAGATTTAATTTTTAAAAAGCCTCATAGTACTTATTGTAAATTAATATTAAAGATACCATTATAACAAAAGTACAGCACTTTTTACAGGATTTTTTTAATGTAGGTAAGTCTAATATTTTCAGTGTATCTACTATTATTCTGTTTATTAGATAATAGGTGTAGGAGTATTTTTAAATAAAATGAGATTAATTAATTATTATCATCCCAAGTAACGTTTCACTACTGGATTCAAGCATCTTTCACAATGGGAGAGAAATTTACATACATATAACCGGACTGGGCGGTTGATAATTAATTAAATAGAAGCTGCTGTGAATCCGTCTTGCTAAGGTAATGTATGATTAATTGCAATACGAATAGCTTAATAAAAGGAATATCAAACGCAAGCCGTAAAAAAGAAACTATATTAAAAGATGGATTAGATTTTAGTTTAGACTCATATTATAGACAAGTACCCTATGATATGAGTAACTTTTATAAGTTCTATAAGTATTTATTGGCGGGGAAAACTACGTTCTCGGATAGGGACAGTAGATATGGAACATAAATTCCTAATATTACCTATATTGAACAGGGTCGGATTGTAAAATTTAATTTTGCATGCAGAAATTCCCGACTGGGGGACATTTTATTTCGTAGGCGTATATAATTTTATTGCAAGGACCAATGGTTCGAAAAACATGATGGGCATACCTTATTTATTGTAATTTGTGAGGGTATTATGATTTGTGTTGTATTGTCAAAGAGATTTTTGAAGTTATAATATTTTTTTTTTTTGCTATGTAGATTGGGACAAAACATTTGCAATTGTCATGCCTGTTTTGAAAAAGGAATAAATTTTGTGTTTAAAAACTTTTTAATATAGCGTTAATATATATATTTTACCTTTAGTGATGGAGTAAGAATACACTTTACTAACCTTTATTTTGTCTGTACATGTTGTAAAAGATGATTGAGGGATATAATATGCAAATAACATATATGCAAGAGAGGATAAACTTGAAATAAAATATTATACCTACCTATGAACCCATCTAACCAGCGCAACGTGGTATTGTAGGTAAATTTTCTTTCTATTGTCCAGCAATGGGGGTATATTTAAGTTAAGGTGATGATGATGCTGATATAAAGGCGATTTGTGAATAATTTTATAGTAAAATTCTCTGTATGATGGAGTAAGAATACAATTTATTACCCACTATTCTATCCGACGGTATCGAAAAAGACACTAAACAATAAAATATGCATATAGCTTCTAAACTGGAATTGAAACCGTATCTATACAAACTCCAACTATCGTGGTATAGTATAGGTCAACTTCTCACTATTATAGAGAAGGCTCGAGTCCAATAATGAGACATATACGTAGGGATGTGAGAAAATAATCGATTTTTATAAAAATCGATTATTAATAGATTATTTTTTGTAATAATCGATTTTAAAATCGATTATGAAAATGAGGAAAATCGATTATTAATAGATTTTTTACTATTCGAAATGAAGCGATTATTCATGGCCAGATTTACTAAAAAAAAAAAGAAGGTCATCAGGATTGTTTTAGGTGTGTTTTCATACTGTATTACAAAATAAAGCTCACATTTCCTAGAACAAAGGTCATCAGAATCGTTTTCATACTATATTAGAAAATAAAGCTTACATTTCCTAAAAAAAAAGAGGTCATCACAATCCTGTTGGCAGAAAAAATCGATTAATTTAAAATCGATTTTTTTAAATAATCGATTATTTTATAATCGATTTATTTTAACGAACAAAAAATCGATTATTTTCCCTCCAGGTCACATCCCTACATATACGGGCCGAGAAGAAGAATGAGAATCTATCCTTGTTTCCAATACCATATAAGATACCTATACTTATATTTGAATCACCATTACAACGCATAAGATATTTTCATAAGAAAATCGAAAGTAAACATAACATCACACTCTCTAAAAATAATAACATATTATGTCCCTTCAAAGTACGGGGTGTACCGCCTCCTCACCCTCAGGCCCTCCGCTCCGGTAACTGTACAATAACTTCACCCCTCACATGGTCATAACGACGCCCGATAAGGGTCTCGTAGACCCGAGGTAAATCACCCTGTATCTGGGGTGACACCCCCGCTCGAGGGTATTATTATATACCTACCTACGTAGACACAGCTATGTACTGATGGACATTACATTTTTTTGTACAGTATTTTTGTGACAAATATTTATCTTAAAGAATATTATTTAGACAGATAGTGTAGTAATTAAGATATCAACCTACCGTGTCAGTGCCGTGGGTTCGAATCCCGCTTAGGATAATACTTTGTACGATCCACAAATTATTGTTCTAAGTCTGGATGTAATTTGTCTCTGTTAATTATAGGTATGTTTCTAAAGTCTCCGTAATACAAGAATTATTTTCTTAGTGCTTATTTACTAAGTATATTCATCATCATTATCATCGTAGCCCACATACGCCCCACTGTTGGGCTCGGGCCTCCCCCACAATGGGAGGGAATTTGACCTACTATACCATGGTGGTCAGACAAGTTGATATAGGATTTAATTTCAAGTTTTCCTTCTCTTACACAGGTGTTATGTACGTATTATATCCCTTAGTCGTCTTTTACGACATCCACGAGCAAGATAGGGAGTGGTGATAGGGTTCCGTCACCAGGCAGAAAGAATATGCTGTAAAGTATAATAATAAAAGAAATTTAGATTAGAAGTGGAAATATGAATGGGTATTTAGTCAGGTTATCACAGTTAATATGCGTTCCACTACTGGTCTTGATCCTCCTCCACTTTGGGGGGAAAATTGACCTTATATACCGCGCTGGTAAGGCGGTTTGGTAAAGGATTTTATTTCGAGTTTTTCTTCTCTTGCTTCTATTGTATGCGAGTTATATCCTTTACTCTTCTTTTACGACATTCACGGGCAAGAGAGAGGTGGTGAAAAGTACCTATTCTTACTCCGTCACCACACGGCAAATAACAAAACGTATCGGGTATATTGCTCGAAAATGTGTAACTGTAGAAGCATATATACACCTAAACATTGAAGCGTTCCTCCTCAGCCTACATACCTATCATTCAAATGAATTTAATTAATTCTACATCTATTATTAATCTGTCAAAACGGGAAAACGTTTCATATCGCAACAAAGGCACGCCAACTGTTCCAATATTGACAGACTCACGTTGAGAAACTTCGAGAAACATTCCACAATAAACACACACATACATATGAACAAAGAACAATAATTCCTGTTACGACAAATATCATACATTTTCCATAAAAACACACGACACACATTAAAGATTAATGTGCAAACAAAAATCAGACCTGACGTTCCCTTCAGGAAAATAAAAATATCTTAGAAGAAGGCTTTCCCCCGAGGAAACTGGCGAGTCTAATGTTTTCTTTTTATTCCATCAGGCGGGATGACGGCGTAATCCATCAGGGGTAGCTGAGGAGGGAGCGGTATAGATGATCGATTTTCTATACGCAACGAACCCCCGTAAAACTATGGTTATTGGATATTTTGGCCCAACATCATCTTGGTACGCACTTGGTTTATGTGCTGGGCGTTTTGGAATATAGATGCTGTAGAGTCGACGAATATTTATAAATGTGGTAATTTTTTTGTGGCTTTTATGTGACGATTGAGAATGAATACAAAGTGTCACCACTCTTTCCTTTTTCGCGTATAAAAATAAACGATGACTAAGGAAATCTTGAAATTAGAACCCTATGCCTACCCGTCTGACCAATATGGTCTCGTCTGGTATGGTGTAGTATAGTACTCTCATTTTAGGACGTATATATTTGAGCCAAAATGATCATGATGATAGAGTATTTGAGCTAAATATAATATTTCTGATTTCGTAATGATTTTTGATGTTTACGCGAGTATTACACATTGTAAATAAAAACCGGTCAAGTGCGAGTTGGAGTCGCGCACGAAGGGTTCCGTAACGTATCTATAAACAAAACTAAATATTCTGTGAATAGTTAAGGTGTCTACCTGTCACCGTTATTAGTATCGAGCAAGAAACGGTAAAAAAATCAAGTTTGTTGTATGGGAGCCCCCCTTAAATATTTATTATATTTTATTTTTATTTGTTGTTATAGCGGCAATAGAAATGTATCATCTGTTAAAATTTCAACTGTCTAGCTATCACCGTTCTTGAGATACAGCCTGGTGACAGACGGACGGACGGACGGACAGCGAAGTCTCAGTTATAGGGTCTCGTTTTTACCCTTTGGGCACGGAACCCTAAAAACTACGGATTTTATCGTATTCGTCTATTTGATTTTTGATTGCCCGACGTTTTGAACACTGCAGCGTTCATGGTCCTTAAAGTAGTTTCTGATTTCGTTTTAAAAATAAAAGAACCATCGTATAATCTAAAAAAAACATATTGGAGACTGCGATAGACGATGGCATTGACAGATTCTCACATTAGTTCAGTGATTTGTCATGTGTTAATTTATTATTATTTATATTGACAAAGACAAGATTATTCTAATAAAATACGCGCATAAATTTTGAAATAAAAGATATACATTATTATTAACTGATCTGTCAAACACCTACTATGTTATTCAGATTTTAATAAATTTAGCTAGGTAGATATATAGATTCTATTAAATTCTATATATCTATAGAATTTTACAGTTCGTTTCAATTCATGTGAAATTGAATGTTTTAAATGCAATTAATTTCTCTTTGGTGCCCTTAAACAAAACAAAAAAAATGTGTTTAGATTTATTAATTAGATTTATAATTATTAATTTTTCGTGTGGTGACGTAGTACGAATACAATGCACCACTCCCTATCTTGCCTGTGGATGTCTAAAAAACGATTATGAGATATAATATGCATATAACAACTAGAAAGCAATGGAAACTCTAGCAAGAAATGGCAAACTCGAAATGAAACCTTATACCAATACGTCTGATCAGTGTGGTAGAGTAGGTTAATTTCACTCCTATTGTGGAATAGGCTCGAGCCCAGCAGTGGGACGTAAACAAGTTGTGTTGATAAACTAGAAAGAAATAAAAATTTACAAGCGAAAAATATATCTACATCTACACAATAGACCTCTCTATAGGTTTTACTAGCAACCCGCCCTCGCTTCGCTTCGGTTTCAGTCACCTTAACCGCGTAGTTTCCGTTCCCGTGGGAATACCGGGATTAAATATAGGTTAGGTTAGCCTAGGTTACTCCCTGATATTATAGCTTTCCATTGGTGAAAGAATTTTTGAAATCGGTCCAGCCGTTTTGAAGATTACCCGGAACAAACAAACAGACAGACAGACAGTGTATTTTACGCATATATATAGTGCAAGTAACCGTGTGAGCATGAAAAAAGCCAATTATTTTGACATTATAAACAGACACTCCAATTTTATTTATTGGTATAGATTTATAACGGTAGATTATGTACTGTAATAAAGCAAATTATATTTCTTAAAATCTTTTGTCTGTGTAATATTTTACACAAAATATACTAGAAAATTGTAAAATAATGTCTTTATGCTATTCTATGTACGTTGCGTTCGCTTCAAAGTAGGGTGGATTTATGTTAACAGGAAGTGGGCCCGTGAAATGGCGTCCTAAGCCTTCAGATACGGTTTATGTACGTCTTGTGCAATACATGACGTGTCGTGAGTTTGTATGGCAACAAATTAATTTATAACCCAACACTGTATCCTCTAAAGGTAACCAGGTAAACTAACTAAGGTAAACTAAGACAACACTTTGTGGGATCCACAAATTGTTGTTCTGAGTCTGGATGTAATTTGTGTCCGTTAATTATATGTTTGTAAAGTCCTCCGCAATACAAGGATTATTTCCTTAGTGCAGGGTGTTGTCTTAAATAAATAAAAAAAATAAATGTAGAATGAACTCTCCTTTAATAACTTTAAATATAAAAATCGATTCTTCACCGATTAATGTACATGTTCTTGTAGTAATTGTGAGGTTTTTTCGTGTGGTGACGGGGAGTAATAAGAAGTAGTGATGAATTGTATTTACCATTCCCTATCTTGCTCGTGAATGTTGTAAAAGACGACTAAGGGATATAATGTGCACATAAGATCTATGCAAGAGAAGGAAAACTCGAAATGAAAATCTATACCAACATGTCTGACCAGTATGGTATAGTAGGTCAAATTCCCTCCCATTGTGGAGGAGCCCCGAGGCTAACAGTGGGACGTAGGTATGTTGGCTGCGATGATGAATGTAGATTTTAATCAAATAGGTACATTTGAATCCGAATTGAGAACCTCCACCTTTTTAGAATTCTGTTAAAAAAATTGACGCTTTAAATTATCATTTTAGCCCACGCAAATCCCATTATTGGGCTCGGGTTTCTTCCACAATGGGAGGGATATTGACTTGTTATATCACATATAAGTTTTAAATAGTTGAAAATTTTTCAACGTTTCTAATAAATGACATAGTAAATTTCTATTAGCACGATGTCCGTAATATCATAATTTTTAACGGCACCTTAACCCATATCCCCTGTATCTATTTTACATCAAACACACACGACATTTAGCAGTCATGTCTGAGTTTTATGGTCGAGTCGAATCGTTTAAGCTCAAGGCTATCCGGGGTTCGGTCGTTAGAGGATGTGCTAAAAACTGATATGCCATAGGCTATATAGAGGGAGATGCTCGGTACATTAGCGTTATTGAGACGATGTTTCTTGAGAAAATGTAAAGTTTGTTTTTATTAGAATATGTTAAAATAATATTTTGTACTATGTGATGGGTGTTACGAATACTACCAACGCTTATATTGCTCTTGGATGTCGTAAAAGACGACTAAGCGATTTTAATGAACTTGTAAGATCTTTGCAATAAAAGGAAATCTCGAAATTAAACACTATACTAATCCGTTTAACCAGAACGATAAGTAGATCATGTCTCTCCGATTGTTTAGGCGGCTCGTTCCCAGCAGTGGGATATATATGAGCTGTAAGTTATGATGTGTGTAATTTTTTTCCGGTTTTTGAGCCAACCATAAGAATCGTGGACCGTCCAGGTGATTCCATCCTGATCCATTTTGATAACTAGCCCTGAATATGCTCTCTATCAAAGTCGCCAAAAATATATAACCGTCATACGGAAAAGAAATAATATAACTATTAAGAAAATAACAATCTTACGTTAAAGACAAAGAAATCGATAAATAATTAATAAAAAATAAATAAATATATCACAGTTTCACATACCACATCACTATCACAGAGAACGTTACATAACAAACGTCAAAATCATACTAATCTTTGTTACAACACGCAAAAGTTAATAAATGCATAAGCTCTATAGAAACTGTGAATAAATCTAAACCCCCCTTTTGCTACATCAGTGCGCGCGCGCATGGAAATTAGATCAGTAGGTAGCAACGATAGAGCAAAGAATCTCAAACTTTACTATTATAATTTTTATTTTAAAGCATTTCCTTGGTTGTCGTCTCAGCTCATACACGTCCCACTGTCAGGCTCGAGCCTCCACCCCAAGGAGGTAAAGTGACCAAATTCAAATCATTTATTATGCATAAACCTCGCGGGGGTGGAGGAGGGTTATGTAAATACATATTGTCTTTTTTTTACATTTTATATTAAACTACCACCGGATCGGAATGTTCTCAGTACGGTCGTACTGAGAAGATCCGGCAAGAAACTTAGCGGGATTGTCTATTTTTTTATATATTTTCTAATTTCATTTAAGTAAAATTATATACAATAACAGCATGCCTATTAATAGCTCCAGTGTGATGCCTGCCGAAAAAATATATAGGTAGGTACCTAATATTATTCTCAAATATAATCAAAAAGATTATGGCTGGACCAGATCCCACAAGCGGCACCTGATTACGAATTAACCACTAGAGCAGCCATTACTACTATACTATGTTGACCGACCTATACTATGCTGACCAGCAGGTCAGACATATTGGGATTTTTTTTTGGTGTGAGTTACGGTCGGCGCATTCCTCGCTTCTCTCTGTCCGGGGCGGCAGAGGGGCGTAAGCACGCACACTCGTAACCCATCCGTGATACATCGCCTTCATCGTTGGACTGACTACTGGAGCAGGGACCGACCACCGGACCGACCACCGGACCGACGTCCTCCCCTCGGGGAGGACGTCGCACAGTGGGTCGAAAGCAAGATTTTAGGGACTTAGGGACCAACTTTGGTTTTTTATTTTTTTCTTAGTGCGGATGGATAGAGCTCGTTAACGTCAATAATAATTGCCCTTAGAAGATTTTTCCTAAACTTGATAGTTTGGGCAGAAAAAAATATTTTCAATTTTTTTGTATGGAGCTGATCAAATAAAGTTAAATTTCTGCTAAGTAGACACGTGCGTCGGTTCCTTCCTCGCGCGGTCGGCAGACATATTGGGCTAGGGTCTTATTTAGTGTTCGTTCTCTTGCACAGATATTATATGCATATTTAATCCATTAGTCATTTATTACGACATTCACAGGCAAGATAGGGAGTGGTGAATTGTATTCTTACTTCGTCACCACTCGGACGCTGCTGTTAGCTTTGTTTAGACTCTATATTCTTCAAATTAGAAACCAGTTTTATGAAGCTACTTCATCAGATCATAAATGTACCACTATTTGGTCAATACCCTCCACCACGAGGGGAGGGAAATTGATGTACTATAACGCATTTCTTAGACCAGTTACTATAGGGTTTTAGTTTTTTTATTGCAATCTATATTATTATTTATGTATAAATCCTAATTAGGTATGTTTATTTTTTCTCGTGGGAAAGAAATGGGTAAACAATTTATTCTTACTATATCTTTACATGGAACGCTATTTTGTACAGGGCTTGTTACACTTATTAATTCTTGTAAAGAGGGCTATATTAGTATTTACCATCCTTATTTCTAAATTTATAATTTTTATCAAACTAGTTTAATAGGTAATTAGTCATTTAAAAATTTGTCTTACTTTACTGGCAACATAACTACCTACCTAACTTTAATATAAAATTCTAAATTTATGTCAACAAAGACTGCGTAACATATTAATCTACGTTACCTGTGTAACTTTGAGAACCTCAAATGCGATCGTATATCTCGATTGTGCAACATTTTTTACAGACTATCATTAATTTAGTGTTGTATACTCAGACAATAGTAACCCTTCCGGTGCTGCCGCGGTCTTTGCAACCATTGTGGCATTATCACTGCATTTGTGTTTCCGGACGCTTCTTTTTATTATGTAGATTAGGGGCTTCATCAGGCTTGGATTTAGATAATGCTGCATTTGCGTTTCTAAGCTTTAGATTCGCATACGAATTTCGCTTATTTAACAGCAACTTTTTTTAAATTTTTTATATACACAATCTATTAATGTTTTGCTTAAAAAAAGTAAGGAGATCTTTAATGCTATGTCATCTGCCAGTATATTAAAGAACTTTACGAACGTAGTATTAATTGATAGAGGGAATTAAAATTCTTTAGTGATTACTAGTATTTTTGAGGCAATAGAATGGAACTGAATTAGTGACATTTATATAATAGTAAGACAAATATTTGATATTAAGCCATTTAGTTTGTATCATTTAAAAGCAATTAAGAAACCGCACTATAAAATTCAATTCTTAAGATATCGTGTTTTCGGCTTGTAAATGATTAATTCTTCATTTATCGTCAGTTATATCATGTCATTTCATACATCAAAGTATTTATAAATTCCGTTTTGTAACCCTCATGTTATAAAAAAATCAAATAATAAACAATAACTGCCAATCGACATGACCAATGATGCGTAACGCGAGATCAATTTAAAAACAGCAGTCAAATAAATCTAACGAGGACTCTTACATCTGCATGTCATTGGAATAAATCAAATCACCATTGAATGCATCCGTAAAATATTTTTGAACTATTTTGAATGTACAATTTTAGATAGTACTAAAAAAAACGCTCCCCGTAAGTCAACCCGTTCACTGACACGTATTGAACGGATATACAAAAAAGCTACACCCATATTTTGCACTTCCCGATGTCGAATAATAGGGTCTATTTATGCATTCTCAATAAATGAAGAGTATTTTTTTACTTCTATTATAAATCAAAATGTATTATTTATCTTTAGAGAATCAGAATCTGCATCCTATTGTTATTCGGGATATGCGGTGTGTCAAGGGTGTAATGTTTTTATGGATTGCCGTTACGTTATTGCTTTATAAATAATAATAATAAACCTACGTTTAATATTAACATTATATAAAATAAAATTGCATCGAATAAACTTTAATATGCACTATGGATTTATGCATAATATCAAAGGAGAATTGGTCGGCCATTTTGAATATTTGAAGGACCGAGGGTGTATTCGATCGTAGGGCAGTAATTACTTGATTGGAGTTAAGAGGTGGCATGCCGAGATACTAGTCGGGTTGCATTGTTACTAGCGCGCCTTCACGGGCTCGAGTACTTCGTTCGAGTGTTTTATAAAAATGTACGGCATGCCAAACTCACACCTAAAGCGTTTGAGGGTTAACCGTCTATTACAAGCACTTTGAAATTCTATCATAAAATGCATTATGCATTTATATATAATCGATAATAGTATAAATTCTGCATAATAAATTCGTGGATACAAAAGACATTTCAAACTAATGTAACCCTGTCGATCGCTCCCAAAATGCATCGGCTTATCAATTAGTAAAATATCGGTAACATACAGCTTGCAACATCAATGCATATTATTAAATCAGCAAATGTATTCAATGACTAAAAAGTTCAAAGAACATTCAACACAAGGTGACGGGAATTGAAAAAAAAAAAACGTCGCACACAGAAAATCCCAAACCCATAATCCGGTCTATTATGCATATAATTATTATTTCCGATACTCTATCAAAGAAAATAACAGTCCTTTTTGCATATGCGTTTTTGACGGAAGTGTGAATAAAAAAATGTCACCCTCAGGCAGTGGAAGGGTGTTCCGAATGGATTTTTTTAACGTAATACGAGATCAAACGTATTGGAGAGTTTTATAAGATCATTATTATGCATGCATTCTCAGGAAGATTTAGTTGACACGTTGCCTCGGGCTTGTGTGAAGGACTTCCTTAGGGTCTAACGTTAGGGTACCCTTTTGAGGGTTAACGGCAAATCACATGGAGCGGTTTGCCACTTAATGGTGAATATTTGTTCAAAGCTTATAAGAGACACCTATAATTTTAAATAAAGTTTTGAAGTTTTGGCACATTATGGAAAAATAATGGGAGTAAATTTTTACACACCGTCACGAAAAACCGACATCCTGAAATTGGCTAGCTAATATTTTTTACAATGGGTGCACATACTGTCACAAATGTTAACTAGATAATGCGTCATAATAAAACTTTAAATGTATTATATATATTTTATTCTATTATTAGTGTCATTTTTTCTACAAAAACGACTGCACAGATGGCGTAGTCGTTAAGATAGCGACCTACATTGCCAGTGTCGGGGGTTCGAATCCCACGCGGGACAACCCTTTGTGCGATCCACAAATTGTTGTTCTGAGTCTGGATGTAATTTGTGTCCGTTAATTATATGTTTGTAAAGTCCCCCGTAATACAAAGATTATTTCCTTAGTGCAGGGTGTTGTCTTAAAAAAATAAGTAAATAAATAAGATAAAATATATAGATTTTACCGACCTAAGTTTACTTACTAGTTCAGAAATTCAGTAAAATTCAATAAAACAGGATAACGCGAGGGATAAAATATCTAGAAAGACTTTTATCTTGTTACTCTAAAAAATAATAACTTCTTACGTACGTACATAAGCACACACACACACACTTTTTGAAATTTTAATAAATAGTGTACATTGAGCAGTGAACCTATAGTCAAAATATGAGTCGACAGACAAAAGAAATTTAAAATATGATCGTCGTGTGGCAATTGTACGGTAAATCTATCAAAGTAATGATAACTACCAGCGTTAAACTTACTACTAATTGTTTCGGGTCATACACGTTCCACTGTTGGGCTTGTGTCTCCCTCACAACAGGAGGTAAATTGACCTACTATACATGCTAGTCAAAAGGGTTCGCTGGCAGTAGTCAATAGGCCAGGTGCTTACCGGACACGGGGTCTTCGGTAAGTACCTGCATGGAATTGGAAGAGAAGGGGCCCCAGGATGCCATGTGTGTGGCGCAGCAATCGACGGTTCGCGCCCTACATTGGAAGTTTGCCCCGCCTGGGGGCTCCAACGCCACGTCCTATCGATGGAATTTGGAATAGACCTGTCGTTGATGACCATCATCTCACAGAAGCTCGACAGCGACAGGTGCTGGTCATCGATGGCCTCATTTTGTGAAGCCGTCATTTCAAGGAAGGAGGCTGTGGAGCAACAACGCGAGGCGCTTGCCTCCGCTGACTCGGAGGTTGCCGGCAGCGACCCGGGAGGAGAAGGCGCCAATATGCGCAACTCCTTCCACCGCTTTAAATGACGATAGGACGTGGCCAGACGGCCATGCGTTGGGCTGTCGGGGATTGAATGTCATCAGACGATCTCTCCGGCGCCCCGTAAACGCGTGGAAGGATCCGCTGTGCTTTTAGTGGGTTTTCCGATCACACGGTGGCTGACGAGCCCCACACACTGCTTCGTCTGTCACCGGCGGGGGATGATGCGTATATTGCATGTCCACAGCGTGAAAAAAAAAGTAGTCAATAGGTAGTCGTCATTAGGTCGGTATTAATAGTTATTAACGACATCTACAGGTGGCGAATTACATCCTTACTCCGTCACCACGTGGTTACTGCCCCATAAGAGTAGGTAGATAGGTTGAGGGATCACATGATCTGTGAGCATCTGGGATCTTAGAGGGCAGCTAGTTTTTTCGGAGACATGTAAACCAACTGTGGTCGCCAATCAGTCTGTCAAGGGATACCGATTATGGTTTTATTCTTTCTACAGCAGGTCTGTTTTTTTTTATTGCCAACGGTGGCAAACGGGCAAGCAGCAAACCTGATGGTAAGTAATACTGCCGCACATGGACCTTTGCAATACCAGGGGCACAGTCAGGCCATTGCCTACCGTGAAGAAAATATTCTTCTTAAACCTCGTTTAAAGAAGGACAGGTATCCAACATAACCTAGATAGAGCAGAAAAATTTATTATAACCATGCCAATTATGTTTAGTTTTATACTTATACAAGTCCCTATCTTGTCCGTGGATGTCATAAAAGTCGACTAAGGGATATAGTATGCATATAATATGTGTCCAAGAGAAGGAAAACTCTAAATAAAACTTTATATCAACATGTTTAACCAGCATGGTATAGTAGGTCAATTTCCCTCCCACAGTGGAGGAAGCTTGAGTCCAACAGTGGGACATATATAAGCTGAAATGATGATGATACTTAAACAACTACAAAATCATAAAAACAAAACTCTCTTAATTCATACTTTTTTTTAACAAAAAAAAAAAAAACTCGCCACCTTGTATTTGAGGGTTACACATTGTACTACTGTTTGTTTATTTTTTTATGGGGTTTAGTCCAGGTAATCCCATGCTCTCACAGAATAGGTTGTGACGTATAAAAGGATTATTTTTTAATAGATAATTAATGATGTCAATTGCTTCGGCTGTATACGATGACGATAATTATTTATGATAAATTGTTGCAACGAAATCGTTATTTAAAAGCTGATATTTTTCCGTGTGGTGACGGAGTACGAAGACAATTCGCTACCCCTTTTCTTGCCCATGGGTGTCGTAAAAGAAGACTAAGGGATAAAAAATGCAAATAACATATATGCAAGAGAAGGAAAACTCGAAATAAAACCTTATACTTATATATAACCCGCCTCACCAGCGTGGTAGGTCAATTTCCCTCCCGCTGTGGAGGAGGCTCGAGTTCAGCAGTGGGACGTATATGAGCTGTGATGATGATGATATTTTAAAATATTTAAACCAATATTGTGAGACAGAAACTCGAACTTGATGCCTAGGTACCTTTGTATTTATAGTCCTCAATTTTTCCATCAGGTTATACTGTTCATGAAACGGAGTCGCAAACGATACAAAAACAATAGACAGCTGATTTACAAGTTCATTGACCTAGAGCAACGTGGCCGTAACTTTCATTCTTAAAGCGCGCAAAGTTAGTAACCTACTTTTCATTAATAAGGCAAGCTAAAAAAATGCAAGAAGAAAGTATCAAAGATTGAGCGAACGCGAACTTTGCTAACGGCGAAAGAAAATAGTGGATACGCTAGATGGTAACAGAAATGTGTAGGTAGGTACTTGTAGCATAGGTCAAACGTGAAATGGTCACAAAGAAAATTGAATACGATACAAAGAGTTTAAAATAAGTTTAAAATTAAACAAGATATATATATATATATATATATAAGTATTAAATTGAAAATTTAGAATAACCCCCGATGCAAAGTAAAATAATAAAAATAAGTACTTATTACGTTTCCTTCAACAGGATCAATAATCAATCAATAATATCAATTAATTGTCATTTAACGATTATACTGCCACGCGTGAAGCACTTGATTGAGTAATCATACGGCCTTATAATATTTGGTGAAAGAGCTGATACTCTTACACTGCTGGACCGATATTTACCAAATATAGCTACGAACCACCGTAAGGATCGCAAGGCTTTCAAATGAAAAAAAGCGCATCGAAATCAGTCCATCGATTTAAGAACTACGATGCCACAGACACACAACATACACACACACACACGCCTACACAGGCAGACGGACATCAAATTCAAACTTATAACATACCTCTTTCTGCGTCGGGGGTTAAAAATAGTCAAGATAAAAATTATATTTTAATATTGGACATGGTGTCATAATAGAAGCTTATGCTTTTTATTATTTATTACATAAGGTTTTTCTAAACAAAAATATTCCTCAAAAAAACGAGATAGAATTCAGTTAATCTCCAGTGTGGTTGAACGGAGTGATAGCTGCTTAAGTACTTAATTCGTGATCAGGTGCTTATGGGATCTGGTTCAGCTATGTTTTCTTTCTTTTATTTGGATTAAATTTAAAAAAAAAGAAAATTTACCTTATTTCGAAGGGTATCGCACTGGAGCTAATACTAAATGTTGTATACTTACATTTTTTTTTTAAATTAAATTTTTGCTGAATTTCTTGCCGGATCTTCTAAGCTTGTGACCGCGTTCCAATTCGGGGGAAGATTATTGGATAGTTTCAAGCGATGTGTTAATTTGTCAATATGTAAGTACTCTTATAGTCTTATAGAGCTTATTCAGAATAAGCTCGCAAACCATATCCATACAATGACATCGTCAATTTTTCACGGAGTTCCCGCCAGACGTCGAGACGCTGGAAAAAAAAATAATTAAAACGACCGGCGGCGAAAGCGAAAGCGCGCCGTCTGCCGTGTAATTAGTACAATGGAGTTTCCTGACTTTGAACTCGGCGATATCATTTTTGTTCATCTTTAAATTATCGCCCCCTCCAACACTTTAAATGTTTGGCCCATATTTTCTTTTTGTGCAACAAGTTTGGAGTTTTTTTATATATAAAGTGTAAAGTTTCTTTAGCAAGCCTTTCTTCGTACTTCCTTCGGCAGTACATATATTACAATTGGAACGATACAGATTAGCATGGCCCCTGCGCAAGGCTGACACGCAAAATCGTGAAACTTGCCACAGTTTTTCGGGGATTTAGTCCGTCACTCGCAGAGAGGCTGACTGCGCGACGGCGACCGACGTCCCTGAGGGGGAACGTCGAGAGGAAAGGTACCCTGCGGCCGGGGTATTCCGTCGGGCCGACCACTGAAGGCAAGTCATCCTGCACGGCAAGTTATCCTGGTCGGTCCAAAGACGAAGGCGACGCATTACGGGTGGGTCATGGCTTCGCTCCTTTTCTACTATGGGAGATAAATTGACTACTATAATATGGCGGTCAGACGTGTTGGCATAGGGTTTCGTTTCGAGTTTGCCATCTCTTGCATTGATGTTAGGTATATGCTTATTATATCCTTTAGTCATCTTTTACAACACCTATGGGTAAGAGAAGGTGGTCAATTGTATTTTTACTCCGTCACCACACGGAGAGTGACTATCCTTATCCATACTAATATTATAAATGTGAAAGTAAGGATGTTTGTTTGTTTGTTTGTTTGTAGCGCTTTCACGCTTAAACCACCGAACCGATTTCAAAAATTCTTTCACCACTGGAAAGCTATAATATCAGGGAGTAACATAGGCTATATTTTATCCCGGTATTCCCACAGGAACGGGAACTACGTGGGTTTAAGCGACTGAAACCGAAGCGAAGCGAGGGCGGGTTGCTAGTTAATATTATAAATGCGAAAGTAAGTTTGTTACGCTTTCGCGCTTAAACCACCGAACCGATTTCGAAAATTCTTTCACTAATGCAAAGCTATAATATCAGGGAGTGACATAGGCTATATTTTATCCCGGTATTCCCATAGGATCGGAAACTACGCGGGTAAGGCGACAGAAACCGAAGCGAAATGAGGGCGGGTTGCTCATATCTAATATGATCCAATAGTTCCATACTTAACTTCAAATTTCAGATTGCTCATAATATTATTATGGTTTTATCGTAAGAAATTCTCAAATTATTGCCACATTACGGCTATCAATACTAACAGCCCTTAAATTGCTTATGTATGTCGTAAAACACTACTAAGAGCTTAACATAGATCTGGGTAAGCTCATCTGATGCCATTTGATCAACAGTTACGATCCAAAAGAGGGAATATCAGGCAGGCATGCTGCACAGGCATACAATTATTGTCAAAATTTTTGCAATCTCTACAATCGAAGAGGAGTGATGATGGTAACATTTTAACCGAATTCAAAAAAAGGAAACTATTTTTTATGTTTGTTACTTCAGAATTTTCGACTGGGTGAACCGATTTTCATGATTCTTTTTTATTTAAAAGCTGATCCAATTTTAAATTAGTCCAATTCTGGCAATGACATTCATGAGAAAACCGTTGCACTTGTTTTGTTTTCAAAATTATCAGTATGAGTCATTTTGATGATTGGTATATATATACAAGATGTGTATTGATTCAGTAAGAAAATTAAATGTTGACACACAAAACATTATTCCAATCACTTTGAGGTCGGTCTAGTACCTATATCTTTTTTTTCTAATACAGATAAAAGAAAAGCAAATGCTACTAAAGGGTTATGGCTAAGTGTAACGACTGTCAGCTTGCTTGATGTCTACCTCCCCTTGGATAGTAATCATTAAGAATATAGCACTAGGTGGAATTATAAACCTACAGAATAGCGTTCTTAATCAGTTTTAAACATACCCATGAGCTATATTATGTTATTAATATTCTAATTGTGGTGACGGAGTAAGAATACAATTAATCACTCCCTATCTTGCCCGTGAATGTTGTAAAAGACGTGTAAGGGTTATATTATGCGTATAACATCTATGCAAGAGAAGGAGAACTCGAAATAAAACGCTATACTGCCTGATTAGCGTAGTATGTACCTATAGTAAGTCAACTTCCCTCCCAACATGGAAGAAGCTCGAGGCCAGTAGTGGGACTAATATGAGCTGTGATGATGATGATGATTCTTAGTCGCTTCTACATGACCTAGGTGATTTATTAAACTATAAAATAAAATAAAACGTATAATGAGTTTTGATGTGTACGGAAGTATTACGCATTGTAAATAAAATTATTTTTACGGATTTTATCGCGTATTATTATTATTTATGATTACCCGACGTTTCTGCCCGTGACCATAAACGCTGCAAAGTGTTCAAAACATCGAGCAATCAAAAATCAAATACAAACGCGATAAGACATATAATTTATTTAATTTCTTCATCTTCTTTATTGTTTACAGAAGTCCCACGCCTAAGAGGTATATTTCTCAATCTATCTATAGGTACAAGAAAATAAAATTCAAGTGACTGTTTTTAATATCAAAATAGTTTTTTTTCATGCTCACACGGTTATTTGCACGATACCTGTGCTTAAATATCAGTTTAATTTTTTTTGCCTGTCTACCTGTCTGTTTGTTCTAGGTTATCTTCAAAACGGCTGGGCCAATATTGACAATATTCTGCAACTAAATAGCTGTCTATAAAAGGAATCGTTTAGGTTGATTTGATTTGACACACGTGGAGAGAAATAACGCAGGTGTAACCAGAGGAATTTGCTTGTGGATAATGAATTTGTATAATAACGATTTTTGATATACACATTTCAATATTTTTTTTATACAAATTCTGTCGTGTTTGTATTTAATTTTTGATTGCCCGACGTTTCGAGCTCTAGGAGGACTGTCCTTCCTTGTGAACGCTTTCCAAACGTCGGGAAATTGAACATCAAATACAATCGCGATAATATTGACAAAAATAATATATAGTTATTACACAACGCTGGCTAAATATTACTATAGGCATTGAAATAGCCAATTTATATAGCTTATTGAAAATTTGTAAATCATCCCTTACACATTACTCTTCCAATATTAAGAACGGGCTTTCTTGTAAAACGATAAACCATTTGGTTACATAACTTACATTATGGATCGTGACGCTGTACCTAATATGTTGAAGGAAGTTTTGGGCGGATATTATTGAGAAAATCTCAGACATTTTTTTTAAGATATGTCATGTCAATTATAATAAGAATATAAACTAATGTAGTAAAAAATCAAATTAATTGATCTGAATTAGAGAAAGGTTTCGAATTTAATCATTTATCTAATAGACATTTAACATGTCTTTGAATGCACAGATGGGCGTAGATAGTGATTAAAATACCGACCTACTATGCCAGTGTCGCGGGGTCGAATCCCATGCAATACAATACTGTGCGATCCACAAATTATTATTCTGATTCTGGATGTAATTTGTGTCCATTAATTTATACGTTTGTAAAGTCCTCGCAATATAAGGATTGTTTCCTTAGTGCAGTCTTAGTGTTGTCTTAAAAAAAATATTCACAGTATTAAATATGCATATAACGTCTGTCCAAGAGAAAAACTTACATGAAACCCTATTTAAATATGTCTAACCAGCGTGGTGAGTTGAATTGATGAAATTAATAATAAATTGCTGTGTGGTGGCGGCTTCGAATACTACCAACCCTTGCTTTGCTCGTGGGTGTCGTAGAAGACGACTAAGAGCCCTAGATTGACCCAGACCAACTCCATCTGGTACCATTTGGGTCAACGATTACATTCCCAAGGAGGGTTGACGTCAGGCAGGCGGCCGGTCATAAAAGTCATTGCCAAAACTTTTTGCAATATGTCAAAGAACGAAATGATGGAAGAAGATGAGATATTGCGTCGACCCCAAGTAATTGGGATAAGAGCAAGATGATGATGAATAATAAATTTCCGTGTGGTGACGGAGTAAGAATACAATTCACCACTCCCTATCTTGCCCGTGGATGTCGTAAAAGACGACTAAGGGATATAATATGCATATAACATCTGTGCAAGAGAAGGAAAACTCGAAATGTAACCCTATACCAACATGTCTGACCAGCATGGTATAGTAGGTCAATTTCCCTCCCATTGTGGAGGAGGCCCGAGCCCAACAGTGGGACGTATGGGGGCTGCGATGATGATGATGATGATGAATAATAAATTATGATTACCTTTACAAGCTTGATCAACTGTCTAGAAAAAATATTATTTATTATTTTTTAATTAGTAAACTAATTAAGTTAACAATCCTACTAATATTAAGTATAAACGCGAAAGTTTGTATGTGAGGATGTGAAAATGTGAAGATGTTTGTTGCTCTTTCACTCAAAAACTATTGAATTTGATGAAACTTCACAATACTATAGCTTACATATCAGAATAACACATAAGCTCTTAGAATTATAATGTATAGAAGGATAGTGTCAATACTTCGAAAGTTCGAAACATGAATCTAAAATACTATCTAATGGCGCGCAGACGATTACACACGTACACACGCACACCACTATAGAAATTATGAAATCAAATTTTGTTTTTATTAACATAAATCGTCGATATACTTTTAAAAGTAATGTTAAAAACCTTTTTAAGGTTTTTTAAATGTGTTATGACACCATTTGAATGCACAAACTGTCATAATTACCTATTTATTTTTTAAGAGTTGCGTACGTACGTGCAGTACAATGACTTGTACATTACGGAACGGTTCCGGCGTAAGCTCCATTAGGCTCCAATTGAAATGCTTCACTTTTTGTGCGTGAACTTACCTTCTATACGTTATTATTCTAAGACATAAGCTATAATTTATCTCGATATTCCCGTGTGAAAGGAATCTATGCGGGTGAAACCGTAGGGCGCTGCTAGTATGATATAATTATTTCTTTGGATAACTAATACCTTTAAGATTCCATTTTTAAATATATAATAATTGTTATTAACAACAGAGAAACTAAAATACATACATTTAAATACTAAATATGTAGTTACGTACCTAGATGTACCTAGACGAGGAGCATTAGATTCAATCCAATACAATTTGCTTAGTTCGCCATATCTAAATACAAAAGGGTGCATATAATCCAAGATAAGATGAAAATGAAATGGTCTGGCTAGACAATTGTACTTCGATCGCCATTTTACTTATCAATTCGGCCATTTTGAATCAACTAAATAAGAAATAAAGATTTTTGAGGTGTATTTCGTATCATAATAAAGTTATAATATTAAATATTCAATACTATTTTTTTAAACTTTAAGATATTTCATCATTATTAGGTATATCCAGCAATCACTGTTAAGTATATCCAGTCCTGTAATTTAAATGAATTTAAATGAATGAAAGCCTTAATATAAGTCAAAGTTTTTTATTTAAAAGTAAAAATGTTATAAAAGTAACAAAGCTTGTACCAAAAGGCAGCCATAAAGCAAATACAGATGAATTAATATGCTTCAAAAGTAAATATAAATGCTAACAGTAAATTAATATTCGTCTTACAAATTCTTATATTGAATTTACGAATCAAAACAGACCGTGTAGCACAGAAACCTTAAAAATCCAACATTTAATTTCTTAAAGAAACCTCATGAATAACCATACGGGGCCACATCATAGCCAATTTTTCCTTTTCTATATTGAAAACTTGAAAATTAATTCCACCATCTAATTTCCCGACGTGAAATATGAGGCCATGTTCAGACGCACACACCCGTGCGTGACGTAAATTTCGTTACGTTGCCATAGGGTTGCCGAAACTACCCCCCGCCGCCCCGTGGCATCAATCTTCACCCCCGAACCACCTACGATCGTATAATACAATAATATATGTCTAACTTTCGGACCGGCCCTGTAGGTAGCGCTGTCTTTATCGCTCTAGAAGGATAATCAAATGTTAGATAGAGACGGATATTAGTGTGGGGGCGTCCTAAAGGGTGTAGGGAGTATGTAGGGGGTGCTATTGAAATTGAAGCGGGGTTTAGGCGCGGATGACGCCTGGCTGGAGAATGGATGGAAATTTCCTCAATTTAGCGTTTTCGCCAACAAAGGACGTTGTTTAATTTTTGGTTTTTGTCAGACATTGAGGTGTGCTGATTGTTGTGTGGGCCAGGTTGATGCTTAACAATAGGGAGGCATTTAATTTTATACAAGAAAATATATTATAATATACAAAATTTGCCTTTTTGATTGTTAAATGTTACTATATGCTCATAAAGTTGCTAAATGCCATATTCCAGGCCGTAATTTGCTATAATCAAACTAAAATAACGCGTCACGTTACGATATTAGTGTTATATTACTATGTAATGGTATTCCTTGACAACATTTTGATAGATTTATTTTGTCATTTTAGTTAACATTATGTTATGACTATTTTTACAGATTCCATCGCGTTTGCATTTGATTTTTTGTTGCTCGGCGTTTCAAACACTTTTCAGCGTTCATTGTCACGGACGGAGAGTCCGTCAATATGAAATACAAACACGATATAGGTAATCCCTAAAAAAATAGCTTTATTTATAATTATATAGTATAGCAAACCGCCCTCGCTTCGCTTCGGTTATAGGTTATAGTCGTTTTATCCGCGTAGTTCCCGTTCCCGTGGGAATACCGAGATAAAATATAGCTTAGTTTACGCCCTGATATTATAGCGTTCCATTGGTGAAAGAATTTTTGAAATCGGTCCAGCCGTTTTGAAGATTACCCGGAACAAACAGACAGACAGACAAAAATTTTTAATTGCTATTTTAGGCATAGGTGTCGTGCAAATAACCGTGTGAGCATGAAAAAAGCCTATTATTTTGACATTACAAACAGACACTATAATTTTATTTATTGGTATAGATATAGATAATTTAAATTATACTCGCGTGAACATCAGAAATCATTATTAGGTATGTCGTGACGTTACACTTGAGCGAAATCCTCTATACATTGGAATAGCAAGAAAGGACCCTGCTAGTATTCTATATCCTTACTGATATTATAAATTCGAAAGTAAGTTTGTTTATTTGTTTGTTACGCTTTCACGCTTAAACCACAAAACCGTTTTTAAAAAAATTCTTTCAGCAATGGATAGCTATAATATCATGGAGTAACATAGGCTATATTTTATCCCGGTATTCCCACGGGAACTACGCGGGTAAGGCGACTGAAACCGAAGCGAAGCGAGGGCGGATTGTTAGTCTATCTATAAAACACAAAGTCTGTTTTTTTTTTAAGCTGGCTGACTTTAAAACCAATCAAACGATGTGCTATTTCTTACATTAGAAGGGCAACAATAAAGGTTTTAAATAATTAAAACAATACATTAAGGCTTGGTAGATGCAGTTGCGATCGTTTTCAAGGCATTCTTATATTTTTTTTTGTTTGTACAGAAAAGTGTCTGTTATAATTTGTATATATTTTGTCTGTCATTGTTTCTGTCTGTCATAATTTGTATAGATTTTGGTAGAATCTATCCATTTTTTTTATGGGTGGGCTATAACCCACCCGTACCCAGGTCGCCTTCGTCGTTGGGCCAACTATCGGAGCAGGATGGCTTG
Source organism: Lymantria dispar (assembly GCA_032191425.1). NCBI lineage: Eukaryota > Metazoa > Arthropoda > Insecta > Lepidoptera > Erebidae > Lymantria > Lymantria dispar. The sequence continues at coordinate 10,973,646 of CM063454.1, read as the reverse complement.
TCGTCAGTGTTCGGCCCGATTTAGTGGTCGGCCCGAAGAATCTATCCATGGGAGGTTTATTTATTTATTTATTTTAGACCATTTTCCATGTGATGACGGAGTAAGAATACAATTCACCACTCCCTCTCTTGCCCGTGGATATCGCAAAAAGCGCCTATAACTTGCGCATATAACAACTATACAAGAGAAGGAAAACTCAAAATAAATTTTTATACCAACCCGCGTGATCAGTGTAGTATAGGTTAATTTTGTTCCCAATATGGAGGAAGCTCGAGTCCAGTACTGGAAGGTATATGAGCTGTGATGATGATGAGACACCCAGCTCTATGATATAAATTCTTTTTTCGCTGACGACTTACGAAACATTTGGGTACATACATGAATATAAAAAAAAAACAATAACTCGCGAATCGCGCAATGAGTTACTCAAAGAGACAATTAAACTTTAAGCTGTTAAGGGTTAGGTACTATTTGGAATTCGGCAGATAGTTCACTACATCATAATCTACTAATAATAATTCTCTAATCTACTAATAATAAATCATCATCATCATCATCATCGCAGCCCACATACGTACTACTGTTGGGCCTGGGTCTCCTCCATAATGGGAGGGAATTTGACCTACTATACCATGCTGGTCAGACATGTTGGTATAGGGTTTTTCTTCAAGTCTTCCTTCTCTTGCACAGATGTTATGTGCATATTATATCCCTTGGTCGTCTCTTACGACATCCACGGGCAAGATAGGCAGTGGAGAATTATATTCTTACTCCGTCACCCAACACATCAGTTAGGATTACAGTAAACATAAATTATGTTATTATGCTTAACTAAGTTAATCAAAATCTCTCGCTCGAACGATTGCCAAAATGAGCGTCCTTGTATTTTATTGATCACGTAAATGTCGTTAACCGCCGTTATCAAACATCAAGTTAGATGTCCGGGAACCGGAGTTAATATTACTAATTACGTAAATATATTATTTATCCTGGCAGCCATCATCTCATCTCAGCCCATACATGTCCCAACGTTGGGCTCGAGGCTCCTCCGCTGTGGGAGGGAAATTAACCTATTATACCACGCTGGTCAGAAGTGTTGCTATAGGGTTTGTTTCGAATTTTCCTTCTCTTGCATAGATATTAGATGCATATTACCTAGGGGAAGGTGGGGTAAGATGGGGACTCTAACGTATCTCATAAATAAATTCCTCCGTTTTAATTGGATGTAATTTGTGTCCGTTAATTATATGTTTGTAAAGTCCCCCGCAATACAAGGATTATTTCCTTAGTGCAGGGTGTTGTCTTAAATAAATAAATAAATAAAAAAAAAAAAAATAAAATTGCACAACATAACAATTTCTATTAAGAAAATAATCAGTCTATTATCCTTTAATTACAAACAGTCAAAACAAAAAAAATAATTTTTCTCATAGAATCAGCTTTTTTTAAAAAATAACAATTACTCCCCATCTTACCCTACCTATAGGGCAAGACGGGATACCCCTGTGGGTAAGATGGGGTATAGATTATGTAATCATCGTTATCTTCACAAACTGGGCAGATATGGATAGTTTCATCATAGTTATCTTCCACTCCTGCACAGCCACAATGCGTCCATTTACCGCAAGTCTGGCAAGTGATCTAGGTATCCTTCAGTGGACTCGGAATGCAAGCCGTGACAGTATAGACATTCAGTATCGTTCTCAACTGATGTCTCAGCTCCTTCGTCAGCGTTCTTGGTTGTATTAGATTTATTATTTTGTTTCAGTTTCTTTTTCTTTGCGAACTTTTGTTTCGGTTTCTTATTTTGCCTTTTATAAGGAGAGAATTCTATTTTATAAGGAGAAGCAGTGATAACAGCCGTTTTTCCTCGTCTTTGAACTGATCTTGTCCTGCAGCTGCATTATCCACAGAATTTTTGTTTACTGTTGCTTGTTGGACTAAAGATATGGTTGCAGTTGGTTCAGGTGATATTTTTGCTGTGGAATTGAGAAATAAATAATACAACTTGAGCGTCCAGTTTGGGAAAGACGGGGGTACTCACCCCATCTTGCCCGCAAGTAGGTACCCCATCTTTCCCAAACTGGACCCTCAAGTGGTATTATTTTTTTTGAGATTATAAATCAAAACAAGCCGGAAAGAATTAGTCAGTTTAAAATAGTAAAATAAACAAATATTAATGAAAAAATATGTCACACACCTTATGTATCATATAGAATGAATAGTCACGCACTTAAACAACGTCAAAAATTACATAAAACTATTAAAAATAAAAAAAATACTTGCAAAGTCACATCGTGCGTGCCTTTCACAAAACTTTTTGTGCCACTGACAACTTCCGCTAAGTATCATCAGATGGCGTTGAAATTATTTTTCTAAAAATATTCTATCATTTGATTTGCTATGGTCCCCATCTTACCTCGCTAACCCGTCTTACCTCACCTTCCCCTATATCCTTTAGTCGTCTTTTACGACGCCCACGGGCAAGAGTGGGAGTGGTGAATTGTATTCTTACTCCGTCACCACGCGGACTGGCAGCGATAGAATAGGTACCTACTATAAACTCTTGCATTTTTTGTGCGTATCGTAAAAACGACTAAAAGATTTACGTAAACCAGGGCCAGCTCCATCTGATGCTGTTTGATCAATGATTATAGTCCCATCGAGGGATGACGTCAGGCAAGCGGTCGGTTAGAAACCTATTGGAAATCACTCGCAATATGGACCTACTATAAAAACTGAAAGTACCGTGGACGACATAAGAAAACATTGATAATAAATTATTTACTTTTATGAATTGAATTCCATCCATCCATCCATCAGCCTACAGACGTCCACTGCTGGACATAGACCTCCCCACGAGAATGCCACTCGGAACGGTCCTACGCCACTTGCATCCAACGATTCCCTTTGACTTTGAGAATGTCGTCAGTTCACCTAGTGAGGGGTCGTCCTATACTGCGTCGTCCGATTCGTCGTCGCCACTCAAGAACCTTTCTTCCCCAACGGCTGTCGCTTCTTTTTTTTTATTGCAGATGATGGCAAACGAAAGCACAGTACACCTGATGGTAAGTGATGCTGCCGCTCATCATGGTCATCACCATAACCCACCACACGCAAAAACCTTCAGGAAGTTGGGCTTTCAGCTTTCTCGCTGACCGAACGAAGCGCAGTAACAAATTGCAACTAGTTAGACGTCGATATTCTGCGAGAGTGCGGAACTACCACGGAGGGACCGGCCCGCGGCTGTAGACAACTGTTAACAGTGTGGTCCTACTACTTTTAGAATTTCTCTCTCTATCGCTTGATCTGCGCTCTCACTTGCACGTTCGGGTAAGATGGAACGTGACAATTTATCGTGCGAACGGTCGGCGTTTAGCGATTCATAAGACGTTATCACGTCAAAAAATATCCTTTGTAGATATGTATTTTATAATACTAGTAGTCGCCGAGTAGTCGAAATTCAGCCATAATTCATTTGAATTATTTTTTCTGCTACACAATTTTTTTAAAATTTTATTTATGTATATTGAGCTGGCTGTATTTCAATAATAACTAATATATAAGTACAAATGTCTATAGTCATCATAATTATGATTGTTTGACATTTAGTTCGACCAGAGATTTTAACTGTAAACAAAAGTGTATAAGCGTTGGTGTGTGTGTAGTGATTACATGGTAGTGTGCGTAATGCCTTTTTTAATGAATTTAATGTATTTCTAATTCATTATTAAATGAAATTTCAGTTTTATGCACTTCTACTCATTATATACTTCAACTGTGTCAAATTTTATACTTGTAAATCCACGAAATTTTCGTAAAAAGGGATAGAAAGTTTTTGGTTTACCTATTAATATATAGATAACAAACTTATTATTATTATACACTCAAATAATACTCAAATTATCTAGAATAACTTTACGAAAAGCATTAAGCATTACGTTCAAATTGGTCGCAAACTATATGAAACTTTGACAGCCAGCAAAAACAAGCCTGCGTACTTACAGGCTACATTCCCTTAATCCGAACGCAATTAATTAAGCCGCACAAAGTTTTACAACACCGATTTATATTCTACTCGGCTCCCATCTATTTGTGCACCTCGGGAGCCTTTATCTTTGTTTAGACCCCTTGCGAACTAGCTGGGACAATTATCAAGCGGGCTTGCTCGTGTGTTTTGTACCTAAGTTAGGGCTTTGAATAGGGTTGTCGTATGTGGCTAAAACAAAAACATTGCGTGTAGAGACGGAGTAAGAATACAATACCACCCCCTGTCTTCTTGTAGGTGTTGTAAAAAAGGGATAAAGATATTCTATCTATGCAAGAGAAGGAAAACTTGACATGAAACCATAGACCAACATGTCTTACCGCGATATAATAGGTCAATTTCCCTCCGAGTCCAAGTGATACTTACGTGGAAGAGATGTGACAAAAATAGATCGACGCAAGACTTGACAGATTACTATTTTGTCAGGATAGATAAAAAAAAAAAGAAAAGAGTGTGTGTACAAAGTACGCATATCAGAAGTGAAACTCCTTCATCCATTATCTTTTATTCTGTATCCTGCATCCGTCGTCCTTCGTCGTTGATCCTTCATCCTTTATCTTATATCCTGTATCTCATTCTCTCGCCGGCTGAATCCTATAAATTTACGTGTTTGTGTCTCTATGGACTCGCTGTTTCGTTTCATCAAGTTTGAAATCACAACGATTCTAACGAAATTTCACTTCAATAAATAAACAAGATACTAGAGCTATTTAAATTTTTTTTACTGTCATTAATTGAATAGGTAATATAATATAATCTATCAAAGTATTTTTTGAGTAACAAATGATGTACCTAATGAGTTATTATTTCGTTATGCGACAGGAATTAGGAGTCCTATATCGCAGAGCCCTGGGTAAGTATTCAGAGTGGTCAGTGATAAAAAGCCCTCTGAACCGACGTCTGTTAATAAAAAAAAAATGTTTTTATTCACGCATAAACTATGCATGAAATTGAATGTAGTTTACACCGATGTACCTACCTGCCTAGTACTAAAAGGTAGTAAGTTACAATATATTGTCATCTAAGACAAAAAAAAACAATAAATCTCAAAAAAAATCAATTATCATCATATCTCATAATCAATCCAATTAGATAGTTGTGGCATAGTATTATGTAATTATAAATATTAATTATTATTTGATATTAGCATAAAAAACCTTTTGTATATTGTTGAACCGATCTAGGTTTCAATATAAAAAAAAATTGAAAGAATTAATTAATACAAAATTTATATGAAATTTTTAATCTACAATCTACAAATAAATAAAATTCAAGTGTCTGTTTGTAGTGTCAAAATAATATTCACACATGATTATTTGCATCATGCGTGTTACTAGTTTAAAATTTTTCATCTGTCTGTTCCGCTTAATCTTCAAAACCGCACAGTATAGGCAGATAGTAATCTACTAGGTACCAGGTTCCTTTCGAGAAATCCCTATAAAATATAATCTGGATCGGAACTCTAACCCGGGGCCATATCTTAGAAGATATTGCAGATTTAAAATGCCAGTGGAATGCAACTGAAACTGAAGTGAAACAAAAGCGGGTCGCTAGTAGGTATAATATATATATATTTTTAATTTCATTTATTAAATATCTTTGATTTAGAGCTTTCCATAACATAATTAAAATCTATACCAATAAATAAAATTGGAGTGTCTGTTTGTAATGTCAAAATAATAGACGTTTTCATGCTCGCACGGTTATTTGCACGACACCTATGCCTAAAATACAGATTAAAAATTTTTTGTCTGTCTGTCTGTTTGTTCTGGGTAATCTTCAAAACGGCTGGACTGATTTCAAAAATTCTTTCACCAATGGAAAGCTATAATATCAGGGCGTAAACTAGGCTATATTTTATCCCGGTATTCCCACGGGAACGGGAACTACGCGGGTAAAACGACTATAACCTATAACCGAAGCGAAGCGAGGGCGGGTTGCTAGTAATATATCTATATTTTTAATTTCATTTATTAAATATCTTTGATTTAGAGCTTTCGATAACATAATTAAAATCTATACCAATAAATAAAATTGGAGTGTCTGTTTGTAATGTCAAAATAATAGACGTTTTCATGCTCGCACGGTTATTTGCACGAGACCTATGCCTAAAATACAGATTAAAAATTTTTTGTCTGTCTGTCTGTTTGTTCCGAGTAATCTTCAAAACAGCTGGAACGATCCCAAAAATTCTTTCACCAATGGAAAGCTATAATATCAGGGAGTAACCTAGGCTATATTTTACCACGGTATTCCCACGGGAACGGGAACTACGCGGGTAAAACGACTAAAACAGAAACGAAGCGAGGGCGGGTTGCTAGTCTATCATAAATTTAAAATTGCAGCATAAATAAGGCTAGTCTTTCTTTTAATATTATAAAAAATAATAAGTTAACCGTTTAATAATCATCATCATAATCACAGCTCATATACGTCCCACTACTGGGCTCGAGCCTCCTCCATGGGAGAGAAATTGACCTACTTACTACACCACACTGGTCAGGCGGATTGGTATAGGATTTTATTTAGAGTTTCTTTTCTCTTGCAAAGTTGTTATATGCACAAGATATCCCTTAGTCGTCTTTTACGACATCCACGGGCAAGAAAGGGGATAAAAAATGTAATTAATTCTTATTTGAAAATTTTCTTTACAATCAGACATCTTGAAGTAAAAACGATAAGCTAATAAAAACGAACTGGATATAAAACCCTATACTTAGAATAATAGTATAGAAGGTAAGTCCGCTCACAAAAAATGAAGCATTTAAATTGGAGCCTAATGGAGCTTACGGCGGACCATTCTGCAACTTTTAAAAAATAAATAGCTAATTATGACGGTTTGTGCATTCAAATGGTGTCACAGCATAAAAAGTGTATTAACATTACTTTTAAAAGTATTTCGACAATTTATGTTAATAAAAACAACATTTTTTTTTCATAATTTCTATAGTGGTGTGCGTGTGTACGTGTGCGCCTGCGCGCATGTAGTATTTTTGGCTTCACGTTTTTGATCACTTAAGTACCAACACTATCCTAGAAGGATATCCTACGTTATTATTCTAAAACCCTATACCAATACGTCTGATCAGCGTAGCGTAGTAGATCAATTTCCTTCACATAGTGAAGGAGGGGCCCGGGCCCAGCAGTGGGACGACCATACGCTGATATGATAAATAAAAACGAGCTTAAAATTAATTTAATAATCTTAGCTCATATACGGCCCATTCGCTGGCGGCAGCCTCCTCCACAATACGAGTGGGAGGCAAATTGAACCTACTTTACTATATTGGTTTAGGATTTTATTTTGAGTTTTCCTTCCCTTACATATGTTATATGTATATTATATCCCTTATGTGAATTGTACTCTTACTTCGTCATTACACAGAAAAAAAAATATATAAGGAAATCAGTTAACAGTCGTTTTAACTTAAACTACTTATTTTCATTCATTATCATTATCTCAACCTATATCAATCCCACTGTTGGGCACAGGTATCCTCAACAATGGGAGAAAAATTGACCTAATATTCCACGCTGATCAAACGTATTGGAATAGAATTTTACTTACTTATATAAAATTTTGCTTCTCATGCATCAAAGTTATCTGCATATATCACTTAATCATCTTTTACAACACCCACGGACAAGAGATTGGGTGTTTAATTATCTTCTTACTCCTTAACTACAATATCTATTATTAAAGTTTAACTAAAGACACCCAGTAATTAATTAATACGTACATGCTTTCAGTAAAATCTATATAGAAACTATATACATCTAATTTTATATACCAGTAGATATTCATGTAGATATACGGTGTGTTATCTCCCGCGTCAGGCCATACTTAAGCCAGAGGGGTAACTTGAAATAGGAATAGTCGCATTAGGCCCAAAATTACAGGCGACCGTCACAGCCTAACGTGGTAAAATTGCCCAACCACCTGGGGGAGTTTAACCCTCTAACACCCTCTTAGTTTAGCATCGACTTGGGACTTTAAAGGCGTGAATGTTAAATTGAATATGTGCTTTATTTTATGTAATATAAGGTTGTTTTTGTTTAGTTTGGTTTGAGATCTTGGACTTGAGAGTAAACGTTAGCATTTGACCCCACTTCGCATTACGGTCCACGGTGGGTGGGAGGGTTGTTTTAGTCATCAATAATGTTAGAAGGTAAGCTTTAGTGGATACGTGTGCTGTTTATTATGTTCAACTATTTTATACAAGACGAAATATTGCCAAAATATGTTTTGAGTCTTTCAAGTCATTAATATCCTTAATATTTACCTGTATACTTAGTAAGCAACAAATACTAGCGGTTTCAGCCGTTTAGTTTCAGTTCCCATGGCAATATGTGCATAAAATATAGCCTATGTTATTAGTTAATAATGTAGCTTGCCGTTCGAATTTTAAAAATCGGTTCTGTGGTTTTAGCGTGAAACATAACAAACAAACTTACATTCGCATTTGTAATATTAGGATAATTTATCGTATATTATACCTATGTGTTTTATATATATATATTTTAACAAAGATGTAAATATGGCTACCTGCGTAGGTATAGGTATAAGCATACAGTTGATACTGAGCCTTTCTGTTCTATGGCAGTCGTCAAATTGCCTGAAAACTCATTAAGAGTAGGTAGAAGCGCTCTTCTGGCAAAGGTTAGGTCTTACTGGCATCTCTAACCAGGCGTAACAATTAGTGTAATAACTCCTCTAATACCACGTGATGTCGCATCTTACCTACTTCTTACATCTTGAACGGGGAGAAGTTAAAAGATGATGATCCACAATTTACCAAATGCTATTTATTCGTATACAAGAGAAGTAAATTTTTGTCTCCAATGAAATACAGTGTTCAACTCGTAGTTTATTTTTGAACATTAGATCAGTAGAAAAGTCCTGACATTGCGTCTTATCCTCTTTAACTCTGAGGTAGGTATCTACGCGTAACGTACGACTATCCCGTAGGACGCGGCTTATCAATCACAGATAATGTTAATGCCAGAATACCAGGGAGGAATATGTAGGTACATTTGGAGAACATTTGTAAAGAAAGTCATACAATAGGAGAGTGTGTACTATAATAATTTTGTAACATTTTCGTGTTATAAACTACAGAAGATGAGAAGACGTATCTAAAGCTTTCTCTTCTTCTTATTCCACTCACATTTTATTATTCGATTATAAATAAGAAGTGATATAAACAGACGGCAAAATTAAAATTGTTCTACGAAAAAAATTCAAGCTCTTCTTCTATAGTATAATACTGACATCTGTGTTGACGAACGTGAGACATAGTTTCGATCGAAGTTTTTTTATTCTATTCCCCAATAGATGTCACGGTTAATAAATCTTATAAGATTGTTCTATTATCGGAACTTATATGAATTTACTGAATGCTGTAATCCCCGTATGGTGAAGAATTAAGAATACAATAATTAGTTATCTCCGATTACTTTCACATAAGAATCGTAAAATCCAGATTAGGTAGGTAGAGAGGTATCGATGCTTTGGACGACAATTCGAATCAATTCAAGAATCGATCTTTTTCAGAAAGATCGCCCATCTCTAGTGCCAGTACAGTCCTTAAATGACAATGACAATTAATTAATAATTCCTGTTGAATAGAAACTGATACTTTTTGATGAAACCTCGCCTACAGATGTTTTCAACCTGATCGTTGGCGTGGCGCTTTTTTTTTGTGTGACTTAGTTGTTAGCCTCAGATGGCTGTGACAACTTTATTCGGACTGTTGGGTGAGCGCTGAGGGCTCTCAACCCGTTTAAAGTTAAGGTTGGCGTGGCGTTAACATCACGCTTGGATATATATATATATATATATATATATATATACTAGGCATGCCTTTTAAGTTCTGTCGTTTCCGTATTTCCCGGCAATTTTTAATTTGGAACTGTTCTATATTCGAATGTTTAAATTTTGAATCTCAAAACAGTTGAAAGTACTTACAGTACATCTACTTATTAGGATTAATGCTATTGTTTAGTCACAGCGTCGATTGGAATCTGTCAGGCTACGTACGAAAATGAATCTTTCTAAGGAAAATGTTCGTGCACACGTTCACTGAAGATACCATCATTGCAGTGAGTAACTAATTCTTGAAGATCGTCATGTGACATATCGAGAGATAGAGGCTCTATTAGGTATTTCAAGGACAACCATTCAGAAGATCTTGCATGAAGCGCTTGATGTGTGAAAGCTAGTTTGTCGTTGGATACCGCATCTGCTTTCTGACGATCACAAGGCGGCCCGCGTCAGATGGTGTAAGAAAACTCTGCAAAGGTTCCACTGAGGAGAGTCAAATCACGTCTACGACATCAACAGTGGTGACGAATCTTGGATCTATGCCTACGATCCTGATTCCAAACAACAATCTACAATCTGAGTCTTTCAAGACGAGCCAAAACCGACTAACGTTGTTCGTTCTCAAAGCACTTTAAAGAAGATGGTGGCCACGTTCGTTGGAAAAAGCGGCCATGTTGCGACTATTGCACTTGAAGATCGTAGAACCATTAACGCAGAGTGGTATATCACAGTTTGTTTACCACAAGTCATCGTCGAACTTCGAAAATCTAACTCAAAGCGCCGCATCATCCTGCAACACGACGTCGCAAGCTCACACAACGCTCGTCAAACGATTGAGTATTTGAAGCAGGAAAAGGTAGAAATTCTTGACCATCCTCCATACAGTCCTGACCTAAGCCCTAACGATTTCTTTACATTTCCTAAAATTAAGACAAGTCTTCGTGGTCAAAGGTTCCAGTCCGGTGAAGAAGCAGTCGACGCTTTCAAGACAGCCATTTTGAACACCAACTTTAGAGTGGAATAAATCTTATAATAACTGGTTTGAGCGAATGGGAAAGTGTATTAAGCTACGTGGTGAATACTTTGAAAAACAATAAAAGTACTATAAGGTTCTAGTTGTGTTTTTTTCTTCAAACGACAAAACTCATTTTTTTTTTGTGTGTTACTTAGTTGTTAGCCTCAGATGGCTGTGACAACTTTACCCGGACTGGTGGGTGAGCGCTGAGTGCTCTCAACCCGTTGTGACAAAACTTTTTTTTTTTGTGTGTTACTTAGTTGTTAGCCTTAGATGGCTGTGACAACTTTACCCGGACTGGTGGGTGAGCGCTCAGGGCTCTCAACTAGGAGTGAGGCGTATTTATCATAACATATATAAATCACAAGTATTTGAAGATAACAGATAACAGTTGTTCTTGCAAGGTCATTATATCTGTTAAAAAATAACATTTATCGATAACAGCCGGTCTAGTCCGGCTCTTATGTTAGTACCTAGATAGCTTGAAATAACAGAACTGTTCTGTTCTGTCAGAACAGTCAATAAAAAACAAAACAACTGTTCTTGTCTTTGTCTTTTGTGTAATATTGTCATAAGCTAAAATGGGACACGTAGTATTTATTTGAATTAAACCAAAATTATAGTATGTCGTTTCATAAGAAGAAATCCTCTTTGAAAAGCGAATTCTTAATTAGATCGTGTTATCTGTTATTTCATTGATTAGTCTATCTCGCTCACGCCTACTTGAAAGACTATTTGCTATAACGAGAAGCATCTAGTGCTATAACCCGAAAAATAGAAATTGCAATCTAACAAGAAGATATCATTGTTAAATCGTGACTCTTTAATTAGATCATGTTATCTGTTATTTGGTTGATTAATCTATCTCGCTTACACCTACTTGATAGACTGTTTACTAAAACGAGAAACATCTAGTGCTATAACCCGAAAAATAGAAAATGTAATCTAACAAGAAGATATCATTGTTGAATTGTGACTTTTTAATTAGATCGTATTATCTGTTATTTGATTGATTAATCTATCTCGCTCACACCTACTTGATAGACTGTTGCTAAAACGAGAAGCATTAAGTGTAATAACCGGCAAAATAGAAATTGTACTCTTTCTAGCACATATCATCCTTAAAAAGTGACAAGTATTTCTTCTCGTATTATGAGTTATCTGTTTACATATTTTGTGTTCGGAAACACTGCAGGACTAATGTTGGCATGATTATTTTATTGTCTTATATTATTTTATTGTTGCAAACGTTGCTTCCTTAAGTAGGTATGTAATATCTGGTTGATCGAGCATTGCTCGATATAATTTTTATATTTTTTTGTAAATGGTATTTTAGCGAACATATTTAGATATTTATTAACAAATAAATAAAAATGATGAAAGAATGAAAAAAATATCAAAAATTAAAGAACACGATAATAACACTGAGATTCGATCTCAGGCTGATTGAATGCAACTTATAATGATTGGCGATGGCTAAATTTACAATCCTATTCTAATGACATTTTATGTCATTTTATGGATTAGCTAAAAACACCGACAAAACAATACTTTCTATAAATAAGACCTAGCTAGATCGATTTTTTGGCCACGAAACCTCTAGTAGGCTAAATTTCATAAAAATCGTTGGTGCCGTTGCCGAGATTCAGGTTATATATATATGTATATATATACAAGAATTGCTCGTTTAAAGATACAAGATTTAATATAAATGGGTCAAACAATTTGCGTATTTTATAAAAGTTAACCCTAGCTACTTTTCACTATAACTTACATACATACATATTGTGAGTATTAGTGAGTATTTACTTGCTCGTAACCCTATAGTATAAGACACAGATCCAGAGGGTTTCTAAAAAAAAAATTAACATGTTCCCCGCAGAAACTTCGGGATAATAGGTAATAAAATCCGTCAGATGCCCAAAAAAAAGAACTCATCAACGACAGATTCCAGGCAAAGTACATAGTACTCGATACTTTATTGAGTACGATACTTTTTCTTCGATACTACTCATGAGTACAGTATCGATACTTTCCGTTCGATATCGTGTCCCTACTAATGGGCCATGATTGAAAAATAACACTTGTTATTTAATAACAGAAATTGGTACCTGTTATTATTGCGTAACAGTAACAGAAATAACAGATATTACGTTTGTCCTGTTATAACCCATGTCTACTCTCAACCCGTTGCGACAAAACTTATTTTTTTTTTGTGTGACTTAGTTGTTAGCCTCAGATGGCTGTGACAACTTTACCCAGACTGGTGGGTGAGCGCTGAGGGCTCTCAACCCGTGCGACAAAACTTAAAAGGCATGCCTCGTATATATATTTATGTAAAGAAACTATAACTTGTTTTAGAATTTTGTGCAACGCCACCTAGTGAGCCCACAATAAATTATTAACCTAAACACATACCTATGTTAGTGCATCCCAATGAAAATTAATGTTTATTGAATAAAAATCATCATTTTTTGGAAAAAAATCGTAATATTTTATTAATCCTATATTAGTTCCTTTAGTAATTTGTTCTTTTATGCACGTATAGGTACATGTACAAAATAATACTTGTCCTTACTAATATTACAAACGTGAAAGTTTGTATGTAAGAATGTGAAGATGTTTGTTGTTCTTTCACGCAAAACTATTGAATGGATTTTGATGAAACTTCACAATAATATAGCTCACATATCAGAATAACACGCTATAACTACTCCCGATATTCCCACGGGAAGAGGAACTGCGGGTGAAGCGGCAGGGCGCTGCTAGTACAAAATAATTTCGATGTATCACATCTGGCTCACTGTTTTGTATTATTTAAGTTTGTGTTGGGAGTTATTCAAAATTTTCAATTTTACTTATATAGACCTATAATACATACATACATACGTGTGAGAACCAAAAATACATATTCTATACCAATAAATAAAATTGGAGTGTCTGTTTGTAATGTCAAAATAATAGGCTTTTTTCATGCTCACACGGTTATTTGCAAGACACCTATGTCTAAAATAGCAATTAAAATTTTTTTGTATGTCTGTCTGTCTGTCTGTTTGTTCCGGGTAAACTTCAAAACGGCTGGACCGATTTCAAAAATTCTTTCACCAATGGGAAACTATAATATCAGGGCGTAAACTAGGCTACATTTTATCCCGTTATTCCCACGGGAACGGGAACTACACGGGTAAAACGACTCTAACCTATAACCGAAGCGAAGCGAGGGCGGGTTAATAGTATTACATCAAATTTATCTTATATACATGAAAATAGTTCAAGCGTATCTAACATCAAACGATTCAAAGTTATTAAGTCCCTTTTAAGCAATAATATTAAACATCAACTCTCAAAATGGGTTAGGTTACAATATTAAGGCTAAATACACAGTACTGAAGGCATTCGCTTACAATTTAGTATAAGGGGGGTTGTTCCCCGCAGGTAAATGTCGACTGTCAACTGTTTTAGATGGACGGGTTAGGGGTGGAAGGGTGGAAAGTACCTATTTGTCTTTCAGGAGACATGTGATCGTCAAGCATGTTTGTTTATTTGTGTTCAGTGTAAGTTGCGATGTAGATTTAGCTTTGTATGTATACTTGAACAAGATGGTTGTCGATTTTAATTGATACCATTGTTTTAGAGTAATTTCTTTATAGTAGACATGTGTGGGACTCTATGTGGTGACTGAGTAAGAATACAATTCACCACCAATAGAAAGAAAGAAGAAAGAAAGAAAAATATTTATTTTGTGCCACAGAGTAGAGACGTGGGCTTCGCTGTCTGTCCGTCCGTCTGTCTGTCACCAAGCTGTATCTCAAGAACCACGATAGCTAGACAGTTGAAATGTTTACAAATTATGTATTTCTGCTGCCGCTATAACAACAAATACTAAAAACAAAATAAAATAAATATTTAAGGGGGACTCCTATACAACAATACGGGATTTTTTTATAGATAAAATGGTACGGAACCATTCGTGGGCGACTTCGACTCGCACATAGCCGGTTTAGTTTTCGTTACCAAATTTCACTCGTGCGGAACAAGGCGATTTGTTACATATAATAAGTCTAGGCACAACTCTAGTGTCTAATATCAGTCAAATGTTGGCATTAATATATCTTATGTTTTGCCTTGCGTAAGAAGAATAGCTTACGTCAGTTATTTCTATCACAACTGTTATTCATAAGAGTAATAACTTAGGCCAATCTTGGGTTACATTTATTCTAGAAACTAACAGGGCTCTGCGATTTCACCCGCAGTTCCTCATCTTGTGGGAATATCGGGCTAAATTAGCCTATGTATTATTTTGATATGTACGCTGTATTATTGTGAAGTTTCATCAAAATCCATTCAGTAGCTTTTGCGTAAAAGAGCAATAAATATCTTGACATCCTCACAAACTTTCGCGTTTATAATATTAGTAGGATAGGATAGGAAGGCTATACCGTAATTGACGATAGAGATTCCGTGTGGTGACGGAGTAAGAATAAAATTCACCACGTCCTTTCATGCCCGTGGGTGTTATAAAAGACTAATGGATTAAATATGAATATGACAACTATGCCAGGAAAGGAAAACTCGAAATAAATATCCTATATCACTCCGTTTGATCAGCGTGGTATAGTAGGTTAATTTCCCTCCTATTGTGGAGGAGGAGACTCAGCAGCAGCACGTATATGCGTATGTAAGCTGTGGTGATGATGATGACGACAGTTTTGTAAAATCAAAAATATATCGTAATATTTATTTAATTGTTAAGTTCATTACAAGTACATATTACAAATTCACATAAAAATACTATTTGGGTATAAAGGATTAACATCATTATGACAGCTCATATACATCCCACTGGTGGGTTTTTTTTTTGGGCTGGGTTGAGGTCGACGCACACCTCGCACCACTCCGTCCGGGGCAACGGAGGGGCGTAAGCACGCACACCGGCAAGCCGCAACCCACCCGAACACCACGTCACCTTCGTTGTTGGACCGACCACTGGAGCAGGGTTACTTGTCGTCAGTGGTCAGCCCTTGAGGAAAGTCGTCGGTCTTTCCTCACGCGGTCGGCCTCTTGGCGAGTGACGGACTAATTCGCCGGTCACGTCACCCGCGGCCTCGGCTAGGGCGGCATGAAGCGCAGGTAGTCGCGCCTATGCCGCCCCAGTCGCCGGCGGCGGGCCGATTCGTCGAGGCTGCGCTCCTCGCGCGCGCGACCCGTCCCATTGTTGGGCTCGCGCCTCCTCCATAATAGAAGAGAAATTGACGTATTATATTACGCTGGTCAAACGTGTTGGTATAGCTTTTCATTTCGAGTTTTCCATCTCTTGCTTTGATGTTGTATGCATATTAAATTCCTTAGTTATTTTATAGAACATGCACGGGTAAGAAAAGGAGTAGTAAATTGTATTATTACTCCGTCACCACACGAATAACACAATTTAGAACGCAATATAATCAATAATCTAAGATCTTTTATAAGTTTTGTTAGTTTAAAATGTCATATCTCTAGGGTTGAAAATTTTAAAATCGAAGAGTAACGAGACCCGCCTGGCGAGGCGTTTGCAATATATGGGTGAACAGACTTACGTCAAAATAATCCGGATCAGCTAAGTTAAATACGCCGGTTAAGGACAGATATCTTGTAAAGATGGAAGAGATATTTATAGATTTTATATTAGATAGATGCGCTGTGTCCATATAGATTGGTAGTCACATATTTATTAAACGGCGCTTCATACTTTGACCTATAAATCCTTGTATTTTTTTATTGTCATCAACTCATCTCAGCTCACAAATGTTCACTGCTGGGCTCGAGCCTCCTCCACCGTTTGCGGGAAATGATCTACTGTAGTATCTTGGTTAGCTGGGCTGGTATAGGGTTTTATTTCGAGTTTTATCATCTCTTACAGTGTGTTGTTATCTGCTTATGTCCCTTAGTCGTTTCTAATGTTCACCCACGGGTAAGAAAAGGGTGGTGAATTGTATTCTTAGTCAGTCACCACAGATATATCGATATCTTTAACTCAGCCCACTTAAGCCCCAATGTTAGGTTCGGGCCTTCGCCACAATATGAGGAAAACTGACCGATTATACAGCGTTGGTCAGACGAGATACTTTTGTATTGAGTTTTCCTTCTCTTGCATGATGTTACCTACATATTATATCCCTTTGTCGTTTTTTACAACGCCTACGGGCAAGAAACGGGGTGGTGAATTTTATTATTACTCTAACAATATACAGAAGACACTGTTGACAGTTGTCTGTCTACAGCCGCGGGCTGGTCCATCCGGGGTAGTACTACACTCTCCCAGAAAATCGACGTCCGAGTAGTAGCAATTTGTTGCTGCGCTTCGTTCGGTGAGCGAGTGAACCGGCAGTCCAACTTTCTGCGGATGTTTGCATGTGGTGGGTTTTGGTGATGCGTTTAGTATCGCCGAACCTCATTGCACGCATTCACACTCCTTTCACTTTCTTCGCGGTAGGCAGCGGCCTAGCTGTGCTCCTGGTATTGCATTAAGATCCATGAGCGGCAGCAACACTTACTATCAGGTGTACTGTTTCCTCATTTGCCACCATTCGCCATAAATAAAAGACATTAATAACACCCAGATTCAAAAAATTATTTTATGGAGCACATAAAATGTTTTATTACTCATGTGACATATGATATAGAAAGCTGTCGGTTGCCTAGCCGTTAGCTACACTGGAGAGGGCTATGCTTGGTATTTTTTACCTGATAAAATCCGGAATATCAAAATCCGTAGAAGAACGCGTGTAACCGACACAGCCCGAAGAATTAGCACGTTGAAATGACAATGGGCAGGTCACATTGCTCGTTGAATCGACAACTGAGGAAGAAAGATTCTCGAGTGGCGATCATGACTTGATAACCGTGCTCCCTACTAGGTGCACTGATAATATTTTGAGAGTCGTTGGATTCAAGAGACACAAAGCCGTTCTGAGTGGCATTCCCGTGGGGTGGCCTATGTCGAGCAGTGGACGTTTACGGGGTAATGGATGGATGGCTGGACATATAATATATATATACAAACTCTTAATTGCATATTATGTATTTTTTGAAGATAAAACTTCTTTAGCCGCGTTGGGCACTTTTTTGAAGGCGAAAATCTTATGGGTTTGCGTCACCGACATGCTCATGACTGAGGTACGCGCAGTGTGCTGTGCGCCTTAGATACTTTTTGTATGGGTGAAATTTCGTGCGTTCGCGTTACCGACCTGATTATAGCAGTATATAACTGTAGATATACAGCTGACCTATAGCACTGTGTATATCTTATAAGGGAAATTGAATGGATTTAGTAAAAAGTTCAATGTACTGTGCATTGTTGAAATGTACTACAATAGAGTGCCTACTAAAGAATTGAGTAGGTACTAAATAAATGTACTTTTATTTTTAGGATATATAAAAAATTTAAAAACAAATAAACAGAAAACTATTTTAAATACACGTATTTATATAAAATTTTATAATATTTATTTTTTTTTTTTAATCTTATATATTCTGGCGTTTGAAAATTTTGTATTATTTATGTTCTAATATTTAACCTCTGCAATGCATCACGCATACTAGGTTGATAATTTAAATTCAAACATTATGACATTTCAATACCTACGGTTCTAAGTTTTCACTCATATCGGCAGTCTCTTACCTACCAATTTTTTTAATATTTTATTTCTCATCTTAAAATTATACACTTATTAGGTGTATGTATAAACTATAATCCCATAATAATTAACTACCCTATCACATATACGTACCAAAAGACGTAGTTTTTACCCATTCTACCCTATAATTAGACCGCGGGCGACTGAAGTTCCTTCATCAAGATACGCCTCGTGTTAGTTTAGTCTTAGTTTAATGTATGCACATTATCTAAGCAAGTTCGGCACGCTTCCATTTCACCCCTAACTCCCCCTTCGTTACGTGTGCTCAATTTAGTTGGTTTATGTATACTTTATGTAGCTAAGTTTGTACGTGTATTACGAACCAAGAACCATGAAAGAATAAATGTGTAAATATAAGATTCGTGCCCCTTTTAAAATTTTATAGACAAATTTATGTTAAAAGTATTCGTTATAGAGAGACGTCTATGAAAATTTAAAAAATAATAATGATTGTTTTGGGCCAACGACCTGGTGGTGGTTGCTGTGCGTTTTGTGACAATATGAAGCAGGCCTACCTCAAGCAGTAGACAGCAATGGGCTGAACCATGAAATAGTGTCTTAAATAGTCTCACCTTTATTGCTTCTAATTATTCGAGAGATAGTTCTGTGCCTTAGAGATAGGCGAACCTGTAATCGTCTACTAGCTCTTATAATTGTTATCGATATATTCTTAGCGATAAAATCTGTGAACTTTTTGTGGACGGTGCTTATATTAATTATTCAAAAGAAGTAGAGACATCTGCGGTAAATCCTAATTTTATTTTCAAGAAACTATGAAATTGTAATGTCGAAAACCTGTCAATAAGTTCATTAAATTTTATCGATTTTATGGATAGTTAGATACCTACTATTTTCTTTACTTTGTTCATAAGTATCGTAAAAGACAACCAAGAGTTTCATATCGAATGGAATCAACTCTATCTGGTCAACAACTACATTCTCAAAGAGGTTTGAAGTCAGGCGGTCGCTCATTAAAATCATTGCCAATCCGCCCGTGAGTATAAACGCTGCAAAGTTGTCGAAACGTGCAATCAAAAATCTAATACAAACGCGATAAAATCCGTAAAATAGTTTTATTTATAACTAGCAATCCGCCCTCGCTTCGCTTCGGATTCAGTCGCCTTACGCGCGTAGTTCCCGTTCCCGTGGAATTACCGGGATAAAATATAGCCTATGTTACTGATATTATAGCTTTCCAATGGTGAAAGAATTTTTAAAATCGGTCCAGTACTTTTTGAGTTTATTCGTTACATACAAAAATACAAAAATACAAATCTTTCCTCTTTATAATATTAGTGTAGACTAGCAACCCGCCCTCGCTTCGCTTCGGTTATAGGTTATAGTCGTTTTACCCGCGTAGTTCCCGTTCCCGTGGGAATACCGGGATAAAGTATAGCCTAGTTTACGCCCTGATATTATAGCTTTCCATTGGTGAAAGAATTTTTGAAATCGGCCCAGCTTTTTTGAAGATTATCCGGAACAAACAGACAGACAGACAGACAGACAAAAAATTTCAATTGCTATTTTAGGCATAGGTGTCGTGCAAATAACCGTGTGAGCATGAAAAAAGCCTATTATTTTGACATTACAAACAGACACTCCAATTTTATTTATTGGTATAGATGTGTAATACTCGCGTAAACATCAGAAATCGTCATTGGCAATAACTTGTACATGTACTTAGGGGGCGGTGCGGGAGTTGCTCGCCGCACTGTCCTCTTGTAGAAATAATTTCTATTAACAGTTCTCTCTTCTCTCAACTCTTTTCTAGAAATAACCTCGTATTAACATTGTTCTCGGCGTTGAACTGTCGACACAATTTTCGCCGAACCTCAGAAAGTACTGAGCTGTCTAATCGGTAATTTTTAATTGAATAATTATTTTGACTTTATTGTACACTGAAGATCAAAGTTCGTATGTCATACGCAAGCGAATTGTAACCCGAAACCGCTCCACCAAACATGGCAGGGTCGCCATGCAAGGTTGGACGTTGGGATGAAATAATACGATCTTACTGCTATATAATAATTGTTCGTTTATTCAATAAGTAGTGGCTTACATAGAGGATACATGCACGTATATGTAACTTATATACTAAACACACACACACACACACATATATAGAATACACCACATGCCCTCTCCTCTGGACGTCTCACTCCGGCGACATGGGTCACCATCGTTCGGCATGCCTCACGGCGGGTGACGGACTAATATATAGAGAAGAGAATTTACCGGTAAAATACACATTTTACTTATTTTACCAACGTGCAGTCGGTAATTTACAGGATAATTAACCAAAGTACTTTTTTTGCCTCATGGTGGGGTTGATACGTGATTGAGAATATGTATAGTACAGCCTTATAAGAATTTACCTTAATTTACACTATAAAAGTATTAATTAACAAATAAAAAGTTATAAATTATATATAATTATTAAAAATTAATTATTATGTTAATTAATATTGATAATAATTAATTATGAAGCTCTTCAAATACCCAGCTTATGTGTATAATTCTGTCAATATTCCTAATACTTACTTTAGCAACATCAATAAATCAGGAGTTTTGTAACTCCAATTTCCGAGATCGAATTTTTTGCATTATTTAGCTATTTCATCATCATCATCATCATTGCAGCCCACATACGTCCCACTGTTGGGCTCGGGCCTCCTCCACAATGGGAGGGAATTTGACCTACTATATCATGCTGGTCAGACATGTTGGTATAGGGTTTCATTTCGAGTTTTCCTTCTCTTGCACAGATCTTATGTGCATATTATATCCCTTAGTCGTCTTGTACGACATCCACGGGCAAGATAGGCAGTGGTGAATTGTATTCTTACTCCGTCACCACACGGATAATTTAGCTGTTTAACTGGCAAAATATATTTTACCGGTTAAATAGCCAAATATTTAACTAGCCAGACGAAGTCGAAGCACTACTAAGAGGTATAGTATGGCCCTCTTGTGTAGTAACGAGTTATGAATTGCTGGTGTTAAGCCACCTCATCTGTAGGAGGTGGTACAATATGTGGTGTAGGTATTGCTAGTCAGTTGAATTGGTATAGGGTTTTATTATGAGTTTTCTTTCTAACTTAAATGTTAATATCTGGTTGACAGAGCCTTGCTCGGTATATTTTTTTTTTAAATTGTATTTTTGACGAAAATGTTTAGATATATAATAATAAAAAAATAAACACGTTGCATTGATGAAAAAACACTGAAATTCGATCTCACGCTGTGGGAATGCGACTGGACAACTTTCCGACTGGGCTATTGTCACACTTGATGGCGATGGCTAAATTTACATTCCTATTATAATGACATTTTATGTCATTTTATTGATTAGCTAAAACATCGACAAGATGACATTTTTTATAAATAAATCCTAGCTAGATCGATTTTTTGCCCTCGAAACCTCTTGTATACTAAATTTCATGAAAATCATTGGTGCCGTTTCCGAGGTTCTGAAAATATAGAAACAGAAATATACAAGAATTGCTTGTTTAAAGACATAAGATTTGCATGTAATAGCACTTAGTCGTCCTTTACGATATCTAAGAAGAAGAAAGAGGGGAATTGTATTCTTATTCCGTCTTATTCTGAAATAATACAATATGTCACAATACATAGTCTTTCGTGGGCATCATTAAAGCGGTAGAAGAATGATGGAAAGCAGCACATCACAGTTCATATACGTCGCATTGTTGGGCTCGAGCCTCCTTCACAATAGGAGGAAAATTAACCTACACCACGCTAGTTAGACGTATTAGTATAGGGTTTTATTTCGAGTTTTTCTTCTCTTGCATAGATGTTATGCAATAATCCCTTAATTGTCTTTTACGACCCCCATGGGCAAGAGGGGGTGGTGATTTGTATTCTTACTACGTCACTATATGGCAAAGAGACATATCTTATGGAAATATTTTTGATGTGAAATATCTATAGGCGAGGGTAAACCTGATCGTTGGCGTGGCGTAAATAGGCCGCGGCAACGCAACGCCACGCTATATGACGGAATATGCGAGGGTAAACCTGATTGTTGGCGTGGCGTAAAGCGATGCATGCCGTGGCGTGTTTCACATCTGCTAGGCGTCCCGAGCGACGGCTCACTTTTTTTTGTATATCTTTCCAAGATACAAAATTTCATAGTACATCATTTCGGTCTATTTAATGTAGTCTATTTATTTTAAATTGTCTTTTACAGCCTATTACTAAAATGAATAACTTAGAAGGTATAAGAAATTTAAAATGCGCAGGCAATCTTATATCTTTAAACGAGCAATTCTTGTATATATATATATTCAGGATCTCGGAAATGGCTCCAACGATTTTGTTGAAACTTGGCATACTAGAGGATTCGGGTCCAAAAAATCGATCTAGTTAGGTTTTATGTATAGAAAATGTTGTTTTGTCAGTGTTTTTGGCAGACCATATAATGACATTAAATTTTAAAAGAATATGAATTCTAATTTTACCATCAATGTCATGAGTTACGATAGCTCAGTGGCGAAGTAGTCAGGCTTCATTTTATTTTCGACATTGGCGACAAACGACGTCGGATCGAATCTAGGTGTTATTATTATTTTCTTTTTGTAATTTTTTATATAATTTTAATTATTTATTTTTTTATTTTTTATTAATATATATCTAAATAAATGCTACAAAAATACTCCGAGCGAAGCTCAGTCAACCTGATATTAATAATAAATAAAGAAACTGTATCCACCAATTATCATCCATCATCGTTCAGTTTCTCGGAGCTTCTGGAGACGTAGAGCCTACACATTTTTCTTGTGTCACTTATTTGAGAGGATAGTGCCGTAATCGGTTGGCGATTGCAGTAAATGTTACAGGTTTCCGTGATACCTTCAGTAAATTTTTATAATTCCCATGGGCAATCAAGGGGTGGTGATAAATATATTCCTATTTTTTTTTTAAAGATAACGTCCTGCACTAAGGAAATAATCCTTGTATTGTGAGGGACTTTACAAACATATAATTAACGGATTATTACCCCATATGAAAATAAGCTAGTAATAAATACAATGACATTTGAACCCTATAACCGTAGAAATAAATAGTATATAATTCTTTTAACGAAACTATTAATCTATTTTTTTTTCTATTTTGGTCCACTACGAATTTTTTTTTTAATGGTGATGGAGTAAGAATATAATTCCAAGCTTCCTATATTGCCCGTGGGTATCGTAAAAGATGACTAAAGGATATAATACGAATATAACAATTATGCAAGAGAAGAACGAATTTGAAATAAAAAAAACCCAATATCAACACGCCTTGCGATTGCGGTGAGGATACGGCGCAGCACACGCTCGAGGTGTGTGATGCGTGGGCGGGAGAGCGTGGTGAATTCGTCGCAATCATCGGTGCCGACCTGACGCTGCCGACCATCGCCAGGGAGATGCTCGACAGATCAGGTACTGGGACGCGGTCGCCGCCTTCTGTGAGGCCGTCATCTCACGGAAAGACGCGGCGGACCGTGCGGGAGAGGAATTCCTCTTCGGTGACATGTTCCGCCGCCAGCAACTCGGGCGGCGCAGGCGTGAGTACCTGCGCCTGATGCCGCCCTAGCTGAGGCCGCGGGTGACCGGACCCGGGACTTTAGTCCGGCACCCACAGAGAGGCTGACCGCACGACTGCGACCAGCGTCCCGGGACAGGGATGTCGAGAGGTGAGGATACAGGAAAGGATATTCCGTCGGGCCGACCACTGAGGACAAGGAACTGAGCACTGGTGGTCGGCCCAACGACGAAGGCGACGTGGGTACGGGTGGGTTATGGGCCCGCGCGACGTCATTTCGTCACCCCGGGCGGAATGGACTGCATGTGCGCTTACCATAGTCCACCCATAAAAAAAATATCAACACGCCGAACCAGCGTAGAAACAATTGCCCTATTGTGGAAAAAGGGCGTCTAATAGTGAGCCGTATATAAGTTGTAATAATGATATTTTTATTAAATGATATTTGATGAATGACAATAGTACGTTTCAAGTATTTATAAACTAAGGGAAACACGGTGTATCTAAAAACCCAATACATGTTTTAGCAATTATATCTACAATTAGCAACCCGCCCTCGTTTGGCTTCAGTTTCAGTCGCCTTACCCGCGTAGTGGCCGTTCCCGTGGAAATACCGGGATAAAATATAGCCTACGTTACTCCTTAGTTTGACAGCTATCTGATAGTAAAATATTATCAAAATCGGTCCAGCCGTTTTGCAGATTACCCAAAACAAATAGACACATCGACAGACATACAAATAATTTTTAAACATGGTTTTAGACATAAATATCGTGCAAATAATCGTACCAGCGTGAAAAAACGCCCATTATTTTGACATTACAAACAGACACTTCAATTTTATTTATTTGTATAGATAAAATTAACAAATGGCCGTGGTTTCATCTAGATTGTTTCCATTCCCGTAGGAATCATCTCATCATCTTATCTCAGCCCATATACATCCCACTGTTGGGCTCGGGCCTCCTCCATAATGGAAGGGTAATTGACCCACTATACCACGCTGGTCAGACGTGTTGGTATAGGGTTTTATTTTGAGATTTCCTTCTCTCGCATAGATGTTATATGCGTTTTATATCCCTTAGTCGTCTCGTACAATCACCCACGGGTAAGATAGGGTGTGGTGAATTATATTCTTGCTCCGTCATCACACGGAAATTCCCGTAGGATTACGAGGATAAAATATATACCTAGTCCATTTTACTCGCTGATATCGTAGCTTTCTATCGTCAAATTTTTAAAATCGTTTAGTGGTTTAGGCATAAAAGTGTAGCAGACAAAGTTACATTCGTATTTATAATTAATAACAATCTTTATTAGTTAGAAGAAGACTTAGGATTA
Organism: Lymantria dispar; assembly: GCA_032191425.1. Lineage (NCBI taxonomy): Eukaryota > Metazoa > Arthropoda > Insecta > Lepidoptera > Erebidae > Lymantria > Lymantria dispar. Next base: position 10,948,195 of record CM063454.1, on the reverse strand, counting down.
AAAGATTTAAATTTAACTATAATAGGTTAAGCGCTAGTTTGATGTAGGTACGTTATATCAACCATCTTAGGGAATGAATAGAAAGCAAACCCTTCTCTAATTTAAATTAGGTCATAACACGAACAAAGAGGGTTGAGTAATTATACACTCAGGCCTCCCTAAGCCACACTTTAAACTAATTATATAATAGTTAAAGGAATGATGTATGTTGTGTATTAATTATATGTTTAAATGAACTCTTCATTACATTTATTTCAAATAGCTGAAATTTGAAACAAAAATACTTAAATAATATTTTATCGTGTTTATATTTTATTTTTAATTTCACGACGTTTCGAACATTTTCCAACTTTCATGATCGCTGGAGGACTAAGACGTCTTACGTCCAGCAAGTTATCGTTATTACAAAGATTTATATGTACCCGCTATAGTATTAGTTATTAAATTTTAAGTCACGCTTTGATAAAAACTCATTACTAATACAAAAAGAAAATGATTCAAAATACAATAGATATATATATTATTTTTGGTACCTAAGTTATTTATTAAAAAAAAGGGTGCGTACAGAGTACGCATGTCAGAAGTGAAACATCTTTAGCCCTTATCCATCACCCTTCATCTTTCATTCTTCCTCCTTCATCCGTCATCCTTCATCCCTTATCTCATTCTCTCGCCGGCTGAATCCTATACATTTACGTGTTTGTGTCTCTATGGACTCGCTTTTTCGTTTCATCGAGTTTGAAATCACAACGATTCTAAAGAAGTTTCACTTCATAATAAATTTATACTAAACTAGCAATCCGCCCTCGCTTCGCTTCGGTTATAGGTTATAGTCGTTTTACCCGCGTAGTTCCCGTTCCCGTGGGAATACCGGGATAAAATATAGCCTAGTTTATGCCCTGATATTATAGCTTTCCATTGGTGAAAGAATTTTTGAAATCGGTCCAGCCGTTTTGAAGATTACCCGGAATAAACAGACAGACAGACAAAAATTTTTTAATTGCTATTTTAGGCATAGGTGTCGTGCAAATAACCGTGTGAGCATGAAAAAAGCCTATTATTTGGACATTACAAACAGACACTCCAATTTTATTTATTGGTATAGATATCTAATAGTCTCCTAAGTAGCGTAGCTTCATTAGTTAAAATTACACAATTTTTTCTTCCTTTGAAGCCAAAGTAACCTAATGGTTCGGTAACAATTAATTAGGGTAGCAGGTACAACAGATAAGAATATGCTTTGTTTCAAGTAGTCCTGCTTTTAAAATGTTACCATCTACATCAAACTGTTATTTACATACTTTTATGTACATCTGGGCTTGAACTTCCTCCACAATAGGAGGGGAATTGAGCTTACTATACCACGCTTGTGAGCTTTCCTTCTCTTGCATAGATGTTATATGCTTATTATATACCTTAGTTATCTTTTATGATATCCACGTGCAAGATAGGGAGCGGTGATTCTGTCACCACGTGGAAAATTACCTACTTCCTCTATATTATTAAGTATATAATACAATAGACCGATAAATTATTACATAAGCGGAGTAGAAGCGCTATATAGCTACATATATAAGTATCTATGTTTATGTACACAACACGAGTCTCAGACAAGTCCGCGACGGAATATATAATGGAAGGGTAACAAAGCCTCGTATGTACTATTGCCCACCAAATTCTAACTCTTGATTTGGTCCAAGTATAGAGAGGTGGAGGGTTATAAATAATCATTGTCATTAAAACGATTACTTACCATCAAGTGTGCTGCTTGCACGTTTGCCACCATTAGTAATAAAAAAATAAAATAAAAAAAAACATTAACCCAGTTTAGAAATGGTATGAACTAGCGATGTTATGGAGCAAGGATTCCCAAAGTGTGTTGTGTGTCTTTCGAATCTAGGTGTACCGTAGAATAGTCATCAGGGTGCCGCCAAAAATTAAATAGCTTTTAATTTTAGTAATTTGGCTGTGAAATAATACCACGGTTACAAATATCTTATATATATATATATATATATATATATATATATATATATATATATATATATATATATATTCAGGATCTCGGCAACGGCACCAACGATTTTGATGAAACTTGGCATACTAGAGGTTTCGAGGCCAAAAAATCAATCTAGCTAGGTTTTATTTACAGAAAATATTGTTTTGTCAGTGTTTTTAGCAAAACAATATAATGACATTAAATTTTAAAAGAATATGAATTCAAAATTTGCACTACTTACCAACTGAGCTATCGTAACTCATAAGTTAAGATAGGTCAGTTGGGAAGTCGTGCAGTTTCCTTTTAGTATTGTTTTGGCATTCAAACGGCGTCGGATCGAATATCGGTGTTATTATTATTCTCTTTTTGTATTTTTTTATATTTTTTTCATTATTTAATTTTTATTTTTTATTAATATATATCTAAAAATATTCGACAAAAATATAACAAAAATATTCCGAGCGATGCTCGGTCAATCAGATATTTAACTTAAATAGCGCAATTTTAGTGATAAGAAGAACTCATTTCTATTATTTAAGTAGACTGATAACAAGAATTAGGCTTGAAATATGACACAGAACCGTTCATTATTGGATATCATTTAATATGGGGTTCCATAAAATAAAAGCTATTCGGTTGGGGTTGCGCTATCTCTAAAGTTTAGGAACCCCTGTTATAGAGCTCCGTAAGCGAAATTATCGGTTATCGTCTCATCATCTCAGTACATACAATCCCACTGCTGGGCTTGAGCTTACTGCACAGTGGGAGGGAAATTGACCTTATTATATACCATAGGTACTGGTCAGACAGGTTCGTATAGGGTTTTGTTTCAAGTTTTTCTTTTGTTGAATAGATGTTATATTACGTATTATATCCCTTAGTCGTCTTTTACGACATCATCGTGCAAGATAAAGAGTAGTAATTTGTATTCTTACTCCGTCACCACACTAAGAATATTAATAACACTAGTGGTCGCCGTGTGATCGAAATTCGGCCATAATTTCAATAAATTTTTCTGCTACGCAATTTTCTTTAATTTTATTTATGTATAATTGTATATTGAGCAAGCTGTATTTCACTATAGTCCATAAAATATAGCTTGATCTCTGTGACAGATGTCAACGAAGCCGACGAAGTAAGTTTGAATGAGCGACATGCTTACAATTTTATTTTGTATCTCATATATTTTCATTATTTTTGTGTCAGTTTTATTGCAACTAAAGTGCAATATATTATAAATATTAAAATATTAATATTCATGCCTAAAATGTACCTCGTAAGTACTGAAATACCTAGTAAACGATTTATAGAAAAATGACGCTTACGCACGTTCTAAGTCATACTGGACTGAAAATAAAAAAGAGATGGGACAGTCGATATACGTAAATCGATAACTGATCTTTATTAAATTATCCATAAAACAAATAAACCCAATACAGCATCTATATAAAACTTTCAATATCTTTTTACAATTAGAACAGACAGTTACATTATAAAATACATAAATTGAATTAATAAACATTAAAAAAATACTGTTTGTCCCAGAGTAAATGATAATATTATGTATCCATTATTGTCAATAACCTAAACATGTTTATTCATAAAACTGTCGCAATTGATCGATTGATCTTAACAACTGTCCCTATTTTGGCAAAAAAGTATAAATTTTCTAGCAGGAACGCTCCAGTGATGACGATAATAGTGACGATGACCTTGATTGTACTCCTTTCGAATAATTAAAATAGTCAGAAAATAGTTTGTGTTTGAAATAAATTCAAAAATATTTTTTTATGGTATTTCAATTATAATAAAAAACCACAATTATAAGAATAAAGAGTTTTATCGATAAAAAACTACGGACTTCATCGTAAGTGTGACAGCACTAGGAACAACTGTCACAGAGATCAAGCTATATTTTATGGACTATAATAACTAATAAACTCATTATGATATCTGATGTTTACGCGAGCACTACACATTGTAAATAAAACTACTTTTACGGATTATATCGCGTTTGTATTTGATTTATGATTGCCCGACGTTTCGAACACTTTGCAGCATTCATGGTCACGGGCGGACTAAGGTGTCTCACGTCCAACAAGTAATCGTTATTACAGACATTTACAATTATCTACCCGATACAGAAAATAGTTATAAACTTATTAAATTGTTACCCACATTTTAGTACAAATTTATTGCCAGTGTAAGAAGGAAATGAATCTATATGAAAAATTATATTGTTTATGGTTAGTAATTATTAATTATTAAATTTGTAGCAATTATTATTACAATTTGTTGATTTAAAACTAACAAAACAAATATACTACCACCGGATCGGAACGCGGCCACACTGAGAAAGATCCGGCAAGAAAACTCAGGGGACATGATGCTAAATTAATATTGATTTTTAATTTTAGATGCGGCTTACTAAAAGATTTTTGATTTATAAAATTATCTTTAACCATTATTATTGTGGGTCAAATCTATACAATAAGTGCTCACAGTATCATGCAGTCTTGTGGTGGTCTCTTTGGATTTATTTTTAATTATGTTTATAACAGGATCCCAGCTTGATGGTAATACCCAGCCATCCTCTCTATTGAAATTTTTGTGTTTTTTGATTTCAATAGCCTCGCGTACCATTCTAGGCAGGTATCGGTGTTCCTTTGCGAGGACTTGAGGTTTATCAAACCTAATGTTATGGCGGGAGCGGTCCTGACTATGTTCACAGACTGCAGACTTAGTGTGGCGGCGGTGCTTCACATCAGCTATGTGTTCTTTGACCCGAGTTCTTATGGATCTCTTTGTTTGCCCAATATAAGAGAGACCACAGTCACAGTCAAGTTTATAAACTCCTGCATCTTGTAGAGGGATCTGGCACTTGACAGGTGGTAAGAACTGACTTATCCTTTTGAGTGGCTTAAAATAAGTTTTTATGGAAGCCCGTTTCAGGATATAGCCAATCTTGTCAGTGACTCCTTTCACATAAGGTAGTACTGCAGGGAGGCGCTCAACTGTGGGTGGTTTCACACGGTCTCTGCGACGGGGGCGTGGAACTTGCAGCTTGTTTGCACGTAGAACCTGCTTGACATGCTGCAGCTCCCCAGCCAGGTGCTCCTCGTCACAGATTCCTCGTGCTCTCTGCAACAAAGATTTAGACACGGTAGCTAACTGTGAAGGGGGATGATGAGAATCTCCGTTCAGATATCTGTCAGTATGTGTTGCCTTACGATACACTGTATGACTCAAGGTGTTATTGGGTTTACGGATAACCAAAATATCTAAGAAAGCTAATGAGTTATTTGACTCCAGTTCCATAGTAAATTGAATTTTTGGATTGATGGAGTTAAGATGGTTTAGGAATATGGTTATTTTGTCTGTTGGTAGTATTGTGAAAGTGTCATCTACGTACCGCTTATAGAACCTTGGTGTGACAGGTGAGCTTGATAAGGCCAGCTCCTCGAAGTCCTCCATGAAAATGTCAGCGACAACAGGGGAGACAGGCGAGCCCATAGCCACTCCATCTACTTGCTTGTAGAATTCATCATTCCACAATAAACCGTTAGCTACCGTGTCTAAATCTTTGTTGCAGAGAGCACGAGGAATCTGTGACGAGGAGCACCTGGCTGGGGAGCTGCAGCATGTCAAGCAGGTTCTACGTGCAAACAAGCTGCAAGTTCCACGCCCCCGTCGCAGAGACCGTGTGAAACCACCCACAGTTGAGCGCCTCCCTGCAGTACTACCTTATGTGAAAGGAGTCACTGACAAGATTGGCTATATCCTGAAACGGGCTTCCATAAAAACTTATTTTAAGCCACTCAAAAGGATAAGTCAGTTCTTACCACCTGTCAAGTGCCAGATCCCTCTACAAGATGCAGGAGTTTATAAACTTGACTGTGACTGTGGTCTCTCTTATATTGGGCAAACAAAGAGATCCATAAGAACTCGGGTCAAAGAACACATAGCTGATGTGAAGCACCGCCGCCACACTAAGTCTGCAGTCTGTGAACATAGTCAGGACCGCTCCCGCCATAACATTAGGTTTGATAAACCTCAAGTCCTCGCAAAGGAACACCGATACCTGCCTAGAATGGTACGCGAGGCTATTGAAATCAAAAAACACAAAAATTTCAATAGAGAGGATGGCTGGGTATTACCATCAAGCTGGGATCCTGTTATAAACATAATTAAAAATAAATCCAAAGAGACCACCACAAGACTGCATGATACTGTGAGCACTTATTGTATAGATTTGACCCACAATAATAATGGTTAAAGATAATTTTATAAATCAAAAATCTTTTAGTAAGCCGCATCTAAAATTAAAAATCAATATTAATTTAGCATCATGTCCCCTGAGTTTTCTTGCCGGATCTTTCTCAGTGTGGCCGCGTTCCGATCCGGTGGTAGTATATTTGTTTTGTTAGTTTTAAATCAACAAATTGTAATAATAATTGCTACAAATTTAATAATTAATAATTACTAACCATAAACAATATAATTTTTCATATAGATTCATTTTCTTCTTACACTGGCAATAAATTTGTACTAAAATGTGGGTAACAATTTAATAAGTTTATAACTATTTTCTGTATCGGGTAGATAATTGTAAATGTCTGTAATAACGATTACTTGTTGGACGTGAGACACCTTAGTCCGCCCGTGACCATGAATGCTGCAAAGTGTTCGAAACGTCGGGCAATCATAAATCAAATACAAACGCGATATAATCCGTAAAAGTAGTTTTATTTACAATAATAAACTCATTTGCAAAAAAAACGGGCGGTTTTGATTTTCATTCATATTTAAAAAGATACAATACCAAAAAGGTTTCAATCGTTTGTACACGTTACTGGCCGGTTTTAAAAATGCTGTGGTATTTAAAAAAGTACGTTCTAAATTCAATTTTTCATTTGATGTTCATTTTTACAGAAAACCTCTTTTTATCCTACATTTTTGGCGCGAAGTTCCAGAAGTTAACATCGACTTTCATAACTTTTATTCAATTTTTATCGATTAATTTCATATCCTTGACTGTCAAAGCTTTATTTAATGCTGTTTGGCTGTATCAAAAATGGTAGATAAAGTGGTAAAAGCTACCAAAATTATCGCGCTGCTTGAAGAGGGTTGCAGCCAATGTTTCGTGGCTAGGAGGCTAAATGTTAGTCGCTCGACAGTCCAAAGGACCTGGCAGCGATATCAGGAGACTGGTTCCGTCGAGAGAAGGCCTGGTTCTGGAAGAAAACCATGTACCCAACCACGGGATGATCGTTTTCTTGTGAGTCGCGCATTGAGAAATCGCAAATCTTCGTATGTGGATCTTAAGAACAACCTCCAAGAAGTAAGAAATGTGCATATTAGTCTATGGACGGTCAGGAGGAGGCTTCTCGCTGCCAATATACGCAGTCACCGCCCGGCCCGCGGCCCCAAATTACTCCGTGAGCACAGAGTTCACAGGCTTAGGTTCGCTAGAAATTGTGAATCATGGACTCAAGACGATTGGAATAGGGTTTTGTTCTCTGATGAAGCCAGGATATCTCTGTTCGGTGAAGATCGACGTCGGCGAGTGCTAAGAAGACAAGGAGAACGCTTTGCAGAGGCATGTTTCGAAGAAATCACACCTTATGGTGGGGGCTCTGTTATGTTTTGGGCAGGAATAAATTCAATGGATCGTACAGAGTTAGTCTTCATTGAAAACGGCTCACTGACTGGGCATCGATACATAACGGAAGTTCTAATTTCTCATGCACAACCCGCATTGGCCGCTCTAGGTGAAGACTCGATTTTTATGGACGACAATGCTCGCGCCCACCGATCCCGCGATGTTAATGCGTATGTGCAAGAGGTCGGCATTCGTCGTTTGGATTGGCCAGCTCGAAGTCCCGACCTCAATCCCATAGAGCATGTCTGGGACGTTCTGAAACGGCGTGTGAGATCAGTACACCCGGCTCCGCAGACCATCAGAGAGCTGAAGAATGTGATTACTGCGGAGTGGGAACGTATTCCGCAAGCAAGTATCCGGGATATACTCGCTAGCATGCCCAGACGAATTCAAGCTGTGATTTTAGCTAGAGGGGGTCACACTCGATACTAAACATTTATCTGCTTTTACTTTATTAAAGAAAAACAAACAAAAAAACTTTTTTATTTTTACTTCATGAGCATATGCACTACTAGCGAATATACACTACTAGCGAGGTTTAGCATTATTTCCCATAAATTGTATCTAAATTTTATGAAATACTGATGAAAACGATTATTTTCTTATTAATTTAGCAAATTGTGTGGATAAAACTACCTATAATTATCAAACAAAGAAATATTAACATTTGAAATGGTTCATTGCTTAGGTGCCCGTTTTTTTTGCAAATGAGTGTATATAAGCACAGATCTCTATTAGACATTGTCATCATAATTATAATTGTTTGACATTCAGTTCGACCAGAGATTTTAACCGTAAACAAAAGTGTATAAGCGTTGCTACGCAACACACTAACACAAACGTGTATGTGTGAGTGTGTGTAGCGATTGCGTTGTAGTGTGCGTAATGCCTTTGTTCATGAATTTAATGTATTTCTAATCCATTATTGTACGAAATTTCAGTTTTATGCACTTCTCCTCATTATATACTTCAACTGTGCCAAATTTCATACATGCCAATCCACGTAATTTTCGTAAAAGGGGTACAAAATTTTCGCTTCACGTATTTATTTATAGATTAGTGGTCGGCGTGTGGTCGAAATTCGGCCATAATTCATTTTAATTAATTTTTCTGCTACACAATTTTCTTTAATTTTATTTATGTATAATTGTAAATTGAGCAAGCTGTATTTCACTAATAACTAATATATAAGCACAAATCTTTAGTAGACATTGTCATCATAATTATGATTGTTTGAAATTCAGTTCGACCAGAGATTTTAACCATAAACAAAAGTGTATAAGCGTTGCTACGCATATGTGTAGCGATTGCGTTGTAGTGTGCGTAATGCCTTTTTTCATGAATTTAATGTATTTCTAATCCATTATTGTACGAAATTTCAGTTTTATGCACTTCTCCTCATTATATACTTCAACCGTGCCAAATTTCATACATGTCCATCCACGTAATTTTCGTAAAAAGGGGAACAAAGTTTTTGCTTCACGTATTTATATATAGAGATAATAATACAGCTTACGAGTATTGTTAAAACCGATTAAGAACGTTAATGCAATGGTTTATAATTCCACCTAGTGCCATATTCTTAATGATTTCGGTCCAAGGGTAGGTTGAAATCAATTATATCTCTTAGTAGTCTTAGTAGTCTCTTCGAGTCACCCGAGTCCAACAGTGGGAAGTATGCGTATAGTGGGCTGCGATGATGATGATGATGAATTATATATATATTTTAAAATATAACACTTACGTAACTCCGCTAATATTTTATAACTCAAACCGCTTCCATTCGGGTGGGTAAACAACAAAGGCGGAATTTCGCCAGAACCAGCCACCCACAAACAAACAGGCAGCCGTTTCGCATTCCGTCCACTGGAGGCTTATGTGACGTGCCGAATTCAACCCTGAAATCTTCACTCTAGTTCGTCTACTTATATATGCAAATCCACATTACTATAATAAAGCTGAACAGTTTGTTTGTTCAAATACGTTAATTTTAGGAACTATAGATTAAATCTGAAAACAAACCGTAGTAGGTACATATATTACATTTCGCCCCCAGGGGGCGCTGGGGAGGGACGGTACCCGAAAGGGTAAACCTGGGCTGGCCATGGACGTCAAGGACTCGGTACCAGTGGTCGATCCAATGGCGAAGGGAAGAGTATACGGTGGGTTATGGGGCCGTGCGCCGCCCCTTTCGTCATCACGGATGGAACGGACGGTGTGTGTCGAGAGCTCATCCAGAAAAAAAAGTATATCATAATTCTGTTGAAAATTTACAACAAATAGGAGTCGAGAAGTACACATAAAAGTTAACAATTCGGTGAAAAATTAGCAGCGAGAGTAATTGCTGCTGTCATAACAACAGTTGTAATAACAAATTCGTATTAAATTTTGAATATCTACGGATATCACACTTATACTCTACGTACATCATTTTGACTATAATATCATTGTAACATATGTATGTAATGTAACAAAGAAAGCTACGAGGGCAGCTAGTAGTACCTACTTTACATTGGATATTATGCTGTAAAGTGAATTTAGTGGAAACCGAGTCGATATATTTCGTATGGTGACAGAATAAGAATACAATTCACCACCTACTCTGCCTGTGGATGTCGTAAAAGACGACTAAAGGATTATAACATGCAAATAGCATCAATGCACAAGAAAGAAAACTCAAAACAAAATCCTATAGCAACAGGTCTGACTAGAGCGGTATGCGAGGTCACTTTCCCTTACATTGTGGAGGAGGCTCGAACGCAGTAGTGCGACGTATACTAGCTGTGATGATGATGATGAATTTAAGATTAACTCGAATAATAATTGTTTGTTCATAGTTTTAAGTTTTCGCTTCTATCGATAGTAGGTACTCTTGATTGCTTTTTTAACTTAAAAAAAATATAAATTAATAAATCTTTTTATATTTATCTGGTTTTGACATCTCTCGACACAGATATAGTAACTAGCGATAGCATTAACGAGTCAATTGACGATGTCGATGACAACTTAATTGAATGTATTCTCCAAAAAAAAAATCTGCCTATAGTTTTGATTTAAAAAATGGTACATAATAAGTACCTATACCATACGGACCTCGTAGATGAATGTACGAAACATTTTAACGTTTTTATGGGGTCAGCTATAGTCTGTATGCCCGCCGTCCGTTCCGTCCAAACCAAAGTTATGAAAGGACGGTGCAGCCCCATAACTAGGGCCGGATTAACTCCATCAGGGCCTCTAGGCAATGCAATTCTCAGGTCCATGGTCCAAGGTCTATGAGCAGCACTGTCACTTACCATCAGGTGCGTTTTTTTCTCTTTTGCCACCAACAGAAATAAAGAAATAATATTAAGGAAGTATACAAACTTTTTTACCGTGCGGTAACGGAGTAAGAATACAATTCACCACTCCCTATCTCGCCCGTGAATGTCGTAAGAGACGACTAAGGGATATAATATGCACATAACATCTGTGCAAGAGAAGGAAAACTCGAAACAAAACCCTATACCAACATGTCTGACCAGCATAGTAGGTCAAATTCCCTTCCATTATGGAGGAGGCCCGAGCCCAACAGTGGGACGTATGTATGTGGGCTGCGATGATGATGATACAAATTATCAAAAAAAATCATTCGTTGAATTGTTTTTTTTCTTGGTGCACGCTCGGGGCCCCTAGTCGGTGCGAGGCCCCCAAGCTATTGCCTAGTACGCCTTATGAATAATCCGGCCCTCCCCATAACCCACCGCATTCCCTCGGTTTTGCAGGTAATTTCAATCTAAGTAATTTATTTGAATCAGATTTCTATGTATTAAGTTATACTATGTAATAAGTTATTTTTTTTTAATAAGAAATAAATCTTTTAAGTTTTATAATGGATTCAAAGATTTTACAGAACTTTAGTAAGAAAGATTTTTTCTTTGAATTTTTCTAATACTATTTACCGATATCTGATTTCGCAAAGAATCAATAGCTTTATATGAATTTAACGAGTAACACGACTGTCAAGAAATCGTATGTAACATAGTACGTGGCAGATACTTAGATAGCGGAGGGTTATTTACCGAGCGTATTTGCCCCGGGCGGGCGGACGGCGGGTTACAAACGTTTGCATTACCAACTGGATACCAGATAGTGAGGGGGTTATCGATATTGGCATTGATATCTTAGAAACTGTACATTTAATTTTATAGTGCAATTTACTAGAAGATAAAGATACCTTCACTGTTTAAAGTACTCAAAAGATAAATAGTTGTTTTGGAATTACGACTAATAATTTTTTTATTCAAATTCAAATCATTTATTATTCATAAACCCCGCGGGGGCAATTACGTATTGTCATTTTTTTTTAATATTTTAACTTAAATCACTACCGAATTGGAACGCGACCACACTGAGAAGATCCGGCAAGAAACTCAGTGGGATTGTCTTTTTTTAATTCATTTACTTGTTTTTTTTTTTTAATAAAATTACATACATCAACATGCCTATTAATAGCTCCAGTGTGATGGCTTTCGAACCATAATATATTGTTGTTAGTTGTTAAATATAATGAAAAATTACTATGTATGGACCAGATCACGCAAGCAGCACCGGATCACGAGTAAACCCCTAAAGCAGCCATCATGCCCCTCAACCACAATGGAGGGAAGGGAGTGACCCGCTCATCGTAGCTACCGTAAGCATACCCTTCTGTGAGCATGACCAATAAATACCATTTGCTAGAAGTATAAAACATAGAACAAATAACAAATTCGTTTGGCAAAACACGCTACGCTTTATAATTATAATAGCAATAACAAAATAAACATATCTGTAACACCTTTCATTGAATTAATGAGAAAATGCCTGAATGAGGAGCTGCTCATAACCAATCTGTATTATCATCAAGACAATCCGAGATTTTATAATAACCTTTTTTACAAAATCTACTATTGATTGCTTTTTTGAGCTTATTAACTGGCATATCTCGAATATTAATAGGTATTTTGTTGTAGAAGCGTATACATTGCCCCATGAAAATCTATTAACTCGTTGAAGTGAAGACGAGTAGGTACTATGTACAACTAAATTATTCTTATTCCGAGTATTTATATGATGAATGTCACTATATTTTTCAAAATTACTGATATTTTTTTTCCATAAAATATATTTTCGTATATATATTGAGATATTGCATATAACTTAGTATTTTTGAGTGTTCCGGTTACAGGAATTGTGAGTAAAATATAATCCTTTCGAATTAAAATGTTTTAAGAATGCCTTTAAATTCGAATACGTAAAGTATGTGAAATGTTGTATGCCTATTGTCATATAATATAGGTTGTAAACTCAAAGAAATCTTTATAGGATAGGTATCCGTATCTATGTTTCATTTTCTGGAGCACTAAAAACTACAAAAACGATTACATAAGCGCAATGCTTGATAGTCTAAAGATTTAGTGGCTTGTTTTCAAACTATACCTAACTAAGTATTTGCTTTGGAAAGTTATAAAATCATCATCATCATCTCGGCTTTTATACGTTGTTAGATTCGAGCCTCTTCCACAATAGAAAGGATATTGACCTATTATACCAAGCTGGTCAGGCGGATTGGTATAGGGTTTTATTTGCAATTTCCTTTCTCTTGCATAGACATCATCTGTAAATAACATCCCTTAATCATATTTTATCTTATATCTTTAAACGAGCAATTCTTGTATATATATATTAAGGATCTCGGAAACGGCTCCAACGATTTTGATGAAATTTGGCATACTTGAGGTTTCGGGGCCAAAAAGTCGATCTGCCTATGTTTTATTTATAGAAAATGTTGTTTTGTTGGTGTTTTAGCTAATCAATACAATGACATAAAATGTCAATAGAATATGGATTCAAATTTCGCCGTCAACGTCAAGAGTGGCTCAGTTGGGAAGTTGTCCAGTTTTCTTTTTGTTTTGTTTTAGCATTCAAACAGCGTTGGATCGAATCTCGGTGTTATTATTATTCTCTTTTTGTAATTTTTGATACTTTTTTCATATTTTTATTTTTTATTAATATATATCCAAATAAGTTCGTCAAAAATACAACAAAAATATACCGAGCAAAGGTCAACCAGATATTAACACTACAATATGATAAAGGATGGTGACCTGTATTCTTGCTTCATGTGGTAACAGATAACCACGCAGAACAAGGAACTTGTGGTCGGCCCAACGACAAAGGCGACATGCTACAGTGGATTAAGGGGCTGCGCGCCGCTTTTCTGTCGCCCTGGACAGAGCCGTGCAGGGGGTGCACTGACTATTGCCCGCCCCACAAAAAAAATGTGGTGATGGATAAAATTTTAATTAATTATCATCATCCAGCTCTTATCTTAATTACTTGGCCTCAACGAAATACGAGTATATACTCTTTTTTCATTGTATATATTACAATAGTTATTGGCAGTTATACTTTTATCTCCGGTCGCCTTCCTCACGTTAACTGTCCTTGGGAATGCAATCGTTTACCAAGCGGTAGTAGAGTTGGTCCAGGTCGATGTAAAGCTCTTAATCGTTTTTTACGAGACCCATGAACAATATAAGTGTTAATAGTAATATACTAGTGTTAGTAGTATTGTTAGGTTTGGTCATGTAGAGAGAATGAATGAAAGGAGACTAACAAAGAGAATTTATAGGGCGAATGTGAACGGAAGTATTGGAAGGGTAAGACTAAGGCGGACGTTCCACGATCAAACCGGGGACGTTCTTAAGAAAGACCAGGTTAAAAGCACCCTAAGTAGTATGTCAAGATCGTAGCAAGAGAAGTGGTCTCTGCCAACCCCTATGGGAGACAGGCGTAACCCTATGTACGTATGTAGTACTTTTTATTTATTTTACTTTTTTATTTATTCGTATCTATACCAATAAATAAAATTGGAGTGTCTATTTGTAATGTCAAAATAATAAGCCTTTTTCATGCTCACACGATTATTTGCACTATACATATGCCTAAAAATCACGTTATAATTTTTTTTGTCTGTCTATCTGTTTGTGCCGGGTAATCTTCAAAACGGCTGAACCGATTTAAAAAATTATTTCACCAATAGAAAGCTATCAGGGAGTAAACTAGGCTATATTTTATTCCGGTATGCCCACGGGAACGGGAACTATGGGGATAAGGCGACAGAAACTGAAGCGACGCGAGGGCGGGTTGCTACACTGTAATAAAATAACACGATCAAATGTTAATTATATATTTAAATCGATATAGAGCTTACTCATCCCTACTTCTGACATAGCCCGTGGTGCTTGCGGGGCGAAACCGAATTTCCGAAACGTCTAATAAGTTGGATGTTAAGCTGACAGCACCGTGTACTATGTACATGACAACACCGATTCACAGTGATCTCCCCACCCCCTCTACATCGTATATTTAACTACGCTATTACATGTGAGGTAACACAAAATGATGGTTCATAGTATATTAGTCGGTTTCAGCGTGTGAGTCTCATTTGCCAGCGCTAGTTACTCCGTAGTTGAAGCTTCGAAATTAGGAAATGTTTAGTTAGATGTTCTAAAGGGTGCGGTTTGTACACATTTCATTTGGGAAAATAATTGCATGCTTGTATTTTCTATAAGCTATTTCATACGATGAACCCATAACATACCTACTTGACATTTTGCATCTTTTTTTAATCTATAGAATTATTGGCAAAAGAGTCGTCAGTTTAAATGAAATTAATTTAATGCACGTTTTGTACAATTATAACTTATGGAACAATATTACACTCTTTCTATTAAGAAGCTTGTTCGTAGTCACTATCAGTAAGTCAACCTGTCGCCATTAATTGGGCGTTGACAATCAAATTACGATTCCGTTGGGAACGTTGGCAGAACGTGAAAACACGTAAATCACTGTTGCATCGTATTCACTACATTTTGTATTAACTTACATATAATTGCTCAATTTACCATTGCTGTTGTGCAATTTACCATTAAAATATTGAATTAAATTTGAGAGTGCCACATAACACTTACATTCTCTTCAAAATTTAATTAATCACGTTTGAATTTTGGCTCCTGGACGAACTATTCTTTATACTGAGATGACTTTCCGTATGGTTACGTACTAAAAATGTTAGAGAGAAAAAGCTTACGCGTATCCGCGTATATCTGCATTGAATTTATGATCCGTTTCCTCATATCCTCAACATTGTCCACTTCTGAAATCAATCTATCACGACATCTTAACTCCATCTTCATTGAATATATAGTAAACAAAATACATAATACATTTATTGCCTCATCATCATCTCAGCTCATATATGTCTCACTGTTAGGCTCCAGCCCCCTACATTTTAGGATGAAATTTAACCTACTATACTACACTAATCAGACATTTTGGAATAGGATTTTATTTCGAGTTTTTATTCTCTTGGATAGATGTTAAATGCATATTTAATGCCTTAGTCGTCTTATACGGAAGACGCGGATAAGATGGTGGTGAATTGTATTCTTACTCCGTCATCATCATCATCGCAGCCCACATACATACGTCCCACTATTGGGCTCGAGCCTCCTCCACATTAGGAGGGAATTTGACCTACTATACCATGCTGGTCAGACATTTTGAGAGTGGTGAATTGTATTCTTCCGTGTGGTGACAGAGAAAGAATACAATTCACCACTCCCTATCTTGCCCGCGGATGTCATAAAAGATGATTGAGAGATGTAATACGCATATAACTTCTGTACAAGAAAAGGAAAACTGAAAATGGAAACCTAAAAAAAAAAAAAAACCAATCCGTCTGACCAACGTGGTAGTAGGTCAATTTACCTGCTATTGAGGAGGAGGTTCGAGTCTAACAGTAGGACGTATATAAGCTGAAATGATGATGATCTAAGGTTTTGCAAAATAGTTCAACCGTGCTGTTTAAATGTTTTGTATATTCTTTATATAAGCTTATGCTAATTAATATAAAGCACATTATAACGTAAAAACGCTCAACGAAAACTATATGAAAAAGAAACAAACATATAAAAATAAGGTGTATATGTCACCGTAAAATTGTACGAACCGTTAGTTTATAAACTATCTAGTGAGATTATAAACTATCGATAGATTGTGAACGGACACAAAAATTTACAATCTAACGGTTATATTTTCGTAAGTTTATAAATTAACTATGTTCAACTGTCAAATTGTGAACATAACACAAAGTGGACGCTGATTGGTTCAACGAATCATTGTTTTTACACGCAGTCCCGCCGCCATTATTATTTTAGCGATATACTACATTCCATCAATTTAAAGATATTAAAAATAGTTTTTTGGTGGTATTTAATAATGTACGTTAATATTTGCTGACAATTAGCTTTTTGATTGTTGATAATTATGTTTGTAACTTTATGCACACGAACGCGTCTACCTATAATGTCAACCAATCAGAGGACGGTTCACAAATTCGCAGGCGAGAAATTGTAAGCCAGTCCTGTGATTGGGTCATTTCTTTTTGAACTGATGGTTAAAAGTATTAAAATCACAATTTGACGGTTGAACATAGTCAGTTTATAATTTTACGAAAAAAAACCGTTATATTGTAAATTTTTGTGTCCGTTCACAATCTATCGATAGTTTATAATCTCACTAGATAGTTTATAAACTAACGGTTCGTACAATTTTACGGTGACATATATATAGATAATCCAACTTACCGTTATCCGTTACCATTATTTTTTTTCATTTAACTTAACTTTAATATTTTTCTTTCATATCTATCGAACTGAAAATGAATATGAAGAGACTCCATCATCATTATCATCACTTCAGCTCATAATACATGCCACTATTGGGCTCCAGTCTCCTCAACAATAGAAGAGAAATTGTTCTACCATGCTACGCTAGTCAGTATAGAGTTTCATTTCAAGTTTTTCATCTTGTTACCTATACTTCATTGTATACCTATATTTCATCCTTTAGTCGTATTTTACGGCAACCACGGGCAAGATAGGGTGGTGAATTGTATTCATATTCCGTCACCACACAGACAATACATTACATCCTTAATAATATTATTAACTAGCAACCCGCCCTAGCTTCGCTTCGGTTTCAGTCGCCTTACCCTCGTAGTACCCGTTCCCGTGGGAATACCGGGATAAAATATAGCCTATGTTACTTCCTGATATTACAGCTTTCCATTGGTGAAAGAATTTTTGAAATCGGTTCGGTGGTTTAAGCGTGAAAGCGTAACAAACAAACAAACTTACTTTCGCATTTATAATATTAGTAAGGATGCGAAAGTAAGTTTGTTTGTTACGTTTTCACGCTTAATCCACTGAACCGATTTCAAAAATTCTTTCACCAATAGAAAGCTACAATATCAGGCAGTAGTTTATCCGTACATAGACTATATTTTATTCCGGTATTCCCATGGGAACGGGAACTTCGCGGGTAAGACGACGTAAGGAAAACTCAAAATAAAACCCTGTACCAACCCATCTGACTAGCGGTATAGTAGGTCAATTGCACTCCCATTAAAGGAAGGGGCTCGAGCCCAATAATGTGACGTATATAAGATGTAATGATGATATAATGATGTAAATTAAGATAAATAATACAGTTTCCTTTTTATATCGTGTTATTCGTGAAATTTATGCCGTCAAGTTCCTAATTCAATAAAAGATTTAACATAAAAAAATACGCTCAAATTCAACAAGTGTTACGAACAAGAATCGGGTGTCGAACGCTAATGAGTCCTCCCCCCTCGGATTAATGGACTAATTAAGGGAAAAAGCAGGAGAAAAACTCCACAGTCGTCTCGCAGACGATTCGCTTTCACTTTGAGGCAGGTCCGGGAACATTTTTACGTCAGTTTTCAGTCTTCTTTAGTAAAATAGGAGTGTTTTATATTGGCCGTGTTAAATAATTGTTCGGTGTTTTTAATTTTTTTTATTTACATTCGCAGGCTGTGTAATTAAAGGTTAAATATCTTAATATATAAGGTCAGACTATGTAATTAAGCATTGAATATCTTAATGTATAAGATAATATTAAATACGTATTTTACTTGTAGTTATACGAAGGCAGAGAAAGCTAATATTCAAATTTAACTTTTAATATTGCAAGCATTTTTTAATTTTCACCGATTTCTCTTGATTACATTATCAAAAATTTGGTTAAAGTTTTAGTTATGGTCTCAAATTATGAATGCGTTTTTACAATTAATATAATGAGATAGGTTAAAGCTAAAGAAGTGTAATATTTCTTTATTATTCGCATTTTCATTATGTTGGAAAAGTAGGTAACGTTTTGTTTCTGTAGTGTGTAGATATAAAGCTCTGTAACAACGATGAATTGTATGATGTGAGACATCTTAGTCTGCTCGTCACCATCCATCGGAAATCAAAAAGCAAATACACGGGCAATCAAAAACCAAATACAAACACGATAAAATCCGTAAAACGTATATGTATTGATAATGTGTAATACAGGCGTTAATATCAAAAATAATTAAGTAAAATTTTGTTCTTGTTTTAATTGAGCAACGGCGACATTCAGCGTTATGCTATATATATATGCGTTATATATAACCATTATCTAAGCCTTAAAATTCTTTTAAACGCATTACGAGTTTACTCTTTTTATTTTGTAATTAAACATGAGAAATTATTAAGAGATTTTTTTTAAATATATATCTACATTTAATTGTTGATTTTCCCAACCGCCAAGTTATTGCATTGCGACTATTCGTATTCTCGCGAACATTGCCGCGTTGAGCAATCATAATGAATATTTTATTTTATCATAGCGAGCTCTCGCCTCCGCGCAGCCCGCACCACCCCAGCCATGAACTTGACACCGAGCGAAAAATTAGTTCACAAGGCGAAAGTGAACTTTGTACAGAGTTTGCACTTTTTGAGCGAACCTAGACTGAGATAAAAGAAGTTTGAGCCGAGACTTCGAGCCGAGTGTTTGAACCGAGTTTGCAACGCATCCATTACTACCCACCAAGCCCAAACTATAATTGAAATATTATTTTCCTTACATTTGTTAGTACCTAAGCAATTCAACGCTAATTAACCCCTTTACGCTATAAAGTTATCAAATAAGCCTTATCGTGTAACCCTTTTTTTAAACAGTTCAAAAAGCAACGAGAGCAGGCTACTTGTGAATTAACATACTTTACTCAAAGCTACCAAACTAACCGCATATGAGAAAAAAAAATCTAACGTATTTTACTCATTCAGTTGGTGTATGAGGCTAATTAAAAAAGTACAGAGGTTGGTTTTCTAAGTGGCGTAGTTCCGCTACTCTTCGGTAGGTTGCGCTATTCGCTTTGACGAGTCTTGGAGGTTTTTGTGGCCATGTTTGTGAGGTTTCATTTTTTAATGAGGTCGTGTATTCGGGATTGCGGGAGCTGGGCACCAGGCTTTATGCGACGATAAGCGTTAAGCGTTGCCTTGCATACCCCATGCGATACGCAAAGGAACCCTACGTAGCCTTTTTGAACGTGTGTGCGTTCATGAAAGAGTTACATTAGGCTCCGCTATTCATTAATTCATGGTACCTTATATAGGTAGGTTACTAGATCGGAATACTTTAAATAGACGCTTTGTCTCTTCTATACATAATAAGCTCTACGTAGTTACCTATTTTGACTTGCTTTTTGCGTACTTCTTTTTAATTTAAAATATGTTCAAAGCCGATTTTGAACTAGGTAATTGTTAAAATACATTTTAAATAAAATCCAATATATTAATATTGTTTCTCAAAAGTATTTTTTTTGTCATTATGAAATGTCAGCCAGTACTCTGAATTTTAATGTTTTGTATGTTATTTTGGCGATTATTTTGTTCTCTAATCACGATGAGAAATCAATCATTATATCAATTACTAATCTTTAGAACGTATATTTATCAAATGGTATAAGCATACCGTCGCTAAGTTACAGTTATATTCAAAATAAGTCCGCAACTAATATAAGTTATTTGCTCCTGTCTTAAAGTTTGTAATATACCTAAACTTGGCATCAATTCAAAAATATTAAATATTATCTAATAATGTAGAGGAGTCGAGACATAATAAAATAGGTAGACTTATTATCTACTTACTCGTTTAAATGTCACTTTGTGCTAACTTTGAGGAGCCTTGCCTTTGTCGACTGTAACAATATTTGCAATAAAGATATGTAAACCTAACTCCATCATCAATATCATCATCATTTTAGCCCAAGCAAGCCTAATATTGGCCTCGGGCCTTCTCCACAATAAACGGGAAATTGATCTATTATACCGCGCTGGTCAGAAGTGTTGTCAAAGAGTTTTATGTCGAGTTATCCTTCTCTTGAATATTAGCTGCCTATTCGTATTTTAGGACAAGAGAAAAGGTGGTGAACTGTATTCTTAATACATCATCAGACGGAAAACTACGTACTATCAATCTAATATATCCAATCTTTTTATATACACATATATTAAAAATATCTAATACACTATTATAATAACATAATACTACTATTTACTAATATAATAATACTATTTACAGAAAACATTGCTTATTTGTTTGATTAATAGCACAAATTTTTGGAACTACCAGTCCTAAATACAAAAACTTTATTGATATTATGCGTATCGAAATAGTTTTAGTCATCATCACCATCTCAGCTCACATACATCCCACTGTTGGGCTCGACCCTTCTCCATAGGAGGAAAATTGACCTACTTGGTATAGTAGGTCAATTTCCGCTGATCAGATGAGATGATATATGGTTTTATTTCAAGTTTTCCTTCTTTTGCATCAATGTTATATGCATATTTAATGCCTTAGTCGTCTTTTAGGATACCCACGGGTAACATAGGGACTGATGAATGGCATTCTTACTACGTCACCACACGGAAATAACAGGAACCAGGAGTGATGGGATATTAACGGTGATACTATGAAATGAACTGTATAATCATAATGTGAAATAATAAATAAATATATGTTATACGGTTACTATAGGTATCCCTTTGTCGTCTTTCACGACACCCACAAACAGGATAGGGGGTAGTAAAATGTATTCTTACTCCTTCACTATACGGATAAATAATATTTAGAAAAATATTTAGGGAAAAATATATATCTGGACTTGTAAATTTGCCGATTGTCTGAAATCCCTACAAGACTATGTTGTTTATAGTCTCATACTTTCCTCAAAAGGATAAGCGCAGGTAATATACTTACATCTCACTTTATTATTTGCCTACGTAATACGAGAAAGAGGCGAGCCACAGTTGCATACTATGGGCTTGCTAATAAATTTACCGGGAAAAGCCTCTCAAAAATCGAGAAAATTTGCAAAAGCTTCAATAACTTTTTTTTGCGCAATTCAAGACCTCTCAGCAGCTTATTTATTAAGTAGAAGGAGATATAACATAATAAATACTTACCCAATAAAGTATATTCTTTAAGCGGGTGCTATCTTTAATGTCCTCTTACGTTTACATCCGTTATGAATAGCTTTGCAAGTATTTATCAAGCGTTGGTGGTTTGAATAGTATTAACTTCTTTTTCATCTATGTCTTCTCCGTTTTAAATGTAAATATATTAATCACCTCAACTTATACTTATTAACCTGTTAATCACTTCAGCTTATAACTATATCTCACTACTAGGGTTGATCTTCCTTCATAATAGGAGAGATATTGAATTTAACTATCCCATGCTGACTAGCATGAGATAGTTAAAGTCAAAACTCGCAATAAACCCCTATATCAAGCCATCTCACTGATGGGTTGATATAGGGGTTTATTGCGAGTTTTCTTTTTTTATATAGATGTTATTAGCGTATTATATGCATTAGTTGTCTTTTACGATACCCAAGGTCAGAAAATGGGGTGATTAATCTGTCAAAGTTCGTTTTGTTTAGACTAAAGAATTTTGACAGGTTATTTCGGACCCACCGTTGGATAATAGCAGTATACCTATTAACTTAATTTAAACTTCAAATTTAACAAAAAAATTATGTATATTAACAAACCTATTAGTTATTTGTGTGGCGACGAAATGAAAATATCATAATTCTTTTTTTTGACAAGCCCTGGGATTTGGACGTATTCCTTTTGGGCTACCCGCGGCGATGGCAGGACGGCGTGCGACCCCTAAACCTGCTGTATAAACTCCCATGACATGGTCTACTGCCACACCATCAAAATACTAACTTTTGCCTTGCGTGTCATACGACCACTAATACTTATAAGCAGAACTCATTGTTGCCAAAGAAGGGAAATTTGAAATAAAAACTACCTAATGTCGTTTCGTTTTAAAGCGGCACAGCCTTTCCATTTTGCTGACATTGTGGATGAGCCTTGTTTCAGCAACAGTAATAAGAAATCATTTATTTCGTTATAATCTATATAGTGGTATTTAGGTATATATTGTCAATTTTACATTTTGTTTGAAACTAATTTAAGAGTCTATTACCGGCCCAAAAAAACTCAGCGAGCTCGTCATTATTTTAAGAAGCGTCTTTCAAAGTGGCAAATTAAAGGTATTTGAATAAAAAGAGACTAAAATCTGAAATAGAAAATTTATGTTCTAACTGGACAAAAATTAATATGAAAAGCGAGTAGAATCCGATTGGATTAAAAAAAAATTGATAACCGCGCCATCTAGCCGCGAGTAGCTGTTTTGAAATGTTACCGCTAGATGTCTATATTATGTTGTTCTTTAAAAGCAATTCTGTTTTTATTTGTAAAAAAAATATAACAACGGTTTTTTTTTTAATTTTAACTGGAAAATTAATAATAACTGTTTGATGATGTAGTAAAAACATATTCTTTCTTTACTATGTGTACCGTAAACGACGAATAAGAGATATAAGCAGATAACATCATTGCAAGAAAAACAAAACTCCAGATTTAGGAAATTTTTCTACCATTATGGAGACATGTGTCCGTTTGTATTACACAGCCATGCATTCGTAGAAAGTCTACTAAGTACTTTTCCCATTTAAAATAGGATCGAATCGGATTTAAACCAACTCCTCGGCAGCAACGTTGAACTACTTCAATATACCTACTGTAATGATTAGTACCTAGGTACTAAAATGACTTTGACCGTACCTAGGTACGGTCAAAATCATTACTGTTATTGTACTGCATAATCATTAGAAAAGGAACTTATATCTGCATTAATTTTATGTTTATATGATAAAAAAGGCTTGTTAGTACTTATTCATAGTACCTACCTACTTAGGTAGGGGAGACCTAGGATAGTTGTGACAATTTTTATATAAAAAAACATATCTCAATATATATAGATATTGGAGTGGTAGGACCACACTGTCGGCAGTTATCTGTCTACAGCCGCGGGCCGGTCCGTCCGGGGCAGTACCACGCTCTCGCAGAAAATCGACGTCTGAGTAGTAGCAATTTGTTACTGCGCTTCGTTCGGTGAGCGAGAGAGCCGGAAGCCCAACTTTCTGAGGGTGTTTGCGTGTGGAGAGTTTTGATGGTGCCTTTAGTATCACTGAGCCTCAATGCACGCATTCATACTCCCTTCACTTTCTTCGCGGTAGGCAGCGGTCTTGTAAAGGTCTATGAGCGGCAGCAACACTTATCATCAGGTGTACTGTTTGCTCGTATGCCACTGCTTGCAATAAAAAAAAAGGAAATATGCCATGATTTTGATCTGTTGATGATGTAGTAAAAACATATTCTTTCTTTACTATGTGTACCGTAAACGACGAATAAGAGATATAAGCAGATAACATCATTGCAAGAAAAACAAAACTCCAGATTTAGGAAATTTTTCTACCATTATGGAGACATGTGTCCGTTTGTATTACACAGCCATGCATTCGTAGAAAGTCTACTAAGTACTTTTCCCATTTAAAATAGGATCGAATCGGATTTAAACCAACTCCTCGGCAGCAACGTTGAACTACTTCAATATACCTACTGTAATGATTAGTACCTAGGTACTAAAATGACTTTGACCGTACCTAGGTACGGTCAAAATCATTACTGTTATTGTACTGCATAATCATTAGAAAAGGAACTTATATCTGCATTAATTTTATGTTTATATGATAAAAAAGGCTTGTTAGTACTTATTCATAGTACCTACCTACTTAGGTAGGGGAGACCTAGGATAGTTGTGACAATTTTTATATAAAAAAACATATCTCAATATATATAGATATTGGAGTGGTAGGACCACACTGTCGGCAGTTATCTGTCTACAGCCGCGGGCCGGTCCGTCCGGGGCAGTACCACGCTCTCGCAGAAAATCGACGTCTGAGTAGTAGCAATTTGTTACTGCGCTTCGTTCGGTGAGCGAGAGAGCCGGAAGCCCAACTTTCTGAGGGTGTTTGCGTGTGGAGAGTTTTGATGGTGCCTTTAGTATCACTGAGCCTCAATGCACGCATTCATACTCCCTTCACTTTCTTCGCGGTAGGCAGCGGTCTTGTAAAGGTCTATGAGCGGCAGCAACACTTATCATCAGGTGTACTGTTTGCTCGTATGCCACTGCTTGCAATAAAAAAAAAGGAAATATGCCATGATTTTGATCTCTTTACCCTACTGCAGCACAGTTATTACTCTTTTAAAAACAGTCATCAACTTCAAAAAAAGATGCAAAGTTTCTGAGAAATTCCATGTAGAGTGAAACTACTCCTTTTGTCACAACTCTCCTAATACCGAGGTAAGTTGTGACAAGTACCAAGGTAAGTTGTGACAGCTGTGTATTTGATACATAAAAATACTTTTATATGAATTATAAACAAAATAATACGCATTGTTTTGCAGAAAAATACTTTAATTGTCAATTTTGGCATAATTTGTAGGAACTAAAATAATATTTAACATTAACATAACAAGCATTATTTTTTTATAAATAATTTTAGTATTATTACGAGATCAATGGTTTTAAAATCAGTGAAAAATCTTAATTTAAACTGATACAAAATTATGAAACAGTAGCAATTACAGGCGTACTGCAGTTCGCCTCCTGTGCAATTTTCATTAGACCAACTTTTGTATTCCAGGCACTGAACCCACTTCTCATTTGATCTGCTACTGGCATAGGATTCAAGGCAGCATACGCAAAAATAATCATTTTCTGCATCTTCTTCAGGGTCTTCTTTCACGTCACCTTCACTTTTCTTGTTGTTCTTCTCCTTGGGTTTTTAGGTTTATTTTTTTCTTACCTTACACGCTTTTTACACTTTTTAATTTTCTACTATTTCCATTTCATCGACATTCCAAACAACTTCTACATTTAATATTTTCTTCCTCTTCCGTAAATACTGTTGGACTAGTATAACCCATAGATGCAGCCATATGAGTTTCTTTATCTTAGAAAGTCTGTTTCTTCTTTATGTATCTTTAAAGAGATATATTGTTGAGATTGTAAGAGGATGCGGCCTTTCGAAGACTTTGACCTCGTAACGTTATTTCTTAATGGCCAATTCATAAACGACGACACCAACCATTCCCCTATCAATCTTATGTTTTTATTTATTAGACACTCTGAAAAAAAAATCAGCACAACACCAAAAAGCCTGTCCAAATAAATTTCTGACAAAAATCACACATTTAATAGGGACTTAAATTGCCGATCACCTTTTATATGAAACTTAAGTTTTAAGAGTTGAATAAAACAAAGAAACATAATAAAAATATTACAAAAAGCATGTAAAATAAAAGTAAAATAGGAGAGTTGTGACAGCGTGTCACAACTCTCCTATGGGCCAAAAATCGCGATCTATACAGAATAATAATTTGTAATTTTAAAACAAGATGCAAACACAATAAAAAAGTACCACGTGTTGAAACTTCAAAAGCGCACAATCTGGAAAAAAATAGCAAATCCAACATTAATGCAATATATCACGATTTAAATACATTCAAAATATTGATGAAAAACTTACTTTTCTGTTTTTTTGCCATGTTGATGCTGTACTCACACAACCACCTGCCGTGTACCTTTAGTGCATAATATGTCAAGTAGCGCGTCACTAAAAAGACAAATGTGCACTTTTGCCAGCACGTTAACGGTCATAGGTTCCAAGAAAACGTCCCTGTCACAACTCTCCCAGGTCTCCCCTCCTTTCTTTTACAGTTTTCATGCCTTGCTTGGAATCAGGATAACTTTCAATAAGGCTTTTTGCATTTTATTTCATAGCTAATTATATACCTACGTAAAAAATATCTATTTATATATATATATTTATATATATTACTCATTTAAATATAATAATACTTAAATAAAATATATAATACTCATTTGATTTATTTGAACGCGAATTAAAACTATAAAAAATCTATGTTATAAGTACTAAAATCGTTACAAAAGAAGCCAGAATAAAAAAGAATAAGTTCCAAACATGAAAATCTGTCAAAATCTGTCAGATACAACATTTTTTATCACACAAAATAAATGGCAGCATATACTTTTGGTAATTAAAAAAAGGAAAATGACAAATCCAGTGTGTGGATAGCTGATGATATATGTATTACGGGCAGACGGTAAACTTATGAGATGGTACGGTGGAAGTACGCCCTGGTACTAGCTATGCTGCTGCTCATACCGACCATCACCGACACCAAATTAGAAGAGGATGATGGAGATGAGGAGTAAGTATTAATCATCTCAGCTCATATAAGTCCTAAGGGTTCCTAGTTCCTACATCCTTTATAATAGGAAGGATATTGACCTGCTATGCCACATTGCATGAACGAGTTGGTATAGGGTTTTATTTAGAACTTTTCTTCTCTTGTGTAGATGTTTTTTTTTTTATTGCCAACGGTGGCAAACGAGCAAGCAGCACACCTGATGGTAAGTGATACTGCCGCACATAGACCTTTGCAATACCAGGAGCACAGGCAGTCCGTTGCCTACCGTGAAGAAAATAGTCTTCTTAAACCTCGTTTAAAGAAGGATATGCGTATTATATACATATTTTAATTTAATGGTCTTTTATTTTGTCTCCTGGATGTGGAGGTGGTAGTCAAATTCAGCAATAGGACATATATGAGCTGAGATGACGATAATTAAGTTGGTATTAGGTAGGTGAGGTAGGTATTATTAAGTAGGTAGTAGGTATTAGGGTAGATATTGAACTAGTAGTTAGGTACGTATAGGTACCTTGATTCAGCTCATACAGATCCTACTGCTGCTGCTACTATTCCACGCTGGTCTGACGTGTTGCAATGGGGTTTTATTTCAAGTTTTCTTTACTTGAATAGATGTTATATGCATATTTAATCCCTTAGTCATTTTCACAACACCACACACGGGCAAGCGAAGGGTGTTGAATTGTATTCTTACTCTGACACCATACGGTAAAGCTGAGATTTTACTCATGTCATAACAACAACCTATTTATGTTATAACAAATTACCTAACAGACTTTATTGGAATGTTAATTTAATCGTAAAATTCGTTGCGTAATTTATTTTTTTTTTACATCGGACAGCCTTTACGACTTGAACTCTTCAATTAATTATTGTTTCTTGAATCTCCCATAGAAATATTTTCTATGGGAGTTTTGTATGTACTGCTAAATTCATTATTGCTTTAAATAGGGGAAGAGACGGAGGCGAGGAAGAGGATGAAGATGATGATGACGATGATGATGACAGCATTTCAGTTAGCAGAGAGGACAGAGCGACAGTATCACGGCGAACACCCGTAGCACCCACAGCGAGGACTTTATCAGCAACTAGAACTATAAAGAAGAAACCTTTAGAGTGTTTTGTTTGCGCTTACAAATCGGAAACACCACTTAGAGCGTGTTTGGATCCGACTAAATATAGGTAATCATCCATTTTCCTATGTAATGACAGGTTAACAATATAAATAAAACTACTATTGAATGATAGAATTAATAACAGAGTATTGAATGATAGAATTATAACAGAGTGGTGGGAATTAGGGAACGTTGTGGTATAAATGTAGGTGATGTAGGAGAGGTAGTAGAAGGAGAATTTATAGGGCGAATGTGAACGGAAGTGTCGAAAGAGAAGATCAAGCCGGACGTTATACGATCAAATCGGGGATGTTCTTAAGAAAGGCCTAGTTAGAAGTACCCTAAATCGAAGAACATGCATGAAGAGATTAATGAATGTAGAGTCAGCGAAAGTGGTATGTCAAGATCGTAGCAAGTGGAAGGAATTGGTCTGTGCCTACCCCTATGGGATAGAGGCTTGAATATATACTGTGAATATGTTTGTACCTATGTAGGAATATATTGTGAATATGTATGTTTTAAACTATTTTTAAGGAATTTATCGCGTTTGTATTGAGTACTCTTAGTCTGTCCGTGACCATGAACGCTATAAAGTGTCCGAAAAGTCGGGCCATCAAAAATCAAACACAAACTCGATGAAATTTGTAAAAATTGTTTTATTTCTAATGTGTAATACTCGCGTCAGTAATGATTAGGTTAAGAATATGTCGCATACTTTGCCGTGACAGTTACTAAAACCAGTTAATGAATCGCTAGGAGAGTGGCAAACAGTGCTTGCCCAGGTAATTTATGACTCTAATTACGGCATCTAATCCACCATTATAGCCTTATCTAGTTGAGAACAGTTTTGAGTGAGGCCAATGTCCAGTAGGTAACGTTAAAAGGTTGATGGATTGATGAAGATATGGAATAAAGAACGTCGTTTTTTAAAGTCGATAAAAATAGAATGGTGTGCTGTTCATCAGCACATTGAAATTAAATACTTTTTAATAAGTAACAGTTATGAAAAATCCCTACGTGTGAGATATTTTTTAATTTGAAATTTATATAATACTTTAATCGGTAATGACGAAAAGGAAAATAAAAGAAAAATAAAGGATAAAGGCAAATAAATATTTCTGTGTGGTGACGGAGTAAGAATACAATTCAGCACTCCCTATCTTACCCGTGGTTGTCGTAAAAGACGACTAAGGGACATAATACGTACCTAACATCTGTGCAAGAGAAGGAAAACTCGAAATAAAACCCTATACCAATATGTCTGACCAGCATGGTACAGTAGGTCAAATTCCCTCCGATTGTGGAGGAGGCCCGAGCCCGACAGTGGGACGTATGTGGGCTGTGATGATGATGATGAAAGGAAAATACGTTAATTATTCAAAAATTACAATATAATTTTTACAAAATGTAGGTATACCATTGAAGACGAAAATTAGGAAAATAATGGCATTACCGCAATTTGATGTTTATAAGACCTTGTTTACATGTAAAATATGAATGCCACAGGTAAAAAATGCGGTTTATAATTTCATTGGCATATGCTAGTCCATACTAGTTCAAATGGTAGTATGATTAAAAAGGTCTTTCCATTGATTGGCTTCGAATACTGCGTGTAGCATTTACTTAAATGCAAACAAGTTTTTATAAAAACCCGAGCAAACTGTATTAATTGTATATTGATACTGAGAAGACCTTATTGTTTACAGAGTCCATACCATCACTTGTCACAGCGCAGAAGATAAATGCTTTACGTCCGTTATATCGAAGGGCAACGCTTACGAGGCTGTGGTCAGGGGCTGCCGCTCCGGCTGTATGGGATCACCTCAGACAACTTGCTGCGAGGTTATTAACTTTTATTTCCCACTAGCAACCCGCCCTCGCTTCGCTTCGGTTATAGGTTATAGTCGTTTTACCCGCGTAGTTTCCGTTCCCGTGGGAATACCGGGATAAAATATAGCCTAATTTACGCCCTGATATTATAGCTTCCCACTGGTGAAAGAATTTTTAAAATCGGTCCAGCCGTTATGAAGATTACCCGGAACAAACAGACAGACCGACAGACAGACAGACAAAAATTTTTTAATTGCTATTTTAGGCATAGGTGTCGTGCAAATAACCGTATGAGCGTCAAAAAAGCCTATTATTTTGACATTACAAACAGACACTCCAATTTTATTTATTGGTATAGATATTGTGTCCCTCACCGTTAGGCTCGGGCCACCTAAATTACGAGAGGGATTTTGAGCTACTATACCACACTGGCCAGACGTATTGGTATAGGGTTTAATAACGAGTTTTCCTTCTCTTGCATAGATATTATCCGCATATATATCCATCTTTTACGACATCCACGGATAAGAGAAAGGGTGGTGAATTGTATTTTTACTCCGTCAGCACACGAAGAAAACGTGTATTAATACGTTTTTTTTCTATAATTGTATATATTATTGTATTGACTCTATACATTATTAGTTGCATTTTCTTTTTCAGTTGAACCGCTGCAATAGCCAAGCATTCGCTTTACCCATTATACATCGCAGAGCCATATTAAATAAATCAGACAAGTCAATACCACCAACAATATTATTCTTCGTCACTGTTTTGCTGGTTCTCCAAACAGTTGTTAAAGTCGCCTTCGTCTAAGTTTATTGAGGTTATGAGATTTCACCTAATCTTCATGTACCTATTTGGCAGTAAATGCGACCTTAAAAATGCATGAAAAGTTTTTCAAACTGTCTCCAAGTATAGCGTACTTCTGATTGGCACCGTGGTTAAGAGAATCTGTACACTTGAAAGGCGCTAGCATTCTTAATCTAAGTATTTGTCATTGTCATAAAATTTTCAAGTAGTTAATAATTTGGGATTTTGCGTCTGGATTATATTGCAATTTCTATATATTACATGATTTAACTATAAGGTCTAGAATAATTTTAGTAAGATTAATAACATGTTCTTTTTTTTTAAATTACCTTAGTATTGTAAAGTGTGACAATACAGTTTTGTGAGCTGTTTTTGTATTTATGCATATCGTATAAAATGTTATAACCTGTTTTGTGGTTTGATTAATTCGTACATCTTTATATAGGATGGATTTTTAAGTTTCTCTTGTCTATTCCTTGATAGCCTTTTGAGACATCCATGGGCTATAAAGGTGGTGAATTATATTCTTAATCCGACACTGCAGGAAAAATATACCGGTATAATAGTAGAATAAAAAAGACAAGTATTTCTTAAAAATGTTTATATTCTAAAAGTTAAATAACGATTTTCGATTTAAAATTTTCACTTTTTAAGTTACAAAACCTGTAGTGAATATATCACACGTTATCTATTTTTTATGGGCAATGTACTTTTAAGACTTAAAGAAAAATTAAAGGAGAGTTCATAAATTTAATGTAAATATATAAATTAATACCATGTATTTCCTCCTCGTACTCTTCACTAAAATTTCTAATCACCTAAGCATGCTAAGAATAATGTTATCGAGCATCTCTTAAGGTAAACTCTATCAATCTTCAACTACGGCGGTTCTTAGTTCACACTCATTGCGTTTTAATAAGTCTTTATGGGGTTTATATTCGGGAATCTTGCTGGTCACTCCCTCGCTGAAATTCACTTTATTAAGGTACACTCGAGTTGAACGAGCAGTATGTGGCCATGCAATAGGTATGCTGCAGCAAAACAAAGCCATTATTGACAAAGGGGGCAAATGGTACCATATTTTCTTCTAAAATTTGTTTATTGCAGCTGCTTCATGGCAGCTTCTCTCCATCATCATTAAGTGCGTACGAGTGTGTGTGTGTGACTCCCAACTCCCAGGGATAGGTATCTCTCCCCATATCATTATGGACTCCGCCACATGACACAGTAGTTTCCAAATTAGATTGTGTTTTTCTTCTACTTCTGTCTGCTGAAAGACAAAGGTTAACTTTGTCTCATCCATCATACTTAAAATAATTCGGTATTCATCATTGACTATAAGTTTTTTTCTACTGGTCCGCGTTTCAAAGCTTATGGTCCTGGATGAATGCTAACTTATTTCAGTTTAATCTTTTTTGAAGTTAAACGTTTAACGCTACGGGAATAGAAAGAGACAGAGCGAGAATGAATGCGTGGCACTCGAACGAATGCGCGTAGTATACCTGTTACAGGCCAGTGCGAGCGTTAGCAACGAGTAGTGTCGAATATTTTTTATCATTTTTTTATATTTTTTATATCATATACACCACATACCAGCAGTTACTCGGCATCATATTACATGCCATCAAAATTATTTAACACGTTAAAACATTAAGATATTGAATATAATACAAGAGCAACACATGCGCTTTCAAATACCTGCCAAAACAGCTAGGATTAAATAAGATTAAAAAATGTTATCAGGTATAGGTATATACCTAGTACAGGTATATACCTAGTACAGGTATATACATAGCATGTTGATTGTGAAGGTAAAAGGTATTAATTACGAAACGAGTGCTAATTTCAAAGTTATTATATTTAAGTAGCAGGTAAGCAATATAATTGTACAAAGCTCGCCCGAATTCCTTTAAAGCCACTCTTCAAAGCCGCCCTTATAAAAGGTCTTATGATTGACGCAAGGGAAGGGTCACTCGACCTCCGCGGTCAAGCCGCCTTTCCGCCCAATTGAACCGCATCCGCCTGCCTAAGGGTGCGGATGTGAGTATGGAATGTATTATTTACGTCTATACATTACCAACAATATTTTTTTAGACAGTATTAGCTGCGTTTTAAATATCAGATTTATAATGCACTAAAGGTTACAGCATTTTTTTTTTGGTGGCGGACTATGATGCATCGTGCAGTGTCCAATCCGTCCGGGGTGACAAGATGGGGAGGGGGACTACCACTACATGCGGGGTCGACTAGTAACAGATTGCTACTGCTCACACGTAGATTTACCAACATGTTTGACCGGCATGTACTATACAGTAGGTCAAATTCCCTTCCATTGTGGAAGAGGCCCGAGCCCAACATTGGGAGGTATGTGGGCTGCAATGAGACGTAGCTTTTATGATAGAGTATGGTACTACTTTGGAAAGACTGGTCTGTGTAAGAGTATGAGTACTGTCACGACTGGCCCACGGCTGAAGACAGTGTGGTCTTGCCATAAATGAAGGTCTTGAGGTTTACAATTACAGGTTTTTATTATCTTACATTGGCCGTATGGTGACGGAGTAAGAATACAATTCACCACCCCTATTTTTGCTGTGGGTGTCGTAAAAGACGACTAAGGGATGTAATATATATATAACATCATATGCAAGAGAAGGCAAACTTGAAACAAAATCCTATGCCAATTCGCATTCTTTTTTTTTTAATTGCCAACACGTCTGACTAGTATAGTACAGTAGATCAATTTCCATCCCATAGCGGAGGAGGCCCGAGCCCAACAGTGGGACGTATATGGGCTAAGATGATGATGATTATCTCATAATTTATTCTTATTTTGTGCTATGTGGTGGCGGCTGCAAATACTTCCCCTTCATTACTCGCAGGTGTGGTAAAACACGACTAGGAGCTTTACATCTACCTGAACCAACATTTAATGCTGTTTGGTCAACAATTACATTCCCAATTAGCGTTGACGTCAATCAAGCGAGCGATCATAAAACTATTGCCAAAACATTTGCTACATGTACGGTGGAAGAGTATATATTGTGTAGAACCCGAATAATTAGGGTAAAAGCAGGATGATGATGATGATGAATTTTATGTTTAAATACTTAACCATAAGTGTAACACAAACGAGCAACGCATCGAGGATTAGTCCGCCACCCGCAGAAAGACTGACTGTGTGTAGGCGATGCCCCGGCGACAAGGCAGTGCGTCAACGGGGCAGATGAAAATAAAGGGATAGATGTCAAGGAGTCGGTAGAAATGGAGATGGGAAAAATATTTCGAAGAAGTAGTTGCCGTGTGATAACGTAAGAATAAAATTAATCACCCAGTTCTTTAAAAAAATTAAAAAAATCTCTCCACTCTTGCCCGTGGATGTCGTAAAACATGATAAAAGGCTATGCAGGTAACATCTATGCAAGAGAAGGAAAATCGATATAAAATCCTTTTTCAACACGCCTGACCAACGTGCGTAGGTTAGTTTCCCTGCCATTGTGGAGGAGGCCTGAGCCCAACAGTAGGACTTAAATAAGCTGAAATGATAATAATGATGATAGTTTAAAAAATATACGAATTAGGTTTAAATAACTAAAACATAAAAAGTAATATAAATTATTTGGACGTTTTTATGAATTATTTTGGGTAAAATATAAAAAATACATTAAATTATTCTATTAATTCGTAAGTTGTCAAGCTCAAATATGTTTTGACTTTGATAAACTCAACCCCTAAGGTATTCACTGCGTATGAAGTAACCCATAGGAAATTCCAATAAACCCGACGATTTCCCCTTAAAATACCCTCAATTTAGGGTGTCCAGTTAAGAAGCTAGTTGACTCGTTTTCGACATATGGACTCAATCACTTGTAATGGAGTACAGAAAATACCAATTTTTCGATGTAATTGTTGTGAATTCTAACTATAAAGCTTTAGGGGTTGTTATTGAGCGTTTAAGTGAGAAAGAAAAGATGGCGATGTTAAATTTTGAGGGTGAGAAAACTCGATATCCGGACCGGACTCTGGGTGATTTTTATTGGTTATAAACAGGGGTTTGGCGTGTTAACAGAGATTTGGGTCGTGTGAAGTTTGGTCAACAATGTGCAAGGGTCTCAAATTGTTCTCGTGTTTGATTTTGAAAGTTAAGAAGTACATTTCTTTTAAGCTTGAACAATGTTCGTTTTTGTTTATGTTTAGTTGTATTATTTAATATGCGATTATGTGTTATAATCATTGATAGTTTTAAAATAAAATTACATAAAATATTTGAAACTGAAGAAAAGTTTCCGTGTGGTGACGGAGTAAGAATACAATTCACCACCCCTTCTCTTGGCCGTGGGTGTCATAAAAGACGACTAAGGGATATGATATACGAATAACATCTATGCAAGAGAGAAGAAAAACTCGACATGAAACTCTATATCAATTCGTCTTACCAACGCGGTTTAGTAGACCAATTTCGCTCTAATTGGGGAGGCGGTTTATGTCCAGCAGTAGAATGTAACGTGTGATCTGAGATGGTGATGATGTTGACGTACATATTTATTACAAAGACGAAATATACTTGTATGTACGTACATATATTCAAGCATATGAAATTACAGCACTCATAATTGAGTATACCGAGCATCTCATCAAAATGCCTTATGTTAGTAGCGCTGGAAACTGCATTAGCATACGAAATTTCATTGCACTCAGACAAATAACAAGATTGTTTGTCATCTAATTTGTTTGCCCAAGTTTTGTAATTAGTGCCTTAGCATAATATATAAAAATTGGCAAACTGCTCTACAAAATGATAGTTGTACTATATTTTCTATGTGTGTCCCATCCATTCACTGTTGGACATAGGCCTTCCAATAAGAACGTCACTTAAAACGGCTCTGTGCCATTACCATCCATTGGCTTTCTGCGACTTTTAAAGTCTCGTCAATCCACCTAATGGAGGCGCCATCTTACGTGGCGTCGTGCCGAGTCGTGATCGCCACTCGAGAATTATTTTTCCACGGTTGTCGGTTCGACGAACGATGTGTCATGTCAGTCTTGGGGCTATGTCAGTACACCTTGTACATAGAAGAGAAGAGGGTATCCGTATTGTAGTACTTTATGACATAGAGAAACATCGAGCATAGCCTTTTCCATAGGACGCTCAGCAACTTTAAGCTTTTTATGAAACTGACATTTAGAGACCACAATTCAATTCTATAAGTGATCGCTGATTATAACCCTTTATTTTCATATATTGCAGCATATTGGAAGAAAAGATCTTCTAAAGTTGTGACTCGGTACTTGTTAACGGGTTAAAAATGTCGCAATACTTTATTTTCTTGTATGAGTATTAAAAACTGATTGACACTGGGCAGGGGCATTCCTGGAAAACCTCCTATATCAACTACGCTCGCCAACCTAACTGGCAAATATGAAGATTATGGCATAGTTTAGTTTTAGCAGTGTCGGTAGGCTGCAGAATAAAATAAAATTCAAATTCAAGGGTTTTGTTTGGAGATTTCGTTCTCTTGCATATATGCGTAGTCACCAACTGAAGAGATATAATATTGATATTTTAATTCTACCCCTTGTGTTGTGGATTTCAAATGATAATGGTTCGAAGCAGAAGTACTGACAATATTGGTTTAATTAGAAAGACGATCCCAATGACAGATATGGGGAAAACAAAGGCTTAAAGAATTAAAAATCATATGTATCATATTATCATTATCTCAGCCTATATGTGTCCCACTGTTGGGCTCATGTCTGCTCCATAACGGAAGGCGAATTGATCTAATATTGGTACTGGTCCTTTAGTCATCTTGTACAATATCCACGGACAAGACAGGGAGTGGTGAATTGTATTTTTACTCCGTCACCACACGGACAATATATATTTACTTTGGAATGATTTGGTTGAAAATGAGGATAATAAAAAAATAATAATTACATTTGAGGTCAATTTTACACTTCCTAACAGCACGTGCTCGTAATAAAAAGAAAACAAAAAATCTTTGGAAATTTTTCAATTCTTTACTTTCGGTAGTTCAGTAATGATACCACACCTGGTTTGCGGGATACGACAAGAAGCTTAGTGAGAACATTAGGGATATGAGATGGATACAATAGTGTTGTGCAATGATTGATCATATCATTTGATACGCACCATCGGTCAACAGTGAGATTTGCAGAATATTTTTTTAGGGATGCGATTAACATCTGTTATCGATAGTATTCGATTCCATTGTTTGATATCAACCTCATCTTTATCCTGCTCTTAACCCAATTACTTGAGGACGTCGCAATATTTACTATTTTTCGCATATATCTATTTAAATATTGTAAAAGTTATTGCTAATGGATATTGCGCATAAGTTATGGGAATAAAAAAAATACCTTTTGCAATATGTACGATTGAAAAATTTTGTTTATGAAAGTAAGTTGTATGACCGCTCTGAAGTCAACGCTACTTGGGAATATATCAGGTACTTATGTATATATGAAATTAGCGTTTTGTCGTACTGACCACATTGATATGAAATATCTCCTCTTTGGTTAAGAATTCCAAATTCAAATTTATAAATTCATTTAGCTGGTACATTTGAGTTTTGAAAACAGTCATTCAATTGTTTTTTTCCCTTATTATTTTTTTCTTTGGCGTCGCTTATTACCGCACAATGGAAAACATGAAATATCGGTATATTTACGAGTATGAGTTCTACCGTGGCACCAATGATGCAGAAACAGCTCGATGGATTAATAATGAGTATGGCGCTAGTGTCGCAGAAGAAAGCACGATACGTTTTTGATTTCAACGTTTTCGTTCCGGAAATTTCGACCTTCAGAACCAACCCCGTGGACGGCCGGAGACCAAAGTGGCAAATGAAGAATTAAAGGCTATTATGGAAGCGGATCCATCGGGGTAAGTGACAAAACTGTATTAATCCACTTGAAGCAAATACCTACCTCCATGTACCTCATGAATTGAGTGAATCAAACTTGCAAACATGCATCGACTGCTGTGTCACTTTGCTCAACCGACACAATAATGAAGGGATTTTAATCGAATTATTATTTGTGATGAAAAGTGGATACTGTACGACAATCGGAAGCGCTCGTCGCAATGGTTGAACCCTGGAGACCTAGCCAAATCCTGCCTTAAACGAAAATTAACTCAGAAAAAGTTACTTGTGAGTGTTTGGTGGACTAGCGTTGCTGTTGTTCACTACAGCTTTCTAAAATCTTGGCCAAACGATTACGGTATCTTATCTATTGTCAGCAACTGCAAACTATGAAGGAAGAACTAGCTGCTAAACAACCGAGATTGGTCAATCGCTCTAGGCCATTGCTACTTCACGACAACGCAAGACCACACACTGCACAATAAACAACCACTAAGTTAGATGAGCTACAATTTGAAAGTCTGCGACATCCAGCGTACTTCCCGGACCTTGCTCCAACAGATTACCATTTTTTCCGGAATTTGGACAACTTTTTACAAGGAAAAAAATTCAACTCTGATACGGGAGTCCAAACCGCCTTTAAAGAGTTTGATTGATTCTTGCCCCCACGGTTTTTTTAGTAAAGGGATCAAACCTATGAGATAGCAAAAGTGCATAGATAATAACGGGGCATACTTTGATTAATTAAATATATTTTCCAAATAAAAAATACTTTAAATTCCTCTCGTACAAAACGCCAATTTTATATCTAAGGACCTAATAATTGTTGACCAGATGCTCTTAGATGAACTTGTTCCAAGTTAATTATAGTTAATGTAAAGTTCTTAGTTGTCTTTTATGACATACACCTTTTTTGGAAATTGTAGGTACTGCCAATATTGTATCACAATGTTCCGTAAGGGTTGCAATGTAGCAATGTATATAATTTATAGCCGCTACCAAATAATAATATGTTTTTGATAAATTAATATATGTTCCCTTATTTTATGTTCTCATAAATGTATTTGGACTACATTAATCCATCATGCAACGCATTTAAAATTCACGTTAGAAATTTTACTTGACTTCTTTCTTTAAGTATTATCATCATCATCACAGCTCATTTACGTCCCACTATTGGGCTCGAGCCTTTTCCACATCATCAGACGGGTTGATATAGATTTTTATTTCGAGTTTTCTTTTGCTGCATAGATCTTATATACATATTATATGGCTGAGTTGCCTTTTACAACACCTATGGGTAAGAAAGGGGATGGTGAACTTTTTTTAGTCTATCACATCACGGATATGTTTCTTTTAAAGTTAATTTTAAATATTGATTTTAAAGTGTTAGAGGTTTAATATATACACTCATTTGCAAAAAAAACGGGCACCTAAGCAATGAACCATTTCAAATGTTAATATTTCTTTGTTTGATAATTATAGGTAGTTTTATCCACACAATTTGCTAAATTAATAAGAAAATAATCGTTTTCATCAGTATTTCATAAAATTTAGATACAATTTATGGGAAATAATGCTAAACCTCGCTAGTAGTGTATATTCGCTAGTAGTGCATATGCTCATGAAGTAAAAATAAAAAAGTTTTTTTGTTTGTTTTTCTTTAATAAAGTAAAAGCAGATAAATGTTTAGTATCGAGTGTGACCCCCTCTAGCTAAAATCACAGCTTGAATTCGTCTGGGCATGCTAGCGAGTATATCCCGGATACTTGCTTGCGGAATACGTTCCCACTCCGCAGTAATCACATTCTTCAGCTCTCTGATGGTCTGCGGAGCCGGGTGTACTGATCTCACACGCCGTTTCAGAACGTCCCAGACATGCTCTATGGGATTGTGGTCGAGACTTCGAGCTGGCCAATCCAAACGACGAATGCCGACCTCTTGCACATACGCATTAACATCGCGGGATCGGTGGGCGCGAGCATTGTCATCCATAAAAATCGAGTCTTCACCTAGAGCGGCCAATGCGGGTTGTGCATGAGAAATTATAACTTCCGTTATGTATCGATGCCCAGTCAGTGAGCCGTTTTCAATGAAGACTAACTCTGTACGATCCATTGAATTTATTCCTGCCCAAAACATAACAGAGCCCCCACCATAAGGTGTGATTTCTTCGAAACATGCCTCTGCAAAGCGTTCTCCTTGTCTTCTTAGCACTCGCCGACGTCGATCTTCACCGAACAGAGATATCCTGGCTTCATCAGAGAACAAAACCCTATTCCAATCGTCTTGAGTCCATGATTCACAATTTCTAGCGAACCTAAGCCTGTGAACTCTGTGCTCACGGAGTAATTTGGGGCCGCGGGCCGGGCGGTGACTGCGTATATTGGCAGCGAGAAGCCTCCTCCTGACCGTCCATAGACTAATATGCACATTTCTTACTTCTTGGAGGTTGTTCTTAAGATCCACATACGAAGATTTGCGATTTCTCAATGCGTGACTCACAAGAAAACGATCATCCCGTGGTTGGGTACATGGTTTTCTTCCAGAACCAGGCCTTCTCTCGACGGAACCAGTCTCCTGATATCGCTGCCAGGTCCTTTGGACTGTCGAGCGACTAACATTTAGCCTCCTAGCCACGAAACATTGGCTGCAACCCTCTTCAAGCAGCGCGATAATTTTGGTAGCTTTTACCACTTTATCTACCATTTTTGATACAGCCAAACAGCATTAAATAAAGCTTTGACAGTCAAGGATATGAAATTAATCGATAAAAATTGAATAAAAGTTATGAAAGTCGATGTTAACTTCTGGAACTTCGCGCCAAAAATGTAGGATAAAAAGCGGTTTTCTGTAAAAATGAACATCAAATGAAAAATTGAATTTAGAACGTACTTTTTTAAATACCACAGCATTTTTAAAACCGGCCAGTAACGTGTACAAACGATTGAAACCTTTTTGGTATTGTATCTTTTTAAATATGAATGAAAATCAAAACCGCCCGTTTTTTTTGCAAATGAGTTTATATAGATATTAAAGGCATTTTATGATGTTTGAGAAGGAATGTTAAAGGTACCTTATGGTTATATAAGGTTCTTGTATTATTTAGAACAAAAAAATACTAATATTCATTTTAATCATCAGCGAAATTAAATAATACTCCTTATCGATATCGACTACGAAATTGTACAACACTATTTAAACAGTGACAGCTTTTATACGTATTATTGGTCGAATGACGAATGATCTACGCGTATTTGGATCAATAAAATTATGCAAAATCATCGCGTTATTGTGTCGGATGTCCCGTATTGACCGTTTTACTTTATTTTATAGAAAATATTGCGTATTATATGTAATATGCGCGTCCGTGACGTTTGTCACTGAATGTTATTTTTAGTGCTACGTCATCTAACTGTTGTGTCTGCCCAATATTGATTGTTAAATATTGGACTTTAGGTGTTAATGAAACCGTTGCATTTATGTATATAATTTGAACTTTAACAATATTTCTAAATCTATATTATATACTTACAATATTAACTATAAAATATTAACTTTGTGCAATAATTTTAAAATGTAAAAATTAAATATATGATAACATGACAAATGTGATAAAATCCGGCATTAAAAAAAATTATGTGTTTATTTGTAATGTCAAAATAACACGTTTTTTGATGCTCACACGGTTATTTACTTGTTACCTACCTATGCCTAAAAACCACTTTTTGTCTGTCTGTTTGTTCGGGGTAATCTTCTGAATGGTTAGACCAATTTTGATAATTTTACTATAGGTATATTATATATACACGATAGATATAGTACTATAGGTATATATAATATTCCATATCTTATATCTTTAAACGAGCAATTCTTGTATATATATATATATATTCAGGATCTCGGAAACGGCTCCCACGATTTTGTTGAAACTTGGCATACTAGAGGATTCGGGTCCAAAAAATCGATCTAGCTAGGTTTTATTTATTGAAAATGTTGTTTTGTCCGTGTTTTTAGCAAAATAAACAATGACATTAAATTTTAAAAGAATATGAATTCAGATTTCGATGGCAACGTCATGAGTTACGATAGCTCAAATGGGAAGGTGACAGGTCTTAATTTTGGTATTTTTTCAATCAAACAGCGTCGGTTCGAATCTCGGTGTTATTATTATTCTCTTTTTGTAATTTTTTATATATTTTTCATTATTTATTTTTTAGTAATATATATCTAAATAAATTCGATAAAAATATGCCGAGCGAACCTCGGTCAACCAGATATTAAATAGTAACTTAGCCTAAGTTTAATTTTTCCTTTCAGGCATTCCTTATAAATTTTCGCCCGGTTTGGGAGTCGAACCCGAGGCTTCATGGATTGCAGTCGCGCTTCGTAATGTTTTAGAAGGTATTGCAGATTTAAAATGCAGAGGCAAGGCGACTGAAACCGAAGCAAAGCGATTACGGATTGCTAGTTTAAAATAAAAGGTAGAATGAAAATATAAGCCAGAAATAGATATCACAGCTATAAATAGTGCACACTGAATTTATCAAGCTTTTCTTAGTTCATTATTTTCGTTATAAAGTTGTGAGTCAGTGTGGTGACTAAGTGAAATACTTGTGCGTTTGTTGGCCGTCGGTGACCGCTGGATGGACGGACGGACAAACACTGGGTATATTTGCGTATGCCGTTTTTTCTTGGCACTCGGCCAGGTGGCCGTCACCGTTGTCTTTTGAGATGCACCTGTATACAGGCTGTGATTATAAACAATATAATTATTTTTTCTTGATTGTTATTTTTACGTATACTATACGGATCTTGTAGCAACTCGAGAAAATTGCCATGCGTTCATGCGTTTCTGCCATAACTACTGTAGCAAATCAATTTTAACGCTCACATATAGGCCCTGTTAAGCTCTTTCGTATCCGTGGTGCCGTACTGCTGCGCTTATCGTAGCTGTACACCTCTGTACTTATTGGCTGACTAGTCATTTTATTTTCCTGTCTCCCGCTTTGCCTAGGAGGGAAGTGGAATTTCTCTTACCAACTCCTCCTCTTTAATCTTTTCTAATTAAATTTGTTGCGGGTCCCAAGGCAATTAAAATCATATCCCGGCACTGCCTAAGGGTCAAACCTCGGTGTCATTTATGAGGCCATTGTGGGTTCTGGCATACAGGAGTTACAATGGTGGGAATGTGTGGTGGGATTAGTCCCATAAAAAAAATATTTTTAATCTTGTTTTCGTGTGGTGACGGAGCAAGCATACAATTCATAACTCCCTATCTTGCCAGTGGATCTCGTAAAAGACGACTAAGGGATATAATATGACCATAACATTTGTGCAAGAGAAGCAAAACTCGAAATGAAACCCTATACCAACATGCCTGACCAGCATGGTATAGTAAGTCAAATTACCTTTCATTCGGTCTGTGCCCAACAGTGGGACTTGTAGGCTGCGATGGTGGTGATGGTGGGCCAGAGAGGGGGTGGTAAATTGTATTCGTACTCTGTCACCACACGGATTTTTTATTACTACCAACATATTGATTAATTAATAAGTTTTATTAAATGGTACAATTTCTTTGTTTGTTACACTTTCACACCTAAACCAATAAATCGATTTAAAAATTAATTTCGCAGTGGAAATCGACATTATCAGCGATTGAGATAGTCTATATTATATCCCCGTAGGTCGACAGAAACGTAAACTACGAGAGTGAAACTTCGGAAATTTAGCCGAAGGGGTTGGATATTTAATGTTTTTCCGCAAAGATGTTATAGCAAATATTTTGTTTATTTATTTATAATTCAAATAACATTAGTGACGGAAAGTTATAATTTAATTAAGATTATGTCAGCTATTAGATTTATTTTATCATTCAAATTCCTGTGTATACACATCCGTGTGGTGACGAGGTAAGAATACAATTCACCACCATTTCACCACCCTGCCTTGTCTGTGGGGATATAATATGCATATCTATGCTAGAGAATGGAAACTCGAAATAAAACCCTATACCAACACATCTGAACACCATGTTATAGTAGGTCAATTTCCCTCTTATTATAGAGGAGGCTGAAGTGCAATAGTATATGAGCTGAGATGATATAATAAAAATATGTTCTTCTTCTTCTTTTTTGTTGTCTTGCCAATCAGCTACTAATACGAGCCACTCCGCCCAGTGTCGAGTTACAATTCTCTTTTCAAATTATCAGTTTTTTCATGTCATTAATGGTCCGTCAGTAAGTCAAAGTGTCACCTTCAACAGTGTAATGGCCACCGCTAAGGGCATCTTCTGAGAATTTTGGTGAAAACAAAAAGGTATGTATAGCAGTTTTATATCATATTCACTATACCTCAGCAGTTCTGCCGCTATATATTACTTAAAATGCCATCAAGATTATTTAATATAATACGTTAAAACTCTAAAATATTGAATATAATACAAGAACACCACACGAAACTT
The DNA here is from genome assembly GCA_032191425.1 of Lymantria dispar. Lineage (NCBI taxonomy): Eukaryota > Metazoa > Arthropoda > Insecta > Lepidoptera > Erebidae > Lymantria > Lymantria dispar. The sequence continues at coordinate 10,903,849 of CM063454.1, read as the reverse complement.
TCAGATTCCCGCCAAAAAACCTAAATATTTGTTTACATATAAAATTTTGAAAAAAATAAAGAAATCACGCGCCATTTATTTTTACTGAACTCCCTGTATTATCCTGTAAAGTGCATTAACGTGATCCAAAATATATGTGTATTTTTGTTCGTACGGTAAATTATCAGCATTATTCGCTGTTGTTATATATTTATCAATAACTAACAGTGACGTTAAAACATTTATGATCAACGGTTATTTTTGAGTCGCAGAAATGACATTTTGAGTGGACACAAAATATTCTTTCAGTAAATTTATCGAAAAATAAAACAATATCAACGGATAATTTTCATTAACTTCTCGTGGGAGTCGTAAAAATTGGTTGAGGAATCACCGGGGAATGAGCAGCAACGCTCTACAGGCAATAAGACCAACGGGCGTCCTTAAAGACGCCTGCCGAGTGCGGTCATTATGGCGTAACCTCTTCTATGACGATAGACATAACCTAATAGTAAATGCTAATAGGCTTATGAAGAAGAAGAAATACGAAATACGGGTACGTAGGTACAACATAAACTCGGTATTAGATGTTGCTTCCAAGACCTCGTTCAGCAATTTCCTTGTTATTTTAAAAAACTGTTTTAATTTTTTTTTTTTTGTATTTTGAGAGTGGTTTGCGTTTGGCATATGGTATTGGTCATGCTCACTGAAGGATCTGCCTGCGGTACCTACGTTTAGTGGGTCTCTTCTCTTCACACTATTGCACTTGAGGGAGTGATAGCTTCTCTAGTTAATTCGTGATCGGGTGCCGCTTGTGGGATCTGGCCCCGTCATAATCGTTTTCATTATATTACGTATCTGGAAGGCGAGTCACTGGACACTTGCAAGACATGTTGTATACAATTTTATATAAAAGTTAGTTAAAACAAAATGATAAAAAATAAGACTAATCCGTTGAGATTCCTGCCGGATTTTTTTTTCTGTAGCGTTGATAGTTCATTGGATTAATTTAATTGTATTAAAATTAACAGAATGTAAGGGTCCTCGCGGGGTTTATGCAAAATACATTATTTTAATTTGACTACACCATCTCTGTAGATATTTTTAGTGACAGATGAGCAAGCAGTTCTCCTGCTTGTGTGCCACAAGGTGTATAGTAAGGCTTACGGTAAAGATTTAGTGCGTCCTACTTTATATCGCCAATCAAGAATCTTTTTCACCAGCTACAGCCACTTCAGCGTGCTAATTCTTCATGCAATATCGGTTACTCTCGTCTTCTGCGGATTTCCGCAATTCGGATTCTATCTAAATAAGATACTATATATATATATGATACATCATTTTATTGTTATATTAGCAAAAACATAAACCGTATTTTATGCGAACAGTGCTTCGGAGTATGTGGTCTGGTCCAGCCATGGTCTTTTGCTTATATCATGGTTCAAAAAGCATCACACTGCAGCTATTAATAGGCATGTTGTTGTATGTAATTTTTATTTAAATAAAACTAGTAAATGAATAAATAAAAGACAATCCCGCTGAGTTTCTTGTCGGTTCTTCTCAGTGCAGTCGCGTTTTGATCTGGTGGTAAGTTAAGATAAAAGTTAAAAAAAAATCACAATATGTAAGTGCTCCCGCGGGGTTTATGCACAATAACTCATTTGTATTTGATATGTCAAAGAGTTCAAAAGTTACTCATAGCGTAGTTATAAAGTTTCTGTGGTAGTTTATATTATATGCGGGAATTTTCCAAACAAATTTAGTACAAAGCTTTATAATATGGTGAGTGATAGACAATAAATTTACTTATCTAGTCTCCCTCACACGACCAAGTTTTTCAACATAAGATCTTAGTTACCGCTAGTTTGAACAGAGCTAAATTACTGTGGAGAGGGTTAAGTAATTACTAAGTTTTTACTGGATGACGATATTTTTTTTTGTGAATATAAAAAACGTGTAGTGACAGAGTAAGAATATAATTCTCCACCCCTTCTCTTTCCCCTGGCGCCATAAAAGACGCCCAAGAGATTCAATATGTAATAAATAATATGTAATAAATAATATATAATATATATTCAATATGTAATATCTATTCAAGAAATCACACGAAATGAAAATGCCAACACGTCTGACCAGTGGGTCAATTTCTCTCCGGTTGTGGCAGAGGCTCGAGCCCAAAAGTGGGACGTATATGAGCTGAAATGATTATGACGATGATAAAAATTCACTTCTTTTTTCTATCGGCTCTTCATTGAATGTTGGATATAGATCGCACGATCGATCTCAGATTACTCAACGGCGTACGGGCGGACTGCCGCCCATGACCATGCGTGACCATGAACGCTGCAAAGTGTTCGAAACGTTGGGCAATCAAAAATCAAATACAAACGCGATAAAATCCGTAGTTTTACAATGTGTCATACTCGCGTAAACATCAGAATTCATTACGCAAAAGTTCTGTCAATAGTTTTATGCCTGCTATCAAATCCCTTTAGAAATGTAATCGTTGACAAGGGACGGAGTTGCTTCCGGTCGATATAGAGCTGTTAGTCGTCTTTTACGACATCCTCGAGTATTGTAAGGGTTGGTAGTGTTGGTAGCTGCTATTAGGCACGAAGAATTAAGAAATTTCAATGTTATATAACAATTTCAATTTCAATGTTTCATTCCATATAATGTATAAAGCGGACAGTGAGAAGGTCGCGAACTACCCTCTGACTCGTATACGGGTCTGATTGAAAAGTTCACTAAACCACAACTTTTCAAAGTAGAATCGCGACTACGATTACTTTCCAAGTCCACCTCAGTACGTGGACTTGGAAACTTTACTCGTAGCTTATTTGAAATTCATGAAGAGTTTTAGGAGCAATTTATTCTTAGAGTACGTAGCTATAGAATTTAGAAATTTGTAATTCTTTAGATTTATTATTTGTTTCAATTAGCCTCAAAAATTTATCTGAGCTAACTCCGTTTATTTTCTTTTTCATATGGTTACGGAGTAAGAATACAATTCACCACTGCCTCCTTTTCTTGCGGGTGTAGCAAAAGACGACTATAGGAAAAAAATATGCATATAACATCTATGTAAGAGAAGGAAATCTCGAACTAAAACCTTGTGGCAAGACGTCCAACTGGCGTGGTATAGTAGATCAAAATAGGAGGATTGCTATTGTGGATGTATTAAATGGAGTATGTATTGTATTGTATGAGTGTATATTGTATTAAATGCAGTCCATCATCATCAAAATTTCAGCTCATATTCGTCCTGCTGTTTGGCTCGGGTCTTCTCCACAATGACAGGGAATTTGACCTACTATACCATGCTGGTCCAACATGTTGATATACATGGTTTCATTTCGAGTTTTCCTTCTCTTGCACAGATGTTATGTGCATATTATATCCTATAGTCATCTTTTAAGACGGCCACGGGCAAGATAGGGGACGGTAAATTGTATTCTTACTCCGTCACCACACGGAGCGGATTTTTTTTTTTTTTTTTATTGCAAACGGTGGCAAACGAGCAAACAGTACACCTGATGTTAAGTATTGCTGCCGCTCATGGACCTTTATAAGGCCGTTGCCTACCGCGAAGAAAACGAAGGGAGTGTGAATTGAGTGTATTGAGGCTCGGTGATACCAAGGGCACCACCAAAACCCTCCACACGCAATCACCCTCAGAAAGTTGGGCTTCCGGCTCTCTCGCTCACCGAACGAAGCGCAGTAACAAATTGCTACTACTCAGACGTCGATTTTCTGCGAGAGCATGGTACTGCCCCGGACGGACCGGCCCGCGGCTGTAGACAGATAACTGTCGACAGTGTGGTCCTACCACTCCTTCGTACACTACGTCGTATTATTGGGTCCTACGTATACGTCCTACTAGTGGGCTCGAGTCTCCTTCACAATGGAAGGAAAATTGACCTACTATATCATGCTGGTCAGACGTGTTGGTATAGGATTTTATTTATATGCATATTAGGTATATCCCTTGGTTGTCTTTTACGACACCCACGGGTAAGAGTGGGGGTGGTGAATTGTATTCTTACTCGCTTACCACACGGACAATCCACATTCTACTACCATAAATTTAGTTCCTTTTGTGAGATAATGATAAAAAAAGAATACAATGGTGATCCTTTTCCATGAATACCGCAATACAATGTTTTTACTATCAACTAAGATCCGTCACCAAACCTTTGCTTTCTTTATATATAAATTTCTTGTGTATATGTGTGTGTCACTGAACTCCTCCTAAACGGCTGGACTGATGATGATGAAATTTTTTGTGCATGTTCAAGGGAATTCGAGAGTTGTTTACACCTACTGGATTCCCCATTGGATCCGGTAGGTGGCGCTTATTTGAACAGAGTAACGTCTGTTGTGTGAGCTAATTAAATACAATATATGCACCGACAAAAATGTCTGTGATAACGATTACTTGTTGGACGTGAGACACCTTAGTCCGCCCGTGACCAAGAATGCTGCAAAGTGTTCGAAACGTCGGGCAATCATAAATCAAATACAAACGCGATATAATCCGTAAAAGTAGTTTTATTTACAATGTTTAGTGCTCGCGTAAACATCAGATATCATTATGCAGCATTGTAAATAAAATCTATACCAATAAATAAAATTGGAGTGTCTGTTTGTAATGTCAAAATAATAGGCTTTTTTCATGCTCACACGGTTATTTGGACGATACCTATGCCTAAAAATCACTTTATATATTTTTTGTCTGTCTGTCTGTCTGTTTGTTCCGGGTAATCTTCAAAACGGCTGGACCGATTTCAAAAATTCTTTCACCAATGGAAAGCTATAATATCAGGGAGTAAACTAGGCTATATTTTATCCCAGTATTCCCACGGGAACGAGAACTACGAGGATAAGGCGACAGAAACCGCAGCGAAGCGCGGGCGGGTTGCTAGTTGTAAATAAAATTATTTTACGAATTTTATCGCGCTTGTATTTGACTTACATCGTTCATCAGTCGGACTGATAGTCCGCCCGTGACCGTATTCGTAACGTCAGATAATCAAATACAAACGCGATAAAATCCGTAAAAATAGTTTAGATTTACATTGTGTAATATTCGCGTAAACATCAGAAATCATTATATGTAGCATTTGAAAATTAACTCGATAATTATTAACAACGCAGTAACCTATATTATTATTATTAAATAATAATATATCTGCCATTATTACAATATTAATAAATTTATCTCGGTAAATGCAAGCAGGTAAACAATATAGAATTATTAATGTATTAGTTTGGCCAATATATCAGACAACGTAATTTAAGCTGTGAGGGCTGTCAGCGTATAAATATGTGCTAATTATTACTTGTGTACGACTTATGAATGAATTATCATTTAGAATTAAGTAGCTTTAATAGTGGTAGGACTAAACTGTTGACTGTTGACTGTCTACAGCCCCGGGCCGGTCCGGTCCGGTTAGTACCACACTCCCACAGCAAATCGACATCTGAGTAGTAGCAATTTATTAGGTCCTAACATATGAAATTGTCGTTTTATACGGGAGGAACATAAAATCAATTTTTTTTTTCTGTAAAATATATTTAATTATTCAAAGTATGCACCGTTGTTATCTATGTACTTTTGCCATCTTATAGGTAGTTCATTGATCCTTTTACTAAAAAAACTACGGGGGCGAGAATCAATAAACTCTTTGAAGGCGGTTTGCACTATGCGGAGTTGAATTTTTTTCCTTGGAAGAAGTTGTCCAAATTCCGGCAAAAATGGTAATCTGTTAAATCAAGATCCGGGGAGTACGGCGGATGTCGCAGACATTCCAATTGTAGCTCATCTAACTTAGTGGTTGTTTGTTGTGCAGTGTGTGGTCTGGCGTTGTCGTGAAGCAGCAGTGGCCTAGAGCGATTGACCAATCTCGGTTGTTTAGCAGCTAGTTCTTCCTTCATACTTTGCAGTTGCTGACAATAGATATCTGCCGTAATCGTTTGGCCAGATTTTAGAAAGCTGTAGTGAACGATACCAGCGCTAGTCTACCAAATACTCACAAGTAACTTTTTCTGAGTCAATTTTCGTTTAGGACAGGATTTGGCTGGGTCTCCAGGGTTCAACCATTGCGATGAGCCCTGCCGATTATCGTACCGTATCCACTTTTCATCACAAGTAATGATTCGATTTAAAATCCTTTCATTATTGTGTCGGTTGAGCAAAGTAACACAGCAGTCGACGCGTGTTTGTAAGTTCGATTCACTCAATTCATGAGGTACCCATCGTTCAAGTTTTTTTCTTGCCCGATTTGCTTCAACTGGATTAATACAGTTTTGTCACTTACTCCGAAGCCTGCAGCTATCTCTGAAGTGCTTTGTGATGGATCCGCTTTCACAATGGCCTTTAATTCTTGATTTTCCACTTTGGTCTCCAGACGTCCACGGGGTTGGTTCTGAAGGTCGAAATTTCCAGAACGAAAACGTTGAACCCAAAAATGCAACGTGCTTTCTTTTGCGACACCAGCGCCGTACACATCGTTAATCCTTCTTAGCTTAAACATGTTGATCTAGCATTTTATTTCGAGTTTTCCTTCTCTTGCATAAATGTTATATGCATATTATGCATAAATATATATCCTTTAGTGGTCTTTTACAACAGCCACGGGCAAGATAAGGAGTGGTGAATTGTATTCTTACTAAGTTATCACACGGAATCAGCGTATACACAACCCTGTAATTATCGGCTATAATATTGTATACTGGAATGTAAACAATGTATCGGCCAGGCCATGACTGTTATAAATCCGCTTAAAATATGGTTATTACCATTTGAAAACTTACAAGTTGGTCACTGCTAATTTGTGTACAATTTTGGTTAATATTACCATATTTTGATTAGGGCTTAATATGTGTTTTGAACCGTTTAGTATTACAATTAATTTGCTAGGTACACTTTTAGCAGTGTATTGATACATTATTATTGAATATTTCAAGACTCCTTAACTTAAATTATCCATGTGGTGACGGAGTAAGAATACAATTGATCATCCTCTTACCCGTGGGTGCGGTAAAAGACGACTAGGAGATATGATATGCAGATTAAATCGATGCAAGAGAAGAAAAACTCAACATAAAACTCTGTTGTAAATAAAACTAAATTCACGGATCACAAGAAGACTCCTCCCTGCCATTGTGAAAGAGGCACCAGCCCATCAGTGGGAATAATGTGGGTTGAGATGATGAGATGATGAAACTACTTCTAGGCCTAATCTTAACGCTGGAAGATTAACAACTGTATGAATTGGAAAAGTATCGTTAAGTATATTTGTTTACAAATGGTGCTATAATTTTTGTCTTATCAAACCTTTTGCCTTTTGGAAATTTAAAAAGTGTTTGATAATCAAAAAATTAGGTAATTTTAAAATAGATTTAATGGTTTCGTTAAAATTTATTGTTATATTAATTAATTTGTTGTTATATTAATTATAGCTATAATTAATATCTTTATTCTGTTTTTTTATTAACTAACCTTTTTGGTATTCCAGTTAATGTAATACGATTGCTAATTATAGTGAATATGTTTAATATTACTTTACATTGATTCTATGTTATTCCAAAATTATTAGAGGAATTTAGTAGGGTAGCCCACATTCTATTGCAAAATGGACTTACTGACGAACTGTGATTTTGGACGAGCTGCGCAACACGAAGAAACTAAAATATTGATTTATAGTTAGTGAAGAGAATTTTAAAACATTTGGCTATATGGGTTTCGCTAGTTCTGAATGGCAAAAAGAATTAATGTGAAAAAATACTTGTAGCTTAGAATAATAACGTATAGAAGGTAAGTTCACGCTCAAAAAGTGAGGCATTTCAATTGGAGCCTAATGAAGCTTACGCCGGCACCGTTCCGTAATGTACAAGTCATTGTACTGCACGTACGTACGCAACTCTTAAAAAATAAATTGTTAATTATGACGGTTTGTGCATTCAAATGGTGTCACAACACATTTGAAAATCTTTAAAAGGTTTTTAACATTACTTTTAAAAGTATTTCGACGATTTATGTTAATAAAAACAAAATTTGATTTCATAATTTGTATAGTGGTTTGCGTATGTACGCGTGTAATCATCTGCGCGCCATTAGTATTTTTAGATTCAAATTTTGAAAGTTCGAAGTATTGACACTATCCTTCTATACGTTATTATTCTAAGACTTGTAGTTTATATCACAAATATCAAAAACTGGTCGTCTATAGGATGCACTCTAATTTTAAAAGACAAAATACAAGTAAATAAACTAATAAGTAACGATTACCAGGTCATACGGACATCACCCCACGCAGCATCTAAGGTACTAAGAACTCGACGCGTACGCATATTAAAACATTATTCAAGCACTGATTATCATAATAAATGTTAATATAGTCACCGTACATGCGCATTAGCCGGCACTAAATCATTTGCGGCTCGCTATTGGTTTTTAGCATCGGCCTGTATCAATTATGGCATGGACTATGGCGAGTGTTTATGTGTGCAATGTTTGGAAAAATACTCTACATAGTAAATGCACTTTTATGCATGTAAAACTTCTTTAGAATTGACGTTCTGTGTTGGATCGTGTGCGAGTAGAGATCCTATTCGGCGACACGTTCCGCCGCCGGCGACTCGGGCGGCGGAGGCTCGAGTATCTGCGCCTAATGCCGCCCTAGCCGAGGCCGCGGGTGATCGGACCGGGGAATTGTCCGTCACCCGCAGAGAGGCTGACCGTGCGACGGCGACCGACGTCCCAGGACGTCGAGAGGTGAGGTTACCCGAAAGGCTATTCCGTCAGACCGACCACTGACCCCAACAACGAGGTGACGTGGGTACGGGTGGGTTATGGGCCCGCGCGCCGTCCTTTCATCGCCCCGGACGGACTGTACCGCGCGTGCGCTTACCATAGCCTACCCAAAAAAAAAAAAAAAAGAAAAGAATTGACGTTCTGTTAAAAATATCAGCAGCATGTGTGTATTGTCGCAAGAGGCTCGTCACTGATTAAGTATTATTTTATTTTATCACTTAGGATGAATGAGTAGATGAATGGTGTGGACTGCGGTTTGAATGAATTGATAAGGAAATAGATGAAAGGGCAAAAAATTTTACTTGTGACACATATTTTAACTTTTTTAGTACCATTTTCCTTTTTCTCTTTTTTTACTTATACTTTTTTTCTGAGAAATATACGGTTTGATATACCTACGTACACTTCGGCTACAGATTGGTGTACATTTTTTCTTTTCACTTATTTTTATTCTTAACGTTACGAACGTCGTTGTCTCACAGAGAGGGAAGAATGTTTATTTTTTTTTTACAAATTCTATTGGGGAGAAAAGTTTCCCTCATTAGAACTTGTAGAAAATATATTGTAGAGCAGTAAACGTATCGAGAGCGTTGTATTATAGCAGGCGTACATAATCGCAGAACTTACGAGTCAGCGCCCACGTAAGACTGTCCTGCAGGACGAGAGCTTGATAAAGTTGAGAACACACTAGCGTGAGCCGGTACACGGGTTGTAGGTAACAATAGAACATCCATTTTATTACATTTATCAAGTTAAAATTCATTATAAGGTTGCTTTTGATCTAGCGATGTCAGCTTCTGGCTCTTGGTTTCTTCTGTTTGGAAATTGTTATAGTAGCACACTATGCTTCATGAAAGGTAATAGAATTATCTGCTGTCATTATATGTATAGAGACAGGATTCTATCTAGACATACGGTAACGTATAAAACTAAGTTCAAATAAAAAGAACTGGTAAGCGAGAACTTGTGAAAGTTTACATGAACCGATTCGAGCCACTTTTAACCCTTTTATAACTCAAAAACTATTTAAAACAACGGTAGTAAATTTTGTTTATATGTTAGGACCGCCTACATAAACTACTATCCCAAATTTTATAAACATAGCTTAAATGGTTTTATAGATATTAACGTCCAAAATCATTATTTTTATGATTGACCGACTCGACCGATGATGATGATATCATCATCCTGATTTTATACTAATTACTTGAGTTCTACCCAACATCTCTTGTTCCATAGTACAAATCACAAAGTTACTGGCAATAGGTTTTTAACCGGCCGCCTGATGGACCCACCCTTGGAAATGTAATTGTTGTCCAGATGGTATCAGATGGAGTTGTCCAGGTCTGTGTAAAGCTCTTAGTCAGCTTTTACGACACCCACGAGCAATCTAAGGCTTGGTAATATTCGTAACCGCCACCACAGGGTACCTCATGACTGACTGACTCATATATAGATTAAAAACACTTCAAGAAGATGTAGAAAGTTACTCCGTTGGGCTCCTGCGTGGGTTATGTCAGTTAGTCAGAATAAAGGCAAAAAAAAAACAACAGAAAACACTGCCTTTTTCAACAAGAACAATTGAAAAATTTGCCAATCAATCGATTTTCTTAAATAAAACGCTTTCTTCTTTATTGCAAAATAAGTTCCAACATGATATCAGTTTTTAATGCTTTTATTTGTATCATTTTTTATAGCTATGTTTAATATCAATTATTTATAAAACTTATACATATTTGAGTATAGTTTAACTAAGTGGCGCGATCGCGGTCAAGCGAGGTGAAGCGGGCACTCATACATATTTATAAGTTTACTTTTCACGCTTCATTATTCTGGTGAATGGATTTATGTTAGGACTGAAGTAGCTTATATTCAATTGTCATTAATATTAGCTCATATACGTTCCACTGCTTTTTTTTTTTTTTTTTTTTTTTTATGGGTGGGCTATGGTAAGCGCACGCGCGGTCCAGTCCGTCCGGGGCGATGAAAGGACGGCGCGCGGGCCCATAACCCACCAGTACCCACGTCACCTCGTTGTTGGGCCGACCACCGGAGCAGATGTGACTTGTCGTCAGTGGTCGGCCCGACGGAATACCCTTTCAGGTACCCTCACCTCTCGACATCCTGGGACGTCGGTCGCCATCGCGCGGTTAGCCACACTGCGGGTGACGGACAATTCCCCGGTCCGATCACCCGCGGCCTCGGCTAGGGCGGCATTAGGCGCAGATACTCGCGCCTGCGCCGCCCGAGTCGCCGGCGGCGGAACGTGTCGCCGAATAGGATCTCTACTCGCACACGATCCGCCGCCTCCTTCCGTGAGATAACGGCCTCACAGAAGGCGGCGACCGCGTCCCAGTTCCTGACGCTGACGAGCATCTCCCTGGCGATGGTCGGCAGCGCCAGGTCGGCACCGATAATCGCGACGAGTTCACGGCGCTCCCCCTCCCACGCAGCACACTCCTCGAGCGTGTGCTGCGCCGTGTCCTCGTCGCAACTGCAGTGGTGGCAGGACGGTGTGCTCTCCCTCCTGACAATCTTGTGCAGGTACTTTGCGAAGCATCCGTGCCCCGTCAGCACCTGCACCAGTCGGAAGGAAAGCACCCCGTGCGTCCGCTCCAACCACTCCATCAGCACCGGCCGGAAGGCCTCGACGGTCCTGACACCGTACCGAGGACTCTCCAGCCGGACTGCCCAACGGGCAATGACTCCACGGCGGGCGTCGACCCGCCAGGCGGTGATCTCCTGCAGGGAGACCATACCGCCGCGGGCGCGCGTCTCCGACACCCGCCGATAAATGTCGGCGAGCATCTCCGCCTCCAGGTCCCACGGGGGAGTTCCGGCCAAGAGGCACGCTGCCTCCGTCGACATGGTGCGGTAACCGCGTATGGCCCTGACCGCCATTACCCTCTGTGGTCGCCTCAAGAGGGCCCTCAGCCGGACGGTCAGGGACCCCGCCCACACCGGTGCGCCGTACAGAGCCATCGACCGAATCACCCCCGCGTACAGCTGTCGGCACGTAGCGCTGGTCCGCCCACATTCGGCATCAGCCGCGAAAGGGCGGACGCCGCGCCGACAAGCCGGGGAACAAGTCGGTGGAGATGCTCCCGGAACCAAAAATGCCCGTCGAGCACCAGGCCCAAGTACTTCATGTGAGCCTGGATGCTGATGGTGACCGACTTCACGGTGATCGAAGCGCCGGCGGGAGGCCCGGCGGTACGGAGGCCATGGAACAAAAGGGCCTCCGTCTTTTCCAGGGCTACCCTCAACCCCAGCGCTTCAATCCGCCTGACAATCTCCTCGGTGCCGAGAGTTGCCAGGCGTGCCGCCTCCTCTAGCGTCCCACCCCGGGCTGTGACGAGTGTATCGTCGGCGTAGCAAATTACACCCAGCCCGGGTGGGAGGCTTCCTCTCAACGCCCAGTCGTAGCCGATGTTCCACAGGGTCGGACCCAGAACCGACCCCTGTGGGACACCACACGTCATGGGCGTTCGCACAACGTCCCCTACTCGGTCAACGTAGAGAACGCTGCGCCCCTCCAAGTAGTCTGCCACCAGCCGCCTGAGGTACACGGGCACCCCGTGATACCTCAGCCCCTCCCTGATGCAGCTGAATGGCAGACTGTTGAAGGCGTTGGCGATGTCCAGGGACACCGCCAACAGGACTCCTCCGCCGGTGACGGCCTCCGCTACCACGGCCTTCAGGCGCAGCAGGGCCGCGATCGTCGAACGCCCTCTCCGAAAACCAAACTGGGCGTCCGACAAATCGGGCCCGTCCCCGACGAGGTGCCGCTCGATGCGGGCAGCCAACACCCTCTCCAGCAGCTTGCCCGCATCATCGAGCAGCACGATGGGCCTGTAGGCCGAGGCTGACTCGGGAGACCGTCCCGGCTTCGGCAGGAGAACCAGCCTCCCCTCTTTCCAGCACCCAGGGAACTGTCCGGACGATAAACAAGCGTCGAACAGTCCCCTGAGGCGTGGTCCCAGGTGTTCAATACGTTCCACTGCTAGACTCGAGTTTTCTTTACAACATGATAGGAATTCAGCTAATGTACCACGCTGCTCAAGCAGGTTGGTACAGGGTTTTATTTCAAGTATTCCTTCTCTTGTATAGATATATCCATATATATTCTAGTTTTATCATTCTTATCTTATACTAGTAACCCGCCCTCGCTTCACTTCGATTTCAGTCGCCTTACCCGCATAATGCCCGTTCCTATGGGAATACCGGGATAAAATATAGCCTATGTTACTCCCTGATATTATAACATTCCATTGGTAAAAGAATTTTTGAAATAGGTTCGGTGGTTGAAGCGGTTAAGTGTAACAAACAAAATCACTTTCGCATTTATAATATTAGTAAGGATTTAGCTTTAACTTTAGCTTTAACCTGTAGGAAGGGAATACCATTCCTTTTTGCCATCAGTGGGACAGTAAACACGTTTGATTGCTTAGGGGGCGTCCATGAATTACGTGAGGTGTTTTTTTTAATTTTCTGTACCTCCCTCCCCCCCTGGTGAGATGTTGTGAAATTTTATTCAAAATCTCACGTGAGATTTTTCAAAATGTGGGTTTCTTACGTAAACGCGTTGGATTGGTATTGTAAAAGGAAAAAAAATTGCTTCGTGCTTTTATTTACGACTAGTTATGACTAGTAATCAATATTGCTGAGAGTTTAATTATAAGTGAATGATCTTAATCGTATTACGATTACGCTTAAGATTAAATCTTAAGCATGTACAATCTGGATTAAATGGACCAAAATATAATAATATTTTTTTGTTTCAATCAGAAAAAAAATTGCGTGATATTTGCCGCGACCCCCCCTCTCTCCAACGTAAGATTAGATGATATTTGATTCGACCATAAACATCTCACATATTTTATGAACGCCCCCTTACCAAAAATGTTATTGCAATTTTGTTTCGTATTTTTGCGCCATGTGTGTTTCAAACCTAACTATTGAATTACAATTGTTTTATTGTAACACTATGAATATTCAGGAACTGTTTAAACGTTTATCCATTTTAAAGGATTATTGAATCTTTGAATGACGTATTTAAAATTATAATTATTATTGTATAGGGTTGTAAAAAGTATGATATTTCATACTTTTTACAACCCTATACAATAATAATTATAATTTCTCTACATATTCGTATATCTATACTCTATACTAATATATAATACTAAAGTGTCTGCTTGTTTGAACGCGCTAATCTCAGGAACTACTGCTCCTATTTGAAAAATTCTTTCAGTGTTATATAGCCTATTTATCGAGGAAAGCTATAGGCTATATATCATCACGCTAAGACCAATAGGAGCGGAGCACCAATGAAGAATGTTTCAAAATCGGGGTTTTTCCTTATGAGAGCGTGCGCTGCGTAAACAGTTATAGTTTCGCAAATATCAATGATGATTATGTTGTAATAAGTTTTATATTATTGCTGATTGTGACAGTCCGAATTCAAAAGCTAGGTCAAGTACCTATGATGCTTTCCCACGATGACCGACGACCACGAGGATTTCGTGAGGGGAGGGTAGACAAGGAACTCTGCACCGATGGTCGGTCCAACGACGAAGGCGACGTGCCACGGGTGGGTCATGGGGCCGTGCGGCGCTCCCCTGTTGCCCCGGACGGAGCCAAGCGTCGAGCGAGCTCATTATGGCTCACCACAAAAAAAGGTATGATGATTTAATTTGATGCTAGATAATTATTACTTTTTTCTGTATATACCTACTTACGTTTTATCGTTAGCTTCGGTCTTGGACCAAAAAAATGGAAATTCATATTATATCACTATTTTGTTGTTTCTTTTTATACACTAAGGAAATTAGACCTTATATTGCGAGGGACTTTACTAACATAATGGACACAATTACATCTGCTCTCGACTCAGAAATAAAATTTTTGAACCGCACAAAGATTCGCCTGCGTGGGATTCGAACTCACAACACTAGTATGGTAAGTCAATATCTCAAACACAATGCTAACTGTGCAATTAATTATCACTGGTCAAATTTGACGGGTTAGTCAGACGGGTTATAGTGTTTTATGGCGGCGGTGAGTAATCTCAGGAACTACTGGTCTGATTTGAAAAATTCTTTCAGTGTTAGATAGCGCATTTATCGAGGAAGGGAATATATCATCATACTAAGACCAACAAGAGCGGAGTACCAATGAAGAATGTTTCAAAAACGGTTTTTTTTTCCTTTTGAGAGCTTCCGCTGCGTAAACAGTTATATTTTCGCAAAAATCATGTGTGACAGAATCGTATTACTAAAAAATATTTTCACCTTCGTAAACAAAGTCTTAGGTTAAAGTTAGCGTTAAAGCAAAGTATAGTAGTAAGTGCGGGTGACGTGACCGGGGATTAGTCCGTCACCCGCCGAGAGGCCGACCGCGTGAGGAAAGACCGACGTCCTCCCGGAGGGGCGGACGTCGACGGATGGGAAGGTATCCCAAATAGGGGGTATTCCGTCGGGTCGACCACTGATGACAAGTAAGCCTGCTCCGGTGGTCGGCCCAACGACGAAGGCGACGTGCACGTGGGTGGGTTGCGGGTGTGTGTGCTTACATCCCTCTGTCGCCCCGGACGGAGTGGTGCGAGGAGCGCGCCGACCGCAACCCACTCCCAAAAAAAAAAGGAGCAACGTATCTGTACCGCGCGTTCGAAGTCGCGAGCTGAAGCTAGTTTAAAATAACCATGGTAAAGGTCGGTGAATTATATTTTTATTTGTCATAACACTAAAAATATTTTCTTCATCATCTTAGCTCACTTACATCCCACTGCTGGGCTGAAGCTTTCTCTACAATAGGAAGGAAATTGACCTACTATACCACGTTGGTCAGATGGTTTGTTATAGGGAGTTAATTCTTTCTTATTACAATGCATTGAAAAGGTAAGGATTTTACCCTTAGAATAATAACATACAGAAGGTAAGTCCACGCACAAAAAATGAAGTATTTAAATTGGAGCCTAATGGAGTTTACGCCGGAACCGTTCCATAATGTACAAGGTCTCTGAACTGCACGTACGTACGAAACTCTTAAAAAATAAATAGGTAATTATGACGGTTTGTGCATTCAAATGATGTCACAACAAATTTGAAAAAAATAAAAAGGGTTTTAATATTACTTTTAAAAGAATTTCGACGATTTATGTTAATAAAAATAAAATTTGATTTGGTAATTTGTATAGTAGTGTGCGTGTGTACGTGTGTAATCGCCTGCACGCATGTAGTATTTTTGGCTTCATGTTTTTGATCGCTCGAAGTACCGACACTATCCTTCTATACGTTATTATTTTAAGATTTTACCATTACTAATCAGGTACCAGTAGATAATAAGGTTTTTACCAGTTTTATTTACTTAAATCATCATTAATTCATCTCAGTCCACATAAGTCCCACTGTTGGGCTTGGGATTACTGCGCAGAAGGGAAACTGACTATACTGCGCTGGTGAAACGTTGATATACGGTTTTATTTCGAATATTTCTTTTCTTGCATAGATATTATATACATATTATATTCCTTAGTCGTCTTTTATGACATCATTATTTAAATAATCATCATTATAATTTCGGCTCATATACGTCCCACTGCTGGGCTCGAGCTTCCCCCGCAATAGGAGAAAAATTGACCTTACTATACCATGCTGGTCAGACAGGTTGGTTAGGGTTTTGTTTCCAGTATTCCTTCTCTCGCATAGATGTCATAAGCATATTATTTCCCTTAGTTGTCTTTTACGGCATGCACGGGTAAGATTATTCTCAAATATTTGTCAATTTAAAATAACATTTAATATGGCATATAAAATATAAGTAGGTTTCTATATGTACTAACCGCTTGGCACTAAGTTCAAGCTGTGACCCATTCCCATAGTAACCCTTGCATGGTGCAAGCCTGGTTTAGGCCGCAGAAGGCCGCAGTCGTTATCGGTCAGCGTGTGACCTTTGCGAAGAAGACTCTGAGACTTGCACAATTCAATGCTTTACGTACAACCCGAGTACGGTTAGAAGTGTTGATAAGTTTTATTTCTATGATAGTCTTTGTGTGAAGTATTAGAAAATTTCTATAAGTTATGATTTTTTTGGAAAGGTAAATAACTAATAAATATTATTTTAAAATACCTTTATATATAAAAATCTTCTGTTCGTGTGTTTGTAGTTGAAATTCATCTATACGGCTGGACCGATTTTGATGATTTTTATGGCTGTTCCGATGGATATGAGAATGGGAATCATTAATAATTGATATTGGTGCTGCGATCGATTTCCTTTCACTATTTTTTTTATTTGAACAAAATAACGTCTGTTGGTAGATAGTTATAATAATTTACAAAAGAAACATATATTTTAAACTTTAACAATAAAGAATAGCTTATATATATATATATATATATATATATATATATCTATATCGATATATATATCGTGTCGGCACATATACGTCCCACTTCTGGGCTTGAGCCTCCTTCGTTAGGAGAAAAAATGACCGGCTATACCACACTGGTTATAGGGATTGATATAGAGTTATATTTTGGAGTTTTGTTTCTCTTGTACAGGTGTAATAGACATATTATATACTTTAATCGTTTTTTTACGCCATCCACAGGCAAGTTATATGGTGAATTGTATTCTTATTCCTTTACTACACGATTAATAGATCACATATATATTTTAAGCTATTATATAGTTTAAAATTCAAAGAAAAGTTGTCTTAAAGGTTTAAATAAATAAGTTAAAACTATATAATCTAAAACTATATAATTCCGTGTGGTGACGGAGTAAGAATAAAATTCACCACTCCCTATCTTACCCATGGATGTCGTATAAGACGACTATGGGATATAATATGCACATAACATCTGTGCAAGAGAAGAAAAACTCGAAATGAAACCCTATATCAACATGTCTGACCAGCATAGTATAGTAGGTCAAATTTCTTCCCATTGTGGAGGAGGCCCGTGCTCAACAGTCCACTGTTGAGCACGGGCCTCCGTACGTTCCAACATATGTGGACTGCTATGATGATGATGATGATATAATCTATATTACTCAATATTAGCCTGAATTTTATGAATTCTTGCACGTTTTAATATTTAATATGAACACCAAGATTCTTTTAGAATATTTAGTGATTTAATTGGTGGTTAGTTTCTTTGGAAAAGGGCGCGAATAATTCTAAGGCAGTGCTTACGGAGTAAGAATAAAATTAACCATCCCCTCTCTTGCCCCTTGGTGTCGTAGAAGATGACTAAGGGATATATGCTTTTTACTTCTCTTACAAACATATATGTTGTATGTAAGAGAAGTAAAAAGCGGTATAAAACTCTATGCCAACACGTCTGTCCAGCGTGGTATAGTAGGTCAACTTTCTTTCCACTGTGGAAATAAAATGGTGATAAAGAAAATACAAATGAGAATTATTGAAATAAAATAGTTTTATTATTTTTGTATTTAATCAGATTATAATTTATTTTAAAGATAAATTTGTTGGAACATTATTGAGTAAATCTTAAATTATCTTTTATAAGATATTACCATTTCACATAATGCCATCATAATGGGTTGGGACGGTGACATTTGTTCGCGTGCGCCGTCCGTTTGACCTATAGCGACGATTCATGGTCGCTACAAGTCTTATCTTTAATAGTGGATCCGTTTATTGTAATTGTCATCAATCTTGACTACATAGATGAAGTATTCCAAGTTCTTATGGGTTTTATTCCAATACAGAATAATTATCGTGACCCATAAATAGGTATTACTAGTCTCGATGTAATTTGTGGCTTTGTAAGCAGCTTATGGTGACGGAGTAAGAATACTATTAATCACTCCTGTCCTGTCCGTACGTATCCTTAATGACGACTAAGGGATGTTTAAGATCTATGGAAGAAAAGGAAAACTCGAAATGAAACCAATCCTCACCAGCGTGGTATAGAGTTTCAATAATTCACTCCTACCCAGGCTGGATGGGGCGCACGAGCCCAGCAGTAGGACGAATATGGGCTGAAATATCATAATTATACATATGTTACACAAAAAAAAATATTTTTGTTCCTACTCTTTAAGCCATGAGCGTTTCACTGCTAAATACAGATTTCTTTTAATAATCTTCATTATCATCTTATTTTATCTGCGTACCGTTGGCCTCGAGCCCCTTCGCAATGGGAGGAGAATGGCCAGTAAGCCATTTGTATTTATGTAGTAACATAAGACTGGTCCAGTGGGTTGATTTTTCGAAAAAATGTTATCAACCTTCGTCCATTAGTTAAATTTTATTATCAACCATGGGAAAGGAAGGGATAATGACAATTGTTTTCTTAGGAGTTACCACACGGATTAACTTCTCTTATATTTGCTCACCTTTAATGCAATAAGTTATTAAAATAATACACTATGAAGGTGTAACTTAAATTTGTTATGAAAGAATCATAAGAAATCTAAGTGTACCTGCTGACCTTTAAGGCTACCTGCAAATTTATCATTGTTATGGCTAATAGTACAAATTATCGATTGGAATCCATTCAGTTTCATTTTAAAACTCCTCTCACAAAACTATTGACCTTTAAACATTCTCATAGTTATAAATAATATCGCAGTTACAAGAGAATCTTTCCACAAATATGGTTCTATAGGACAATAGATTTAGTGCCATTAAAATTCAATAAGCAATAGTTTCGTAATAAATCTTCATAGAAGGCTATCAGAATAGGAACTATCTGATCCAGAACATAGGCGGTCACGGGCGGTGGACCATTGTATTGGAGCCAAAAGGTATTCAAATGAATGCCCATAGAGAGCCCCGGCAATTTGCGTCCAACGGAGTGTTTTGACACCTTCATACATAAACATCGAAATGTAGAAAAAAATGATCAGTTACACTATGAAATAATAAATTAAGCGTTAAAGATAAGGAAAGAACAGGTATAACTTTAGAAAAATGTTTGTATTAAATCAATTAAGTTTTGCTTATGTAAAAAAATATTTTAAGTAAAATAGGTGCCTCCTAAGCCACTATCTAAGTTATTTGATATTCTATCTAAGGCATCAACTTCAAAGGTATTCTGCTTTCTAGTTCCTCGATGTTTTTGAAGGCGGTTTTCTTTTTTATTAAAAACACTTTTTTGTTTTTTAGTGATAGATCTCATCTTCAGATCCCAACCCAATAATCAAGGATCCGAAGATTCCGACGAATTGAAAATTTCCTTTTCTGAAATCGGTTATAAATAGTTCTATTAGTTCGATCGTTTGGTTTCTATCTTGATTTTGTATGCTTATGAGTTTTCTAATAACATGTTTATCAAGTTAACTAATATTTTTTAGGGGTTCGTATGGGCACCCTTGACGGATCAAGTCTTTTTCATCATTTTGTATTTTAGTACGGTTTGTTCTCAGGAACGCGTAAAGTATTAAGTTGAAATTTATACCACCTTTATGTATATGGTTACCCAAAGCTGTAAGGAAATCATGCTTTTAGTCAACAGATTCTAAAGATGAATTTTGGTGCGTTAACGTTGATTTTAACTTTTTTAAATCGAATAATAACTTAACTTTTATATTGTAGTTATCATAGAATTATGAAATTTCACATGAAACGAGGTCTTATAGTACAAGTAGAGGAAAAATTAAAACACCTTAAATTAATATAACATATAAAGTAAAAGTCTATTGTTTTATTTATTTTTTCAACATTATTTTAATACCAAAAATGATGTACGGATTGACCAGTTTTTAAATCTTTTATCAATCCGTTGAATGTTTCTTGATCTGCACGTACAACCAAAGAATTTCTTCTACTACAAATTATAATATAGAAAAGAGAAGCAAATAACTATTATTATTTTAATAAACCATAAAAATTATGGACTCTCATAAGATTCTAGTAATATAATTTTAATATTATTTACAAATTAATAGATATTATAAGGATAATATCGAAAAACATGTTTACAGATAGAATTAGGGATTCTTAATAATAATAAAGCAAAATTATACTCGTTCCAACCATTTATTTTACTTTTGACACATGCTTTAGGACGTAACTGTTTCATTATACGCAATTATTAACTTTGAAACGAGTGAACAGAGAAATATATAAACTGCCCAATAATATTTATATATCTCAATTATTACCCACTAAATACATTAATATGCCGTAAATAGCTCTATTCATAAAATTTAAGTGATAATTCATTTCCGTTATAAAAAACGTTACGTTCTATCGCATCTAGTGACAGGATCAAAAGTATTCGGTGCAAACTAATGAATCGCAAATAATCGATTACACTTATTTGCAGTTAAGTCAGCTGACAACTGAGTTTTGAATTGTTGTAATAGACAACACGTTAAAATTGTATCAGGGAGATATAAAAATCTTCTCATCATACCTATAACATGAAATAAAACAACCAAAATATTTTAATATTATTTTATTATAACGAATCGTCGGATTCTTCATACGAACTCGAATCGTCGCTTGAATCATCTGCAGTGTTTATTATTAACTCTTGTGTAGGTATGTTGTCAAATTCAATTTCCCGATCCCAATCAGAGAATATTATATTTTTTGTCTTGTTGACGACACTCGCCCAGTTTTCAGGCGTCACACTAGCACATGCGTTTTTTAAAAGTTCAAGCATTTTATTTGCTGTGAAAGGAGGAGTTGTATTGTTTCTTGCGGCGTGTCCTTTGACTTGTGCCCAGATCATTTCAATTGGATTATATTGACAGTGGTACGGAAGAATTCTGATTACAACATGCCCATATTCTGCTGCCATTTCGTCGATGACATATCGTTTTGGCTGCTTTTTACTTTTTAATATTTTAAGTAATTCTACTTTTAGTAGGGATTCGTCCACATCTTCCCCATTATCACGAAGCCAGTTTATAATCTCGTGTTTTTTGTTGGCCTGTGTTGGCATTTTATTAATTTGGCGAGAGTGATAGGGTGCATTATCAATAAATATTGTTGATGGCTCTTCAAGTGATGTAAGCATTTCTCTGAACCACTTTTCATACACGTCCGCATTCATCTCCTCATGATAGTCTCCTGTTTTTTTTTATTTGAACGCTAACAGAGCGTCTGGTACAAATCCCTTTGTAGTTCCCGCATGGCAAATGATGAGGCGTTCACCTTTCCCCATTGGCACTGCAGAAGTAGAAGCAGCAGCATCGTCAGTCCAACCTTTTGGTATGGAATGATTGACATTGAGCCAAGTTTCATCTGTGAAAACGACATTCGACCAGTCTTCTATTTTCTTCGCTTGTCTTAAAAATTCACAGCGAGACAAGGCTATATCACGACGTTCCATTAAAATTTTTCTTTTGTCGGATTTCTTATACAAGAACCCGATTTGGTGCAGCACCTTTGACAAAGAAGATTTTTGACCACGAAACAAGCCACAATTTCGTAGAGACGCTACTAATTTTTTCAAAGTAGGAATGTCTTTGCTTGTGTAATAATTGTATATATGACGACGAATAGCATCAGTATCAAAACTGTCAATTGCTGTCACTTTACGGGGCTGACGTTTTTTCTTAGGCGTAGATAGCTTGTTCTGTTCAATACCACTACTACCATAGGCTTTTTTAGTGATTTTCGCCACCGTTGGAGCACTAATACCTAATGCTGCTGCAACACGGTCTCTAACTTGGGTTACTGGTATAAGGAATCCGCCATTGCGGCTTTCCTTTTCAAGAAATTCACGAAGCCGTAGCACTAACACTCTGGATTGTCCTTTAAGCACCATACCTTTCGGCATTTTGCAAGTAAAATCTTACTGGGAGGAACGATACGCTCAACTCAATCAAAGTAAGAACAATGAAAGCAATACGGTGGAATATAAATACTCAACACAGCGTATAAAAAATATGAAATAGCACTCAGCGAACAGAAATGTGACTAGCACGGGAGTCTTGTTGCGAGTGACAACACAACAAAATGGCGTCGCCGGCGCGCCGTTCAGTGTTGCCAATTCGGCTTAAAAAAAAGGGGTAGGCTGGATGAGAAAATTAGTGATTTACTACCGCAGACGAGGGCGCCATTGTCTCTAAGTAAAGTTTGGAGCAGCCGACCCCGCTTAATGGAAAAATGCTTCATAAAGTAGTTATTTTTTATTTTGCAAAGTACAAAGTAGAATATTTTGGGAGGACTGAATTAGTGGGTATGCAAAAATTAATGTGCCCAAATAATAAATATATTTACAGAAGTGAAGTTTTTAAATAATATGAAATATGTATTTAAGCAAAAATAAAATATCCGTGTTAAATCGATTAAAAGTTCTTCCTGACTAAAATCGATTATTACAAAACATAGTATCCGTAATACATTGATACAACACTAATTGATCAGAATTCGACCTGCCAAAAGTAAAATAAATGGTTGGAACGAGTATAATGGTGTTAACTAAAGTTAGCGGCACTGTGCTATCGTCCCTACAATGACATAATATATTTTCTACCCGCTATTGTGTGCAAGGTGAATGCTTATTATTCCGAGCGCTGCGGTCACCAGATGATTATTATTCTCCTATTATCGTAATATAATAATATTATTGCTCTCCCAAGATGGAACGGAATAAGGAAACGGATTGAGGAATTGCTTTGGGATTTATAGACATAAGCGGTTTTGTTGCGAAGTGGCTACCACTTTTCTATTTGTTGCTCTGTGAAAAGAAAGAAATTATTTTATGTACGCTAAGAATAATTTTACCTTAGTTTCACCTCGTTGGTAGAATATAATTATGCTACTGAATGTGCGAGTTATTTAGTTAGATCATCATTCATCATCATCATTTCAGCCTATCGCCGTCCACTGCTGGACGTAGGCCTCCCTCATGTTGCGCCACAATGAGCGGTCCTGTGCCGCCTGCATCCAACGAAGCCTAGCTACTTTCACTAAGTCATCGGTCCACCTAGTAGGGGGGCGTCCTACACTGCGTCGTCCGATACGTGGTCGCCACTCGAGAACCTTTCTTCCCCAGCGGTTGTCGGTTCGTCGAGCGATGTGGCCTGCCCATTGCCACTTCAGCGTGCTAATTCTTCGTGCTATGTCGGTTACACCCGTTCTTCTGCGGATTTCCGTATTCCGGATTCTATCTCGCAGAGAAATCCCAAGCATAGCCCGCTCCATAGCACGCTGAGCGACTTTGAGCCTTGATATGAGGCCTACATTTAGGGACCACGTTTCCGTGCCGTAAGTCATCACTGGTAACACACACTGGTCAAAGACCTGTGTTTTCAGACACTGAGGTATATTGGACGAGAATTTAGTTAGATAGGCTTGGTAAATAAATAGTGTAATTACATATTTGTGCAGATGTACTCGTTCTAGATTTTTTTTAAGAATACACATCAAAAGGCTGAAAATTTGAAACTCTGGCCTACTAACGACACTAAGTTCGACCCATATTATGCAGGGGTAAATATTATGCAATTAGGTTTTTGTGTGTTTATACTTCTGCTTAGTCCTACTGGAATAAAGGTATAAGACATCACATTCGCAGTTCGTCGCGCAATCACAAGTTATTAATCACATTTTCGACTTCGAGCTTACTATGGGGCATTATTTTAAGTAAATTTTTCATTGTCCTCAACAACGCAACTCCAACTGACACCGTCTGATTAACAATTACATTCCCAAGGAGAGTTACATTCCCAACGGCTAGTCAATCAACTATTGTCAAAACTTTTGCAACATTTACGATGGAGGAAGAGCACATTTTACGTGGACTTCAAGCATTGGAATAAGAGAAGAAATGATGATAATGATATTATGTCCATAAATTCTTCATCTCAGTCTAGATATACTGTTGGGCGCCGGCCTCCTCCTTAATGGGAGGGGAATTGGCCTACTATACCACGCTGGTTAGACCTGTTGGTATAGGGTTTTGTTTCGAGTTTTCCTTCTCTTGCATAGATATTATATGTATATTATATCCCTTAGTCGTCTCTTACGATATCCGCGGGCAAGAGAGAGGATGGTGAATTGTATTCTTACTCCGTCACCACAGGGAATGATATTATGTCCATAAATCCTTCATCATCATCATCAATAAATCCTTATAAATCAATATTGTATTTTAAGAATTTATTATTTCTTATTTTTATTACGTATTTATGTAAACAATTTAACTCTTCACACTAAGTAAGTGTTTATTGCATGTTAGGGTTACCGTAGTCAGATCGTAAAAACGAAATAAGTTTACCACTTTCTCTTGTAAATGCTATTTTATTGAGTTTGTTTGATTACCTTGTTGTAAAGAGGCTGTGTGGAAAGTTTTTGTGATGCTTTTCATGACATTCATCATTAGATACAGCGAAGTTTCCAATAAATTTGTCGTAAACGTCTGTCAAATTTTATAATAAAGAATTGTGCTGGCTTATTTAAATTATATTTATATTATTACAACATATTGGGGACTTTCATATTACAAATAGTTCAAAAATTTATTATTGTAGCATTTTTCGTGTGGTGACTAAATAAGAATATAATTCTCCTATATTGCCAGTGGATGTCGTAAAGACGAATAAGCGATATAATATGTATATAAGTAACATCCCTAAATAAACCAAATCCTATACCAGCATGTTTGTGACCAGGATGGTATAGTAGGGCAATTTACCCTCTAATTGGGGAGGAGGCTTGAGCCCAGCTGTGGGGCGTGTATGAAGTTAGATGAAAATGGTTAGTAGATTATATAGAAATCTCATTTCACGTTGTTTGTTTGTGGTAATCACCAAAATCAGTTAACTCATTTAATTTTTTTTTTGTGTATTTTGTCCGTTGTATTATTTTTTTATGGAAAAATTATTAGGAACATTGCACTTAACATCACATCAAACAACTTAAATGCAATCACTAACTTCAATGTCAAGCGTAGTGGTTAAGTCATTATTACCCTTAGTAAGGATTTTCAATAACTGACATATGAATCTCAGATATGACATAAATTTTCTTTTTAATTTTTTTTATTTATTTATTTAAGACAACACCCTGCACTAAGGAAATAATCCTTGTATTGTGGGGGACTTTACGAACATATAATTAACGGACACAAATTACATCCAGACTCAGAACAACAATTTGTGGATCGTACAAAGTGCTTCCCTCGTGGGATTCGAACCCCCGAACCCCGAACACTGGCGCTGTAGGTCGCTATCGTAACCACTACGCCATCTGTGCAGCACAAATACTATTGAGGTTCAAAATATTTAGTAATTTCAAACAAATTCAACGCATACGAACTTATTCGTCATTATCATCTCAGTTCATATACGACATACTACTTAGCGTGAGAGTACTTTAAAAAAGAAGGGAATTTGACTTAATATATCATGCTCATCAGACAAACTAGTGCAGAGTTTTATTCCGAGCTTTCCTTCTCTTGCATAGATGTTATATTCATATTATATCCCCTTTTTCTGGGTGGGCCATGGTCAGCGGCCCCGCCGCGCGGCTCCATCGGGAGAGGACAGAGGGGCGGCACGCGACCCCATGACCCCCCCTAGCACGTCGTTTTCGTCGTTAGGCTGACCACCGGAGCCGAGTTTCTTATCGTCAGTGGTCGGCCCGATGAAAAATATCCGGGTTCGTCGGGTCAACGCCCCTTTCCCGGGACGTCGATCGCCGTCTCGCGGTCAGCCTCTCTGCGGGTGACAGACTAAAATCTCTGGACCTGTCATCCGCGGTATTATATCCCTTAATCGTCTTTTAAAACATGCAAAGGCAAGATATGAATTGCATTCTTACTTCGTCACTATACGGCAAACAAAATGACGTACGAAACTACGAACTCGAGAGCAAGTTATTTAGATTTCTAACATTGAAGCTAATCCAATAATAATTATGGATGTACCGTTAAACCTATGGTAATGACCAAGATATAACATACGGTGTAATTGTTCGTTAGACTGACACAAATCTAGGGGCAAGGGGCAAGTAAGACTTATAACTCATCTATATACCTATATATACAATTGACTACACTAATGGCATAGTGGATTAGATATTGTGGATACAAGAACAAGTGTATTGGGTTCTGTCCGTGCGGTGACGGAGTAAGAATACAATTTACCGCCCCCTTTCTTGCTCGTGGGTGTCGTAAAGGTCGACTATAATATAATATGCATATATATGGTCCAGCCATATTTTCTTCCTTTCTTTAATTATTTTTATGGTATTGTACTAAATTTTGAAAATTTATACATATATACAATTTCGCAGGGCATCACACTGGAGCTAATACCATATATGTTGTACGAAGCATAAAATTATGTTTATTTAAAAGACTAAAGAAAAAAATGACTGCCCGCTGAGTTTCTTGCCGGATCTTCTCAATTTGTTGCTGCGTTCCGATCCGGTGGTAGATTCTTGTATTGTGTTCAAATGTTGTGAAATTTGATAATATGTAAGTGCCCTTAAGGGGCCTATGCAGAATAAATGATTTGATTTGATAACATCTGTACAAGGGAAGGAAAACTCGAAATAAAACCCTACGACAACACGTCTAACTAGCGTGGCATATTAAGTCAATTTCCCTCCTATTGTGGAGGAGGCTTGAGCCCAACAGTGGGGCGAATATGCGCTGAAATGATGATGATGAAATAAGTTTCACTGCTGGGCTTGAGTCTTCTCTTAACCTAATTTATATATAACCTTGTTCACGCGAATTGGTATAGAGTTCATATCGAGTTCCGCATCTCTTGCATAGGCGATACAATATGTGTATTTTATCTTTTAATCGTCTTTTAAGTAACCATGGGCAGGATAGGAGTGATGAAATGTATTCTTACTCCGCTAGCACAGGAACTTCAATGTAATAAACCTTGCAAATGAAAACTTTCATAAAGTTCAGAAAATAAAACCACTGGGTGAAATTATGTTAAATTTTTACGTAATCAAATGGCAACTATGCCGCATCAAACTAAAGAAGAATCGCGCAAATGGGATTAGTCACAGCGTAATCGGTGTACATACACAAAAAAATACCAATGAAATTGAGAACCTCCTCCTTTTTGAAGTCAGTTAGAAATACTGCCGATTCTCAGAATATCACTTACTTAATATCTTAACGGAAGAATAGTAAACTAAATTTATTCAGTGTCAGACATTAAAATGGCTAAGGTCGTCGGTGTGCACACGTCCTAAAGGCTGGATAGGTCAGCCGTGTGAGAGTTAAAGGTCAACTGGGACCCTGAGAGGTCAATGTCATGTTATATTGTTATGTTAATTTGTGACAAATTGTATGACAGCCGCGTTTTCTAAGTACTATTGTTGTTAGCAAAATCCTAACAAAAATTTATAATTGCAAATATAAGTTTATTGGTCTGTTTATTATGCTTTTACGTCATAACTACTAAATTGATCATCTTGAATCTTGGTACATATATTATATGTTGACAAAATAATATATAGGTGTCTATACTTTAGGAAAGCAGTACCTGTTACTTAGGGATATTAAAAAATATAATAACATCTGTATTAATTTGAGCGAAACTGAGGGAACTAATAATTATGTACAAAAATTGACTCACTTACTGACATTTTATCACAAAGTTTAATCTCATCATCATCATCATCTCAGCCCATAAACGTCCCACCATTGGGCTCGGAACTCCTTTACTATGGGAGAGAAATTGATCTACTATAGTCTATACCACGTTGGTCAGACGTGTTAGTGTAAGGTTTTCTTTCGAGTTTCGAGAAGTCCAATCTACTGTAACTAAAACTGTGGCAATCTATATGTAGGTTCTTAAAAGTTCAGTAGACTATACCTACTGTTCTTTTTTTTTCATTTTTGTCATTATTTTTTTTTTCGTTTAACAACAACCTGCATTAAGGAAATAATCCTTGTATTACGAGGGACTTAAAAATATATAATTTAATGGACACAAATCAATATTTCCTTTTTATTTTAACTATATGCTTTTGGAAATAGCAAAAAATCTATCTGTATTCAACTAATTTTTTGTTATTTTATTTTATTATTTTTACAATTGAATACATTTAAGAGACAACACAGATACGTGAAAAATGATTACTTTTCAACGATCTCATGTCTTCAAACATAAAGTCGTGTACCACAGCTTGTTAAGAGTATAATAAAAAGGTAATTATTTAGTCGTGGTCTAGGAAGGACACACAATTGTGTTGTTAAATTTTTGAGTTAAAAGCGTTAGCGTGGTTTTTGCGACCAACCAAGTTATCCGTGTAATGACGCAGTAAAAATATAATCCACCGATCTCAATCTTGCCCGTGGGTCATCATAAAAGACGACTGAGGGATATGCATATAACATCTATGCAAGAAAACGGAAACTTGAAATGAAAGCTTGTACAAACACGTCTGTGTTCGTACAAGCTTTGTACTGTATCATCTCTTACTGTAGGTACCACCCTCATCAGACGATGAGGATGGTACAGTAAGCCAATTTATCTCCCTCAGTGGAGAAGGTCCGAATCCAATAATGGAACGTATATGAGCTGAGATTTTTTTTTTTTTTTTTTATTGCAAACGGTGGCAAACGAGCAAACAGTACACCTGATGGTAAGTGTTGCTGCCGCTCATGGACCTTTACAAGGCCGTTGCCTACCGCGAAGAAAGCGAAGGGAGTGTGAATACGTGCATTGATGCTCGGTGATACCAAGGGCACCACCAAAACCCTCCACACGCAATCACCCTCAGAAAGTTGGGCTTCCGGCTCTCTCGCTCACCGAACGAAGCGCAGTAACAAATTGCTACTACTCAGACGTCGATTTTCTGCGAGAGCATAGTACTGCCCCGGACGGACAGGCCCGCGGCTGTAGACAGATAACTGTCGACAGTGTGGTCCTACCACTCCTGTGAGATGATGTAGTTAATGATTTTGTATCTGACATATGATGCATTTCACGTGAAGATAAATATTAAAAATAGCAAAGTCAAGTAAAATCTGATTTGAAAGGTTTACTGCCGTAAAAAAAAGATATTTTAAGTTTATAGTAAATAGCAAGAAATATGTATATTTATTCTTAAACATCCAATATGTACTTTGTTTACTTTTTATAAAATTTAATAATAGAGAAAAAGCTTTCGAAAAAGCCGTAATTCAAATTTCGCCAATTATTTAAAGTCTGATAAACTAGAAATTAAGCTTAATAAAAAAATATTTCTGTCTATTCAGATCTTGTGGTAGTATTTTTAATCCAAATATGAATAAGACCTAAAATTTGTCTTCTTCGAGCAGTAGCCCGCTTTACGTGACGTGCCCCATATGTAACATTGATAGTATCTAGTAAATATTTTAATATGATGATTATAATTGTATAGTCCAACTTATTCTCTTTATCGTCGTAAATGGACGGGACAACCTAATAGACTTATTCTGTATTATATTAGACTTATGTTCGTTTAAACCCACGACCCCTAAATTTTAAGTAATAATATTAGGCTGTTGATTAGGTGTTATATTAAAATTAGATGTTATTAATTATAATGCTATGTGGTTGTGTTATTTATGTCTCCCTACATATTACATACATACAAATAAAATACATACAAAGAAAGGCGACAGGAAAAGTAAAAAAAGGCATATAAAACATGGCTAGATGATATAAAGAATGTTGGCGCAGTATTATTGACAAGAAAAGCGAAGGATTGAAGGGCTTGGAAAAAGCTAAGCTAAGCCAGGCCATTCCATACGGTACTTTTGTAATTATGTACATGAATGTTTGTTACTTATCTTCGGCAATAAAGGCTTTAATAATGTCATGTAATAAAAAAAAATAACATCAATAATAATCAAGGCATTTGTGTTTCAACATCGCAGCCCACATACGTCCCACTTTTGGGCTCGGACCTCCTCGAAAATAGGAGGGCATTTAAGCTACTATACCATGCTGGTCGGACATATTAGTATAGGGTTTCATTTAGAGTTTTCCTTCTCTTGCATAGATCTTATGTGCATATTATATCCCTTAGTAGTCTTTTACGACACCCACGCGTAAGATAGGGAGTGGTGAATTGTATTCTTAATCCGTCACCACACGGAAATTTGTCTTTAACCTCTACATTATATGTCATTTATATTACCTTAATTTTTACCTGAAATTTAGGAAAACAAAATTTAGGCGGACTAGGGAAGAGGCCTTGAAAAAAATCCTTGTATAGCGATAGATTTTGCAAACACAATACTAATGGATTAAAATTACAGCCAAATTCAGAACAACAATTTGTGGAACGCACATAGCACCTGCATCCTGCATTATTCGATCTATGCAGTGTTACATTGGAGTATGCCCTAGTCCAGCTTTGGAACGTATATTGAATAATAACGATGAATGAACTGAAAGAAAAAAGACCCGGCGCTTTTGTTTTGAAAGTGACTTTACCTATGATGGGATTGATGATCAACATTAATATTTTCTTAGATAAACAACTTATTACTAAACGTATAATCATCTTATGAATTGCGTCGTGCGAATCTAACCACAGTGTATTGTCACGTTAACCAAGATGTGGGTTGACATCGTGAAAGCTGGTTGTCTGCCCGTCACAAAGACGTAGTTCCTACAACTTAATATGTTCTGGTGTCTTGTCATAAGTACTTATGTCTTACTGATCATAATTGCTATTCTTTAAATGAAATTTCATAATATTCTAAGGGGATATTATTATTTATTTAATTATGTTTAAACGAGTATTACACATTCGAAATAAAACTATTTTATGGATCTATCGCGTTTGTATTTGATTTTTGATTGCCCGTCGTTTCGAAAACTTTACAGCGTTCATTGTCGAGGGTGGATTAAGATGTCTCACGTCCAACAAGTCATCGTTATTACAAAGATTTATATGTACCCCCTACAGAAATTAGTTATTAAATTTTGATCTACATTTTGGTATAAATTTATTGCCAGTGCAAGAAGAAAATGATTCTATATAAAACAATTATATTGTTTATGGAAAGTAATTAATAAAACATTAAATTTGTAGTAATTAATGTGATAATTTATTATTTTAAACCTATCAAATTTATTATACTACCACTGGATCGGAACGCGGCAACACTGAGGAACATCCAGCTAGAAAACTCTGAGAGCCTCGAGAGTTTTCTTGCCATTTCCGGCAAAAGCCGTAAAATAGTATTATATATTTATATATTAAAAGTTCTATGTGGTGGTGGCTGTCAACACTACCAAAACTTGCATTGCTCATCGGTGCCATAAAAGATTAATATACATTATAATTAAACTATTTTTACAGAGATTGTCATGTTTATATTTAATTTTTAATTTCCCAACGTTTCGAACAGTTTTGAACGTTCTTGGTTAGGTTATCTTATATCTTTAAACGAGCAATTCTTGTATATATATATATATATATATATATATATATATATATTTAGGATCTCGGAAACGGCTCCAACGATTTTGTTGAAACTTGGCATACTAGAGGATTCGGGTCCAAAAAATCGATCTAGCTAGGTTTTTTTTATAGAAAATGTTGTTATGTCCGTGTTTTTAGCTAATCAATACAATGACATAAAATATCAATAGAATATGGATTCAAATTTCACCGTCAACGTCATGAGTTACGATAGCTCAGTGGGGAACTCGACCGCTTTTCTTTTAGTAGGTATTGTTTTGACATTCAAACAGCGTCGGATCGAATCTCGGTGTTATTATTATTCTCTTTTTGTATTTTTTTATATATTTCTCATTATTTTTTTTTAATTTTTTTTTAATATGTATCTAAATAAATTCTACAAAAATATTCCGAGCGAAACTCGGTCAACCTGATATTAAATAATTCTGTAGCGGATAGTTATAAATCTCGGTCATAATGATGACTTGTTAGACATGAAACTAAGGTAGTAACTCCGCTGGATTGATGCAAGGTTTTATTTCCAGTTCTTTTTCTTTTGATATTCATCCCGCACAATCTAATGTACATATTGCAAAAAAATATGAAAATAATTTTTGATCATATAATTATTATTGACCAGGCGACATCCAATGATGTTGACTTAGGTCTATGTAAATTCTTATATGATATCATATTTATTCATCTTTTATGACAATTCGGCGAAAAGAAGGGACGATGAATTGTATACTTACTCCGTTTCATACGATAATCAAATCATTTATGAGGAAATATTAATTTATATCCAATAATTTATCGCATAAACGCGTAGGGATGAAGATGACGATGATTTACTGTACCAGTAGGTTCAATTTCAACGCAAAATAATATTATATGCAATAATTGTTGTTTTTGAATCTAGATGTATTTTGTGTTTGTTTAATTCTAAAGTTCTATTCTCCATATGGCGATTGAGTAAGAATTCAATTCACCACCCGCTTTCTTGCCCGTGGGTGTCGTAAAAGACGACTAATCTAAGATGCATATAACATCTTGTAAGAGACGACAAACTCAAAATAAAACTCTATACCAACCCGTCGACCAGTTTGGTATAGTAGGTCAAATTCCCTCTTATTGTGGAGGATGCTCGAGCCCAACAGTGGAACGTATATGAGCTGTTATGATGATGATGAAGGTTACAAATTATACAAAGATTATTTTCTTACTCCAAGGTGTTGTCTTAAATAATAAAAACAAAAAAAAAAATCCTGGTGGTAGGACCACACTGTCGACAGTTATCTGTCTACAGCCGCGGGCCGGTCCGTCCGGGGTAGTACCACGCTCTCGCAGAAAATCGACGTCCGAGTAGTAGCAATTTGTTACTGCGCTTCGTTCGGTGAGCGAGAGAGCCGGAAGCCCAACTTTCTGAGGGTGTTTGCGTGTGGAGAGTTTGGTGGTGCCTTTGGTATCACCGAGCCTCAATGCACTCATTCACACTCCCTTCACTTTCTTCGCGGTAGGCAGCAGCCTTGTAAAGGTCCATGAGCGGCAGTAACACTTACCATCAGGTGTACTGTTTGCTCGTTTGCCACTGCTAGCAATAAAAAACAAAAACAATAATAAGAAGTATAGTGAATGATATTAAAGAAATAACATTGTATTACAGTATTTACAGTTACCTCACACAAATCCAGGGATGGTCGGAAGTGGCGCGTTTGTTTCACGGGGCATGAGAACCGATGCTATCTGTGTCTCACTCGCGCACACGTCGAGATCTGCGCGATAATATGCGACATGCGCGTGCGCATGTGAGCTTGTCAATTTTTACTGCGACTTCTATAATATAAGAACATGGATTGCATGGATTTAAGACACACAGGTTACAGACACTACAAAATAATTTCATGCGGTTATATTCATGTGGATCATTTTAAATGTAGACCTTCGTTCGTTGATATCGACTTTGAACTGCCGACCATCAGGTAATTCATCAAGCGGTGCTCCCGGAGCCAATTCAATTCTGCCGTTACTAATATTGTCATACTATTTTGACTCTGCCATGATTTACAATGCCATTAAGAATATATTTTACCGCTTCCTATCTAGCCCGTAGGTGTTTTAAAAGAGATATCTCTATCTCTTGCATGGATGAAGAAAAATTTCTTCTACTTCTACTACTACTTCTTCTACTTCTTTTACTACTACTTCTTCTTCTTTCTTCTACTTCTCTTAAATTGAAGAATTTTAAAACCTACATAAACAATACAAACGTTGTAAATAACTGAAAATCTAAAAAAAAATATAGATATAGATAATATCATTATACTTGTTTTGCTGCCGCATTTTGAATTGATATCAGCCTGCTAAGCCATCTTGGGGAGGCAAGTAGGATGATACTCCATAACCCACTGTGCGACTCATCTTATTTCGAACTAAAAACCAAATCTATTT
The DNA here is from genome assembly GCA_032191425.1 of Lymantria dispar. Classification (NCBI taxonomy): domain Eukaryota; kingdom Metazoa; phylum Arthropoda; class Insecta; order Lepidoptera; family Erebidae; genus Lymantria; species Lymantria dispar. The sequence continues at coordinate 10,869,254 of CM063454.1, read as the reverse complement.
TTGTGGCTTATAGATAATAACTAAGATATTTATTCTACCCTACAATATAACCCATCCATATTGCCCTTGGGTGTCGTAAAAGACATCTAAAGGATGAATAGATAACAGCAAGCAGCAAGATATAAAAAACATGAAATAAAACCCTTTACCAATCCATCTGAACAGTACAATACACTCATTAATTCCTCTCGACTCATATACGTCCCACTGCTGGGCTCGAGTTTCCTCTACAATAGGAGGGCAATTGTCCTTACTCAAACAGGTTGGTATATAGGGTTTTGTTTAGAGTTTTCCTTCTCTGGCATAGATGTTATATGCGTATTTTATCTCTCAGTCGTCTTTTACGACATTCACGGGCAAGGTAGGGAGTGGTTCCACAGCGGGCGGAGCACACGCCCCCGGTCATGGCTTCGCCGGACAGTGACCGGGAGGCCGACGATGAAAGTGCTCCGCCCATCACGGAGCCGGAAATGGGGGTGGCGGTGGCGCGTATGCGAGTCAAATCCACCGCCCCCGGGCCTGACGGTATTCCGAACCGTGTGCTGGCCCTGGTCCTCGAGCACCTGGGACCACGCCTCAGGGGACTGTTCGACGCTTGTTTGACGTCCGGGCAGTTCCCTGGGTGCTGGAAAGAGGGGAGGCTGATTCTCCTGCCGAAGCCGGGACGGTCTCCCAAGTCGGCCTCGGCCTATAGGCCCATCGTACTGCTCGATGATGCGGGCAAGCTGCTGGAGAGGGTGTTGGCTGCCCGCATCGAGCGGCACCTCGTCGGGGTCGGGCCCGATTTGTCGGACGCCCAGTTTGTTTTTCGGCGAGGGCGTTCGACGATCGCGGCCCTGCTGCGCCTGAAGGCCGTTGTAGCGGAGGCCGTCACCGGCGGAGGAGTCCTGTTGGCGGTGTTCCTGGACATCGCCAACTCCTTCAACAGTCTGCCATTCAGCTGCATCAGGGAGGGGCTGAGATATCACAGGGTGCCCGTGTACCTCAGGCGGCTGGTAGCAGACTACTTGGAGGGGCGCAGCGTCCTCTACGTTGACCGAGTAGGGGACGTTGTGCGAACTCCCATGACGTGCGGTGTCCCGCAGGGGTCGGTTCTGGGGCCGACCCTGTGGAACATCGGCTACGACTGGGCGTTGAGAGGAAGCCTCCCACCCGGGCTGGGCGTAATTTGCTTCGCCGACGATACACTCGTCACAGCCCGGGGTGGGACGCTAGAGGAGGCGGCACACCTGGCAACTCTCGGCACCGAGGAGATTGTCAGGTGGATCGAAGCGCTGGGGTTGAGGGTAGCCATGGAAAAGACGGAGGCCCTTTTATTCCATGACCTCCGTACCGACGGGCTTCCCGCCGGCGCTTCGATCACCGTGAAGTCGGTCACCATCAGCATCCAGGCCCACATGAAGTACTTGGGCCTGGTGCTCGACGGGCATTTTTGGTTCCGGGAGCATCTCTATCGACTTGTTCCCCGGTTTGTCAGCGCGGCGTCCGCCCTTTCGCGGCTGATGCCGAATGTAAGCGGACCCAGCTCTACGTGCCGACAGCTGTACACGGGGGTGATCCGGTCAATAGCTCTGTACGGCGCACCTGTGTGGGCGGGGTCCCTGACCATCCGGCTGAGGGCCCTCTTGAGGCGACCACAGAGGGTCATGGCGGTTAGGGCCATACGCGGTTACCGCACGGTGTCGACGGAGGCAGCGTGCCTCCTGGCCGGTACTCCCCCGTGGGACCTGGAGGCGGAGATGCTTACCGACATTTATCGGCGGGTGTCGGAGACGCGCGCCCGCGGCGGCATGGTCTCCCTGCAGGAGATCACCGCCTGGCGGGTCGACGCCCGCCAAGGAATCATTGCCCGTTGGGCAGTACGGCTGGAGAGTCCTCGGTACGGTGTCAGGACCGTCGAGGCCTTCCGGCCGGTGCTGATGGAGTGGTTGGAGCGGACGCACGGGGTGCTTTCCTTCCGACTGGTGCAGGTGCTTACGGGGCACGGGTGTTTTGGGAAGTACCTGCACAAGATTATCAGGAGGGAGAGTACACCGTCCTGCCACCACTGCAGTTGCGACGAGGACACGGCGCAGCACACGCTCGAGGAGTGTGCACAATCACACAGTTGGAAAGGGGTTTTTTTACGTGGAAATTTCCCTACGTGTAAAAGCCATAATATGGAAATTCGTAGTAAAACAGGTGTAGTCGATAAAACAAGAACGCGAACACGTTAAAATTTCAATGAATAGGCGACATTGCTCCTCGAATTGCCAGCGGTTAGACAAGAAAGGTTCTTGAGTACCAAACATGAATTCACCGCTGATAGCATCGGAACTGATGTCATCTTAAAAATCGCAGGAAGGTATTGGATGCAAGTGGGACATGATCGTTCTGAGTGGCATTCACGTGGGGCGGCTTATGTCTAATAGTAGACGATTACGTGCTGATAGATGGATAGAACAGCGTCTATTCGATGATATTATATTTATATCATCCTACTAAATATTTGCTTATGTACCAGGCTTACAGTATTAACAGCGATGATAAATTAGGTAAAAGATTAAATCTATTACAGACCCTATTTATAAATAGCAACCTACGGTTATGACTCATGCCTCAAAATCCGAAACTAAAATCAAAATATTTGTAATCATTTGAATACACAGACAATTTTGCTATTCCTTAAATGATTAGCCAAAGTAAATAAAACCTTATCTGTATACGTAACAGTTGATTTTTTATTGAAATGATTTTATTAGCGAAAATTATTGACCCATAGTATAAATGAAAAGAACAATGAGTGCGTGGGAGTAGTTAAGAAATATTCGTAAAAATGCCAAAAGATAATGAAATAGTGTTTATGAAAAATTATATATTTTGAATGTTAAACTAATAACCTTTTGCTTATGCAGTACCTATTGCGCAATGTAATTAATATTCAAGATAGTGAAATTATCTTTGAAATAAAATATTAGTTACGTGTTTTTATACTTAAATCTAGATTGTGCATAATAGGTATATATTTACTACATTGCTGTGTGGTGGCAGCTACGAATATTATCAACCCTTACATTGCTCGTGGAATTATTTTGCGTGAGAATCAAACTTGCAATACTTAGCACTGAAAGAAAAAGACTTATTGAGCCCCAAAAGGAGAAGGATTAGAGATAAAGAGATGATTATTATTATTATGTTAATAATATCTCCGTTTTCACGGGATTACACGGGCGAATACACCCGGTCTTTCGAAAGGTTTACATGGGGTTATAGATGCAACACGCAAAGGCCTTAAGAGAAATTTTATTTAAAAATGGGATGGGACGTTTATCGATGACACTCCACGTCTGCGCATAACACTCGTGGACAGCCAACGGTAGATGTAAAACTATTGTGTGATGATGGTGTCTAATATCGGATCAGGATTCGATAGACTAGTTTAAGTTAAAAATGAGCCTTCCACCCCTGAGCATATAGCTCTGGTGATCCTTATCTGACCCGCCGTTTAAGGCAAGCCAAGGTTCAAAATCTTGTGTGCACTCCTCGTTTAGCCAGCCAATAACGGCTTATTATTATTATTTATTAATTGTCTATTATATCAGCGGAGAAGTAAAAATAAAACAAATAAATACAATATGTGACAATTACTATTAGACTAATTGTATTCTTATGTAGGCAGTGGTGGTTGTTACCGTGGCGTAAGTGGGGACGGTACCCGAAAGGCAGCCCGAATCCTTTGCACTGGTCACCAAGGTCCAAAGTACCAGTACGAGTAGTCAGTTTAGAAGCAATTTGTTAAAGTAGATTATGGGGCTGCGAACCGTCTTTCCGTTGCCTCAGAAGTATTAGATGGGGTGTCGTAAAAAAGATAGGCAAAGATTGGTGACATGATTGTAGTTAACATGATTGAGACTTTATCATTGTCATCACAGCTCATATACGTCCCACTATTGGGCTTGAACCTCCTCTGTATTAGAAGGGAAAGTGATCTTACTATATCACGCTAATGTATATGTATGATATGTTATGATATGAACGCGATAAAGTCCGTAAAAATAGTTTTATTTCAAATGTGTTATATTCACGTAAATATTGGGCACTATTAACTAATATCTATTGAAAATATGATTGAGAAACTTAAATGTAGGTACCAAAGATATCTAGGAAATACGTTATAAATAATTGCATAAATGCGTGAAATTGACGTCGCTTGTAAGTCAAGGAAGTATTATAATTATATATATTGTGATAGAAGTATTTTAATCAATCGAGTATACAAGCATTTCGAAGTGTAAACTTGACTTAGGCGCGTCAAGCTTTACAATAGTGGCCGCTATACGCTGTTCGCACAAGCTGGGCCCACGCAACTGAATCCATTAGCTAGTGATTAACTTGTAAGTGTGGGTCGGACAATTGCTTTTTGTCTTTCAATACTGTTAGTTTAATTTTCATGTAGCGGAAATGATTCATAAGTAATTTTATTCCAATATTAAAGGCTTATTACACTACACGATATTCAGGGCCCTAACTTAGTAGGGGTGCTCTACAACAGCTAAATTGTGAACTTGTTTCACCTGTTTCAGTTTTAGCGAATTAACAGTTTCAGAAAACTGTTCCAAAATAACAGCCTATTGTGCTTGGATATAAATATATGTATATAAAAATAATAACAATAATGTTTAGAAGTGGTTTCAGTGTTTGTTACTAAAATGAAAACGATCCTTCATGCTTTACATGCTTAGGACTGATTTATGTATATATATAGGACTGATTTATGTATATATTTAAACATTATTCCTAAAGAATGGTTATTTCCCCTTTTTTCTCGTATTACAGCACAACAGGCTGTTATTTTGAAACAGTATTCTGAAACTGTTATTTCGCTAAAATTGTAACAGGTGAAACAGGTTTCACAATTTAGCTGTTGTAGAGCACCCCTACTAAGTTAGGGCCCTGAATATCGTGTAGTGTAATAATCCTTTTACAAGGTTCTCGATCCTTGCCTTCCTTAAATAGTAATGATTTATTATTATCATCCTGTTCTTATGTTAATTGTTTGGGGTCGATGCAATATGTACTGTTATTTTATATTGTAAAAGTTTTGGCTTAACTCTGCGAATGTAATTGTTGACCAAACGGCATTAGATGTGTTGATCCAAGTAGAAATAATGCTCTTAATTAGGGATGGCGATTTGAGATCGATTAAGCGAAGAATCGATTTTTCAGGTCCAAAAGATCGATTTTATAAATCGATACGAAGCACTGAATCGATTCGGTGATTCGATACGTTACCCTAGAGAATTGTCGTTCGATTTTTTTCTGCCCACTCGACACTAAGTAAGATTAATAACACCTTCAGATTTCCTAAAAAAAGCTTATTACATATTAAATCGGGCATTGATCCTTCAGACTTAAATTTTCTTGTGGATCGATTCTTTGGACGACAATTCGAATCGATTCAAGAATCGATCTTTTTCTTAAAGATCGCCCATCCCTACTCTTAATAATATTTTACAACGCCCATGAGCAATGTAACATAGTATTAAAATAGAAATAATTATATTTTTCTTCCTTCCAGTATTTAATCTAATAGTACCTATTAGGGTCATGCAGTTGATAGCTTTTAATAGATTTCATAAAAGGAAAACGTTCTCAATTCGACTGTATGATTTCTTTGTATGCATATTTTTGTATGTACATTGTACATATCACGTAACATCTGCGATCTTTCCGCTGATTATCAATTGATTTTGATGATTCTTTTTTGTTTGGTAGAGCATACTTCAGAGGTATATAAATTTGATCTAGGTTTGAACAGTTGTTTTAAAGTTATCCTTAATAATATGTTTTTAATTCAACTCGACTAATGTAGTTGAGATGAATTATATAATTTTGAAGCCAGTTTTTATTTGTTAAAATTTTGTAATGTTTTTGATATTTTTTATTTGTTTATGAATTCGATGAAATGATCTACCTGTATCCAGAATATGTATCGGTATACACACTAATCTAATCACACAGCAAATTGACATCGGAAGAGTAAAAGTTAGATAAAGTGCATTATTTGGCAAGCGAGATAGCTCAAAGCCCAAACCCATGGACATACAAATATCGCTTCTAAATTCAGAGTGTTAGGTATTTTGTAACCTTCTCCAATGGGGTAAGATTGAAATGTATCATCACTACCTATTTCCTGTGAGATTCGTAAGAATCCTGTTGAACGAGTACTAGAATAATCATTATTTGCAAAAAAAGAAACCGCCTTCAATAATGTAGACAATGTAGGTAAATTTTTAGATTTTTGTTGATTTTTCAGAAACCGCTTATCCGATTTCGTTAAAATTATCATGGAACTATTTGGTAAGTATACCCTTTCCAATAAAAAACAATCATCAAAATCGGTTCATAAACGACGAAGTTATCAGCGAACAAACATAAAAAAGCATATAGGTATACGGTCGAATTGAGAAACCTCCTCCTTTTTTGAAGTCGGTTAAAAATAATAGTATTATTTGCTTGATAAACTTAAAATATGAAATGCAACTGAAAGACGACTAAGGGATATATTATTCATGTAACATCTATACAAGAGAAGTAAAACTCGAAACAAAACCCTATAGCAACACGTCTGAGTAGTGTGATAAAATAGGTTAATATCACTCCCATAGTTGCGGAGTCCCGCGCCTGACAGTGGGACGTATATGGGCTGAGATGATGATGACGATGATGATTAAGCCAGCCTAATAAACGTTGCGATTATAACTTTATTTGTAGAACTCTTATGTTCTAGATAGGCTAATGGATAGAAATTAGAACTATAGACGGATTGCTACAGGCCTTTATTTTGAGATTTCCTTCTCTTGCATTGATGTTACATGTATATTATATACCTTAGTTGTCTTCTATGAAACCCATTGGCAAGGATAGTTGGTGGTGAATTGTATTTTTAATCTGCCTCATACGGCGAATAAATTAGATATATATTTTTTTAAATTTTCGTTTTGGGTGCCGCTGCACCGTAGGAGCAATTTTTCCGATATTTAAGTGAAAGGCCTCGAAGAAGTCTTCAGAATTTTCTATAGCTTTCCTTAGCAAATTAAATTCTCTAAATTTTGATGTATAGTTTCCTACAATTAAAATTCTCAAAGTTGATATAGATGTCACTTACGTCATTAGTACATTTTTAGCCTTTAATGTTTTATGCAAATAAATTAAAAAACGTATCCTCAACATACAATACTTTATATATATATATATATATATCTATATATATATATTACCTCTATATGAAGTCCTTGCCAAATAGCTAGAAAGTTCTAGATGCGGTAAGTAACAAATTGGCTTTGCGACGCGCGGGTTGAGGGGTCGCACATGCACGGGCTCTGAGCGTGAGTGGACGCACGCTCTGTACAACATTCGTCTTGTATATAGGTAACCGTTTGACTAATTATTGTTGTATAATCTTGTTTGTTGTTTCAGTTTTATTGTATATTCATTGTATATTCATATTAAATGCTCGTTCCAACTTCGCACATTCATTGATCGCATTAAACGTTGGTTTGGTAATATATTTTTGTCCAAACTTGATCGGGGTGCTAGTGGTCAATTCATTATGCTGGAAGTATTCGCATTGCAGATCAGGCCAATTTATCCATGACTAGCAATCTGCTCTCGCTTGGCTTCGAATTTAGCCGCCTTGTCCCCACATTTTAAATCCACAGTGTTGTCTAAAATATTACGATGTGCAACTTCAGTCCATAAGACGTCGGGTTCGATCCCTGGACTTGGCAAAATTTTATAGACGTTTTTTGACAGTAAAAAAATGCCCGAGATACTCCTTATATAGATAGGTCCCTGTTTGTAAAATATTATTAAAGTTGGCTTAAAATTGGCTAAAACGGCTGAACCGTTTGGAAGATTACCCGGAACAAATAGAAATTTTTAAATTGGTTTTTTGGCATAGGTATCCTATGCTGTAAATAACCGTGTGGGCATGTGAAAAACTATTATTTTGACATTGCAAACAGATACTTTAATTTTATTTATGTATTTGTATACATGCTTCCATGATAAGCAATAGTACATATTGGCTTAAATATGGTTACATAATTCTACGTGTTCCATCTTGATACTTACACGTGATATAAACGCAAGATACATTCGCATATCCTTTCAACTTTCTCCTGACACTGATACCCTTCGATAATCTTCTAAGCAAAGATGAGTAATTTAATAGAGGCGTGTGTATTGAAAATTATCGTGGTTGAACGGCGCCGGCGCAATTGCACGCACAGCGCCATCTCGTGAGAGATAAATCAATCAGAGGTTATTATTTTATGTGAACTATACATTTGATTAAGAAATTAATGATTTAGAGGATGCTTAAGATTTACATGATTTCTCTTGCAACTGCGTTCTTAATGTTAATTTGCACGTATACCTTCCAATGTAAAGTGGTCCAAAAATTCACAAACATTTTACAGACTAAACGTTAGTTTTTAATTTGCTAAGAATAGTTTGAAACCCACATAATAAGTACATTTTGTTAATTGAAAAAAATCTAATATTTACATACAGTAAAGCTTTGGACTAACCGAACATTCAAGATTTCAGGTCCATTAATATCCACTAATCTATTTTATATTTCTTATTTACTACTAATTTTAATTACTAATAATTCAGTTAATATTTTCCGTATCACTCAATTGTTCACCAAGAAGAGATCTTGATGTAGTAGGTATATACATATATTATTAGCGCAGTTGGCGAAGACTATTTTCTTTTTTTTTAAAGAAAATGGGAAGGAGAAAAAAAATAGTAGATACTTTCGCTCGAAACGAAAGAACCAGCTTATCCATCGCTTTGTATGTTGGCGATATATAAATTTTCGTTTAAGCCTATGATGGAAATAACCTTAAAAGGATCACCTCGTGTAAGCAAAAAATTTATTAGCTATCTTTAACTAACCACTTTTTGTATGGCATCGACACCTTTCCTATTATGGTAATGGCCATCTATGTTCTAACTTTATCATTAGTGTGCATAGTTTCAAAATACAAATTTTTGACTTGATAACGTCTTACAAATCGATGAAAGCCAGCGGCACGCACGAAAAGAATGACTCATTGTCACGTTCCGGCAGAGCCGAACGCGGGAGAGCGCGCAACAAGCAATAGAGAGATCGACCTAGCGTTCGGCTTGTGACGCATTTATCTATAACTAGTGATCTCCAAGTGGTCGAAATTCGGCCATAATTCATTTAAATAAATTTTCCGCTATAAAATTTGCTTTTAATTTTATTCATGTATAATTGTATAATTTGTATATAGAGCAAGCTGTATTTCACTAATAACTAATATATAAGTACAAATGTCTATTAAACATTGTCATCATAATTATGATTGTTTGATATTCAGTTTGACCAAAGATTTTAACCGTAAACAAAAGTGTATAAGCATTGATGTGTGTGCGTGTGTGTTGCGATTGCATTGTAGTGTGCGTAATGCCTTTTTTAATTAATTTAATGTATTTCTAATCCATGATTATATGAAGTTTCAGTTTTATGCATTTCTCCTTTTTATATACTTCAACTGTGCCAAATTTCATACTTGTACATACACATAATTTTCGTAAAAAGGGGTACAAAGTTTTATCTTCACGTATTAATATATAGATAATGTTTGAATTAACGAGTGCAAATAAATGTTCCCTTATCAAAAAAATATATCTTATGACGTTATCGCGTAATATTATAGTCTGTAAAGCGACTTCACAGAAAGACAATTTTTTCTTTATGTTAGATGTAGACTTGTTGTAGTTTTTTTATACTATAAATATCGACCGGGCATTAAATATAATATTATCTACCACGCTACGGTCCAGTGTTATCAATACACCAATGATGGTTCGCACTTAGGGACTCGACTGACGATCACGACTACTTCGCCAGCCATAAACATGTACGGTACTGGTGATTGTGGCTTAATGCGAAATATTAATTTAAACATAAGACTTTAGGGTATTTGCATACAAAGCGATAATTGAGGATGTGTGTTGAACAGGATTTTTTTTTGCTGCACAGGTTTAGTTGTATTTGATCGGTATTTTGCTGGGTTGAATGAGTTTGCGTTTTTATTAGGCAAGGCTTAGTAACGATCTAGTCTAAAGTAGCTATAATTAATAATTGTACTGCATTTAATTATTTAAAAAAATGAATTAAAGTCTACGTAGAATTATAGAAAGTCCAATTACAGATATCTAAACTTATACATTTCAGCCACCCCGTGGATACCCGTGGACGTCGTAAGAGACCACCGATAAATACGTATTTATATAACGGAATGAAAATTTGAAATTTCTCTTCCATTGTGGAGGAGGTTCGAGCTCAGTAGTGGTACATATATGAGCCGAGATTATAAAGATTTTGAGGATTGACGTCAAGCTGCCGGTCGGACTTAGAACTTTTGCCAAAACTCTTGCAATTTATACGATGGACGAAGAGTACATATTGTGTCGAGCTCAAGTAATTGGGGATAAGAGCAGGCTTATGATGTTGATGATTGAATTAGGTAGTCATATAACTTTTAGTCTAGAAAATGGAAGGATTAAAAGGTATTCATTATTTTCTTGTTTAATTAACCACTTGTTTTAGCGACCAAGCACAGGGTCACGTAATTTTGTAATTACTCTTCTCGACCCAGATATGTCTTAGTTGGCCACGAGCCCTTTCCATAATGGGAGCGTAACAAGGTTATTTTACTAACGCTGACCAATTGGATTTAATTTTGATTTTTAATTATCATCATCATCGCAGCTCTTACATGTTCCACTGTTGGCCTTGGGCCTCCTCCACTATGGGAGGGAAACTGACCTACTATATCACGCTGATCAGACGTGCTGTTATAGAGTTTGGTTTCGAACTTTCCTTCTCTTGCATAGATATTACATGCACGGGCAAGAGGTGGTGAATTGTATTCTTAGTCCGTCACTAGACGAAATATTGGTTTTTTTTTGTTTCCGTGTGTTGACGAAGTAAGAATACAATTCATCGCTCCCTATCTTGTCCATGGGTGTCGTAAAAGAAGACTACGAAAAATGATATGTAGATGAAACTTATGCAAAAGAAGGCAAACTCGACATAAAACAACACCACATTTTATCAGCGCGGTATAGTATGTCAATTTCCCTTCCATTGTGGAGGAGACCCGAGCGCAACAGTGGGATTTATGTGAGCTGAGATGAATGAATGAAAATATTAGTTTGGTTTTTAAAGAAATTTAAGGCATTTCTTTTCCTTTTCCGTGTGGTGACGGCGTAAGAATACAATTTACCACCCCCTCTCATATCCGTGAGTATTGTGAAAGAACTGACGGATATAATACGCTTATAACGTCTATGCAAGAGAAGGAAAACTCGAAACAAAACCCTACACTAACCTATCTGGCCAGCTTGGTCAGTCAGTAAGGTCAGTTTCCCTTCTATTATGGAGGAGACTCGAGCCCAGCAGTGGGACGTATATGAGCCGAAAAGATGAAATGATGAAGGCAGTCATGGTCACTCTTAATACGCAGTTCATTAAAGTATTCTGTTAATAAAATTGTATAGCGTATGCGGTTGTCCTAAGAATCTAAGTAGCCATATATTTTAATAGATCGCATTTAAATGGCCAGTAATTACATCTGAATGTACCATCATCTATCACATCCTTTAGATACGAATGATGTTATTGACCTTGAAGGTAAATATTTCCTTAATATAAACATGAATAATGTTACTCGAAAATGAGATGAAATACTCAGTATCTTATATCTTTAAATGAGCAATTTTCAGGATCTCGGCAACGGCTCCAACGCTTTTGATGAAACTTGGCATACTAGAGGTTTCGGGGCTAAAAAATCGATCTAGCTAGGTTTCATTTATAGAAAATGTTGTTTTGTGAGTGTTTTTAGCAAAACAATTCAATGACATTAAATTTTAAAAGAATATGAATTCAAATTTCGCCGTCAACGTCAAGAGTTATAATAGCTCAGTTGGGAAGTTGTCTAGTTTTCTTTTTGTTTTGTTTTGGCATTTAAACAGCGTGGGATTGAGTCTCGGTGTTATTATTATTCTCTTTTTGTAGTTTTTGATACTTTTTTCATTATTATTATGTATATATTATTATATATTTCATTTTATATTAAATAAAAATAAAATAATGAAAAAAGTATCTAAATAAGTTCGGCAAAAATACAACTAAAATATACCGAGCAAAGCTCGATCAACCAGATATTAATTATCTATTGAATGATATACCAATTTCCGTGTGGTGATGGAGTAAGAATTCAATTCACCACCATTTTGCTCGTGGATGTCATACAAGACGACTAAGGGATATAATATTCAGATAAGATCGCTGCAAGAGAAGGAAAACCCGAAACCCTATACCAACCTATCTGATCAGCGTGGTATAGTAGGTCAATAACCTTCCTATTTTGGAGGAGGCTCGAGCCCAATAGTGGGACGTATATGGGCTATCTTGCCCGTGGATGTCGTATAAGACGACTATGGGATATAATGTGCACATAACATCTGTGTAAGAGAAGGAAAACTCGAAATGAAACCCTATACCAACATGTCTGACCAGCATGATATAGTAGGTCAAATTCCCTCCCATTGTGAAGGAGGCCCAAGCCCAACAGTGGGACGTATGTGGGCTGCGATGATGATGATGATGATGATATGGGCTAAAATGATGACAATGAATGATGATAAGTTTACAGCTTAGATTTTTTATTGCAGCAGCAGGATAAAAAAACCGGCTAAGTGCGAACCTTTGTCGCGCACGAAGGGTTCCGTACCACTATCTATAAACAGTCGCGTTTGTTGTATGGGAGCGTGGTATAGTAAGTGAATTTCTCTTCTATAGTGGGCGTGGCTCAGCCCAACAGTGGGACGTATATGAACTGAGATGATGATGATGAAATAACACTTCACATTTAAAATAACATGTGGTCGCCGTGTGGTCGAAATTCGGTCATATTTCATTTTAATAAATTTTTCTGCTAGACAATTTTCTTTAATTTTATTTATGTACTAGCAATCCGCCCTCGCTTCGCTTCGGTTTTAGTCGTTTTATCCGCGTAGTTCCCGTTCCCGTGGGAATACCGGGATATAATATAGCCTAGTTTACGCCCTGATATTATAGCTTTCCATTGGTGAAAGAATTTTTGAAATCGGTCCAACCGTTTTGAAGATTACCCGGAACAAACAGACAGACAGACAGACAAAATTTTTTTAATTTGTATTTTAGGCATAGGTGTCGTGCAAATAACCGTGTGAGCATGAAAATAGCCTATTATTTTGACATTACAAACAGACACTCCAATTTTATTTATTGGTATAGATAATTGTAAATTGAGCGAGCTGTATTTCACTAATAACTAATATATAAGCACAAATCTCTATTAGACATTGTCATTATAATTGTGATTGTTTGACATTCAGTTCGACCAGAGATTTTAACCGTAAACAAGAGTATATAAGCCTTGCTACGCAACACACTCACACAAACTTGTGTGTGTGTGCAGCGATTGCGTTGTAGTGCGTAATGCCTTTTTTACTCAATTTACTGCATTTCTATTACATTATTATATGAAATTTCAGTTTTATGCACTTCCCCTCATTATATACATCAACTGTGCCAAATTTCATACTGGTCTATCCACGTAATTTTCGTACAAAGGGGTACAAAGTTTTTGCTTCACGTATTTATATATAGATTTATATTTCACACAAAGTACCTATTCATTTATTTTCTTCGTGGGTATTCTCCGTATAATAAACAATATGAAATGTCATTATTTAGACTACAATGCCATTTGTGTTGTCAATTTAATTAAACCTAACGTTTTATCTCTATGTCTAGCTCTCGTGTGAACCTCCGCAATAGGTGTTAGCCCTTTAGAAGCACGCAGGAAGCAAAGATAATGAGTGTCGGCATGTACCTAGTGTCATGGCAATGAATTAATACTGGCATAGCTATCTTCATTGCGGTCATATTATACTGGCAATACACATTAGCTAGCCATGGTCACGAATGGAATTACTTGAGCTCGCGATTAATGTGATTTGAAGGATTTTGTTGAGATTAAAAGTTTTTCTATGCAGCTACGAATACTACCAACTTTTATATTCTATACCTAAGACCATTTACGTAAGACATAAGAATTATCATAGTTATTTTATGGCTGTAAATTGTATGTAAGTCATTCATATTTACGTTACATAAAAATAAGTTCTATATATAAAAGCTAAGTGCATGTTTTGAAATTAATGTCTTGTAATATTTATTTTATTCAGTAGAAAAACATTTTGGATTGAGTAAGCTTTGCTTTTTGCCTTCCGTGTGGTGACGGAGTAAGAATACAATTCACCACTCCCTATCTTGCCCGTGGATGTCGTACAAGACGACTATGGGATATAATAGGCACATAACATCTGTGCAAGAGAAGGAAAACTCGAAATGAAACCCTATACCAACATGTCTGACCAGCATGGTATAGTAGGTCAAATTCCCTCCCATTATGGAGGAGGCCCTAGCCCAACAATGGGACGTATATGGGCTGAGATGATGATGAGATGAAATTAGATACTATTCTTAAATGTAAGAATGTGTCTATTTGTATTTGCTTATACCTACTTATAAAAAAACAACTAGGTAAGAGCTAAAGCTCTTACTAGCATCAAGTAAAATTGTATTTTACCATTTACCAATTTTACTTGATGCCGTCTGGTCAAAGATTATATTCCCAGTCAGGCAGGCTGGTCATAAAACTATTGCCAATAACTTTTTCAATATGTAACATGAAAGAAGAGTACATATTGAGGTGGCACCGAGTAATTGGCATAAGTATTAATGGAGATAATAATTCCGTGCCGAAGTAAGAATCTTCCGTGTGGTGACGGAGTAAGAATACAGTTCACCACTCCCTTCTCAAGAGAATGCTTGCTGATAAGAAATTCAAGTCCAATGATGAAGCAATCGCTGAAACTAAACCTATTTTGACGAGAAGGAGAAATTGTACTACAAAAGTGGTATCAAAATGTTGGAAAATCGCTGTATTCGTTGTATCGCCTTCATAGGCAACTATGTTGAATAATAAAATCGAGTTTTATCAAAATTTTCTTTATTTCGTACTTTTATCCTACGGACTTATTGAATGACCTAATATATTAGGTCAATTTTTCTCTCATAATGCAGGAGGCCCGAGCCTAAAAATGGAACATCTATGGGCTGTGATGATGAATTGGGTTATCCCAATTCAGGATAATACCAAACAGGATAATAATTATACTTAATAAGCTTATTATTTATCCAGAAAAAAATATAAATTATAACGCTAAAATAAACAAGAGCTATTCAGCGATTATAAATGTTTATAAATTAAGAAACGGCATGGTTATTAAAATCGTTGTATTCAACAACGATTTTAATAACCAATTATCATCGAAATATTCTTTAGAATAATTTAAAATTTTAACCAATTCATTTAGACCGCCCGTGACCATGAATGCTGCAAAGTATTCGAAACGTCGGGCAATCAAAAATCAAATACAAACGCGATATAATCCGTAAAAGTAGTTTTATTTACAATGTGTAGTGCTCGCGTAAACATCAGATATCAATTTATTTAGTTTGTACTCTAGATAATAAATACATAAATTCGACATTTTCAATCTTTAAAATCTTAAATAAGTGCAACCAGTATGATTTCACAGATGACGAAGTGGTTAAGACAACTTGCAATGCTGGTGTCGTGAGTTCAATTTACACGCGTCTGGGAGAGACAGTACCCGAAAAAGTGACCTGCCTGGATGGCCACGGATGTCAAGGAACTTGGTACGAGTGATCAGCGCAATGGGGAAGGGGAGGTAATACCGTGGGTTATGGAACCGCGTGCCGCACTTTCGGCATTCCGGATGGAACAGCCGGTTATAGCCGATTTATTTCATCGTTTTAGCTTATATACCTATATCCCACTGTTTTCGTGTGGTGACGGAGTAAGAATACAATTCACCACTCCCTATCTTCCCTGTGGACGCCGTAAAAGACGACTAAGGCATATAATACGCATATAACATCTATGCAAGAGATGGAAAACTCGAAACAAAACCCTATACCAACCTGTCTGACCAGCTTAGTATGGTAAGATCAATTTTCTTCCTATTGTGGAGGAGGCTCGAGCCCAACAGTGGGATGTATATGAGCTATAATGAAGATATCCCACTGATCAATGAGGGTTCGAACCTCCTCTACAATGAGAGGGCAATTCATCTACCACACCACGCTGGTCAGTCGTGTTGGTAGAGGGTGTCATTTCAAGGTTGCCATATTTTGTATAGTTGTCATATGCATATTTAATCGCTTAGTCGTCTTTTACAACACCTACGAACAAAAGTGGTGAATTGTATTCTTACTCCGTCACCATATGGAGCTACTATAACTAACATATTATATTGCCAATAGAAAGAAAGAAGAAGATAAAATAGTATTAACATCTCTAAGTAAATCCATAATTGCAATAGAATACACCATCCTAACCCTCTTGCATACAAACCACGATTGTCGATGAAATGCTCGCGAGTGCAATTTTCGACTTATAAATAAAATACGCTCAATTACAGGCGCTAAAGTGCAGAATACTAAGATGATCTTCAATTGTATCCGCGCTCGGTACATCTTTGTTCTCTCGCATTCATAATGGGTATACTCTATACAATATTGCGAACGATATTTAAAGGTTGAAAGTATTTTTGCAAGTTTGTATTTAGTAATAAGTTATAGTGATTGATATTTAAATGCGATTTAGTGGTTCTGAATTTTTGAAGTTGTACGTCTTTTATCGCGTTAAATAAAATAATGAGAGTACATTTTTTCGATGCCCGCGCTACCGCCACAAATGTCAACTAGATAATCTATATCTATATACCTATATAAAAGAAAGTCGTGTTAGTTACACTATTTATAACTTAAGAATGGCTGTACCGATTTACCTGAAAATTGGCGGGGAGGTAGCATAAGATCAGGAGACCAACATAGGATACCTTTTATCCCGTTCGACCGGGTTCCCGTGGGGCTTGACATAAATCGTCAAAGAGAATACAAGTCACTATAAAACGTGGTATAACAAAAACGCATCTATCATGCAATAACAAAACGCAAATGACACACTATGTTACAGACTATATTTTCGAAAATTTAGAAAATATATTTACGAAAAAAATTATGGCAGTACGAAGTTCGCCGGGTCGGCTAGTACGGTATAATAAAACTTTCAATTTATTAAATATCTTTTTTTTCTATTATTGTGTGTCGTTTTTTAACCCCCGACGGAGAAAGAGGGGTGGTTTTTTTTATTTCAAAGCCAGTTTCTTGGCGGTTGTTTTTAGCTACGTTTGGTTAATATCGGTCCAGCAGTGTAGGAGTATCAGCTCCTTTCCAAAGTGATGTAGATTACTCGTTGAGGTGCTTCACGCATGCCAGTGCGATCGTTAAATGACAATCAATTAATAATTCCTGTTGAAGAGAACGCGATACTTTTTTTTTGTATAATTTTAGTTTGTCTCCGGGATATTCAAAATTTTTAATTTTATTTAATATTATTATTAGATTGAGATTATAATGTTAATTATAATCTCAATCTAATAATTATAATTAAAAATTCTATGAGATTTAATATTTGTGTGCTTTTAACCGATTATTTCTATAAAAGTAGGATAGCGCGAAGTATAAAATTGTTAGAAAGATCTTTATATTGTTACATCAAAGAATACTTCTTTAGTGCGTACATAAGTACCTATACATACACACACTTTTTCATCCGTTATTTTTAATTTTCTTGTTGGTTATAGAGTAAGAATATAATTCATCACTCCCTTTCTTGCCCGTGGGTATTGTAAAAGACGACAAAGGCATATGATATACAGGTAACATCTATGCAAGAGAAGGTACAAATCATAATAAAACTCTATACCGTCTGACCAGTGTGGTTCGTAGCGTAATTTACGCCTTTTATCAACGAGGTTCGAGCCCTATTATACGTTGATGATAAAGGTAGATCTCTTATCAAAACATTTGGTTTAAATTAATATTTTCCTGTGGTAAATTGTGTTGATTTGCCCACGGTATTAATAACTTTTTTCATTATCTGTTTCAGAGCAGTTTTGTGCTTTCGAATAAATTTTTCATGAGATCGATTTTAAATTAAAAAAAAACTTAGTTTATAATTAGAGAAAAAGATTGATATAGATCGACTTTTGCTTGGTTTTTTAAAGCTGTTTTGTAAGCGTGGTAGCTATGTTTATCTAATTTAGCAATCTACTTCTTTATTGGGGGGACCAGACAATTTTGTTTACTGTCTATGCATCTTATTAATATTAATTTTTATTTTTAAAGGCGGCTTAATTTGTGTTATTAAAACTTTTATTTAAAAGTTTTTGATTCATAAAATTATCTTTAAATATTATTAATAAACATGTTTAATAATTACTAACCACAAACAATATAATTTTGAAATATAGAATCATTTTCTTCTTATACTGGCAAATAAATTTGTACCAAAATGTGGGTCAACATTTGATAACTAATTTTTTGTATTGGGTAGATAGTCCGGGTTGAGAGCCCTCAGCGCTCACCCATAGTCCGGGTTAAGCTGTGAAAGCCATCTGCGGCTAACAGCTATACACACACGCAGAAATAAAAATATTGGATAGATAATTATAAATCTCTGTAATAACGATGACTTGTTGGACTTCAGACATCTTAGCCTGCTCGTGACCATGAACGCTGTAAAGTGT
This sequence comes from Lymantria dispar, assembly GCA_032191425.1. Classification (NCBI taxonomy): domain Eukaryota; kingdom Metazoa; phylum Arthropoda; class Insecta; order Lepidoptera; family Erebidae; genus Lymantria; species Lymantria dispar. Next base: position 10,850,438 of record CM063454.1, on the reverse strand, counting down.
TCGAAACGTCGGGCAATCAAAAAGCAAATACAAACGCGATAAAATCCATAAATAAGTTTTATTTACAATGTATAATTCTCCTGAAAACATCAGAAATTATTAATATTAGAGCTAATTAAAATTCATTAGTCTTCTAACGGGAGTGACATTGGATCTGGGCGGCAAAAGAGAGCGTAATGTCGCTTTTTATAAGTTAGTACTAAGTTCAGGAGTTTAGAATAAAGAGCTGATAAATAGACTAATTAACTATTCAAAGTTTCTAGTGTAACCGATTACAACAGACAACAGTACCTGCATGAATAGTTTATTTCATAAGCTCACGAAGAAAATTTATTTAGAAACGTATCCTTGTAACCAATTATTAATCTTAACACCTTCTATCATAGTTCATTTTTGGTTGTAGTTGTTATGGTATAGTCGTGTTTTCGGTTACCATGGTGACCAAAATGTCGGTGAGGTGCTATGCAATAGTTTAATCAAGCTGCGGGCACGACCACACGACCGACGCCCGTGGAGGCCTTCGCGATGGATCGCACTGTAAACAAAAAGATTAAACTTAGTTTAATTGAGAAAAGTTTCTGTTAAATATTTACGGTTTTAGAACAACTCTTTGGTCGGATCTCGAAATCTTCACTTGTTTATCTATTGAGTTTTGGCGGGCACATGAAAATGTCCAATAAATTTTATTAAGTACTTCAGGGTTTTGAGCCTTTCTGTGTGGTGTTGAAGTAAGAATACAATTCAATATTTTCTATCTTACCCGTGGGTGTCGTAAAGGATGCCTAAGGGATGTAATAGGCATATAAAATAGTTTTTTTTATATATACATATTACATCCCTTAGGCATCTTGCCAGCTAGCTTCCAGAGAAGGAAAACTTGAAATAAAACCCTAGACCAGCCCGTCAGACCAGCGTGGTATATTAGATTAATTTTCTTTTTGTTGTGGAGGAGTTTCGATCTCAGTAGTGGGATGTATGTAAGCTGATATAGATTTAAAGTATTATATTAAAAAAAAATGCTTATTTTTATTGTTTTTAATGATATAATGCAGAAAAGGTGTTAAAACATACTGAATGTGATTTAATAGGTCTTTACCTACTTTACCTTTAGGTTTAAATACTTCCCAGATTATTTACTTTTGTTATGTAATCAATACTTAATTCTAAAAAAAGACTTCAATTTGAATAAAACTAAAAAGAAAATACTTATATAATTATAAAAAAAAATGGGTAATAATTAATTATATTTGGATTGTTAAATTTGAAACATAATGGCCTTAAATACCTTATGGATGAGGGTATTTTTGCCTAGAAAAATACCCTCATCTTGAGTTTTCACTTCATAAAATTTTATAACTATAGTTTATTGGTATCACTGGTCCAAAGACAATCGTGTCACCGTTGTGTTGCAAGCTACAACGAAATATCAACGGCGCATCCCTAGCCTAATGATACGTACAAATAGTTTCCACGAACATGTTGGTAATGTCTCTGTCTATATTTTGCCTTTAGCACTGGGTCATATGCTATACACTAGTTCAACGTAGGTCATATGTGGAAAGAGGCCTTGTTTAGTATAGATACTAAGTCTAGCGATGTAGTTTGTCCATTTTCACTTTAGTGTATTAATATCTATTACATCTTTTCTTCTACAGATTATTCCATTCAAGATTTTGTATATAGAAAGCCCTTTGATAAGTCATGCTGTAAAAAACTCCAAGGTTTCTAATGATCGTGGTCACCAATTCTCATGCGTCAATGATTTATGTGGATTAATAATATATGTATTTTATACCAACCCTTATATTGCTTGTAGATGATGACTAAGAACTTCACGGTACCCTGAACCAACTCCATTTGATGCTGTCTCGTCAACAAGGAGCGTTGCCGTCAGGCAGGCGCCCGTTTACTATTACAAACTTTTGTATGCCTGTGATGGAAGAAGACTAAATGATTACGTACCTATTGTGTTAACCCGAAGTATAATGAAAATAATGATTCTGATCTAACGATCACATCTGTATATGTACATTTTTATCTATACTTTTACTTAATTACTAGAAAGACAAAATCTGTATACTGGAGATATTTGAAACAAAAATTACCTATAGAAGGAGCTAGAATATTTCACAGAACACATCACCTTACCCCGCATAAGCCCCGCTATTGGGCTCGGGCTTCCTCCACAACGGGAGGGAATTTAACTCACTATACTATTTACATTTATTTGTTTTGACATCTATCGCCATAGATATATTGAAATAGTTACAATTATAGTGTTAAAGATATCACGTGAGCATATCGATGATGACTTACATGATTTTCCTCACCCAAACCTGCGTATAGAAGTTTTCGCTTCAGAATATGTTGTAATATAATTATAGTTTATTGGTATCACTGGTCCAAAGACAAGCTAGAATACACGCACGCTGGTCAGACATGTTGGTATAGGGTTTCACTTCGAGTTTTTCTTCTTTTGCACAGATCTTATGTGTATATTATATCCCTTTGTCATCTTTTACGACATCCATGGGCAAGATAGGGAGTGGTGAATTGTATTCTTACTCAGTCATCACACAGAAAGTGTCACAGAACACTTTATACAATGAATTTAGAAATTTAGTTTACTTTTTGTTCATTAATTTGTTTCCGAATAATGTAATTTTCTCCAATTTCTAGAAATCTGGCATATTGTATATTCCCATTAAGCATAATAATTAAAAAAAAAAATAATGTGAATACATTATTATCCATTATTAGATTTATAATAAAGACAATAAGCCAAGCCTAAACAAAACATGCCGCGCCGTACTTACAAAACGTTTAACCATTTCAATAGGGTAACAAATTATTAAGATCGTTAGCGGTAACAAATCAATATATAGAAACGTGTTTATTAACCTTAGTCCACAGTTTCACACCAACTTCGTGAGTAGGCGGCCAATTACGACTAGTTTTTCGTCTTACAACCAAACTGGTAGTAGCATGGGTCGGTATGGTACGAACATTGGCCCATATTCCCGTAAGATCCTTTTACTTTCAATAGGAATAATTCTATCTATACCAATAAATAAAATTGGAGTGTCTGTTTATAATGTCAAAATAATAGACCTTTTTCATGCTCACACGGTTATTTGCAAGACACCTATGCCTAAAATAGCGATTAAAAAATTTTTGTCTGTCTGTCTGTCTGTTTGTTCCGGGTAATCTTCAAAACGGCTAGACCGATTTCAAAAATTCTTTCACCATTGGAAAGCTATAATATCAGGGCGTAAAATAGGCTATATTTTATCCCGGTATTCCTACGGGAACGGGCACTACGCGGGTAAAATGACTATAACCGAAGCGAAGCGAGGGCGGGTTGCTAGTTTATAAATAATATACGTTTTATGTTTTCCATGTGGTGACGGATTAAGAATTAAATTCACCACTCCCTATCTTGTCCGTGGATGTCGTAAAAGACGACTAAAGGATTAATTACGCATATATAACACCAATACAAGAGAAAGAAACTTCAAAATAAAAACTTATACCAACACATCCGACCAGCGTGGTAGATCAATTTCCCTCCTATTGTGGCGGAGGCTTGAACCCAATAGTGGGACGAATATGAGCTGAAATGATGATGATGATATTATGTTGTATGTCACCGTATGTTTCTTTGTAGGACTCGCAAATAAATATGATATGTAGGTACTAGAAATGAATGTCAATATAGAGATGTTGCTATTTTTAAAGTATACTTTTAAATTATTAAAAAACCAAAGACGATTTTTTTAGGATGGGATATCTCCCACCGAGATGGCCACGGACGTCAAAGAGTTCAATACCAGTGGTCGGCCCAATGGCGAAGGAGAGGGAATTCAATGGGTTATTAGGTAAATATAAAAAGATTTATTAATTTACAAATATTTATTTAAGGTCAAACAACTAATTTGAATACCCAAAAAAAAAAATGTTCGTTCATAGTTTTCAATTCTGTCGGCAGTTCTCATGACCGCCTTACGTACTTTTTATTTTTTATAGAAAATCTTAGTGATGTCTCAGTTTAAAATTTCACACGCCATTAGTTCCTTGCTTCGGCGACATTCGGTCGTGTCCGGCTGGTGGCATTCACGAATACAACACATTAGAATATTGCATATTGAATACATGTACTGGTATTTGATCTAAGACGGATGTGTCTCTTTGCGTGGGCGCTGGTTAACTACCGGCTCTCAGACATATCACGAGTTATACTTTGTCAGCTAGTAGGTACTTAGAAATCCCCTAACTTATGAAAATATAGTGAAATTAATTTAAATTTTAATGAAATCAGTATTCGGATACTTCATCATCATTATCTCGGCTCATATTCGTCCCATTGTGGGGCTCGAGCCTCCTCCATAATGCGAGGGAAAGTGACCTATTATATCACGCTAGTTAGACGGATTGGTATAGGGTTCTTTTCGAGTTATCCTTCTCGTGCATAGATGTTATCTGCATATTAACCCCTTAGTCGTCTTATACGACACCTACGGCCAACCGGTGATGAATTGTCTTTTTACTCCGTCACCATACGGGAAATAAGATACTAAATTGCATATAAATTTGAATATAATCAATATTCGGATAATATAATTAAAATTTGAATAAAATTAATATTCGAATAATATAATTAAAAGTTGAATAAAATCAATATTCGGCTAATATCATTAAAATTTGAATAAAATCAATATACGGATAATATCATTAAAATTTAGATAAAATCAATATTCGGATAATAAAATCGAAATTAATAAAATCAATATTCAACTAATATACTTAATTTAAATTTGAATAAAATGAATATTTATGTCATTACAGTTTTATTTATTTGTATACTTAGTTCCGGATTTTTAACAGATGCGGGTCAAATGCAATGTGCAAACACTTCAAAGGTGTCTGTGTACTGACCTTTGCCGTAAGTTATGTCGTGTCAAGGATATCTTATTGACGGATATAATGGCAAGGTCCATATACGATGTCGGTGATAGCGAGAAATAGATTTGTAATGACGTTAGTTAGTACATCAGAAACATATGTCTATTTTTACAGGTTTTGTTCTAACGATAATCATTATTCATCATTATTATTGCTCAAATACATCCCACTTGCTGGGCTTGAGCTGGGCTCAAGTCTCAAAATCGGTCCAACCATTTTGAAGATTATCTCAAACAAACAGAATGGCAGACAAAAAATTTTTAAACTGGTTTAAAGACATAGATGTCGTGCAAATAACCGTGTGAGCATGAAAACATTCCAGAATTTTGACATTACAAATAGACATTTAAATTTTATTTATTTGTATAGAATTCCTTCACTTGCATAGATATTATATGCGTGTTATATGCATAAAAGACAACTGAGAGATATATTAATGAAAGAGAAGGCGAACTAATAAAGAAAATCCTATTCTAACCAGCATGGAATAGAATCTCTATCCTCCTATTGTGGAGAGCTTGAGCCCAACAGTACCAGTTCAACAATTTATATAGGCAGTCTAGGCAAATCAAATCAAATCATTTATTCTACATAGGTCCCTTGAGGGCACTAATATATTGTCAAATTTATACATCGTTTGAATATAATACAATATCTACCACCGGATCGGAACGCGGCCACAAGCTGAGAAGATCCGGCAAGAAACTTAGCGGGCTGTCATTTTTTTACCACCTTTTGAATACAATTACGTATACAACATATAGTCTTAGCTCCAGTGTGATGCCCTTCGAGATAGGATACCTATAACATTTTCTTTTTAATTTAGTTCAAATAAAAAAGGCTATCTTAAAGTCAATTAATCTAGCGAAATAAGGAAAGCACCGTGTGATGATCGCCACACAATAACTGTCCACTCAGTAATGAATGCTTTCACAGTTTCTTTTACGTACCATTGTGCGATTTTCCTAGTGAAAAACTATACGGAACACGATTTGCACCATAATTTTAAACGGCGATTTATTAATCAATGTTTACGGCTTCATCGGGGAATAATTATGGTAGATATGTTAAGCTGATTATTTTAAACGCTAATTAATATAAAAAAACGTTTAGGTTCTGTAACTAGAGATTGATAGATGAGTATTATATACAATATTTTTGCTTTATATGCTCAGCCCAATTCGTCTGAGGTGATGGAGAGGAATGCGTATGACCCCATAACAAAACACATTCTACTCTTATCTAATGTAAGCGGGCCACCGGTATTTGGTCCTTATCATCGGTCCTATATTTTCCTATAGTGGGTCATATACTTTGTATATTTGCCAATTAATAGGGCCTTACTGGTACTTCTAAATTGCGTAGGTATATATGCTATTGTGGGAGGAAACGCTTCATACTTAAAAGGTATTATCATTATCATTGTAGCCCACATACGTCCCAATGTTGGGCCTTCTCCATACCATGCTGCTCAGACATGTTGGTATAGGGTGTCGTTTCTAGTTTTCCTTCTCTTATATAGACGTTATATGCATATTATATCTCATAGTAGTCTTTTACAACATCCATGGGCAAGATAGGGAGTGGTGAATTGTATTCTTTCTCCGTCACCACAGGGAAAGGTATATTTTTTTTTTTTTTTTTGTGGGTGGGCCGCGGTCGGCGCGCCTCCGCACCACTCCGTCCGGGGCGACAGAGGGGCTTAAGCACGCAACTCCCGCGACCCACCCGAAAACCACGTCGCCTTCGCGTTGGGCCGACCACTGGAGCAGCGTTAACTTGTCGTCAATGGTCGGCCCGACGGAATACCCCCTATTTGGGATACCTTCCCATCCGTCGACGTCCCCCCCTCAGGGAGGACGTCGGTCTTTCCTCACGCGGTCGACCTCTCGGCGGGTGACGGCCTAATCCCCGGTCACGTCACCCGCGGCCTCGGCTAGGGCGGCATGAGGCGCAGATAGTTGCGCCTGCGCCGCCCCAGTCGCCGGCGGCGGATCTCCTCATCGAGGCTGCAGGGAAAGGTATATTTAGGAAGGAGTCTCATAGTTATATGGATCACATATATATTGTGATAATGTTAATAATATGATAGTAATCACTTAAAACATGTTATATTGTTCTAATACAGAGTGGTCCTTCTAAATGTAGTTAACAAACCTTTACAGTTTATGTAAATCCTTGTTAAATTACCATCATACGATTATACCATTTCGATTTGTGATTACGACGATGTCACGGCATTAAGCTCACATTCGGTATTTGTTTAAATATCTATAAATCATTGTGTTTGATGTAAAGTTTATATTAGAACGTATAAAATATTATTAGTATCTTTTATGCAAAATATAGAAATCCGAAATTAATATTGCAAGTTTTAAAATGAATTTGGTTTGTTAAGCTTTCACATCTAAACGACTAAATTTATTTTAAAAATTCTTTTACTGACGGAAAGTTACTTTATAGTAATACTAGCAACCCGACCTCGCTTCGCTTTGGTTTAAGTCGCCTTACCCGCGAAGTTCCCAATCTCGTGGCAATACCGGGATAAAATACAGCCTAATGTTACTCCCTGATATTATATCTTCACAATGGTGAAAGAATTTTTGAAATCGGTAACGGTGGTTTAAGCGTGAAAGCGTAACAAACAAATTTACTTTCTCATTCATAATATTAGTAAGGATAGATTATATTCTCTGCCGACATTACCGCGAGAGTGGGAACTACGCCGATTTAACCTCGAGAATTTGATTTATTTAAAAAAATCTTTCAAACTATTGATTACCTGTAAGGAACGTAATATTATTCCCCTTTTCGCGGAAACGACAATTATGTGAGTAAAACTGCGGGAATTTGCTATTACATAGTAAGCGACTGAAATCAACCATCAGGATTGCCGAAAGAAAACTTAAGACTGAACAATAAGTTGATATTTTTAATATTAAAATTAATTATTTGATCTTAAATTAATCTGCATTAAACATCTATCAACACAGATATAGTCACATTGATATAGCTACAGATATAGTTCTAGCGTCAACATGTCACATGACCATGTCGATGACGACTGACGATATGAATGTACTCTCCATCTGAACCTGCCTAAAGAAATTTCACTTCAATAACTTTATATTGCATTTATCCATCTCGTCTCACCCATATACGTCCCACTGTTGGGCTCGGGCCTCCTCCATTACGGTAAGGAATTTGATCTACTATACCACACTGGTCAGACGTGTTCGCATTTGATTTTATTTCTAGTTTTCTCTTGCATAGATATTTCTCTTACATATTGTATCCCTTAGTTGTCTTATACGACACCCACTACTTTTATATTTCACTAGCTGACCTAACAGACGTTGTCCTGTTCAAATCTAAAAAAATAGAAAAAAAATTGTCCTTGAAATCAATCGCAGCGCCACCTACCGATTCCAATTAATAATTTAAAGCATTCTCGAATCCCCTTAAACACACAAAAATTTTCATCAACATCAGTCCAGCTGTTTAGGAGGAGTTCAGTGACATACACACATACACAAGAAATATATACATAAAGATTAATTGAAGATTAAATTGCTATGGTGCAACAGTACATTCTCATATCAGTCAGTATATGAGCAGAACATGTAATTACAATCGACGAGCACTCTTACAGCCAAAAAAAAAAATAACCATCTCTCCATTGTTCCCGTCAACTTTCCCACATTTCGCCTTTTACTGTTACACTTTAGCTTCCTGATTTACAAGCAAAAAGTGTATAAATTGAATTCCTCATACATCAAGCGCGCCGGGATCACTTCGGACTTTTTTATCGCCTTGGAAAACAATGTCTTTGTTGTTAGATAATTCTTATTGTGTGATCTGCCCGTATTTTCTTTGTAACTATGGACTCACTGGTTGAAGGAAGTAATTAGATATAAACTCTGTCTTCAGTTATTATTTGTTAGTTAACTTTTATCTGTGTGGTGATGGATTAAGAATACAATTTACTATCTTCTCTCTGACCTATGGGTGTCGTAAAAGGTCGTCTTTTAATTCACATCTCTAAACAGGCGCAACCAAATATCAGCTAGATCCACTTGAATCCCTGCAAAGACGTGCTGTTCAAATCATCGGGGATCCCAATCTTACGGGCAAACTGGAGTGACTAGAGTGGCGGAGAGACTTTGGATCACTCTGTGTACTCCATTGGCCCTTTCATGGGGAGTGGTCTGAGGAACTGTTTGACTTGGTACCACCGTCACCGTTTTACTAACCTCCCACTCTATACCGCAGCAAGATTCATCCATTTCACCTGAAAACGTTATGGTCTTCAACTGTACGTTTCCAGCGATTATTTCTCCCACGTACGTGCAGGCTCTGGAATGAACTACCTGCTGCTGTATTTCCCGAGCGCTATAACATGTCTTTCTTTAAACGAGGTTTAAGAAGAGTATTTTCTTCACGGCAGTGGTCTGGCTGCACCAGCGACTCAGGCGTCTAGCACAAAGTGACAGCTGTATTTTACACTCTCTATTTACCCTCAATTATATTATACAAAAAATAAAATGAAATTTAATTTATGATTTCATATTTCGCAATAAGAAGCTTCGATAGTTATATGATATATTTACTTGTAACTATGTATACTAGTAAATATATTTCTGTGATTAAAACATGCTAACAAACCATGTTGACGAATAATAAGTCGATTGGTAAGTTTTTAACATATGTTTTGTTTTTATTATAGTGAAACTTGTGTAAAATCATAAAACAAAGATGTTGTGGTCATTTAATATGTTTTATAAAGACGTTCCTAGTCTGTTTTTTTTTTTTTTTGTGTGACTTAGTTGTTAGCCTCAGATGGCTGTGACAACTTTACCCGGACTGGTGGGTGAGCGCTAAGGGATTTCAACCCGTTTAAAGTTAAGCGACCGATCCCGAGGGCACCCCCTGTGGGGTACGGACCTCGGCTCGGTAAAAGACATTAGTAATAAGTGTTACGAATGTTATACCAACATTTAATGTATTGTTATGAAAGTAAATAAAATTCAAAATCAACCAATCAGTGGTCTGGCTGTGCCCCTGATATTGCAAAGGTCCATCTGCGGCAGTATCACTTACCATCAGGTGTGCTGCTTGCTCGTTTGCCACCATCGGCAATAAAAAAAAGATGAGGTGTGTTGAATTGTATTCTTACTCCGTAACCACACGGAGTAGTAGCACGGTATAATAGGTGAAAACTTCCTATTCTAGAGGAGGCCCAACCTGAAAAGGGAGTCTTATGTGGATTGAGATGAGATAATTCTTACATTCCGTGGGTGACGGAGTAAGAATACAATTCACCACCCCCTATCTTACCCGTGGGTAAAGGTACGAGACGACTAAGGGATATAAAACGCATATAACATCTATGCGAGAGAAGGAAAACTCGAAATAAAGGCCAACACGTCTGACCAGCGTGGTATAGTAGGTCAAGTACTCTTACGTTATGGAGGAGGCCCGAGCCCAACAGTGGGACGTATATGGGCTGAAATGATGATGATGATGAATTCTTATATCTGAAGAAGGTATAGAGGTAGGTATTTATTAGACAAAGCAATGGGATTCTATATTTTTGTAAATGAATATTTTTCATTTATTAATTGTAATTAAGTAATTGCAAACTATCTCCAATGTGGTGACCACATTTGAATACAAATACACCACCCGCTATCTTGCCAGTTGATATTGTAAAAGACAACTAAGGGTATCCCTTAGTTGTCTTTTACAATATGCACATATCATCCATCCAAGAGAAAGAAAATCAAAATAAAACCTTATTCCGACACGTCTTACTAGCGAGGTACATTAGGTCAATTTATCTCTTGTGGAGGAGGCTCAAGTCCAGCAGTGGAACAATTGTGAGCCAAGTTCATTGATGATGATAACGTTTAGAAAAATAGTAGTTACTGATGAATTTAATCTATAAGAGTTAGCAGATATGTAAACATTATTTAATTGCCAAGATCTGTCGTTCAATTTCAGTTCGCAAGAAACCCTCGAATAATTATGTAAATTGTATTTTTCAAAATAAAAATATTCTAGCTCGTAAATTATTACCCTCACGCTTATCAGGCGAGTTGCTATCTTCTTTTTCTTAATGGGTGGGCTATGGTAAGCGCACACGCCGGCCATTCCGTCTAGGGCGACGAAAGGACGGCGCGCGGGCCCATAACCCACCCGTACCCACGCCGCCTTCGCCGTTGGGCCGATTACCAGTGCCGAGTTCCTTGTCCTCAGTGGTCGGCCCGATAGAATACTCTTTCGGATACCCTCACCTCTCGACGTCCCTGTCCCGGGACGTCGGTCGATGTCGCGCGTTCAGCCTCTCTGCGGGTGACGGAAAGTAAGCGGGTTGCTATAGGATTTTATTTCCAGTGTTCCTTCACTTGCTTGGTTGTTATATACATAAGATTTTCCTTAGTCATTTTTACGATAGCTACGGGCAAGATAGGGTATGTTGAAAAATATTCTTACTCCCTCACTACACGGAAACATGAGTTAAATGTAATATATCCCTACAAAGTTACATAGTATGTAACTTTGTAGGGATAGTATCGATGTAAAGATACAATAATCAAATGAATACAAACCGAATACGGTCAAAAGCAAAACTTTCTCACTAATTCAAAGTTGTTTCGTGCAAGGAAGATTCACATGCGAAACGACCACTGCAATACACGTGAATCTATCAGTCAAAGTACTACTTAAACATCTGCATAAGTCACGTCTCACGATTCCCTATGAGTAACAGTTTAATAATGTCCGCGCAAGTGACCCAACGCGACCCTTGTGAAATACGGTTGAACGGACTTGGGGCCATATTTTCCCCCATGCATCGTACTAAAGTCGTGTCTTCCTTGGTGGAAATAAAACGCGAGGTCCATCTCTAGGGGCATCGGTGCCTCAGATGCGCTATTTTATACTCCGTTCTCAAATATCTTATATACAATATCAAGCCAAATGAAATCCAACCTTTATGTATCGTTATAAGATTGCAAATAGATTGAGTGGTATTAACATATGAGGCAAATTAAAATTGAGTGTGCGGATAATGTCATGGGAAGAGCTCAATGAACGTGCGGACAGCGCGTGGACTGCCGACCGGAGGATCAACCAAACTTATAGCTATTATTTGTTATTTAAATGTGAACTTTATTGTTTATTAAATAAAGGTTAAATCCTCCGCAAATTATTACCAAGTAAACTGTTAACTATATAGCTGTGGTCTTCCGTCTTAATAAGTGTAAATCTGTTAAGTGTCATTGGTTTAGTGTTACTTACTAACTTTGTGTCATTTGTGAAAATGGATATTATAAACAATTTGTAAGAATTTGTATGTTTTAGTTATCATGTCGACTCACATACGTCCCACTGCTGGGCTCGAGCCTCCTCCACAATAGGAGGGAAATTGACCTACTATACCACGCTGTTCAGGCGTGCTGGGTTTCATTTCAAGTTTTTCTTCTCTTGCATAGATGTTATATGCATATTGTATCTCTTAGTCGTCCTTTACGACACTCGCTAGCAAGAGATAGGGTGGGGAATTGTATTCTTACTCCATCACTACATGAACATACGTATCTTATATCTTTAAATGAGCAATTCCTATATATATATATATATATATATATATATATATATATATATAATCTGAATCTCGGTTTGTCGGTGTTTTTAGCTAATCAATACAGTGGCATAAACTGTAAATATAGGAATGTAAATTTCGCCGTCGCCGTCAAGAGTGGCAATAGCTCAGTTGGGAAGTTGTCCAGTCGCATTCAAACAGCGAGAGATCGCATCTCGGAATATAATATATCTCGGAATCTCGGTTGACATTTTCTTTTATTATTTCATCTTTTTGTAGTTTTTTATTTTTATATATCTTAAATATGTTCGTTAAAATACCATTTACTTCAAAAAAAAAAAAAATACCAAGCAAAGCTCGGTCTACCAGATATTGTTTTATTATATGAGGTCTTGTTTTATTATATGTCTTGTTTTATTATATGAAGAACATCACAATTTTACGTCTTATGGTGTGATTTTACCTCTAATAGTCTTACGTGCCGTAAAAGACGGCTAAGAGATTTATGTATATAATACTCATTTAATATTTATACAAAAAAACTCGAAGTAAAATCCTATATCGAACCGTCTGATTAGCGTGATATTGAATATACATTTCCCTTCTATTTTGGAGGCAGCTCGAGCGCAGCAGTGGGACATATATGAGCTGAGATAAAGAATGAGAGAAAAACATGAGAATGATGTCGAAATGAAATATTTTGACAATCCCTCTAATTCGCGTGTTAGGACACCTTCCGCAACATAATGCGAGAGATTCATACTCAAATATAGCCTAATATATACCTATTGAGAAGACGAAGAAAATAATCTCAGTATAAAACGTATTTTTTTTTCTTTTTTACACAAATGATATTGATAATAGTATTTCGATGAAAAATAGTTTTCAAAGGTTTTATCGTCTCTATACAATATGGTGCACGATGACGTCTGCCCTTTCCTGTAGGAAGCATCGTGACTCACTGACCCATTGCCTCGCCATAGCTGTTCATTCGACTGACTTCTACATATTAAATGTATGAGTATTGAGTAGTTTCAAAACATGCTGTAAGAGGAGTATTTGAGTAACTTCTTTGTAAATATTGTACAAATATCAGAAGCCAATATAGCTTAGTAGTGAAACAAACATTGTTATATAAAGGTCACGGGTTCGACCCTATTTCGCACACATCTATTTGCCTTAGTTAAGATTTTTTTTTTGTATTAAATAGACGACATCCTCCATTAAAAAAATAATCCTTGTATTACGGGCGATTATATAAACATATAATTTAACGAACATAATTATTATGTTTATAAAATTACACCCAGACTCAAAACAACGATTTGTGGATGACACAAAGTTTAGCCCTGATTGAGAATCGAATCCACGACACTGTCAGTAGAATAATATTTTAACTACTATAACTTCTACGCAGGCAATTAAGATACGGCCAAACCTGCGTGTCAAATACGCAGGATGCGGGACGCGAAACGCGAGCAGACGCTCACAACGCGAAACTAGATGTTAACCTGCGCGACTACGATGCGAAGCGATAGAATCACATTTTTTATCTTTTTGTCTTAAGTTCTTATATCCTGGATGTTTTAAATCGTATAAAATACTATGTTCTCTTACTTTTTCTATAAAAATCTCTGTATCTTCAGTTGTAGACACTGTGGTCATCGTGGATTAATCATCGTCATCATTTCGGCTCATATACATCCTACTGTTGGGCTCGAGCCTCCTTCATAACAGGAGGGAAATTGACCTTACTATACCATGCTGGTCAGACAGGTTGGTATAAGGTTTTGTTTCGAGTTTACCATCTCTTGCGTGGATGTCATATGCCTAATAAATCTCTTAGTTGTCTTTTATGACACCCGCGGGTATGAGAGGGGGTGGTGAAGTGTATTCTTACTCCGTCAACACACAGAAAACCTCCGTCACCATCGTGGATTATAATAAAATAATTATAATCAAGGTCTACTCGTAGAGGTAAACACGTCTTTTTTTTTTTGGGGTGTGTTGCGGTCGGCGCACTTCTCGTACCACTCCGTCCGGGGCGACAGAGGGGCGTAAGCACGCACACCCGCAACCCACCCGAACACCACGTCGCCTTTGTCGTTGGGCCGACCACCGGAGCAGGGTTACTTGTCATCAGTGGTCGGCCCGACGGTATACCCCCTATTTGGGGTACCCTCCCATAGGTAAACACGTCTAACTATTAGACGCTTGCCTCCCGCTCTGCGGATGCGGTCGTCCCGCGCCGTGGTCGCTTAGGTGTGCATGGTGCTATAAGATATCACGGGGAGCGTCCGGTAGCGTCTGTCGCGGAGTTGACGCCACCGCTTCGCAGTCGCTTTGGTCGCGCAGTTTTGGCCGTCCCTTAATTGAGATACCGATATATCGCGCCAAGGGTTCGATTCCAACTTTATATCATTCATAAATTATTTTTCTAAATCTGGGCGTAATTTGTGTCCGTTCATTATGTGTTTATAAAGTCCCCCGCAATAGAAGGACTAATTTAGTAACGGATGTTGTCTTTAAATAAAGAAAAACATCTTCAATAATAAAGAGAAAGCTTTCCGTGTAGTGACTCTAAGAATACAATTAAACTTCTATCTTGCACGTGGGTGCCATAAAAGAAGACTAAGGGACATAATAAGCAAATCTTGCAAGAGATAGAAAATTTGCTAAAAAACCCTTTACCAATTCGTTTGACCAGTATGATATATCAGGCCAATTCCAGTAGTACCTGCAAAAAACTCGATATATAGATAACCTTTCTTTTTTGTTGTAATGTATGATGTGGACGCACGCAGTCCGTTCCCTCCGAGGCGAGGAAAGGACAGCACGCGATTCCATAACCCCACGTATTCCCACCTCATCGCCATCCACTCGCCGACCACTAGTATCAAATCCCTGACGTTCGTTGTCAGCTTGGCGGGAAATCTAGTCAAACCTAGTATATGGTTCCCTTATGAATTACGGCGGTCATGTGGCAATAACTTCGTATAAAAATAATATAAGTTGGTTGTCTAAGTTAAACCCACCGATTAGGAATTACAAAACCTATAAGAATATATGTTTAAAAAAAAGGTTTTTACAATTTTATTGCGTTCAACTCGTTTTAACGTTCAAGAAGCCCCCGTCACCATGACCAATGAAAAGTATTCGAAACGCCGGGCAATTAAGAATTAAATACAAACACGATAAAAGCCGTAATTATTGTTTTTTTTATAATACCCGTGTAAACATCAAAAATCGCTACAAGAATAATCATTGTGATAAATATTGTATTTTACATAAACAGTTTTACAAGTTTTACTATTTTTAGAATGACACCTAACCAGCTATCATAGTTGGATGGATAACAGATATATAACCAGTATAACGACCGAAGCCTCCCAGTAGTCAAACTATGGATTCAAGAGCCCCTTTCCCATTTACCTCGACTAAGAAGAGGGTGTAAGCAAATTTTATTTTAGAAATAGGTATACTAGACGAGCTGCCATAAAATATTTATTTGCACCATCCTAACAATGTTTACCTACAAAAATCAATAAGTTGTACTTTTCAAAGCGTTTAACATCTAACAATTATTACCTTTAACCTTATTTTGGCATTTGAGTGTGTCGCAAGCGGCCGTGAATGTTCTGGGGATGCGGGCTATCTGTATTTCATCGGCCATGCCGTACCTGTGAAGCGTTGCATAAAAACGATTGTACTTTACAGATAATTAATCGACATACTCGCTCTCTAATTCACTAAAAATATTATGAAATAAAGGATAGGAACTGAGGCCCATCACTGTCCCATTATTTATTAATGTACCAGATATCTTAGGGGGCGTTCATAAAATACGTGAGATGTTTAAGGGGGGGAGGGGGTCGAGTCAAATCTCATCTAATCTTATGTTGGAGAGAGGGGGGGTCTCGGCAAAAATCACGCAATTTTATTTTCTGATTGAAACAAAAAAAAATTGTTTAATTTTTATTACACTTATAATTAAACTCTCAGCAATATTGATTACCAGTCTTAGCTAGTCGTAAATAAAAGCACGAAGCAATTTTTTTTTCTTTTTACAATAACAATCCAACGCGTTTACGTAAGAAACCCACATTTTGGAAAATCTCACGTGAGATTGGGGGATGGGGGAGGGGGTTGAATAAAATCTCACGACATCTCACCAGGGGGGAGGGAGGTACAGAAAATTTTAAAAAACACCTCACGTAATTTATGGACGCCCCCTTATAAATAAAATTGAATATTTTAAATAATCTCAAACACAAACTAAAATAAAAAAAAAATAGTATTACGTTCTCTTATAATATCTAAAACGGCAAAAACACTCACGTGCTGAGATCGATTACGTCGACCCGGGTTTCGAGCATGCCCGATGTCGAAACCCGGGTCGACGTAATCGATCTCAGCACGTGAGTGTTTTTGCCGTTTTAGATATTATAATATGGATCAGTCTTACGATAATTTCAATACTAAAATTACGTTCTCTTATTAATTAATCGTCATGTAACGATTATAATGGCATGCGTGAAACACTTAATCGAGTAATAATACAGCTATTTGCAATAATGTTTTGTTGCAAAGTTGAAGTAATAATACGTTACAGCTATCTCTTTCGGTGCTTGCACTTTTCCCTAGTTTTTATTCCTTTTTTATAGCTGACGGTGACAAACGAGCAAATAGCATACCTGATGGTAATTGATACTGCCGTTCAAGGATCTTTGCTAGGCCGCTGCTTTCCATGAAGAAAATGAAGGGAGTGCGAATGCGTGTAATGGGGCTCCGTCGTAGTAACGGCATCATCAAAACGCACCACACACAAACACCCTCTTCTGAATTGGACTTACAGCTCTACCAAACGAAATGTAGTAACAAATTCTTACTACTCAAACGTCGATTTTCTACGAGAGTGTGGTACCCTGGACAGATGTTGCTTGTCATTGGTGACTTAAGATGCCGACCTACTTGTGTCATGGGTTCAATTCCTACACAGGAAAATACTTTATGCAATCCAAAAATTGTTGTTCTAAGTCCGAGTCTAATTTGTGCGTAATACAAGAATTATTTCCTTAGTGTAAGGTGTTGTCTTTAAAGAAAACATTAAGTTACTGAAATAACAACTTTTAATTTATAATGTTTACAATAATTGAGAAGAAATAATAATCCATGATAACCACATCGTTGGTAGGACAACTTTTCTTGAACTTAAATACAGAATGATAGAAGAGCTATGGCGTCCTCCAAGGAAGTATTAAATTCCCTAGCCGAGGCCGCGGGTGACGTAACCGGGGATTAGTCCGTCATCCGCCGAGAGGCTGACCGCGTGAGGAAAGACCGACGTTCTCCCCGAGGGAGGGACGTCGGGACGGGAGGGTATCCCAAGTAGGGGGTATTCCGTCGGGCCGACCACTGATGACAAGTAACCCTGCTCCGGTGGTCGGCCCAACGACGAAGGCGACCTGCATCGTGGGTGTGGGTGTGCGTGCTTACGCCTCTCTGTCGACCCGGACGGAGTAGTGCGAGGAGCGCGCCGACCGCAGCCCACCCCTAAAAAAAAAAGGTAGTATTAAATTAAAAAATAAATAATAGATGGATAAATATGTAAATTTTTCGTATAGTGACAGAGTAAGAATACAATTCATCAATTCCTTTCTTAACCGTGGATGTCGTAAAAGACGACTAAGGGATATAATATGCCTATAACGTCTATACAAGAGAAGAAAAACTCGAAATAAAACCCTATACCAACTCATCTGACCAGTGATCCCTCCTATTACGGAGGAGGGTCCAGCCCAGCAGTGGAACGTATATGAGCCGAAATAAAATGGGCTCGCTAAATTAAACTTCATAATAATGAAAATGATTAAATTAATAAGCACTTAATATGCCAATGCCCGTTTTTACCAACGACACTTTGAGTTTTTGGCGGGAATCTGAAGTGTCCTGTAGTGTTCTTGTATTATATTCAATATCTTAGTGTTTTAACGTCTTATGTTAAATAATCTTGATGGCATTTTATGTAATATATAGCGACAGAACTGCTGAGGTGTAGTGAATATGATATAAAACTGCTATACATACCTTTGTATTTCCACCAAAATTCTCAGAAGATACCCTTAACAGTGGCCATTACACTGTTGAGGGCGACACTTTGACTTACTGACAGACCATTACTGATATGAAGAAACTGAGAACTTGAAAAGATAATTATAACTCGACATTGGCAAAAATGGCTCGTATTTGTAGCTGATTGCCAAGACAAAAAAGAAGAAGAGAACGACACTTAAATGTTAAATAACATCTAAGTTTAAAGCAATAAAAATATCAACACTGAAGTTATGCCTACGTAATATATATCGAATAAGATGGTTTTGTGTGGTGACTGAGAAGAATATAGTTAACCACCGCCTCTCTTACCGACGAGTGTCGTAAAAAACGACTCTTCGGGGTTAAATATATATATAACATCTTTGCAAGAGAAGGAAAACTCGAAAGAAAATCCTATACGAACACGTCTGACGAGCGTAGTATAGTAGGTCAAATTCCCTCCCATAATGCAGGAGGTCCGCCAAGTAGTCCCAGCAGTCCTTATATCAGCTGAAATGAAAGATTTGACTTAAAATTTTGGAGTAAAATGTCTATAAAAATTTTATTTACATTAGCTACCAATTTTAATAAGACTAACAGGAATACATCTAAATTTTTAAAGTCCAGTTTAAATAATAAATTTCATATTTTAAATACCAAAAACCTTAGAATAATAACGTATAGAAGGATAGTGTCAATACTTCGAACGTTCGAAACATGAATCTTAAAAATACTAATGGCGCACAGACGATTACACACACATACACACGCACACCACTATACAAATTATGAAATCAAATTTTGTTTTTATTAACATAAATCGTCGAAATACTTTTAAAAGTAATGTTAAAAACCTTTTTAAGTTTTTCAAATGTGTTATGACACCATTTGAATGCACAAACCGTCATAATTACCTTTTTATATTTTAAGAGTTGCGTACATATGTGCAGTACAATGACTTGTACATTACGGAACGGTTCCGGCGTAAGCTCCATTAGGCTCCAATTGAAATTCTTCACTTTTTGTGCGCTAACTTACCTTCTATACGTTATTAGTCTAAGACCAAAAATCTTATCTAATTCATCATAGTAATGTCCAAATAAATCACTTAGAGATGTAGGGTCATATTGGTCAGCTACTATTCTTTTCATAAATCGTTGTAGCAGTGACCTCTATTGAAGAGATTAGGTCAATTTGTTCATTCACTGACGATGCTACAGTCAAAGTTGGTTGTTATTATATTTTTATTATTAAACATAGTTGCATTCACCCGTGACTTCATGCGTGTGGAAATAATAATGTGCAAAAACAAGATTAATTTATGAATACTAACAAATAATAATATTACATGTGATGACGGAGTAAGAATAATATTCATCAACAAATTGTTACTCGTGGGTGTCGTAAAAGACGGCTAAGGGATAATATGCAGATACAATCTATGCAAGAGTGAAAATACTCGAAATAAATTCCTACTTCAAGTGGGTCAGTTTTCTTCCTCTTGTAGAGCCCAGGAATGGGACAAATATGAGCTGAAATGATGATGACAATGAATAAATAATTATTTGTAAAACCCACTTTATTTATTTACATTATATTTTAAGATGTTATTTATTAAAAGGTAAGTAAAATGTTAAGTTTTATAGCTGTAGCATCAACGATTTCGGATTTTCCTCTTAGGGGTTGTATCCCGGCTCAAGTATGTTTATTTGGTGGGCCCGAACCTCCTCCAAAATAGGAGGGAAGTAAACCTACTATCAAACCACCACCCTTGTCAAACGTGTTGGTATAAGGATTTTTTTTCGAGTTTTCCTTCATTGGCACCTCAGCATATCATATAAAATATACCTTAGTTGTCTCTTGCGATACCTACAGGCAAGATAAGATGCTGGTCAGATTTTTGCTATTTTATTTTGAATTCGCTTTCTTTGGAATTAATGCTGTCTGCATATTACATCCCTGAATCGTCTTTTACGAAACTCACGTGCAAGATAGAAGGTAGTGAATTATTATATTCTACCTCCATCACCAGACGTAAAGTGCTCAATTTTCATGAAATATTTTCATAGTGCTTTATACAAGCACAAGGTAATGTATAGAGAATTTCAAATACAATGGCTGAGCACTTCTGGTTGCATGTTTGTTACCACCTTAACGGCTGAATTTCCAAAAATCCTTTTAGTGCTCGCCATCGTCAAGGGAAATCACGTACAAAATTTCACATTCCTGGCATTAGTATGTTTGGTATAGTGTACGTTGATAAATTACTCACTCTTAAATATATAGATACCAGACTATATTAAACCACGTGTATCAAAATACCAGCGTATTTTTTGTGATCTTTTATAAGATATAAAAAAAAAACTAAGATATAGTATTTTTTGTCCGTATGGTGACGAAGTAAAAATACAATTCAAGACCCTCTAACATAGTCGTGGAATTCGTAAAAGACGACTTAGGGATATAATATGCATATAACATTAATGCAAGAGAAGGAAAACTCGAAACAAAATGCCATGTCAACCTCGTGTGGAGGCGGAGATACTCGCCGGAATTTACCGGCGGGTGTCGGAGACGCGCGGCCGCGGCGGTATGGTCTCGCTGCAGGAAATTACCGCCTGGCGGGTTGACGCCCGTCGAGAAGTCATTGCCCGTTGGGCAGTCCGGCTGGAGAGTCCACGGTACGCTGTCAGGACCGTCGAGGCCTTCCGGCCGGTGCTGATGGAGTGGTTGGAGCGGACGCACGGGGTGCTTTTCTGCCGACTGGTGCAGGTGCTTACGGGGCACGGTTGTTTCGCGAAGTACCTGTACAAGATTGTCAGGAAGGAGAGCACACCATCCTGCCACCACTGCAATTGCGACGAGGACACGGCGCAGCACACGCTCGATGTGTATGCTGCGTGGGAGGGGGAACGTCGTGAACTCGTCGCGATTATCGGTGCCGACCTGACGGTGCCGATCATCGCCAGGGAGATGCTCGACAGCGTCAGGAACTGGTACGTGGTCGCCGCCTTCTGTGAGGCCGTAATCTCACGGAAGGAGGCGGCGGATCGTGTGCGAGTAGAGCTCCTATTCGGCGACACGTTCTGCCGCTGGCGACTGGGGCGGCGCAGGCGCGAGTATACTACGCCTAATGCCGCCCTAGCCAAGGCCACGGGTGATCGGACCGGGGAATTGTCCGTCACCCGCAGAGAGGCTGACCGCGCGACGGCTTCCGACGTCCCCGGACGTCGAGAGGTGAGGGTACCCGAAAGGGTATTCCGTCGGGCCGATCACTGATGACAAGTCACCTCTGCTCCGGTGGTCGGCCCAACAACGAGGTGACGTGGGTACGGGTGGGTTATGGGCCCGCGCGCCGTCCTTTCATCGCCCCGGATGGACTGGACCGCGCGTGCGCTTACCATAGCCCTCCCATAAAAAAAAATGTCGACCTCGTGTGAACAGCGTGGTACGTAAGTCAATCTCCCTTCAATCGAGGAGGAGGTTCTTGCCCAATGATGAGCATTATATGAGTTGAGATGATAAAGATAGTTTTATTTGTTCAAAATTCATTGGGTTGTTATATCTATACCAATAAATAAAAT
The DNA here is from genome assembly GCA_032191425.1 of Lymantria dispar. Classification (NCBI taxonomy): domain Eukaryota; kingdom Metazoa; phylum Arthropoda; class Insecta; order Lepidoptera; family Erebidae; genus Lymantria; species Lymantria dispar. The sequence continues at coordinate 10,828,193 of CM063454.1, read as the reverse complement.
TGGAGTGTCTGTTTGTAATGTCAAAATAATAGGCTTTTTTTATGCTCACATGGTTATTTGCACCACACCTGTGCTTAAAATACAGATTAAAAATTTTTTGTCTGTCTGTATGTCTGTCTGTTTGTTCCGGGTAATCTTCAAAACGGCTGGACCGATTTCAAAAATTCTTTCACCAATGGACAGCTATAATATCAGGGAGTAAACTAGGCTATATTTTATCCCGGTATTCCCACGGGAACGGGCACTACGCAGGAAATACGACCGAACCGAAGCGAAGCGAGGGCGGGTTGCTAGTTTTTTAATATATGTTGCATTTTGTTGGTATGGCTGATGCATTTCTATTAGTATTTCTGTAGAAACAGAAACTTAATTTGAGATATTTTGGGGTCGAAAAACTCTACGGACTCCAATATTCGCTTGCGAAGTCTGAAGATTGTAGGGTTATATATATTTCATATGAAATTGAATGTAATTTCCACCAATATATTTATAAAGGATCTTTGAACATGTTCTCCAATCATGTCTCTTTCATTTTAGAATGATGTTATATATTTTCTACAGTTACCTAATTATTCATTAAAGAGACCGCGATTTCAATATTCTAATTCGAAAAATTGTATATAAATTTCTAGACAAATCTTATCAGAGTAATTTTATTACTACAACATCTTTGAATCATATATTTTATTTATATAATTTTAAGTTGAAGAGTTTGTATGTTTGTTTTTCTGAATGTGTTAATTCCAAATACTAAAACTTGCATTATAAATAGGCTTTATTGTATATAATCATACAATCAAGCAGCCTATTTTCAAGAAATTTTGTAATAGGTTATAATACTGGAACATATAGGTAAGAGTGAAATGGTGTCTATTAATTTTATCAAATCGGCCAAACATATATATATATTTTTAATTACCGAATATACATAACAATAGGAAAATACATAACAATAGGCATATCGAGCGTTCTTTATAATCGTCGTTGCATAACAATTGCTGTGATAACAAAAAAGGAGATTGATGTATTGTGAATATTTTAATGTTGACATTATTATTAAGGAAAGGAACCAGGGAACGATTTAGGTCATCATTATCATCATCATCATTTTACTCTTATCAGGAATAACGCTCTTGAACTTGTAACTTCCTATTTAAGCAACAGAATCCAGAGGGTTGATGTTAATGGTGCACAATCGTCTGGTTCTGTCATAAAAATGGGCGTTCCACAGGGATCCATTCTGGGGCCATTTCTGTTTCTTGTATATATTAATGACCTACCCTACCATATAGGAGACAATCAAAACATTGTGTTGTTCGCAGATGACACTTCTTTGTTATTTAAAATTAAAAGACAAATGCTCAATTATGACGATGTGAACAATGCATTGTCTAACGTTGTTCATTGGTTTAACACTAATAATTTGGTTCTCAATGAGAAGAAAACTAAATGTATCAAATTTACTACTCCCAATGTGAGGCAAGTGGAAACCAATGTCCAAATGAATGGTGTGGCTCTGGACCTTGTGGAATCGACCGTTTTTTTAGGTATCACCATAGATGCTAAACTTCAATGGGGAACTCATATTGAAAAGTTGTCGAGTAGGCTTAGCTCAGCGGCAGCTAGAATGGTTTATTTCGCTTATTTCCATAGTCTGATGTCTTACGGCATATTACTGTGGGGATGCTCCGCGGACTTGAATAGAATCTTTGTTCTTCAAAAAAGGACTGTCCGTGCAATTTATAATCTGGGCCCAAGAGTCTCACTTCGAGAGAAATTCAAAGAAATAAATATTCTAACTGTTATATCATAATATATATACGAAAATATATTATATGTCAAAAAAAATATCGCTAACTTTAAAAGATATTGTGACATTCATGAAATGAATACTCGGAATAAGGACAAACTAGTTGTACATACTACTCGTCTCCAAAAAATTAGCAAATCATTCATGGGGCAATGTACACGTTTCTACAATAGATTACCTAAAGATATCCGAGACCTGCCAACAAAAAAGTTTAAAAAAGCTATCAAGAATAGACTTTGTAAGAAAGCTTATTATAAAATCTCGGATTATGTAGATGATAATACTGATTGGTTGTGAGCAGCTCCTCATTATGCAATTTCTTTGTTATTTTAAATAAACTCTTTTTTAATAACTCTAATATTGTAAAGCGTAGCGTGTTTTGCCTAACGAAATTTTGCATTTTCGTCGTTTGTAACATGTTTGTAACATATGGTCTTGGTCATGCTCACTGAAGGATCTACTTGCGGTAGCTGCGTGGAGCGGGTCTCTCCCTTCCCTCCATAGTGGTTGAGGGGAGTGATGGCTGCTCTAGTAGTTAACTCGTGATTGGGTGTCGCTTGTGGGATCTGGTCCAGCCATAATCATTTGAATTATATTAAGTATCTTGCAGTTCGAAGGGCATCACACTGGAGCTAGGTCTTACAAAACATGTATACAAATTTATATCTAGTAAGAAGAAAAAAAAATTAAAATAATAGACAAGCTCGCTGAGTTTCTTGCCGGATCTTCTCAGTAGCGGTCGCGTTCCGATCCGGTGGTAGTTTATTTTTATTGGATAATTTAATTTTATTTTGTAAAATTGACAATATGTAAGTGCCCTCTCGGGGTCTATGCATAATAAATGATTTGAATTTGAATTTATCCTAATTACTTGTGGTCAAGTTAGAATTCTTTTACATCGTACATATTGCAAACATTATAACCAATAGTTTTATGATCGGTCGCCTGCCTGATGTTGATCTTCCTTGTAAGTGTTGTTGTTCCAATGTAAATGTTGGTAGTATTTATAGCCAACCCCACCACAGCACATTGAATCATCATTCATCATTTCAGCCTATCGCCGCCACTGCTGGACGTAGGCCTCCCTCATGTTATGCCAAAAAGGGCGGTCCTGTGCCACCTGCATCCAACGACGCCCAGCAACTTTCACCAGGTCGTCGGTCCACCTAGTTGGGCATCCTACATTGCGTCGTCCAATAAGCGGTCGCCACTCGAGAACCTTTCTTCCCCATCGGTTGTCAGTTCTTCGAGCGATGTGGCCTGCCTATTGCCACTTCAGCGTGCTAATTCTTCGTGCTACGTCAGTTACACCCGTTCTTCTACGGATTGCCGTATTTCGGATTTTATCTCGCAGCGAAATCCCGAGCATAGCCCGCTCCATAGCACGCTGAGCGACTTTGAGCCTTGTTATGAGGCCTACATTTAAGGACCACGTTTCTGTGCCGTAAGTCATCACTGGTAACACACACTAATCGTAGACCTGTGTTTTCAGACACTGAGGTATATTGGACGAGAAGATCCTCTTAAGTTTCCCGAATGCAATTCAAACAAAATAATAACAATAAACAATTTAATTTATGCAAGTGAAACTGCGTGTACAATTGATATAGCACACAATACAACGAAACTTTCTTATCTAGCAATGGCATCAAAACAAATTGATAGACCTTTGCGCTTTGGTTTAGTTATTCGTTCATAGTAAGGCAATAATTTGGCTATATTGTAATTGTTTGTGGCTTATGCTGTGTCTGTCTGTCAATCAATTTACTTTCGAACTGTTGATCTATATTGGACTTTGGATAAGTTTATGTAAGAAAGAACAATTCATGAAAGCCTCTTTGTGTTTACGCTATATTTATTTAATTTTTGAACTAAAGTACCAATTTGCATTAAAAACCTAAAGTGGCCAAGCTCAGAAATATAATAAATTATATCTATATAGTGGGATTAAGTATTATAAAACGTGGCTATAGGTTAAAAATGCAGTAGTTTACCGTTCTTCCCTTTCCCGTAGGTATTGTAAAAATCGATTGAGTGATGTAAAAAGATAATGATCACTTTATGTAAACAAAACTTTAAATAAAACTCTTTTCTTATCTGTTTGTTCAATAGCAATGGAAGCCATAAATGGATAACTCGTCTGGGTTATTATCACACTTTCGCAGAGAATTTAGGTTTGGTTAGTAGCAATTTGTTACAACACTTCATTTGATGAGCGAGGAGACGAAGGCTGTTTTTGAAGTAAAACTTCTTTATCGGCGTTGGAAAAAATTTATCGCCACATTTTTCGGTTACGCGTCACATTTTTTCGTTAAGCGCCATCTTTTTCTCGTCCCCACCACGGTCGATTCGAATAAAGAGTACTTTCTCCAGTGGAGTAGGGATAGCATGTCGTTTAAGCGGACATAAAGGGATAAAGGTATAAAGGGATAAAGGCATAAAGGGATATAGTGATAAAGGGATAGGGTGATAGTGGGCTAAGGGGATAAGGGGATAAAGGGATGGAGGGATAAGGTGATAAGGGCATAAGGGGATAAAGGGACAAAGGGACAAAAGGATAAAGGGATAAAGGGATAAAGAGATAAAGGGATAAAGGTACAAAGGGACAAAGGAACAACAAAGGGACAAAGGAACAAAGGGACAAATGATAAAGAAGTTTCACTTCTGCAATGCGTACTTTGTACACACGTTAAATTTTTTAGTTATAGGCGACCTGACTGTGTCCTTAGTATTACAGAGGTTAATGGGAGACAGTCATCCTTTGAAATCAGGCGAGTTAATTCCTTGTCTATCATCAAGGTCAAAAAATAATGGTTTGAAAAGACTATGAAGAGTCCACGCGTAATCTATATATCTAAACACCGACTTCATATACGAATGTCATAGATGTGATTGTTACGTTCCACAATTGTTTATGCAAGTCTCAAATATTCCCGGTCTTATTTAATACTATTTGCATGTTGATAAAATTCCTTCGGATATAAATATATTTCTTACTGTTGGATAATGTCTTAAATAAAAAAAAAATAAAACTACTTTTACGGATTATATCGCGTTTGTATTTGATTTATGATTGTAAATGTCTGTAATAACGATTACTTGTTGGACGTGAGACACCTTAGTCCACCCGTGACCATGAATGCTGCAAAGTGTTCGAAACGTCGGGCAATCATAAATCAAATACAAACGCGATATAATCCGTAAAAGTAGTTTTATTTACAATGTGTAGTGCTCGCGTAAACATCAGATATCATTATAAAAAAAAATGGTTCATTTTTACATAACAAGTGTTTTGTTCTACGCGGTTTGTCAATGTAGTAGGTGTGGGTAATATTAAGCGTGATCAATGGGATGGACCTTTATGCAATAATCGCTAAGTGTGCGATCAGTAACGCACCACGCCCATGGTATATGTTAACTGGTGCAATACTTTGTAAATGGTAATATCTGTTTGTGGTGACGGAATAAGAATACAATGTGTCATCATCCCTCATCATCATCATCTTGCTCTTATTACTTGGGGTCGACGCAATATGTCATCTGTTTTGACATATTGCAAAAAGTTTCGGCAATGACTTTTATGACCGGCCGCCTGCCTGACGTCAACCCTCCTTGGGATTGTAATCGTTGACCCAAATGGTACCAGATGGAGTTGGTCCGGGTCAATCTAGTCTTAGTCGTCTTTAACGACACCCACGAGCAAAGCAAGGGTTGGTAGTATTCGAAGCTACCACACAGCAAATCATCAACCCTCACTTTCTAGTTTTTTTCTTGTTACATATTTTATACCAATAAATAAAATTGGAGTCTCTGTTGAACATTACAAAATATCAAAATAATAAGTCTTTTTCATGCTCACACGGTTTAATTTTTTTTTGTCTGTCTGTTTGTTCCGGGTAGTATTCAAAACGGCTGGATCGATTTAAAAAATTCTTTTACCTATGTATTTATATGTATGTAAACTAGGCTATACTGATTACGCGGGAGAAACAGTGGGGCGGCATTATATCAAATAAGCCTGTCAAATAGCTGACCTCTGAGAGCTATTTGGGAACTGTAAGAGTTACGTGAATATGATGTACTGTGAAATTGTTCCACGTAAATAGATCTAAATAACAGTTTACGACAGCATACATCTTTCATATGGAATCCGTTACAGACAAAAATAGTCAGAAATGAATACTATACAATTACTGAGCATTTATTATAGCGATCAATTGATTTCTTTAAAAAAATATATTAATCATTTTTGGTAATTAAAGTAGATAAACTTTGTTTTTTATGCCCAGGGAGTAACATAGGTTATATTTTATCCCGATATTCCCATGGGAACATAAACTGCGCGGGTAAGGCGACTGAAACCGAAGCGAAACGGAGGCGGGTTGCTATATTATTAAGTACTAGCAACCCGCCCTCGCTTCGCTTCGGTTATAGGTTATAGTCGTTTTACCCGCCTAGTTCCCGTTCCCGTGGGAATACCGGGATAAAATATAGCCTAGTTTACGCCCTGATATTATAGCTTTCCATTGGTGAAAGAATTTTTGAAATCGGTCCAGCCGTTTTGAAGATTACCCGGAACAAACAGACAGACAGACAGAAAGACAAAAATTTTTTAATTGCTATTTTAGGCATAGGTGTCGTGCAAATAACCGTGTGAGCATGAAAAAAGCCTATTATTTTGACATTACAAACAGACACTCCAATTTTATTTACTGGTATAGATGAAGGACAAGTAAGTACTCTTAAGATTTTGCATAAGTTCTCCTGTAGCTATAGTTAGGCAGAATCGGCGTGAGAGCGGGCCACTGACGGACGTCACGAGTAGCGTGTGCTGTCTGCCCTAACCTACATACGGTACGTGATATAATTATGTGAGACTAGGAACTTATCTCTGCTATTATATATATATATATATATCGTCATCATCATCATCATCTTGCTCTTATCCCAATTACTTGGGGTCGACGCAATATGTCATCTGTTTTGACATATTGCAAAAAGTTTCGGCAATGACTTTTATGACCGGCCGCCTGCCTGATGTCAACCCTCCTTGGGAATGTAATCGTTGACCCAAATGGTACCAGATGGAGTTGGTCCAGGTCAATCTAGGGCTCTTAGTCGTCTTTTACGACACCCACGAGCAAAGCAAGGGTTGGTAGTATTCGAAGCCGCTACCACACAGCACTATATATATATATATATATTATATACTATATATATATATATATATTATATACTGTATATATATATATTATATACTATATATATATATATATATTATATACTGTATATATATATATATATATATATAGCATTATATATATATATATATATATACTAGTTATTATCCGTGACTTCAACCGCAAAGAAATTATATATGACATCCCCTTTACATACACTTTTTGCTATTTGCGTTATTAAGTGAACACTAGTCTGTTGATGCAAGCATTCCAAAAGCAAGGTATAAATAAGCTCTATGTACAGCAGGCTCCCTAAAAAAGGGTTGAGAGGATAATTGCTACGCTTGGCAGATATGTAGGTTACCAGTAGCCGTGCCGTGAGTATTGCTAGTAATGAGTATGAATTCCCCAACTGAGCACTCCTGCTTGCCTTTGGAGTACTAATGATTAAGGCCTTTGCCAGTTTTTATGATTCTCACAGAGAATAAAGAGTAGCAATACATTGGATTAAACCGTTACCACATGGGGAATTTTCTGCAGTAACGATGACTTGTTGGACGTGAGACATCTTAGTCTACCCGTGAAAGCTGTAAAGTGTTCGAAACGTCGGGTAATCAAAAATCAAATACAAACGCGATAAAATCCGTAAAGTAGTTTTATTTAAAATGTATAATACTCGCGTAAACATCAGAAATCAACATGGGGAAGAGTTGAACTCAAGATCGAACTTCAGGATCTTCTGTATTTATCGGCACTACTGTTAAATAACTACGTACCAGTGATTCATTTACTCCTGTACGCTTAAGTATTTAGTTCCGTGTGGTGACGAAGTAAGTATTCATTTTACCGCCCCTTCTCTTACCTGTGGGCGTTGTAAAAGATGACTAAGGGATATGATGTGCAGAAAACAGCATTGCAAGAGAAAGAAAACTCGACATAAGAACTTATACCAACTCGTCTCACCAGCGTGGTATATTAGGCCAATTTTTCTACCGTTGTGGGAGAGACTCGAGTCCAACAATGGGACGTGTATGAGTTGTGTCAATAATGATGATGGTGACGAAAAAGCAAACTTTATTTCCGTAAATTCATAGAGTGTTTTTGAAAACTGCACTCAAAACTCATCTTGCCATTTTTTTTGTTTAATGATTTCTGATGTTTTAGACGAGTAATTTTACGCAAAAATCAAAGCAAATACAAAAACTATTTTTAATAATTATATCGCAGTTGTACGATATTTATTATTGATCACGGGGGGACTTTTTTGTTTTTAATGTAAAAATTGCCTTTGTGGCTGAAATATCAAAGTTAGATGTTTAATGCGGCGGACTCTTTTATCATGATAAAATAGCTTAATCATTTGTAGTCCATTCTATTCTTTTACCTAAACCAAATTAGGCAGCGGACGTCAATATATCGACCAGATAAATAATTTTACTATTAAAAACATTATTAAATTAAAAATTCGCTTATAATAATTAGGGATAATGTGGCTTTCTAAACGTGAAAGAATTTTAAAATAGAACCAGTACATACAAAGACTACCTACTCCTTACTTTCAAACTTATACATTTTAGCTATTTATAATATTTTTCTAGATATATTTATATAAAATTAAGAACGCAAGATGAGATTTTTTTCACTTTAAAGTATGTGACGAATACCTATGTGTAAGCTTACTTACCTGTCGCTTACGCTCCTTTTCTCGCGAATTTTTTATCACAACATTGTTGGGAATCAGAAATTCAAAGCCCTTCAACACGTTCACTTCAAAAATATATAATATTCAAGTAGGTGTAGCGTGAGAACTACCCAATATAACGCGGTTCTGGTCGGTACAACGCAGGCTCTCAATCGCAAAGCTAAATCATTACATTACACTCAGCTACCGGACGGCTAATTTATTGTTCCACTTTGCGCCAGTGTCGCTTACCAATTGGAATTATTTACGGCTTTTCTGATAAAATGTTATTAACTATTTACTGGTATTTTATTTGAACTAATAATATAATTGGCTTGTTAGTATAATGATATATGTATGGGACTGCAAATGTTGTCATCTCTGGTTCATGTCCTGGTTTGATTGTTGTTGCCAACATACACTCATTTGCAAAAAAAACGGGCACCTAAGCAATGAACCATTTCAAATGTTAATATTTCTTTGTTTGATAATTATAGGTAGTTTTATCCACACAATTTGCTAAATTAATAAGAAAATAATCGTTTTCATCAGTATTTCATAAAATTTAGATACAATTTATGGGAAATAATGCTAAACCTCGCTAGTAGTGTATATTCGCTAGTAGTGCATATGCTCATGAAGTAAAAATAAAAAAGTTTTTTTGTTTGTTTTTCTTTAATAAAGTAAAAGCAGATAAATGTTTAGTATCGAGTGTGACCCCCTCTAGCTAAAATCACAGCTTGAATTCGTCTGGGCATGCTAGCGAGTATATCCCGGATACTTGCTTGCGGAATACGTTCCCACTCCGCAGTAATCACATTCTTCAGCTCTCTGTTGGTCTGCGGAGCCGGGTGTACTGATCTCACATGCCGTTTCAGAACGTCCCAGACATGCTCTATGGGATTGAGGTCGGGACTTCGAGCTGGCCAATCCAAACGACGAATGCCGACCTCTTGCACATACGCATTAACATCGCGGGATCGGTGGGCGCGAGCATTGTCGTCCATAAAAATCGAGTCTTCACCTAGAGCGGCCAATGCGGGTTGTGCATGAGAAATTAGAACTTCCGTTATGTATCGATGCCCAGTCAGTGAGCCGTTTTCAATGAAGACTAACTCTGTACGATCCATTGAATTTATTCCTGCCCAAAACATAACAGAGCCCCCACCATAAGGTGTGATTTCTTCGAAACATGCCTCTGCAAAGCGTTCTCCTTGTCTTCTTAGCACTCGCCGACGTCGATCTTCACCAAACAGAGATATCCTGGCTTCATCAGAGAACAAAACCCTATTCCAATCGTCTTGAGTCCATGATTCACAATTTCTAGCGAACCTAAGCCTGTGAACTCTGTGCTCACGGAGTAATTTGGGGCCGCGGGCCGGGCGGTGACTGCGTATATTGGCAGCGAGAAGCCTCCTCCTGACCGTCCATAGACTAATATGCACATTTCTTACTTCTTGGAGGTTGTTCTTAAGTTCCACATACGAAGATTTGCGATTTCTCAATGCGCGACTCACAAGAAAACGATCATCCCGTGGTTGGGTACATGGTTTTCTTCCAGAACCAGGCCTTCTCTCGACGGAACCAGTCTCCTGATATCGCTGCCAGGTCCTTTGGACTGTCGAGCGACTAACAATTAGCCTCCTAGCCACGAAACATTGGCTGCAACCCTCTTCAAGCAGCGCGATAATTTTGGTAGCTTTTACCACTTTATCTACCATTTTTGATACAGCCAAACAGCATTAAATAAAGCTTTGACAGTCAAGGATATGAAATTAATCGATAAAAATTGAATAAAAGTTATGAAAGTCGATGTTAACTTCTGGAACTTCGCGCCAAAAATGTAGGATAAAAAGGGGTTTTCTGTAAAAATGAACATCAAATGAAAAATTGAATTTAGAACGTACTTTTTTAAATACCACAGCATTTTTAAAACCGGCCAGTAACGTGTACAAACGATTGAAACCTTTTTGGTATTGTATCTTTTTAAATATGAATGAAAATCAAAACCGCCCGTTTTTTTTGCAAATGAGTTTATATACGCTATATTTAAAAATCAGCGTAGTGTAGTAAGTAAATTTTCCTACTATTAGTGCTGAGGCTGAAGCCCAGCAGTAAGACGTATATGATCTGAGATGATGATAGAAAACAGACTGAAATAAAAAATATTGAAGTTATACTTCTTTTGGCGAATTAGGGAAAAATAATTAGAAAAAAAAATTAGGATACGCGAGAACACAGTCACGAAAAACCGACACCCTGAAGTTAGATCGTCAAATTTTTTACGATGCGAGCGCATAGGTACGGTTACAAATATCAACTAGATAATGCGTTATAATAAAACTTTCAACGTGTAGTTTTTTCTACAAACGTAGGATAACGCTGAAGGATAACATTTTTAGAAAGACTTTTTTACCTTGCTACGCGAAAGAAGTATAATTTCTAACGTGCGAACATAAGTACACAAACACTTTTAAGAAAATATGCAATGGTTTAATACCAATCTTGTTAGTAATAAAGCTATTTCTAAATAAGTTCTAAGTTCGTGAAAAATAATCTTATTTCCTAGTAGTGAGTGGCATCTGAAACCGCTGCCATAAATTAGAAGCGTTCAGTCCTCCGTGAGAGCGTCCGTCGGTCCGGCACGACGTTCACACACGACCGTTTCGCCGACTGCTTTGTAATGTCACGTTACCATTGCGGATTTATAGTTGTACTCTTTGCACCAGTCATTAACTGTGACTGATCTTCAGCGACACTGAAGCTTGGCTAATTTGTAGGCTGATGTTCCACGAGAAACAAGAATTAATGGCATTTTTCTTTTGTAATATCTCTTATTATACCTGCCAAAATAAGTAGAGGAATATAGCTAAGCAGTTGACCCATATACACTATGCAGAGGTCTCAGGTTTAAAACTATGCGCATAACTTTAATTTTTCGAAGTGTAATAAATCGTATTTTACAGATAATTTATACTGGTTTTATCGTTTTTGTATATGATTTTTGATTGCCCGATGTTTCGAGCACTTTACAGCGTTTACGGTTACAGAAGGACTAAGTATGATAAAATCCGTAAAAACAGTTTTATTTATTACTCGCGTAAATATCAGGAATTAAATCATAATTTATTATTTATCCCTTATTTAATAGTCATGGAATCATGAAACCTGCGTATTCAAGAGCATTGCTTTTATAATGCACTTGGACACGATCATTTCAAGCATAACCCTGAAAAATCTTTGCAGCAAAGAGGACTTTAGGACGAGAAATACCCCACATACGGTCTATAATTAGAATAGTTTTACATCCTCAGATTTTGGAGGTCAATTTACCGTTGCTTCGTTAAACAATTGTATTCCATCTAAATTTAGTGACAAACGCGACATTTAATATTGTTGATACAAAGTAATAAAGGTTCGGAAGGTCAAGATGAGTTAGAAAGGACTGGAACAGTATCGTTCTTATTAGCATTTGCATGCTGAGACTTATTTTCATTAGTAGATGTTGAAAGTCGACATAGAAGCAACAATTAACTAAAGCCGTTTTTATCGGAGGGAGGTAATCAGTATAGTTTCATAAAATAATATATCCATTGTAATAAATAATTCACCCAAAATTTTGTTTAATAGATACTTTATTTTGCACATTTGTATTTTTTTTTAGCATTTGTACTTCAGCACCATATTTGCCATACATTTTTGTAATAGTCTATACCAATAAATAAAATTGGAGTGTCTGTTTGTAATGTCAAAATAATAGGCTTTTTTCATGCTCACACGGTTATTTGCACAACACCTATGCCTAAAATAGCAATTAAAAATTTTTTGTCTGTCTGTCTGTTTGTTCCGGGTAATCTTCAAAACGGCTGGACTGATTTCAAAAATTCTTTCACCAATGGAAAGCTATAATATCAGGGCATAAACTAGGCTATATTTTATCCCCGTATTCCCACGGGAACGGGAACTACGCGGGTAAAACGACTATAACCTATAACCGAAGCGAAGCGAGGGCGGGTTGCTAGTATGAAATAAGACAGAAAGTACCTTTGCCCAAAAAAGGTACCATTCACAAGATATAGAAAGATTACTGTTGCGCGTCATCTGTTATGCTAGACGACTGATCAAAGGTAGTTGTGGACACAGCTAGTAATTCTAGAAATAAATATTTTCACTATAAAAATCGTTTGGCAGTAAAATTATTCAAAGTATTTCGATACTTTAAATTCTATGGAAACATTCATAAAACACACAATAAAAGCTATATAATAACTGTGCGATTTACGCAAAGGGTTGTTTCGATGCAATCGCGCGGCCGAACAACACGACATAAACGCGCGCGACTTTACGAGCGTTTTCGCTTTCACGCCATTTGCAATAAATCAGCGAAGCCACTGAGTGGGCGATGTGGTTCCGACGTGTCATACCAAATCATGGTCATAGTATTTATGCAGACTTGCTGTTTTATTAACTTAACATCTTTTTATCATCCTCCAAAAAAAAATATTAGACAACTATGTATTTAATTAACATGTGATACAAGACGAGATTTTGGCCACCTACCTGCTCGTCATCATCATCATTTTTCATCATCATCATTTCAGCCTACAGCCGTCCACTGCTGGACGTAGGCCTCCCTCATGTTGCGCCATAATGTGCGGTCCTGTGCCGCCTGCATCCAACGACGCCCAGCAACTTTCATTAGGTCATCGGTCCACCTAGTGGGGGGGCGTCCTACACTGCGTCGTCCGATACATGGTCGCCACTCGAGAACCTTTCTTCCCCAGCGGTTGTCGGTTCGTCGAGCGATGTGGCCTGCCCATTGCCACTTCAGCGTGCTAATTCTTCGTGCTATGTCGGTTACACCCGTTCTTCTGCGGATTTCCGTATTCCGGATTCTATCTCGCAGAGAAATCCCGAGCATAGCCCGCTCCATAGCACCCTGAGCGACTTTGAGCCTTGATATAAGGCCTACATTTAGGGACCACGTTTCCGTGCCGTAAGTCATCACTGGTAACACACACTGGTCGTAGACCTGTGTTTTCAGACACTAAGGTATGTTGGACGAGAAGATCCTCTTAACCTGCTCATAGTTCCAGCCTAAACTGTTACAGAAATTTTTTATCATTATATTCATTAATTTAGTACGCAGTAGTCCCACTGTTGAAGTTTGCGCCTCCTTCACAATGAGATGGTAATTGATTTAGTATATCGCGCTAGTCAGATATGTTAGTGTAGGATTGTTTATCTAATTTTTCTTCTCTTGCATAGATATTATATGCATATTAAGTCCTTTAGTCGTCCTTTACGGTACCCACGGGCAAGACAGAGGGTTGTGAATTGTATTTTTACTACGTCACCATACGTAAAATACTATTATCCATCTGATATTGGAATCCGACATCTTATATTCATATTTAATAGATTGTAGATAAATCATAATTTGTAACGTAGTAGTAAAGCAACAGTTTCGTTTTTTTTCTTTAATTAAAGATGTGTAGTTTGCCCTTCACGTCTATAAGAAGTTATTATAAGATGCTGTTTACTCGTAGTACAAGCCGAAATAAATATGAAAATTGAGAATTACTTAGAATAGACTATTCTTTGATACACTACCTATAAGATTTATCGTAATCACTGAATAGGGTTCGAAGCAATCCGATGTAGCTAATGGCCTTCATAAGAATATGCATATAAAATTATATTAGATAAAATAATTTAAAAATTGGTAGTCACGAATGTTAATTGTTTTAAGCGAACTGCAAGATTGCTTCGAATCTTCGTAACATTTGAGTAACATAAAAATGTCGCAAATTTTTTTTTGTTCCAATCTGTTCACACTTTATACATCAATTTTATTTTTAATTTTAAAGAAGTTACAATATCGAACGAAGCCTAAAAGCTACTGATATTTAAAAATAAGTTACTGTACTTAGACCTTATTGTATTATTTACATGTGAAGCCATTTCGTAAGCACGTGTCGTGTAAGTAATAACTATGGTCTACAGGGAACTTTTTATGTTTGCACATTCATTTAAAATGACATATTGATAGATTATCGAAGTTACAAAGGTCGTCGTCGTTACAACTTTGAGTTACTGAGGTGCGATGCCCAAATTATTCGTTTAATTATAGAGGGTTCGTATTTTAAGTTAAAGAGGTTTTGGCCTCTTAGGTAGTGTGGGCCAAAAAAGTCTTGGTCTTGCGGTCTTGGTCTTGGTCTTGCGAGAAATGCGAGACCGAGACCAAGACCAAGACCGCTTAATTTTTGCAAGACCAAGACTGGCCCTGCAAGACTTGAGCAAGACCAAGACTGAGCCTGCAAGAGTCTTGCGGTCTTGCATTTAATTCAAATCACCATTTCAGCTTATATACGCTTGATATATGGTTGCACCCGTGGCCTCGGCTAGGGTGGCATCAGGCGCAGATACTCGCGCCTGCGCCGCCCCAGTCGCCGGTGGCGGGTCTCGTAGCCGAGGAGACGTTCCTCGCGCACGCGCTCCCCCGCCTCCTTCCACGAGACTACCTACTGCCTCGCAGAAGGCTGCGACCGCGTCCTAGTTCCTGACGCTGTCGAGCATCCAGCAATATCAGGTCCATATACCATGTTAGGCACACAGCAAAGTGTTATGACGTATACCTATTCCTGCAGAAGTCGGTAATCTGAGTGCCTAATAGTAACGTTTTATTAATATAACGTCCATATACATTACGGCCCGTAGTTAAAAATACTTCACGACATAACTACTGTAACACATTGTAGGTACCTCGGCAGAACTGAGTTTAAATAAAGACAGAAATATGTATTTAGTTGATAGGTATCTAACTTAACCTAACAAGTAACAACGTTTGTCCGTTAAGTCTTTTATACGCGGCAAATCGTTAAATATTTTAAAACAAAGTCCTCCAGTGGCTGTCTGTCTATTCGCGATAAACTCAAAAACACTACACAGATTTTATGAGATTTTCACAAATAGCAAGAGTAATTCTTGACGAAAGTTTAGCTATATCATTTGTTAGTTGTCATATTGTATTACATGTCTTCGAATTAGTTTATATAGTATATAATAAATGTTACAAGTCAATTAATACTAAATGACAAGGAAGCCACGAGTCAAACTTAAAAACTAAATGACCCCACGTACGGACCCTGCTTTGTTAGTTTGTATTATATATTGTAGGAGTCATCCCAAAAATATAAATAAATAAATAAATAAAAAATAAAGGGCGCGACTGATGCGATCACCGTGCCATCGGCGCCCCTGTCTCCCTCCCCTGCTCCCGTTCGTCATACCGTCTTGTCTATTTAAAAATTATTTAACTATTAGCTAATAGACTTGAGTTATACTACGCAAAATAAGTTACTAGGTATCATAGCGACAGTGATGTAAAAATACAATTTATTGTTATAAAATATTAGGTAGGCAGAGGTTTCACTGGTAAAAAACTTAATAAAGAATTTAGTACATTTTTATAGATTTACTTTCTTACTACTGTTTCTCCAATATTCTCGAGAGGTTCTTTATAATAGCTATTTAGTAAATTCTATTAATATAACAACAAAAGTAAAACCGTAATCAATAGCAATATGGTATAAGTACCTACCTAAAAATATTAGGTAGCGGTACAATATACATATTTTGGTATACAATTTTTTTATACAAAAAAATATAAACAGAAATCGAATGATCTAAATTCAGTTTTTGGCACAATATATAATTATACTTGTATTATTCTCAATCACGTTACGCTTAACTTTCTAGTCCCATCAGTAAAATTTTCATAGTGTTTGCCAATTGACTTGCGCAACCTATAATAAGATGAATATTTTATCGGTAGAGTTGATTTGGAAGCTCAACTGCTCAAATCTATGATTACCAGCATTCATAATATTACTTTTGACTTAATAACTACAATAGCGCCATCCAATGATTTTTGTAAAAATCTGTATCAAAGGGATCTTTAACTTAACGAAAAGTTAAGAATATAGTTCAATAAAGTAAAGTATTAACTATATATTTAAAAGATGACGTTCTATATCCTAAAAACTATTCTTTAAGTTAAAATTCTTCCTTGTATTTTAAATTACATATATAATATATGTATTGAAAAAAAAAAGATAGATTATTATGATAAATAACCATTTTTAGCTATCATAACTCGTTTTAACCGACTTCTAAAAAAGGCGAAGGTTCTCAATTCGAATGCTTGTATTTTTTTTATGATATTTCGTGCATAACTCCGTCGCGTCGCTTTTTTATGGGTAAGCGCACAGGCGGTCCATTCCGTCCGGGGTGACGAAAGGACGACGCGCGGGCCCATAGCTCACCCATACCCACGTCGCCTCGTTATTGGGCCGACCACCGGAGCAGGGTGACTTGTCTTCAGTGGTCAAATAACTCCGTCGCTTGCCAATCAAATTGAGAAAATCTTTTTTGTTGGAAAGGGGGAATGTTCAATGACATAAAATTTATTGTATCAACTGCCCCGTGTGGTGACGTCTTAAGAAAACAGGGTCAAAATTCCTTCCTTTGTCATAGGAGTAGTAACTCTGTCTAATGTAACACCAGGGGAATAGGAGCGTAATTTTCCCCAGTGGTAAGGGTTATATTCAATAGTGGACTATAGGCTAACAGATTACGTTATTCCAACTGCAAGACTTGCAAGACTTTGCGAGACTCTTGCTGCAATACCAAGACCAAGACTCGAGTGTGCAATACCAAGACCAAGACGAGACCAGGTGCGCTGTTGCAAGACCAAGACCAAGACTGGTCCAAGTCTTGTCTTGGTCTTGCATTTGTGCAACACTACTCCTAGGAGAAGGGAACACAACATTTTATGAATTTATAGAGGTTTTTACGTTATCGAGGTTTAAGTTATCAAGGTTCTACTGTATTTATCAAAAATAAGCATATGAATGGGAATAGTGTCGTATTAGAGATTCTGTAGCCAATTTGCAGTGTAGTTATTCTGTATACACCATAACAGATTAACTAAGGGTCGTATGTTTTCATTAGGATGGTGTACGCATTTAAGGTAGTTTCCGTGGCACTTTAGTAATAAATCTAGAACAATTTAGTTGCGTTTAATTTAAATTCTATTTAGATATTTTGGTAAATAAGATGCAGTTTTTATTTAATTTTATCAAGACTAGTAAAGGTCTTCGAGCGGCAGTATCACTTACCATCAGTTGTGCTATCGTTTGCCATCAACAGCGATAAAAAGTATAATGTGCCGCATACTTATTGGAAAGTAGCGCATACATACTGTCTGGATTAAGCTAAACAGGTCCAGCTTTTATGCGTCATTATAAATCGAAAGAAAAACAAAAATAAAACATAATTCATAGCATTTGTGACGATTAATTGTATGTTTAAAATTTCCCTCGTGACTTTTCTAATACATACCTCGTGTAATTAAAAAAAATTCAAGCGTTTCAAACGCAGCGTTTGTTTGCCAGTCTATACAAAACTAGTAACGGGACAAATTTCACTCCGGCGCCGTCGTCGCCTGTGCGATTCCTCATTTTATTGTCAATTCATGTAAACGTCTCAATTTAGACTAGTCGATTGGTACTTGTCAATATGTTATAGGCTGGTACCGTAGTTCAAATAAGTTGAAATGTAACCGTTGTTCAAAAATTGCAGTTTTTTATATTATTTCATTCTGAGTAATAAATTTTATTAGGAACACAATAGAATAGCTATTCTGGTATTATTAAAAGCAAAAACGTTATTGGGATTATTCTTACCACGACACTACACATGAACACTATTAAAACTCCTTAATGCTATAATAATTTCTATGTAGTGACGGAGTAAGAATACAATTCACCACCCCCACTCTTATCCGGGGTGTCCTAAAAGACCACTAAGCGATATATTACGCATATAATATCTATACAAGAGAAGAAAACCTCGCATAGAACTTTATATCAAACTTTCTGACCAGCATGGTATAGTAAGGTCAATTTTCCTGCTATTATGAAGGAGGCTCGAGCCTAGCAGTGGGACGTATATGAGCTGTGATGATGATTTTATAGGTATATACCTAAAACCATTTTAAGGTAATCCCAACATTATATTTATCAAAAATAAGCATATGAATGGGACAATAGTGCCGTATTAGAGATTCTGTAGCCAATTTGCAGTGTAGTTATTCTGTACACACCATAACAGGTTATCTAAGGGTCGTATGTTTTCATTAGGTTGGTACGCTTGCATTTAAGGTAGTTTCCGTGGCGCTTCAGTAATAAATCTAGAACAATTTAGTTACGTTTAATTTAAATTCTATTTAGATATTTTGGTGAATATGCGGTTCTTATTTAATTTTAATAAGATAAAATTTGTCGCTTTCTTATCGGAATGTAGGACATTTTTATATACTAATCTGTATTAGGTAAGGCAGCTGATATGCGTCATTATACATTGAGGGCAAAAACAAAAATAAAACATATAGATAAATAATTATCGTCTAGTTTTTACTAGTCTATATAAGATCTATGGTAATGATTTATCATATAATGTATCACCACTCCTAACTTTGACATGCGAATCCTAAAAATCAGTTTGAGAAATATCGAAAGGAATGGCCTGCAATACTCTCCGAGGTGCAACACAACATAACAGCTAACTGTTAGAATGGCTGACAAAATTATTTAATATTCGAGCTACTATTGGATTATAACACCGTTCATAATAAGAGAACTGCCAGTCTATGATACCATATTGTCCAGACGTAAATAGAAGATACAAGAAGATAACATCACTGCAAGAGAAGTATTTTCTGTGTGGTGACGGAGTAAGAATACAGTTCACACATCTTACCCGTGAATATTGTAAAAGACGACTGAGGAATATGACATATACAAGAGAAGAAAAACTCGAAACAAAATCCTGTATCAACTTATCTGACCGGCAAGATATAGTGAGATCAGTTTTCCTCCTATTGAGGAGCAGGCTCGAGCCCAATAGTGGGACGTATATAAGCCGAGATAATGCTGATGAAGAGAAATAAAACTCGAAATAAAACCCTATAAGAAACCGGTAGTATATAGTGGATCAGTTTTTTTTAATTACTGTTGCTGGCAAGCGAACAAACAGTACACCGTGACCGTCTACCGTGAAGAAAGTAATGGAAGTGTGAATGGCATGAAAGTTGGGCTGCCGGCTCTCTCATTGTCTGAAAGAAGTGCAGTAATAAATTGCTTCTACTCAGTCGTTGTATTTTTGCGAGGCTGTGGTACTATCTGGAAAGGTACCAGTCCACGGCTGTAGACAGACGATTGTCGATAGTGTGGTCTTCGCACATAATTATTGAGGAGAAGGTTCGAACCCAGTATTAGCACATATGAGCTGAGATGATGATGATGATGATGATGTAATTACGATTTCGAATTAGTTCTGCACGGCTGGTGTCCGCCGCCATAAATTGTTATGATAAAAAAATCTCTGAGGATAATTCTTATTTCCTAAAATTTCCTACTCTGATGATGTGGACTAGAATTTTTTTAAAAGTCATTCGGAGGGTTATTTGTACCTAATGGGATCTCAGGTCTCTCTTAGAAGCCTCAGAGAGGAATTCCTGTACCAGGACAGGCTCCGCCGCCATCGTGTTCGGCGGAGCAGGTGCGAGTACCTGCACTTGATGCCGTCGTAGCCGCGGCCGTGGCCGTCCGCCATCCGCTGTGAGGCTGACCGCTTGAGGGCGATGCTCTAGCAACACTGTCTTGTTGCCAGGACGTCAAACGGGATGATACCCGAACGCGATAATACCCGAACAGGTAATCCGCCGGGCCGGTCACATATGTCGAGGAATTGGTACCAGTGATCGGTCCAATGGCGATGTGGAGGGAAAATGGTAGGTTATGGGATCGCACGCCGTCCATCCGTCGCTCCAGGCGGAATGGGTGCGTCCAGACTATAGCCAAGCAAAAAACTGATGTTTTTGAAGTGAACATTTCTATACACAGGTTAGTTCACATGTATTAACGTTAACACCATATATGTCAAAGTCACTATATTTGTGCCGATACGATTAAATTATAATTGATACGATTAAAACCAGATAAAAAGTAAAAAGTTTTAATTTAAGATCAAAAAATTAATTTAAATATCCAAATTACTGTACAACACCTTGTTAATACTTTTAAGTTTTCACTTTTGTCGGCAGTTCTCATTGTTGCTTTGTGTTCTCTTTTTTTCAAAATAAGTGATAAAAAATATCCAATTTTATCGTCCACTTCAATTTGATGAATTTCCACGCACTGTGTCTATCAGTAGAGCTCGGTGAGTTTATCTCTCAATCGGTTATTAATTATGACGGATGGCCGGACAGACTGATTGGGGATTAGTGTGGACTTACCGCTCGAAAGCTTACCTTTATTGAATTTATTATGTTGACCCTATGTATTAAGATAAAAATATTATCACATTTTGTTATTAGTAAATGTTTTTAACACTACTGATTATTTTCATTTGTTAGAACAGAATTTGACAATTTCGTAAAAAGTCAGTTTTATGTCTATATACACTCTATGAGGCTATTTAGATTTTTTTTTATTTTCTGTATTCCTGTTTACAACTTAAATAAGAATTGATTGGAATTGTTATCATCACCCTGTTTAATCGGGATAAGCGGTTACTAGGCAATTTTTTTTCTACATATTGCAAATTTTTTTTCAATCGTTTTATGTCCGGCTGCCTGTCTGACCTCAACCATTCTTGAGATTGTAATTAATTGTTGACCTAACAGCATCAGATGGAGTTGGCGAGAAAAACCCTAAGTTGTCTTTTACGATATCTACGAGCAATGTAAAGGGTGGTAGTATTCGTAGCCACCAACCACCTCACAGCTGGAAATAGTCCCAATAATTTTTGATGCTATGAAGTTATACGATACAGGATTTTTGCTAACTTTATTATTTTATTTAATGTAACTCGTAATAGACTTACAGGCTCTTCTTTTCTTTACATCTACAATATTTCACTATGTTCTTGGGTGTTGTAAGCGTCAACAGGCTGATTGAAATTTTGTAGCGATAATTCAAATAGAAAAAAGAACTTGTGTATAGTTTAGCTCCAAAATATCGTCACCCATTTGGATTGCAGAGGCTTAGAACTAATAATATACGGAGAAGGTTCCTAGTTATGTAATTAAGAACCTCCTTCAAATACTTATGGCTCATATACGTCCCACTGCTGGGCTTGAGCCTCCTCCACAATGGGAGGGCAATTAATCTGATCCTAGCTGGTCAGGTGGGTTACCATAGGGTTTTATTTCGAGCTTTCCTTCACATGCATATATGTTATTTGTATTATAATTCCTTAGTCGTCGTGGGTCAAGAAAGGAGTTGGTGAATTGTATCCTTACTCTGTCATCATACGGAAGGACTAAGAATATCTCCAATTAAAAATTGGTTATTTAAGATAAACGAAATAATTGAAAATATGTTGAAACCTTTTATCATCATCACAGCCCATATGTGTCCCACCGCTGGGCCCGGACTTCATCCTTTATGGGAAGGAAATTGATATACTATACCACGCTGATCAGACGTGTTAGTGTAAGGTTTTGTTTCAAGTTTTATTTCTCTTGCATAGATATTATATGCATAAATCCCATAGTCGTCTTTTACAACACTCATGGGTAAGAGAGGGGGTGATGAATTGTATTCTTGCTCCGTCACCACACGGAAAGCTTGACACCTTTATTACTTGTATAAAGAAAATAAATCTATTATGAGTACAGCTTTCCAAGTAGGCAATAATATTAGTTAATAACATGATAGAAAGACGTATTCATCAAAGTGAAACAATTTGGTACATGATATATTGGCGATTGTAGTAATGTAAACGCCCAGGGGTCTTAATCTTACGAACAAGATATTGTGCACGTATGGAAGTATTTTTATTAATTGAAACGGCTAGCAAAATTAATATGGTTTATGTTCTTAGTTTGCCTGTAGTTCGGGCCCTCTTTCCACTTGGCACTCTCGGCATGTGCTCAGGGCCCCGTGGTTAGTAGGGGGCCCCTAGTTCCTACCAGATTGTCAAATGATTACTGATATTTATCACTGAAAATATTTACCGCGTTGTATACAATTATCTTGTGTAGCGACTGAACAGGAATTAGTATAATTCATCAGCGCCTCTCTCGCTCGTGTGTGTTGTAAAGGGCGACTATGGGATATAATATCGATGCAAGAAAAGGAAAACGTGAAATGAAACTTTATGCCAGCACATGTGACTAGCGTAGTATAGTACCCTAGCCGAGGCCGCGGGTGACGTGACCGGGGAATTAGTCTGTCACCCACCGAGAAGCCGACCGCGTGAGGAAAGACCGATGTCCGATCGATGACAAGTAACCCTGCTCCGGTGGTCGGTCCAACGATGATGGCGACGTGGTGTTCGAGTGGGTTGTGGGTGTGTGTGCTTACGCCCTTCTGTCGATGATGGTGATGATGTTTTTATTTTTCATGTAATTTAGTCCGTCTTTACCACTGGACATTCTCGGTACGTTCTCAGAGCCCTGTGGTCGATAGGTACCCACTAGTACCTTTAAATTTTCACCGGTTTGTTCACAATTATATACAATTATACTTTGTAGTGACGGAGTAAGAATATAACTCCAATAACAGAAATAAAAATAACTACAAAAATATCATTGTTTGTTATAAGAATTTCCTATAGGTTAAGTTTAATTTTGGTAGTCATTAGAATTCAGGTTTATATGATGGAAATGGAACCATAACAAACAAATAAGGTCGTATTCAAAATATTTGTCTCAAAATCCAGATATTAATTTTTAAATTTATGTAGTATTTTCTTTTTGTTTGGTAATTAAGTAAGAATACAATTGTATCACCACCTATCTTGTCCGTAGGTGTAAACAAACCGTACGATGACCCGAGGGGGGGGGGGGAGTCGGTCAAGGAGAGGGTACCTCAGGGGTATTGCGTCGGGCCGACCAATGAAGACAAGTCACCTACCCCGCTTGTCGGCTTGACGATAAAGGCGACGAGCCACGGGTGGGTTACGGGGTCACGTGTCGCCCTTCTGTCGCCCCGGACGGCAGCGCTGGGTGGCGGGTGCGCTAACCGTAGCCCATCCTCAAAAAAAGGCGTCGTAAACAAAGAATAAGATATATTATAAGGCTGGTAACATCTATGCAAGAGAAGGAACGATCGAAATAAAACCTTATACCAATCTGTTTGACCAGCGTGGTATAGGAGGTCAATTTTACTTCCATTCTATAGGTGGGTTAAATGTAATAGTGGGACCTACATAAGCTGAGAGGAGGATGCCAATCCAAGGTAATTATTTATTATATAGATCAAAAAAATCTAGAGTAGAAATTAAATTTAAAATAACATTAAATAAAAGAAGATAGCCTATTATGTTATAGAAAAATTACGCATGCCTGATAAGTACATTGACGATTAATATAAAGAGGTCACATAGCTAGTTATATTTATTTGCATGCTAGTATGATAAATGATATGCATTATAACATGATAGCAGGACGACGGCCAGTGTCGCACAACAATTGCTATCAACAAGGTAATTGGCGACCGACTGCGTACCAATGGTCGCACCATTATGTCGGTACACTGCAGGCGATAATGACGTAACTAATATGTATTTTTTTTACTTCTTAATATTTTTTGCAGCACATATTTGTCGCATTTTTATCAGAAGCCTGCTCTATCTCTTTCTTGGAAAGAATTTTGTTTATTGTAGCATGTGGGCCACGGTTGGGTGTAAATTTTGCTTGCAGTTTATTATTTGTATTAGTAATATTATTTAGTAGCATTTCTTAGATTTCTTTAATGAAACTCGCAGGAAAGAAAGTTTGGTGCAAGAATATTTTATTGATCTATCCCTAAATAGAGATTAACATCTAATAAGATATACAATCTGCTAATAAGATATAGTCTCATACGATTTATGTATAGTTATGAACTCCTTTAAGTGTATCTGATTAAAATTACCTTTAATTTTTTCGTCGTATTTTACAGAAATAATTTGATTGGAAAAAATTAAAAACGGTATACAGTAAAACATTAGAATTATATATAAAACCATGACGTTAAAGCAAGATTTATGTATATATTTGTCACGCTCAAATTAAAATAATACAGTAGGTATTCAGATTATATTATTATACTTAAAGAGGACAAAATTTGTACCCAAATGCAATTTAATTCGCCTACAAAAATCTTATTGGAATTTTATATTATAGTCATTCGCATTTTGTCTAGTTAGTTGTTTAACATTTATACAGGATGTATCAGGTTATGGGGCAACTGTTCAAGTATGTTGTAGTTTGACGGTCATAGATCGTAATTAGAATGTACATTATACAAAAAGCAATATAAGATAAAAGTTATAGTGAT
The DNA here is from genome assembly GCA_032191425.1 of Lymantria dispar. Classification (NCBI taxonomy): domain Eukaryota; kingdom Metazoa; phylum Arthropoda; class Insecta; order Lepidoptera; family Erebidae; genus Lymantria; species Lymantria dispar. The sequence goes on along the minus strand of CM063454.1, from coordinate 10,803,128 downwards.
TTCAAAAAAATGTGTCCAAGAGTCTACGCCTTAAATGTTACGTATTATGTAGGCATGTACAGACAGAATACATATAGGCATGTAAAGATTCGACAGTATAATTTTATTCATTCATACCTAGAATTACGCAAACGTTTCAATGACATCGTAGGTACAACGGCGAGCGGTCAACCGTCGTACGCCGATCAGCTGTTTTAAAGCGAAGTTTGTCTTGCTTATGTGAATGTAATCATTGATTTATTCAATTTCTAATGAACATTTAACAAAGTATGAGTATGTTGCGTATTAAGTATCATTGATTTTATACATTTCAATCAGTTTTACACGAAAAAGCGATAACAAAATTGAAAACATTACATGTATCTAATTCCTTAACGAATCGATATTTTTCGTTCAAATTTTTTTCATGATTTCCTACTACCATTGCCTAGCTCCCATTTGACCAGTTGCCCCATAACCTGATACATCCTGTATATGTTAAATAAAATAAAAAATCACTAAGCGAAAATAGTGTATTTGTGTTCAGTAGTGTAACATGGACTCGGCCTGTGGTGTTATCAGGATGTCCCGTCGGAACGTGTCGAGTGACGACAACCTGTAATAGTGTCATGTATTCCACACATCTATAGCTATCCTAAGTAATATTCTATTTGCTATTCTTTTAGCAACATTTAAAAATTACAATTTATTTTTCTTTCTAGCATATGTGTACCTCCTTCTTTTAAGTACCTACTCTACAAAATGACAAGAAAATTGGCGTACTTAAAAATTCATATAGGTGCAAATATAGTACTACATAATATGAATATTTTCGTCTCGTGCAGTGATCTTATTTCTTTACTTGTCGAAATTACTATTACAGGTTAAAAAAAATGTTTGGAAGTTTGATATTTGTACCAATAAATTTCTTTGAGCTTTTAAATATTACATATAGCGAAATAAGCTCTTACTCGGCATTTGAATCCACTGAGCCTTTAATATTTTTAATCGTATCGGAGTCACTACCTAATCGGAATCACTACTTACAACAGTAAGTATTGATGCTAAAATCTAGTATTTGATGATGAGACACGAGAATATATTTTATATACTTAGTTCTTTATGCCCCAAGGGTTAGGTGTGATTAGGTAAAAGTATAACACAATCATGATTTGTCCCTTAGGTTTTAGTATTCAGTAATAATTTTATTGCCGTTTATCGTGAAAAGAGTAACATTTTCCAGTTCACAAATTTTACTCCAAAAAAAATTATTGAGAATTTTACTCTGAATTTGACCCAGAACTCTTGCAATCAAAGACGTTTATATAATTTAAGCAATTGAAATATCCACAATAACACCTTGAAACCTTTCTATTTTATATCTAATGCAATCAATTTAATAGGATGAAATTAATTACCAGTATTACCATCCAAGAAATGGAAAGTGCTAAGATAGTATTACCAGGCAAATGTGTGCATCCTCTTGATAAAATCTTTATTACCTCTTACGTCATTCCTTGCAATCACATGAACAATTAAATTAATATTTCCGACCTTCAGCACATTGGGTGTATCGCATGGATATCGGTCAAGGCGTCCATCGATACATAGAGTAATGAGTTAATACAACCCACGCCCCTTATTGTTCCAAGTCTCTCTGTCCGTTCCTCATATCTAAATTTTAATATACACGTACGACCAATTTTAATATTACAATTATTAAACATAGTGTCAAAGAAAATTCAAACTTAATACTTAAAGGTAAGATTTACGAAGATGGTGTTTGTATATTTTAAAGGTTTGTCAAAATATACAAATGGGCTCATTGTCAGACCTACAAATTTGCATGAAGTATGAAAGTCGAGGCGTTATACGCGCAATAGATAATTTGTAAAACGTTTCTAATGAATTAGTCATTATTTATTAAGATGTTATGTTTATAATATAAAAGCATAAGTTGCGAGAAACTGTTTGTGTGATGGCAGATTTGAATACTACGCAACCTTAAATTGATCGTGGGTATCGTAAAAGACGACTCAGAGTTTTTCTTCGACCTGGGTCAACTCCCTCTGATGTCGTCAGGTCTACCATTACCAAACATCCTCAAGACGGCTTCAAATTAGAAACAGAATCGTCCTACGTCCTATTCCAACTTAGTCCTATCCTGTATCCCTTTTTTCCTGTGGTATGTATTATATTGATTAACCTTGCACAGTGGTGAATCTCGCTTCCTTTTCTCCATTTTAAAATGATAATGGATTGCCGCCACGTATCGTTTCATTCAATTAATTATCCTAGTTATTTGCTTTTCTTATTTGTGTTTATTCTAATTTTAGAAAGGCTTTTTATAATCACTGATTAAATGAAATGAAGCTTCATCTCATGTTATATATGTCTCACTGATGGGATCGAGCCTTCTCCACAGCAAGGAGGAGATTGACAAGCTTTTTATGCTCTGATAGCGCTTTTATGGAGGAATGGCAAGTGTAGTGACTATTGTAGTCTTACTGCAGTCTCACATCGATAAGCTTAATAAATTATCATCATCATTTCAGCTCCTTCACAATAGGAGGGAAATTGACCTTACTACACCGTGCTGGTCGGACATGTTGACATATAGGATTTTATTTCGAGTTTACCTTCACTTGCATAAATGTTATATGCATATTATATCCCATAGTCGTCTTTAACGACATCCATAGACAAGATAGGGAGTGGAGAATTATATTCTTACTCCGTCACCACACGGATAGTAAATTATAAGCATGGTTAATTCTATTAAGGTGAGCTTATATTAAATCGCAGAACTATAAACTAACAATTAGGCATCCTCCATCTGCAATAGTCCATTCATTATAACAAAGAAGCATAGATGTTGCCAATAAATAAATTCGCGTCCGTCCGCCTACGAAGGCTTGCAACACGTCTATTAAAATTTGATAGATCTTACAATGAGTCATTGATGCGCTTGGGCAAACTGCGATATGATTATTCAGGGTTATTGAAATATTTAGTTGTATTTGCATATAAATAGACTTAATTGTTTCATCAATCATTGTTGATTGAGAATGGAATAATATTTACTTAACGAGGCAAGTGTTGTTGCTTATTTGAGCAATATATTAGAATCTTATTCGATGACCTGGTAAACTACGTATTCTAATTTATAAGAAAGAAGAATGAAAGCTCATAATAAGCAATTTTGTACCTATTCAAGGGGATTCGAGAAGGGTTTAGATTCACAATTAGACCCGGTAGGTGGCCCTTATTTGAACAATACAACGTCGGTTGTCAGCTAGTGTAGGTATAAAAGATTAGATCCGATTTTAAGTGTATTTAGTGTAATTATTTCATTATTATCATCTAGCCCATATAGGTCCTATTGTTGAAACCGGGCCTTCTCCATTATAGCAGGGGAAATTGACCTACTATGCCACCCTATACCACGCGGGTTGGCATAGGGTTTTGTTTCGAGATTTCCTTCTCTTACATAGATTTCATATTTTTTTAGTTATTACTGTTAGTGGCAAATTAGCAATCACCACACCTGATGGTAAGTGATGCTACAGCATAGAGACCTTTGTTAGGCCGCTGCCTACCGTGACGAGAGAAGGGAATGTGAATGCGTGCAATGAGGCTCGGTAATACTTATCGGTAATAATACTAACATCACGAAACTATACACGCAAACACCCTCTGAAAGTTGGCTTTTCGGCTCTCTTACCCACCGAACGAAGTGCAATAACAGATTGTTAGTACTCAGATGTCGAGTCCCTATGAGAGTGTGGAACTACGTCGGACTGACTGGCCCGTAGCTGTAGACAGAAGACTATCGACAGTGTGATCCTACCTTAAAAGAATATACACAAAAATAAGCATATTAGTAGTCTTTGACGACACACGCGGGCAAGAGAGGGGGTGATGCATTGTATTCTTACTCCGTCACCACGTGCAAAATTTTTTTCTTATTAATATCTCCTTTATGTTTATAAAAACATTCTCACCATCATTATCATCTTAGTCTACCTTAAAGACAAAACTACAGCTAAAACCAACACTAAAAATATTCTTCAGTGTTGGGCTCGAGCCTCCACAATGGAAGGGAAATTGACCTACTATACGGCGCTAGACAAATGTGTTGGCATAGGGTTTTACGTTGAGTTTTCCTTCTCTTGTATAAATACTCATCATTCATCATCATTTCAGCCTATTGCCGTCCACTGCTGGACGTAGGCCTCCCCCATGATACGCCACAATGTGCGGTCCTGTGCCGCCTGCATCCAGCCCAGCAACTTTCACTAGGTCATCGGTCCACCTAGTCGACGTCCTACACTGCGTCGTCCGATACGTGGTCGCCACTCGAGAACCTTTCTTCCCCAGCGGTTGTCGGTTCGTCGAGCGATGTGGCCTGCCCATTGCCACTTCAGCGTGCTAATTCTTCGTGCTATGTCAGTTGCGCCCGTTCTTCTGCAGATTTCCCTATTCCGGATTCTATCTCGCAGAGAAATCCTGAGCACAGCCCGCTGTAGCTCAGCACGCTGATCGACTTTGAGCCTTGTTATAAGACCTGAGGTATAGATATTATCTGTATATTATATCCGTTACTCGACTTTTACGACATCCACGGATAAGGAAGAAGTAGTGAATTGTATTCTCACTCCGTCACCATCAACATCATCATCATTTCAGCTTATTTACGTCCCACTGTTGGGCTCGAGCCTCCTTCTCAATAGGAGGGACATTGACCTTACTATAGATACCATGCTGGTCAGACAGGTTGGTATAGAGTTTTATTTCGAGTTTTCCTTTTCTTGCATTGAATACGTATACGTATCCTTTAGTCGTATTTTACGACATCCATGGGCAAGATGGGGATTGATGATTTATATTATTATTCCGTCACCATACAGGAAGAAAATATTCTTGACATTTATAACTATTATTAATTAAATATATAGTGTTTGGCAAGCATATGACGTAATGGTCATGATAGCGATCTATTCTGCCAACATCGTGGGTTCGAATCCCACGCAGAACAATACTTTGTGAGATCTACAAATTGTTATTTTGAGTGTGGATATCATGTGTCCGTTAAATATGTTTGGAAAGTCCTCCGCAGTAGAGGGATAATTTCCTTAGTTTCTTTAAAAAAAGAACATCAATTAGCTACAGAAATAAAGAAATAATCGTTAATGCATCTGTCAACAATTTGATATATCATACAAAAAAATAATAAATAACGGTATTCGATCAATTCAATAAAACGTATAAAAAGTGGTCAACACATCTGCGTGCGCGCATTACGTTCAATATTCAAAAACTTCTGTTTTTTTTTTTCACTAACAATGGTAACTCGACTACCGCGAGATCGTATGACAAAGAATTTTCTATTGAAAGCGTATAAGACTGGCTTTATTAAAACATAATATATTTAAATACAATATTTCTTTCTGGTAAAAAATTAAAATTACCAACATTTATATTGGTCGCGGATGTCGTAAAAGACGACTAAGAGGTTTGATTGACCTGCTAACTCCATTTGATGCTGCCTGGTCAACAATTACATCCCATAGAGAGTTCACGTTAGGCAGTCGGTAAAATTATTACATTTATTACTAAGGCTAGACGCCGAGAAGGTCTGGCAAGAAACCCTGTCATTTTTTAAATATTGTCTTATAAATGTAACTATGTATAGAACATATAGTATTAGCCCGAATATGATGACCTTAGAAACAGGATATATTTTTCTTACAAATAAAAAAGAGAGAATATGCCTGGACCAGATCCCCAAGCAGCACCCGATCACAAGATAACTACTAGAGTAGCCATTACCCCAAAACCACCGACAGCGGGGAGCCTACTAGTTCCCACACTACAGCCCGGCCAAGCTACGGTAAAACTGGCCCAGAGGAGAGGGATGTCTCGTCGGACTGCAGTTCCGTACTGGAGGCATCCAAATCAGCCAAGAGCCCGGCGAAAACAGAGGCCCGAAGGAAGAAGCGAGGGGGAAAAGCCACACCTGCCACGGAACGCGCCAGGCGACGCGCCGTGAAGCTGCGGCGGGCGGAGCTGAAGGCATTGCGTGCTGCCGACGTTCCGCCCAGTGATGCCAGCGTATCTGACGCAGGCAGCAACGTGACGGTGGAGACCGACGGGGCTGCAGAGCAATCGATGGACGAGGGCGGCAATGCCGCAGGGCCGTCCGAGGTGATGGAGTGCCATTCTGCGGCGTCGTCACTGTCGGCAGCCCTGACAGTCAGGGACGAGGCCCTACCCCCGAAGGTGCGGAAGCGCCCCCTGCATAAGGATAGCAGCACCGTATCCGAATCGGAGGGGAGTGGCGATATCATGCCTCCTCCCAAGGTGGCGACTTCAAGTAGAGGGCGTAGGGGGCGTGGAGCCACGGTGGCAGCGAGGGCCGCAACTTCGTCTCCAGTAAGCCAGGTGCAGAAGGACGAGGCTCGCAAGCGGGCTAACGAGGCGGCGGCCGCGAGAATGATGAGGGTGTTGCAAGACATCCCTCCCAATGGCGCGGCGGCTGATGAGCCCGCTGCAGATAACCCCCCGGCCACTGAAGTGGCGGTCCTGCAGGCCGAAAATGCCCGCCTTAGTGGTGAGGTATCAGGCCTGCAGGAGAAAAATATGGCCCTGGAGAAGGAGTTGTCGACGGTTCAGAGGGCGAACTGCGAGTTGGCCAAACAAATGGCTGACTTGCGGCGCCAGGTCGCGCAGCTGGCGCAGACTACACCGTCAACAAACGCTGGCATTGCCGCTGCCCCCACCGCTCCCATTGTGCCGACTCGCGCTGCGGCGAGTTCCAACGAGGTTCAGCCGGCAGCACCAATTCCGCTGCCTGTAGTGGACGGCGTGCCGGACATAGCTATGCGCGCCATAATTGAGGTCGTCGCCAAGGTGCTCGATGCGCGCATGGCAGCTCTGGAAGCGAGACTGCCTCCGGAGTCCCGTCTCCGGCCGCCGCTTGCAGCGAACAGGCCGAAGGCCGCGGCGTCAGCTCCTGCTGCGCTACCCTGCCTGGGCGGGCGCGTAGGGAGCTACGTTGCGGCCGTTGCTGGGCCGAAGCCTAAGGGGCCCGCCGCGAAGAGGAAGGTGGCACCGGCTCCTGCCAAGGCCGGACCTCAGCCGCTGCCGGCAAATGCACCGCCGGCGGTGGCCAACGCAGCCGTGGCCATGACTGCTGTGCCCGGCACCCCTGCTACGCCTGAAGAGGGTTGGCAGACGGCCGAGCGCAGCCGTAAAAGTCGCGGCCAGAAGAGGAGAGCGGAGACCAAAAGCGCCGCTATAGCCTCCGTTTCCAAGGCGGGAGCCGGAAATAAGAGGTCGCTCAGGAGGCTCCGGCCGCCAAAGTCAGCCGCGATCACCGTGCTACCTGAGGCAGCTGAGAACGGCCTCAGCTATGAGGCCGTCTTACGTCGTGCCCGGCGGGAGCTTGACGTCTCCGATTTAGGAGGCGTCGAAGCCAGGACCCGCAAGGCCCGGACAGGGGCTCGGATTTTAGAGTTCCCTGGGGCCGAGGGCGCCAAGACGGCCGATAGCATGGCGGCCAAGTTGAGGGGTCTGTTCGCAGAGGAGGCTGGCGTCAAAATTGCCAGACCCGTAAAGTGCGCAGAACTACGCGTCGCGGGTCTGGACGACTCGTTGACGGTGGATGACATCCGGGAGGCCATCGTCTCGAAAACCGGGTGTCCCGTGGACACCGTCCGAATTGGCGCCATCCGCCCTGGTCCGGGCGGCGTCGGTGCTGCCTGGGTGTAGTGCCCGGTGGAGTCGGCCAAGCAATTGGCCGGCTCAGGCAGGCTCCTCGTGGGCTGGAGCTCGGCGCGGGTGACCGTGCTGGAGTCCCGGCCTGCGTGGTGCTACAAGTGCATGGCGGTCGGACACATTCGGCCAACATGCACTAATTGCTTTGACTGCAGCGATCTCTGCTTCCACTGCGGTCAACCCGGGCATAAGGCGGCATCGTGCGCCGCCACTCCCCACTGCCCCGCGTGTGCGGCGGGCAATAGGCCTGCCAAACACCGCATGGGGGGCAAGGAGTACAGACCCCCGACTTCGGCCCCAAAGGGGCGGAGCGGCCCAACGACCCCGGCCCCTCCCGCCCCTAGCGCGACCCGATCGCCCGCCAGCGTGGAGGTGATGGATACAGCCCACTAATGGCGACCGAATCCTACCACCTCCTGCAGGAAAACCTCAACCACTCCGCCGGTGCGCAGGACGTTTTCCTGCAAGCCATGGCGGAGTGGTTGATCAGTGCAGCCGTAGCCGCGGAGCCGTACGCGGTGCCTGACCGGCCCAATTGGTTGGGCAGCAATGACGGCTCTGTGGCAATCGTCGCCTCCACGTCGTGGCATTCCCCGGCCTTGTTGCTCAAGGACAGGGGCGATGGGTATGTCGCGGCGGAATGGGGAGAGGTTACGCTATTTGGTGTTTACTTCTCCCCTAACAGGAGCGCGACAGATTTCGGGGCCTACCTCACCATCCTGGGGGCCTCGATACGGCGACTGGCACCGCACCAAGTCTTCGTTCTGGGGGACTACAACGCCAAGTCCACGGTGTGGGAGTCCCCCAGGACGAATGACCGCGGGCGGGCGGTCGAAGAGTGGGCGGCGGAACTGGGCATCTGTTTGCTGAACAGGGGCTCGGTGCAAACGTGCGTGCGGCAGCAGGGCGGGTCGATAGTGGACTTGTCATTCGCTAGCCCTAATGTCGCAGCTGGTGCGTCCAGGAGGAGGTCGAGACCCTATCTGACCACCGATACATCCGGATAGAGGTCTCCCGGACCCTCCTGCAGCCCAGCAGGGGTCACACGGCGGACGGAGCTCCCGCGTTTCCGCGGTGGGCTGTGGGTCGATTGGATCGGGACCTATTGGCGGAGGCAGCCATCGTTCAGTCGTGGCTGTCCTCACCGCCTCAGGCGGACGGGGTGGATGCCAAGGCTGGCCGCATCCGCTGTGCGTTAACGCAGATCTGCGATGCGGCCATGCCCCGTGTGCGGCGTCTGCCCCCGAAGAGTGCGGTCCCCTGGTGGTCCTGAGAATTGGCGGACCTTCGGGCCGCGTGCATACGTGCCCGGAGGGCCTACACCCGCAGCCGAGCGCGTCACCGCGACGCTGAGCGGGAGGGCCAGCTGTACGAGGCTTACCACAGTGCGCGGTCTGCCTTCAGGCTGGCCGTCCGTACCGCCAAGGACGTCAGTCAGCGGGAGATGCTGGACAGTCTCGAGCGTGACCCCTGGGGTCGCCCCTACCTTGCGGCGCTAAAGAAGCTCCACGAGCGGGCCCCCCCCCTCACCGAGACTCTCCAGCCCAGCCTCCTCACCAGAGTTGTCGAGGACCTCTTTCCACGGCGGGCGGAGCACACGCCCCCGGTCATGGCTTCACTGGATAGCGACCGGGAGGCCGACGACGAGAGTGTTCCGCCCATCATGGAGCCGGAGATGGGGGTGGCGGTGGCGCGTATGCGAGCCAAATCCACCGCCCCCGGGCCCGACGGTATACCCAACCGTGTGCTGGCCCTGGTCCTCGAGCACCTGGGACCACGCCTCAGGGCACTGTTTGACACTTGTTTAGCGTCCGGGCAGTTCCCTAGGTGCTGGAAAGAGGGGAGGCTGGTTCTCCTGCCGATGCCGGGACGGTCTCCCGAGTCGGCCTCGGCCTATAGGCCCATTGTGCTGCTCGATGATACGGGCAAGCTTCTGGAGAGGGTGTTGGCTGCCCGCATCGAGCGGCACCTCGTCGGGGTCACCCCCGATCTGTCGGACGCCCAGTTTGGTTTTCAGAGAGGGCGTTCGACGATCGCGGCCCTGCTGCGCTTGAAGGCCGTGGTAGCGGAGGCCGTCACCGGCGGAGGAGTCCTGTTGGCGGTGTCCCTGGACATCGCCAACGCCTTCAACAGTCTGCCATTCAGCTGCATCAGGGAGGGGCTGAGGTATCACGGGGTGCCCGTGTACCTCAGGCGGCTGTTGGCAGACTACTTGGAGGGGCGCAGCGTCCTCTACGTTGACCGAGTAGGAGACGTTGTGCGAACGCCCATGACGTGCGGTGTCCCACAGGGGTCGGTTCTGGGTCCGACCCTGTGGAACGTCGGCTACGACTGGGCGTTGAGAGGAAGCCTTCCACCCGGGCTGGGCGTAATTTGCTATGCCGACGATACACTCGTCACAGCCCGGGGTGGGACGCTAGAGGAGGCGGCACGCCTGGCAACTCTCGGCACCGAGGAGATTGTCAGGCGGATCGAAGCGCTGGGGTTGAGGGTAGCCCTGGAAAAGACGGAGGCCCTTTTGTTCCATGGCCTCCGTACCGCCGGGCCTCCCGCCGGCGCTTCGATCACCGTGAAGTCGGTCACCATCAGCATCCAGGCCCACATGAAGTACTTGGGCCTGGTGCTCGACGGGCATTTTTGGTTCCGGGAGCATCTCCATCGACTTGTTCCCCGGCTTGTCGGCGCGGCGTCCACCCTTTCGTGGTTGATGCCGAATGTGGGCGGTTCCAGTGCTACGTGCCGACAGCTGCATGCGAGGGTGATCCGGTTGATGGCCCTGTATGGCGCACCAGTGTGGGCGGGGTCCCTGACCGTCCGTCTTAGGGCCCTCCTGTGGCGACCACAGAGGGTCATGGCGATCAGGGCCATACGGGGTTACCGCACGGTGGCAACGGAGGCAGCGTGCCTCCTGGCAGGAGGTCCCCCGTGGGACCTGGAGGCGGAGATGCTCGCTGACATTTATCGGCGGGTGTCGGAGACGCGCGCCCGCTGCGGTATGGTCTCCATCAAAGAGATCACCGCCTGGCGGGTCGACGCCCGCCGGGAAGTCATTGCCCATTGGGCAGTCCGGCTGGAGAGTCCTCGGTACGGTGTCAGGACCGTCGAGGCCCTCCGGCCGGTGCTGATGGAGTGGTTGGAGCGGACGCACGGGGTGCTTTCCTTCCGACTGGTGCAGGTGCTGACGGGGCACGGTTGCTTCGGGAAGTACCTGCACAAGATTGTCAGGAGGGAGAGCACACCGTCCTGCCACCACTGCAGTTGCGACGAGGACACGGCGCAGCACACGCTCGAGGAGTGTGCTGCATGGGAGGGGGAGCGCCGTGAACTCGTCGCGATTATCGGTGCCGACCTGGCGCTGCCGACCATCGCCAGGGAGATGCTCGTCAGCGTCAGGAACTGGGACGTGGTCGCCGCCTTCTGTGAGGCCGTAATCTCACGGAAGGAGGCGGCGGATCGTGTGCGAGTAGAGCTCCTATTCGGCGACACGTTCCGCCACCGGCGACTCGGGCGGCGCAGGCGCGAGTATCTGCGCCTAATGCCGCCCTAGCCGAGGCCGCGGGTGATCGGACCGGGGAATTGTCCGTCACCCGCGGAGAGGCTGACCGCGCGATGGCGACCGACGTCCCAGTACGTCGAGAGGTGAGAGGTTACCTGAAAGGGTATTCCGTCGGGCCGACCACTGATGACAAGTCACATCTGCTCCGGTGGTCGGCCCAACAACGAGGTGACGTGGGTACGGGTGGGTTATGGGCCCGCGCGCCGTCCTTTCATCGCCTCGGACGGACTGGACCGCGCGTGCGCTTACCAAAGCCCACCCATAAAAAAAAAAAAATAAGAGAGTAGCCATTACTGCCCTTAACTACACTGAAGAGAAGGTGCGAAGCGATCCACTACACGTAGCTACCGGAAGTAGAACCTTATTTAATGATCATGCAAGTACAAGGTACTCTCGAATTTAGGAATGAGCTAGTTGAACTCGACAGACGTTTTGTGCTATAAATTTATTATGTTTTCTCCGAATTCTGATAAAAAATCGGATATTTCAATCTTTCTTTTCGGATCGGCTCGGATGTTTAAATATTTAAACCTTTCTTCCGTCTTTGGATATGTAGATATTAGGTAATTAAAAATTTCAAGGGTACTAAATGAAGATACTGATGCTCTAAAGTGATTTTTAATTTTTTTATCAATATTAGGTCACAGGAAGGTGCTACGATTATCGACATTATGTCATCGCCTACTCATTCTGGCTCGCCCCATATAAGGTTCCAAAAGGAATAGATTGCTTGACCTCTTGTAACTAAATTCAACGGTATTGTATGTATATGGTTAGTTCCGTCTACCAAATGGATTCCCTGGTAAAGTTAAGAGTCATTTAGCTTGTTATGATTACATGGCATAATGCGTTATATTTTTATATTGCGATAATTCATTTTACAGCTCCTTAGACTTATATCATCATCATCATTATTTCAGCTCACATACGGCCCACTGTTGGGCTCGAGCTTCTTCCACAACAGGAGGAAGATTGACCTACTATACTATGCTGGTCAGACAGGTTGGTATAGATTTTTATTTCGAGTTATCCTTCTCTTGCATAGATGTTATATGCATATTATATCCCTTAGTCGTCTTTTACGACATCCACAGGCAAGATAGAGAGTGGTGAATTGTATTCTTACTCGGTCACCACACAGATTAGTGAGATTATCGAACAAAAATTGATTTTAATATATAGAAAAAGATTATTTAAAAACATCTTTAAGTCAACAAAGTTAATTTAAATGTTGAATAACTAAATTGCTTTCACTTTTAGTCAACTGGTCTGTATTCAGCTATTATTATTTCCCTTTGTAATGAATACGAATCTAATCTTTAATATTAATTAGTGCTTATCCACTATCTAAGTAATTGTCGTGAATAAATGTGTTAGAGTGTTTTACCGTATAAGGTTATCATAGTTTAAGTTAGATATTATTTGATATTTGATATTATCAAAGATTGCTTCATTGATCTCTATTGAGGCATATAAACATAGACTCTTGGGCTAAGAAATTATATTGTATTTAGCATGGAATTTCTATCAAGAAAATGACACTCGTCTCTTATTTTGAAACGGTTTTATATTAATACTAGCTGATCCAACGAACGTTGTTCTGTTCAAATAAAATAAAAGGAATTTTCCTTGAAATCAACAGCAGCGCCACTTACCGGCCCCAATTGTGAATCTAAACCATTCTCAATCCTCTTGAACACACACAAAAAATATATAAGGAATATTAAGAAGGAATATTAACCCGCTCTTATTTCAATTAGAGGTCGATGCAAATACCCCTGCAACGTACCTAGTTATTCCAAAAGTTATTGGCAATAGTTTTATGACTGACCGCCTGCCTCGCCTCAGACCTTCTTGAGAATATAATTGATGAACAGACGGCATTAGGTGGAGTTGGCTCTGGTCGATGTAAGTCGTCTTCTAAGACACCCTCGAGAAATGAAAGGATTGGTAGTGATTTCTGAAGTTTACGCGAGTATTACACATTATAGATAAAACTACTTTATGGATTTTATCGCGTTTCTATTTGATTTTTGATTGCTCGACATTTCGAACACTTTACAGCTTTTGTGGTTACACCGATTCTATAGCGGATAGATAATTATAAATATCTGTAACGACGATGACTTGTGGGACATCAGACATCTTAGTCCGTCCGTGTAGTGACGGGGTAGAAATACAATTCAGCACCCCGTGGGTGGGTGTTGTGAGAGACGATTAAGTGATACAACATGCACATAACATCCATGCAAGAGAAGATAAATTAGAATTAAACCCTATACTAATCTGTCTGATCGGCGTGGTAGGTATATTAAGGTAATTTCCCTTCCATTGGGGAGAAGAAGGCTTGAACCCAAAAGTGGGACATATATGAGCTGAGATGATGATCATGGTTAATGTAAAATCATTAAAATCGGGCCATGCATTGTTCCGTTTTTTTAAGATTGTATTTCAGTCACGACCTGGGTAAACTATTTTGGTTGAAATAGGGTGTCGTGGCTCCGTAATTTACCCTATTTTATCTCCTCGCCGAATGAATAGGTAACAGGAACCGATTTTTAACTTCAACCACGGATTCTTTTCAAGATAGTCTGATAAACTGATTATCCTCATTTGCGTCTTACATTGGGGAAAAATAATGTGTGGTCAAAACATCTTCATGTTAACATGACGTATCATGCGGGCGTGTTGAATTTGTATGCGAATAGCGTAAGGACACAACAGATAACGTTATACAGTTAGCCAGAGGTCACTTGGATTTACCTCATCGCTCATCAATTCTTGTTAAACCCGCATCATTATATTTTATGGTAAAGGTTAAAGAAATAACATGAAGGTAAAACTATCTATTTCTGAGTTAAAGTATTATAAAAATCATGGACCAACGATCAAGCAAATGGCGAATCTCTATTATATTGTTGTAGACATTCTAATTGTCCAATGTCCCTTATGTAAATACACTTTTAGTGTGGTAATGGACTAAGAATACAATCTGTCACTATTCTTTGTTTTTCACCTATCTATAACATGATCTATACAAATAAATAAAACTGAATATTAAATCTGTTCATAATATTAAAAAACTGGTCTTTTTTCATACTCACACGGTTATTTGCACGACACCTATGCCTAAAATACAGTTTATATTTTTTTTCTCTTTGTCTGTTGGTTTGAGGTAATCTTCAAAACGGCTGGACTGATTTTGATAATACTTTACTACCAAGTAGCTGTCTATATAAGGAGTAACTGAGGCTGTATTTTATCGCAGTATTTCCACGGAAAAGGGCACTATGTGGATAAGGCGATTGAAACCGAAGCGAAGCGACGGCGGATTGCTAGTAATTTATAAGAAATGTAGGCAGATAACATGGGTATTGCAAAATACGATCAGGTAAAATATAGAAAATATGGATGCAAGGGAAGTGAAACTCGAAACAAAACCCTTTACCAACATGTTTGACCAGTGTGGTATAATATGTCAAATTTCCTTTCACAATGAAGGAGGCCCAAGACCAATAGTGGAGCATCTATGAGCTGAGACGATGATAATGTTGATAGATAACGTAAGAGATTAAAAATACCAAAAGCTCTAAAATAGTCTAATGAAGTCGTTAACATAGAAGAACACAAAGTAAAATCACCAACCCGCCTGCTACGTGTAACGATTTAGGTATTATTTCGACTATGGTAAGGCTTATGTATAACAGTGATAAACTGATAGACAGATGGATGCGTTTAAAACTCCATCCTAATCGGGCTGACAGCACAATATAAGCAATTTTCTTTCCCTCGAGCTAAAATTTGAAACGAGAGTATAGCACCCGCCGCTCGCTGTCCGTTCCGTCCGGGGTGAAAGAGGAGCGACGCGCGGCCCCGTAACCCACCATAGCACGTCGCCTTCGTCGTTCGGCCGACCACCGGTATAGAGACCCTTGTCCTCCGTGGTGGATCCGACGGAATACCATGAGGGGTACCCTCTCCTCTCAACGTCTCCTTTCTGGGACGTCGGTCGGCGCCGTGCGGTGAGCTCCCTGCGGCTGATGGACTAATCCCTGGTCCCGTCATCATTTCGAATGGTTATATAGGGTGTGGATACTCTCTACACAGCTGACCAAAAACAGAAAGAAAAGATGTAAGTATAGAAAACAAAAAAATGAAATTCTTATTTAATTTAATACTTAAGTTAAAATAAGTATAGTTTATTAATACTACTAGCTGACCCGGCGAACTTCGTACCGCCATAATTTTTTCGTAAATATATTTTCTAAATTGCTTAAAATATAGTTTGTCTATAGCTGTCATTTGCGTTTTGTTATTAAATGATAGATCCGTTTTTGTTAATACCACGTTTTATAGTGACTTGTATTCTCTTTGACGTTTTATGTAAAGTCCCACGGGAACCCGGTCGAACGGGATAAAAAGTATCCTATGTCCGTCTCCTGATTCTATGCTACCTCCCTGCCAATTTTCAGGCAAATCAGTATAGCCGTTCTTGAGTTATAAATAATGTAACTAACACGACTTTATTTTATATATATATAGATAAAGAATGATCATAAAAGCAAGCAAACTCTTCGGTAGAGCATAAATAGATTTCCATGTGGTGACGTAGTAAGAATACAGTTCACCATCCCCTCTCTTACCCATGGGTATCGCAGAAGACGACTAAGGGATTAAGTATAGGTACATATAGTACCTACGTATGCAAGAGAAGAGAAACTGAAAATAAAACTCTATAGCAACACTTCTGATCAGCGTGGTTCTAATAGGTATATTTCTCTCTTATTGTGAAAGAGGTTCGAGCCCAATAGTGGGAATTATATGAAGACCCAGGACTAGAAATGTATGAAAGAATGAATCGATAAATTGCAACCATCATCATCATTTCATCTTATATCACGTCCCACTGTTGGGCTCGAGCCTCCTCCACTGTGGGAGGGAAATTGACCTACTACACCACACTGGTCAGACAAGTTGGTGTAGTGTTTTGGTTCGAGTTTTCTTTCACTTGCATAGATGCTATTTTAGTCACCTTTTACGTCACCCATGGGTAAGTGTATTCTTACTCTGTCACCACACGGAAAAAAATTTCAACAGAAAAATAATATTTATGATAATATTCAAAAGCATCTAATAAGAATAAACAGCTGAATTAAAAAATGCAGATGTTTACACCGTGAGAATTTGACCAAAATAATTTGCTAAACAGCAACTATGCATATTATTTTGCCCAATGTCCTCGTCTTAAAAAAATCAGCTATGGGGTACACTTTTTTGTTAGTCACCCCTCATTTTTTTACTTATTCAAATCACAAGTAACTGTACCCTCAAGTTTTTTTTTAAACTAAACAATGGACTCTTTTCTTAGTGCGAGTAATTTATTTTTTTTAACGGTCGAAGATAGCCTTGGGTCATAGGTGAGGCTTAGGATAGTTCTCAGGGATCTTTTTAAAAGTTTCTTTTATCATGCTGCACATCTGCCAAGTGTTGATAAAAAATAGATATTCGCGTGGGAAATTAATATTTTGCGAATCTCTCTCCGAAAAATTTGGATATGATTGTTACATTTTAATTATCAACTATTATTTTCAAGAATCTATCCATTTATTATTTTAGTATATTACCAGAATGAGATGAAGCACCTGTTTTTATTGGAATAGGAATTTTTTATTTGGCCCGACCACCGTTACCGAGTCCTTTGTGGTTGGCTCGACGGAATACCCTGAGGGGTACCCTCTCTTCTCAACGTCCCCTTCGTCGATCGCCGTCGCGAGGCCAGCCTATCTGCGAGTGACGGACTAATCCCCGGCATAACAATTGATAAATACTTACTAAGCAAATCATCATTATCATCCTGTTCATGTTCTAATTACTAGGTTTTGATACAATATGTTCTTACTCTTCCTTCATAGTACATCTTACTAAAGTTTTAGGCAATAGTTTTATGACCAGCCGTCTATCTGACGTACATATAGTGAGATAGTCAGCAAAGGGATATCCATAATTGCTGCTTAGTCACCTGAGTAATTGCTGTAAATTTTATTCCCTACCAAACTCTGGTAGTCCTGTTTATCTCTTGATCATCATTATTGCCAAACTCATATACATCCCACTGCTGAGCTTTAGCTTCCTCGTCAAATTCCTTTACCACGCTCATTAGACAGGTGGGTAGGTATAGGGTTTTATTTCGAGTTTTCCTTCTCTTGCATAGATGTTATCTGCAATAATCCCATAGTCGTATTTTATGACACCTACGGATAAGAAAGGGGGTGGTGAATTGTATTCTTATTCCGTCACCACACGGAAAAACTGTTGGCAACGATTCACCTACATAATGGTCTGAAAGTTACAATATAGATCCATCTTAGTTAGGTTTGTTGGTTGAAGTTCTCCTTCCTTCTTTCTTCACTACACGCAAAACTGATGCATAGATATCAGAATGCACAGATCGTGTAGTGGTTAAATAACAACCTACTCTGCCAATTATCACGGGTTCGATACCCACGCAAGCGCTGTATGTGATTATAGCACGCTAGTCAGATGTGTTGGTATAGTGTTTTATTTCGAGTTTTCCTTCTCATAAATTTTATCTACAATAATCTCTTAGTTGACTTATCCGACGTCCACGGATAAGAAAGGGGGTGTTGAATTGTATTCCTATTTCGTCACTATACCGATATAACTAAGTTCAATTTTAATAAATTAATAACGTAACAATGGCAAGGATACAATATTTTCTTAGTCACCACACAAAATCAGTTTGTCAAGTTTTTAAACTAACTGTAAATTATCATTCAGCGTACATGTCCACGCCCCCAACTTCCAATGAACGCGGAACAACTAAAACAAAAACGCATTGTCCCATGACGTCACGGTGATAACTCATTTACGACTACCCGCATGTCGACAAAAGAGGACAATATGAGGACAATCGATAATGCTAAACGCGAACACGTGTGCCGCGGACTGTGAGCGATCCTATTGTTTATGTTTTAACATCAACTAGACACGTCAAAAACGGTGTTTAACCGTTCTCTATGAGAGTAATTTCATATAGAATGGTCGATGCTTAGACCACTAAATTCTATGTAAATAAAGATCTAGTTATGTAAATAGATCATAAAACTCTGTTTCTTTTTTATTACAAACGATGGCTAACGAGCAAACAGTGGTAAGTGTTGCTGCCGTTCATGGACCTTTGCTAAGCCGCTGCCTACCGTGAAGAAAGGGAAGGGAGTGTGAATGCATCACTAAAATCCACCACATGCAAACACCCTCAGAAAGTTGGGCTGCCGGCTCTCTTGCTCACTGAGCGAAGCGTAGTAACAAATTATATACTCAGACGTCGATTTTCTGCAAAAGTGTGATACTACCTCGGATGACGGGCCAATTTCTGTAGACAGATAATTGTCAACAGTGTGGTCCTACTACTTCTAAAAATAGAACTTTGTGATCTAAGTATCGACCTAGTGTTCCGAGTGGTAAAAAGTTCGTTTGTCATGCATGGTAATCTATTGTGCAATCCACGAATGGTTGTTCTAAAGCTGGTTATAATTTGCGTTCATTCATTTATATTCGCATAGGTATTTGCAAAGCCTCACGTGAAACACTAGAGGTTTCGAGGCAAAAAAATAGATCTAGCTAGGTTTTATTTATAGAAAATGTTGTTTTGTCGGTATTTTTAGCAAAACAATACAATGACATTACATTTTAAAAGAATATGAATTAAAATTTCGCTGTCAACGTCATGAGTTACGATAGCTCAGTTGGAAAGTTGTCCAGTTTTCTCTTAGTTTTGGCATTCAAACAGCGTCGGATCGAATCTCGGTGTTATTATTATTCTCTTTTTGTATTTTTTAATATTTTTTTCATCATTCAATTTTTATTTTTTATTAATATACATATATCTAAATAAATTCGACAAAAATACAACAAAAACATTCCGAGCGAAGCTCGGTCAACCAGATATTATCTATTAAATATGAAATAAAAAGGTATTGTATGGATATAATCACGTTTGTATTTGCTATTTGCTTGGCCAACATTTTGAACACTTCTCAAAATCACGGGCAGTCTATCGTATTTCATATGTGTAATACCTATATCTAATAATATGTATAATTTCATATGTGTTGTTGACGAAGTAAGAATATAATTCATCACCCCCTCTCATAATCGTGGGAAGACGACTAAGGGATATATTACGCATATGACATCTATGCAAGATATGGACAGCTCGAAACAAAAGCCTATATCAATCTCTCTTCGGGACGACCACTGACGACAAGTCACCCTGCTCCGGTGGTCAGCCCAACAACGAGGTGACGTGGGTACGGGTGGGTTATGGGCCCGCGCGCTGTCCTTTCATCGTCCCGGACGGAACGGACCACGCGTGCGCTAACCATAGCCCACCCATAAAAGAAATTTAAAAACAAAATACCAACCACTCTGACCAGCATGGAATAGTAAGGTCAATTTCCCTTCTATTACGGAGGAGGCTCGAGCCCAGCAGTAGGACGTATGTAAGCCAAAATGAATGAATGAATGAATGTGTAATATTCACGTAAGCATCTGAAATCATTACGTTTTTATTTTTAATAAATTATTAAAGATGGATCACAACCAACCTACTTTTAGAAAAAAAAAGGCAAGGTGAAAGGCGTAAAAACTAATCTGGTCCCTGAAAAATTTAAATTCATTTTTAATTGATGTAAGTATGAAGCAACAAAACGTCCGATTCTGAATAGGTGTGTATGTGTCAAAGTATTTTTCAATAACTTAACATTTTGTTTAATTTTTCCAAGTTGGTTACAAAGCTTATTTGACGCTAGAGGCTAGAACTACAAATCAACAAAAAAGTTTGATTAGGCTTATCGTAAAAAATCGCCTTCCTTTTAGTTACAATAGATCAGTCCATGCGTTACATATGTTTAAAGAATAGCCAAGAACTATCCCAAAGGATTACCCAAACCTTTGAACAGACTCTACTATACTTTTTTTAAATATTTTTTGCTACCAACACCTGGTCGCCAATTTTTTAGCTATGTCATGCTCCACAGATAAAGTCAGAATATTTCAAATAAAAAATGGACCGCGAATCTTCGAAAGAAGTCCGTACGTCGGGCGGGCATTACTAAAGGGTGCGAATTTTAAATTGAATTTGATAAGTCTGTGAAAAGGTCCGAACAAAAATACGTTGTGATTTGTGGGGTTGAAGATAAGATAGTACATTGTTATGAATCAAAATTGACTTCGGGGTTGGATTTAAGGATAATAGTCTAGATATAATTAAATAAAAGTGATTATGGCAGAGACTGAAATATAAATGAACTCATCCATCTGAAATTATTTTTAATGATTTTTTATCGACCAATTGCAGAGCGTAATCACTTTCAAGGATTTTTGTTTTACATTTGACAAAAGTGTTTTTATTATTATTTTATTTATTTATTTATTTTATTTTAAAGCTTTTGCACAAACAAAGGTACACGGCGGACTTAATGCCTTAGGCATTCTCTACCAGTCGACCGAGGGTGGAGTAGAAATAATACAAGGCAGGTGCAATAGAGATAGTTGAAGATCAGAATTTATATATAATTACCAAATGATACAAATATATAAATATGAATACATATACACTGTATAAATACATATATACTATAAAAATACATATATACATAAGTATACATACATACATAAAAAAGGATGTGAGCCGTCACAGATGAGTTGACTCCGCCAGAAAATCTAAGTAAAGTCGTTTAACTTTAGCCTTGAAAATGTCACGACTAGCAGCCATTCTGATGTCTAGAGGTAATGCATTCCACAGAAGAATAGCCTGGATATCAAAAGAGGAATGCACCAGACCAGAAGAGTGAGAGGGACAATGTAGAAGAAGATTTTTTGAGGAACGAAGAGCACGGTCATGAGTGGTGAAAAGAAATTGAAACTTTGGTTTTAAATAGGAAGGGGCATTAGGAGAGTTAAGAATTGAATAGAGTAAAGAAAGAGTTCGCAAGCTCCGTCTTTGTCTAATTGGCAACCAATTGAGACGAGAGCGAAATGTGGTTACATGGTCGTATTTGCGAAGGTTAAAAACGAATCGAATGCAATTGTTGAGAAGTCGGTCCAGCTTATTGAGCAGATCTGCATTCAGGTCGAGGTAGCACACATCAGCATAATCGATGATAGGAAGGACTAAGGTTTGAACCAGCGATGCTTTGGTTGCGTCTGGGAGAAAGTTTTTGAAACGGTATAGAGAACGGAGTGTTCCTGTAACCTTCTTAGATACGTTAGCGACCTGCGTTTGCCACTCCATTGTCGAGTCTAGAAAAAGGCCTAGATTTTTTACTTGGTTACTATAAGGTATCACGCTTCCATTATAGATGACTGCTGGCAAATTATATACGTCGACTCTGCTGATGATGCGGGGACTGCCGATAATGATACATTGGCACTTATCTACATTCACTCCCAAGCCAAACCTCGCAGCCCAAGTGCTTATAGCTGCTAGGTCACAGTTTATGGAAGTAATTGCTGAGTGGAGATCGTTCAGCTTGGCATGGGAATACAATTGCAGGTCATCGGCGTACAAATGATACGTACACTGAAGTTCGGAGGTTATGAAGTTTATAAAAAGAGAGAAAAGAAGAGGAGAAAGTATGCCGCCTTGGGGAACGCCAGAGTCCATATCACACCAATCAGACGAAGTATCGTCGATGCGAATGGACTGTTGACGTCCCAGAAGATAAGATGAAAACCATTCCAAAGCATCCGATGAGATCATAAGATGGGACAGAAGAGACAATAGTAATTCATGACTGACTACGTTAAAGGCGTTAGAGAAGTCAACCAGGGCCAACACAGTGACCCTGGTATCCTCCACACCAGCCCTCACGTCGCCAGTCACTTTGAGGAGTGCTGAGACTGTGCTATGTCCAGGTCTGAACCCAGACTGTAGTGGGCTTAAAATATTATTTAAATGGATAAACTGTGATAGTTGTTTGTGGGCACAGGCCTCGAGCACTTTAGAGAGGAAAGGTAGTATAGAGATGGGACGATAGTGATTAGGAAGAGAAGGACTAGATATTTTGGGTAAGGGAATGACATGCGCCTTACGCCATAGCGTAGGAAATGTACCATGACGAAGGGAGAAGTTAAGTATATGTGTGATAGGAAGTAAAAGTTGATCAAGAATAGTAAAAATCATGCGACGGCTGATGCCATCACAACCCACAGCCTTCGATTTGATAGAGAGGAGTGTTTTTCTAACCTCATCGGATGCTACTGGAGAAAACGAAAAGGGATTAATATCGAGACGTGGTAAGTTGGCAATGAGATTTGCCGTTTGGCACTTGGTGGCATAATCTAAGGTGCCTGAGGTCTTGAAGTATTGGTTAAGATCCTCCAGGGCAATGCCTTTGGGTAAGCCAACCGTTCGTCGTTTACCTATGCCAAGAGACTCAAGGAATTGCCAAACCTCAGGAGCAGAGGAAGACGAAATAGTGTTTGAGATATATCGGCGTTTAGCGTTGCGTATCATTTGATTACACCGATTCCTAGCAGTCTTAAAAAGAGTCCAGTTGGCTTCAGAGCGTAGCTTCTTAAATTTACGAAACGCGACATCCCGACGTCTCATAGTCTTGCGAATCTCTTCAGACATCCAGGGCGCAGGCGGGTGCTTCAGCTTAACTCTTTTCACTGGGGCGTGAGCATCATAGAGCTTAATAATGTAGTGATTGAGGAGCTCAACTTTGTCATCTAGTCTATCGGCCTCCAGTAGAGGTTGCCAGTTGGTGGTCGAGGCTTCAGCACGCAGTTTCTCGACATCCATTCCAGTGAAACAACGCAGATTCAAAATCTTAGTTTTGGGCTTAGGAGGTTTAAGGATATAGGAGACGAAAAGAAGGTCATGAAGGGAAAACCCAGGGGCAGGGTGCTGGCCATGAGAGGATACACGGGAGGGGGAAGAAGTAAGGATTAGATCAAGCCACGTGTCGTCTCCATGATGGTTGTGGTGAGTGGCTTGGAGAGGTAACACGTGGAAATTCGCAGATTGGACAATGTGTTGGAGCTTACGGGAACGGAGGGAACTGGAGGATAATAAGTCGGTATTGAAATCACCCATTATGATGTGATGTGCATAGTCGGACCCCAAAGATTCTAAAACCGTTTCGAAGTCGGTGAAGTAATCGAGAGAAGGGGGACAGTAAACTACACCCACGACCACTTTGGCTCCTTGGATGTAGACTTCGAGAAAAAGAAATTCGATAGAGGCAGAATGGTAAGCTGGAGAAGAAGCAATGATTTTGTACGTGAAGTCGCTACGAAGATAGATGGCTACGCCTCCTCCTCTGCGATCAACGCGGTCGTTCCGGATCAAGATGAAACCAGGGAGAGGATACAAAGTGGATGGTAAC
Source organism: Lymantria dispar (assembly GCA_032191425.1). NCBI lineage: Eukaryota > Metazoa > Arthropoda > Insecta > Lepidoptera > Erebidae > Lymantria > Lymantria dispar. Next base: position 10,779,398 of record CM063454.1, on the reverse strand, counting down.
TCTGGTTTGAGCCAGCTCTCAGAAATTAATATAGCATGAACATTGGCACCATTAAAGACGATTTTATTTGCAGCATAACTAGCATAAAACTCTAAACTTTCATTTTTAAAAAATTAATAAATCTTTTAAATTCGTCACTTACTGACTAGGCGTAGTGGATACCGACCTATTATGCCAGTGTCTTAGGTTCGATTTCCATGCAAAGAAATGCGTTGTATGATCCACAAACTATTGTTCTGAATATGGGTACAAATAGCCTCTCATTGTGGAGGAGGCCCGAGCCTAACAGTGGGAGGCATGTAGGCTACGATGATGACTTATAATTCATTAACACACAAAAAGGGTAAGATTTTTAAAGATCACTATCATCATCAACTTAGCTTATATGCGTCATATTGCTGGACTCGAGCTTCTTTCATAACGGAACAGTTATTGACTCATTACACTTAGCTGGTCAGACTTTGCCTGCTCTTGAAGACAATACGTGTTATGTTTTACTTGTTGGTTGTACGTGTTATGAGCAATTCTTTTGATATGTACGTATTTGCTGTAGGTACGTATTTTATACATAAATCACAAACTTCTCTAATGATTTGGATTAATAAAAACGACTACCTTGGCAATATTGTCGCCCCGGACGGAGTGGTGCGGAGGCGCGCCGACCGCGGCCCACCCACAAAAAAAAAAAAAAAGCCTTGGCAATATTATATAAAAAGAAAGAAAGTAAGAATAAAGTTATATAATTGTCCATGTATTTTTTTTTATTTTTAGGATAAACGTAGGTGATGTTTTACTCTTTAGCTATTTTTAAAGAGTTAATGTCGTTGTGGATAAAAGGATTAAAAATATTCGGATCTAATCTCAACCGCTCAGGTACTAGAACTTCTCAACTTTCACTCCAATATTCAAAATGATTGTCAAAAAATATTTAATCATCGTGCGAATTTAAATATTCAATAGTTCGTTATATCAATACCGTAGCTAACGCTGGCCAAACAAGTCACGGCTTCGACCCCTCATTTTGAATAAAAAAATCTCACCCCAGGATTTTTTTTTTCAACCCTTTTATGCATATCCTGTGTCATACGTGCTGTATTACAAGTCAAATTTAAATAATTTATGACCTGGCCCGTTAGTATTTACATCTGCCTAAGCCGTTTGCAGGCGTTAGGTTGGAAATTTATAAATAATTTGAACCATAGAGGTAGGTTAGGGATATATCGAGGCTTGATTGTAATGAGCGTATTAAGAATAATTATGTGTTTTTGTATGGGTGTATACAATTTCCTGCAATAATGAGTGTATATACTTGGTATATATATAATTTCTCTGTGGTGAGGAATTAAGAATACAATTCAACAGCCCTTCTCTTGCCCGTGGGTGTGAACGACTAAGGGAAGGGACTGTATTCTATCTCTTATTTTATTTTCAAAGAACACTGATCATCATCATCATCATCGCAGCCCACATACGTCCCACTGTTGGACTCGGGCCTCCTCCACAATGCCCTAGCATTTGACCTACTATACCATGCTGGTCAGACATGTTGGTATAGGATTTCATTACGAGTTTTCCTTCTCTTGCGCAGATGTTATGTGCATATTATGTCCCACAGTCGACATCCACGGACAAGATAGGGAGTGGTGAATTGTATTCTTACTCCGTCACCACACGGAATAAGATTGATATCGACGGTTAATTATGTAATGCCCTCTGATTCTGGCTACAGTGTATTAAGAATATAGGTACATTATATAAGATTATGAAAAAAGACTAGCACTTCTTTGTGTTAAGGAGTGCGTTACCATTAAGCGTGTCTAGTTTGTAAGCTTTGTTTTTTTTTATTGGTGGATTATGGTAAGCACACGCGCGGTCTAGTTTGTAAGCTTGGCTTAAGCTGAAAATCAGCCCCGCAGTGCACGTGCATTCAAGCACAATTTGCAGACCAACAACATTTGGATTTTAATTTTTTTTTGGTAATTTTGTATGTTTTTTTCTGTTTGTACTATAAAAACAAATAAAGATCTTTTCTGTTTTCTTATCTTTCTAGTTCAGCATTGTTAAAACCTTAATAAGACTTCAATCAGATTATTCCACTATTGGACTACTGGACATAGGACTCCCCAAGAAAACATTCTTATTGATATAATCACCACGTTTGGTAGATGGTCAAGTTAGGTTGGAGCTATACGTATGCCATAATAGCGCTGCTACACATTCTTCTAGTGATTCCTGAGACAGTTTTTAGAGCTTCCCTGAGAAAGCAAAAGGCCCAGGAAGGCGAAGAGGAGGGAATATGGTGCGTTATAGGGCCGCGCCCCGTGGCCTTTCTTCACCCCGGGCGGAATGGGCGATGCCTGTGCTAAGCATAGCCCGTTGTAAAAAATCATAGTCATCATCATCGCAGCCCACATACGTCCCACTGTTGGGCTCGGGCCTCCTCCATAATGGATGGGAATTTGACCTACTATACCATGCTGGTCAGACATGTTGGTATAGGGTTTCATTTCGAGTTTTCCTTTTCTTACACAGATCTTACGTGCATATTATATCCCTTAGTCGTCTTGTACGTATTTCACCACTCCCTATGAAATGTATTTTTACTCAGTCACCACACGAATCGTAAAAAATATGAGAAAGTAATTATTTCTTAACTTCCTCACCATAAGAGAGATTGGAAGTCAATAAAACTAAAATGCTAAGTTCACTGAATTGGCGTTAAGTCGATATACGCTAAAGCATTGTGACTCGATCAGGGCTCTAGCTACAATCCTATTAAACATATCTTAAAATCTTTATAGATAAACAGGCTATTTTATTAAATTTAAGTACCTGTTCCCCACGAGTTTAGCACGGTTAACGTCGACAGCACTGTTCTTAATCTTTCGACTAGGTATAATAAATATGTTTCTATTGTGAAGGAGGCTCGTCCTCAGCAGTGGGACTTGTATGAGCTGAGATGGTGATGATTATGAAGCAATATTTTTTTTTATTACTGTTGGTAACTAACGAGCACACCTTATGTTAAGTGATATTTTGGCTCATGAACCTTTGCTAGGCCGCTACTTACGTGAAGATAGTGAAGGGAATGTGAATACGAATTTTGGCGATACTAAAAGCACCACACGTAAACACCCTTAGAAAGTTATTCTGGCGGTTCTCTCGCTCACTTCGAAGTGCTGTAATAAAATGCTACTACTCAAACCTGGATTTTCAGCGAGAATGTGGTACTAACCCGAACGGAATGCTCGGCGTCTGTAGACAGAAGACTGTCGACAGTGTGATCCTACCAAATATTTCTATGATTCTTTAAATCTAAGCTATACAATGAGTGTAAATGTAAATTTGTAATTAAATAATGTCCTGCAATTTTGTAGTTTTTAATGAAAAAGGTGTGTGTACATATGTAGGCAAGAAGTTAAACTTCTTTAGCGTTTTTCCTAAACGCGTTAAAAGAAGTATAAGTTAAAAAAATACAAAACAATACGACACGATATGTTTGACGATTAGATTATTAAGATTACAGGGTTTTTCAAGAAGAACTTTGTTTTCTAAAACAAAATAAAACAATAAATTTAGATGAAGATGATTCAAATTTTTATTATATTACTAAAGAAAAGTTCGACAGTTATGAATGAAAAATGATATCTGGCAAATATTGGTGGACATTTGATGACACGATCTGGCTGGCCACATAACAGCTGATTTTCGTGAAATTATGCGATCGGGAAATTTGGTTTGCAATAAATTGATCGTTTCATTGGATGTGTGGTACCGTCCGGTTGAAACCACATGTCAGTGATATCCACGTCATCAATAATAGGCCAAAATTGAGTTGTTGTTGAACAATTCAATTTGGCCTATTCGAAAATCAGCTGTTATGTGGCCAGCCAGATCGTGTGATTTAACACCACTGGATTATTTTTTGTGGGATTATGTTAAGGACAGAGTCTTTACGGAGCCAATCGAATCGATTGCAGCCTTAAAACTCAAAATCTGTGATGTGATTAACGAAATAGACCCGCCATTTTGCCAAAAAGTGATTAAAAATTTTGATGAAAGAATCGACATCTCTCAGCGTGGTCGTGGTGGACATTTGCCAGATATCATTTTTCATTCATAATTGCCAAACTTTTCTCTTCGTAATACAATAAAAATTTGAATCATATTCATCTAAATTTCTTGTTTTATTTTGTTTTAGAAAACAAAGTTCTTGTTGAAAACCCTTTATTATAGGTAAACAATACGTAGCTTATTCAGTACTTTTATGACATTTGAATAACCAACACACAACGGTGTTAAATCAAACTAGTACTTTGATAATTGCGATCAATTCCAAGGATATTTTTGAGGTGTGCGCAAAAGAACAATAAGAATATTTTAATACAAGACAAGTCAATCGACACGTGGTGCGTTGAAAGTGAAAGGGATGCTCCATTGTTCGTCCGACTGTCGTTCCATAAAAGATCGTGTCATTCTCAATGCTGTGACGAAATATAACGATATCAATGATATTACGTACATCCCACACTAAGTTGCTGTATTTTATTGCAATTAAGATCTTGCCCACGCCAGGTTTCATCCTTTCAGTGGGAATGACGTATATTTTAGCCTAAAAAGCTGTCATATAAAACCGTTTCTCTCTCGTAATCAAGAATGCTGAAAAATATTCAAATAATCGCAAAGGTAAAAAGTAAATACAAACGCGATAAAATGCATTAAGATAGGTTCATGTTATAAGTGATAGAATTTAGAATAATTTAAAATTCGGTTCTGTAGTTCTAAAGTGGTGATGGGTTATAAAGTTATTTATGCCTTGTGGTGATGGAGTAAGAATATAATTCATCACCCCCTTTCTTGTCCGTAGGTGTTGTAAAAGATGACTAAGGGATAATTGCAGATAACATCTATGCAAGAGAGGAAAAACTCGAAATAAAACCCTTTACCAACCTGTCTGATCTGCATGGTATAGTAGGTTAGTTTCGCTCCCATTGTGGAGAAGGCTCGATCCCAGCTGTGGGACGTATATGAGCTGTGATGATGATGATGTACATTTTGAACTAAGAAGTTGTCATATGAAACTATTTCAAAATGAAGTGGGGACTTTTCTGTGATCAAGAAAACTGAAAAGTATTCGAAACATCGTAAAAGAAAAATTAAACAAAAACGCGATAAAATCCAAAAAAAAATTTATTTTACACCTTGATAGAATTCATAAGATCGGTTCAGTAGTTCCAAAGTGGTGATGAATTAAGAATTGATTGTATTGCTGCACATCTTTTTCGCAGGTACCTATAATGAAAAATTATTAAGGAAAATGCGTAAGTACATAACATTGCTAGAAGGGAAGACTAACTCGAAACAACACCTAATACCAACATTTATGGTTAGTGTGATATAATCGAAACGACATACTTAACCAGGTGTTGGTCCTGGTTCTCGAGCACCTGTGACCATGCCTCAGGAGCCTGTACAATGCTTACTTAGCGTTCGGGCAGTGCTCTGGATGTTGGAAAAAGGGGAGGTTTTTGCTTCTGCCGAAGCCGCGACAGTCTCTGGACACAGCCGCAGCCTACATGTCTATCGTGCTGTTGGACGATGCGAGTAAGCTGCTTGAAAGAATCATAGCTGCCTGCCTCGGGCGGTACCTCAGAATTGGTCCCGATCTGTTGGATGCCCAGTTTGATTTCAGGAGGGGGCTTCTACGATCGCGACCATGCTGCGCCTGAGGGCCGTGGTCGTAGAGGCGGTCACCGGCGGGGATTGTTGCGGGCGGTGTCTCTAGACACCGTCAACACCACCCCTCCTCAGTATGCGGCTGGTCAGACCGGTTGGTATAGCTTTTTATTTCAAATTTTCCTTCCCTTGCATAGTCGTTATATGCATATTGTATCCCTTAGTCGTCTTTTAAGACATCAACGGGAAAGATAGGGAGTGGTGAATTGTATCTTTCACTCCGTTCGAATAACTTAGGCTTTTAAATCTTTATAATATCATCAACGATATATTCTCACAATAAAAATAATGGCAACTAATGCAATAAGCCGATTAACAGCCTATTTTAAAAAGAAATTACAATGTCAAAGCTATAAATCTGCTTTAAAATAAAATTAACCGCTTGTCCCAAGGCCCAGTTAGCTTACGATAACAGGCCATGGTTTTTTCTCTATTGTTTTTACACACCCCTTCTAATTTTTTTTGTTTCATTCACAGTAGCTCACCCTAGCTTGTTTTTCAGGCACTTTTTTATGTATATTGGCCGTATTTTTGTCATCTAGTTTATATTAAATTACCGTTTTTATAGCGTAATGAATATGCGGGACGCCATTAAAATTATTATGCATTTGTATACTAACGAAAATGAGCTACTATTATCGCTGTGATTTTTTAAACAACGGCTGTGTTTGATTTATTTTTTGGGTGGGACATATATGCTTGATTTTAAAAATTTCAATATTTGTTTTAAGTTATAATTAAACATAATATACAATGGGCATGTATTAAATTTGTAATGATTTAAAACGTTATTTTTTATTTTACGTTTTTAATTATTTATTTTAATTAAATCTTTTTTAGCTGTGTGGTAGCGGCTTCGAATACTACCAACCCTTGCTTTGCTCGTGGGTGTCGTAAAAGACGACTAAGAGCCCTAGATTGACCCGGACCAACTCCATCTGGTACCATTTGGGTCAACGATTACATTCCCAAGGAGGGTTGACGTCAGGCAGGCGGCCGGTCATAAAAGTCATTGCCGAAACTTTTTGCAATATGTCAAAACAGATGACATATTGCGTCGACCCCAAGTAATTGGGATAAGAGCAAGATGATGATGATGAATTAAATCTTTTTTAATTACAATTCATCTTACTCGTAGATGTCGTAAAATATGAGTAAGAGATTTAATATGCATACAATATCTTTGCAAGATAAGGTAAACCTGAAATGAAACACTTCTGACCAGCGTGATATACCTAGTAAGTAATTTGCCCTCCTTTTGTGGAGAGATTATGGAAGATCCCAATAATAGGACTTATTTGAGATGTTATGATGATGATAAATTTAATTAGTAGTTACATAGTCGGGCCCGTATGAAGTATTTCGGTCTGGTGCTCGACGAGCATTGGTGGCTCCGGGAGTATTTCCACAGGCTTGCTCTTCGGCTCGTCGGCGCGGCGTTCGCACTATCCTAGCCCATGCCGAATATTCCCGAGCGCTACAGACTAGATAGCTAAAGATTTTTGTATAGATTTACTACATAGATAAAATTTTCACCACTAAAATTCAATAGTCAAACATTTCATATGTTTCAAAAGGTGGTTTTTATATTAGGTACTTATAGATACATAGGTATTTTAAACTTGAGTATTTAGGTACTATTATCTATATAAAATTAAAAAGAACGCTATGATTTGGACACTTTTATTATCAATATAAAATATATCTAGTTTATTTTTTAATAAAAAATCCATGATGGCCGGTGAATTTATTAAATCGAGATTACCAAATCAAAAACCATACGTGTACCCAACAAAGGCGATCGCGGATGTATCTACCCACAGATCTGATCCTCAACATGTCTGCGTGAGAAAACTTAAAAAACTCGCTCGCACATAAAAAATGCACTTACAACAATTATCAAAAACCCTCGAAGATGTCCCTTGCACAATGCAATATAACGCACCTTGGATATGCCAAAGATAGTCACTTAAAAAATGCGCATATGTTTTTATAAACATCGCGACTCTCTCAGGATGTGAATAAAAAACTTGGGGTGAGTTATTGTTTGACGAATGAACGTGATGAGGGCTACGAATATCAAACTATTATTGGTTACATGCGTGAAAAAAACAAAATTATAAATCTTATATCTTTAAACGAGCAATTCTTGTATATATATATATATAGGTATATATACAAGAATTAGGATATATATATATTCAGGATCTCGGAAACGGCTCAAACGATTTTGATGAAATTTGGCATACTAAAGGTTTCGGGGCCAAAAAATCGATCTAGCTATGTTTTATTTATAGAAAAAGTTTTTTTCCGTGTTTTTAGCAAAACAAACAAGGACATTAAATTTTAAAAGAACATGAATTCAAATTTCGTTGTCAACGTCATGAGTTACGATAGCTCAGTTGAGGAGACGGCCGGTTTTAATTTTGGGTTTCGTGGCATTCAAACAGCGTCGGTTCGAATTTCGGTGTTATTGTTATTCTCTTTTTGTAATTCTTGATATTTTTTTCATTATTTAATTTTTATTTTTTATTAATATATATCTGAATAAATTCGACAAATAGGTATACAACAAGAATATTCCGGTGAAGCTCGGTCAACCATATATTTGTAGTTTAAGTGTGGTGGCGGAGTACCTAATAATAGAATACAAGTTATGGATATGCAGATAACATCTTTTTTTTCGGGACTAATCACACCACACATTCCCACCACCGTAACTCCTGTAAGTCAGAATCCACAATAGCCTCTGTATAAGAGGTTTGACCCCCTCAGGAAGTCCCGGGCAATGCTTATATTGTCTTGGAACCAGCAACAAATTTAATTAGAAAAGAAAAACGGGAGGTGGAAAGATTCCACTTCCCTCATATGCAAAGCGGGTGACATGAATCAAAATTGGAAGTCAGTAAATAAGAGGATATACAACTACGTGAATCGCAGCAGTACAGTACCACGGAGTTAACAGAGCTTAATGGATCTATGTGGGAGCTGTAGGATTGGTTGTAGTATTTATGGCAGTATTTTCAAAATTCTAAAAGCAGCTCAACCAAAAAAAACGATTTAAAGCAACTAAAATAAAAACTTGCATTTTTAAGTGGTATAATGGTCATCATCACCAGTATTTCATCATCATGATTTCCCTAGGTTTCTCTAGATTTTAGGCGATTTATGATAGAGTAAAGACACAATGTAGTCGGACGAATAAATAAATTTTATAATTGCTAGTTAATCATATCTCGAAATTAACTCTATGTAAAATAAAAAAATAGAGTAACGTATTAGGAAAATCTCTCTTCCCTTGTGTTCCCACTATTAGATACAATGCAGCCTGAAAAATTTAATGTCTACCAAATGTAGTTGTTAGTTCCTGTTTTTTTCTTTTTTTTTATCTTTATTGAAAGAGTTGATTCGCTTAAGCGAATACCCATAAAAAAAACATAGATATTACATGCAATTCTCTTACAAAATAATTACTTAAACTAAACAATCATACTTTTTTTTTTTTTTTGTGTGTACAGCTGTTGGCCGCAGATGGCCTTGACAGCTTGACGCGGACTATGGGTGAGCGCTGAGGGCTCTCAACCCGGAGAAAAGTATGCTAAGCGACATCGCCCAAGGGCTCCCCCTGTGGGGAACGAACCTCGGCTTGGGGCGTCGCTGGAGGCAAAGTGGGCGTGCCCACGTTTTTAGTAGTGACTTTTGCGCGGCGCGGTTTCGCACCTCGACGGCGAGGGCGGAACCGCGCATATTTATTTGTTAAGGCCTTGTTAAGGCCGTGTAGGCTCTTTGTTGAGCGAGTGTGATATTGTCGTCCTCTTCGTCGAGGACGTGACGAGGACGTCGGATGGAGGAGATTTTGGAGGGTCTATAGGAAGCCGCCCCAACCACTAGTTGGTGTGTCATGGCAGTCAAAGTAGCTCTGAGAGCACCGTTTCATAAACTGCTTGATGGTCGGCAGTTCGAGGTCGATGTGGAGATCGACGTTTCGTATGAACCACGGTGCTCCCGTAGCTCGGCGCATGAAACAATTTTGAAGTGTCTGTAGCCTGTGGATCCTGTGTGGCTTAACATGCGCGAACACCACGCTGGCATAGGTCATGATAGGCCGTATGCAGGTGGTGTATAGTCGGATTTTGCTACTCAGGGGCATACGCGACCTAGAGTTGAGTAGACAGTGGAGACGGCCCATCACAAAGGCTGCCCGTGCGCGGACTTGCTTTATGTGAGGGGCGAAGCTGAGTCGATCGTCAAGGGTCACACCCAAGTATTTGGCCTGCCTGGTCCAAGTGACCGGCTTGTTGAAAATTTTAAGGGAGGGAATGCTGTCGATAGAGGACTTGCTTTATGTGAGGGGCGAAGCTGAGTCGATCGTCAAGGGTCACACCCAAGTATTTGGCCTGCCTGGTCCAAGTGACCGGCTTGTTGAAAATTTTAAGGGAGGGAATGCTGTCGATAGAGTAGGAACGGGCAGTTCGTCTAGTGAACATGACCGCCTGACTCTTCTCGGGGTTGATTTCTAATCTCCATTTCCTAAACCAATTGGCTAGGGCGGTAACCGCTGTTTGGAGAGTCTTGGCTACTGTTGTCGGGGATCTACCAGCACAAAAGAGTGCGGTGTCATCAGCGTAAAGCGCTTTATGTACCCGGTTGAATTTGGGCATATCGCTGGTGTATAGCGTGAAGAGAAATGGGGAGAGGACCGACCCCTGAGGGACGGCGGCCTTGATAGGGTGGGAGGTCGACAACGTCCCTTCCACCCTGTAGCGAAAGCTGCGATGACTTAAGTAGTCATGTATAATGAGAATTAAGTAGTGAGGGATCTTGAGGAGATAGAGTTTGTAGATTAGGCCTTCATGCCAAACCTTGTCGAATGCTTTCGCTACGTCTAGGAATAATACACCCGTATATCTGTTCATGATGAACTGACTACTTGAGTATTCTACCAAGCGGTGAACTTGTTGTACGCAGCTGTGTTTAGCTCGGAAACCAAACTGTGCGTCGGGAACGAGGTTGTTAGCCTCGGCGAATGTGCGTAGTCTACTGAGAACTATTCGTTCGTAGATCTTACCTAGACCTTTTAGTAGACTAATCGGGCGGTAACTACTGGGTTCGGTACGGCGCTTGCCGGGTTTGTGGATTCCTATTACCACGGCCTCTTTCCATTGCGCGGGAAAGATGTTATTATTTAGTGCTGCATTGAAGATGCAGCACAACAGGACTATCAAGTGGGCGGGGAATAATTTAATGACTTTATTTGAGATTCCGTCCGAACCTGGGGCTTTTCTGGTTTTAAGACCCCTGACTAACGATTCGACTTCATCGGTGGTTACTACTGGGATAGGCTGATCGGGGTTGTCATACTTTTCTATTATTAAGGGCTAACTTAACTAAAGATAACAATTTTGCTGCATTTTCTGATGTTAAGAGGATTAGCCAGTGCACTATTACAAAAACCTATGCTGTTTCGAAAACAATGGTCAAATATTTGCTGCCTGAAACTGTCGTTACGGGCACACTTCTGTTAGTTCACGTTGTAGTTTTTCTGGGGACATTTTTTAGTACATTTTTTTTTGTTAAAAACTTGCGATAAATGCATTTATAGACGTCCTAATAAGAGTTGTAGGTAATAAGTATCATTATCGATAAAAGTAAAAAATATTAAAAAAAAAAAAAAAAACAAGTTAGCTTTTTTTATGTTACATTTTCTTAAAAATGTTATGTTTTATACAATATTGAGAAACAGTGTATTTAACATCTCATCTAATTCAATAGGTTTCGATAAACTCTTAGCGAGATTTGTGTTTTGTAATTTTTTAAGCGGAAGCAAACAGTATACCACTTCCGGTGATTTTTATTTAAGTATCTAACCGTTAGACCTATCAAATTAGTACCTTTTTCTACTAAATTAAATTAAACCGTGAAGATTTCAGATATGGTCATCATAATGATTGATTACATATCTATTAGGAGGAGGAAATGAAAGCAATTAGATTTAACAGAAAATTAGATTTCATGTCTCATATAATAAAAATATTTTTAGTTCTACTACAATATTTAGAATTAGTTATGTTATACTATCTAGATTTTCTATGCACACAGCTTCGCTTTCCTTAATATCGATTTTATCAAACAGTTTTTCTGTTTACTTATATCTCATCATCATCATCTCAGCTCATATAAGTCCGACTTCTGGGCTCGAGTCTCCTCTCTACAATAGGAAGACAATTGACCTACTATACCACGCTGGTCAGGCAGGTTGGTATAAGATTTTATTCCGAATTTGCCTTCTCTTGCATTTATGTTACATGCGCCTATATCTACCTTGGGAATACTAAACATTTTTTTCCTGCGGTAAATGTCTAGTATAGTATATTTGTATTATTAACAATAAAATATCAATACGATCCGTTAAGTAGTTTAGGAATAAAAACAATCATTCGTATTTATAATATTAAATCCTAACAAGTTATAGCGCGCTTAGTCTGCTAAATAGAAACAACACTATCAAAATATTCCACGCACTCTTTACCCAGATATCACTCCGACCCAGTTTTTTAGACCCACTTTAACTCTGGTCCCAGGTTGATAAATCTTTCACATAAATATCCGTTCATAAACTTTCTTGAATGTCACCTCTCATATTTACACTTTAGGCGTTTCCTGCCCCATACTTTTTAAGACTGTTCCCACAAGCATCCATGTGTTTTTTATAGTTTTTTTTAACATTAGAATTAACGGTAAAAATCTCCCCTAAGGATAGTTTAATTTATTTCTTTCGTTGCATAAAAGGAGATGCGGTATTCTTTTGTTTGTCATGCGTGTAAAAAGTGCAGAATAGCTGCGCAGTTTTTATCGGAGATACAGTTAGAGGGAATAGAATACGGATTCAACTAATTATATTGATTTTATTAACTAAATAATTTTGATTTCTTTGGTTTCCATTTTCGTGTTAACTAGGAGGTACACTAGTATAGACTAGTGTAGTAGGTACAGATACTTGTGGTCAGTTTGTATTTTTTCTATATTAAGAAAAGAATTGGTATACGCTGAAGTGGCGATAGGCAGGCCATATCGCTCCACGAACCGATGACCGCTGTTGATAAAAAGGTCTTTGTGTCCATTCTAGTGGTGATCACATGCGGGTCACCGGACCAAGGACTTTAGTCCATCACCCGCAGAGAGGATGACCGCGCGACGGCGACCATCGTCCAGGGACAAAGGCGTCGAGAGGCGAGGGTACCCGAAAAGGTATTCCGTCGGGCCGAACACTGAGGACAAGGAACTCGGCACTGGTGGTCGGCCCAATGACGAAGACGATGTGGGTACTGGTGGGTTAGGGGCGCGCGCGCCGTCCTTTCGCTTCGCCCTGGACGGAATGGACGGCTTGTGCGCTTAACATAGCTCACCCATAAAAAAAAGCGGTGATCACATATCGGACGATGCAGTGTAGATCGACTCCACACAATGTAGACCGATGACATGGTTAAAGTTGCTGGGCGTCGTTAGATGTAGATGGCACAGAGCCATACTTTATGGCGAAACATGAAGGAGATCTACGTTCAGCAGTGGACGACGAAAGGCTAATTGATGATGATGATAAGGAAAAGAAAGAGAATATATTAATCATACCATCTAAAATAGTATATTTTTTTTATTATAAATTACTAGCAACCCGTCCTCGCTTCGTTTCGGTTTCAGTCGCCTTACCCGCGTAGTGTCCGTTCCCGTAGGTATACGGGGATAAAATATAGCCTATGTTACTCCCTGATATTATAGCTTTCCACTGGTGAAAGAATTTTTGAAATTAGTTCGGTGGTTTAAGCGTGAAAGCGTAACAAACACATTTACATTTATAACATTAGTAAGGATTCCTAATTTGTTATTTTCTTTTTTTTTTAATTGCCGATGGTGGCAAACGAGCAGGCAGCACACCTGATGGTAAGTGAAACTGCCGCACATGGACCTTTGCAATACCAGGGGCACAGCTAGGCCGTTGCCTACCATGAAGAAAATACTCTTCTTAAACCTCGTTTAAAGAAGGACATGTCATAGCGCTCGGGAAACACAGCAGCAGGTAGTTCATTCCAGAGCCTGCACGTACGTGGGAGAAATGATCGCTGGAAACGTACAGTTGAAGACCATATCGTTTCCAGGTGAAATGGATGAACCCTGCTGCGGTGTCGAGTGGTACGTTGGTAAAACGGTGACGGTGGTACCAAGTCAAACAGTTCCTCAGAGCACTCCCCATGAAAGAGCCGATAGAGTACACAGAGTGACCCAAAGTCTCTCCGGCGCTCCAGTGACTCCAATCTATCCGTAAGATTGGGATCCCCGACGATTCGAATAGCACGCCTTTGGAGGGAGTCAAGTGGGTCTAGCTGATATTTAGGCGCATCTGCCCAGATTATTACCGCATAATTATATAGTGTGTGTATAGGTATATATTTAGGTAAATATTGCAACTACCGTAGCCACTAGGCAATGCTGATTAAAAAAAAAAAAAAAATTACAACTTTTTACATATAGTGTAGTAAAATATGCAGTAAAATATATGCAACTGACAGATATAAATAACAATGCAATTATTTTTTGTGACAACCGTATTATGAGACGTTATTTTTACAAACAATAAAACAGAATAAAAAATGTATAAAATCAAACCCCAAAGGGTTCTTCAAATTAAACCGTCATTAAAATTTTTCTCGAAAAAAAAAATAACTAACGTGTGAAAATTAAACCTATTTTTTTGTATGCAAAAACTATTTGCATACTAGTTACAACGTTGCGACCGTTAGATACCATTTGAATATTTTTTTCGCATTGCATTATATTGTATTTCTAATTTTTTTTTACCATTAATAAGAAAGATTGGCAGCATATAATTATGATAAAAAAAACTCTGTGCCGCCTGTATTAGGAGCTTTTATCTATGGGTCAGGTATAAAGTACGTAGTGTCGAATACAACAATATGCTCCGGATTTCCTCTCTTTAATTCAAACACAGGCCTTCGACTCACGTGCAGATTCTGAATAAAAGTCCGACAATTTTCCATGGGCGTGATTGATTTTGGAGATAGTCTTCAGTTTTTTATTGAATCAAATTCACCGGATGTATAGGTAGATATCGATTTGTTCCGGCAATTTATTTAAAATACGATCCTTTTAATTTGAAGAATTTAGTACCTATTGCGTTTTTGAAGAATTGTGAGATCTTAATAATAATTTGATTATATTAAAAATTCACCATTAGGTAATAGAATATTAATTATATCATTTATGATATTATTTTTTACTAAATTTATTTTATTTATTGCGATGGGTGTGATACCATTGGCTAAAATGTGGTAAAATTAGATGGTAATATTTTTTCTTGTCCCGTAGATGTTCTATAAGACGACTGAGGATCGTGAGCAGATAGTAGCTAACTGTAAGATAATAAAATACTTTGCTATCTCTTCTAATATGCCTTGGGCTTTATGGAACAGAGAGAGAGAGAGAGAGAGAGTTAATCAGTAAAATGCCTTATGAGTTGTAAGAAAAGTAAAATATTAATAAAATCATATGTCACTGTTTCAAGGCTGCTTATATTTTCAAAAATAAAATCCATTATTAGGTACCTACTGCTATAACAAATTAATACGGTTACTCTATTTATACTTATAGCAATAAGTCTATTTCTAATTTCAGCAAATATGCTAGTCTTTAGATTTTTATTCATAAGCCAGTTCAACTTTAAATGTATATCTAAAATATTTGAAATGCTCATTTACTAATTACCTAAAACGACAAAACGCAATAAAGTCAACAAAAGCATTCATAAATTGTGTAGATTATGCAACGGCACGGCTTTGCCGTCCACTTCCTGGCTTTAGGGCCATAAATTTCATTAAGCTGGAAGGTGGTCTGACAAATTTGCGGTCGACGACTACTAACTGGCAACTTTACCTTTGAAAAAAAAAATACAAAAAATCTTAAACGAAACAAAACGAACAGTTGGTTAATAATAGACACCGGAATATTTTAATCTGTGACATGCCGATTATTGTGGGGGTGTGGACCATAAAAGTCTTTCTTATCTATTGGTCCTTTAAAAAAAACTGCGAGGGACAGTAGGTAGGTACTGTAACAAAAAATATTTTGGAATCATTGAGTATTTACAGGACATTGATATATTTTTTGCTATCCCAGGGTTGTTGTAATTGCTGTATAATTGTTTTCCGACAACAGACGAGTTGTTATGTTTTGACTAGTATGACAAAGAAACAGTAGTGGTCGTTTGTATAAGATTTGTGAACCTATTGACAGCTTTACTGCAACTTAGTAGTTTTTGTTATCTATGCTATTGTTTTCAAATGTTTTTCTGGCTTTGAATACATAAGAACAGTTTGTGGTAATTCGATTTCGGTAATTCAATTTTCAATACTTTTGTTAAGTATGTTTATTTTACTTCTTTTTAAGGGTGCTGTACCCAAAGGGTAAAAACGGGACTCTTTTACTGAGACTTCGCTGTCCGTCCGTCCGTCTGTCACCAGGTTGTATCTCAATAACGGTGATAGCTATAGCTAGACAGTTGAAATTTTCACAGATGATGTATTTCTATTGCCGCTATAACAACAAATACTAGAAATAAAATATAATAAATATTTAAGGGGGTCTCCCATACACCAAACTTGACTTTTTTGCTCAATATCGATAATAGCAATAGGGAGGCATTTATTTACCTAGTCAATGGTACGAAACCCTTCGTGCGCGAGTTCGACTCGCACTTGGCCGGTTTTTATTACATTGTGTTATAAAATGTGAGTAAGCAAATCTGTTAATGTATTCCTATCATTATGCATAGTTTCTTCACAGATTAGATTTTTTTATATATTACATAATACATTATCTAATACCAAGAATAACTTTCAAATTAATATAAATGTTTATTTAGCGTAAAACCAATTCTATTTAAACAATAAATTAGAGATATTATGGAAGACCGTAACTGTAACTGAAACAATCGGATATCCGAAACGTAGATATGGCCGAAATCGTAAGCAAAACCGATATATACGTATCAAACGACTTCGAATAGGGTCTGTTACTATATGAGACATGTTGCGATAGGTTTCTTCTAATTTTCGAGTGGTAGGACCACACTGTCGACAGTTATCTGTCTACAGCCGCGGGCCGGTCCATCCGGGGTAGTACCACGCTCTCGCAGAAAATCGACGTCTGAGTAGTAGTAATTTGTTACTGCACTTCGTTTGGTGAGCGAGAGAGCCGGAAGCCCAACTTTCTGAGGGTGTTTGCGTGTTAAGGGTTTTGGTGGTGCCCTTGGTATTACCAAGCCTCAATGCACGCATTCACAGTCTCTTCACTCTCTTGGCGGTAGGCAGCGGCCTTGTAAAGGTCCATGAGCGACAGCAACACTTACCATCAGGTGTACTGTTTACTCGTTTGCCACCGTTTGCAATAAAAAAAAAATTAGGTAAATTGACAGCCTAAACGTAAGCCAATCCAAAAGCTAGTCACCATACTTAGTATCTGCTCTTTTAAAATACCCATAAAGTCAATCCATATCTGTAACCGAAAATGTTGGGCAATCATCATCATCATCTGAGCTCATATATGTCCCAATGTTGCACTCGAGTTTCCTCCACAAAAGAAGAGAAATTGACATATTATACCACACTGGTCAGACTGGTTGGGCTTTTTTCAAGTTTGCCTTCTCTTGGATAGATTTTATGCGTATTTTGTATCCCTTATTCGTCTTTTACGATACCCACGCGCAAGAAAGGGTGTGATAAATTGCATGCTAATTCCGTCAATACATAGAAAACGAAATAAAATTATATTTGTAACTGTGTCCGAAACAGGTACATTCATCATCATCATCGCAGCCCATATACGTCTCACTGTTGAGCTCGGGCCTCCTCCCCAATGGGAGGGAATTTGACTTAGGTACTATAGGTACCATGCTGGTCAGACATGATGGTATAAGGTTTCATGTGCATATTATATCTCATAGTCGGCTTGTACGACATCCACGGGCAAGATAGGGAGTGGCGTATTTTTACTCCATCACCACACGGAGAAACAGGTACAATGTTGTTTTAAAATCCGTGTCTAGAACCGAAACTTCATATCCGCAATATTAATATTATTATTATTACTATAAATATTAGTCAAGTAATCAATTACCAAACGTATTAAATAAGTAATAAAAATAATTTTATGTAATAAAACGAAACGTGATACCGCTTATACCACAAAATATAATTACAATATTTCAAGTACCGTTTCATCGATGACCAAATATCCATCAAATATTTCTATGGTCATTTCCAAAGCTATTTTTCTGGTGATATATCTGGCAAGCCGTTATGGTCTGCGGTCGGTCTCCCTTCGTGAGAACTGCATCGTGCACCATGGTTTCGTGGTAATTGATGTCAAACGTTTTTTGATTGTGTGGTGTGTTGCTTGAAATCCACAATTGTATGTTTGGTTGATTGTTGTGGAAAACAGTTAAATTGTCTCTGTTTTTAACCGACTTCAAAATAAGGAGGAGGTTCTCAATTCGTCGGAATATTTTTTTTTGATGTATGTTCACCAATTACTCAAAGACGCCTGGATCGATTTGCAAAATTCTTTTTTTGTTTGATAGAGTATACTTCTCTGGTGGTTCCATAGTCATCAATCAGGTCAGGATCTGATAATAGTATCCTGGAGAAATTGGGGAAACTCTTAAAATTTTATAGGCAATTTTAACGTTTTTCTTATACTTCGTAAAGTTTTTTGCTTTTTAGTTTACTGTTTGAAGTCGGTTTTCTTTTTGTTAAAAATTATGCAAGACTAACGAGCTATATAAATTGACGTACTATACGTTTAGACGTGTTGGCTTACAGTTTATACGATAATAATATTTCAAATTAATACCCAGGAGCTACAACTTGCCTTTCTTTTTTTTGACAAAATGAAACTGTTATTAATATACACATGTACCTATACATTGCAATAATCTTTTATTTATCATAAAAAAATAAGTCCGTCAATAAATTTAGTTATAGGTATAACTAAACACCTGTTTACCATTTTTTGTAGTATTACTGCTGTTTTCTCACGATTTATTTTCTGATTCTTACTCTCACAGTACGAGTGTACTTAAATGCTACGAATGTACTTGTCATAACGGTTCAGGTTTTAACATTTTTTTTAAGATATTAAAATAGGCCTCTTCGACTGATCGCTTAGCTATTTATTTTTTTTATTTTTTTTATCTTTATTCCTAGTGTCATCATTAGCAATAACAGACAAGATTTGCCGTACAAAACATTAATTTATGTCATCACTTAAATTGCTGTTTTGTCCGGTAATGTTTTTAGAGTCTTAAATATTTTTCTTATAGACGGAAAAAAATTGTTCCTTATTATCTCGTGAGGAAATGAGAAGAATGTAACTAACATGACATACCTAATTACCCATATAAACGTATGTATTAAAAGCGAGATTATAGGACAAATAACATTAGTCACTGGCAATATCTTCTACAGTGCCTACCTATAGGTAGGTAGGTAAGTACCTCATCATTATCGCAGCCCACATACGTCCAGTGGGACTTGTGTGGGCCCAACAGTGGTTGGGCTCGGGCCTCCTCCACAATGGGAGGGAATTTGACCTACTATACCATGCTGGTCAGACATGTGGATATAGGTCCGGTATGAAGATTGGGTAGGGTGTGACCATAGGTACCATAGCCTATTCCCAAAAAAAATCTTGCTTCCCTGAGAAACGTGTAACAACTCACTATGCGGTAGCTACGTGGGGCGGGTCGCTCCCTTCTCACCAATGTGATTGAGGGGAGTAATGGCTGCTCTAGAAGTTAACTCGTGATCGGGTGCGTCTTGTGTGATCTGGTCCTACTATATTTTCCTTTCTGTTTTTATTGAAACCAAATTAAAAAAAAGTATAAGTATATCGTATCTCGAAGGGCATCACATTGGAACTAGCACTGTATGTTGTATACTTGTAATTTTATTTAAAAGATGAAAAAAACATGTCAGCCCGCTGAGTTTCTTACCGGATCTTCTCAGCTTGTGGCTACGTTCCGACTTGGTGGTAGATTATTCTATTGTGTTGAAACGATGTATAATTTTGGCAATATGTAAGTGTCCTTAAGGGGCCTATGCAGAATAAATGATTTGATTTAAAAACTGCGACCTCTAACCCATCTGACAAGCGGGGTGATTATGAAACGTGATGACGTATACACTATAAGTAATGCCATTATTCGTAATAAATGTTATGATTCAAACTAGTCATAGTTACAGTTTACGTGTGGTCCACGATGACATCGTTGGCTAATATTTGTATGAGGCTTACTCTTGGAAAGTCTGCTTACAAACCATCTTTAAAGATAAGCCAGATGACTGTTTTAAGATGAGTGTAAACCATTAATTTTATTAGAAAATTATTCCATTCAATTGATGTACGTAGATGTATATTAATAAGAAAATTAGGAAAGACTAAATTTACAAAAGTTCTTCATTCAGTGATGATTTTTTTTTTTTGGAGGTTTGGTTGCGATCGGCACACTCCTCGCACCACTCCGTCCGAAGCGACAGAGGGGCGTAAACACGCACACCCGCAACCTACCCGAACACCATGTCGCCTTCGTCGTTGGAACGACCACCGGAGCAGGGTGACTTGACGTCAGTGGTCTAATTCCCCGGTCACGTAACCCGCGGCCTCGGCTAGGGCGGCATAAGGCGCAGGTAGTCGCGCCTACGCCGCCCCAGTTCATTCAGTGATGATGTTTCATCTCAGGTTATAAAGGTCCTCCTGTTGGGTTCAGAACTCCTTCACAATGGGAGGGAAATTGACCTACTATGTCACGCTGGTCAGACGTGTTGGTATAGGGTTTTGTATCGAGTTTTGTTTCTCTTGCATGGTAGTTACCTAATATCCCTTAGTCGTCTTTTACAACATCAAGGGCAAGAGCGGCGATGGTTACTAGTATTCTTACCTACTCTGTAACCACACGGAAATAGTGTTATTTGTAAAAGTCTAAGATTATAAGATCCGTTAAAAACAAAATATGTAATAGCAATCTGACTTTTAGAGACCAATACACAGTTTTTTTAATACTAGTTGATAACACTTTGTTTTTCACACTGTTTAATTTTAAAAATAAAATAAAAATTTCATTCCTAGAAATCGATCGCAACGCTACTTATGAGATGATAGGACGTAGGACCTCCTAATGAATTGTTTCAGAGATCTAGGTGATGCTTTAATATTAATAGTTAAAGATGATTTTATAAAACAAAACCTCTTGGTAAGATAAAGTAAGCCGCCATAAACATTAATATTACTTTAGCATCATGTCCCTTGAGTTTTCTTGCCGTATCTTTCTCAGTGTGACCATGTGCCGATCCAGTGGTAGTTTACTAGATTGTTAGGTTGTAAATATAATTACTACACATTTTAATGTTTAATAATTGCTAACCGTAAACAATATAATTTTTTCATAGAGAATCATTTTCTTTCTTCTTACACTGGCAATACATTTGTCAACATTTAATAACAAATTTTCTGTATCGGGTAGATAATTATAAATTTTCTGTAATAACGATGACTTGTTGGACGTGAGACATCTTAGTCCGTCCGTGACCATAAACGCTGCAAAGTGTTTGAAATGTCGGGCAATCAAAAATCAAATACGCGATAAAATCCGTAATTTTATTTACAATGCAACTTTTAATATCACCTAACTTCACCTCAGCACACTTTTATCTTTACCTTTTACAAGGTAGGCAGCAGCCTAGCAAGAGTCGATGAGCTGCGGTTTGCTTGTTTGCAACCAATAGCAATATTTTTTTTTTGTAATATTGACGCTTGACAAAGTACATACAGCGTCGATCTCAAGTATTTTGGAGAAGAACAGGATGATGGCGAGAATGAATATCAATCTATTTTATTTATAGTAAAAAATATATACTGAAAGACACTGAAATTTGAACCCCAAACACTGAGCAATCGTGGTTGATATTTTGACCATTATTACAGAAATTGCGCATTTCTGTAATTATACATAACACAAACCAATAAGATTTATCTATCTACGTCAGCATATTTCTTAGTTATCTCTTACGATTATTTAGAGATTACAAGACAGCTATTTATAACGTGGCTTTTCATCACCGCAATGCCCTCGGGACGGCCACTATATCCTTAAATAAATAGTGCAATCATAATATTTCTTAATTACATAGTCCGATGTCACTGATAATGAAGTTTACTTTCAAAATCTCGCTCTTGTCTTATATTTGAAAGTATTTAAGGTAAAGACACATTGCTAGAATGATTTTTAATTTTGTTTGGTAGGTAGGTACCTACTACAAAAATTATACTTAGTTATTTCTTTTTTATATTTAAAGATTTCTGATGTTTATCGAGTATTATACATTTCGATTTTTTTTTCATACAGAATATTTTCTTGTACCTACTGGCAATAAATTTGTACCAGAAATGTGAGTCCAAATTTAATAACTAATTTCTGTAGCGAGTAGATAATTACAAATATCTGTAATAACGATGACTTATTTGGACGTCAGACATCTTAGTCCGCCCGTGGCCATGAATGCTGCAAAGTGTTCGAAACGTCGGGCAATCATAAATCAAATACAAACGCGATAAAATACGTAGCTTTTTTTATATTGTCTTCTTGAGTTTATATTACTGACCAATAACAATAGGCCATAATCATATCTGTTCCACAGCCCCGTGGTGACAGAATAAGAATATAGGTGCGTAGAATTAGTTCATATACATCCAACTAATGGATTCGAGCCTCCGCCATAATAGGAGAGAAATTAGCCTACTATAACACGCTGGTCAGACGTGCTAGTATAGGGTTTTATTTCAAGTATTCCTTCTCTTGCTTCGATGTTATATGTATATTAAATCCCTTAGTCGTCTTTTACGACACCATATACAACAACTGTGTAAGAGAAAGAAAACTCGAAATAACTAACTAAAAAAACTAACAGGCCTAACAAGCTTGGTGTAGTTGAACAATTACCCCATTGTGGAGGAGGCTCAAACCCAGTAGTGGAACATATTTGAGCTGTGATTATAATGATGATTAGTTTCTTTAGTTTTTTAGTTTCTATTAATAAAAGTAACATATTCATCATTCATCATCATTTTAGCTCATATCTCGGGCTCGAGTCTCCTACGCAATAGGAGGGAAATTAACCTTACTATAACATGCTGGTCAGGCAGGTAGGTTTAAGATTTTATTTTGAATTTTCCTTCACTTGCGTAGATGTTATATGCGTATTATCCCTTAGTCGTCTCTTACGACATCCACGGAGAAGATAGGGAGTGTGAAAAGTATTCTTACTCCGTCATCACACGGCAAAAGTAACATATTCATCATCATCATCATTTCAGCCTATCGCCGTCCACTGCTGAACGTAAGCCTCCCTCATATTACGCCACAAAGTGCGGTCCTGTGCCGACTGCATCTAACGACACCCAGCAACTTTCACCAGGTCGTCGGTCCGGTCGGTCCTAAGCAACATATTAGATAAGTAAAATAAAATATTACATTTTACTACTTGTTTCGATGATCTTCATACTCTATTGCCAGTAGTTTCATTGCACAAGTTCAGTTTCAACATAATCGCCTCATCTTACTAAGTTTAGCTTTAATTTCAATTTGCGCTGCTGCGTCCAGACACGACTTTTTGTAAAGCGTAGCTATATTGGAATTAATTTACTGCTTTATTATGTTTTTTTTCGTGTGGAGATGGATTGGGAATACAATTCCCCACCCCTTCCCTTGCCATGGGTGTCATAAAAGGCGACTAAGGGATATAATATGCATATAATATCTATGCAACAGAAGGAAAACTCGAAACTAAACCCTATACCAACACGTCTGACAAGCGTGGTATAGAAAGTCAATTTCTCTCCCATAGTGAAGGGAGTGTAGGGCCAACAGCGGGATATGTATGGGCTGAGACGATGATGATGATGAACATCTACGCCCGAGAAAGAATATTTGAAATAAAACTCTATAAAAACACGTCTGACCAGCGTGATATAGTAGGTTCATTTCTCTCCTATTTTATAGGATGATTAAGCCCAGTCATCATCATCATCATCACAGCCCACATACGTCCCACTGTTGGGCTCGGGTCTCTTCCATAACGGGAGGGAATTTGACCTACTATACCATGCTGGTCAGACATGTTGGTATATTTAATTTCGAGTTTTTTTTTCTCTTGCATAGATGTTATGTGCATATTATATCCCTTAGTCATCTTTTACGACATCCACGAGCAAGATAGGGAGTGCTGAACTGTATTCTTACTCCGTCACCACACGGAATAAGCTCCGTAGTGGAACGTATAGGAGCGAACATGATGATTATCTTAAGTTGTCATCACATAGTAGATATGCTATTAAATTATCCCTGAATATACCAGTTATTAGACTAAACTGCGCCTTTTCGATGTTTTGCCATCATCAACAGCATCATCCCAGCTCATATATGACCCATTTTTGGGTTCAGTTCCTCTTCCACATTAGAAAGTATATTGACTATAATACGCTATACTACGCTAGGCAGACGTGTTGGTATAGCCTTTTATTATGAGTTTTCCTTTTGTTGCATATAGGTTATACCTATATGATATCCCTTAGTGATTTTTTACAACACCCACGGGCAAGAACCATCTTGCTCTACCCCTAGGTGGTGAATTGTATTCTTACTACGTCCTCCGAAAAAAGAGAGTTATTTATATAAATAAAAAAAGTAGCCGTCGCCCAGGACCACTGGCAAATATGAAACTTCGAAACTATTTTGTACGAGTATATACGCATAAAAGAACAGATTACGACAAGAACTAATATGGCATAAAGTATTAATTAAATATTACGATTTGTTTTTGCAGAAAATGGTAATTTTTATTCAATAAACATTTATTTTCATTAGTACTTACACACTATAGTGTAATATGTATACTAATGATAATAAATGTTTATTTAATATGTGTTTAGGATAATCATTTATTATGAGCTCACTAGATGGCGTTGTACAAGATTCTAAAACAGGTTATGGTTTCGTTACACAAACGTTTGGCTTTGTATTCAAGCGTGGCGTTAACGCCACGCCAACGGTCAGGTTCACTATCGCCTATAGATGTTCCACATAAAAAAAAGAAAATAAATATAACAAAAATGCTCTAGTGTAATGTTCGCTTAATAACATAATATTACAAGTTAGGATGGACCCAATTATGTTGCGGTTACATTCGCAATATCTGAATTATTCAACAGTCTACATTTACCTTTAGTTTATTACAACATAATTTTTAATTTTACATCATTTTCTTTGTAAATAATAATATTTAGTAGTTTTCCGTTATTTTTACTATTTAAATTGGACTAAATTATTAATATTGACTTAAGAATTCACTTTATGTGGTTAGATCACATTGTTGATAGTTGTCTGTCTACAGTTGCGGGCCGTTTCGGCCGAAGTAGGTAGTACCTACTCTCTTACAAAACCGACGTCTGAGTAGTACCAATTTGTTACTGCACTTCGTTCGATGTGCAAGAGAACCGTAAGCTCCATTTTCTGAGGGTGTTTGCATGTGGTGGGTTTTGATGCCTTTAGTATCACCGACCCTGATTCACGTATGCATTCACACTCCCTTCACTTTCTTCACGGTAGGCAGCAGCCTAGCAAAGGTCTATGAGTATGATACCATCACTTTTTTTTTATTACAAACGGTGGCAAACGAGCAAACAGTACACCTGATGGTAAGTGTTCCTGCCGTTCATAGAACTTTACAAGGTCGCGTGACGTACCGTGAAGAAAGTTAAGGGAGTGTGAATGAGTGCGTTGAGGCTCGCTGATACCAAGGGCACCACCAAAACCCTCCACACGCAAACACCCTCAGAAAGTTGGGCTGCCGGCTCTCTCGCTTACCGAACGAAGCGCAGTAACTAATTGCTACTACTCAGACGTCGATTTTCTGCGAGAGTGTGGTACTACTCCGAACGGACCGGCCAGCGGCTGTAGACAGATAACTGTCGACAGTGTGGTCCTACCACTCTTAAACTTCTTACCATCAGATGTGCTGTTTGCTCGTATGCCACCGACAGCTATAAAAAAGAACCTTGTACCTATGCCCTGATAAACTATTAATTTGTAAAATACCTAATTATGTCCCTGGTTACTTCTTTTTTTTTCCTTTTTTTTTCTTCAACACATTTTCGTATTTTGAAGAAGAGCCTTTAACATGAAAGAAAGATTAATCTAAACCAACTTGGTTAGGATTTTTATTTCTTTTTTGTACTTCATTCCATATGGTGACGAAGTAAGAATACAATTCACCATTTAATTTCTTTCTTATGGGTGTTGTAAAAGACGACTGAGGGCTGTGATAGGAATAACATAATATCTGTACAAGAGAAGAAAAAGTTGAAATAAAACCCTGTATATAATTTCCGTCCCATTGTAGAGGAGGCTAGAGTCTAGCATAGGCACATATAATGATGTATTTTATCTGCTTGCATGTAATGCCTTTTGCATTAGTACAAGTGAAGAAGGTTGGACACGTGGAAGAATGGATGAAGGTGCGTGTACATAATCCGTCATCATCATCACAGCCCACATACGTCCCACTGTTGGGCTCCTCCACAATGGAAGAGAATTTGACCTACTATACCATGTTGGTCAAACATGTTAGTATAGGATTTTATTTCGAGTTTTCCTTCTCTTGCACAAATGTTATGTGCATATTATATTCCTTAGTAATCTTTTACGACATCCACGGGTAAGATAGGGAGTGGTGAATTGTATTCTTACTCCGTCACCACACGGAAATAATCCGTCACTAGAAGGTTATTAATGTTACTAAAATTAATTTCAGGATATTATTATCACAAGGGGTTTAGTTATTATTGTAAAATCCATTAATTTCAACTCATATACATCCCACTACTGGGCTTGAGTCTCCTCTACAATAGGAGGGAAAATTTACCTAAGTACAACTTAAGTACCTAAGTACCACGCCAGTCAAACATTTTGGTGTAGGGTTTTATTTGGAGTTTTCTTTTTCCTGCATAGATGTTATAAGCATATTTATAGAGAAAAATGAGGGGGGTTGTGACTTGAAATCTTACTCCATCCCCACACGGAAATAAAAATCATTGTAATGATACCATAGTCGTTGGTATCATAACAAATTTGATGACGCCATTTTACTTTTCTCGTTTACGTTATTATGTATCAGCGTTCCACATAGATACCATTTTCAATGAACTTAAGCAACTAAAATTGATGGACGAATGTATGTATTGAGGACGAGCGTTCGTTGAAATACTACGACCACATGGCGTTTCTTGAGTTTCAAAAACATTTCACATTCTGATACAAATTGCTTTAAGCCAGATAACTTAAAAAAATTATAAAATAAACATGTATCGCTGAATGTGTTGCCAAGCGCAAATCTCGAGAACAGCTGAACCGATTTCGCTAAATATTTTTTTAGAATATTCCTTGAAGTACAAGGATGGTTTATACGCAGGGAAAAATTTTAAAAATTGCCTAAAAGGTCTAAATATAACACTTTTCTATATCAATTTGAACTTTAATACCATACTATAAAGTTCAAGTGTTAGTGGAGAGATTCCGAGAAGGCAAAACGATTGAGTGACGTTAGTATCGTATATATTGATATCAAACACAAAATTTTAGAGGTTTTATAACTTTTATTAAAAAATTAAAGAATTAAAGAATCGACTATTAGGCAGTACGAAGTTCGCCGGGTCAACTAGTTTACATAATAAACATAAATAGTAAAATTTCAGCAATGACAAAATATTTAATTAAACGTGACTATTAGTAACACTACGTCATCCGATCGTCCGATACCCAGCGTAGGATGAGCCACTATTAGGCGCACTGGTGACATCTTGACGCAGTCGAGTCGCAGGGAACCGTTGGACGCAGGTGACACAGGACCGTTCCTAGTTGCATTCTCGGGGACAGGCCTAAGTTTAACAGTGGGCATCTATAGGCCGATGGAGGGATAATTAGTTACCTGTGATTTATAAGCTACATTAATATTTTATTATCAGTTAAACATATGTTTTTATCAATGACATCCATCTACTTATATATGCATTGCCAGCTTTCTGTAAATAGATGTAATATGTCAATTGTTGATCTTGGAATTACTATGTGGTGCATATCCCATAATAAAAAATATTTGCTTTCAATTTTTGGTAAAATATATATAAAAAACTGTAGTAGTTAATAATGATATATAAAAAAATACAAAATTCGTAACGTTGTGCTATCAAAACTCAAATACAAACGTAATAAAATGTATAAAAATAGTTTAAATTATAATCTACCAGCTGACCCGGTGAACTTCGTACCGCGATAATTTTTTTCGTAAATATATTTTCTAAATTTCCGAAAATATGATGTCTATAACTGTCATTTGCGTTACATGTCAGATGCGTTTTTGTCTAAATTTCCGAAAATATGGTCTGTCTATAGGTGTCATTTGCGTTTGTTTATTACATGTCAGATGCGTTTTTGATATTTTATTATACCATGTTTCATAGTGACTTGTATTCTCCTTGACGTTTTATGTTAGATCAGACGGGAACGCGATCGAACGGGATAAAAAGTATCCTAAAAAGTCCGTTTCCTGGATCTAAGTTACCCCCAACCCAAACAAACGTTCAGCCAAATCGGTACAGCCGTTTATGAGTTATAAATAGTGTAACTAACACGACTTTCTTTTATATATATAGATAACTCGCGTAAACATCAGAAAACATTAAATAATTCAAAATTTTAACAAATATAAACCGGCTTTAAAATAATGTAACTGAGGTAAACTAAATAAGCATTAGTATGGATAACTGAAAAACTACTGGTCAGATCTTGATCCACATTATATGGGATCACTCCTAAAGTATTCTACCAAACAAAAGGAACCAAAGAATAATCAATATTGATTCATAATTAATCGCATAATATATACACAAAAAGCACACAGACGAATTGCAGACCTACTTCTTTGAAATCCATTAAAATCCATAGAAATAATATACGTTTCTAAACTAACTAGTAGTTGTAAGCATATAACTTTATAATAAGAGAAGGAAACGTTGA
Organism: Lymantria dispar; assembly: GCA_032191425.1. NCBI lineage: Eukaryota > Metazoa > Arthropoda > Insecta > Lepidoptera > Erebidae > Lymantria > Lymantria dispar. Next base: position 10,750,468 of record CM063454.1, on the reverse strand, counting down.
AACAAAACTCTATATCAATCCTTTTGACCGACGCGATATACGCTAGTACTATATAGTTTTTTTATTGCTGATATATGCCAAAAACGAACAAACCGTGGTAAATGATACCGTACATGGATCTTTGCAATACTAAGAGACACAACCAGGCTGTGAAAAAAGTGACTTGTTTCCAAACTCGTTTAAAGAAGAAGAGATCTCCTTATGAGTCCTATGATATCATAGGACTCGGTAAACACAGCAGCAGGTAGTTTATTCCAAAGCATGCACGTACATGGCAGTAACGATCGGAATTGTACAGTTGAAAACCATAATGTTTGCACGTGAAATGGATGAACCCGATAAAAAGATGACGGTGGTACCATGTCAAAAGTTCCTTAGAGCAGTCTCCATGAAAGAGCCGATAGAATACACAGAGTGACCCAAAGTCTCTCTGCCAGTTCAATGATTCCAACCTGTTTGTTGCACACATTTGCGAATCAATACAGTGATATTAGATTAAAAAATAAATATATTTTAGTTCAATCAATCGATGTATCAATAACTATAAATATAATTGAATATGTCAGGGGATTAGATTATTGTTATGTTAAGACAGGAAGGCGATTATAACAGATGCGAACTAATCATTAAAACTTCTACAATCATTAATACGCATTGGCGTACGTCCGAATGAGCAGTTATACTGGGTACACCTTTCAAATAACTGTCTAACAAAATAACTAAAAACTGCATTGAAAAAACATATTTATTTCCGTATAAATAAAGTTGAATTTAGCATAGACACTTACAGAGGTTTCTGCGAAATATATTTGCGTTACTTACGCTTTATTGTCTAGGTTGGACTATCATTAGCTGTATTGATATATCGACTAAGACATAAAAGGTTGACTTATTTTTTTATTTTTCGCTATAATCTGTTTATTGTTTTTACTAACGATTGTTTGTGTATTGTCGAATTTTATGAAGTAAATATTACTAGTGTTTTTTTTTTGGTTGTGGTCGGCGCGCTCCTCGCACCACTCCGTCCGGGGCGACAGAGGGGCGTAAGCATGCACACTCATAACCCACCCACGATGCACGTCGCCTTCGTCGTTGGGCCGATCACTGGAGCAGGGTTACTTGTCATCAGTGGTCGGCCCGATGGAATACCCTCTATTTGGGGTACCCTCTCATCAACCGACGTCCCCCCCTCGGGGAGGACGTCGGTCTTTCCTCACGCGGTCGGCCTCTCGGCGGGTCCGTCACTCGCCGAGTCTAATCTAATCCCCGGTCACGTCACGCGCGGCCTCGGCTAAATATTACTAGTGTATGAATATTACTGTTTCATTTCAGCTCATATATGTCCCACTGCTCGAGCTTCCTTCAGAATAAAAGGGAAATTGACCTTACCATGCTGGTCAGACAGGTTGATATAGGGTTTTGTTTCATGGTTACCATTTCTTGAATTAGTGGTATATGCGTATTATATCCCTTAGTCGACATTCACGGGCAAGATAGGGAGTGGTGAATTGTATTCTTATTCCATCACCACATGGACGATGTTACTTTATTGTCACTAAATACATATTACAGAACCCATTGCCCTTTTTCTATTAGTACCTAGTGACGACGGAGTAAAAATACAATTCACCACCCCCTATCTTGCTCGTGGATATCGTAGATAACAACTAAGAGTTATAATGACATATGCTATGCAAGAGAAGGAAAACTCACAATAAAATATTATGTCAACCCATCTGACCAGCGTGGTATAGTAGGTCTATTTCACTCCCATTGTGGAGGAGGTTCAAGCTCAGCCGTGACAGGCTTATAAGCTATGAAAATGATATTTAAAGCTTTTAAAATTACGAATTATTATTTAGAGAGTGGATGTCGTAAAAGACGACCAAGGAATATAATATGCGCAAAAGATCTATGCAAGAGAAGGAAAACTCGAAATGAAATCCCTATACCGACATGACTGACCAGCATATTAGATCAAATTCCCTCCCATTCTGCAGGAGACCCGCACCCAACAGTGGAACGTATGTGGGCTGCTATAATTATAATGATTTAGACAGTAATTATCCTTACTAAAATAAATGCGAAAGTAAGGATGTTTGTTACGCTTTCACGCTTAAACTACCGATCCGATTTCAAAAATTCTTTCACCATTGGAAAGCTATAATATCAGGGAGTAACATAGGCTATATTTTATCCCGGTATACCCACGGGAACGGGAATAACGCGGGTAAGCCGACTGAAACCGAAGCGAAGTGAGCGGGGGTTGCCAGTAATAAATGAAAAAAAAAATATACCTACTACTTTTTTTATTACACGAAATATATTTTTTTTTAGATTTACCTTCACCGGCTGTATGGTAGTGGCTACGGATACTACCAAACCTGATTCCATAAACCTGAGCCAACTTCACCTGATACTGTCTGATCAACAATTATATTCCCAAGGACGGTCGACTTCAGGCAGGTGGTTGGTCCTTCCGGTGGTCGGCCCAACGACGAAGGCGACGTGTCGCGGGTGGGTTACGGAGGTGCGTGCTTACGCCCCTCTAGCGCCCCGGACGGAGTGCAGCGAGGAGCGCGCCGACCGTAATCCACCCCCCAAAAAAAAAGTGGCTGGTCATAAAACTATAGCCAAAAACTTTGGCATATGCACTATTAAAGAAGAATACATATTGAGTTCACCCCAAGTAATTAATAAGAGGAGGGCAATGATAAGTTACATAACCCTACCATCAACCCAATGGAGGTCCTATTCGGTTGATGATAGGGTTATGTAACTTTTTTTATTGCAAACTAGCAAACAATACACCTGATGGTAAGTGGTTCTGCTACTCATGGATCTTTGCTAGGCCGCTGCTTACTATTAAGAAAGTGAAGGGAGTGTGAATGCGTGCAATGAGGTTCGGTGATACTAAAGCAACACACAAACACCCTCTGAAAGTTAGGCTGCCGGCTTTCTCGCATCATACATGCTTCCATAACAAGCATGGCTCAAATTATAACTTCGACTTTCAGTATAAGTACCTATATAATAGGTCTTTACCTATGTAATTGCCGTTCTGCAGTACTGGCCATTTCAAATCAAAATATTTTTTATTTGGCTAAGAATTCTAATTTCAAATTAATTTTATTTTAAAAAATGGAATTCATTTGCCAAAAGTAGTCATTTGTTTATTGATAAGTGTTACGTTTTCATCGCATTTCAATCTTTTTCGTCATCATGGTTACGTTAAAAATTCGAGTAATTATGGAATATGAGTATCGTCGTTGCAGCAACGACGTTTACGGAGCTAACACTGCAAACCAACGCACCGCCTGTTATTGGTTTGCTCGCTTCCGTTCTAGAAATTTCGACCTGAAAATGAACCTCGCGGTCGTCCGAATACTTTGGTCGACAATGACGAATTAAAGGCGATTGTGGAAGCCGATAATACACAATCTACGGCTGAACTAGCAGCAGCTTTCGACGTTAGCGTCAAAACATTATTGGTTCATTTGCGTCAAATTGGCAAGGTAAGAAAGCTTGACAAATGGGTGCCCCACGAACTCAATGATTGCCAGCTCAAAGTACGCGTCAAGACATGCCTTGCATTGCTCAACAGACACACAAATGAAGGAATTTTGAAACGCATTGTTACTTGCGATGAAAAATGGATTCTATTTGATAACCGCAAGCGCTCAGCAAGTTGGTTGGATCCTGGTTCAGCACCTAAACAATGCCCTAAACGAAAACTTACCCCTAGAAAAGTGATGGTCACTGTTTGGTGGTCTAGCGCCGGTGTGATTCATCACAGCTTCTTACCAAACAGGGTGAGCATTACTGCAGATGTGTACTGTGAAGAACTGAACATAATGATGGAGAAGCTGGCACATCTCCAACCAGCTTTGGTCAATCGCTCGTCTCCGCTGCTCCTGCACGACAATGCGCGACCTCATACTGCACAGCAGACGGTCTCCAAGTTGCAAGAACTGGGGTTGGAAGCTCTCCGTCATCCGCCATACTCACCAGACCTTGCGCCTATAGACTACTTCTTTTTCCAGAATTTGGATAACTTTTTGGCGGGCAAGAAATTCAATACCCGAGAGGCAGTACAAAATGTCTTTGAAGAATTTGTTGCCTCCCGTCCAGCTGATTTCTTTAAGAAGGGCATCAATAAACTGCCGCTGCGTTGGCAAAGATGCATTGACAGCATGGGTGATTACTTCGATTAATACAAATAAAAAATACATGAAAAAAGTCGTTTAATTTTTTTCATACATAACGGCAATTTCATAGGTATATAAGTAAGTATTATCTCTCTCTGTTTAAGCTCTCTGCATTCAGTACCTTCAACCTTCTTTACAGCATCATGAAACAGAAGGTAAATAGCTGAATAGAAATTTAGAGGCTGATTATCAAATTTAGAAGGCAATTATTGCTACGTCTAGTTTATAATAAAAACAAAAAGTCCAAAGTAAAGACAGATTATTCGCGCGTTCAATGTTTTTATCTACAATGTCTAACTATTCAATGTCAAATAAAAATCTACTGGCATTAGAAACAGAAAAAAAAATTAAGTCGCAATTGTACCATCGCTAAGTATACTATAAATTCCTTAAAACGCCCGAAATTCACGATCGCATCATTACATTCGCACATAAAAGTGATTTGCAAAAAAAAAAAAATATTAAAAAAATATGTTGTAACGTAGGTGGTCTCAATTTTATAGTGTAAAATAATAAGGGCACCTAAATGTTCCATTCTATATAATAATGGGGGTACTATTTCTGTGGGCAGTATAATAAAGGTTGGTCGTCTGGGTGGTCGGATTATAACGCAAAGCCATGGATTAAGCCACATCGACACGTGTGCTTTTCTATGCCTTCGAGTGGCTTTAGGCGATTGTACATGATTGTACTATGATAATGTAATGTATTATATTTAGTGTTACAAATACAAAATTAATACTTTTCAGGTTCTTTTACGGAAGCTTTCATCATCATCTTTTCGTCTGATCCAGATTCTTTCTTATTGAGTGTTGTTACAATTATTTTCTTTAAATAAGAGCCTCCCCTTTCATCCTCAAGTATGGACAGTAAACATATAATTTATTATTAAGAATCATCATTTTATTCTTTCATAATTTCGGCTCATATACGTTTCACTGCAGGGCTTGAGCCTTCTCCACAATAGAAGGGAATTTAACCTTATTACATCATGCTGGTCAAACAGGTCGGTATAGGGTTTTATTTTGAGTTTTTCTTTCCTTACATAGATGTTATATGCATATTATATATCTTAGTCATCTTTTATGATATCCACGGGCAAGTTAGGGAGTGGACATTTGCATTCCTAATCCATCACAACGCGGAAAAATTAAGTTTAAAACAAAGAAATTCTCATTATATATAACACTATTTTTATGGACTTTATTAGGTTTGTATTTGATTTTTGATTACCTTTCGAATTTTCGAACACAGCATTCATAGTCTGTCCGTGACGAAAAATCCAGCAAATTTGTTTTATTTACGATGCATTACACATAAATATCAGGAATCGTTATGTAAACCATATTTCCACTGATATCACAATTATATTCTTCTCATAAAATTTCGTTAAAACTAAAAGCTACATCGATACCTTGAACCATATTACCACTTATTTAAATCAAATACTTTTTTTTTTGGGGATGGGTTGCGGTCGGCGCGCTCCTCGCACCTCTCCATCCGGGGCGACATAGGGGGCGTAAGCACGCACACCTGCAACCCACCCCACGTGCACGTCGCCTTTGTCGTTAAGCCGACCTCCGGAGCAGGGTTACTTGTCAACAGTGGTCGGCCCGTTGGAATACCCCCTATTTGGGGTACCCTCCCATCGGCCGACGTCCCCCCCTCGGGGAGGATGTCGGTCTTTCCTCACGTGGTCGGCCTCTCGGCGGGTGACGGACTAATTCCCCGATCACGTCACCCGCAGCCTCAGCTAGGGACCATTTAAATCAAATACGAACTCCATTAGGTACAGTACCTACACCGATATATTGTTATAATTTCTATTTTTTATAATGTCTACTTTTTTATTCTTGGATTATCTGCTTTTAATATATCGATGTGTAATCAGCTGGCTTTAAAAGGTAGCTATAAAAACTTTTGACCGCATAGGTTCATACTAATTTAGGAACCATTGTGGTCTTTACAAATAACCTTTCTTACGGAAATCACCGATAATTTTTACGTCTAAAAATTCAAAGACTACAATAATTTCAGCTACCGTGGTTGGCTAATGTGATTATTTTTTTAGAAGCAACGATTTTAATTTTGCGCACAATTGTCTAGATAATTTTCCTTATTGTGGTTTTCATACGGTTCAAATTTGATTAACAAAGGTGTAACGGTAGTATCTATCGTTAGATGTTTTCTTGCAAAGTCCTTTTGAAAATGTGAAGCGAAGCGCGAAGTATTTCGGTAGCTCGACGTGTTTGCTTTGCGGACATCGATTAAAATAAAATTCCTTCAACGAGACTTAACCAAATAATGGTATTAAATATTGGCTACCAGTATAATAGTGTTAAATTTCGTGGATACATCTCAAAATTTGATGGATCTGTCGGCGGTTCTTTTGTTATATTATTTTCCTTTGTGTAATGGTTCCGCCAAAGAGATTGTTTGCGTACTTATTGCGAAGTGTACTTTGGACGGTATCTGTGATAAACATCAAAAACGTAAACGTGATCTTGCTTAAAATTTTTGATAGAAAATGGCGCTGTTCATTGATTGTTCAAGTAGAAATATTATCACTTCAAATTTGACTTTATAGAAACTAATCTAACCAAAGCAAGGACATTTTTTATAGATAAAACGTTAGTAGGCAAGCCTAAAAATACTTTCGCTCTTGCTGGTGTAACGAAGAATATGTTATCATCTATACACGTCTTACTATTAAGTAAGGGCTTCTTAAACAAATAACAGTTCAGACGGCTGTTGGCGCGTTAGGGAAGAATAATGAGAGTCAATTTTTACGAAGCACGCGCACATCGTCTCGAAATACCGATACCCTGATGTTACTTAGTCAACATTTTTTACGATGCGCGTGCACCTCATCACAAATGTCAACTATATGCTACTATGATTATATATATTTCACCTCTGAAATCAAGGAACTCTGCACCGGTGGTCGACCCAACGACGAAAGCGACGTGCTATCCGAGTGGGTTACGGGTGTGCGTGCTTACGCCCCTCTGTCGCCCCGGACGGAGTGTAGCGAGGAGTACGCCGAACCAAAAAAAAAAATATGTGTTTGGTATTAAATAACTTTTTTCTATTATCAGTCTTTTTTCTATAAACCTAGGATAACGCAAAGGATAACATTTTTAGAAAGATTTTTATCTTCAACGCTAAAAAGTATAACTTCTTACGTACATAATACATTTATTTTCATTATGAATTTTCACAACATTTCTACATTACTTTTCTAGTGATATAAACTATGAAACATTTTTATAGTGCTGTGTGATAGGGGCCACCTATACTACCAACCGTTAACATTACTCGTGGATGTCTTTTTTTTATTGCAGACAATGGCAAGTGGCAAACGAGCAAACAGTACACGTGATGGTAAGTGTTGCTGTCGCTCATGGACCTTTACTAGGCCGTTACCTATAGTGAAGAGAGTGAAGAGTGTGAATGCGTGCAATAAGTTTTGGTGATATTAAAAGCATTACCAAAACTCACCACACGAAAACACCCTCAGAAAGTTGGGCTTCCAGCTCTCTTGCTCACCGAACGAAGTGCAGTATTAAATTGCTACTACTCAGATGTCGATTTTCTGCTCAGTGTGGTACTACCCCGGACGGACCGGCCCGTGGCTGTAGACAGACAACTGTTAACAGTGTGGTCCTACCACAATATAGAAAGAGGACGTCGTGGAAGAGGATTAAGAGCTTTATAGTAGACCTGCACTAATTCCGTCTAATGCCGTCTGGTTTCCAATTAGGGTTGACGATTGTTGGCGTCATAAAACTATAAATTTTGCAATATGTACTATAAAATAACAGTACATATCCCGTCAACCCCAAGTAATTGGAATAAGAGTAAGGTGATGATGATAAGAAACACTTAATGGTAACATTGAACTGATACAAATGTGCTACTTATTGCCAGTTTTAGGTTTTAAATATAATACTATGTACTTCTTCATCTTATACGTCCCACTACTATGCTAGAACTTCCTGCATAATAAGAAGGAAATTTACCTAATATACCATGCTGATCAGATCATATCGTCCGTTGTGTTATGTTATATGCATATTATATCCCTTTCATCTCAGCCTATATAAGTCCCAGTGTTAGACGCAGGCTTCCTCTATAATGGGAAGAAAATTGACCTACTATTCCATGCTGGTCAGACGTGTTGGAATAGAGTTTTATATCGAGTTTATTTTCTCTTCTTCATCATCATAATCGCAACTCATATACGTCTCACTTTTGGGCTTGAGCCTACTCCACAATGACACACCATCTAGTTAACCTATGACTTTTCTAAATTATGTATCTATTTAGTTAAACGCCGACTTTTATTGTCCGCTTTATCTTCCAATTTTACAACGAGATATTCATCAAATTGTTGCATCAAAATTTCAATATTTACTACCACAAGTGCAGGGGTCAACCACAATTCCAGAGTAATCACAACTGTGGTTATGAACGTAGTTTGGTCTGTATTATGACATATTAGGGCGCGTACGTTGACAGGATAGCGCAATTTGCAATTAGCTATGGAAATAGCATACTCTATAATAGTACGGTGAATGTAGAGATGGGATATATCGATATTTTAGTTATTGTTTAACTAAATTTTATTGATTATTAAGTCATTAAGAAGTCATTATTATTTAACCTAAATACCTCATCATTTTCATCATTTCAGCCTTCATGTTATGCCATAAAGTGCGGTCCTGTACCGCCTGCGTCCAACAACGCCCAGCAACTTTCACCAGGTCGTCGGTCCACCTGACCGGGCGTCCCACACTGTGTTGTCCGATACGTCGTCGCTATTTGAGAACCTTCCTTCTCCAGCAATTGTTGGTTCGTCAAGCAATGTGGCCTGCCCATTGCCACTTCAGTGTACTAATTCTTCGTGCTTTGTCGATTACACTCGTTCTTCTGCTGATTTCCGTATGTCGGATTCTATCTCGCAGAGAAATCCTGAGCATAGCCCGCTCCATAGCACGTTGAGCGACTTTGAGCCTTGTTATGAGGTCTACATTTAGGGACCACGTTTCCGTGCCGTAAGTCATCACTGGTAACACGCATTGGTCATAGATCTGCGTTTTCAGACACTGAGGTATGTTGGACGAGAAGTACTTATTAAGAAGTTATTATTTTGCTGTTACCCCAATTGCTTGGGGTCGATGCAATATGTACTATGCTTTCATCGTACATATCGTATAAATTTTAAATAAAACTACGGATTTTATCACGTTTGTATTTGATTTTTGATTGCCCGATACAGAAAATAGTTATTAAATATTGACCCACATTTTGATCGGGTAGATAATTATAAATTTTCTGCAATAACGATGACTACTTGGACGAGAGACATCTTAGTCCGCCCGTGACCATGAACGCTGCAAAGTGTTCGAAACGTCGGGCAATCAATAAACAAATACAAACGCGATAAAATCCGTAAAGTAGTTTTATTTAAAATGGGTAATGCTCGCGTAAACATCAGAAATCATTATATCGTATAAAGTTTTGGTAACTTTTATGACCGCTTTTTGAATTTCATAAATATTGTTATGTTAATAAACTAATTCATTTTGTAAGATTTAAAAGAAATAATAAGATAAAACAAAAGTGAAAAATGTATTTGCAATAAAACAATTTACGCAATAAAACTATTGCAAAAATTGGAGATTAGAAATAAAATTTTCATGTAAAATGTTTTTTAGTTAATATTTAGTTAGCATCGTTATTCAAAAAGTACTTCTCTAAAATACTAAAGACTTGAGTGTCTCGTGTTCACGAAATAGATGATCATTATGTAATCTCAGGACCGTTCTTGGAACCTAGGGTCACATGTATAGACAGGGTGAAGGTATATAGGTGCATCATAAATCTTTGGTACGATCGAATTCAAAGTGTTGGACATTAAAGTAGAAAATTATTACTCTTTAGAAAATTATCTGACCCTTCACTAAAGCGCAACGTTACAGAAATATTATGTACCCTAACTTACGTATGTATGTATACTTTTCATGATATTAATTGTTACAAATATTGCAGTTATGTTGTGAATGTGTTAAATAGAATAACCCTTTTTACTTTTATCTGATTTAAGTCTATTGATTCCGATACATGTTATCTATAAAAATAAATAAAATTGAAGTATCCGTTTTTAATGTCAAAATAGTAGGTTTATTTGCACGACACCTATGCTAAAAAAAACAGTTTCAAAATTTTTTGTCTAGTGTCAGTCAGTTTGTTCTAGGTGATCTTCAAAATGACTGGACCGATTTTGTTAGTATCTTACTACCAGGTAGCTGTCTATATATAGAGTAACTTTAACGTAGTCAATTTGGGCATAATAAAATTTGACCGCAGGTTAACCACCGCAAAGCAAATATTATTGTTCTAGGATTTAGATCATCCGGGTCGGCCACGGATGTCAAGGAATTGGTACCAGTGTGCCTACTCTTGAAATCAATTCTAATTTCGAATCCGATTCAATTCCAATCTCACCAAACTTATATTTGGTACTCAAAACAAAATCGAGAATGAATTCGCCGCATTTGCTGTTAATATTTTCTCCAAATGTGCCGTATTTTATTACTTTAAATTATTAACGTTACCGAACTCGATCACCACAAAGACTCTGTCTTGAAATTGTGCAACATTAACAATTTTAAACTACTTCAAAATCACGTCGGGTGTAGCAAATATTTGACTTAATCGCCGAGAGATGAATTTATTTAGTTTAAAAAAAATTCACCGAATTTGATTCCAATCGTGCGCTAGTGTCACTTTCAAGAGTAGGTACCAAATTGCTCATATTCGAGCTGCGATTGGATTGGAATCGAGATTCAAGAGTAGGCACACAGGTCGACTCAATGGCGACGGGGAGAGAGTACGGTAGGTTATAGGGCAACACGCCGCTCATCAGTCGCCCCGTACAGATTTGGCGGGGTGTGGCCAGACTATTTTTTGCCTATCAAAAAAAAGTGCTCCAACCCGAGGCCATATCTTTGGAGATATTTAAAATGCGGCAAGCGGCTGAAATCGAAACGTAGCGAGGGCCGATCGCCAGTACACAATAAGAAGACACCCAGTGTGATTGTTTTTTGCTAATGTGTAGAAAGCTGATTATCATTTTATCTATTACTTGAGAAATAAGAATCAATTGTTTGAATTTAAAAGAACTTTATAAAAACAACATTTGTTTGCAACTGCTTATCCAACAATACTTAAACGTATTAAATGCTAAATATTTGACAAAATAAATAAATTTGTACAAAAACCCGCTGGCTATCTTCGACCGGTATGTTATCGGTTGACAAATTAATTACCGGTCTAGTACCGGTTGTACCATTAGTGGTATATTGGTGTCGCTCTCTTCATTTCAGTTGGCTTTTATCTTATCTAAAGAGGACGTGCGGGTGGTATATAGGCTGCTTCATTGTTACTAACCATTCTATAATATAAAAAGTAAGTTTAAACTCTATTCCTGCTCACAAAAGGTGAAAATTAGCTTGGTTAAATGCGTTTTTTTTCTGATAATTCTCTCGTTGCAACTTGTTTTGTAAATTATATTTTATTATTGAGGTATAAGGTTGAATGTTGAATGGTATATGTAGATTTTCCAGTAGTTTTACTACTCGAACGGTGTCAAACGAAAATGGGCAACTTGTTCTTTGATAGGCATGTAAATAAGTATGTAGATGGATGGCTGGTCACCGACCACTTTGTTTGTAAATGATAAAAAGAATTGGTGGAGCGTTTCATATTCTTTGTATAAGCTTACTGACGGTGATATAGCAATGGAATCCAACTATGTAGTAGGTCTTTTTTGGGGGGGACGAAGGGGCGGCGCGCGGCCCCATAACCCACCGTCTCCTTTCCTTAGCCGTTGGGCCGATCACCGGACCGAGTTCCTTGTCCTCCGTGGTCGGCCCGGAAAGACCAGTAGGTAGGTCTGAACAGAAATTCATAATTTCATTCAAAATACCGTATAACTTTGAAAATTAAATTATTTTCAGCAGCTCAGCGTTTGTCTCGTTGAATCCAGGCCTTCTTTGAAAGTTACCCGAGAGAGTGCTGCTGTTTCTTCTTCTGGTAATTGCTTAGCTGGTTTTTACGCCTCCTATGTAAAGAAGAAAGGGTCGGTAACGCATTGTATTCTTAGTCTACACCACCACTTGATAGTAAAGGCTAATATTATCTTCTTTGCCCAAAACACACATATATATATATATATATATATATATATATATATATATATATATATATATATAATAATATATATACTTAATACTACATTAAAGTTCCAGAATTTACCAGATTTTTTTGACATAGGTTTTTACCCCGCTATTGAGTATCAACCTTCTCTATAAATAGTATAGAAAATGACCTTCTACACTCTAGATATATAGATTGGCGTAAGTTTTAAATTCAAGACTTTAGTTTAAAGTTTTTCTTCTGAAAATATGTTCTCTTCTCCGCTTCTTTGACATATTATATTTTACAATTAAATATATATCAAATAACTCAAAAATAATTATCAAACCGGAGTCGGATCCTAAGCTTCAAGAATAAATAGAATAATAATTAAACATAATAGAAAAAAAAAGTATGTGTACTTATGTAAGCACGTAAGAAGGTACCTATACTTCTTTGGTGTAATTAGATAAAAATCTTTCTAAAAATGTTATCCTTGGCGTTATCCTACGTTTGTAGAAAAAACGACATGAATAATAGAAAAAAAAGTATTTAATACATTGAAAGTCTTATTATAACGCATTATCTAGTTGACATTTGTAACGGTGTTCGCGCGCATGTTAAAAAATGTCGACTAGCGGACTTCACGGTGTCGGTTTATCGTGACGGAGTGCGCGCGCATCGTAAACATTTACTCTCCTCATTTTTCCCTAACGCACTTAAAGTATAACTTAAAGAAATATATACTTCAACTAGTTATATCTAACGTGACAAATATAATGTCACAATAAATTGACCAAACGATCTGAAAAAATAATCAATATTCATTATTAATATTTCCATGCATAGCTAAAGCATAACGATTGTGTTTGTCCAACATAATTTATGGCAACTATTGTCCTACGGAAACTGTAGGCTCGTTTCGTTAATCGTCTAGGAAAAAATCTAATAAAACGGACCCTACGGTCAGCCATTAGCAACGAACCGTGATTTGTGCCATAAAACTATACACGCAATAACTTATTCATGGTTTTTTCGCCATGCTCTGCAATTGACTGGTGCCATATATTCATTTATCAATAGTATAATCTCTGATAGTTATTCATATTGCTCGATTTATGGATAAAAAAACTGTGGAGTCGAAATAGGTATATGTTTTAACAATGAGATATTTTTGTATCATCATCATTTCAGCTCATATACGTCCCACTGTTGGGCTCGAGCCTCCTCCACAATAGGAGGGAAATTGATCTTACTATACCATGCTGGTCAGACAGGTTAGTGTAGGGTTTTATTTCGAGTTTTTCTTCTCTTGCATAGATGTTATATTCGTATTATATTCCTTAGTTGTCTTTTACAATATCCACGGGCCTATATTGGCAGTGGTAAATTGTATTTTTACTCCGTCACCATACGGAAAATATTTTTGTATAAGTATCTAAAGGGTTTTTTAACAAGATCTTTGTTTTCTAAAACAAAATAAAACAAGAAATTTAGATGAAGATGATTCAAATTTTTATTGTATTAAACCAAATTATCAAACCAAATTTCCCCATCGCAATAAATTGATCGTTCCATTGGATGTGTGACATGTGGCACCGTCCTGTTGAAATCATATGTCAGTGATATCCACGTCATCAATAATAGGCCAAAATTGAGTTGTTGTTGAACAACTGAATTTGGCCTATTCGAAAATTAGCTGTTATGTGGCCAGCCAGATCGTGTGATTTAACACCACTGGATTATTTTTTATGGGGCTATGTTAAAGACAGAGTCTATATGGAGCCAATCGAATCGATTGCAGCCTTAAAACTCAAAACCCGTGATATGATTAACGAAATAGACCCGCCATTTTGCCAAAAAGTGATTAAAAACTTTGATGAAAGAATCGACATTTCTCAGCGTGGTCGTGGTGGACATTTGCCAGATATTATTTTTCATTCATAATTGCCGAACTTTTCTCTTCATAATACAATAAAAATTTGAATCATCTTCATCTAAATTTCTTGTTTTATTTTGTTTTAGAAAACAAAGTTCTTGTTGAAAAACCCTTTATATATAATGCTTCTGTATGTTTTTATGTGACTGAACTCGTGGATTGATTTTGATGCATTTTATGAGTATGAATCTACGATTCAAGAATGGTTTGGATCGATCTATGTCTTATTGATAGACAGATAGATACATATTTTTCAATCTACAAAGAAGAAGATCGAAGAATAATCCTAGGTGTTAAAACTTTAGTCATCTGAGAACAGATTCTTTATGTATGATGTTAGTCCCCTGTATTATAAGATATTGAGAATTCTATGTGTCCAGCTAAAAGAAAGACAGGCGAGCGGACAGCGGCATTTTTTTGGACAAGTCTTAATACTGACTCCGATATCCAACCTGCACCTTTTAAGCGTAATGATTATGCCGTTATCCTTCTTATAAGGCGGCCTATATTGAATATAAGATTCAGTCATCATCATTATCATCTTTCTCACATACGTCCCACTGTTAGGCTCGAACCTCCTCCACAATGAGAGGAACAATTTGCCTACCACAGCTTGCTAGTCAGAAGGGTTGCTATGGATTTATTTCCAGTTTTATCATCTTACACAGCTGTTATATGCATTTCATATCCCTTAGTCGTCTTTTACGTCACCAATGGGCATGCGAGAAGATGGTGATTGTATTTTTACTCCTTCATCGCACTGAGAGAAACAAAAGAATTAATCGCAGTTAATCATTCCTTCACAATTAGATACAAAATATAAATGTAATTTTTACGTTATTATTTATGACTTTACTGTAGCGATGTATTATGATTTTAGGTTCTGAATGTCCAAATTATTATTTATTTTCTATTTGATAGCTTGTTATATGAATACTCAGCACCAAACTAGCTGCTGCCTAGTTGATCTCGCATACGCACGTTCCGCAATATTGACATAGCGATTGCAACAGGTACGAAGACAATAGTCGGCAAAACTGCCTCATCAGGAACACCAGAAGCCTTGAGCGTTGTAATAAATTACAACTCCACCTACCAACTCTCACTCTTGATCAACATCGACGGACTGTCAACCTACCTTTTTTTTTTTTTTTTTTTTTTTGTGGGTGGGCTATGGTAAGCGCACGCGCGGTCCAGTCCGTCCGGGGCGATGAAAGGACGGCGCGCGGGCCCATAACTCACCCGTACCCACGTCACCTCGTTGTTGGGCCGACCACCGGAGCAGATGTGACTTGTCGTCAGTGGTCGGCCCGACGGAATACCCTTTCGGGTACCCTCACCTCTCGACATCCTGGGACGTCGGTCGCCGTCGCGCGGTTAGCCACACTGCGGGTGACGGACAATTCCCCGGTCCGATCACCCGCAGCCTCAGCTAGGGCGGCATTAGGCGCAGATACTCGCGCCTGCGCCGCCCGAGTCGCCGGCGGCGGAACGTGTCGCCGAATAGGATCTCTACTCGCACACGATCCGCCGCCTCCTTCCGTGAGATAACGGCCTCACCTTAGCGTTAGGTTAGGTTAGTTAGTTTTAGGTCACTCTCGATCTAGCATCGATCGATTGTCGACATACTGTAGCTTGTAATTAAATAAATTTATTAAATAAGAGACTGCATTTCTTTGTACTCTCCGGCCACAGCCTTCGGAAGTAGCTAATACACTCAAGAACAAAACATAGCAAGAGTAGTCTATACAGAAGAAATTCTTTACAAAGATAATTTCCTGGAAAGTGGTCATTATTCATCTTATCAGATAGCTGGTTATTTTTAAATGATAATGTTTGCTTGTAAACATTATTTAATTCGTAACATGTAAAAATATTGACCGTATTATTCATAGTGTCTCAATTGATGACATTGTAATTTGGCTGAATTTTTGGATTGCGTAACAAATTCGTAGACATTAACGTTCAATTTATTTAATTACTACACCATTTTATATTAGCAACGTCCCCTATTGAATCTAAACATTTTCATATATCGGGTAATGCTATAATCGCCACACTTGTCAGAGGATTGGCGGTGAAATTGCCCAGAAAAGCGTCTTCTCTGTTGATATCTTTGTCAGTTTTTGCTACTTCCATGAAATCGTAAGTGATTATTACAGACTATATTTTCTAATTTATGATCATAAGGGTAAACTTACTTTAGATAATTTAAAAATATTCGATATTTTAATACAAGGTAAGTTATAAAATTTACAGAGAGCAGCAGGGAAACGGGCAGCTAACTATATCTACTTTATTTCTACTTTATTTATTTAAATACACTATAGGTCCAAACTTACTATATTATTTATATAATATCTTGTAAAATAGTTATAAATTTAAGTAATAGTCTAAAAAGCGCTCCCTTGTTGCTCGCCTGCTTGTTCTTCTAAGTGAAGTATTATCATTCTACTAGTTGCCCCACTGAAGTAACATTTACTTAACTTGCGTTCTTATTAAAGATAAATTGCAATACCTATAAAACATAGAGCACATATATGTATTTATAGATACCATATTAAATAGAGGTGTTATGACTATTTTTATTCTTGCTGTTTATAGAAAAAAAAGAAGTGCAGGACATGGTGAATATAACTTATCTTTGCACACATTTTATAAAGTTTTAGTCAATAAGAATTTATTTTTTATTTTTAAGTGTTTGAGAAATATATTTGTGTTGACTACTTTAGCGCTTTTGTAGTCCAGTCCCCTAAGGTGAAAGGTCGCGTGGGGCACACGACGGTCAGTTGCGAATGGTACGAACTGGGACCACGTCCTCCCCGTAATCTCACAAGAGGATTCAATTCTGTTAAATAACCATTACTGCTTTTATATTACAAGAAACTTATGAGTATGAAGAATATACGCAATGGTCTTAAAGCATTGTAAATATATTACAAGCTGTTGGCAAGCATAAAGCTTTTTTGGTTATCATTCTTAAAAACTGAGTCTTATAGTTTGAAACAATAGGTTTATTTCTCTTTGTGTATATTTTGGGGAATAAACTGCATAATACGACTGTTGTAATTAGATATTATAGGTGGTTGTGATGATAAAAATCTTTGTGGTTTTTGTGTTACAATTTTGATACCGGATATTTTGCTAAATTTTCTTGCACAGAAAGTATATATATTTATGGAATAAAAGTTTTACACAAATGCAAAAGTTCATGTACTATGAAATTTTCAAAGAATAAAACTGCACAAATTTAAATGTTTTAAGGCCTAGAGAGATCGTTGGTTGTTCTCTAAATGTAAGTATATAACTACTGACCATGAAATCTTAGGATTTGAACCTGGTTCATAAAAGTTGATGCTGGATTTATCTTTCAATAGATTGCCAATTATGTACTGAGTCTTTAGTTGTGAACAGTACCTAAACCCGTTTAAACAATATTGTACAGTAGATCAATTGCCCTCATATTAACGATGAGCTTCGAACACAGAAACTTGTTAAAAATTATTCTTTAACCGATTTGACAGACAAAAATGCGAAATGCAATAATTATCAACATTATCTCAGCCCATGTACGTTTCAGCTCGGACCTTTTCCTTTGTGAGAGTAATTCTACCCGCTATACCATGCTGGTCAGACGTGTTTGCCTTGATATTGTCTGGGGATTGGATCTTTTAATCGTCTTTTACGACACCCACGGGTAAAAGAGAGGTTGGGGAACTGTATTCTTACTCCGTTCACATAGAAAATACAATATTACAAGAAAATTATTTTTTTTTGCAAAAAACCGAATTCAGAAAACCCTAAAAGCACTAAAAAGTTAAAACCAATGTAGAGTAAACGAAAAGATCGTTAATGTAGACAATGTAGACAAAACTTTGATTTTTGTTGATTTTTCAAAAACCGCTTATCCGATTTCAATAAAATTTGCATGAGACTATTTGGGAAGTATATCCTTTCCAACAAAAAAATAACTTTCAAATCGGTTCATAAGCGACGGAGTTATGTGCGAACAAACATAAAAAGAAAAATACAAACATCAGAATCAAAAATCTCCTCCTTTTTTAGAAGTCGGTTAAAAAAAATACAACATATGTAAATGCATCCAATGCAGCAAAAATACAAAATGTACTAAAAATTTGTCTATACATTAGTCTAGTTTTAAACAAAACCGTCGGCGGGGTGAGTCCATAGCCCGTCGGGTGCGTACTTCTCTCTAGTGTTATGTGGGTAGGCCATCGGTACCGACCACTGACGTGAAGTAACCCTGCTCCGGTGGTCGGTCCAACGACGAAGGCAACGTGGTGTTCGGGTGGGTTGCGGGTGTGCGTGCTTAGGCCCCTCTCTCGCCCCGGATGGAGTGGTGCGAAGAGTGCGCCGACCGCAACCCACCCTAAAATAAAAAAAGCCCATCGGTACCCGTCCTAAACGTCCCTAATAGGCATAATACTATAATAGTCATTGCAGTATTATAAGTGTCAAATAATACTTCTACTGCATTACTACAGCATAATCACGGTGTCACTACAGGACTTGAGTCTCCTCCATAATAGCAGAAAAATTACTCTACCTTACCACGCCGATGGGTTGGTATAAAGTTTTATTTCAAGTATTTCTTCTCTTGTATAGATGTTGCATTATCATACAACACATGTACAAGAGAAGAAATGCACGTGTATATCCTTCAGTCGTCTTTTACGATACTCTCAGGCAAGAAAGGGTGGTGAATTATGTTCTTACTCCATCACCATACGAAATGTGTACTTAATAATAGGTCTTTAACCTATATAATTGCCGTTCTGCAGTACTGGCCATTTCAAATCAAAATAATTTTTGTTTGGCTAAGAATTCTAATTTCAAATTAATTTTATTTTAAAACATGGGATTCATTTTCCAAACGTAGTCATTTGTTTATTGATTAGTGTTACGTTTTCATCGCATTTCAATCTTTTTCGTCATCATGGATACGTTTAAAATTCGAGGAATTATGGAATATGAGTATCGTCGTGGCAGCAACGCGGCAAAAGCGGCACTCAACATCAACGACGTTTACGGAGCTAACACTACAAATCAACGCACCGCCTGTTATTGGTTTGCTCGCTTCCGTTCTGGAAATTTCGACCTGAAAAATGGACCTCGCAGTCGTCCGAAGACTTTGGTCGACAATAACGAATTAAAGGCGACTGTGGAAGCCGATGATACACAATCTACGGCTGAATTAGCAGCAGCTTTCGACGTTAGCGTCAAAACAATATTGGTCCATTTGCCTCAAATTGGCAAGGTAAGAAAGCTTGACAAATGGGTGCCCCACGAACTCAATGATCGCCAGCGCGAAGTACGCGTCGAGACATGCCTTGCATTGCTCAACAGACACACAAATGAAGGAATTTTGAAACGCATTGTTACTTGCGATGAAAAATGGATTCTGTTTGATAACTGCAAGCGCTCAGCAAGTTGGTTGGATCCTGGTTCTGCACCTAAAGAATGCCCTAAACGAAAACTTACCCCTAGAAAAGTGATGGTCACTGTTTGGTGGTCTAGCGTCGGTGTGATTCATCACAGCTTCTTACCAAACAGGGTGAGCATTACTGCAGATGTGTACTCTGAAGAACTGAACACAATGATGGAGAAGCTGGCACATCTCCAACCAGCATTGGTCAATCGCTCGTCTCCACTGCTCCTGCACGACAATGCGCGACCTCATACTACATAGCAGACGGTCTCCAAGTTGCAAGAACTGGGGTTGGAAACTCTCCGTCATCCACCATACTCACCAGACCTTGCGCCTACAGACTACTCCTTTTTCCAGAATTTGGATAACTTTTTGGCGGGAAAGAAATTCAATACCCGAGAAGCAGTACAAAATGCCTTTGAAGAATTTGTTGCCTCCCGTCCAGCTGATTTCTTTAAGAAGGGCATCAATAAACTGTCGCTGCGTTGGCAAAGATGCATTGATTGCATGGGTACTTCGATTAATACAAATAAAAAATACATGAAAAAAATCGTTTAATTTTTTTCATACATAACGGCAATTTCATAGGTAAAGACCTAATATATAAGTGCACGATATATATAATAAACTAGCTGACCCAACAGACGTTGTTCAGTTCAAATAAGCGCCACCTACCGCGTCCAATTGTAAATCTAAACCATTCTCGAATCCTCTTGAACATGCACAAAAATATTCATCAACATCAGTCCAGCCGTTTAGGAGGAGTTCAGTGACATACAAACGTACACAAGAAATTTATAGGTATATAAAGACTAGCTGATCCAACAGAGGTTATTCTGTTCAAATCAAGCACTACCTATCCGGTCCAATTGTGAATCTAAACCATTCTCGAATCCCTTTGAACACACACAAAAAAATCGTCAACATCGTTCCGGTCCTTTAAGAGTAGTTCAGTGACAAACACACGTACGCAAGAAATTTATATATAAAGATAAACGCTGTAATAATTTTTGTGTGGTAACGGAGTAAGAATACAATTCACCACCCCTCTGTTGCCCGTGGGTATTATAATAGACTACTAAGAGATTATTGCAGAGGAGGAAAACTCAAAATAAAACGCTATTCTAACAGGTCTGACCAGCGTGGTTGTGGTACTTCAAATTTCCTCCCATAATGGAGAAGGCCCGAGCACAATAGTGGAACGTATTTGGGCTGCAATGATGATAATGATTACATGGAAGCCATTATATCCAAATATCCAAAACGGTGACTCCAAAAATAAGTTTAAATTGTATATTGTATTTAAAATACACTTTCTATTGTGTTAAATTAACTCTTATCATAATAAATACTTTTATCACATGTCATTTAAATTAGGTGCTTAAACGTCGCCTTTTAAATATTACACACCATTGAATTTATGCGAACGAGGTACATGACCTTCTAGGTCTTGACAATTTCTTTTTATGGAATTTTTCTTGTTCTTTTTTTTTCTTATGTTTTCCGTGTGGCATCAGCACATGATTATAAATACAATATACGGAGTGGTCGAAACTCTACAGTGGGACCTTGAAGTGGAGAAGCTCGTCGAGATTTACCGCCGAGTGTCTTTAATACACAAGGGAGGTGTCAGTGTGTTGCTCAGCGAGTTGGCCGCCTGGTGTAACGACGCCCACCAAGGTCATCGCCCGTTAGGCAGCCTGGCAGTCGATGCTGATAGAGTGGTTTGCGTAAATCTCTCTCTTTCCGGTTGATGTGGGTTTTTTTTGGGTTGGTTGCTTCGACAAATAACTGTACAAGGTCGCAAGGAAAGAGACTACTCTGTCCTACCACCAGTATAGTTGCAGCAAGGACACGGTTCAGCAAACGCTCGAGGTCTGCGTGGCCTGGACAGAGCAACGTCATGAACTCGTTACAACCCTCTGTGCTAACCTGATGCATTTGAAACTAGGAGGCGGTCGCCGCGTTTTCTTTGCGCCGCCGAAGCAGTTGTATCGCAGAAGGAGCTGGTGGGGCGAGTCCGAGAAGAACTCACCTAGGGGGATACGCTCTGTCCCCAGCGCATTGGGCGGCGCTAGTACGTACTCGCCCTTGCCGTGCAGGCACTGTGCCGCCCTAGTCAACGCAGCGGGTGATCGGACAGGGGATTAACCTGTCTACTCGAGGAGAGACTATCGCCTGAGAGCGATGCCCCGACAACGAAAGTCGCCAGGATGTCGCATCGAGAAGAGTTACCCAAAAGGGTAACCCGCCGGACGGACCACTGATGATAAGGAGTACCGGTGGCCCACCCACATAGCGTATATAGATATTTGATTATTTGTACGGCAGGTTATTGGGGCGCGCACTGTCCTTTCCATCACCCCAGACGGATCGGACAAGGTGTGATCATATCATAGCCTGTCCGCCCAAAAAAACAGAGACAGCGTACTGACTGTGTCTCTTTACGGAGGCGGCGTCGTCATTTACACATCAGGCAAGTAGCTTGCTGATTTACTACTAAAGGCAATGAAAAATCAAGGTAAAGAGAATATCATTCTCGGCTATTCGACAATTGCGCAATACCATTTATCGTAAACGTAAGTAGGGTGAGTAATAAACTTAATGTTTATGAGTGTAATAATATTATTATAAGGATACGTTAAAGGACACTGTGAGGTTATAAAAGAAGCAAATATAATTGTGTAATTGTACGGACGACAACACATGTAAATAGAACAATAAGCATTAAATAATAAAACCATGATATTACTAGCCTCTATAAATTACAACGTTATCTTGTTATGATAAACATTTGAATGACAAAATCAAATAAGACATTTGTGTTATCTCATAAGGTGTAACCAAAACGGACAGAGGTCTCTACAAAAGCAAATAAAACTGTTAATTAGACGCAACAGATATGAGAAAAATGCTTGAGATATATTTGGTGCAGTGGAATGTTAGGTAAATGATATGTTTGAATGTTTTATTAGATTTTATGACGCTGATGATAATTTTAATGTTGAAGGATAAATTTAGTTATTAAATGAATACAGATATAGTTATAATAATTTTGGCCCATGTAAGTCCCACTGTTGGGTTTAGACCTCCTCCACAATGAGAGGAAAATTGACTTTCTACACGCTGTACCACGCTGGTAAGACAGGGAAATTTAACTTTATAGGAGCTGCGAAGACTTTCAGTATTAGTGTACCCAAGCAGTTTTCTCAGGACCATCTGTAAATTGTTTTATTTGATATATCTTTTATATTTATTTATCAACCTTTAGCGTCCAGTGCCAGACATAGGCCTACCAAATAGAAGGGTAAATTGAGGGTAAATACATGATTTACTACCTATTCTTTCGGTGTGATGACGGAGTAAGGATATAATTCACCAAACCTATCTTAAACCCTATACCGATCCGTCTGACCAGCGTGGTATAGTAGATTAATTTTTTTCCCATTGTAGAGGAGGCTCGAGCCCAGCAGTGGAACATATATGAGCTGTGACGACGTACTGCCTGTCTATGAAGTTTCCAGTCACTATTTCATTAGAAAATAAATGCAATATTTTACCTATAGTTCTACGAATGCATTCCATAATTATATTGTGTGTGACTGCACAGATGGCGTAGTGGTTTAGACATACTCACCAACCTATACGATATACCTACAGTGCCAATGTCACGGGTTTGAATCCCATGCAGGACAACACTTTGTGTGATCCACAAATTATTGTTCTGAGTTAGGGCAGGTTATTCCTCATTTGAAGCTCACATTTATATTGTTACAATAAATGTTATGTTTTATGGATTGACATATTATTATTTACAGGGACTAACCTAGTTTAGGATTCAGGGATTACTTTAATATTACCTATGAAATTGCCGTTATGTATGACAAAAATTAAACGATTTTATTTCATGTATTTTTTATTTGTATTAATCGAAGTAATCACCCATGCAATCAATGCATCTTTGTCAACGCAGCGGCAGTTTATTACAGCGGCACTATATATAGACGGAAGTCAACAAATTCTTCAAAGGCATTTTGTACTGCCTCTCGGGTATTGAATTTCTTTCCCGCCAAGAAATTATTCAAATTCTGGAAAAAGAAGTAGTCTGTAGGCGCAAGGTCTGGTGAGTATGGTGGATGACGGAGAGCTTCCAACCCCAGTTCTTGCAACTTGGAGACCGTCTGCTGTGCAGTGTGCTGTGAGGTCGCGCATTGTCGTGCAGGAGCAGCGGAGGCGAGCGATTGACCAATGCTGGTTGGAGATGTGCCAGCTTCTCCATCATTGTGTTCAATTCTTCACAGTACACATCTGCAGTAATGCTCACCCTGTTTGGTAAGAAGTTGTGATGAATCACACCGGCGCTAGACCACCAAACAGTGACCACCACTTTTCTAGGGGTAAGTCGTTTAGGAGTAAGTCGTTTAGGGCATTCTTTAGGTGCTGAACCAGGATCCAACCAACTTGCTGAGCGCTTGCGGTTATCAAACAGAATCCATTTTTCATCGCAAGTAACAATGCGTTTCAAAATTCCTTCATTTGTGTGTCTGTTGAGCAATACAAGGCATGTCTCGACGCGTACTTCGCGCTGGCGATCATTGAGTTCGTGGGGCACCCATTTGTCAAGCTTTCTTACCTTGCCAATTTGACGTAAATGGGCCAATATTGTTTTGACGCTAACGTCGAAAGCTGTTGCTAATTGAGCCGTAGATTGTGTATCATCGGTTTCCACAATCGCTTTTAATTTGTCATTGTCGACCAAAGTCTTCGGACGACCGCGAGGTTCATTTTTCAGGTCGAAATTTCCAGAATAGAAGTGAGCAGACCAATAACAGGCGGTGCGTTGGTTTGTAGTGTTAGCTCCGTAAACGTCGTTGATGTTGCGTGCCGCTTGTGTCGCGTTGCTGCCACGACGATACTCATATTCCATAATTACTCGAATTTTTAACGTATCCATGATGACTAAAAAGATTGAAATGCGATGAAAACGTAACACTAATCAATAAACAAATGACTACTTTTGGAAAATGAATTACATGTTTTAAAATAAAATTAATTTGAAATTAGAATTCTTAGCCAAACAAAAATGATTTTGAATTGAAATGGTCAGTACTGCAGAACGACAATTACATAGGTAAAGACCTATTATTATTATCATTTACACTATGAAAATTTTAATTTGTTCCGCCGTTGTTAGCGCCATTCCTTCCGAAGACGAGAAACCCATACTGGTGGTTTGTCTCAAACAGTTTGGACGGAATGTGACTGAACCATACTCTATTCCAAAAAGTGCTGCTCTTCATCATTTTAGGCCATATAGGTACGTCCCACTATTGAGCGCGGACCTTCTTTGCTATGGGAGAGACATTGACCTCGTGCTAGTTAAACAATTTGATGTTGGCTTTTATTGCGAGTTTTTCTTCTTTTGCATAGATGTTATATGTATATATATCCCTTAGTCATCTTTTACGAAACGCACGGACAAGATGAGGGTGGTGAACTGTATTCGTACTCCGTCACCATACGGAAGTGGTGTTGTTACTTAAATGAAACTAAGTAATAAAATAACATCGAACAGTATTTTGGTATAATTATAATTTCAAGAGAATAATACTGTACCGACGTCCTCCCCGAGAGGGGACGTCGGTCGATGGGAGGGCACCCCAAATTGGGGGTATTCCATCGGGCCGACCACTGACGTCAAGTCACCCGGCTCCGGTGGTCGGCCCAACGACGAAGGCGACGTGCATCGCGGGTGGGTTGCGGGTGTGCGTTCTTACGCCCCTCTGTCGCCCCGGACGGAGTGGTGCGAGGAGTGCGCCGACCGCAAGTTACCACAAAAAAAAAGAGAGTAATACTGTTATTCCTTAATTATTAATAATGTATTTTATCATTTATAATACACATACTGATATAATCATTCAAGTCTTTCCCATATATAGAATAGATTTTTTCAGCTAACTCATATCATAACTCCTATTTAAAGCTTTATAGTAGTTGGTCTAAAAACTATTTTTAATATATCAGTAACAAGTCTAGATATATATAATTTATAGAATACAACAAGTATTGTGTTCAAAATTAAAGATTGTGATCGCTCTTAATCTGTTCGTGACCACCATATTTAAATTTTAAATTGTCTATTAAACGTATGTATATACGTGTTATATAATAAGTGACTAAAAAAATAGATTTTATTTATAAAGTATTATTCAAGTGGCCATTATAATGGACTTCAGACATTTAATCGACTAAATTTATCAAAGATATTAGCATTAGGACAGCTGTAAACTAGGACAGTAATGTAGCAAAATTTACTTCTATATTTTTTTGGTTTTCGTGTGGTGATGGAGACAGAATACAATTTATCACCCTACTTTACCCGTGAGTATAAAAAATATCTTATGCACAGAACTACGCAAGAGAAGATAAACTCGACATAAAACGCTATGCCAACAGCTCTGACCAGCGTGGTATGTCAATTCTCTCCCATTGTAGAGGAGGCCGAGCCCAACAGCGACGCTGCCTTTAGGCAGCCGAATTGATGATGAGATGAAACTAGGACGGTAATATAGCAAAATTTTCTTCTATATTTTTATCTACTAAGCAGTTGGCACACTTTGACGTGCATAGGCATGGTCTATGTAAAAATAAACTAAAAGAATTTGTAGAGTTGTAATACATCCAAATTTCATACCATAAGTTTTACCATTACGGAACAGAAGTTGAGTCTATTGCCGTATATCGTGTGAAATTATAAATTTCATGTCAAATCTAAGAATACCTTTTGACTTTGTATACGCGCCCTAACAATAAGTCATAACTCCGTTCTAAATATTCAGGTCAGTTACGTAGTAACTAAAATTCTAAATTCTATTTTTCATATACAGTTCAATTGCTTAAATCTTCATCAGGCAATGGACATAAACACAAATATAAAAGAATAACTATTATTTTGTAAAAAAAAACACAAATAGGTAATTTAATCCAAAATGATCAATTATTATCTCAGACGTATACGTCCCACTATTAGGCGCGAGTTTGCAACAAAATACAAGGAAAATCCTATTATACCAATCTAATCAGACGATTTGGTATAGAGTTTATTTCTAGTTTTATTTCACTTGAATAGATGTTATATGGACATTAAATCCATTAGTTACGCTTTACAACACCCACGAGCAAGATAGGGAGCGCTGAATTGTATTCTTACACCGTCACCACATGGAAATAAGATTATGTATAAGTATTTCATTATTATTATTGAATAATAATTAATATTTTATTGTTAATATTTCCCGTGTGGTAGGCTTTATTTTTTTTCATTATTGAACGGGATTTTGTCGCGCAGCCCGGTTTTCATCCCGAAAAGTAAAATATATGAATTAGTTATTTTTATGATCTTGTTCCATCATGTTATATAATTCTCTCGCACTATTACGTAAAGGAAAGCCTAATATACTATTGTAAATACCGACATCCATAAGATTTACATCAAGGTTAGCTCTCAATGTGGAGGTACGGACACATTCCGTCAAAAAATGTTGCACATCTTCTATCACTCCGCAGTCATCACAGTAAGGACATATCGCTTTCTTCATTAGATATGCAAATTTTTTCGACGGTATATGATCAGACCATGTTTAAAGAGCGACTATTATTCTTGAAAAGGTCCATTTTTCTATCTATGGATGGTGTAAAAGTTGTGGTTGGATCGTACTATACCAATTGCTTTATTTTTTCGATCTTCTATCAAAGTACTTTACTAAGGCTTCGTTGAAGAAATTTATAACAACCAAAGTAAATATATAGCGAAAGAGGAAAATTTTAATATATCCAACTCAAGCTTATTAAATAATAGTTACATAATTCCGTGACGAGTGTAATATGAAGGCACTAATTCTAAAACAAACTGTACACATATTTACATACGTTACGATAACGTTGATGTGAACAATCGTTGACTGTTTCCCCACTAAGATAATGATAACATAATACCTGTATCAATGTGGTCAAAGGAAACGCCGTGTTTATCGTCTTAATGTTTATTTTATGCTTTCCCGTCATTGAATTATATGGAACATTTTATATGTTGGCAAAGACATCAGCAATGTCAAACAATAATACGTTTAATTAATTACTTACTTTCCCTGTTTTGCCGTGTAGTGCCGGAGTAAGAATGCAATTCCACACCGCCCTTATTTTATCCGTGGGTGTCG
Organism: Lymantria dispar; assembly: GCA_032191425.1. NCBI lineage: Eukaryota > Metazoa > Arthropoda > Insecta > Lepidoptera > Erebidae > Lymantria > Lymantria dispar. The sequence continues at coordinate 10,722,454 of CM063454.1, read as the reverse complement.
TAAAAGACGACTAAGGGATCATTATGGATATCCCTTAGTTTAATGTGTTTTTTTTTTAGTCAATAGATCCCTTCTTATCTTTCATTTAAAAATATCTTTCCAAATATATTTTAATTATCAACTTATCAGTATGTATTTTAAATATTATCTTATCAAGTAATGCCGTTGTATCTAAAAATAGTAATCACAGATTTTTAATGACTCGCAATTTTTCTTGCCTATTACTAAGTGACTTGAGCAGGTTTTAAGGTAGTTTACTTTTAATCATCATTTCAGCTTATATACATCCCACTGCTGGGCGCAGGCTTCTTTTACAATAGGAGAGAAACTAACCCACTGTACCACGTTGGTCAGACAGGTTAGTATAGAGTTTTATTACGAGCTTTCCTCCTCTTGCATAGTCGTCTTTTACGATACCTACGAGGAAAAGATTGTGGTGGTGTTACTCTTACTGCGTCACCTTATGGAAAATTATTATTAATTTTGATACGATAATTTAAATACCGAAAATATTCAAATACCAACTGTTTTATTTTTCTATAATTTATTATGTTTGGAGTATTATAAAAAAAATATATTGTATTATATTGTGCTATATACTACCGAATTGTGATAACAGGGTATGAATACAAGGAATATTCACCCCTTATTTTTCTCGTGGGAGTCAGGCTATAGAAGCACCAGAGGAACGATACCGCAGCACTCTCCTAGGAAACTAATTACAATCAAAGACGTCGTTAATCCGCCTGCCAAGCAGCTCTATTATGATTCTGGTTTTGTGAAAAGGTATATCCTACCGTGGACGTCGACAGTGTAATGGATAGATGGGAGGCTTTAAAAATATTGGTTAAAAACACAGATTTTCAATTGAAAATTGTCCTGTTGATAATCAAATATATTACAGTCATGCTGTGCGATTACTATTTAAGCATTATGTTATTTACTATATGAATTAACTGTACATCAGGTGGAATGATTTCAGCACTCATCTGTGACACTAAATTCCATGAGCTTAAGTTTCTCGTAGGGCATTTTGAGCAATCTGGGAGCGAGTTAAGGTTATTCGGAATCTGGCTGTAACATGAATCTATTAATACTATTTTCATAAACTCTTCGATGATATGAGAAGTTATTTCCTTCATCATCATCATAGCTCACGTGCGTCCCACTGCTGGGCTCGAGTCTCCTCCACAAAGGGAGGGAAATTGACCTACCACCATACCACGCTGATCAGACGCGTAGGTACAGGGTTCAATTTCGAGTTTTTTTTCTCTTGGATAGATATTGTATGCATTTAATAATCCCTTAGTCGTCTTTTACGACACCCACGGGCAAGAAAAGGGTTGGTGAATTGTATTCTTACTTTGTCACCACACGGAAAATTTCCTTAGCGCGCCGTGCTATTTTGTCAAATAAACGTATTTTTGTTATCAAGTGCATCACCTTCATCTCTAATCACTAACAATTTCCACATAACTGCAAAAGAATTTATCTAAACGCGGAAGAGTCGGACAGAGCACGGTATGTAGTTCTGTGCCAGAGAGCACCGGAGCAATGGTCGCTCAGATAATTTGAGGAGCAGCAAAGCGTTAAGATCGTTAACTTCAGCACATGACGTTTGTCATTTGGACGCAAACACTAATGCATTGGTACTGAACCGAAACTGCGAATGGTGCCAGTTATTCTTAATGTGAAGTCCAGATCGTATCAGAATAGAAACGATATTAGATTCTCATTAAGGGTAGAGTCATCCTAAGTAAAATAATCTGTGCATTTATCACTCCTCATTCATCACATTTGGCTTTCAAATACAATCAGGCGTTTTTTTTTATGGGTGAGCTATGGACAGCGCATAGTCCGTCCATTCCGTCCTAGGCGACGAAAGAACGGCGCGCGGGCCCATAACCTACCAATTCCCACCCCGTCTCCTTTGTCATTGGGCCGACCACTAATGCCGAGTGCCTTGTCCTCAGTGGTCAGCACGACGACTTTCACCTCTCGACGTCCCTGTCCCGGGATCTCGATCGCCCTCACGGGGTCAGCCTCTCTGCGGGTAACGGACTAAAATCCCCGGTGCTCTAAATGCAATCAGTACCTATAGTGTATTTTTAGGCACAAAATAAGTTTGGACAGAGCCGGTGCCACCTAGATTTCCCAACGCAAAGGGACAACGATATTCCAGCACTAGATTAGATATCAGGCTATTTAAAATACTGAGCCTCCATACCAACAATAGAAGGTGTTCATGACAGCTAGAAATAGCGTAAGATACACTACGAAGACCTAATGTCTCGAGGAGTCATTAAGACAACTAAATATTGTAAGCAAATTATAAATATAATTATTTGTAGTAAATCATCATTTATTCATCATTTCAGGTCATATACGTCCCACTGCTAGGCTCGAGCCTCCTCCATAATGACGATGAATGAAATTGACCTTACTATACCATGCTGGTCAGACAGGTTGGTATAAGGTTTTGTTTCGGGGTTACCATCTCATGCATAGATGGTATATGCGTAATATATCCCTTAGTCTACATCCACGGGCAAGATAGGGAGTGGTGATTTGTATTCTTACTCCGTCAACACACCGAAAATTAAATGAAAATATGAAACTACCGTACAAATAGGTAGACTATTATCAGTACATTTACAAGTCAGTCAGTATGAAATAATAGAGTTCTACTCACTTAAAGGTGCTGGTTTGCTATGGCTTCCACTCGTGACGTTCTAAAGAAAATTTAACGTGGGCGCGAAAAAGTAATTTGAAGTGGACGCCTATGCTGATTCGCTCCGTAGGTGACGGCTAGGGAAGGGGCAAACAGTTATGCATGCCTTCTTCCTATGTTATGAATGTCTGATTTCTTAGATCTTGGTCAGAAAGCAAACCGTCGGGGTGTCAGAGTCAAGACCCAAAAGATCCACCACTCCCACTGCACCGTAGATGGGGACGGAAAGCCACTATTACAATATTACTACTATTTTTAGTGGATATTTCCATGTAGAGGAATGCTAATCTGCATTGATCAGTCTTTGCATACCCCTGCAGGAGTACGCATAAATGCATTTCCCACAGCGTCATCAAAATTAAAAATTCTGCTTAATGATCAGTAGATTGTCCGAGGATTATCATTATTTAAATTTTATCTTCGGCTATATTTACATGTACATTCCAAAGCGCTTACGAGCGTCAAAGTAGGGGCAATGTTTCCCCTTATACTTCACTATTTCCGACTGCTAGAGGTTTAATTCGAGATTACATTTTTATAAAGTATTAATAAGGAAAAGGAAAATAAAGGAAGGAAGTATAGTACATATTATATTTCTTCATGGTGACCACAGAAAAAAAAAATACAATTTTGTTCATGAATATGTATATTACTAAATGTTTGTAAAGGTATAAGCTAAAGTTCGTGTGGTGACGGAGTAAGAATACAATTCACCACTACCCGTCTTGCTCGTGGATGTCGTAAAAGACGACTAAGGGATATGATATGCATATAACATCTGTGTAAGAGAAGGAAAACTTGAAACAAAACCCTATTCCAATACATCTGACCAACGTGGTATAGTAGGTCAATCCCCTCCCATTATGGAGGAGGCCTGAACTCCTCCCATTATTGAGGAAGCCTGAGCCTAACAATGGGACATATATGAACTGAAATGATGATGATATTATTTATTAATTTTGTGTGTTGTATTTTTACTCCGCATGGACTCGGTTGTAATTAGTTAAAAATAAAAAAGGGAAAATAATTTTTAAATTAAACGGTTTTATTGTAAAGAAACAGTAAAAATAAAATCGTGGAATGCTACAAAACAAATATTTTAACGACGATTGTAGATATTTGACGTGCCCCACGATTTTATTTTTACTGTTCTTTTACAATAAAACCGTTTAATTAAAAAATAAATTTTTCCTTTTTTTTATTTTCAAGTTTTTAGTTTTGATATTGATTTTGTATAGAGTATACTGTATTATACTTGTCAAGCCCTTTCATTTAATACCCATGTTAATGGGATTGAAAAAACAAATAGATTGTCCGCCATTTTGTAGCGGTGGCCATCTTCGATATTGAATTTGTGTAGTGCATTGTATTCTACTTGTCAAGCCCTTTCATTTGATACCCATATTGATGGGATTGAAAAAAAAAATAGGTTAGCCGCCATTTTGTAAAGGCGGCCATCTTGACTTTACAAAAATATTGACTATACATAATTATATTGTCACCAAAATCAAAGGCGTATACCAAATTTCAGATCAATCGGTTGACAGGAAGAGGGTGAAATTTCAATTAATAAATTTGACCCAACAAAGAAAAAATAAACAAAAAAACGGGGTAAGTTAAATAAAACCGTTTAACAATGAAGTAGCGAGAGCTTTTTGCTGGACATTTTCTGGTGACAACCTTAACTTTTCACATTTGATATAATGACCACACATACATAAATGTCCAGTAAGCATACCGTGACGACATTTTTTCAACTATTCGGATAAACAGTGCATGATAATAATTACGATAATCTTTCATGAATAAAGTTATATTCTTTTATTGACTAAAGAAAGCAGTAATAATCTTTTTGGATTTATCATGGCCGGATGGCAGCAATTCTCAGAAATAACTAATATAACGAGCTTGTACCATTAGTCTACATGATACGCCTGTAGAACTGTATCGGCCTTCTTCTTTGTTGATGGTTCTGACTGTACTACTAAACGGCTGTTCGGCTTAACGTAGTATGAAAACATATGAACCATTACACTATTAATGTCCACATATTCAATAGGCTACTGACCCGTATAGAAATTATTATAGCCGGGTCTTCTGTATTATATATTTTTTTAAAAGACAACATCTTGTACTGAAGTAATAATCCTTGTATTAGGGTGTTCTTTACAAAATTATAATTAGACATCGGATTATTTGCACTATCAAAATGCCAAAATATGCATGCAAATATGCACGTAAAAAGCGCGAAATATGCATAAAATATGCACAATCAATAAACATTTACAATTAGAATTTGCGTTTAATATTAACTCATAATTAAAAAGTGTTCATATTTATTAGTCATTGTTATTAGTATACTGTAATATTTAATAAACTATAAATTATTATAACGTCAATAATAAACTTTTGAGAGTAAACAATAATATATTTTCCAGGTCTTCTGCAACAAACTTGTGACGTTTGTTACTTAATAGTAATTCATAGGTTGAAAATGACCATTCAACATCAACTGACGTTACCAGACTGAACCTAAAATTTGCCGCCATTTCTGCAGTGACCTCTTCAGGCAGATTCTATCTGGTGCCATTGATAAACGCGTCAATTTTCTGTATGCCTTCAAAATCGGGGTTTTTTTACACAAAACTGCACTAATTTACCACTAACTTTTGCCATAGTGAACTTGGAAGGGCGTTACTCTGTCCAATAATTTTTCGATTATTTTTAAGGACTGGCACAGAAGAAAGTTTTTAGTTTCTAATTTCTCAATTGCATCGGGTATATTGCTGAATTGTGTTGCAATAATAGCAATAATTTTTTTTATTAAAGCCTCCTCAAATGCCAGGCGGAAATGCCGACGGACGTGTCGACTACATAATACAATGTGCCAAACATGTATATCTAACTATTGAAATAAGCACTATCAGTGAAAATGTACCAAAATATGCAATAACGCTATAAAAGTAGAATCCGATGTCTACTTATAATTAAGGGACACAAATTACATCCCAACACGGAACAACAATTTGTGGATCGCAGAAAGTATTGTTCAGCATAGGATTCGAACCTGGCTGCTGGCAACTTTTCTCATATTACCTAGCTGGTTTTTACGATTTCTGCGAGACAGCGAGGGGGAGGACACATTGTATTCTTAACCCGCCATAACACAAAAAAATGTGTATTACGTATCTACAGAAGCAAATAACTGCAGAAAAATCTGGCAAAGCGCTTATTCTATCCAGTCAACTAGCCAAAACGTAACACAGTAAATTGCAAGATTGTTCTACGGTATAGACGATTAGTTCACCCACAAATGTGCAGAGGGCGCGACCGTCCAGCACCACATTCACCTGTCTTATTTGCGTGACAGCATCTATTTTTGTTATTTTTTTTATTATTTCGGTTCTAAAAGTTTATGCTCTAGCGGTTTCAAATATAAGCACTTGAATCGGAAAATTACGCCACATTAAATTTTGTTTTCTCTAAATTTTACTTATTATTTTTGTTTTTCCTATAATGCACTCTAATTATAATAATTATTCGGCAAAAAAATGAAACTATGCTACTACAACATTAGGTACTGTTTTTTCTTAAATCGTTATTCTTAGTACCTGCTAAATACCAGCTAGTTCATTAGATCTAAAATCGACTTAGTTGTCTAATGGCATTTGGCGGGCGGCATATAATTCCGTGTGGGGACGGAGTAAGAATACAATTCACCACCCCTTATCTTACCCGTGGGTGATCGTACGACACGTCTGACCAACGTGGTATAGTAGGTCAATTACCCTTCCATTATGGAGGAGGCCCGAGCCCAACAGTGGGACGTATATGGGCTGAGATGAGGTATGATATGTCGGGTACCACAGATTCTAGGTTTGAGTTCTGGGTCATGAATAAAACAGATGTTAGTGAATGTTTCTTTAAAGTTTTCATTTGTAGTTTTTTTTTTTTAGAAATTAGCTATTTTCAACTGTTAGTAAATCGTTCCTGATCATGTGGGACCGAAATTAATCTGTTGGTGGTAGGTGACGAGGTAAAAATACAATTTAGCACCCCCTTTTCTTGCCCATGAGAATTGAAAAAGGCCCCTAGGGTATGTAAAAGGAACATCACTACCAAATAAGACAAACTGGCAACCCTATGCCAACTATTCTGACTAGCGTGATATGGTAGGTCAATTTCCTTCAGATAATGAGCAAGGCTCGTGCCCAGCTGTGGGAAATGTATGAGTTCAGTTTATGATAAATGTAATGCAGTTTACTCGGCATCTGATAATTTTTGATAGTTGTTATCAGTCGGAGATAAAAACGTACATACATAAAATAAAAATATACTCGTCTCGACTTAAGTAACGCGTAAATTAACATACCCGTATATGTGTACCTATGTATGAAAAATAATATGCTAATTTATAAAAAGTGATTGATATGTGTTTTCTTTAAAAATATATTATTCTACTTTGTTAAAAACTGGTCTTAAGGTTTAGGGACCGTTTTGAAAAAGTTGCAAATTAGCATATAATGATCTATTGTTATCTCGGGATCAAAGTTACAAAGAAGGTATACACAAAAAAACTGTGCTTAGCATATATTTTTATTTTCTGTAACGTAATAAATCAGATTTCTAACCCTTTTATTATGTTATTGAGACTTAGTTACCGTGTAATTTACAGTATGGTTTGGTGAAAAAACCCTAAAACAAGTTTCATGGGTAGGCACACCGTTTTTGCGTTAATATGCAAAAAATCGTAATAAATTTATCATAACTATGAATTTAAAAAGTTTGTAAAATTTGCTATTTTTTTTTGTTTTTCTTTCTTTTGGGGTGGGTTACGCTCAGCGCACTCCTCGCACCACTCCATCCGGGGCGACAGAGGGGCGTAAGCATGCACACGCGCATCCGCGACACGTCGCCTTCGTCGATGCCCCGACCACCGGAGCAGGGTGACTTGACGTAAATAATCGGCCCGACGGAATACCCCAAAATTCGCTACTTAGTATCACATTGCTAATTACTATCAGTGCATATCAAACTGTAGCATACCTAAATTTAAAGGTCACGATTTTATCCTGAACAGTATCTAGAGGATGATTAAGAGAATACATAATACCAGGTTTTGAAAAGATACAGAGTATTTTATAGTAACTACTAATTTAATGTCTTAATTTAAAATTTTAAGTTTTAAACTAAAAATATTTAGTCAAAATAAGTGCATATTATCTGATCTAGTAGGTAAGTTAAAATTCGTGTTCACCTCTTTTTTTACCTCAGGTAAAAGAGACTAGCAAAGTTAAGCAAATAACATTATTACAGGATAAGGAAAGTAATACTCTATTTTAAGCTAATACATGATTTAATAACTAATCAATTTAATAGCTAATTGTTATAGCGGGTATAATCTCTATGATAACGATGACTTGTTAGAAGTGAGACATCTTTTCGTAACCATGAACGCTGAAAAGTGTTTGCAAATTCGAAAAAAAATTAAAATTAAATAGGTACAAACGCGTTAAAATCCGTAAAAATAGTTGTGTAATCAGTCGCGTAAACATCAGAAATCACTACATATTAGATTTTGACTTCATTCATTGAACGAAGGCTTCCTTCCTAATAATGGCAAGGACATAAATGTTCCACTAATGGGTAAAGGTTTAAGAATAAGAAGAAATATTTTCTACGAAAAAAAATCGATTAAGTACGTAATAAAAAAATCAAGCAAAGATCGACCCAGACGTTGTATGTAGGTACTAGCAAAGCTGCAGGCACAGCTAATTAATATATAATCCACAGCATATTTACGGTCTTATATAAAATATTTTTCATGCAATAAGGAAATTAGAACAGCTTTGATATCAAGTATCCTTGAATCACGTAATGTGGTATCGTGATGGTGGGCGGGTGACTAGGGCGGGAATAGCCACAGGCCACGCTCGACGCCGATATCGCCGCCCCGCCTCACGTGGACACCACCCTGGTAACCCCCTAGAGAATAAACGTGTTCTAAACGAGGTACAAGATCGTTTCAACTTGAAAATATAGATAGTTTTATCGAGTTCTATTACCCGAATATCATGGAACTAAATGATGGTAATGTTATTTTCACGGAATTAATACGAAGTTAGTTCTCTAATGTTTTTATTGTACACAAAGATACGATAATACTAAAATAGATTATACTAGGTAGCCCGCGCAACTTGGTCTTTTTCGCATAAGAGAGATGAGATAGCGAGTAATATCTGTGTAATACTGTAATGCACGCAGCAAACTCGAAGGAAACTCAAAAGTATTACGTTTTCCATGTTTTTTGCAACACTTTTCATTGATACGCCGCTCCTATTGGTCGTAGCGTGATATTATGTATCATACAATCTTTCTAGATACATGGACTATCCAAAACATAGAGATTTTTTTTCTTTTGAAGTAATATATGTTTAGATTAGCGCATTCAACCAAACAAATTCTTCAGTTTAGTATAGATTAAATTATTAATATAAAAATTGATCACCCCTTCTTTGCTATGGGCGTCGTAAAAGACGGCCTAGGAATTTAAGCAAGTATTTATTTATTTTATTTATTTATTTATTTACTATAAAACTTACATCTATCATTACAGGCAACAAGCCCAATGCGACAGAGTAGTGAACTATCTTAATCTATATTATACCTAGTGTTATGTTCTCACTATCTAAAAGAAAAAAAAATTAAATAATAAACAAGTCACTCTAAACAACAGAGGAAGTAAGCGGCCTTTGTGAATACGTTCAGTGAACACGAGAATAAATCTATTTGGTGGGAGAGTGTGTTAAGCACACGCAGCGCCCGCACCAGCGGTGTGCACTGCAGGAGTTTAGTGCGCGCGCGGGGCACCGCCAGCAGCGGCGGCCGCCGGCGACGACCTATGTATTCGTCCGGAACGCACAGCTGAACCTCCGACAAGATACCCGGATTGTGGATCTTACCGCGCATTACACCGAATATGTAGGTGGCAAGAGCTACTTCCCTTCTTACTTCGAGCCTGTTATATCCCACCATTCCCAGAATAAATAATGAAGGATACAGCAATGGATACCCAGGATACACACCATACTACATACATAATATAATAAATGTAATAATAATGTAATATGAATAAAGGGCAAACTCATCCTTCTCTTGATATCCGAGATAGTATTCCCTATTCCCACAGAAAGTAAGGGGGTGGCGACAGATACTGTACTATATCATTATTGTATTTAAACACCAGTAATTTTGATACTAATTTGGTATTAATACAGCTAAAATTTGGTGTAAATTTGTGAAGATGGCGTTATTCAATTACAAGATATTCTCTGGTGTCGATCTAATAAAAAATTACGACGATTAAACATTATCTAAGTGACGTAAAATAGATTGTATAGAAAACTTATATAGGTACTGAAGTTAAGGTAAAAATAATGATTTTAGTTGTAGTATGAACTTTTTCTGTAAGTGGTCTGGTCTCACCCCTGTAATGCCAAGAATATCGATCAGCGTGGCTCTTAGGCTAGGCGAGTAGCCCCAGGGTGAGGCGGCGATATCCGTGCCATGACGCATGACCTCTGGCCTCTGCCCATAGTAAAGGTTATTCGATTTGAAAGGGTGCGATAATTATGTACCAGATAAAAAAGTTGTTTGTGAATTTTAATTTAATTTGTTGTTTTTGCTTTATTTATTGTTTAAGTCATTACTATTTCCATTATAGTCTAAATCATTATCATCATCATCTCGGCCCATATAGTCTCACCGTTGGGCTCAGGCCTTCTTGATAATGGGAGAGAAGTTGACCTATTATAGCACGCTGGTCAGACGTATTGGCATGGGCTTTTGTTTCGAGTTTTCTTACCACACGGGTTGTCTAAATAACTTTTAATAAACAGTTTTTAATGAGTAAAGCATTCGTATATACCTCACCTATAATTGTTATCAAAATATATATGTAAATTATAATTTCAGGTTTCAATTATGATTTTTCGATTGATGGTAGATTATTAGAATATTCCACTAAACAATATGGCATTAAACAATCTAATTTAATATAATACAGATGTATTATTGTGAGCTATATTATATTTTCACGCGATGGCCAAGTCAATCTGTTTATTCAAAACATAAAAGATCTTTAATATTGATATGGTCAGTATAAGAAATTGTTCGGTTAGCTAATTACGCAATAACTTAAGACAGAACGTCCCTAAAGTAGGGACTGACTAAATTAACCGACTTGGCAATACATGAATCTCACAACTTTTTATGGTAGAAGAACTCAGTTGCGAGGCTTGGTTATTTTACAAGTCGTGCTTTTGATGTCATTTAATATTACTTGATAGAATGCGAGTGCCCCGTTGAATTTATACAAAGAAGTTTACTCGAGTTGGAGTTTATTCGTCTTAGCTTATATATGTTCCACTAGTGGACTCGAGCCTCCTCCAAATTAGATGGAAAATTGGCCTACTTCAACACGCTGGTCAGACTGAATAGGAATAAAATTCACCATCTCGTCTGTGGTTATTGTAAAAGATGACTGCAGACATATAATATGCAGATAACATCTATTCAAGAGAAGGCAAACTCGGCTCGCCAACACGTCTGACCAGCATAGTATAGCAGATCAATTTTCCTTTTACTTTGAACTAGGCTCGAGGTCAATAGTGAGGCTTCTATAGACTAAGATGATCAAGATGAATCGTACAAGAAAAGTACAAGAAGAGTAATATAATATAGACTGCACAGATGGCGTAGTGGTTAAGGAACCGATAACCGTGAAAGTGACATGGGTTCGAATCTCACGCAGGCCAACACTTTGTCAGGCCGACCACTGACGACAAGTCACCCTGCTCCGGTGGTCGGTCTAACGACGAAGGCAACTTGGGTACGGGTGGGTTATGGGCCAGCGCGCCGTCCTTTCGTCGCCCCAGACGGAATGGACTGCATGTGCGCTTACCCCATACGCCATTACGACCACCCTTAAAAAAAAGGACAGCACTTTGTGCGATTCACATATTCCTGTTCCGAGTCTGGTTATAATTTTTGTGTCCGTTAATTATATGTTTGTAGAAACCACCGCTACATATTTTTTTCGTTTTTGAATTGTGTTATCTTTAAAATATATATATATATTATCAAAAAGAGATGTATTCCGTTACTAAAAGGCTCATCTAATAATATCGTATAGATTTTAGAATCGTTTGCGGCGTGTCACACGGAACGTTCCGATAAATACAAAAGCAAATGGCTCAGTGAGTCACGAAGGTCGAAGTGGATAACATGCAACCACCACCAAAAATTTTCACTAACACCATTTATTAACAACGATAAAAATGTCCTATTATAATAAAAAGAATCCGAATACATCACAATATTATCGTGATATTTCACAATAAATCATAATTATAGCCTTGTTTATTCATAATTGTATCGAGGTCGTCTATCTAGTTTAACTAGATACAGCTAAACGTTATTAAAAGCTTTTATTTAGTTTCACCTGTCCCATTGTCTGTAATTAAATCTTGCCAACTAAATTTAATCCATTTCCCAGTTTCTGATTGAGCTAAAATTTTGCATGCATGTATAAATCGGATGACAATGCAATATTATTGTGACATAGAGCTGATCTGATGATGGACCTGGTAGCTGGCCATATTAACTCCGTAATTAAACGACGCAACCCCATCGAGTTTGGACTTATTTCAATCATCTTGATAAGCAATCCCGCGACAAGCTTTTATAACATACTAGCTAACCCGGTGAACTTCATACCACCATAATTTTTTTCGTAAATATATTTTCTAAATTTCCGAAAATATAGTCTCTAATAGAAGAACCATTACAGCTTTGTCGGGCAAGATTCGATCGTCTTGGTCGCGGCATTGTTAATGATGATTCAAAGAGAATACAAATTACTCATTATTGATTTCTGACATTAACTTAACTATAGACAAAATTACGTTTAGCTGTCATTTGCGTTTTGTTATTACATATCATATGCGTTTTTTTATACTACGTTTCATAGTGACTTGTATTCTCTTTGAAATTTTTTGTCACGTCACACGGGAACGCGATCGAACGGGAAAAAAGAGATATTGGCGAAATATTGTAAACAGCATTAAAAAAAAAAGACCGTCCGTCTCCTGGTTCCAAGCTACCTCCCCACCAATTTTCAGCCAAATCCGTACAGCCGTTCTTGAGTTATAAATAGTGTAACTAACACGACTTTCTTTTATTAGATTAATTGTGTAATGACGTTATCAGTTGATAGTAAAAGTTTTAAAGTTAGTTTATTTTTGTCTTTTTAGAGCATTTAAATAAAAGCTTGTTTTTAAAAAGTTTTTATTTTTATTTTATTATTTAGTTGAAGTCATTGCTATCTGATACATCCACCCATTCATCACCTCGTAGGCTTCCCCTGTTCGATATAGGCGTCATCCTTAGATTGCCACTCATCACCGGTACACCATTGTTTTTGGGGTGGGCTATGGTCAGTTCAGCCCTCGGCTTCATCCGAGGCGACAGCGGGGCGGTGCGCGGCCTACAACTCACCCATAGCCACGTCACCTTTGTCGTTGGGCCGACCACCGGTGCCGAGTTCCTTGTCATTAGTGGTCGGCCCAACGGCATACCGCGGAGGGGGTACCCTCTCCTCTCGACATTCCATTCCCGGGACGTCGGTCGCCGTTGCGCAATCAGCCTCTGCGGGTGACGCACTAAAATCCCCGTTCCCGATCGCCGGTACACCTAGGATATGTTATCCAATTTTTAGCCGCCACTCATAAATCTTTGCTATTTTTTTGATGAATAAAGCGTGCAGCGTTTCAATGTAAAATTATAAATAATAATTTTCAATTCAACTATGAGAAATCAAAGGAGCACGCATTGTATTGAAATCCAGAATTTAAGTGTGGTTTTAGCTTTATTACAGAAGTACACCCAAATTTTGCTATGTTATTATTAAACCTGTGTAATCCTATTTTAGGCACACGCGGGCACAGTTTTATAATTCAAATTCATTGATTGCACATATAGCGTAGCCGGTTCTATTCCACGTAGAAAAACTCTTTGTACAATTCACATATGATTAATCTGAATCTGGCTGTAATTTGTATTCGTTAATATTTTGCAGTTCTTCAAAAATTAGCTTATTACTTCGTATAAATGTATTATAGAAAGCACAAGCTTATAACTTCTGACAGCATAAGCGCATGACGCAGCAGAGCTGATGTAAGTGACCACCTGTTATTGAGCTATGAATCCTGTTATATCAAAATAGTATATGCCATAGCTATTAATTATATTGAAATTTATATCTAGAGACAAATCGTCATGGTGTTCCTATGAGGGGAGGGTCAACAGAAAAATCAAAATATAATAGTCATAGATATATTTTTAACGATACTTCAACGCAACCCACATACGTCCCACTGTTGGGCTTGGGCCTCCTTCATAATAGGAGGGAATTTGACCTACTATACCATGCTGATCAGATATGTTGGCATAGGGCTTCATTTCGGGTTTTCTTTTTCTTGCACAAATGTTATGTGCATATTATATCCCATAGTCGTCTTTTATAACATCCACGGGCAAGATAGGGAGTGGTGAATTCTATTCTTACTCCATCACCACACGGAAAGCTAACGATACTTAATAATTCTAAAATATTCTTCATTATGATACAAAATGTTTGTTTGAATTAAAATAGTTATTCATTAAAAATGTAAGTTTAAAAGATATAAATTCTTTTAAACTTACATTTAAGAAAAAAGAAAAAAAAAGTTTAAGAAAATTTTTTTCAGTAGTAGCAGTAAAAAGACGGTAGATATTATTTTTAATGCTTCTGGTGACTAGTAAGCCCAACATGGCAGCCAACATGATAATAAATGGTATCTACCATTCATGGAACTCTGCAATACCGAGGTTATAACAAGGTTGTTCTCTTCCGTAAGATAGGGTTTGGGCTCCGGCATTCTCGTTCGCCGAACAAAATGCAGAAGCAAATTGCTGTTACTTAGATGTTGATTTTCTGAGGGAGTGTACTGTTCTACGCAAACGAATTGTACCATTTAGGTGCTGACAGAAAATATCAGCAACGTAGGCCTTTCACTATACATTATATTTAAGTTTTTATATTTAAAATACACTAAAACATTAAGATAACCTTATACTCAGCACCTAATGTGTATTGACGTACGACGAACATAATACATACATATCTATTCTACACAACTGTGTCGTGCACTAGTTACAACATTTGATATAAAATAATAATGGCGAGGTATTTTAACAATTTTAAGTTCATTTCCAATTTTCTATAAAGTCATCATTTGCTATAAAGGCCTCAATTGTACAATTGACACCTTTATAGCAAATTATTTCTATCAATAATCGTAATGACAATGTCTTATGAAATAACTTCATTCGACTAAAGTGTTTTATAAAAGGAATAGTAATATTAAACTTTATCACAACGTAGTCGGTGTACTAGGTTCTACCTAAAAAGGGACTATATCTTTGGATGCATAAAAATATTTACTTTAAATTATGTTATCTGCGTTAAAGGTCATTTCTTTGCCAACCCTACTTGCGCAAAGTTTGGGCTCGCTCAATTTTTTTGCTGGCTAAACGTCGGGCCATCTGGCAAGGGTTTTTTTGACAAAAAACAGTTGCCTGACCCTTTCTTACCTTGGCTGGCCCACGTTTTTTATTCACAGACCCCTCACAATATGTTGAATTACCGTATTAGTAGATTTCTAAAGGCTCGATGAAATTTTGATTGAACCAAACGGATTGTCCTAACGGTTTCGTGTTGTGTAGCTTTTTTGTCTAAATTATTAGAAACTTAATAACGTACACGGTTTTTTTTTATATTTGTATTGCATGGACTGAAATTGTTCACCTGCTGTTATTGCGCTTACTTCAATATTTTATTATAACATTTTTGATTATTTATACTCGTTGGATTTTAAAATATTTCAAACTCGAATAATCTAAAGAAAATCTAAAGAACCAAGATTTTTCTTGGAGCAATTTCTTTTTCGGGGTATACATTTTACAAAGATTTGATGGGTGATTCCAATCAACCAAAAACGACAACCCTTTGACGGCAAATATTGGACATAACCTACAAAAAGGAGGAAAGTTAAGCACAACAATGATGTCATAAACGCTACGCTTGGTAGATGACTTAATAATCGTAGTTGGTATAAGAAATTTACCAGCATAGGACTGCTACGCATTCTCCTAGTTAATTAAGTTTTATAACTGCCACGGAAAAGTGATGAAGGCTTTAACAAATTTTTATTCTTCTGCTACTATATGTTTGTAACTATAATTCAATATAATTTCATTACACTACTTAAGGTAAACAGTAACGATAAAATTTTAATTAAATTAGCGACAACAGAATTTGATTGGTAAAATATATCTATATATCATTATTATCAACATCGTCCCACACCTGGGCTCGGGCCTCCTCTACTACGAGAGAGAAATTGACCTACATATATGTTGGTCAGACCTGTTAGCATTTTTTTTTATGGGTGGGCTATGGTAAGCGCACGCGTGGTCCATTCCATTAGGGGTGATGAAAGGACGGCGCGTTGGCCCATAACCCACCCGTACCCACGTCACCTCGTTGATAAACCGACTACAGGAGCAGAGTGACTTGTCGTCAGTGGTCGGCCCGACGAAATACCCTTTCGGGTACCCTCACGTCTCGACGTCTTGGGACGTCGGTCAACGTCGCGCGGTCAGCCTCTCTGCGGGTGACGGACTAAATTCCACGGTGCGATCACCCGCGGCCTCGGCTAGGGTGGCATTAGGCGCAGATATTTGCACCTGTGCCGCTCGAGTCGCCGGCGGCGGAACGTGTCGCCAAAGAGGAGCTCCTCTCGCACATGATCCGCCGCCTCTTTCCGTGAGATTACGGCCTCACAGAACGCGACGATCGCGTCCCAGTTCCTGAAGCTGTCGAGCATCTCCCTGGCGATGACCAGCAGCGTCAAGTCGGCACCGATAATTGCGACGCCCACGCGACACACTCCTCGGGCGTGTACTGCGCCGTGTCCTCATCGCAATTGCAATGGTGGCAGGACGGTGTGCTCTCCCTCCTGACAATCTTGTGCAGGTACTTGGCGAAGCGACCGTGCCCCGTCAGCACCTGCACCAGTCGGAAGAAAAGCACCCCGTGCGTCCACTCCAACCACTCCATCAGCACCGGCCCGAAGGCTTCGATGGTCCTGACATCGTACCGAGGCCTCTCCAGCCGGAGACCTGTTAGCATAGGGTATCGTTTAAAATTTTCTTTCTCTTGCATAGATGTTCATCATCATCGCAGCCCACATACCTCCCACTGTTGGGCTCGGACCTCCTCCAAAATGGGAGGCAATTTGACCTACTATACCATGCTGGTCAGACATGTTGGTAAAGGGTTTCATTTCGAGTATTCTTCTTCTCATGCACAGATGTTATGTGCATAATGTCGAATCCCTTAGTTGTCTTTTACGACATCCACGGGTAAGATAGGGAGTGGTGAAATGTATTCTTACTCCGTCACTACACAGAAATACAGACAGCTACTGATATTAAACACATACAAATAAGATACCAGTGATATTTAACGGTTTCAAACCCTTGGAGGGCGAAATAGCAAATTAATTTCTTTCGAAGATATTTTGAAAGAAAATCGTCAAAATCTTGAAATTATTGGCACAAAACGCACGCGTCAAGCAACCACAACAAGACTCGAGGTTATTAATATATTTTGAAAGGCATCGCTCCCAATTTAAGGGTATACAATCTGTCTTCATAATCAAAGCGACAGCCTGCAGAAATCGTAATTCTCAAGTTCAAAAGCTCGCCGACTCTAGTGCCAATCGAAGTGCTTGAAAATTAAAAAAAAATCCCGGTTACGACCGAATGATGGAATGAATGTAATATCGCAATGCGGATCTCTTTATTTATTGTATTAAATATTTTCTACAATAGGTAAATGTTGTTCTTTGTTCGTAATGCGGGGGTCGTATGCAATTGGAATGCAGTGACGATTCTGCACCAGTCTAACTCGAGGGGTAACGTGACAATTGAAATGTATTTCTGATAAAATTCTTTTAGCTTTACCATATTGATGGTAACAGGTATGAAATTACAAAAAGGTAGTAATAAAAATATTTTTTAATTATGAGACTTTACGTTCAAATAAACCTCTTTATAAAAGTATCATATATTTTTGACTGAATAACACTGATAATAATGGTCGTGTGGTGACGGAATAAAAATACAATTCTCCACTCCCTATCGTACCTGTGGATGTCGTAAAAGACGACTATGGGATACAATAAGCATGTAACATCTACGCTAGAGACGCAAAACTGGAAATAAAACCCTATACCCACCTAACTAAACTAACCTAATCAGCATGGTATAGTAAGATCAATTTCTCTCCTATTCTGAAGGAGGCTCAAGCCCAGCAGTGGGACGTATGCGAGCCGAAATGATGATAAATGATAAAAGTATAACGCTATAATATGCTTTGTGGTAGCAGCTACAAATACTACAAAACCTTACGTTGCTCACTCGGCCATGTGTGACGGAGTAAGAATACAATTCACCACCCCTTTGCCCGTGGGTGTCGTAAAAGATGACTAAGGGATTATAATATTCATCTTATTGCTAGGTTTAAGTCTCCTAAATAATAGAACAAATATTGACCTGCTGCATTGGTCAGACGGGTAAAGCGTTTTATTTCGAAATTGCCTTCTCTTACATATATACGTATTATCTGCAATAATCCCTTAGTCATCTTTTAAATTTGTATCAAAATGTGAGTTATAATTTAATAATTAATTCTTTAGCGGGAATGGCTGTAATAATGATGACTTATTGGACGTGAGACATCTTAGTCCGCCAGCGATTATGAACGCTGTAAACTGTTTGAAACGTTGGGCAATCAAAAATCAAATACAAACGCGATAAAAGCCGTAAAAAATATTTTATATACAATAATGTGTAATACTCACGTCAACAACAGAATCCATTATGTATTCTTACTCCATCGCCACACGGAAAATGTATAAATTTAAATAAAGAGTCTAAAGATTATAAGGGTCACCTCTGCAAACGTTACGTAAACACTTCACAACATCAACAATAGTTAACTAATATGTCAGCCATCTTTGAACACGAAATTTGAATTAAACAAATTATAAATCATAGTAACACAGCCTTGTGTATAGCCTTCGTTGTACAGTTAAATCCTTTGTGTAGTTATGAGTTCTCGTCTCTATCAAAATGGAACATTAAAAAGATATATGACCATATATAGTTGTGACAGTATGAATGGTAAATCTGAGCTTATACTCATAAATAGATGGTGAAACAAAGTCGTAAGTAGAAGTGACACTATTGGCCTGGTTATTTATAGCATTATGTGTTTAATTCGGTTAAAAGTATTAAGGATTTGGTTTGCCGGTATTTATCATTATTTGTGGGGTTTTAAACTATTTCAAATCAACTCATATTTCTCATACTACTCGGCTCGAGCTTTCTCTACAACAGGAGGGAAATTTGACCTACATACTACGCTGAATAGACGGGTTTGTATAGGGTTTTATGTCGAGTTTTCCTTTTCTTGTATGAAGTTATCTGCAATAATCCCTTAGTCATCCTTTACGATATCCACGGGCAAGAAAAGAGGTGGTAAATTGTCTTATTACTCCGACATCACACGGAAATAGATATAGCTGTCATCCTGTAATGAAAACCCTATGTTTTCATTCGAGTTTTCCTTTTCGAGCATGGATGTTATATGGATATTATATTTCGTATTCGTTTTTTACGTTACTCACGAGCAAGTCAGGGGTAGTGGTGATTTATATTTTGACTATGTCTCCACACAAAAAGTTAGCTTCAAACGGCTTAATAAATTTATAATGACCTCGCAACAAAGAGTAAAATCTTTGTATTGCAGATTTTCTTCTTCTTTTTTTTTCCAGCAAGGCACAGCTGCAATTTTCATCCGAGTATGAATCTGCTCAAGATGAGGAAAATTAGGCAACCTAATACTAC
The DNA here is from genome assembly GCA_032191425.1 of Lymantria dispar. NCBI lineage: Eukaryota > Metazoa > Arthropoda > Insecta > Lepidoptera > Erebidae > Lymantria > Lymantria dispar. The sequence goes on along the minus strand of CM063454.1, from coordinate 10,702,647 downwards.
CTGGCGCTGGCCAGATAGGTTGGTTTAAGAGTTTTATTCGGGGTTTACCTTGTTCTGCCTTGCAGTGATGTTATATGCTTATAATCCTTTATCAATTGTTATTCTACCTTCGGGCAAATAGATGATAATCACTGTTATGTGACCCACACTGATTGTGGGTACATACAAAAAATGTATGGTCTAAAATGAGGTATTATAAAATAATTTCCTTTCGCACAAACAATTGTCCCATATGGAAATCCAATTCCATCAATCAGCTTGATCAGTCGTACTTAAATTATTATTTAATATAACTTATAGTTTCGTTGGCAGGTTATGTTCGAACTGCATAAAGATTATCAACATAGAGATATCACGTTCAGAATCTACTCTAAATTGTAAACTGCCGAGACACTTATCAATCACACATATCACGCACAATTACGAATTAAAAAAAAACTTAATGAGTAATTATTCGCATATTTACACCTCCACCGACACATAGGCCAGTTGTCCTATAACTTGAAGTACTCTTCAAGTTTATTAGTCTATGTCCAACATAATTGCCATTGAGGATAGCGGCTAAACGCCATGCTTAGCACGTGTGTTGATGGTCGCTAGAATATACCTATAAGTTTCAAATTTAAATTATTTGATATGCATAAACCAGGCGAGTTCAAATAAATATAGTCAAGTTTTACCTTTAATTATACCAAAAAACTACCACCAGATCGTAATAACACCCACCTTGAGACGATCCGGCAAGAAACTTAGCGGGTTTGTCTGTTTTTAATTTTTTCTTTACTTTTCTTTTAAGATAAAATCTATACGATATTTTTAGTGAGTATTAGCTCCAATATGATACTCATCAAACCACGAAATGCTTCCTATTCTTAAATTTACTGCAATGATGATGACTGGAACAGATCCCACAAGGACCACACGATGAGTTAACTACTAGAGCTAGCCATCACTTTCCTCAATTATCTTGGAGGGAAGAAATCAGCTGCACGAAGCTCTCGCAAGCCTTTCAGTGAGTATGACCAACACCAATTGCCATAAAGACAAAGATATCCAAGAAATTCATCAAAATTCTTCTGTTAATTCGTCAGTCAGTTTTTACCACTCCCTTGTAAGGTGGAGTGATACATTGAATTGTTATCAGTAACTATACTAAGAAGTCTTCGTGTGTAGCTATTATATATTTACTCAATTGACCCCAAAATAAACGTAGGCGTTGGAAGATTATTTTTCCTCACGTTTTTTTGCTACCGAAAACAATAATTCCTTTGTGTTTGTGTATTTTTCGTCACTTTCATCTTGGCAGATAAGGTTACGGGTTGAACGCATGCGCGATAAACGCTTGATGGACGATCACGTTAGACTGTGTTCTCACGCTTGAATACATAATGTTTAGACGTGGCAAATATTCTAATAAATATCAGTTTTATTTTGAAAACTCACAATTTATTTATTGCCCTATAAGACATCATATAGTTTCAAAACTGTGTGTAATAACAATTTTTAGTTTGTAGTTATCGGTCAAACTTATAGATGCCTCATCTTGGCTCATACATGTCCCACAGCTAGGCTCGAGCCTTCCCCATAATAGGAGAGAAATTAACCTTACTATACCATGCTGGTAAACCCTCTGAGGTTAATATAGGGTTTTGTTTTGAGTTTTACCTCTCTTGCATAGACGTTATGTGTAGACTATATTCCTTAATCGTCTTTTATAACATTCACGGCTAAGATAGAGAGTGGTGAATTGTGTTTTTATCCGTCACTACACGGGTGCCTATCAGTCATAGTTCTGAAACCCGATCCAGTAATCAAAATTTCATAGTTAAGTCACATTCATATGCTACTAAGTCAATGTGTTATTACGGAGATAACTATTTATAAACATAATTACCGCTTAATTGATAAGTTTTATAGCCTGAAATAGTCATTTTATAGCAAGGTACGAAATAATATTAAAGAATACACGTAGAAAGACTTTAGTAAACTTGCTTAAGGAGAGAAATACCAATACTTTAACATATATGGATATATTTAAATTGAAATTAATTATTTTTATTGGTAACAGGTGTTAGAATAATTTGTTAAATAATGTTAAGTTTATTTGATGAATGTATTAGAATTATTATGATCTTAGCCCTCATAAATCTTACTGTTCCACTCAGGCTTCCTCTACAATGAGAAGAAATAAATAACTTACTATACTGTTCTGCTCAGATATAATACCTAGTATAATACGGTATACAAATGAAGTAAAAATTTCATACGATGTTTTATCAATATGATAGTTCCCCTAGTCATCTTTTACGACACCCATAGGCAAGGGAAGGGGTAGTATTATTATAACTTATCAATAATTTAATAAAAGAGTTCGTTCAGTTTAGATAAATAAAAATTTCCTTAATAATTATAAAAATATATCTAGCGTAGTAGTGGAAGCATTTAATTATCTTGACTACGATTCAAATCATTGATTTTGGGAATGATTCAATTGTTGCACAGTACATAGATTTGTGTTTAATTTATGTATTACATTTAAAACTAAATGTAAAATATTGTACTTCACCGTTTAATATTTTGAACTATCTTTGAATAAAATGTTAATTTTGAATTACTTTGTCTTAAAATATTTATAAATGGTGTTGGCATTATCGTTGTCGTATTTTATTTACTGATTCTGAGTACTTTCTTAAATGAGTAATTTTTGCGAAGGCGCGCCGACCGTAGCCCACCCATAAAAAAAAAAAAAAAAAGTGAGCCATCGCTCAGGACGCCTGACAGATGTGAAACATCGAAACTATTTTGTACGAGTAGAGACACGGTATCGAATATAAAGTATCGATACTGAACTCATGAATAGTATCGAAAGATAAGTAACATACTGTTTAAAGTATCGAGTACTTTTATTTACTTTATCTTTAGGTATCGAGTACTTTTCTTTCGATACCGATACATTTGGATTTCGATATTTTAGTCAATAAGTACTTTTTGGTAGGTGTCGTATCGAATAAATTATCCATTTTAAAATTGACTTTACGACTCATATTTATGGTAACGTCATTTAGTACAAACGAAATGAACCTTCTAAAACGTAGCTTGAAATAATTTGCGATTTATAAACCAGAAATAGCGACATCTATCGAGCAAACGACCAACTCTAAGCTACAATATATTTTATAAAGAACTCTCTAATCCTGTAATGATAATAAGACAAGCTGTTTAAAGTGAGTCAAAATCCAATTCTTAAGGAGTTGGTGACATACAAACAAATAAATATACAGCTGAAACTAATAAAAGCCTATAAAAAATGAAATGCTTTCATCCGTTCACAGACATTCTTTCCGCACGAAGAGTGTGATTTAGGAAACAGAAGTGGCGGCATTTATCAAGCTAACGACCAACTCTCAGCTTCAATATATTTAATAAAGAAATTTTTAATCCTGTAATGATAATAAGACAAGCTATCTAAATAATTTTAACGTTATGGTCCTCCTTAAATTTTCAACTTTTAAATGAAATTTGACTGTTTAAAGTGAGTCAAAATCCAATTCCTATGAAGTCGGTAATATACAAAGAAATAAATATATATACACCTGAAACTAATAAAAGCCTATAACAAAACGGGTTTCGTAGCTGAAAGTAAACTAAATACCATACCTACTGGTATATTTATATTACTAAGTTAGAGAATTTTACATTAATTTATAAAACAAGTATATATGCATAAAAGAACATTAGATTACGACAGGAACTAATACGATAAAACTAAGGCATAAAGTATTAATAAAATATCGCGATTTTTTTCCAAAAAATGATGATTTTTATTCAATAAACATTTATTTTCATTAACATACATTATAAGTAACAATTTACTTTGAGTTCACGAGATGGCGTTGTACAAAATTTTAAATCGCACTATGGTTTCGTTACAAAAATGTAGGTATATGCATCCAAATATTTATTTAATATTTAATTAATAGGGGACCGCGAGGCGTGGCGTTAAACGCCACGCGACGATCACGGTCACCCTCGCCTATAGATGTTTCACATCGAAAAAATGAGTAATTTTCGAAGTCCCATCCAAAGAGATTAACTTCTAGATCGCGAGTCATGCAATGGCTGGAAAATTAGATCAAAGACAGATCTAGTCAAAGAATTTATATCAAAATGACAGCCTTCTCTAAAGATTATAGAGTACTGAGAGGCAGAGGCGGATACTAACTGATAATGCGTCGTTCTCTGATGGAGATTGATCGCGTCAGCGTTGCTCTGTGTAAACACACCTTTATATATGTATGGGGGTAAGACAACCGGACTTGGTTGTATGAGATAAATACAAGAGCTATATATTCACACGCCTTATATATACCACTTATGTATTAGGTATATATGTGTTGTGACGGAATAAGAATACTAAATAATCACCAACCCCCTAACTTGCCTGTCGATTTCATAAAAGTCGACTGAGGGATATAATACGCATACTACATCAAGAGATGGAAAAACAAAACCATATACTGTCTAACCAAACCAAATTAATAGCAAACTGACTGATATAGTAAGGTCAAGTTCCCTCCTATTGTGGAGGAGGTTTGAGGCCAGCAGTGGGACGTATATGAGCCGACATAAATATATATGTAGTATCTAATTAATCGCATTTCTTAAAACCATCTAAATCTTCCAACTTAATACCCACCTGGTGATATTTTTTTTTAATGGTAACGTAGTAAAAGTATTTTCACCATTCCCTATCGTAAAGAGGATTTCGTGATTAAATCCTTCTCCTTACTAATATTATAAACGCGAAAGTTTGTATGAGAAGATGTAAAGATGTTTGTTGCACTTTCACACAAAAACTACTGAATGTAGTTTGATGAAACTTCACAATAATATAGCTTACATATCAGAATAACACATAGGCTATAATTTATCTCGATATTCTCAAGAGAAGAGGAACTGTGGATGAAACCGCAGGGTACTGCTATTATGCATATAAAATGTATACAAAAGAAAATACGAACCAGTCTAGTAAGCGATTTGTAGTAGTTCAATTTCCCTTCTATTGTCTACAATAGACAGGAAATTGAACTACTACTAAAGGTTTGCCTTCTCTAGAAGGCTCGAGCCAAGCTTGAAGACGTATATGAGCTGAGATGATGATGATGATTGCCCACCTATACTTTAACTTGGTACATTAAACCTTGTTGAAGGATCTCCAGAAGAATGGGCAGCACCATTCACCTGGGCAACTTATAATACCAACTGCGATCAACAGCCCACTTGTGGAGTGTGGCTATTATGAAATTATCACCCTTAGGGAGGCTTATATCGGGTGACCGGACGGGGGATTTTAGTCTACCGACCACAAAAGACAGAAAACTGCACCGGTGTTCGACCCAATGACGTCACCCTAGATGGAGTTGGGCGGCGGATGCGCTGACCGTTGCCTACCCCAAAAAAAGAAAGTCCATCCATCTTTTGTTTGTGTGCCCTTATCCTTTTAGGCTTTATTTATCCTTCAACATCTATAATTCAAATATGAAATTATTTCGTAAATGAAACTATTTCAGATTAGCCGATAGTTACCGATACTTAGTTACGAATGTTAAATTTTTAGGGATAAAAGGGAAATGCTAGGCGTGGTAATTATTCTCTTTAGACAAGTTTACATTTAGGCTGTCGGTTCAGTCGGTTAAAGGAAAATTGTCGTAGGGTGTGTCATACAGAATCTCACCCTATCCGGAATTATTTAAAATTTCTATATCAGATCGGCTTAGCATAGATTTTCATTTCGGATATCCGATAGTTTTGATTACAGCTTACATCCTTAGACAAGGCTTTAATTTATCCAAATCGATGATGAATATACCTATATATAGCAGTTCCGTCTTCTTTTAGCCCTGTACACAGCATACAAATCCTGTACATATTCTGTGGTTTATGATATTGTACACTCCCTGGTATATAAAATATACCATTGAAAGACACAAAATTCCTTCGAAATAGGAGAGAAATTGTTCTACTATACGACATGGATTTAATGATTTTAAGGTTTCTCCATAGAGTTTACCAGCCGGTCTAACGGAGTGGTGTAGCAGGTCAATTTTCCTTCCGTTGTGGAGCAGGCTCGAGCCCAGTAGTGGGACGTACATGAGCTGTAATGCTGATAGTACATGCCCTATTGCTAAAATTTATGGGTCATTACCATTTATTGTGGGTGATATGCTTCCCCATCTATGTAGCGATTTGAATTTTCTGTCATCATTATTCTACTCCTATCCTAATTACTTCAGATCGACAAAATATGTAATCTTCTTCAATAGTACACATTGCAAAGTTTTTGGCAATTGTTTTATGACCGATCAGACGTCAAACCGATTTGAGAATGTAATAATGGTTGAACAGATAGCATCAGACAGGTTTGACCTAGGTTTAAGAAAAGCTCCCGGTCGTAATTTATAACACTTATTAGCAATGTAAGGGTTGGTGGCATTTGTAGCTGTTATCACAAAGCATGTTTTTGAAATCATTGTCTAACCAATAAATGCATGTTTATTGGTTAGACAATGATTTCGATCGGAGGGAATTTGGCCTACTATACCATGCTAGTTAGACATGTTGGTACAGGGTTTCATTTCGAGTTGTTCTGCTCTTGCAAAGATGTTATTTGCATATTGTATCCCTTAGTGGTCTTTTACGACATCCGCGGGCAAGATAGGGAGTGGTGAATTGTATTCTTACTCCGTCATCACATGGAGAATCAAAACTTAACAAAATCTACCAGATTTCTATCATTCCTATATCCAGATAGGGTAGTGAATGTAAACTTTCCACTAAGGTGTCACAGAATTCGGTTAGCGGTTGGCAATAAATATGTGAGCTGAGACGTGACCGGCGCGGGAGGCGCACGTGATCAACATGCATGATGAAAATTATTTTATATTGTACTTGATTTTTGTTTATATTGTTTATAATTTTACATGTAATATATACGTATTGAATTGAGTAACCAAATCCTTTTTATTTGGCAGGCTATGGTCTGCTCCACCGGGGTGGTCATGGACGATAAAGAACTCGGTACCGGTGGTCGGCCCAATGGTGAAGAGGAGTACTCCTCTTACACTGGACCGCGCGTCGGCCTTTCGTCGTCCCGAGCGGAATGGATGACGTGTGTCCTAAGCATGGCCCATCAAAAAAAAGGCTATGGTCTGCTACCGTGACCATTGACGACAAGTCACCCTGCTCCGGTGGTCGGCCCAAGAACGAGGTGACGTGGGTACGGGTGGGTTATGGACCCGCGCGCCGTCCTTTCGTCGCCCAGGACGAAATGGACCGCGCGTAAGCTTACCATAGGCCACCCATTAAAAAAAAAATGGTCTGCCACCGTCCAATGCGTCCGGGGCAACGAAAAAGTACGGGCACTCATAGCCTTTAATATTTCCATCTCCTCGTCATTGGATTGAATACTGATACCGATTTCTTGAACTCCGTGACGAATAATCAAATCCTTAGGCCATCAGCACCGTTACATTAATTTAGAACTGTAACATTCCATCCAAACATCAGCGTAACATCACATTAGACATAGGCTTCTCTAAGGGTAATTATCTATTATCATTATATTTAGCAGTCAGTTTGGCGTTTGAAGTTAGAGTCAAAAGTCCCAGCAAAGTACTATTTGCCTTAGTGATCCTTCAGCGAAAGTTTACGACTTCCAGGGATAAGGAGTGCTGATCAATTGTATTCTAAAAACCATGTTAGCCCATTTTAAATCATCCTATCATAATATGTTCCTACATGTAAAATAACTACATATGTAAGTAAACAGTCAACATTACAGCAAGAAGAGGAAAATAAAGATAGTAATAGAAATTCTCTCTTATGTCAGAATAAGAACCTTAAGTCATAATAATTCTGAGCTGGCGACGGACAACAAGGAATTCGGCACCAGTGGTTGGCCCAATACTGAAGGGATGTGATTACGGTGGGTTATGGGTCCGTTTTCCGTGTGGTGACGGAGTAAGAATACACTTCATCACTCCCTATCTTGCCCGTGGATGTCGTAAAAGATGACTAAGGGATATAATATGCACATAAGATCTGTACAAGAGAAGGAAAACTCGCAATGAAACCCTATACCAACATGTCTGACCAGCATGGTATAGTAGGTCAAATTCCCTCCCATCATGAAGGAGGCCTAAGCCCAACAGTGGGACATTTATAGGCTGAAATGATGATGGTTCCATACATCGCCCTTTGGTCACCCCGGATGGAATGCACGGTGTGTGTGCTGAGCCCACTAAAAAAAAAGTTATAAGATTTAAACAAGATAACGACATTATAAAATCTAACCCAATTCTTAATATTGACTTATACCTGCTACAATCACACGTTTATAATTACAAAATAACACAACTTAAGATCCCGCTAATACAGAATCTAAACTTTAATTAATAAACCACAAGCGGCCAAACATCCGCTCAAACCAAACTTAGGGCCGTTAATGAAAAAAAACCTCAAATCTTTCCCACATGTGGTTAACCTGCCCAAGTTATAATGATCGCTAGAAGTTTAATCTACCTTTCCTTAATAGTTATGTGATAAGGTTGAGAGTTGTCGAGCAGTTATACAGTGGACAGGTAAATTAAATTTGGTTTGAGATTAAGTTTTTTGGACAGCCGGATAAATAGGTCGCAGGTTATTTGCAGATGCAAGGTGCAAGCGTCTGTAACGGAACAATTTTGTCGCTAAAATAAACTAAAGGACAATATTTGACATACTGACGCTAGAAGATAAAGGAAACTGTTTTTATATCCAAAGCTGTGTTTGACGGTGGGAAATTTGATAAGAATTATAGTTGAGATTCATTTATTTGAAAAGTATTTTGATTATATGGAACAACCTCCCCACTTGGTGGACTGACGATTTCTTAAAAGTCGCATAGAACCATTAGGTGCAAGTGGTATAACAACCTTGTGAGTTGTATTTTTGTGGTACGGCTTATGTTCAACATTAGAGTTGATGTCAATTAGTCTAGTGGGTCATAAAATTACTACCAATAACTTTATCAACATGTACTATGAAAGAAAAGTAAATGTTGACTCAATCTCAAGTATTTCCTTCCTTTAAGAACGAGATGATAATGATTTATGCCTATTAAAAATGAGATTCCCTATAAAATTCTAGATAGAGATATATGGATGCGTCCTATTAATTCTAGATTAAAATCTACATATAAAATTCTAGAAAATTTTAGATAAACTAAGCTGAGATAGAAATGTATAACGTTTCAATCAATAAACAGACACCACAATAAACAGATTTTCTTTCTTTCAATCTAGCTTTTGAAATTATAACATATTGAAATCTCACTAACAAAGTAATATCTAACGTATTTTGGTGTACCGTCACTTGTCTTAGCACACCATAGACCGTGTTTAAAAATAGTCACCGTATGTGGACAAAAAATGCGACGTCTCACATGGGCAACATTACGCAATATGGTTTTTGACCCTTATAACCGGCGGATATTTATTTTATCATCTTATCCTATGAGATTATCTTTCAAAATATTTTTTGATTTTTAAAGACTGCATTAGTTTTATCCTCCGTCTGGTGATGGAATAAGAATACAATTCACCACTTCCTATCTTGCCCATAGATGTCATAAAAGACGACTAAGGGATATAATATGCATATAACAATTTATGCAAAAAAATTTATGCAAGAGAAAAAAAATTCGAAACAAAATCCTATACCAACTTGTCTCGTACAGTAAGGTCAATTACCCTCCCATTGCGAAGGAGGCTCGAGCCCAACAGTGGGACGTATTTGAGCCGAGATATTTCATCTCTATTTCATAGATAACATGTAAGATGTTGCACATCATAAGTAACTGCTGTAAGGCTCGCTTGTTTTTTTTTTCTCTATTTTTAATACATACATTATTGTTCCCTGATAATGAATAACAGTGTGGTTATTTTTAAGTTAAATAATTTATCGCTCAATTCTATCATATTTCATGTTTCACATTTGTGTTATTTTATATATTAATCATCATCTCAGCTCATATATGTCCCACTGCTGGCCTCGAGTCTCCTCTTTATTAGGAAGGAAACCGACCTACTGTACCACGTTAATCAGATGTGTTACTAAAGGGTTTTATTTAAATTTTTACTTCTCTCTATATAAATAGATGTTATATGTATTAAAATCACCTTTTTTTTTTGGTTGTGGGCTGCGGTCGACGCACTTCTCGCACCACTCAGTCCGGGGCGACAGAGGGGCGTAATCACGCACACCCGCAACCCACCCGAACACCACGTCGTCGCCTTCGTCGTTGGGCCGACCACCGGAGCAGTGTTACTTGTCATCAGTGGTCAGCCCAAAAGTCGTTTTTACAGTACCCACTTGCAAGAGAGAGGGTGTTGAATTGTATTCATACTCCGTCACCATACGGAAATAGCATCATCATTCATCATTTCAGCCTATATATATCCCATTGTTGGGACAGACCTTTTCCGTAATAGGAGAAGCATTGACCTACTATTCCACGCTGATCAGACGTGTTGGAATAGGGTTTTGTTTCGAGTTTACCTTCTCTTGCACAGATGTTATATGCTTATTATATCCTTTAGTCGTCTTTTACGACATACACCGGCAAGATAGGGGTGGTGAATTGTATGTTACCACACGGAAATAGCATGAATGGAGATTAATATATATATGTATATCAAATCTATGTAAGATTTGATATCAATTTTAAAATTACCTAGGTTTTAATAAGAAATGATAATTGTTTGATCTTAAATTAAAATTTGAAAATGATAACTGTTTACATCTGATTTTGACATCTATCAGCACAGATATGGTGATATTGGCATAGCTTTAACATGTCACCTGACCATGTCAATAACGACTTACATGAATTTATTCCTCGTTCAAACCTTAAAGAAGATTTCACTTCAAATAAAAAAGGGAAAAAATAAATTTTAAATTAAACGGTTTTATTGTAAAGAAACAGTAAAAATAAAATCGTGGGACACTACAAAAAAACATTTTAATCGACGATTGTAGATATTTGACGTGCGTTTTTTTTTTTTCATTTTTTATTTTAAAGTTTTTGTTTTTATATTCATTTTGTATAGAACACTGTATTCTACTTGTCAAGCCCTTTCATTTAATATCCATATTAATGGGATTGAAAAACATATAGGTTGCCCGCCATTTTGTAGTGGCGAGCATCTTAGATTTTAAATTTGTATAGTGCACTGTATTCTACTTATCAAGCCCTTTCATTTTATACCTATATTGCAGGGATTGAAAAAAAATAGGTTATCCGCTATTTTGTAACGACGGCCATCTTGAATTTACAAAAATATTGACTATACATAATTGTATTGTCACTAAAACCAAAGGCGTATACCAAATTTCAGATGAATCGGTTGATAGGAAGAGGGTGAAATTTCAATTACTAAATTTGACCCAACAAAGAAAAAAATAAACCAACAAACAGGGTAAGCTAAATAAAACCGTTTAAAAACAGTGGTCATTCGAAACAAAATCATTGGCAGTATTTGCCCTCCTATTATAGTATTTGCTCGTCTTAGTTTGACTATAAAACGGCATGTAGTAACGTAGAACAAAGACAATGTACTCCTACGCTTGTTTTTTGTCCACGGGCGGGTCAAAGCGGCGCTGTGTAACGGTGTGAGTTAACGCAACGACATCCAGATGCGACGGTTAGCGGTATTTCACCGTGATTTTTTGTCCAACGTCTTATGATTTCGTGACAGTGTGCGGTCGGTGAGAAATGTAAATAGAAGCTTATGTTTTACTGTTTTAATTAGGCTGGTGTTTACGATCATTTGTTTTACTAAATGTATTTAACATAGAGTGACATTTTTTTATATACGAGGTATTTGCAGCGTTTATGATCACGGGTGGACTGGGACATTTAAAAATCAATTATTACATTACAAATACGATAAAACCCGTATTTTTTATGTAAAACATTAGGCAAGCGTGAATCTGATCGTTGGCGTGGCGTTAACGCCACGTTTTGATATGTATTTTTGTGCAACGAAACCATAACCTGTTTTAGAATTTTATACAACGCCATCTAAGGAGCTCAAAATAAATTATTAACCTAAACACATACCTGTAATGTATACTAATGTAAATAAATGTTTATTGAACAAAAAACATCGTTTTCTGGAAAAGAAAATGTAATATTTCATTAGTACTTTATGCCATATTAGTTACTGGCGTAATCTGTTTTTTATGTATATATCCTTGTACAAAATCAATTTGATGTTTCACATCTGCCAGGCGTCCTGAACGACGGCCCCTCTTTTTTGTAATGTTTACCTAATACTCGCTTAAATATGTGAAATTATTATACTTACTTGAAGGTACTGTATGGCGGTTGAACTGTTATGTGCTGGCAGATACATATTCTCCTTTATCTTGCTCGTGGGTATCGTAAAAGACCACTAAAGGTTTGACATAGACCTAGGCTAATTTCATTTGATGCTGTTTGGTCACCAATTATATTCTCAAGGAGGGTTGACTTCAGGGAGGCGGCCGGTCATAAAATTATTACCAAAATTTAATATAAAATCTGTATGGGATTTAATTTGAATATAACATCTCTGCAAGAGGAGGAAAACTTGAAATTAAATCCTATACTAAAACGTTTGAGTAGCGTGATGTTGTCGGTCAATTTCCTTCCTATTGCGGAGCAGGCTCAAGCCCAGCGGTGGGACATGAATAAACTGAAATGATGACTATGAAGGATGATCTATTCTATCATATCTGTTATACACATACATACATATATTCACGCCTCTTTCCCATAGAGGTAGGCAGAGACCACTTCCCACCACTTGCTATGATCTTGACAAAACTTTTGCCTCCTCCATATTCATTAATCTCTTCATGATATTCTTAGGTTTAGGTAGGGTACTTCTAACCTGACCTTACTTAAAAACGTCCCCGATTTGATTGTGGAACGTCCACCTTGGTATTCCTCTTCCAACACTTCTGTTCACATTCGACCTATAAATTCTTCTTTTTAGACTCCTTTCATTCATTCTCTCTACAATATCTCAACAATATTTCAACAGTATTTGTTACTAAGTAGTTTTTGTTATAGATACATATTTATAATATGTTTTGGTAGCGGCTACAAGTGCCATATGTGTATCATAAATTTGTTCGCAGTTAGTGACCCATCTGGTCAGAGGCAATAAAAAATTAAGTGCTGGTCTCAGTACACTTATGAACATATTTATAGGTCGTGAAATACAATTATGTATTTAGATGCTACTCGTACGACGTAAAACTCTTAGGAGGTAAGACTACAATATATTACCAGTACTTTCCTGTGAGTTCCAAGACATTATTGAGAACTAAGCAGATATGTAATTTCATTCAACATCACAGCTCATAAATAGACCTACTATACCACGCTGGGCAGGCAGTTTGGTATAGGGTTTTAATTTGAGTTTTCCTTCTTTTACATAGTTGTTATATGCACAAGATATCCCTTAGTCGCCTTTTATGACACCCACGGGCAAGAGAGGGGGTGGTGAATTGTATTCTTACTCCGTTACCATACGGCAAACTTCATTACAAGAGATGTAAAACTCAAAAGAAAACTCAACATGTAAGAAACATTACACTGTGATTTCTGATGTTTACGCGAGTATTACCATTGTAAATAGAACTGTGGTCCACCCGTGACCATGAACGCTGTAAAGTGTTCAAAACGTCGGACAATCAAAAATCAAATACATACGCAATAAAATCCGTAAAATAGTTTTATTTACAATCAACATTACACTGTTTAAACAAAAATATGTATTTGATTAAATACTAATGTACCTAATTTCTTGTTTTATGAGAAAAGCGTTATTCAGTACATATCTGGTAAAAAAAGAAAGTAGGAACACTTACTTGTTTCAATTTATTTTTTTCTTTAAATTATGATACAATAAAAATATTTTTTTTAATTTTTTTTATATAAATATTTTTTTTAATGTTCTTAAATTTATTTCTATTATTTTGTTAAAATATTATCCGATAATGATTTTGGTTTTTATTTTAAAAGACAATACCTTGTATTTAAAAAGAATCCTTGTATTGCGGGGGAATTTACAAACATATAGGAATGGATACGCCTTTAAATTCGGATTCAGAAAAACAATTTTTAAATCGTACAAAGTGTTTTCATGCGTGGGATACGAACCTGCCACACTTGTACTGTAGGTCTTAACCACCACGGAAACTGTGTAGTCATTTTAATCAGTGCATTTTACTTCAAAGCACCTTTACTAAAATCACTAAATTCACTACACATTTCAACCTATTAATAAAAGACGTTTTTAATAACAGTCAAAAAAGCCTTTTCTCCTTAAATCGTTTCAATGAGTTAAGTTAATTGAGACGATGAAGGCTATTGTAAAATTATGAAAGATACACCATACCGAGGGCATATATTTTCTTTACCAAATTAGGCTCAGGTCTTCTCTACAGTGGGAGGAAAATTGACCTACTGTTCCACGCTGGTCAGACGTTTTGGAATAGAATTTTTTTATCGAATCTTTCACCTCTATCGCGTTATCTGCGTATTAAAATCCCCCAGTTATGTTTTGGGTTTCATCCACAAGTAAGAGAGGGGGAGGGGGGGTTTGTGATGAATTGTATTCTTACTCCATTACCACACGAATAAGCAAGTTGTGGCATTAACAAATAAATTGCAATTTTAAAGTTAGAAGTGGACTTCTCCTTGTTTATCAATAGGTGGTGCTATATCCCGCTAAATTGTACAATGATGACTTTGTAACTAATATTATAAATGGCCGAGCCCAACAATGGGACGCATATTGGCTCAGATGATATTAATTCTCTATATAATATTGTCTCTTGTCATTTTTCATTGACTGTAGAGGAATCTTTAAACGGAGCTAAATATATTCTTTGTCACAAGTATGATAACACAAGTCCCTAAAAATAAGAAATTCTAATTCCCAGACGCTTAAAACGAATTGAAAAAAAAATGTTGTTACCGGATTACTTACTCTAAAAATATATTCCCGACTGTCCATACGCGACGGTACGTTAATTCTCATACTCATGTATGTGGACATCACATGCGGCGGACAGACATATGTTCCAACACGTGTGCCACCCTCGTCTTATAGCCCACATAGTTCCATAGAAAGCAAAAGAAATGCGTCTAGCGGTGACAGACTTGTGTCTGGAGAAGGCAGACGATTTATTTTTGTAGTTATTGTAATAATTGTAAATTAAACTACTTAACAGAGTTTATCGTTTTTCACATGACAACGTCTTATAATTCGATGGAGCCGGCTGCACACACGAAAAAACATGACGTATGCGGCGTTACCTCGCTCTGAGGCGTTCCATTTAAGGCTTGATCCATACAAAATATCTACCAAACAAATAAAATTAAAATTCTCTTTTGAAAAATGAAACCTGATGGAATCATCAGTATTTTTTTTATGACGTTGTCACGTTCAACTATCGTCACTAAACCGACTTTACAGACAACCGATTTTGTATTTGATTTTTGATTGCCTGACGTTTCGAACATTTTAAAACATTCATAGTCAAAGGCGGACTAAGATGTCATCGTTATTCATTTTTGCTATAAAAATAAATATTATTTAAAAATGGTTTTTACAAACAAGTTTTTATTGCTTGTAAAAACCATTTTTAAATAATATTTAAATGCTTTAAATAAAAGTGCTTATCAAGACTATTCAAACGATTTTAAACTCGACAGTTTTAGCTTGTTTAGTTTAGGAGTTCCTATAGCCACTTTCCGACGTCTTCTTGAGACCTTCATAGTAGCATATTATTGCATTGTCACCGAATTTCCGTAAGTAAACCAAATTTCAACTTAATCTAACGACAGGAAGTGGTTCTAATTTAACTCACAAGATTTGTCCCATACTAACATACTAACAGAGTAAGTTAAATAAACGCTTTTAAAAATCATGTACAAACGCGATAAAATCCGTAAAGTAGTTTTATTTATAATGTGTAATATTCCGCGTAAACATCAAAAATCAATTGTAATATTACAATCACGTTAAAATCAATAAATTGTCATAATATAATATTATCATAAATTTAACGTTTAATAATAACTGACCAACAATAGTATAATTTCTTGAATAGAATTATCATCATAATCATTTCAGCTCATGAAAGTCCCAATGTTGGACTCGAGCCTCTTACGGAAGTGGCTAGGGCGAATAGGAGGGAAATTGACCTACTATATGACACTGGCCATAAGTGTTGCTATAGGATTTTATTTCGAGGCCGCGGGTGACGTGACCGGGGATTAGTCCGTCACCCGCCGAGAGGCCGACCGCGTGAGGAAAGACCGACGTCTTCCCCGAGGGGGGGACGTCGGTCGATGGGAGGGTACCCCGCGTAGGGGGTATTCCGTCGGGCCGACCACTGACGACAAGTAAACCTGCTCCGGTGGTCGGCCCAATGACGAAGGCGAGGTGGTTTTCGGGTGGGTTGCGGGAGTTGCGTGCTTAAGCCCCTCTATCGCCCCGGACGGAGTGGTGCGGAGGCGCGCCGACCGCAGCCCACCCACAAAAAAAAAAAAGAAATAGGATTTTATTTCAAGTTTTCTTTCCCGAGAATATTAATATAATTATTTGTTTTAATGGCAATGAATATATGTAAAAAAATGAGTCAAAATTTAATGTTTATCTGTGGTTATTGTACGGATAGGTAAGTTTGTAGATTATTATTTAGTAACGTAGATTTATATTTAATAAAAACACTATAAAATCCACAAATATAGTTTTCTTTTATGTGAATAATGTCACTGTTAACTAACCACTCCTTGTCTATCCTATACAATCATTGCTCTCGATTATTTACATTCAATATTGTTTTACTATAAAGTTAAACTAATATTTTCATTTCCATTATAAAGCAGCCTTAAATTTTATAGCATTTATCAAAGAGGACAATTTTGTAAGTAGATTCCTTAAGTTACTGCTTAAAACTTCAAATTTTATACCTAACATTTATCAGATCAAGACATTCAAAAACGGTTTTAGCAAGACTACGATGTCCATCCAATGACAAAGGCTCGAGGCGTGACGCCACGTTCAAAATGCTACAACTGAAATGTTTTATGTCAACTTTTATATCCATAAATCATGCGGTTACGTGAGAATCGAAATGTAAGATGACCCGACTTCTGATGAATTCTTAATTTATACTGAATCCAAGAACGTAACAAAATAGTGTCACAAAAAACTATTGATAATTTCAAATAACAAATGTTTAAAATATTTATGAAAACCACACGTTTTATATTTAGGTTTTTGATATGGTAGGACTACACTGTTGACAGTTTACTGTCTACAGCCGCGGGCTAGTCTATCCAGGGTAGTACCATACTCTCTCAGAAAGTCCGAGTAGTAGCAATTTATTATTGCGCTTCGTTCGTTGAGCGAAAGAGCCGAAAGCCCAATTTCCTCAGGGAGTTTTTCATCTCCGAGAGGGGAACCTCGGTCGAGGAGAGGGTACTCCTCAAGGGGTATTCCGTCAGGCCGACCACTGACGACAAGTCACCCTGCTCCAACGACGTCGGTCCAACGACGAAAGCGACGTGTCATGGGTGGGTTACGGGTGTGCGTCCTTACGCCCCTCTGTTGCCCCGGACGGAGTGGAGTGAGGAGTGCGCTGACCGTAAGCCACCCAAAAAAAGTGTGTTTTTCATGTTGGGTTTTGGTGAAGCTTTTGATATCACCAAACCTTATTGCACACTTTCACCCTACCTTCCTAAGGTCTATAAGCGGCAGTATCACTTACCATCAGGTGTACTGGTCGCTCGATTAACACCGTTTGCCAAAAAAATATTGAAAGAATAATTATCCGTGTAGTAACAATACAATTCACTATGCCCGTGGATGTCGTAAAAAACGACTAAGGAATACAATATATATGTAACATCTAAGTAACAGATGGAAGATTCGCAATAAAACCCACTGTTGGGCTCGAGTCTCCTTCGCAATGGGAGGGAAATAGACCTACAATACTACACTAGTCAGACGTGTTGGTATAGGGTTTTATGTCGAGTTTACCTTCATTTACATAGATGGTATATGCTTATTATATCTCTTAGTCACCTTTTACGACACCCATAGGCAAGAGAGAGGATGGTGAATTATTTTCTTACTCTGTTATAACGCGGTACTGTGGTTGCAGCTACGAAAACAATTATCCCTTACATTGTTTGTCAAAGACGCCTAAGAGCTTTACATCGACCTAGCTCAACTCCACCTGATAGCACCTGGTCAATTATTACATTCACATGGAGGGTTAACGTCAGGCAGGCAGCAGGTCATAACAGTATTGCCAATAACTTTTACAATGTGTACCATGCATACAGAAGAAAGTTTATTATCAAATATTTAGAACAAATCACAGCTCAGTGTTATTAATAACTACGTACCTACTACGTGTTAATCTTTACTGGACGTTAACAATTTTTAACAATAAGAGTTGCTAATAAAAATCCTTCATAAATTTCATGTAAATATTTTACTTTGGCGAAAAAATTTTGTATACCGTTCTGAATTTTAAGTATTATAAAATTTTAAATAAAATATACGACGTACATAACCGAAATTTATAATTTTTGCTACAACACCTTCATGTTATCTGGCCACAAAATCAAAACATCCCTCAGCACACATCAGTGGAGTGTTTCACCCGAATTAGACATTTTTTTTGTCCCAAAATTCGGGCGAGACCAAAAAAATTTACCGTTATGGACACACGGTTTGCATAAATCATTTCAAGTGGTTCTGCGTAAAAATCATGACTCCCTTTTCACTCAACTGTATTAGTTTTAACGTGAACTATGATGGTTAACGCGACCTTTCAATCGTAGGTTTATAGCCTCACAGAAGCTGCACAAAAATATAGGTCTACTACGAAATTTCCGTGTGGTGAAGGAGTAAGAATACAATTCACACTCTGTATCTTGCCCGTAGGTGTTGTAAAAGGCGACTAAGAGATTAAATGTGCATATAACATCTATGCAAGCGAAAGATAGATGCCTCGAAATAAAACTCTATACCGACAGATCTGATCAGCATGGCATAGTAAGTCAATCTCCCTTTATTGTGGGAGAGGCTCGAGCCCAACACTGGGACTTATATGAGCTGAAATGATGATGACTACGAAATTTCAAAATGAACAATAAGGAACGTTCATTTTCCAAAAGAAAAAATAACTAGAAAGCATGTTTGCGGTTCCACCGCTTTTTATTTTGGATGCAAAGTTCGAATGTACGTCGTAAGATGTAATATCAATTAGCAAGTGCTGATTCAATGTACGAATATGAAAGATTTTGGTGCTAGAGAATAAATTCATTATTGAATCTGTCTTCGTCTGAATTTCATAGGCTTTGTAGTAATCAAATATTTAACCAATCAGTGAAATCGAGAACATATGTAAATTATCATCATCTGTCTATTGCTGGACGTATACCTGCCTCAATTTCCACACATATGAGGAGACAATACTATAATCGCCATTTCCCTATTTCGGACTCTTATCTCGCAGAGAAATCTCGAGCATAGCTCACTCGATAGCACCATGCGCGACCATATGTCATCACTGGTAACGCGTAATAGCTATTATTATTGGCACTTTAGTAGATATTATTTATTGAGAATAAATATAAGCCGAAAATGAAAAGATACGCAAAATTAGATAACGGTATACCTTCCAACCATAGTAGTAAACAACCCCAATATTACTAAATCAAGCACGACTTTTTTACTACAACGGTTTAAATAACGGCCTCCCTGAATTAGAGATGTGGTCATTTTAAAAATTTGTACCGGATTTTTTGCCTTTGTCATGGCGATCGGTGACAATAAACATTATTTTTAATCGTCCCTGATTGTATCTTAAGATCTCAACACATGTTGAGAACACTAATGAATTTAAAAACATAAGTAAAAAAGCTTACCTACTAACCACGCTTTTATTTAAGTGGTTTGAAAAAGATTTGTTGAAATGTTATCGATGTTATGTTCTCGATATGACTTTTACTTATGTTTTAAAGCTTTTTCGTAATTCTTTGCCTAAAACGCTTTCATGTTTTAGGAGTTACTGTATTGAACACTAACTTTTCCATGTGGTGACGGAGTAAGAATACAATTAACCCCTATTTTATGGGCATCGTAAAAGACGAAAAAGGTTTATTATAGCCCTTATTTGTATAGGTACTTACTATCTATGCTAGAAGAGTGACATAAAACCATAGTCCAATCCGTCTGACTCTGGTATAGTAAGTCAATTTCTACACTATTTAAGAGGAGGCCTGCGCCCAGCAGTGGGGCGTATATGGGCTATGACAACGTGAAAATGGCACTAGCTTGTGGCTCTCCCGTCGCTCTGGAAGGTATGGCTGTGTCGACAGAAATAGCCTCTCAAAAAAGTAAACATAGTATTTATTAGTATAAATGTTTAACATCTTGTTATACACGGGCAAGAATGAGGAGGAATGAAGAGGGCAATGATGTATATTCCTACACAGTCAACATACAGATAAATAGATTTTTGAATTGAAAACATAAGCTTCTAATGTAAATAAGCAAGGTTTTTTTATAATAATTCTAGCCATCAATCAACTCTTTACTTTGACAGAATAGAAAAGAAATAAAGCCGGACAATGAGGCTTGAGTCCATAACACTAAGGAGGTCTATAAAAAGGAGATTAGATCGATAACAACCAACAATGCCTGTGGGAGTTCAAAAATAGACTATAAATAAAAAACTACGAAACATGAAACGATGAATTATTCGCATCGTTTCCCCAGAGATCTTATAAAACCGTTTTTTTACTATTTCTTTGCAAAAAACCTATAAATCAGGGTGGATCGTGGAAAAAACTGGACAAAGGCCAAGCACAAAGACGATTTTTAAATAAGGATTTTTTAAAAACCCGTATAGTTTTTCTATTCATATGCCCACATGCAATGCCTACCTGATATGATGGAATTTAATAGAAGCTTCAACAGACATTCTTTATTAATAAATAAGTCTTTAACCAGATAATTTGCAAGGTAATGAACAATATGAAATACCACGGCCATGTTTTTCTATTTTCTACCAAATTATTAATTTTACTGCGGTTGTAGACGAGCAAGCAGGCTACTTGATAAGTGATAACTGTATCATGAACCTTTGCAATATAACCAGGGATACAACCAGGTCGTTGAATACCATTAAATATAGTTAGATGTCCAAACCAGGTGGTTCTCTTATTCACCAAAGGAAAGGCATCAGCGAATTGCTACCATATAGACGTTGGTTTTCTGCGAGAGTGTAAAGTACTACCAGGATAGTAACCTCGGATGAGCTGGCCTATTTCTGATTATAGATAGAAAATTATCACCAGCGATACTACCAATGTGAACTAAGAACTAAGCAAATTAAATATTTGTGTCTTTATTATTAAATATGTAGAATCATCAGCATCAACATGTCAGCCCATATAAGTCCCACTGCTGGGCTGGGACCTCTTTCTCAATAAGAGGGAAGTTGACTTACTATACCGCGCTGGTCAGATGTGTTGGGCTAGGGTTTTATGTCAAGTTTTCCCTCTTTCACATTGCCCGTTATGTGCATATTATATCCCTTAGTCGTCTTTTACGATACCCATGGGTAAAATAGGTTGTGATGAATTGTACTCTTATTTCGTCACCACATTGATAATATATGTACTATGTAGAATATTTATAAAAAAATCCGTATATAATTTTCCATTTCTATCCTCTCAGAGATTAATTTTCACACTATCTGCCGCATACATACGCACAACTTGGATATAACCACGATTATAAAGCAGTTAAAAAAGACTTTTAACTCATCGTAAAATTTCATGACGAATTTCATTATCTTATCATAACATCTTAATGTAAATCGTACTTTACGAAACTGAGATTAAAATTACCAAGAAATGCACATAATACTTATAAATAAAGTACAGTTACACACGTAATTGTCACCTATTTTCTTAAAATGCGTGTCGCAAGCAACAGTGTATTGAAAACAATAATTTGAAACAGGGTGGAGCGGCGAAGGATTGCGCACGTCCGCTAATGACAGGCCGTCGAGGCGCATGTGTCCAGCCCGCGTTCATTCAATGCAAATCCACTTGTGAAGCGTTTGAATTTCAAATCGGTTAGACAAGACAAATACATGAAATGGAACATGTCATTCTACATTGTGTAACTTTAATATAGATGGTGTACTTGAATGTCGTGTATGAATTGATTGAGCGTATAAATAAAATTTATATACTATAAACAAAATTTTCCGTGTAGTGACGGACTAATACAATTCATCATTCTCCATCATACCCGTGGATGTCGTAAAAGACGACTAAGGGATATAATATAAATATAACATCTATGCAAGAGAAGGAAAACTCGAACCAGAATCCTATATCAACGATGGACTCGTTCGGACAGTGGGACGTACATGAGCTAAAATGATGATGATGATGATAAATATAAAATTTCTGTATGATGGCGGAGTAATAATACCCCCTTTTTTACCCGTGGGTGCCGTAAAATATGACTAAGGGATATGCATATAACAACAATGCAAGAGAAAGAAAATTTGAAATGAAACTAATAAAATTGCCTTTAAATAAACTACCTTATGCCAAACCATCTGGCTAGCATATTTTTCAATCTACATAAGTACCAAAAACCGTACCCAAAAGTAGGACGTACCTAAGTGGGCTAAGAAACCTATGCCGTAGTTGTCATTGTAAAAAACTCAGAAAACGATATCCATGTCAAAACCTATAAGCAGTGTTTTTATCTTACGTAAATTATTACCAGGGAAATAATAAAATAAGGGATTGTTATTAAAATTAATTAATTTTAAGAATTGTAATTTAATCAAATACCAATCAGATCAAATCAATCAATCAAAAATCAAATACACACGCGATAGAATCAATCAAATATAAATGCGATAAAATTCGTAAAATAGTTTTATTTACAATGTGTAATGGTCGCGTAAACATCGGAAATCATTATGTAATTTACTACTTTCTATGTAAAAAAAAAAATCATAAAATTATTAAAAATTGAAAAAACAACGTTTGTGATAAAATATTTTACATTTCGCAAATTAAAGATAAGTTTCCTTAAATGGCATAAAAAAGCAAGTAACATTGCACATTTAAGGGCGTGTTACGAAGCGGCATAACAACACTATCAAAACAAAAATCAGTGAAAAATATAAGAAGATAAGTTCCTCCCACTTTAAAACACGACCGCTCTATAAAATGCTTTGGTCTTCATACGCGTATACAATGACCTCTCGCGATGACAGGCCTCCTGCCCACGCTCATACTCGTTCTAATCACACCTATCTCACCGCTTACAAAGCTTGTCCATTCATACATATTTGGACTGATTTTTTTTCTCTTCAGTTTAAACGGTCACGAGTGGGCAGGCATTTTGTTCACAACACTATGATAATAATCGATTAATGAATTACAATGTAATCGAATGATAAGCCATTATTATATGGATGTGATCTATAATAACGTTTTAATACCGACAATTGGCCGCTTTTTGTGATTAATATTTACTGTTTAGCGAGATTATGTTTTGATAGATATTATCTTCGTGTACACATAATATCTAGAAATTGAGCTTTATTTATATTTTACGAAGAATTGAAAGCGAGCGTATGTCAATTAGAAAAATAAATATTTAAAATTATATAAATGTATTGTAAATACAACTAATTTACGGATTTTATGACGTTTGTATTTGATTTACCGACGTTTTGAATACTTTGCAGCGTTCATGGTCACGTTACTTATATAGGATTTTATTTCGAGTTTTCTTTCTTTTCCAGTGATGTTATTTGCTTACGTCCTTTAGTCGTCATTTATGATTATTTATGACAAGGTAAGGAGTGATGATACATAGTTTTCGTAAGTCATTGCCATAAGGTGTAGTGACAACACCGTTCGATCGAATCGACATCCGAGTTTGTTACTGCGCTTCGTTTGGTGTGCGAAAGAGCCGGCAGCTCAACTTTCTGAGGTTGTTTGCGTGTGGTGGCTTTCAGTTATGCCTTTGGTATCATCGTACCTCATTGCAGGCATTCATACTCCCTTCACTTTCTTCATTCATGGTAGGCAGCGGCCTAGTAAAAGTCCATGAGCGGCTGCAACACTTACCATCAGATGTACTGTTTACTCGTTTGGCATCGTTTGCAATAAGAAAGTACGGGCAATTGTAGGTGATAATAGAATGCTAGATGGTAGAGTCAATAGAGTCTTCGAGCTTTGGTTTCACGTAAGTAAGATGCTACTCTAAGTTACTTGACGACTTCAGCGCTTAGATAGTTGGTTATGAGCGTATAAAATATACAGTTGTATCGTACATGTACAAGGAGTGCCATGGTCACCTATTTACTTTCAGATGGAACGTTTTTATTTATATAAGCACTATGTAACAAATAAACAGGCGGTTAATTCGAAAATCTATAACTTTTCTGATATATCAAAGAAAAGTATACAGGCTGTATCAAGTTATGGGACAGCTAGTCAAATGGGAGCTAGGCAATGGTGGTAGGAGCTCATGAAAAAAAAATTGAAATAAAAATATCGATTCGTTAATGAATTAGATACATGTAAAGTTTTTATTTTTTCATCGCTTTTTCGTGTAAATCTGATTGAAATGTGTAAAGTCAGTGATACTTAATCTGCAACTTATTCGTACTTTGTTAAATGTTCATTAGAAATTGAATAAATAATTGATTGCGTTCGCATAAGCAAGACAAACTTCGCTTTAAATCAGTTGATCGGCCGATGACCGTTGACGAGTCGCCTTTGTACCTACGTTACCATTGAAACGTTCGCGCAAATCATACCTATTTATACTGTCGAAGCTTTACATGCCTACATGTATCCTGTCTGTACATGCCTACATAATACGTAACATTTAAGGCATAGACTCTTAGACACACATTTTTGTAATCACTACATTGTCACTATTGTTTTTTACGCAATATACATTATTATTATGATCAATGACCGTTGAACTATAACATACTTAAATAGTTGCCCCATAACCTGATACAGCCTGTATATTGAACCGACACCAAGCAATTGGCAAGCATTGACTTTTTTTTTTATTTTTTTTTTTTTTATGGGTGGGCTATAGTAAGCGCAGGCGCGGTCCAGTCCGTCCGGGGCGATGAAAGGACGGCGCGCGGGCCCATAACCCACCCGTACCCACGTCACCTCGTTGTTGGGCCGACCACCGGAGCAGATGTGACTTGTCGTCAGTGGTCGGCCCGACGGAATACCCTTTCGGGTACTCTCACCTCTCGACATCCTGGGACGTCGGTCGCCGTCGCGCGGTTAGCCACACTGCGGGTGACGGACAATTTCCCGGTCCGATCACCCGCGGCCTCGGCTAGGGCGGCATTAGGCGCAGAGATACTCGCGCCTGCGCCGCCCGAGTCGCCGGCGGCGGAACGTGTCGCCGAATAGGATCTCTACTCGCACACGATCCGCTGCCTCCTTCCGTGAGATAACGGCCTCACAGAAGGCGGCGACCGCGTCCCAGTTCCTGACGCTGATGAGCATCTCCCTGGCGATGGTCGGCAGCGCCAGGTCGGCACCGATAATCGCGACGAGTTCACGGCGCTCCCCCTCCCACGCAGCACACTCCTCGAGCGTATGCTGCGCCGTGTCCTCGTCGCAACTGTAGTGGTGGCAGGACGGTGTGCTCTCCCTCCTGACAATCTTGTGCAGGTACTTCGCGAAGCATCCGTGTCCCGTCAGCACCTGCACCAGTCGGAAGGAAAGCACCCCGTGCGTCCGCTCCAACCACTCCATCAGCACCGGCCGCAAGGCCTCGACGGTCCTGACACCGTACCGAGGACTCTCCAGCCGGATAACTCCACGACCATAAGAGTAGGTTGAGGATGATTTTAAATATTTTTTTTATCAACAAAATAAATTAACGGCCCTAATTTATAGATGAATAACCTTTATAATATATTTATTTAACAAATTGTATTAAAATATAATTTATATCGAAAACATAATAACAAGCTGTGTTATATCAAGTGAACTGACAATGAGTGAAAGGCGTTTTAAAATTCAAATCTCGGTACTGACCAGTATGCTAATTTTGACAATAAAATGTCACTCAACTGTTGTCGATGACTGTACAACATTTTAGACGCACCCTTCAATTCAGTAAAAAAAACTTACGGTCATCCTTCATAACAAATTCATTCATGTTATAATTTCTTTTATTTTATGAACAGCATTGTTGAATATTGTATATGATTTATTCATTTGTTAAACTTTTATGTTAATTTTAATAAGGAATTAAGTAAATTATAATAGGCCTTAATTGTTATTGGATTTTAAAACATAATATGGGTCTATTTTATTTTACTTTATTTTTGTGTAATAATCATGTATCTACTTACCTTGTAGTGATAGAGTAAGAATACAATTCCTTCTCTTGCTCGTAGGTGTTGTGAAAGACGACCAAGGCATATGTTATGCAGATAACGTCTATTCAAGAGAAGGAAAACTCGAAATAAAACTCTATACCAACACGTTTGACCAGCGTGGTGTGGTAGGTCAATTTTCCTCCTATTGTGGAGGAGGTTCGAGCCCAACGGTGGGACGTATATAAGCTCAGATGAATCGTGAGATAAAACATGTACTTAATTTTTGTGTATTAATCATTTACTTAACTTCTGTGTATTGATCGTCATAACATCTTTATCTTCTATTGTAATATCATTTGTTTATGACCCTTAGTCTTCTTCGTCATCATCATCATCATCATAGCTAATATACATCCCACTGCTGGGCTCGAGCCTCCTCCATAATTGGAGGGTAATTGATCTACCACGCTGATCAGACGGGTTGGTATAGTTTTATTTTGAGTTTGCCTACTCTTGCATAGTTGTTATCTATCATTATAATCCATCTACACTAATATCATAAAAAGGAAAAATTTGTATTTGTGTGTGTGTGTGTGTGTGTTCGTGTGTGTGTTTGTAATGAATAAACTCAAAAACTACTGTGCTGATTTCAAAAATTCTTTCACCGTTGGAAATTTACATTATCCCTCAGTAATATACGCTATATTTTATCCCGATATTCCCACGGGAACGGGCAATACACAGGTAAGGTGACTGTAACTGAAGTGAAGCGAGGGCGGGTTGCTAGTTAAGTATATTTTACGTAACCTAGGGGTAATAAAAGGGGTAGTGATTGGTATTCTTACTCCGTCACCGCATGGACTCTTGATGGATATTTGCGATTTCTATGATAAATCGATAGATTTACCATAGAAAACACGGTAATGATTGTTGCACTGTCGCCTTATTAATTAATAATTCAAATTCATCATCATCATTAGATATCTATAATACCTATGTGCCATAATAGGAGGAAAAACGGATCAATATCTCAAATTATCTCACGCTAATTAGACAAGCATAGCCTACACGCTAGTTTGACTCCCAAGTTTTATTTAAAGTTTTCCTTATCCCTCATAAATATTGCGCCTGATACCGCCCTAGCAGAGGCTGCGGGTGCCCGGATTGGGGCTTTTAGTCCGTCACCTGCGGAGAGGCTGGCCTCACGACGGCGACCAACGTCCTGGAAAGGGGATGTCGCTAGAAGTGGGTACCTCCTCAGGGTATTCCGTCAGGCCGACCACTGAAGTCAAGGAACTCTGCACCAGTGGTCGGCCCAACGACGAAGGCGACGTGCTATACGGGTGGATTACAGGTGTGCGTGCTTACGCCCTCTGTCGCCACGGACGGAACCAGGCGAGGAGTGCGCCGACTGCAACCCACCCCAAAAAAAATCCTTCATTATTACCTGCATATTATATCTTTTAGTCATCATGTCAGTGGTGAACTTGTATTTTTACTCCATCACTACACGGCAATAATTTAAATTAAATATCAACATTTATTTGAACTTGGTTGAATTAAGAAATATCAACGACTAAGATATACGAAGTTTGGGCCCCTAATTTTCTTTATTTAAAATAGTAAACCTTCACGCAGACAAAATTCATGTTTCAGCGTCCTTGAAACGAATTAATTGAATTAACCACACGGAAGAAATTAGAATACTTGTTCAACTCGTTTTAGTTATCTGGCCTGCATGTCCATTTGGAGTTTATGCCTTGAATTATTGAATAAAGAGCATACAATTTTATTTCGTTTATTTTTAGATAAAACAAAAGAAAGTTTTATTATACAATGTAAGCTAAGACGATTTTCTTTAGAATTTTCTATTCTTTTCCATCATTATTACCACCATATGTTGAGCAAATACGTTTTCATTCATCCATTCATCACAGTTTATATACGTTCCACTGCTAGGCTTGAGCCTACTCCACAATTGACAAATTGACCTACTATGCTGGTCAGACAGTTTGGTTCAAGGTTTCACTTCGAATTTTCCCTTAATGCTCTTTTATGACAGCCACGCACAAGAAAGGCAGTGGTGAATTATATTCTTACTCTGTCACAACATGGAAATACTTACTCTTATTCGTCTTTTTGACAATCGCGTAGAGAGAAAAGGCAAGTGGTACATCAGTCAAGTGAGCCACCGCAGGCAAATCCAATCTTGTCATAAACACCTGGCTATCTTGGCTCCATGTGGCCGGACAATCCATTGATCAATCAGGCCATTATGAAACGGTAGACGTCACTCTTGGACATACATAGGTCTTTCATCATCATTATCGCAGCCCACATACGTCCCACTGCTGGGCTCGGGCCTCCTCCACAATGGGAGGGAATTCGACCTACTATAATATGCTGGTCAGACATGTTGGTATAGGGTTTCATTTCGAGTTTTCCTTCTCTTGCACAGATCTTATGTGCATATTATATCCCTTAGTCGTCTTGTATGACATCCACGGGCAAGATAGGGAGTGCTGAATTGTATTCTTACTCCGTCACCACACAGGTAAGGTCTTATTAAGGGGAATAAATCTAATACGAAAAAGAAAAAAGATAACATTATTGCCATAACAAATCATGCAACGGCGACCACAGTAGCTTAAAATAAGCTAAAAATAAATTTAATTGCAGATTGGCTTCTCCTCAACTCATAAAGTCCCACTACTGGTCTTCTCCCCATTAGGAGGGAAATTAGTCTACTATACCATGCTGTTCAAACATGTTGATATAGCATTTTATTTCGAGTTTCCCTTCTCTTGCATAAATATCATATGCATGTTATATCTCTTAGTCGTCTTTTACGACATCCATGGGCAAGACAGGGCGAGGTGTAATCTTACCCCGTCACCACACGGAGTATTTATTTTTTTTATTTTCGGCGTGCAGTCAGATTGACCTACCTACTTCTAAACTTTAAGCTTAAAAGATAAATATCTTTTTAGCTAAATCAGGTCATAGTTCTACTTATATTAAGCATTATTTTTTACTACTACCCACACTGGTCTCATTTATAATTGCGATTTTCTTCATAATCAGATTGTAAGTACGCATACATTAATTATATCAGATTAATTTGTGTTACAAGATTCTCCTCTCCATTCAAATCTTCATTAATAACTAAAGATAAGAAAGTCACTTGTAGTGTTTATTACAATGTGTTAAGATTCATTTTGTGATCTTTTTTAATAAATGCAAGTACCTCGTCAATATGATGTGCAATAGTTAGCATGTGGGTGCTAAAGATTTTAGTACAGTTAAAAACAAAAGACGTAAATGAAATTGTTAATTTTTTTTTGTTGTTAGGTATTCGTTTGAGCCTTATTAGGTAAAATAGGACCACTATTTTGGTCATTCATAGAGTAGCAGGAAGTAATCCCATAAATTGTAATGCGAATTTAGTAGTCAGACTTATTCTTATAACATCTTCTAAGTAATTAATTGAAGAGAAGAAATATATTATGTACTTTATACTTTCAACTAACTAAACTTGATATAAACAATTTTATAATAACATTAACTATAATTTTGTGCTGTTCAATTGCAATAGAAGATCTTTATCTTGAAGTTTTAAGTACTTATTTTTGAAGAAGTATGAACTGTTTCCGTGTGGTGACGGAGTAAGAATACAATTCACCACCTTACTACAATACAATCACCATCTTACCCGTGGGTGATCGTACGAGACGACTAAGGGATATAAAACGCATATAACATCTATGCGAGAGAAGGAAAACTCGAAATAAAACCCTATACAAACACGTCTGACCAGCGTGGTATAGTAGGTCAATTACTCTTTCATTATGGAAGACGCCCGAGCCCAACAGTGGGACGTATATGGGCTGAAATGATGATAAATGATGATGATGAACTGTTTTCAACCAAAGAGATGTATATTTCGCTATATAATTTGTCACTACCACTCAGTAGAAGAAAACCCTTCCCTAGTCTTGTGAGCTTTCCTTACACCTCATATACGTCCCACAACTGGACTCGAGCCTCCTTCACGATGGGAAATAAATTGACCGACTATACCACGTTAGTTAGGTGGGTTGGCCCTATATTATTTCAATTATTCCTTCTCTTGCATATATGTTATTCGCATATTGTTTTCCCTTAGTCGTCTTTTACGACATTCACGGGCAAGAAAGGAGATGATGAATTGTATTCTTATTCCTTCGTCACACAGAATAGCTTTATTTAATTTTGTGAGCTTTAATTGATTTTATTTTATTTCACTGCAGAGATGACGTAGTGTTTAAGATATCCACCAACCGCACCAGAGTCGTGTAATCAAACTCCATGCAGGGCAACACTTTGTGCGATCCACAAATTGTTGTTCTGAGTTTGGGTGTAATTTTTGTCCGTTAATTATATTTGTAAGGATAATAATCCTTATTTAATGATTTCTGATGTTTACGCAAGTATTAGACATTTTAAATAAAACTACTTTACGGATTTTATCGCATTTGTATTTGATTTTTGATTGCCCGACGTTTCGAATACTTTGCAGCGTTCATGGTCACGATCAATCAAATACAAACGCGATAAAATCCGTAAAGTAGTTTTATTTAAAATATTTCCTTTAAAGGGTCGTTGGAAAAAAAAATTTAAACACTTAAGTGCTCGCCTGTACCGTGCCTTACACTTAGTGACTTACTATCCTACGCAGCCAGTGGGCAGATACAACCACAAAAGTATCCGCCACTCATCACGAGCTGTCATTAATTACACGCCGTTTATCTCTCATTATAAATAGACAAAACCAATTATCTGTAGACCAGCTCTATTGTGATAACTTATGATTTATTTTGAACTTTTTTGTTTTCTAACCGACTGTACTAAATGAGCATAATTGAAAGTGTATTGAATAGATTTTTTTTAATTTACGTAATATTGCTTTGTAGTCAAATTATTCCGTAATTTTGATCTCTAAATGATAAGATGTATTGTATTTTTTAATTATTTAATTTTTTAAAATAAATAACATCCGTGTGATGACGGAATTAGAATCAAATTCGCCACTTAGAGGCGACTAAGGATATGATATGCAGATAATATCTTTGCAAAAGAAGAAAATTTAAAATAAAACTATGTCAACCCATTTGACCAATTTATAGTAGGTCAATTGCCCTCCTATCATGGAAAAGGCTCGAGTCCACTGGTGGGATGTATATGAGCCGTGATGATGATGATGATGAAATAAAATTAAAAAGTCTCCTTGTAATGTGTTTTCATGCTCATACAGTTATTTATACGATACCTATAAGTACTTAAAAAAAGAGTGTCAATATTTTTTGGCTGTCTGTTTGTTGTGACTGAACGGCTGGACCAATAATAATATTTTACTACCCGTAAAAGGAGTAATTTTGCTATTTTTGCCTTATAAATTTTTTCCTGGTCCGAACCCAGGCCGCAAGGAAATGCTAAGACAAATGAAAAGTCACATTATTGGCGAATAACATCCTACTAATATAAACGCGAAAGTTTGTGAGTATGTGAGGATATGAGTATGTGAATCCTCACAGTTTGTTGCTCTTTCACTCAAAAACTACTTAATGGATTTTAATGAAACTTCACAATAATATAGCTTACATATCAGAATAACACATAGGCTATAATTTATCTCTATATTCTCACGGGAAGGGGAACTATGTTGTTAAAACCGCAGGGCGCTGCTAGTGACGCGGCGGATCGCCTGCGCGAGGAGCGTAGCCTCGATGAGGCGAAGGCTCGTAGGCGCGAATACCTGCGCCTCATGACGCCCTAGCTGAGGCCGCGGGTGACGTGACCGGGAAATTAGTCCGTCTGTCGGCCCAACAACGAAGGCGACGTGCATCGTGGGTGGGTTGCGGGTGTGCGTGCTTACGCCTCTGTCACCCCGTACGGAGTGGTGCGAGGAGCGCGCCGACCGCAACCCACCCCCAAAAAAAAAAAAACAAAAAAAGGACGCTGCTAGTAGGTGATATTTCATTCCGGTATTCCCAAGGGAATGGGTACTACGCGAATGAAATCTACGAAATAACCGAAACCTAGACCTACTATACCACAGTGGTCAGACGGGTTGACATGTAATTTTATTTAGTGTTTTCCTTCTCTTGTTGCTATTTGCATATTAGCTCCCTTAGTCGTCTAACAGGAAGTACACGAGTGAGACAGGAGGTTGTAAATTATATTACTTACTTCACCACAACACGGAAAATGTATGGTAGTTTTTGATTTAAAACAAAATGTATGGTAGTTTTTCATTTAAAACATCTATAGGCGAGGGTGAACCTAGTTGGCATGGCGTTAACGCCACGCTTGGATATGTACATTTGTGTAACGAAACCATAATCTGTTTTAGAAATTTGTACAACGCCATCTAGTCAGCTCAAAATAAAGTATTAACCCAAACACATATCTATAGTGTATACTAATGAAAATAAATGTTTATTGAATAAAAAATCATCAGTTTCTAGAAAAAAAAATGTAATATTTCATGCCATATTAGTTCCTGTCATAATCCGTTCTTTTATGCATATATAACTTATACAAAATAATGTCGACGTTTCACATATGCTAGGTGTCCTGAGCGACGGCTCCCTTTTTTATTTATTGGGCCACAGGAATACAATTTCAGCTTAGCTATATTTTTAATAATTCTGATACCTAAATTACCATTCAGCATATGAACGCCAAAGTTGTTTGCCTTAAGGGCGCAAAGGAAACGATTCCAAAGTCCAAAAATACCGTATGTTATACAAACAAAGAAGTGTGTGATTATGTACTTATACATAATTACTTCACAGTTCTTTCAATGACCATCTGTTTTCAATTTGGCATAATAACCGCATAACAGGTGAGGCCAAATAATGAAGTGACCATTACCTAAATGATTGATCAACATGCGCATAAGACCGCAATGCTCAAGTTAGAACTGTATTTTAAAATAACCACAAATTTTAACATATGGTTGATAATATTGTTTAGATTTTGACCACGTAAATGTTAAATTATCCATGCGGTGACAGAGTAAGAATACAATTCACCGCTCCCTATCTTGCCCGTGGATGTCGTAAAAGACTTTTAAGGTATATAATATGCATATAACATCTTTGCAAGAAAAGGAAAACTCAAAATAAAACTCTATACCCACCTGTTTGACGAGCATAGAACAGTAAGGTCAATTGCCCTTCTATTGTGGAGGAGGCTCGAGCCCAACAGTGGGACGTTTATGAGCTGAAGTGATGAATGTATGATAATGAAATGTTAAATGGATCTCTTTCTTAAAAGAGACGAAAGCTTTTTAAAATTAAAAAATCATTGATAACCACGGCTGATATAATGTATGCACTTTTTTAATAACTTAAATATACAGATAGATAGGAGCCTTGATTTATTAACGTGTAATTAGATATTTTACAACCTCACATCTACGTATTTGTAAAATTGTATAAGTATACAATTTTACAAATACGTAGTAGGTACGTATTCCGTGTGGTTTTCATGTAAGAATACAATTCACAACTCTGCCCGTGGGTGTCGTAAAAGATGACAAGAAAACTTGAAATTAAACTCTATGCCAACCCGTCTGACCAGCGTGATATGGGCAGTATGAGCTATGTTGATAATGATACAGAAGTAATTACAAAAAGCGACGCTCACTTATCTTCAAAAATTGAAACGACAATTAGATTTTTGAATAGTTATTGTTGATTAGCCTTATTAGACCGTGTGACTAATCAGCTGCTTATTGAATGCTTCAAACATGCTTCAAATATTGAACAAAATCTTTCATCCTTACTAATATTATAAATGCGAAAGTAAGGATGGTTGTTTGTTTGTTTATTTGTTTGTTTGTTTGTTATGCTTTCACGCTTAAACCACTGAACCGATTTCAAAAATTCTTTCACCTTTGGAAAGCTATAATATCAGGGAGTAACATAGGCTATATTTTATCCCGGTATTCCCATGGGAACGGGAACTACGCGGGTAAGGCAACTGAAACCGAAGCGAAGCGAGGGCTGGTTGCTAGTTACATAAAAAAATACGACTTTTCGCAAAGTAAGTTATATAATGTAGTAAGATTATTCAATTAATTTAGCAATTACAAACGTCTTTCTGATCAATTAACAGTTTTACATTTGAAGCGAAAATGTGTATCGCAGATGGATTTTTAATATGAAAGAAACTTACAGCAATTGGGCGTAAATTAATCTATAAATGCATACTAAATATTGAGAGCAGCACGGAATGTCGTGTGTCGACCGTCTGTCAAGGATACAATGTGTGGTAATCACTCTATTGACAATGCAAAACGTATACTTGCCGTGTCCGATGATAATTTGCCTTGAACAGACCAATAAATACATGAAGTCGAACTATATAATTTTATTAGAAATATATTTTATATAAACTAATAAAAGAAACTTTATTTTATATACTACTTATAAACTATAGTGGTTTCTTTTATATACAATAATATAATAAGTTTTACGTGAATAATGCTGGTATAATTATAAAATTTTACGTGATTAATTGGTTTTAGATTCGAGCTTAGACAAAATTTCGCAAGTAAAAAATAGATCTCTATTTTTTGATATGAAATGCTCATAGCAAATACGAAATCAGGAACTATGCTGTCCCACAGTATGAGGGCGACGTCCCTTCAACACGGTTTTTGTTTTAGAAGTATTGAAGGGGGCCGTATCTGAAAGGGTAAGTCGCTGGGTTGGTGACCGATGTCAAAGTGTGTGCCAAGGATTGGTTCAATGGCGATGGGCAAATACGATAGGTTATGGGGCCACATGCTGTCCTTCCATGACCCCGAATAGATTAGACGGGATGTGTCCAGATCAAAAAACAAGACGTCTCTAGATTAGCCAGCTTTTACGGAGGATAAAGAACTTAAACGAATGGATGCATATTATCCTCTTTAGGCAGGCTACTTAATTTGTTAAAAATAAATAAATCGTGGATAATGTACAACTTATGAAATACCTTTATATGAATATCATAATATACATACGGCTTTACAAAAATCAAACATCGTATTCCAAAGAATTGGTATAATGGCATCCAAAAACCAAGTATTGGTATATAAAGTTTCCATAGTTTTCTTGTTCCAATACCGCATGACAGCATTTGGTTGAACCGCGAAAGTGGTATCATTTTTTGATGCAAAACGCACCTCATATGTTATTATTGAATCTATATTATTTTTATATTCCAAGTAAAATACACTGTCCACTATACAAGTAAGTTATTGTTAAGATAAAGATGTTTTGTTCGAATAAATTTCTTTATTGAATTCTGTCAGCTGTATTGCCAGACAATAACTGCAAATATATGGATAGAGAAATGATTTAAATTTATATGATTATCTTCAATTATTACTCGTTAAATATTTTGATTTGATATCTACTTTCCCAGTATGTCGATGGTAAAAGAATATAATTGTCGCTAGCCCTTACTTTCCCGTCAGAATCTGATAGAAAGAAAGAAATAATAGACTTTAGTGTAACAGCTCACTACGATTACTAACCCGGCTGCCAAGTGTAGCTGCTACGGCATTATCTACTTATTTATGAAGAAGACAGTGTGATGACGGAGAACGAATACAATTCACCACCCCCTTTCGTACCCGTAGGTGTAGTAGAAGACGACATGAAATACGCTGCTGTCATTCTTCTAGTGATCCATTCTTCCAGTTTTCACTTTCACTTAACGAAAACCTCTCATATTCGTGTGTTTAACTTTAAATTTCAGCTCATACACCTCCAACTCTTGGGCTCGGGCCTCTTCCCTTATGGAAAGGAATTTAACCTACTATACCAGTCTAGTCAGACTTGTTGGTATAGGCTTTTGTTACGAGTTTTCCTTCTCTCACGGGCAAGAAAGGGGGTGGTGAATTGTATTCTTACTCCGTCACCAAACAAAGTATTACTTTGTAATTATTTCTATTAAAATTTGTCTCCTTCCTGTGACAACATTGCCAGTTTGACGGGTCGAACATGTTTTAGTACAATGAAGGTCGATAAAGAAAGGGATTCCGAGTATGAAATTTGAATTTAAAAGTATTATGACCTCCAACCTACATGGCCGGCCCACAATGTCTCATCATTTGCAATTCGAAGCGCGGCACGCATTTATTGAATTTGATTAGTGTTTTTTTGATTTGTATCAAGTTTTATACATCTAGCATCTAATAATAATATGAAGGAATTTTTGGATCAAGAAAAATGTGTCACTATGACCTTACCTTAAGATAAAGTATGTACAAAATATTTAGGAAAAGGAAAGGATAAATAGAAATAAAGCTCTGTCAACTTGTTGTCCAGCATGTTATATAAGTAGTAGATCACTTTTCTCCTATTGTGATCCTCCACAATCTCAGGCTAAAATCTAGTAGTAAAACGTATACCAACTATTTTTATACCAATGTGAGAAGGTTAGAATTGTGTAGTGGGACTTTTACTTCCTGCGATGATGACGATAAAAAGAGACTATAGCGATACACCTTTGAAATCGCTGCATATTTTCTGATGATCTTTAAATAGAATATTGGAACTTTCATGTGGAAATAAAGAAATTTCATTCTTTAAACGTCACCACAATGGTAAGCTAACTAGGTAGCATGTGTGGTACAAAATTTACTTATAAACAGATGGGTGTTAAAATAATGATATCTTGTCCTCGGAACATGTTGGATTTTGTGGTCACTTTTTATGACACTTTCTCCACGTGTAGAATTTTCGTGTTTTGGCATTCGTTCAAATGGTTCAAGGGAATTATGTTGCAGCTTATTAAATAGTTACTTTAAAAATGTATGGTGTCGCAGAAGAATTTAAATGCAGATGGTGTATTTTTCTTCGTTTTTAATACATTATTCAACGATCGGCTTAAATCTATTTATTTTTAAACCCTGACGCAAAAAGAGGGGTGTTATGAGTTTGACATCGATGTCTGTGGTATCGTAGGTCTCAAACGGACGAACCGATTTTGATGCGGTTTTTTTTTGAAAGCCAGTTTCCTTACGGTGGTTCTTAGCTATGTTTGGTTAATATCGGTTCAGCAGTTTAAGAGTATCATCTCTTTTCCAAAATGATGTAATGGCGTATGATTGCTCGAAGAAATGCTTCACGCGTGCCAGTATGATCGTTAAATGACAATTAATTGATCATTCCTGTTGAAGAGAACGTAATAATTTTTTTTAATATTTTACTTTGTCGGGAGTTATTCAAAATTTTCAATTTTAATTATTGACTTTCATTTTGGAATGTATCTTAATACATAACATCATCGTCATCTTAGCTTGCAGACGTGCCATTGTAAGGTTTAAGTCTCTGTTCAAAGTTCAACTTCTCTTATGATAGAAATTTATCTGCTAAACCACACTAATCAGATGGGTGTTTAATCTTGAGTTTTCGGTGTATTATATTTGGGTTTACGATATCCATGAGCAAGAAAGGAATGCAAACTACCCGTGGGTACCCGTTGGTGTCGTAGAAGAGGACTAAAGGATATAATGTGCTCTCCGTGTGGTGATGGAGTGAGAATACAATTCATCACTCCCTTTATTGCCTGTGGATGTCGTAAAAGACTTCTAAGGGATATGATAGTCAAGAGAAGGGAAACTTAAATTAAATACAATACCAAAACGTCTGATCAGCGTGGTGTAGTAGGTCAATTTCCTCCCATTCTTCCCAGGGTTTTTTATCGAGTATTCCTTCTCTTGCATATCATAATCCCTCTTGCGTAATATAATCCCTTAGTCGTTTTTTACGACATCCACGGGTAAGAAATGGAGTGGTGAATTGTATTCTTACTCCGTCACCACAGGAAAAGTATGTGAAAATCTGATTGAAATAGCTTGAATAAGTTTCACGTCTGGCTGCTTGCCTGACATTGATTCTCATTTCTAGGATCACTCAAGAAATTTGGCATTTTCACTAAAAAGATTTGACACTTTTTTTTAATTTCAGAAGCTCACATTACACTATTCACATGTCAATTGTCCTTTAAGTAACTGAATAGCGCAACGGATTTTTGTCAAAATATTTACTTTACCCAAACTGAGTACAATAGAGCTCCTTAACGCTAATAATGCTATTTCATTCATTCAAATTCAAAAGCATGTAATTGTCATTTTAATTTTCTTTTCTGAGACTTTGACATTTGAGTATCGATAGATACTGATAGTAGATTTTAAGATAACAGTGTATCAAATTTTATATAGTAGAATTAGAATGGGCAGCTGTGAATAAGTGTGAGATTTTGTGTAGTATGTGGATAATTGCAATGTCATTCTTTAGATATTGGACTGCTATACATTTAAATCTATTCAATAAATGATTTTCCGTGTGATGATAAAATAAGAATATAATTTACACCCCCAATCTTGCCGTGGGTGTCGTAAAAGACTACGGGATATAATATGCATATAACATTTATGCGAGAGAAAGAAAATTCGAAATATTACCCTATTTTTTTTTAGGTTGGACCATTGTCAGTGCACTCGCCGCCCGACTCCGTGAGGGGCGACAGAGGGTGGCGCGCAGTTCCATGACCCACCCGTAGCACGTCGCTTTAGTCGTTGGGCCGACCATCGGTGCAGAGTTTCTTGTCGTTAGTGGTTGGCCCGACGGAAAATAAAACCTTATATTTTTAATATTTTTTTTGAGCGGGCTACGGTCAGCGCTTCCGTCGCCGTCGCTCGGCACCGTCCGGCGCGACAGAAGGACGACGCGCGCGGCCTCGTAACCCACCCGCTAAACGCCGCCTTCGTCATTGGGCCGACCACCGGTGCAGGATGACTTGTCGTCAGTGATTGGCCTGACGGAATACTCCTTGAGGAGAACCCTCTCCTCAACCTATGTCCCCCCGCTGTTCGGAAATGTCGGTCGTCGTGGCGCAGCAAAAATAAAACCCTATATCAACCCGTCGAACAATTGAGATATGGTCGATTTCTGTCCCATTGTGGAGGAGTCTCGAGCCTAGCAGTGGGACGTTTATGAGCTGTAATGATAATGATGATGATGAATGTATGTCGTGGGTTCGATTCCTATGCAGGACAATACTTTATGCGATCCATAAAAAGTTTTTCTGAATCTGGGTGTTGTGTCCGTTAAATTATATATTTGTAATAATAATATTCTTCCTTTTATGGGCCAGCTAGAATAGTTTGTTTGTTTGTATATTATACTTTCATTCCTAAACCACTAAAGCTTTTTTAAAATCCTTTCGTCGATGGAACGCTATATTATTAACGAGTAACATAGGCTATATTTTATTCCCGAATTCCAACAGGCACTACGCGGGTGAAATCACGGAAATTTGTTATTATTTAATATATGAACAAACGACGAAGACCCAACAGCGAAGGTTTAAGAATACAGTGTGTGACCCCTTAGTTTTTTCGGAGTCCTAAGAAATGAGAAAGACGACCACCTGGAGAGTCGGCAGTGATGTCTTAAGACACTCAACACCAACTACAATTACCAAGATGATTGCCAAATATGATGATTATGCGTGGACATTTATGATTAAACACACAGAAAAATTAATAAGATGAACGGCCTTGTGGGCGGGGCAGGCGTGCCGCAACTGTGAGCAGTTGCTCAGAATATTGGTGAAATTTATTTTACCGGCTAATAGTCGGGCTTATAGAGTGAACGAAGCTCTGACATAAAAGGGAAATATATCGTCTTGCGCTGTTATAAAGTGTCGAAAATGAAATCAATTGTGTATTTACATCGGTTAGTATATAAACTTAATAATTCAGTGATATCCATTAACTAGCAACCCGCCCTCGCTTCGCTTCGGTTTCAGTCGCCTTATATCCGCGTAATTCCCGTTGCCGTGGGAATACTGGGATTAAATATAGCCTATATTACTCCCTGGTATTATAGCTTTCCATTGGTGAAAGAATTTTTGTAATTGGTTCGATAGTTTAAGCGTGAAAGCGTAACAAACAAACTTACTTTCGCATTTATAATATTAGTAACGATGTTATAATAGTATTATGTTGTTTATAGAAAACAATGATAAAATTGGAAACAAAGAAAATATTATACATCGTCTGCGATACGTGGATGTCATTTAGCAACCGCGATATGTACTGCGTTCAATGTGATATCACTAGAGCCGAGCTAGCGTTCGTTTTCATAAAACATGTGTTTAGTTGTTTACATAAGTTAGTGCTAGTTTGTATGCCAATTGCAGCTACGAGATTCCTGTGTGTATCTTATGTTAGTGTCCGAAATTGTTGTAAGTATAGATCTTCTGTATTTGTTAAAATTAAACGGAGGGAGTAATGGTGACACTGGGTTTAGTACAAAATAAGACCGATGGCCCTTATAAAGTATTAATGTTTCTGTGATTAAGCCGTACAACCCGCCGTATTGACGTTGCACAGATGGCGTAATAGTTAAAATATAGATCTACCGCCTCGTTCTCATAGGTTCGATTCCCACGCAATAAAATCATTGTCTAAGTCACAAATTGTTGTTCTAAGTCTATATATAAAGACCCGCGCATTGCAAGGAGTATTTCTTTCCAGCGTGGTGTTGTTTAAAAAAAGAAGGTAAAGTATTTTAATATCTTGCTCCGTTTGGATTGACCACACCTACCGAGTCCTTGTTAGGGATGATCCATGAACATCGATGTTCGATGATTATCGATGTTTTAACATCGATGCTGCTATAGCCAAA
Source organism: Lymantria dispar (assembly GCA_032191425.1). Lineage (NCBI taxonomy): Eukaryota > Metazoa > Arthropoda > Insecta > Lepidoptera > Erebidae > Lymantria > Lymantria dispar. Next base: position 10,661,374 of record CM063454.1, on the reverse strand, counting down.
GCTTCGTAACATCGATGTTAACGGAATTCATCATCGATGTTGAAGGGAAAATATCGATGTTGAAAGAAAAACATCGATGTTGAAAGGAAAATATCGATGTTGAAAGAAAAACATCGATGTTGCTATGGGCAAAATATCGTAACATCAATGTTAACGCAACTGATCATAGATGATAATTCAATATCATAACATCAATGTTAATAGAATCGACTATTGATGTATTGACTTTCCAAAAAAAAAAGCTCATCAGAATTTTGCGCTGAGAAAAGTACTTAGTAGTACTGGTATTTCATTCTATATTATAACGACTCCAGATTTTCCTAAAAAAAAAAGCTCACATCAAAATTTGCCCGGAGGATTTTATTTCTTAGTAACATCGATGTTACCTATACACGTTTGATAATGACATCGATGTTTTGTAACATCCATGTTCAACATCGATGTTCGGTTTTCGATAAATATCGAAGATCGATGTTGGGCTTTCGATTATGACATTTATGTTAACATCGATGTTTTTCTAACATCGATCATCCCTAGTCCATGTTTTCGGTGGTCGAGAAAATTACTAAGAATATTCAAGTCATTAAGAATTTATAAGTTATATAAAAACAGACAATACCAAGATATTAATTAATAATTAGCCATAAAAATAAAATAATTACATACGATTTTATACCATAAGCCCATTAAAATATATATCAGTATTCGGAAACTTAAATGTAAAACCAGTAATGTTAGTGACAAAAACAATGACACCGACTTAACAAATGGTCACTATTCAAAAGCGGTGTTTGTATGTAAATTATAGGCTTCATCTCACCTCGCCTTGACCTTGGATCATTAGGAATGAATTAGGAATCGAACTTGACCAAGGATCAGAGGTCCAAGGTCACTTACGACAGACACTCGTGACGGTAACGACTGCTGCTTTTGTTCGAAAATAAACACATTGTTTCCGTAATTTTTAATGATTTGCTCTTCAAGTACCTACTTACTTTGCTTAGTTTTACGTAATATTTTATATATTATTAGTATTGAGGCTTATAGCATCATCTTGTCGTCTCAACTTATACATACCTATCCCACTGCTGGGCTTGTGCCTCCTTCCCAATAGGAGGGAAATTGACTATGCTGGTCAGACAAGTTGATATAAGGTTTTATTTTCAGTTTATCTTCTCTTGCACAGATATTGTATGCATATTAAAGGTATTACTTAGTCGTCTTTTAGGACATCCACGTGAGAGAATTCCTCTATCCCGATATACTTCGCCACCAGCGCGTCCGGCGCAAGTACCTGCCCCTGATACCGCCAAAGCAGTAGTTACCGATGGACCGATCAGGGTTTAGTCCGCTACCCACAAAGAGGCTGACCGCATGAGGGCAACGCCTCAGCAGAACTGTCGTTGTTGCCGGGGCGTCGGAGGGACGAGGAGGATGTCAAGAAATCGGTACTAGTGGTTGGACCGATGGTGATGATTAATAATAATACGGTAATAAAAGGTCATCATCACAAGTCATATACGTCCCACTGCTGGGCTTGAGTCTCCTCCACAAAGGAAACCTACTATACCACGCTGGTCAGACGTGATGTTATAGGGTTTTATTTCGAGTTGTCCTTCTCTTGCATAGATGTTATCTGCAATAATGCTTTAGTCACCTTTTACGACACCCAACGGTTGGTATAGGGTTTTATATCGAGTTGTCCTTCTCTTGCACAGATATTGTGTGCAACAATCCCTTAGTTATCTTTTACTACACCCAAGAAAGAGGGTGGAGAATTGTATTCTTATTCCATCACCACACGGAAAAGGAGAAACAAAAGGTCTATAACTTAGAATAATAACGTATAGAAGGTAAGTTCGCGCACAAAAAGTGAAGCATTTCAATTGGAGCCTAATGGAGCTTACGCCGGAACCGTTCCGTAATGTACAAGTCATTATACTGCATGTACATACGCAATTCTTAAAAAATAAATCGGTAATTATGACGGTTTGTGCATTCAAATGGTGTCACAACACATTTGAAAAACTTAAAAAGGTTTTTAACATTACTTTTAAAAGTATATCGACGATATATTTTAATATAAACAAAATTTGGTTTCATAATTTGTATAGTGGTGTGCGTGTGTACGTGTGTAATCGTCTGCGCGTTATTGGTATTTTGTGATTCATGTTTCGAACGTTCGAAGTACTGACACTATCCTTCTATACGTTATTATTTTAAGGTCTATAAGTAATATAAATAAAAAAATATAACAGTGAATTACTGTTGTCCTTGACTACGATGTTTGATATTGTAACGGCATAGATATCGTGGCTATTAAGAATTAGGGTGCCACCTAAATATATAAAGATTTTGTGGTGTATGGTACCTATTGGTACCACGTATTGACCGGCTAAACGGCCCAGGGTCGTCAAGGGTGAGCGGACATTCGCATCGATTGGCTGGTATAATATTAAGAATATAAGGTATGAACATCTGTATTACAGAAAAATTTGTAAATTAAACTACGGATTTCATAGCGTTTGTTTTGTATTTGATTGATCAACGTTTTTCAGCGTTCATGATCACGAGCGAACTAAGATGTCTGACATCCAACAAGTCATCGTTATTACAGATATTTATAACTATCTACCCGCTACAGAAATTAGTTATTAAATATTTAAAATTTAATCTAATATAGTTCTTATATAATAATGTAATTATTATCTAAAATTTCATCTAAAAATCAATTAATTGAAGCACTTATTTATTTATGAAACTTATTCAAACAATTGGTATTCGTAATTCAATAGGTCGTTCCATTTTTAAATGGTAGTATTCCACCTGAGCGGAATGACCCGCTTGAGTGTAGGACGGCGGTCAATACCTCGTGCCTGCCGCCGCCACCCACCAATAAGGGTACTTTGCTTGATTTCGTGATTAGATTAAAAAAAAGAATTATTTGAATTTAGACAATAAAGTTGTTGAAGTTTTTTTTTTATTATGGCAGACGAGCGAGCGACCTAATTTAATTTACTAAACTGTACAAAACTAAAATGAATAGCCAAATCAGTTATTAAAAATGTGTAGCTCAACAATTTTAATAAAATATTAAACATATTTGCGACTCCACTAAATAAATATAGGGTCATATCTCTTACAACAATAACATATAGAAGGATAGTGTCGGTACTTAAGCGATCAAAAACGTGAAGCCAAAAATACTATTGCGTAAAAGAATTTACACGCGTACACACGCATACCACTATACAATAGAGTTGCCTTGTACGCTGTTATTTTGTACACTATATCACCATCCGGCGTAGGATGCCATTTCTGGCTCCAATTTAAATGCCCCAAATTTTGTGCGTGAATTGAGCTTCTATGAATATTATTCTAAAGTCTATATTCAGTTGCGTCTAAGAAGTTAAAATATTCACTCAATATTAACAATCATAGGACGAAGGCCTGTATTCTTCTAAGACGTATTAGTATAGGGTGCGATAGTGGAAAATTACGATTTAATGTAAATACCTGCCGAACTTTTACTACCAAATACTTAAATGGTACAAAACCATGATCTACTTGCTAAAACAGCGTTTATTGCTTATTCTTTATTAATTATATAAAAAATAATACAAACTAATTGTGAGGACTGCCGACAGAAGTGAAAACTTAAAACTATGAACAAACATTTGTTATTTTTTGATATACTAATGAATTGTTTGATCTTAAAGTAAAATTGGTACATCTATACTAATATTATAAAGAGGAAAGATTTGATTATTTGTTTGTTTGTTTGTATTGAATAGGCTCCAAAACTACTGGACCGATTTCAAAAGTTCTTTCACTAATAGAAAGCTATAATATCAGGGAGTAACATAGGCTATATATTATCCCAATATTCCCCCAGGAACGGAAACTACGCGGGTAAGACGACTGAAACCGAAGCGAAGCGAGGGCAGGTTGCTAGTTTTTTATAATTATCTGGTTTGACATCTATCGGCACAGATATAGTGACATTAGAATAGCTACAGACATACAATTAGCGTAACCACGTTACGTGACCATGTCAATGACGATTTAAATGAATTTTCTCCCCATCCACACCTGCCTATGGAACCTTTTACTTAAAAAAAAAACGAAATAATCTATGAAATCGCCACTCACCACAAATTTGTATATAAAATAAAATAAGTAAAGGGTAGCCGATGTTATCGGTCGCGTATCGCCCACACAATGTGCCACGCGCCCAACGATTGTTCGACCCCCTATTGTCTAACAACGCTTTTGTTTTAACGAGTAGCCCGCCCTGCTTTGATAACAGGAGTATATTGAAAAAAAAAAAACGACTTTTTTTTTTAAATTTCAGAAATAGGAGACAATAGAAATTGTTTGGGTATATCACTGTGAATATAATGATTCTTAATATTTACGCGAGTATTACACATTTTAATTAAAACTATGTTTACGGATTTTATCGCGATTATATATGATTTTTAATTTTGTAACGTTTCAAACACTTAAGCGTTCGTAGTTTCGATTTCACCTTAATTATGGTCTTTTTTTTTTATGGGTGGGCTGCGGTCGGCGCGCCTCCGCACCACTCCGTCCGGGGGCGACAGAGGGGCTTAAGCACGCAACTCCCGCAACCCACCCGAAAACCACGTCGCCTTCGTCGTTGGGCCGACCACCGGAGCAGAGTTAACTTGTCATCAGTGGTTGGCCCGACGGAATACCCCCTACTTGGGGTACCCTCCCATTGATTGACGTCCCCCCCTCGGGGAGGACGTCGGTCTTACCTCACGCGGTCGGCCTCTCGGCGGGTGACGGACTAATCCCCGGTCACGTCACCCGCAGCCTCGGCTAGGGACCTTAATTATGGTCTAAAATATTATCTACATAATAGTTGATTCCAGACTATAATCAATCTCTGCGGCAAATTTCAATTCGGATTCGTTCAATTGTCGTTCAGTTGTGTATATATACATATATATATATATATATATATATATATTTATATATACATATATATATATATATATATATATATATATATATATATATATTTATATATATATATATTATATATATTATATATATATATTGAGTTGAACGTCTATTTTCAGTATTTGATTTGTTATACAGCTTCGATGTTCAAATTTTTAATTTTTGCATTTTTTAGCTAAACTGTATAAATACGTATGTGTAAGTTCAACTCAAAGAACTTTTTGTACTAAATTTAATCCTAAAAAAGGTACTTAACTTTGACCTTGAATAACTTTTGAATGAGTTGATTCATCGAAAAAAGTTATCAGACCTTTTTTGTAGAACCTTTAATTTTCTATAAATAAATGTAATGGGAATTGCAGAGCGATGTATATTTTAAATAACTATAGCTAAAGCGATGTATGTTTTAAATAGCTATAAACTTGATTGTGACTGTGGTCTTTCTTATATTGGGCAAACAAAGAGATCCATAAGAACTCGGATCAAAGAACACATAGCCGATGTGAAGCACCGCCGTGACACTAGGTCTGCAGTCTGTGAACATAGTCAGGACCGCGCCCGCCATAACATCAGGTTTGATAAACCACAAATCCTCGCAAAAGAACACCGATACCTGCCTAGAATGGTACGCGAGGCTATTGAGATTAAAAAACACAAAAATTTCAATAGAGAGGATGGCTGGGTGTTACCATCAAGCTGGGATCCTGTTATAAACATTATTAAAAACAAATCCAAAAAGACCACCACAAGACTGCAAGACACTGTGAGCTCATATTATATAGATTTGACCCACAATAATAACTAAAGATAATTTTTATAAATTAAAACCTTTTAGTAACATAAAGTAAGCCGCCTTCAAAATTAATATTAATTTAGCATCATGTCACCTGAGTTTTCTTGCCGGATCTTTCTCAGTGTGACCGTGTTCCGATCCGGTGGTAGTATACTAGATTATTAGTTAGTTTTTTAAATATAATTACTATTAATTTTAATGTTTAATTATTACTAACCATAAACAATATAATTTTTTCATATAGAATAATTTTCTTCTTACACTGGCAATAAATTTTGTATCAAAATGTGGGTCAATATTTAATAACTAATTTCTGTATCGGGTAGATAATTATAAATTTTCTGCAGTAACGATGACTTGTTGGACGTGAAACATCTTAGTCCACCCGTGACCATGAATGCTGTAAAGTGTTCGAAACGTCGGATAATCAAAAATCAAATACAAACGCGATAAAATCCGTAAAGTAGTTTTATTTAAAATGTATACTCGCGTAAACATCAGAAATCATTATGAGCGATGTATGGTTCATTAGTTACAAAAATCAGAATAAAAAATAAAAAAATCGTATGTAATTCTTATGGAAAATCGAAAAGTGCGATGCGGACATACTTAACATTAATATTAAGAGCCCATATTTTCAGAGGCCTATTTTGGTAACGAAGCAAAACTTTTGAGCTTAGTGCAGGGTGAAAAAAAAAATTTTTTTTTTGAAACTCCCTAACTATCAGAGATACAGAAAAGTTTCATTCAGAGAAAAAGATGGTACCCAGGTCGCGAGGAATAGAAAAGTTGTTTGACAAAATTATTTGGCATTACGTGATTTTAAATATTTAATGTTATTTTATAGCTAGTCTTAACCGCAGTTAGCGACTAACTGCGGTTTAGACAAAGGTTCATCTTAGCTCTTATACGTCCCACTGTTGGGCTCGAGCCTCACCCTCAAATGGAGGGAAATGGACCTACTTTTTTATTTCGAGTTTATCTTCTCTTGCATAAATGTTATATAGGCGTTATATCCGTTGCTCACCTTTTACGATGCACAGGAGTAAGATAGGGGATGGTGAACTGTATTCTTATTTCGTCATCAGACGGCAAAGGATAGACTAAGAATAAAAAAAAATTAAGGCAGAGTAGGTATATTTAGTGAATTTTACTTTTTTTTTAACTTAAATTTTATTTCGCCATAATATCATAAGTCGATTTTTCTATTTGTCTTTATCAGGAAACGATGTAGAAAAACGTAGGTGGTTCAAATAGTATTTTTAGAGTTTAAATAATAAATGTAAATAAAAAATATTTTAATGGGTATATATAAAATCTAAACAATAAAATGACAGAGCGTAACTACTTTTAAACCATTAAAAGTGAAGTAAAGACTCAGTAGTTAGATTCCTATCGAGCTACACTCAAAGTTCAGGCGGCCTTTGAATACCGAATTCCTTTATTCAATAGTAAGTCATCGATGCAGGATGCAAAGCGCTAGACAATGTTGATTGTGTAGATGCTACATATACTAATTTCTATATAATAATCTTTACAAATATCTATCTAACCTAACCTAACCTAACTATTAACGTTCGAGAATCGTATTTTTGTCATCATTTTTAAGGCAAATTCTCATTATTAAAAAACGAGAATTTTGAAATGAAAAATATGGCCTCCCGTACTTTGCAGTGTACTCTTTCAGAATCTGGGATTGAAATTAAGATTTTGCCACTACAAAAAAAATATGGCCGTTTTTAAACAAAAACACGAAAATCGAAGACATTCATCCAATCCAACTTTTAAAATCCTCGTTTTTTAATGATGACAATTTACCTTAAAAATGAAAAAAAAAAATACGATTCTCGGTCGTTAATGGGTTAATATTTTTATTACCTTTAATTCAGTTTATTTTATTGTGGTTTCATTGTCCGGTGACTGAACCGGAGAGGCTCACTGTGTGAGGACGACGCCCGGAAGGGACGGTTACCCATCAGCTATTGGCAATAGTTTTATGACCAACCGCCTGACTGACGTCAAATCTACTTGGTAATGGAATTGTTGATGGCATCAGTTGGAGTTAGTCCAGGTCGATGTAGTTTTTATTATCTTACAAGTAATGTAAGTGTTGGTAGTATTCATAGCCACCATCAGACAGCAAAGCTTTTACTAGTGTAGTATATAGTCAATTAATTTTACTCTTTTCGGAGGCTTGAGACTTCTAGGAATAATGAAGTATTTGAAATTTATTACAATCATTCAGCTTTTCACTGTCCATTGTTGGTCATAGGCTTCCTTCACTCTTAGCCATAAAACCATAAATACGGTCTTGTGTTGCCCGCATACAACGACTCCTATTAACTTTTACCAAGTTATTGGTCCACCTGGTTTAGTCCCACACTGCGTCGTCTGAAATGTGGTCGCCACTGGAGAACTTTTCTTCCCAGCAGTTATCGGTTCGTCGAGCAATGTGCTTTCGGTATTACCATTTCAGCATGCTATGTTGGTTTCACTCGTTCTCCTGCGGATGTTCATATTTTGAATTCTATATTGCATAGAAAATCTGAGCATAGGCCATTCCACAGCATACTGAGCGACTTTGAATTAAGTATAAATTTAAAAACCAGGTTTCCGTATCATAAAACATAACTGGTCGTAGACCTTTGCTTTCAAACATTAAGGTAGGTATGAAATTGGTAAATCATTTCATTTTACATCAGCCCATGTACGGTTCCACTGTTGGACTCGAGTCTCCTCCATTATGAAAGGGAATTTGATCTACAGACGTTTCAGACGTTGTGATTTTGTATTTCTTTTAGTTTTCCTTCTCTTGCATAATTGTTATGGGTTAAACTACGTAAGCATATTCCATAATCGTCTTTTATAACACCTACAAGAATAGAGGGTGGTCACCATACGGAAATGAGAAATATGTTTTATTTAATATATTTATTGGGGCGTTGCTATTCCAGACAATATAAAGTCTGCGGGCTAGTAAATATATATTACTCAATACAAAAGCCTCGCAAATAATTATTCTATATGTACATCTACTTATTAACAAATGTTCATGTTGCAACTAATGAGTAATACTGTGAGAATATTCTGATACTTGTAGCGTGGGCGGTGATGTTTAGGAGAAGCTCGCGGTTAGCTAATACCGCTTAGTGTACACCGAAGGCGAAAAATTGATTAATGAAATGACAGTTTTAATGAGCATAGTACTAGTATATCCGAAAGTATTGTTAAGGTCATTACTATTATCAATGAAACGCCTATGGCGATATTTAGATGTCACTGTCGTAATTGCTGACTATTTCTTGTATAGGTGCAGCGGTTTATACAGGTGACTTGACAACTTGTTAAAGTAACTTCAATAGCAATACAAACTACAAGACTCCGTGTAATGATGGATTAAGAATATCGTGGTCACTCTTGTTCAACATCTTAAAAATTAATTAAGGGAACGTATCCTGTTTTTATCGCTGTGGTGAAGGAATAAGAATGCAACTCACCACGCCCTATCTTGCCCATGGATGTCGTAAAACACGACTAAGAGATATAATACACATATAGCATCTATGCAAGAGAAGAAAAAATCGAAATAGAATCCTATACCAACCTGTTTGACCAGCCTGGTATAGTAGATCAATTTCTCTCCTATTGTGAAGGAGACTGGAGGGTATGGTGAATTGTTTTCTTACATCGTCACCACACGGAATAAGATGATATTGATCATATTTAATGTCTGATAATCTTCGCATGCATAATAGTTAGAAACACATTATTGGATACTGCCGCATCATAGCCACAAAGAATGTCAATATTTGGAGTTAAATTTCATTTTATATTTAAATTTATCTCTCTATTAATTCGCAAATGCATTCTGAAAAATAATCTGTGAATAAAATAATTAAATAATAATTTTTAAAAATAATGTAAGTACATTTATTAAACTATTTTAACTAGAACCTGCCCACTTCCCTTTAATGTTGACTTAGATTCGTAGATAATTCAACAGTGAGATAGTAAAAGTGAGCACAAAGGTCATAGAAGTCTCTCCCTTGAATGAATACGAAGCTTCCTCTGAATTTATTATGCTGTTGTCGGGAGCAGTTAGTGCCTTAGCTAGGCACTGAACTGTTTTAATGATGCGATTAAACTTATCGATGTTTTTTTGAAGTGATAACGTCTTATAAATCGATGAACGCCGGCTGCACGCACGTAAAAGCATGACTCATTGTCACGTTCCGCCGGAGCCGAGTGTGCGAGTGAGACCGCGGAACAAGCAGTAGAGAGGCACGATGGACCGGCTATAAGCGTTCGGCTTGTGATATTGTTACTTCTAATAAATCCTTTATCTCATTCTCTCAGCGGCCGAATCCTATATATTTACGTATTTGTGTCTAGTCTCTACATGGACTCGCTTTTTCGTTTCATCGACTTTGAAATCACAACGATTCTAAAGAAGTTTCACTTCAAAAAATATTTGAATTAAGGAGTGCAAATAAATATTAATTTATGGAAAAATTGTAATTTACAGGTAAGTCTTTTATGTCATATAAAATAATGGTAATTCAGTGATAATAATTCAATTCATTAAAGTATGCAATTTTGATCAATGTTTTCGTATGACGTACAATTATTTTAATATTCGCTTTTTTATTATTTTTATTACAGTAATCATATTCAAGACGACTATTCATATAGAACTGTTAAAGTAAAAAATGATATTCTAAATTAGTTTCATAACAAAATTATTTTCTTTTTAGAAAACAATATTTGCACCACAAAGAGTTTTACAAATAAACATCTAATGGACACTAATTACAGCCAGACCCAGAACAACCACTTGTAATTGACACAATGAATTATCCTGGTTTACCATCGAAACTACAACGGCCCTGGTCCTCGAGCATTTGGGGCCACGCCTCACGCCACGGGATTGTACAACGTATGTTCAGCGCCTAGACAGTTCCTTGGGTGTTGGAAGGAGGGGCAGCTGGTGCTTTTGCCGAAGCCGGAACGTCTTCGGAATGGACGCGGACGTGATCTATAGGCTCATTGTGTTGCTGATAACGTAACTAGATTCTTTTGGTCAACACTTGCCGAAACCAAAAGTTCGTTTAGTCACTACAATTAAAATTATATGGCTCATTGACATTAAAAATTGAATCAATAAAAGTGTTGATATTACTGCGATAAGCAGTGATTTAATTTATTACATAAATAATAACAGTACATCACTATTTGAGCTGGCTGGAACTGGCTTATTTGGTTCGGTAGTTGATCAGGCGTAGCGTCGACATCGTAGGCGCGTTCACACCTCAGACATTCATCGTAATTAGAGTCGTACATCGTTCAGAAACTAACTTTAAACAGTGTACTCTTTAAATCACGGTTAAAGGCTACGTTTTATCATCATCTCATCTCAGCCCATATACGTCCCACTGTTGGGCTCGGGCCTCCTCTATAATGGAAGGGTAATTGACCTACTATACCACGCTGGTCAGACGTGTTGGTATAGGGTTTTATTTCGAGTTTGCCTTCTCTCGCATAGATGTTATATGCGTTTTATATCCCTTAGTCGTCTCGTACGATCACCCACGGGTAAGATAGGGGGTGGTGAATTGTATTCTTACTCCGTCACCACACGGATATTATACGATATTATACGATATACGTTTTATACATTAAACTATTTTCAATTAGCCTGTCTACAACCTATGTATTCAACTTTGCACCCGCCATTTTACTGGCGACAAGTAGACGTCAAATAGAAGAGACATTATAGGCGACTTATATTACTTTATAGTAGGTATCTTGTATACATAACCCGATAGTACAAGTAATTGATTTGTATTTACATCATATAGTTATTCTCGAATAAAAATATAAAACTATGAGCTGAATCTACCTAGAAGTGAATAATTAAACTAAATCAAAATGTGCACTATTGTTACTGTCCTTAAGCCCTTAAGCCCTTAGATCCCTTAAGTCCTTAAGCCCTTAGAATAATAACGTATAGAAGATAAGTTCACGCACAAAAAGTGAGGCATTTCAATTGGAGCCTAATGGAGCTTACGCCGAAACCGTTCCGTCATTTACAAGTCATTGTACTTACACGTACTTACGCAACTCTTAAAAAATAAATAGGTAATTATGACGGTTTGTGCATTTAAATCGTGTCACAACACATTTGAAAACTTAAAAAGGTTTTTAACGTCACTTTTAAAAGTATTTCGATGATTTATGTTAATAAAAACAAAATTTGATTTCATAATTTGTATAGTGGTGTGCGTGTGTACGTGTGTAATCGTCTGCGCGCCATTAGTGTTTTTAGATTCAAATTTCAAACCTTCAAAGTATTGACACTATCCTTCTATACGTTATTATTCTAAACTTGTACCTTTGTAAAATTCTCGTCGAATTTTGTTAGATTTTTATTTAATTTTGATTATCCATGTGTGCGATAACGATAACATCGTTTGCTTTTACTTGCGGGTACTGTAACATACAATTCAATGATGTAAGAATATAAAATCATTGCAAAGTATTTGAAATAAAATCCTTATGAAATGTAAATGGACAGGCCACGTCGCTCGATGAACTAACAGCCGCTGGGGAAGAAAGGTTCTCGAGTGGCGACCACGTATCGGATGACGCAGTGTAGGACGCCCCCTTACTAGGTGGACCGACGAATGGCGACGGAGGTGGCGTGCATGTTGGCCGGGACTCCCCCGTGGGACCTGGAGGCGACAATGCTCGCCGATTTGGATCAGCGGGTCTCGGGGGTGCGATCGGAGAGCGGTGTGGTCTCTTTGAGGGAGCTCACCGCCTGGCGTGTCGTCGCCCGCCGAGACGTCATTGCCCGTTGGGCAGTCCGGCTGGAGAGGCCTCGATACGGTGTCTGGACCGTGGAGGCTTTCCGGCCGGTGCTGATGCAGTGACTAAAACGGCGGCACAGGATGCTTTCCTTCCGACTGGTGCAGGTCTTTACGGGGCATGGATGCTTTGGCAAGTACCTGAACGCGACCCGCCGCCGGCAACTGGGGTGGCGTAGGCGCAACTACCTGCACGTCATGCTGCCCTAGCCGAGGCTGCGGGTGACGTGACCGGGGAATTAGTCCGTCACCCGCCGAGAGGCCGACCGCGTGAGGAAAGACCGGACGAGAGGGGGACGTCGGTCAATGAGAGGGTACCCCACTAGGGGGTATTCCGTCGGGCCGACCACTGACGACAAGTAACCCTGCTCTGGTGGCCGGCCCAACGACGTATTCGGGTGGGTGGCCGGTGTGCGTGCTTGCCCCTCTTTCACCCTGGACAGAGTGGTGCGAGGAGTGCGCCGACCGCAGACCACACAAAAAAAAAGAAAAAAAAATGGGTACTGACGACCTGATGAAGGTTGCTAGGCGTCATTGGATGTAGGCAGCACAGGACGGCACTTTGTGGTGTAACATGAGGGAGGCCTACTAATGATGATGAATGTTGATGACCATCCGGTCTTGAAAATTAGGTATTTGAGACTGATTTTCCTCTCATTATATCATAAGTTAGTATGCAAGACCATAATAGGATTTAAATTAAAAATAGCGGAAGAAGAAAATCGTATTTAATATCAAAATAAAAGATCTTTTTAAATTCAAAAATTGTACGTGTCTATGTATTCCATCACAGCTCGTATACGTCCCACTGGGCTCGAGCCCACTCCAGAATAGAAGGTAAATTGAACTACTATACCACGGTGGTCAGACATGCTGGCAATATGGTTTTATTTCAAATTTTCCTTCTCTTGAATATAAGTTTAGTCGTCAATCATCCTTTAGTCATGTTATACGATACCCACAGGCAAGTTCAGATAGGGGTTCATTGGGTGGTGAATTGTATTCTCACTACGTCATCACAGGATATTACAATTTTTATTATGTATATAATCGTCGTCGTTGTAGCTCACATACGTCCCACTGTTGGGCTGGGGCCTCCTTCACAATGGGAAGGAAATTGACCTACTATACCATGCTGGTTAGTCATGTTGGTATAGGGTGTCATTACGAGTTTTCCTTCTCTTGCGCTGATGTTATGTGCATATTATATCCCTTAGTCATCTCCTACGACATCTAGTGGTGATTTGTATTCTTACACCGTCGCCACACGAACAATCTATATAATAAGTGCAATATAAAAGTAAATGTCGATCTATAAACTCTAAAATTAGAACTGTCCCCAATAAGTGGGTTTAGCTGTCCAGGACAAAAATAGATCGATGTTGGGGTGGGTCCTGTTCAGTATTTAATTTTAAAACGGTCACGGATGGAATAGATTTAAGTCGTCATCACAACAAAGAAATATATTTTAACTAGCTTCGCAGACCAACTTCCCACGTTTGCTAAGCATAAACAGATACAATATCTGAAATTTTAACCACATTTTTCGCATTAAGGACTTTCCAGTTGTAATTCTGAGATAATTATATTTAAACTATTCATTTTTATCTTTACTGATACAAAAAAGTATTTCCGTGTGGTGACAGACCGAGTGAGAATATACTACCGTATCTCTCGCCTCTGGGTATCGTAAAAGACGACTAAGGGATGAAACATGCGTATAACATCTATGCAAGAGAAGGAAAATTTGAAATAAAATACTGTACCAATACGTCTGACCAGCGTGGTCACAGCAGGTCAATTTTCCTCCTATTATGGAGGTCGAGACCAACAGTGGGACGTATATGAGCTATAAATGAATGAATGAATTATACAAAGACGTATTGGTATATTTATATGTTTCCCATAGTTTTATAATAGGTACCTACTGTATTATTCTATCTTATATCTTGAAACGAGTAATTCTTGTATATATATATATACCATCAAAAACAAGACTTGTAAAAAAAGCCAAGCCTCGCAACTGGGTTCTTCTACCATAAAAATTTGTGAGATCCATGTTATACCAAGTCGGTTAACTCATTCAGTCCCTGCTTAAGGGACCTTTCTTCTTAAATTATTACGTAAATAACTAATCTAACAACTTCTTATAGTGACTATATCAATATTAAAGATCTTTTATGTTTTAAATAAATAGACTGACTTGGCTTTTTTACAAGTCTTGTTTTTGATGGTATCTCATTTCTTTTTGTAGATAGACCTACCTATTTGCCTTTCCGGTACCTTCTACTTCTTGAATACCAACAAAAGATTTTCTTAGAGCACACTCTCTGAAAAATTAGACATCTCTCCTTTCCGCTTGAGTCAATTCTACCTAAACTAAGCGGAGATATGTGGAAATAAAGAAATTTGATTGGTTTTTCTAAACACATCTCCTCTAGTCTCCTCTCCGCTTTGATGGCAATCGAGCCTAATGATGGCGTTCTTTCTTTCAGATAAATTTGAGGTAATTTAGTTTGCTTAATACTTTGGTAGATTTTGTTACATTTTCATAAGACACGTCCCACTCTTACTTTTTTATTAAGTTGATTGACCATTTTACAAGTTATCTTTGAACATAATTATATCTAGGTATCTGTCTACACCTATTATGCCAATCATCATTCAGCCTATCGCCGTCCATTGTAGAATATAGACCCTCCTCATGCTTCACCATAAAGTGCGGTACTGTTGGATCTGCATCCAACGACGCTCAAGGGTAACAGAGTTGCCATGACTAGAGCTCATTTTTCTTCGCCTTATGAAGAATAATGACGTAGTCGCCACGTTTGGTAGGTGGGTTGGTTTCGCAGTGAGATATCATACATTTCCCCGGAGAGAGCTGCTGCCCACTCTCCATCCTGTTGAATCTTTTTTTTAAATGACAACGCCTTGCACTAAGGGAATAATAATCCTTATATTATGGGGGACTTTACAAACATATAATTCAACATCGCATCATCATCGCAGCCCTCATATGTTCCACTGTTGGGCTCAGGCCTCCTCCATAATGGGAGGGAATTTAACCCACTATACCACGCTGGTCAGACATGTTGATATAGGGTTTCATTTCGAGTTTTCCTTCTCTTGCAAAGATGGTATGTGCACATTATATCCCATAGTCGTCTTATACGATATCCACGGACAAGTTAGAGAGTGGTGAATTGTATTCTTACTTCGTCACCATACGGAAAGAACATATAATAAACCGACGCAAATTACATTCAGACTCAGAACAACAATTTGTGGATCGTACAAGGTGTTGTCTTGCATGGGATTCGAATCCGCGACACTAGCACGGTACGTTGGTATCTTAACCACTACTTCATCTGCGCAGTGTTGCTTGCCGCTAGCCGGTTGTTACGATTCCCATAGAGAAGCAATGATGGCGACAAATGTTTTCTTATTTTTTACAAAGTTACATTTCATTAACTGCAAATGTAACGTTGTAACCCTATATATTTATATGAGTTTACAAAATTATTTATGCAGTTAGTGTATCTCGGCAACTCGATGAAAATTACAATGTTTCATAATGTTTCCTTCATTTATATACTAAACACTAATTGTATTCTAAATTTGAAGCTTCTATGTTTGCTAGAAGTGCCACTTTAATATTGATGATCGGTCAGTCAGTCAGTGAGTGACAAAATTGCGTAATTTTGACTAGTTATAATTCTTAAACTATTGGTTCAAATTAAATGAAATTTGAAATACACAATGTGTATATAAGGCTTGCTTGGTTACTAAAAATTCAGGTTTCTAGTTTTAATAACAACGAAATTATAGGGGGTCGAAAATGGCCTGAATGGCTTCGAGAATAGTATGTTACAGCAGTTTTGCGTTTTGCTCGACTTGGCGGGGGCACTGCCGTGCCCCCAGATACCATCAAAAACATCATCATCATCTTGCTCTTATCCCAATTACTTGAGGTCGACGCAATATGTCATCTGTTTTGACATATTGCAAAAAGTTTCGGCAATGACTTTTATGACCGGCCGCCTGCCTGACGTCAACCCTCCTTGGGAATGTAATCGTTGACCCAAATGGTACCAGATGGAGTTGGTCCGGGTCAATCTAGGGCTCTTAGTCGTCTTTTACGACAACCACGAGCAAAGCAAGGGTTGGTAGTATTCGAAGCCGCTACCACACAGCACTACATATGTATATAATCGTCGTCGTTGCAGCCCACATACGACCCACTGATGGGCTCGGGCCTCCTGCACAATGGGAGGGAAATTGACCTACAATACCATGCTGGTCAGACATGTTGATATAGGGTTTCATTTCGAGATTTCCTTCTCTTGCACAGCTGGTATGTGCATATTATATCCCATAGTCGTCTCATACGATATCCACGGGCAAGATAGAGAGTGGTGAATTGTATTCTTACTTCGTCACCATACGGAAAGAACATATAATTAACCGACACAAATTACATTCATTCACACTCAGAACAACAATTTGTGGATTGTACAAGGTGTTGTCTTGCATGGGATTCGAACCCGCGACACTAGCAAGGTACGTTGGCATCTTAACCACTACGTCATCTGCGAAGTCTTAAGCCGGTTGTTACGATTCCCATAGAGAAACAATGATGGCGACAAATGTATTCTTATTTTTTACAAAGTTACATTTCATTAACTGCAAATATAACTTTGTAATCCTATACATTTATATCAGTTTACAAAATTATTTATGCAGTTAGTGTATCTCGGAAACTGGATGAAAACTATAATGTTTCATAATTTTTCCTTTATTTATATACTAAACACTAATGGCATTCTAAATTTGAAGCTTCTATGTCTGCTAGAAGTGCCACTTTAATATTGATGATCGGTCAGTCAGTCAGTGAGTGACAAAAATACGAAATTTTGACTAGTTATAATTCTTAAACTATTGGTTCAAATTGAATGAAATTTGAAATACACAATGTGTATATAATGCCTGCCAGGTTATTAAAAATTCAGGTTTCTAGCTTTATTAACAACGAAGTTATAGGGGGTCGAAAATGGACTGAATGGCTTTGAGAAAAGTATGTTACGGCAGTGTTGCGTTTTGCCCGACTTTTTTTTTTTCTTTTTTGCTTGCCTTGGTGGGGGCACTGCCATGCCCCTGGATATATATATTTTAGGATCTCGGAAACGGCACCAATGATTTTGATGAAATTTGGCATATTAGAGGTTTTGGGACCAAAAAATCGATCTAGCTAGGTTTTATTTATAGAAAATGTTGTTTTGTCGGTGTTTTTAACTAATCAATACAATGACATAAAATGTTATTGGCATTCTCTGAATAGGAATTCGAATTTCGCCATCGCTGTCAAGAGTGTCAGTAGCTCAGTTGGGAAGTTGTCCAGTCGCATACAAACAAGGTGCGAACCTCGGTGTAATCATAATTCTGTTTTTGATATTTTTTTCATTATTTCATCATTTTTACTAATATATATCTAAATAGATTCGTCAAAAATACAATTTACGAAAAAAAAAAATTATACCCAGCAAAGCTCGGTCAACCAGATATTAAATATTAAATAAGCGATAATCAACTTTTTTCCGTGTGGTGACGGAGTAAGAAAACAATTCACCACCCCGTCTCTTACCTGTGTAACGTAAAAGACCACTAAGAGATTAAATACTCTTACATCTATGCAAGAGAAAGAAAACTTGAAATAAAATCCTATAGCAACATGTCTGACCAGCTTGATATAGTAAGTCAGTTTTCCTCCTATTGTGGAGGAGGCTCGAGCTTAACAGTGACACGTATATGAGCTGAAATTATGATGATAATGAATTAACTTTTTAATTTACAAAAAAAAATACTTTAAACTGATGTAATGAACTAAATACGCATTATTGTTCTAACCTCAAAAACCATTCATCAGATCTTGATGAAATTTAAATGGGACCACATTGATAGCAAAACCAAAAACATTAGAAGGCGACGACACCCACGGCCAAGAAAGGGGGTGGTGAATTGTTATCTTACTCCGTCACAACACGGTATTAGCGTTAACAAAAACCAATCCAATTAAAATTAGATAAATCGTAAAAAATATATATATATATATATATATATATATATATAGATATATAGGTACCATATAATGTTAAGATTTATACACTGTTTACACCCACTATTTTGTTTACCCGAATCGCTCTATAATTATATTTGCTATAAAGCTTCTGCAGAATAAAAGCACGCGTTACTCCAATTTAAATTTTAAAACTTCCACCCTATCTATGTAAGCCCAAAAACCACTCCGAGCTTTCAAAACTTTCAGCAGTCATTTATTTTGGACACACGTGTTACCGCGATGCCCTTGACGGGACCCGTGTGACTTAATTCTATTTTAAGACATGTACCCTAAGTGAAATACCCTTGCATGGCTGATAATTGAAGAAATAATTTATGACTACCCTTTAATAGTTATGAAGTAGTCATTTCAGTATCTGATATTCAGTACAGCTAATAATTTTCCATGTAGTAACAGACTAAGAATACGATATCACTATGATAACCGTCTTTTTGATCAAATCAAATCATTTATTCTGCATAGGCCCCTTAAGGGCACTTACATATTGTCAATCTACACGTTTGAATACAATACAAAAATCTACCATCGGATCGGAACACGGCCACAAACTGAGAAGATCCGGCAAGAAACTCAGCGGGCAGTCATTTTTGATGTCACATGATATCACGGAAGGCGTAAGTAGACGATATTTACCTATTAGTAAGTATATTTATTTGAATTTTTACTTATAATTAGTTCACTAAGCAGACTCATTACAACTCATATACGTCCTATTGTTAGGCTTGATCCTCCTCCACAATGGCAGGCAAATTGATCTCCTATACCACACTAGTCAGACGGTTGGGATTTTTTTTTTGTGTCGAGTTTACTTTCACTTGCATAGATATTAGGTATACTCTATCTCTGGTATGTATTATCTCTTAATCGTCTTGATGTTATAAACATCCACGGTTATGTTAGAGAGTGAGGAATTATATTCTTATTCCGTCACAACACGGAAAACTTACCTCAATCGTAGAGGGTTTTTATCTAATACATCTCAAACGTATAAACTACTAGCAATCCGCCCTCGCTTCGCTTCAGTTTCAGTTGCCTCACCCGCGTAGTTCCCGTTCCCGTGGGAATACCGGGATAAAATATAGCCTATATTACTCCCTGATATTATAACATTAAATTGGAGAAAGAATTTTTGAAATCGGCACAGTAGTTTTTAAGTTTATTCATTACAAACATACACAGATACAAACTTTTCCTCTTTATAATATTAGTGTAGATGAACTAAAAAGAAATTCGGACTTATGGCGGGAATGTGGAAATATCGTGTGGTGTTCTTGTATTATATTCAATATCTTAGTGTTTTAACGTGTGTGTAATATTATAATTTTAAAGTAATTTTAAGTAATATCCAGCCAAAGAACTGCAAGTGAATATGATATAAAAATGTATTACATAGCTTTTTGTTTTCACCAAATTTATCAGAAGATACCGTTAACAGTGGCCATAATACTGTTGAAGGCGACAATTTGACTTACTGACGAACAATGATTAATTAGAAAAAAAAAATTGTAAACCAAATTATAACTGGACACTGGTAAAAATGGCTCATACGAGTATTAATAGCTGATTGCCGAGTCAAATAAAGAAAAAGGAGAAGTCACTCTATGCAATAAAACGTGACAGTATTCGAAGAAAAAAATTGGACGTAAATACTTGCAAGTGAATTTGATATTTTGGTATAACATTACAAGTTCCATAAGTTGAGCAATTTTCTGTATCCTGTCTCACATCTGTCACAAGGTAACATAGAAAAAAGTATCCGTTGAAGTATATAATTAAAATAACTCAACAGTTATGGATGCAAAAAAATACTAGTCGGTTAAAATAGCAGCAGTGAAATTTGTATGAGATTTTATGATTTGAATGATTTTATTGTAGAAGACTGCGTTACATACAGGTGTATGCTCATTTTTTTTAATGGGCTATAATCAGCACTATGGGTGGACTATCTGTATGGTGACGGAGTAAGAATACAAATCACCACTCCCTGTCTTGCCCGTGGATGTTGTAAAAGACGACTAATGGATATAATACGCATATAACATCTATAGAAGAGAAAGAAAACTCGAAATAAAACCGTATACAATCTGTCTGACCAGCATGGTATAGTAAGGTAAATTATCTCCTATTAGTCCGTCACCCGCCGAGAGGCCGACCGCGTGAGGAAGACCGACGTCCTCCCCGAGGGGGGGGACGTCGGTCGATGGGAGGGTACCCCGGATATGGGGTATTCCGTCGGGCCGACCACTGATGACAAGTAACCCTGCTCCAGTGGTCGGCCCAACGACGAAGGCGACGTGGTGTTCGGGTGGGTTGCGGGTGTTGCGTGCTTAAGCCCCTCTGTCGCCCCGGACGGAGTGGTGCAGAAGCGCGCCGACGATAGCCCACCCAAAAAAAAAAAAGCATACTCGTCATCCGTTCTGTCTGGGGTGTCGAAAGAGAGCGTGGCCCTATAACCCACTGTATTCCCTCACCTTCGCCCTACCCACTACTGCTACCGATTCCATACAGGTTTATGCCTACAGCCACATCTAAATGGACTAGTTCATCCAAGAGAGAATTATATTCTGGCAAAAAATCGACGTTTGAGCAGTAGTCATTTGCTGCTGTGATTTCTTCGAAAGCCAAGAGAGGCGGAGGCCCAAATCACATTTCAGTGTAGCCTACACTGTGTAGGCAAGATAACTGTTCGATACTACTGATTGCTCGATTATAAGCTTCCGTGTAGTGATTGAGTAAAAATACAACTCGTCATCCCCAATTTACTCGTGGATATCGTAAAAGATGATTCAAAGATCATCATCATCATCTTGCTCTTATCCCAATTACTTGGGGTTGACGCAATATGTCATCTGTTTTGACATATTGCAAAAAGTTTCGGCAATGACTTTTATGACCGGCCGCCTGCCTGACGTCAACCCTCCTTGGGAATGTAATCGTTGACCCAAATGGTACCAGATGGAGTTGGTCCGGGTCAATCTAGGGCTTTTAGTCGTCTTTTACGACACCCACGAGCAAAGCAAGGGTTGGTAGTATTCGAAGCCGCTACCACACAGCACAAAAGATGATTCAAAGATATAATATAAATATAATGCCTATGCAAGAGTATCACCTCGATAGCAAACCCTATCCCAATGCATCTAGCTAATATGGTACCTATAATAGGTAAATTTCCCTTCTATTATGGAAGAAGCTCAAGCTCAGCAGTAGAAAAGACAATGTCCTGCACTAAGGAAAAGATCCTTGTATTGCGGGGACACAAATTACATCCAAACTCAGAACAACAATTTGTGTATAAAGTGTTATAACTGTGTGATATTCGAACCCGTACAACTGGCAGAGTAGGTCTACATCTTAACCACTACGCCATCTGTACAGTGGGTCATACGAGCTAATTTGATGATGAAGTGTTTGGAAGAGTGCTTTCTTAAGAAATTTCTAGAAAAATAATGCCAATACCCAAGTCCGTATATGGATTGAAAAAGTTAGGCTCCTTTTACATCTACTTCCCTTCACGGAGACAAAGCGTAAGCTGACAAAAATAAAGAGAAGAATATACCTTAGTAAAAAGACGTTAGACACCAACGTATTCTATACGGATCATTGACTCTTTCATTCATTAATATATAGATATCTCTATTAGGTAATAAATATCTCATTCTTACTTAAAATCATCAACTTAATTCATTATCATTTCAGTCTATCGCTGTCCACTGCTGGACGTATGTCTGCTTCATGTTACGCCACAGAGTGAGGTCACTGCGTCGTCCGATACGTGGTCGCCACTCGGGAACCTTTCTTCCCCAGCAGTTGTCGGTTCCTCGAGCGATGTGGCCTGCCCATTGCCACTTCAGCGTGCTAATTCTTCGTGCTACGTCGGTTACACCCGTTCTTCTGCGGATTTCCGTATTTCGGATTCTATCTTGCAGACAAATCCCGAGCATAGCCCGTTCCATAGCACGCTGAGCGCCTTTGAGCCTTGTTATGAGGCCTACATTTAGGGACCACGTTTCCGTGCCGTAAGTCATCACTAGTAACACGCACTGGTCGTAGACTTGTGTTTTCAAACACTGAGGTATGTTGGACGAGAAGATCCTCTAAGTAAGATAATGATCACCCTTTCTTATCTTTAATATCTCTACCTGTCTCTGATAAATGGACTATATAGAAGCTTATTTCGTCTATTCAAGTACCTAATATAAAACGTTGAAATGAATTTTTTTAATGATTTCTGATGTTTACGCGAGTATTACATATTGTAAATAAAAACTATTTTTACGGATTTTATAGGAATCGGTCTCAGTCCGCCCGTGATCATAAACACTGTAAAGTGTTCGAAACGTCGAATAAATCAATTACAAACGCGATAAAATCCTCAAATTGTTGTATTTATATTGAAATTATGGTTAACATTTAACATTTGGTTATAGCTATTTAATAGCTATAGCTATATATTTAATAGCTATTTAATAGTAAATGCTTCCGTGTGGCGGAGTAAGAATATTATTCACCATCGCATTGCTTGACCGTGGGTGTCGTAAAAGACGACTAAGACGACTTATATTATGCAGACATCCCAATATGTTTGACCAGTGTGGTATGGAGTACCACAGTAATGGAGTAATGGGTATCCATTAGATCAACTTCCATCCCATTGTGGAGGTGGCTCGAGCCCAGCAGTGGGATGCATATGATCCGCGAGGATATTAAGTCATGTAGGCTACTTAAATTATCATAAGTTTGCATTACATTTTAATATATTTTTTTAGCGTAACAAAATAAATTTCCTTTTATAATAAATTTCAACCTCGAAATGAACCTTAACATACGTCACATGATTTTCCACGCCGCCTAGCGTCGAGTAGCGTCGTGAAAACTCACCCCCTATATGTCACAACTATAAGAGTATACACCACCATCCCTTTCCACATACCCACACACCCCTACACATGAACGAGATAGACATACATCGGTCATTATATCCAGATTTCCACTCGAGAAAACGGACAACCCTTTAGTTGTCTCTATTATCGCCTTTCGCATGTAACACATAGAAAGGGACAGGGATACTGTGAAGGCTTTATGCCGCTGGACAGTTAGTGACCACGATTTTTAAATGGTTTTTCAACAGCCTATCACGGTGTGTTTGGTCAAGCGATTGGTATGGTTAGGCTCAGTTCAGATTGTAGTCATAAAAAAAAACATTATTTATATTAAAATCAATCAAATAAAGATGAAAATTGATATAGTGTTTTCAACAGTTATAAACAACGCGAAAACTCTACTCGACTCTCCTCAGGAAAACAAATAATTCAAAGCTTTAATTTGAAACAAAAATGTTGAAAATATTAATAAAAGTTAAGCTCGTGCAGAATAGATTTATAATTATAATACAAAAATACAAGCGATTTTGGTTCTTTATTAAAATTTTAATATGGTATAAATTATAATAGAGAAGAAATTAAATAATTAAATAAATTCAAGATAAACAAAAGACAAACATCATTC
This sequence comes from Lymantria dispar, assembly GCA_032191425.1. Classification (NCBI taxonomy): domain Eukaryota; kingdom Metazoa; phylum Arthropoda; class Insecta; order Lepidoptera; family Erebidae; genus Lymantria; species Lymantria dispar. The sequence goes on along the minus strand of CM063454.1, from coordinate 10,637,082 downwards.
CACGAAACAAACAACGGAATCAATAAACAATCAATCACTTAGAACAATTTGAAATTTCAATAATCGAACGTCCCGCGAAGTTCTCGACTCAGTTGGGAAACAATTATGAAAAAGTTCTTTTTCGACGCCCGTTCTCGCGCCAGTTAAGTCCCGACTGACACTCATAAAACTTATTAAAGTCAAGGACCGACCGAGATAAGTTCCTCGGCGTCTTAAGTAAAATAACGGCGGCGAGGGAAAAAAATGTGCTGCGAAACTTGACGGCGACAGTGAACATCTAGCTTTACGTGTTGCGCTTTGTACAATTTTTCGACAATGTACTTTTATTTTGAACGCTGTTCTATATTCAAATACTTTTATAACAGATTTTTTTTAAATATATTTGTTTATTCATTTTATTACGTACTATTTTTGTTCTTTTTTTAAAATAAAAAATACGTTTTGAAGGTTAGTTTTATTTGTCACTAAATTCTCATAAAATACTTGAAGTGATCTACACGCGTAGCATACGTAGCATGAAGCTACGCGCTCTTAAAAACTTGAGTATAAAATATGCTTCTTTTAATAAAATTCTGTACAAATATTAAATTAAACTAACGAAAATAGTTTTAAGTTTTAATTATCTCATATTGATATACTAATAAATTATTATCCTTACGGATAATTCTAGAGCCTCTTTTACCCCACAGATAATCTTAAAAAGTAAACAAAAGAAACTTTTCTTTTATGTTTTATACAGGACTCTTAATGTTTAATATCGCCTTCATACCGTAGACTGACCGCGCTTGAGTCCATTCAATTAAAAATTCCATCTCCTAATCGAGTCATGAAATATGCAAGCAAATATTATCCCTTTTCTTTTGTACGCGTGCTGCATCTTCGCCCCACCCGCGCACGCACACCGACGCACGGCACTTATGATTTATGTCCGTCTCACTCGCTCCCACGCGGTGGGAGGCAGAGCACGCGTGACACGATCTCTGTCGAGCAGCCGAGGCGGCGGCGACCGCGAGTAACCCCTGGCCACCTCGTATGGACTCGCACGCGCCGTCGTCGGCCGGCCGAGCGAGACAGCGCGAGTCGTGGACATGCGGAGGCCGCGGAGCCCTCGCGCAAAGGGACACAGGACAGACGCTCTCGGACATCGGGCGAGAGCGGGCGACCGGCCGTGCACCTGCCTCGCACCGTTTCGTACGCGCGACGTGCTCGAACGCGAGACGCTACTTCGATAAATCGTAAACACAAGACAAGTTTATTTTTTTAAATAATTCTATTTCGATTAAAATTTAACTTTCATTTAAATCAAAATATAGGGGAAATTTATTAATTTTGTTGAACTATTTTCCTTTAAAATTTGTAAAACTGTGACTGAAATTTTGTTTGTTCGGACTGAAAAGTGAAAAAGTTTAAACAGATGCTATTAAATGGAGTGTGACCAAATGAATCGTATACTAAATTGTAGGAATCGCCACTAGGTGTGGATAGATTAGATAGGACACTGAGACGTTCATTCAAGTGTTGATAAGCCGCTATTTATGTCCACTCGATTTTGGCGAGCAAACATTCAGTTGACGTGCGAACTGAATCACCACAACATGAAAAGAAAAAAGTAAGATAAGATATAGTTGCAATAAAATTTGTGAACTTTTATATTAATTAGAAAACATGTCAAAAAATTCCATTGATATTTACCGTCGGACATTGAGGGGGGGTTTTCTGATAAGTCGAAAGCCGTTATCAATAAAGTTTTAGGACTATACGCCGCTGGACCGACGGCGGCATATGTGAAGTGTGATCAGAACTGTTGACAGATAGATAAAGATAAATATTTCTGAGGATAAAGTTGTTAAAGAACTAAAAATAGGTGACCAAATCAAGATGAGAATTAAGATGCCAGCTGTACGCATCGCGCAAGGTAAGTTTTAAACTATATTTCTACATAAATTTCTTACAAGATCACAAGATTAACATATAGAAAAATGTCACTTATTTTATTATATATTGTATTACATATTAAATATTTTAAGTATAGCTATTCTTGATGTCGAAATTAAAAATATACACGATAGTATTTTCAAGTCTGCGCATGCAACGTTTTACAAAAACATCGTTTAAATAAACAAGAAAGTCTACATGCACAATACGCTAGAGCCGGCGAGACTCCATTCATTCTTGTAACGAGCTACTTAATACCGGAGCTTGTGGTAATATTGACACTGCGTCCATGGTCATCACATGTCCGAAAGGGAAATCATAAAAGACTTTACCGAGTAGCCGTTTGAAATATTCATGTCCCGTTTACTGGACAGTTTGTTCTTTTAAAATTTGAAATGCATCTTGTAGCTTACAAATTAGTTTCTAATGGCAAAAGTAATATTTTAATTATAATTGGTTATATTATCTATTATAATATATTGTAAGCAATTAAGTTATGTTTGTTTTTCAAATATTCAATCACACCAATATTGCTTGACATGTCTATGAAAAAAAAATTTCACCGCTTCTCCTACCGTAGATTTTATATAGACCGACTAAGGGACGTAAGCAGAAAAAGTTCATATTCAAAACTGTGTTTAAACGCAATTTGAGTAGCGTGGCACATTTAACATATAGACCCCTTTCTCCCGTAATTCTCTCCAAGAGGAATTGTAACTAATAGTGGTGGCATTAAGACTCCCAAAAAAAGAGCAAATTCATACCTTACCTAATGAAATTCTTGTGCTGATTTTTTTATGAATTTAAAAAAAAGTATTATCTATTTTATTATTAATTATATATCCTTTCCGTGTGGTGACGGAGTAAGAATACAATTCACCACCCGTGGGTGATCGTACGAGACGACTAAGGGTTATAAAACGCATATAACATCTATGCGAGTGAAGGAAAGGGATGTATACGGGATGAGATGATGAAATATCCTTTATTAAATTTATTAAATACCTATTTTCTTTTCCGTATATGACGGACTAAGAATATCATTTACCGCCCCCTTTCTTATCCGAGGTGTTGTAAAAGAAACCTAAGGGATTAGAATAAGCAGATAGAGCTATACCAACTATAGATAGATAGAGCTATACTAACCCATTTGACCAACGTGATGTAGTAGGTCAATTTCTTGCCCACTGAGGAGGAGGTTGGACCCAGCAGTGGGACTTACGTGGGCGATGAGACGAATATTTTATTCTTATACTAGCTGACCCAACAGACGTTGTTCTATTCAAATGACGGCAGCGCCAACTACCGGGTCGAATTGTGAATCTAAACCATCCTCGAATCCCCTTGAACACACACAAAAAATTTCATCAACATCGGTCCAGCCGTTTAGGGTTCAGTGACATACATACGTACCTACACAAGAAATTTATATATAAAGATGTAAAATTAATTTTAATATTATCTATTTTATATAGGTTTTAAATACCGTTTATTAGGTACCAAATTTCTTGTTGATTTACCCCCCATAAATATTAACCTCCATATTATATACTTAAATTATTAATTTTCTTACATTTAATACTGTAAAATTTATCTCAATACTCTATAATTTTATTTATTAAATGTCGTATATTATATTTTTTTGTTGTCTGATGATGGAGACAAATACTACCAACTCTTGTATTGTTCGTGGGTATCGTAAAATACCACTAAGAGATTTACGTCGATATGGACAAGCTCCATCTAATGCCATCTGGTCAAAATTTACATTTCCAAGTAGAGTTGACGGCAGGCAGGCGGCCATAAAACTATTGCCAAAATGTTTGCAATTTTTGCTATAAAAGAGATAAAATAGGTACCTATATATTAAGTAGACCCCCCCAAGTAATTGTAATAAAAATAGGATGCTGAATTTTTTTTTTTACACTTGTCACCTCAATACTAGTTTTCAAATATCCATAAGAAATATAAAATACAGTATTAAATAAATTTATTTTATTTAATAAATATGATTAATTCAATAACTAATTTTTATCCTCACAGCTCATTATACGTCCCACTGCTGGGCTTGAGCCTCCTCCACAATGGGAGGCAAATTGACCCACTATACCTACTGTCAGGCGGGTTGGTATATTATATTATTTCGAGTTTTCCTTCCCTCGCTTCCCTTGTTGTCTGCATAATATATTGTAATCTCTTAATCATCTTTAATAATACCCATGGAGAGGCAAACGGGTGGCGAAACGTATTCTTGCTCTGTCACCATACGGAAGGCAATAATTAATCCTACATTATTTAATAAATTTATTTAATTGATTAAGTATTATATATTAATTTTTCTTATTTTTTTCTCTGTAACATTATTATGCCTATATTAAGGTTTTTAATCTGTGAAAAAATTCCGACGACTAAGGGATATAAAACGCATTTAACGTCTATGCAAGAAAAGACTGGAAATAAAATCTTATATCAACACGTCTGACCAACATGGTTTAGTAGGTCAATTTCCTTCCAATATGGAGGAGGCTCGAGCCCAGCAGTGGGACGATGATTTAAATTAAGTATGTATTTTTCTTATATTTTTCACTGTTACATTATTATGGCTATATTAAGGTATTTAATGATTCCTTAATTAATATACTTTCCTACGATATCATATTTTTTTATTAATTGTTATTTATATTTTTAGAACCCAATTATAATAATATCATTATACATTAGAAACTGTTTTCTTAATACACATAACTTTAACCTATTGTTCATCAAATTTCCCACTAACCAACAGTTAGTTATATTAATTAAAAAACTTATAAGCAAAAGTGTAAGCAAGTTATTCATTCCCATGCTTTACTTATGTTACAATGGGTTTGACCAGTGAGTTTGTTATTTTGGACCGCCAGACGTTCTCATACTTGTTTATTTTTTCTATTATTTTTTTTTTGCTTTCATCTCACGTTTTTGTCTGCTCTACACAAACTGATTTATACTTTTGCCGTGTGTTGACGGAGTAAGAATACAATTCACCACCCCCTCTCTTGCCCGTGGGTATCGTAAAAGACGACTAAGGGATATAATATGCATATAACAAGTATACAAGAGAAGGAAAACTCGAAATAAAACTCTATACCAAGCCGTCTGATCAGCGTGGTATAGTAGGTCGATTTCCTTCCTATTGGGGAGGAGGCTGGACCCCAGCAGTGGGACGTATATGAGTTGTGATGATGACATGACATAAACAAATTGTGTTATTTTTCCTTTTATTTGAAAAGTTTTTTGTAAATATGTTACCTTCTTTCCGTGTGGTGAAGGAATAAGAGTACAATTCACCACTCCCTATCCCCTTGTCTGTGGCTGTCGTTGACGCATAAGGAATAACTTGTCCATAGGTATAACAAATATGCAAGAGAAGGAAAACTCTAAATATGACTCTATACCGAGTCGCCTGAATAGCGTGGAATTCATTACCTTGGGCCGTGGGTTCTGTAAAAAATGGCTATGGGGATTACTATGCATATAACTTATATGCAAGAGAAGGAAAGTTCGAAATACAATACTATGCCAATACGACTGACCAGCGTGGTATAGTGCGTCAATTTCTCTCCCAATGTGGAGAAGAAGAGCCCAATAGTGGGACGCATATGAGCTGTGATGTTTTATTAATAAGATACCAAACCGTCTTCTATTGTATATCAAATTAGATTTAACAAATTTTGCAATGAATAGGTTATAAATTTATTGTTCACATGCCATAAATAATGCTCGTATTTTTAAAACAACTAAAATCTTATGAAATATCACATAGAGTATACAAAAAAGTTTTTTTTTTTTGTATTTTAAACGACTGCGTTCGGCCGTCGACTCACGCGCACGGGTTCCTCTCAAAAATAATGTTATCACACACATAGGCAATTAGTCCAAGTTGACCGGAGGCGACGGATGAATACGATTGGTCGTTGGCAGTGTGACGTCATCAACGTTTGTGGCCGTCGCGCCCTATTGGTCGCCACGCGTCATTTGGTCGATGACACATTTGTTCTTATTTTAATAGCAAGACGTTGAAGGTACTTGGGTTTTTGTTATAAGCAACAAAAGGACCCCATTTTGCACGTATGTGAAATCGGATGCCATTACTTCGTACCGTAAATATATCTACAACTTTATATATTACAACTACTAATACAGAACCAGTTAATTAATCTTTTTCTTCTCTGTTCTTCTTCTTCTCAGCCACTATCATATCATGCATCTACTTCTATTAAAAATAAGTCTACTTGATAATTATCATCATCATCACAGATCATATACGTCCCACTATTAGGCTCGAGTCTCCTCATTGAGAGGGAAATTGACCCACTACACCACGCTGGTGTGACGTGTTGGCTTAGGGTTTTATTTCGAGTTTTTCTTCTCTTGCATAGATATATACATTAATCGTCTTTTACGACATCCACAAGCACTATCGGGAGTGGTAAATTGTATTCTTACTCCGTCACCACGCGGACTTTCAAAATGGCAAAAAACAAATGTCAATACTCTACTACGCTGGAAAAATAAGTTGGTATTGGGTTTCAAGTCTTTCTTCTCCTGTAGAGACATTATCTGCTTACATTCCTTGTTCATATTTTTACGATATTCGCGGCAAAGCGAGTCGTGAATTATATCTCTATCCCCTTACAACATAAATAATTTTGTTAATATTCTATGTCATAATGTCGATTTTATTAGTAATTATTAAATATTTAACTCTATAAGAATATTGTAAATAAAACTGCTTTACGGATTTTATCACGTTTGTATTTGATTTTTGATTGCCGGACGTTTCGAACGCTGTAAGGTGCGTTTTGGACACAGACGGACTAAGATGTCTGACGTCCAAAAAGTCATTCTTATTACAGATAAGTATTTATAATTATCTACCAGTAACAGAAATTAGTTATTAAATTTTGACCCTCATGACCTCAGGGTTAGTTAGTCAGCTCAGGCGCTATAAAGTGTCAAAATAAAAATAAACGTATCTAAGCAAAGAATTAAATACAAACGCAATAAAATCCGTAAAGTAGTTTTATTTACAATGTGTAATACTCCCGTAAATATCAGAAATTATTCTATAAGATTTTTTTTTTTTTTTTGAACAGCATAATCCTATCCATCCTAATAAGGGGGCGTCCATAAACTACGTGAGGTGTTTTTTAAATTTTCTGTACCTTCATCCCCCCCTGGTGAGATGTCGTGAGATTTTATTCAACCCCCTCCCCCATCCCCCAATCTCACGTGAGATTTTTCAAAATGTGGGTTTCTTATGTAAACGCGTTGGATTGTTATTGTAAAAAGAACAAAAAAAAAATTGCTTCGCGCTTTTATTTACGACTAGTTAAGACTAGTAATCAATATTGCTGAGAGTTTAATTATAAGTGTAATAAAAATTTAATTAAAATTCAATTTAACAATAGAATACTTAAATCGTAACTACAGTGATTAAAAAAAGAATATCTACTCTAATTCAGTCCATTCAGTATTACGATTACGCTTAAGATTAAATCTTAAGCATATACAATCTGGATTAAATGGACCAAAATAGTAGAATTTTTTTTTTGTTTTAAACAGAAAAAAAATTGCGTGATATTTGCTGAGACCCCCCCTCTCTCCAACGTAAGATTAGATGAGATTTGACTCGATCCACTCCCCCCCCCCCCCTTAAACATCTCACGTATTTTATGAACGCCCCCTAAGGAGCACAGAAGGAAATCCCGTTATCACGCCAAAGCGTCAAGCAATCACAAAATTAAAAATTTAAAAGGTCGTCAAGTTTTAAACGCAATTCCAATTATGTCCAGGGGCGGAAAACCTTCTAGCTTTTTAAAACCCTCCTCAAAAGTGTGAATTAGGGAATCGTAAAATTACTTTATCAGGTGCGAGGCCAGACAGACGGGGGATACCGCTAGCGTAACTTTTAAACAAACTTTTAAAAATCCAAGTTAACTTTCGTACCATGCCCGTTCGAGGTCTAAATAAAACATTAACAGGGGTACCCCGCTTTGTTTTTACTACGCGTTTCGCTCTAATTGATATGGGTTGTGTGTATTTTGTTAACTTTTTAAAATGTCTAACCTGATTAATACATTTTTTTAATTTAAATCACGATATTTAGTCTGCGTATGTGTCTTTGCCGTGTAGTAACAAAATAAGAATAGAATTCACAACTTCTGTCTTTTTTGTGGGCATTGTAAAAGATATAATATGCACATAATATCTACATATGTTTGTTATAGTAAGTTTGACGAGCGTGGTATAGTAGGCCAATTACCCTCATATTATAGATGAGGCTCGAGCCCAGCTGTGTAAGTAAGCTGTTATGATAATGATGAATGATATAACGAGGCACTATATGTCCCATTGTTAGAGACGTCACTCCTCTGGAAAGACAGGGAAGTTAGCCTACTATACCTACTGCTTTAATTCCGAGGGTTGGGACGTGATTTCATTTCAGTTTTTTTTTTTCTACTGTAAAAATATTATTTGCACTTCTATCTCATGTTTTACGATTATCCGCGTATAAAACAGGGGTGGACAACATTCATTATATTATTATCATATCATCAAAAAATAGTGGATATAAATTAAAATAATATTACATTTTTTTTTTTATTTTAGTATTACCTATATCGTAATATTTATTTGGCCGACCACTGACGACAAGTAATCCTGCTCCGGTGGTCGGCCCAACGACGAAGGCGACGTGCACGTGGGTGGGTTGCGGGTGTGCGTGCTTACGCCCCTCTGTCGCCCCGGATGGAGTGGTGCGAGGAGCGCGCCGACCGCAACCCACCCCAAAAAAAGCATAGGATATTATTTCAAGTTTTCCTTTTCTCTCAAATATATTTTATGCATATTATAATCTCTTACCCACCCCCAAAAAAAAAATCGTAATATTTATTTGCCAATCGACTTCAAAACAGAAGAACGTACAAAACTGAATATTTTTTGTTAGAACTTGTTCATTTTGACATGTTTTTTTTTTAATTGAAATCTGGTTGGTACTTCCAATAGGATACGATTTAAATTTGATTAAAATCTGTTCAGCAATTTTTAATTTATTCTTAACTAGCAACCCACCCTCGCTTCGCTTCGGTTATAGTCGTTTTACCCGCGTAGTTCCCGTTCCCGTAGGAATACAGGGATAAAATATAGCCTAGTTTACGCCCTGATATTATAGCTCTCCATTGGTGAAATAATTTTTGAAATCGGTCCAGCCGTTTTGAAGATTACCCGGAACAAACAGACAGACAGACAAAAATTTTTTAATTGCTATTTTAGGCATAGGTGTAGTGCAAATAGCCGTGTGAGCATGAAAAAAGCCTATTATTTTGCCATTACAAACAGACACTCCAATTTTATTTATTGGTATAGATAATACGTAATTGGTTGACATCGACTACAATGATGTGAAGTCGCTTTCTTTTGTTCAAATTTTGTATTATTATTGTATTTTAAATACAATAACTGCCACAGAATTAGTTATACAATTTTGAGCGATATAAATCTCCTTAATAATGATGACTCCAATAGGACGTGAGACATCTTAGTCCGCCCGTAATTATTAACGCTGTAAAGTGTTCAAAACATCTGAAAATCAAAAATTAAATAGAAACGCGAAAAAATCCGTAAAAATAGTTTTATAATATGTAATACTCGCGTAAACATCAGAAATCATTATCAGCAGTTAATAATTTCTTATTTCCTTATTGCTCTCCATTACAGCTCCAATATTTTTCCGTGTGGTGACGGAATTGGAATACAATTGACCATCCCCTTTCTTGTCCGTGTCGTAATAGATCATATAAGGGATATAATATGCAAATAACATCCATGCCAGAGATGGAAACCTCAAAATAAAACCTTATATCAACCTGTCTGACCAGCATGATAGGAGCGAGCCTTCGCCCGAGCCCAACAGTGGGATGTAGATATATAGGCTGAGAGAAGATCACTGCTCCAATATTTTTAATATCAATTATGCATGTGAAGTTTTTTAATTTAATTATATAATTTATTGGCCATTGTGTTTAAAAACTAAACGGATGCAACATAAAAGGGCCGCATGTCAATTTAAACATTGCCTATATCTTGTCGTTTGCCGCTAAGCGATTCAATATGTCTTCATTAAGCGAATATCGAAGCATCGCATTTACAAACGGAACTCTCAATCTTGGTCCTTGTGAAGGAATTATTGGAAGGAGCTAATCTTACTATCTCTATACTTACTTCAAGAAAATTGCAAGTTAGATCTATATAGTTCCATTTGAAAGTAATTTTTTCTATAAGTATATAGCGGACGGGGCATGTCGTGATGGAGTAAGAATACAATCCACAACCCTCTTTCTTGGCCGTGGATGTCGTAAAAGTTGACTAAGAAACTAAATAATATACAGCAAGAGGAGGACAGATCAGGGTCGGATTAACCCTATTAGGGCCCCTAGACAATGCAATTCTCAGGTTCATGATTCAAGGTATCCATCCATCCATCCATCCATCAGGCTACAGACGTCCACTGCTGGACATAGGCTTCCCCACAAGAATGCCACTCGGATCGGTCCTGCACCACTTGCACTCAACGGTTCCCTGCGACTTTGAGAGTGTCGTCAGTCTACCTAGTGGGGTGTCGTCCTACGCTGCGCCGTCCCATTCATGGTCGCCACTCAAGAACCTTCCTTCCCCAATGGTTGTCGGTTCGGTCGACGAGCGATGTGGTCTGCCCATTGTCATTTCAACGTGCTAATTCTGCGGGCTATGTCTGTTACACCCGTTCTTCAACGGATTGCCGTGTTCCCGTCTTTATCACGTAGAGAAATACCGAGCATAGCCCTCTCCATAGCACGCTGAGCGACTTTGAGCTTTTTTATGAGGCCGACATTTAGAGACCACGTTTCAGTGCCGTAAGTCATCGCTGGTAACACACACTGGTTATAAACCTTTGTTTTCAGACACTACGGAATATTGGACGAGAAGATCCTCTAAGTTTCCCAAACTAGTGTTGCCCAAAAAAGTCTTGGTCTTGCGGTCTTGGTCTTGGTCTTGCGAGAAATACGAGACCAAGACCAAGACCAAGACCGCTTAATTTTTGCAAGACCAAGACCAAGACTGGCCCTGCAAGACTTGAGCAAGACCAAGACTGAGCCTGCAAGAGTCTCGCGGTCTTGCATTTAATTCAAATCACCATTTTAGCTTATATACGGTTGAGCTCGTGTCTTCTACATAATAGGAGGGAAATCGGCCGTGGCCGGAGAGGAATCGCCACGGTGATCGGCTGTGTTGGTACAGGGTTTCATGTCAAGTTTTCCTTCTCTTGCACCGATGTTATATATTATAGTCCTTAGTCGTCTATTACGACACTCGCGGGTAAAATAGGGGTGATGAATTGTATTCTTACTCCGCCACTACACGGCAAGTCAAATCAGTCTTGAGATATCTATCTACTGGCCAATCGATTCCCAGTGTTGGTGTTGGCTTTTCAGAATGACTCTTCGGAAAGGCTTAAGGACAAAAGTATCGTAATTGTCACCCTGTGAGTTATTCTTGATAAGTTTCACACGAGAGTGCTCTTGGCCATTATACATATTTATATATCCGTTTATTCATTAGCCCAACGACGTTCACTGTTGGACATAGAAATATACCTACAATTAATCTACATAAATAACACCCACACTCGCAAAAATAATTATTATGCGTAGATCGGTATGCGTACATAATGATCGCAATGTAATAATTTTCCGTTTAGGGACAGAGTACGAATACAATTCACCACTCTTACCCGTGAATGTCGTATCAAATCGGACCAAGGCAATGGTGTTAGGAACCCATGAAAAAAAATTGAAATAAAAATATCGATTCGTTAATGAATTGAGAGACATGTAAAGTTTTCAATTGTTTCATCGCTTTTTCGTCTGTATCTGATTGAAATGTATAAAGTCAACGATACTTAATCTGCCTGATCGCTCGACGGCCGTTGACGAGTCGCCTTTGTACCTGCGTAACCATTGAAAGTTTCGCCCAAATCATTACCTATTTATACTGTCGAAGCTTTACATACCTACATATATCCTGTCTGTACATGCCTACATAATGCGTAAAATTTAAGGCTCTTAGACACACATTTTTTTGTAATCACTATAACTTTTATGTTATATTGTTTTTGTGTAATATACATTCTAATTATGATCTATGACCGTTGAACTACAACATATTCGAACAGTTTCCCCATAACCTGATACACCCTGTATAGGTATATAACATATGTGCAAGAGAAGTGAAACTAGAAATAAAACCCTAAACCAACATGTCTGACCAGCGTGGTATAGTAGATCAATTTTCCTTTTACTGGAAGGAAGCTTAAGTCCAGCAGTGGCACTTTTATGAGCTGTGACGATGACGACGAATATCATACATTTGGTGACCCTCTTCATAGGTATATTACTTATTAAAAACTATTATACCTCCTACTTATTATACAACGGATGAAATTGTTTATTTGAACGCCCTAATCCCAGAAAATACGTTGTATTCCAAAAGAATGTAATTTTGTCAGATAGTCTGTTTATCCAGAAAAGTTTTAGGCTCTAATACATAACACTGCGACATATTAGTAAATTGGTCCGGAGCAGTGTCTATTAAGGTTAACAAATTGGACAAAATTTTGAAGCAATAGCTGTCAAGCGTTGTCCGCAGTAGCCATTGTTACGGCAACTATCTACTTAGATAACCAAATTGTGATTAAAGTAGGTATGTTATGGATATTACCTACATATAAATAGTGATATTATTTTTAATGCCAGGGGGCGATATGGGTATTTAAACAAAATAATAGCATTATATGGATAGGTGAGTCAAGCAAGCGAAGCTGGTGGAACAGCTAGTATTAAATATATCTAGAGGTAGGTAGGTAGAATTATAGGTATAAATATCTTCATTAACACATTCCTTTTTATTGCGCAACTATTAGGTATTTTTATGGGTGGGCTATGGTAAGCGCACTCGCGGTCCATTCCGTCCGGGGCGACGAGAGGACGGCGCGCGGGCCCATAACGCACCTGTACCCACGTCGCCTCGTTGTTGGGCCGACCACCGGAGCAGGGTGACTTGTCGTCAGTGGTCAAATAACTACGTCGCTTGTCAATCAATATGGAAAAATCTTTTTTGTTGGAATGTTAAATGACATAAAATTTATTGCATCAACTGCCCCGTGTGGCGACGTCTTAAGAAAACAGGGTCGAAATTCCTTCCTTTGTCATAGGAGTAGTAACTCTGTCTAATGTAACACCAGGGGAATAGGAGAGTAATTTTCCAAGTGGTAAGGGTTATATTCAATAGTGGACTATAGGCTAGCAGATGGATAGATAGGATAAGATGATATTTGATTAATTTAGTTGGATTATTCCTTGCCATGATAAATGACTATTACGTTATTCCAACTGCAAGACTTGCAAGACTTTGCGAGACTCTTGCTGCAATACCAAGACCAAGACCAAGACTTGAGTGCGCAAGACCAAGACCAAGACGAGACCAGGTGTGCTGTTACAAGACCAAGACTGGTCCAAGTCTCGTCTTGGTCTTGCATTTGGGCAACACTATCCCAAACGCTGCCCAGCCGAGTTGGATTCATCGGCTGACTTCTTTATCGAAATTGGATCTACCTAACTGGACTGCTTGTCCTAGGCATAGGTCCTAGGTTCAAGGTATATGAGCAGTAGTATCACTTACCATCAGGTGTGCTGTTGTCTCTTTTGCCACCAACAGCAATAATAAAACGAATAATATCGAGACAGTATACAATTTTGGGATGCTCTCCTTCCAACTGGTGCACGTTTTGACGGGGCATGGATGCTTCGCCAAATACCTGTACACGGTCGTTAGGAGGGAGAGTACACCGTCCTGTCACCACTGCGATTGCGACGAGGACACGGCGCACTATACGCTCGAGGTTTGTGCCGCTTGGGCAGAGCAGCGTCGTGAACTCGTCGCAATCATCGGGCCGACCTGATGCTGACTGACGTCCTTCCTGAGGGGGGGACGTTGGTCGAGGAGAGGGTACTCCTCAGGGGGTATTCCGTCGCACCGATGACCAATGACGTCAAGTAACCCTGCTCCGGTGGTCGGTACAACGACGAAGGCGATGTGTCACAGGTGGGTTACGGGTGTCCGTGCTTACACCCCTCCGTCGCCCCCCGGACGGAGTGGTGCGAAAAATGAGCAGGCGGTGACCAAGAAAAAAGGTATAGAAAATTAAAAAAAAAATCGTTGGATGAATGAATGAAATGGATGATATTTATTTTCTAGGCGCATGCTCGGGACCCTTAGTCGGTGCGGGGCCTCTAGGCAGTTACCTAGTCCGCCATATGGATAATCCGGCCCTGGGACTGATAGGAGGGAAATTGTTCCCTCCTATTTCGGATGAGGCTCGAGTCGAGCAGTGATGATATATAGGTATACAGGTTTCACAAAATGTGATAAAATTCGGCCTAGTAGGAATACAAAGCTAGCTTATCGACATGGAGATTTGTTTCAAGTTTTCCTTATCTTGTCGCGACGATATCAGCCTGCGTATAGTGCTCTTATCTCTCTTTCTATCTTGAAATAACGTTTTTCATATCAATTTGTATATGTACATCCCAATATTGGGACTCAAGACTTGACCGCATCATTGGTCAAACGAATTAGATTTCGCGCTTTACTTTTATTACAGTAATATTTCATCATCATTATCATCATCACAACTCATATACATCTCTCTGTTAGTCACGAGCTTCCTCCAAAATGGCATAGACCTATTATACTGCGCTGGTGAGACGGTTTAATATAGGGCTTTTTATAATGGTTCCTGATGATTACGCGAGTATTACACATTATAAATAAAACTACTTTACGGATTTTATCGCGTTTGTATTTGATTTTTGATTGCGATCACTCTGTAATAACGATGACTTGTTGGACGGGAGACACTTTAGTCCACCTGTGACCATAAATGCTGCAAAGTGTTCGAAATGTCGGGCAATCAAAAAATAAATACAAACGCGATAAAAACCGTACAGTAGTTTTATTTATAATCTATAATTTTTAACAAAAAAAAAAACCGACTTCAAACAGTAAACTTATAAAATTTTAAGAATTCCACCAATTTCTCAAGGATACCATCATCCGATCCTGACCTGATGACTATGGGACTACCTGGAAAGTATACCCTATCAAACAAAAAAAGAATTTTGCAAATAGGTCCAGGCGTCTTTGAGTAATCGGTGAACATACATAAAAACAAAAAGATGCCGACGAATTGAGAACCTCCTCCTTTTTTTGAAATCGGTTAAAATACAGGGCTTCATTTCGATTTTTCTTTCTCTTACATAGATATTATCTGTATATTATTATTCCATAGTCATCTATTTCGACACCACCGGTAAATTAGGGAATGGTTAATCGTATTCTTATTCCGTCAGCACACGGCAAATATTTCTCATCATTTCGGCTTATATACGTCCCACTGTTGGGCATGAGCCTCTTCCACAATAGGAGGGAAATTGACTTACTATTCCACGCTGCTCAGACGTGTTGGTATAGGGTTTTGTTTCGAGTTTTTCTCCTCTTGCATAGATGTCATATGGATATCATATCCCTTAGTGGTCTTTTACGACACCCACGGGCAAGAGAGGAAGTGGTGAATTGTACCTACCTATTCTTTCTCCGTCACTACATGAAAAATATTAATAGGTTGCTAGTATCAAGTACATTAAGTTAGCGGTCAAGCAATCTTCTCCCACGGTATACATAACCTTGAAGCTTAGATTACTAATTTAGGATTATTTATAAACTAATAATAATCTAATTATCTATTTCAACTTAATGAAGAAGCCACGCGAATCATAATCGTGGGAACGAATTCCGATCACCAAGTAACTTCATACCAATAAATTGAATTCATCAAGGCATATATATTTTAGCCAATTGACATCCAACGTCTGTTAAATAAGTACAAGAAGAAAAGTAAGATAATTTATTAAGATATATATTTAAATTGTGGGAATGAAGTTAATTTTGTTATTTTGAATAATGATATTTGCGGACGGCCACCCGTTTTGTATTTCCAACTGGACTGGATCGATTTTTATTCTTATTTCACATCGAACGTTTGTTTGTGATTCTGAAGATAAAGATGTATTTATTTACATATGTTATGTCAGTGGAGGTCCTGGTAACGTTTAAATTGGATTTATTAGTCCAGTCCCATTAAGCGATGAACAACGTTGGAGGCTTTCTTGAGAGTTTTTTAAATTAAAAATTCAATTTTTTATTTCAGATGAGCCGATATTGAATATGATAAATTGGTTAAGTAAATTGGTAGCTTCTTTTTTGCATATACGTTACAGTAAGGCTCAAGATCTTTCCTGCCCTCATTATTACCCTGTTCATACCCCAATTGCTTGGGGTCGACTAAATATATAGATGGGAAATTTTTTTACGTGTAGAGACGGAGTAAGAATACAATTCATCACCCCTCTTGCTCGTGGGTGTCGTAAAAGATGACTAAGTGATATAATATGCATATAATAACTATGCAAAAGATGAAAAATTCGAAATAAAATCCTATAGGTAGTAACCCGCCTAACCAGCGTGGTATAGTAGGTCAATTTCTCTCCCAATGTGGAGGAGGCTCGAGTCCAATATTGGAACATATATGAGTTGTGATAATGATGATTTAATACGATAACGCCATATTTACAAACTAGCAACCCGCCCTTGCTTCGCTTCGGTTTTAGTCGTTTTGCCCGCGTAGTTCCCGTTCCCGTGGGAATACCGGGATAAAATATAGCCTAGTTTACGCCCTGATATTATAGCTTTCCATTGGTGAAAGATTTTTTGAAATCGGTCCAGCCGTTTTGAAGATTACTCGGAACAAACAGATAGGCAGACAAAAAATTTTTATTCTGTATTTTAGGCATAGGTGTCGTGCAAATAACCGTGTGAGCATGAAAAAAGCCTATTATTTTGACATTACAAACAGACACTCCAATTTTATTTATTGGTATAGACGATCCTTCTTAAGAAAAGGATTGAAAGATAGTACAAATCTGATTACAAACAATAGTTACAACAGTAGCCGAAATATAAGGGTTTTGTGTAGGGTTGCCAACCATACTTTATAATAAATTATCCTACTTTATTTTTGGTAATTATACTCCATACTTTTGCATAATAATAAAAATATGTGAAAATACTTTATTTGACAACCTTTACTGTGATGCGTAAGACAAAACACTCATTATGGGTAATGAATTATTTAACGGTACACATAAGTGAAAAGGGATGATGAAAATGATTTATAATTACTGAACGAAATGTTAGATGTCAAATGTGGTGTAAATCAGACTTTATATGTGTTAAAGGTATACAAAAATACGTTTTAAAGGCAATAAAAACATTGAATTTGGAAATACTTTTTTTTCTTCTTCTAAACCATTTTATTATCCGAGTAATGACGGATTAAGAATACAATTTAGCACTCCCTATCTTGCCCGTAGATGTCTTAAAGACGACTAAGGGATATAATATGCATATAAGATCTGTGCAAGAGAAGGTATACTCGAAATGAAACCCTATACCAACATGTCCGACCAGCACGGTGTATTAGGTTAAATTCCCTCCCATTGTGGAGGAGGCCCGAACTCAATAGTGGGACGTATGTGGGCTGCGATGATGATAATGAAACCATTTTATAAGTTTTTTTTTATCAAAGTTGTCAACCCTAATTTAGTCCTGGTATTATATTTACACATTCGACATATTGATGACTTTGTGAGATAATTTCTTCTGTGGTAGTTTGAATAACATTATCTATTAGAAACAATCTTTATTGTTGATATTCTTATAATTCTATCTTAAATCTTCCAAACTAAGTCCAATCGTATATTAAGAAATGATTATATGGTAATACACAAAATACAATTTCTCTTATTACTTCTGAGAATAAAATCGTACAAATAAATAAAATGGAAGTGTCTGTTTGTAATTTCAAATTAGTAGGCTTTTCGTGGAAATAACCGTGTGCTCACAAGGTTAATTTTTTGCCTGTCTGTTTGTTCCGAGTAATCTTCAAAACGGCTGCACCAATTATGATAATATTTTACTACCATATATAAGAAGTAACTTAGCATGTTTTTTGTCTCAGAAAAATCCTATAAAATTTAACGAGGATTTTATCGCGTTTGTATTTGGTTGCTCGATGTTTCGAAGACTATTCAGTGTTCATAGTCACGGATTCATCTGTAAAAATAGTTTTATTTGTGAGTCTTCGTTGGTTATCATCTGTCCGACTATATTACTAGCTTAAAATAACTACATAATTAAAACACAATAGAATAAAAAATGTTCATAACAAGTATTAATTTATTGAGCGGACCACGATCAATAGCCACGGAGTGGGTGGACAGTTTCTCAAGAGTCCATCTTTGTCAGGCTTTGATACCAATTTGTTATTGTCGGCCTTTCAACGTTAGACAATTTAAAGTTTGGTAGGTGTATCACTTTATTTAGATTAAAGTCTTAACAAAGAACCTTCTATGCGGAATAATTCTGTCTCAATCAAAAACATTATTGTACTTATCCTTGGCTTATATAAGTCCCACTGTTGATATATTCTTTCTCTAGATGAGAGAATTGAATGTACTATATTGACGAAACTGGTTAATTAAGTTTTTTATTTCTAGAATACCTACTTTTACAACGATTTTGCTTAAAGTTCTTAGTCGATATCTATGATATACGCAGAAAATAAAGACATGGTGTCCTATGTATTCTTAGTTTCTCATCATTAATAAAATAAATCTAAAAAAAAAATAAAAGTGTCTATTTGTACTGTCAAAATAATAAGTCTTTTTCATGCTCATACAATTGATTATACGATACCTTTGCCTAAAAACAAATTTAAGTATTTTTTGGCAGTCCGCCTATTTGTCGATTTATTCCGAGTAATCTTCAAAACGTCTTGTGCGATTTTGATAATAATTTACTACCAGGTACATGTCTATATAAGGCTATTTTCCCATAAAAAAACCCCTATAAAATTTTCCCCTGTCCAGGTAAAATCTTGTAATATTTTCAAAGATATTGGAGACTTATAATGCTGGGGCTAGACAACTTAAAGCAAAGCAAAGAGGGGCAAATTTCTAGCCATTAATAAAACAAATATTTTAATATGATCGGCAAACATTTTAATCTAAAGAATTTGATGGTATCAAATCGGTTCGCATAATAGGATGACAATAGTTCAAAATCGTTAGGCACCTGAACCTCTAATATTTTCCCATGGTCAAAGTCCGATAAACACCTTGACAAAAAAAAAATTCTTTGCCTTTGACAAACAATTGGTCAAAAGGTTTTTTTTGGGCAAAACATGCTCAGTCCGCACCCACATGAGTCGGATAACCGATAATATTAACAATAAGAAATAGGGTTTGTATCTGAAAGCAAAATAACTATTGTGAATCATTATGCGACACCCTTTCATCAATTTTTAATAGAAAAGAGCTTACAAGTGTCGCTTTCTTCATGTATTATTGTATGTTCTATTTTATAACAGAAATATTATATCCATAATGTAAAACAAGTGTGTGTGTACTTATTTACGGAATTTATGCTTTTCTTGGCGTAATAAGATAAAATATTTTTAAAAATTTTATCCTTCGCGTTATCCTACGTTTGTGGAACGATAATAATAATAGAAAAAAGGTATTTAATAAATTGAAAGTTTTATTATAACGCATTATTTAGTTGATGTTTGTGACGGCGTGCGCGCGCATCGTGCAAAATGTTGATTAGCTAACTTCAGGGTGTCGGTTTTTCGTGACGGTGTGACGCATCATAAAAATTTACTTTTATCATTTTCCCTAACACGCCAAAAGAAGTATAACTTCAATAAAAATGCAGTTGTGTTT
Source organism: Lymantria dispar (assembly GCA_032191425.1). Taxonomy (NCBI): domain Eukaryota; kingdom Metazoa; phylum Arthropoda; class Insecta; order Lepidoptera; family Erebidae; genus Lymantria; species Lymantria dispar. Next base: position 10,617,169 of record CM063454.1, on the reverse strand, counting down.
CGTATCTATTACAAAAAAGAATCTCGTCATCAACATTTTGTTCTTACCCTAATTATATTAGGTTCGAAGCAATATGTACCAACTCTTATCTCACGGTACACATAGCAAAAGTTTTCACAATAGTCTTATGATCGGTTGTCTGCCTGACTTCAACCCTTCTTGGAAATTTATTGTTGACCAGACGGCATCCAATAACGTTAGCGTAAACCGATATAAAACTTAGATATTAACTAATCAGGCTCATCACAAAAAAAAAACAATGAAAACATGCAGACTATTTTATGCATTTTTCTCATCTTAATATTGCTCTATTAAGATGAGAAAAACGCATAAAATGAATTTTATTAACAAATATACTATTTTTTTTAATAAGCACACGCTATAAATCCATTTGTCGCGGGGAAATTTACAAACATGTAATTAACTGACTATTATAAAATCTAGACAATCATTTGTGGATCAAACAATGAATTCTGCTGTGTAGGAATCGAATTCACTATACCCGGAATGAAAGGTCGTCACTTAAGTCACTATGTTATCTTTATCTGTACAATCGAAATAAAATTTGATTAAAATTTAATAATTTGTATAACAATCACCACAATGTCTGTCTGTCATTACTAACTCTATCTTATCCTTTGATTTTTAAGCTATTGCATAGCTTTTATCGCGGGCTTGGCGCGGGGACCGAATCAAGAAATTCCGTAACGAAAATAAAACCTCACACCCCCGTACCATGTAACTCGGGCCATGTAGCTTAGGACAAGTGACATGGTAGGCGGGTGGCGGCGGCTCGGCCGAGCGTACGGTTGTCGACACATTCTGCGTTCGTCCGTCTCGGTGCGTACACGTGCCACCGCTTTGCGTAGCTTAGTGTATTCACGTGTTTTCTAACGGTCCCAACGATCTTCAGCGGACGACAGTGGTAATTCAAACCGCCTTTATTATTATACATATACATTAGACAGTACAGTACAGTACAGTACATTTGTTTTCTTATCGGTCACTGCGCTCAAAAAGTTTAACTTGAATTAATATCAAAGAAAAAAATACTGCATAAATAAATAAATAATTATATTTCCATAAGTTGATAAAAAATGCTATGTAATAGCTTTATCGCGGCAGTCCCCGAGTGGCACACGTATTTTTTTAAATAAAAATTAAATGGGAAAAATACTATAAAACACGCTTTATTAGAAAACCAAACTATATTAAATATTAAAATATCGCTAATACTGAACATCATACCAATGTTCAAATGCCAAATTTCGAATTATGCCGACGTTTTAAAGGGGTTCAAAATCATGTTTCCGTTGTATAGACACACATACTAACATACGTATGAAGCTAATTTAAAGCGTATTAATGATACAATTTCAATTAGTTTTATAAAGAATTCAATTTCCTTATATAGTTATTGATTAAACGTTACTTTTATTGACCATTACGGCCGTCTCTGTATATAACTAGCAGATTATACACTAGATTTTTGTTCCCATTTGAAGCCATATGAGCATGCAGGTACTGAACTAAAGTTTGATTGAAGGGAAGATTGCTATGTGTCAGAATCTACCTGATCCCTTAGATCAATTCATCGAGAACTGTCGGCGAATGAATGATTCCTTCGTGACCATTGTCCAATATCTTTTGATTCGTCAGTTTAGAACTTTCCGAATTTAGTTTTTTTTTTGTTCACCATACGGATTAGATGTAAGGTTGGACAGATCTTTAATAGAACATCGCTTTGTGTGGGTTGTTGAATAAAACCTGATCGAGTTCTTTTTTTTTATTGTATGCACCAGATTTTTTTGCTTAATCAAGTTTATTATTTATTTTCCGTGTAGTGACGAAGTAATAATATAATACACCACCCTATCTCTTACCCATGGGTGTCTTAAAAGACGATTAAGGGTTACAAATGCAGATAACATCGATGTAAAGGAAGAAAATATGCAACCATGATAGATTTGGTGAAATTCTTTCCCACAGTGGAGGAGGTTTGAGCCCAAGAGTGGGACTTGTATGGGTTAAGATGACGGTCATGATGAATATTAGATGGTCGAAATTATACAAAATTGAAAATTTTGTAATCGCTTTTTCGTGTAAATCTGATTGAAATGTATAAAGTCAATGATACTTAATACGCAACATATTCATACTTTGTTAAATGTTCATTAGAAATTGAATAAATTAATGATTACATTCACATAAGCAAGACAAACTTCGTTTTAAAACAGCTGGATCGGCCTATGACTGTTGACCGCTCGCCGTTGTACCTACGATGTCATTGAAACGTTTGCGCAACTCTAGGTATGAATGAATGCAATTATACTATCGAAGCTTTACATGCCTACATGTATTCTGTCTGTACATGCCTATATAATACGTAACATTTAAGGCATAGACTCTTAGACACATTTTTTTGAAATCACTATAACTTTTATGTTATATTGTTTTTTTGTGTAATGTACATTCTAATTACGATCTATGACCGTTAAACTACAACATACTCGAACAGTTGCCCCATAACCTGATACATCCTGTATAGTAATTGTTGTGATATATTTAGCATCATTAGAAACAGTTCTCTGAATACTATCTCCAAACACAAAATTATAATACCTACTCAGTTCAAAGACCATAGAGCAACAAAGTAATAGACTGGTCTATGAAGTCTAACTCATTGGTTGCGTCTGTATGTTGCAATGTCTCAAAATCGTATTGTTAAGATTAAGTGGGTGTTAAAAATTATAATACACACAGCTAAAGGAGTGAAAGATGATAGTTCGATGTTCATTTATGATTTATATTGTGTTGTACAGCATGTTGGGTATTGTTCTAGCCGTCACGTGTGCAGTGTGGGCGTTCTCATAGATTTATTATAGATAGCCCTTTAACTAAATACTATTGATGTTTAGCACGATCTGATAACCAGATATTGTTAATAGAATTCTTACATTTATATTGTATCAAACTTTAAATGTCATGAGACTTAGATTTTTAATCGCCGGTATACCAATCTCACAGACAGATTTCAGAGGTCAATCGGTGTATCCTTCCAGTTTTTTCAATGATAGTGCTCTGAAGAACCGTTTGATTTGGTACCACCGTCGCCTTTAAGTAACGTACTATAAGTCGCCATAGCAGGATTCATCCATTTCACCTGGAAATGTTATGGTCTTCATTTGTATTATGTTTCCAGCCATCATTTTTGCCACGTATGTATGTGGAGGCTCTGTAATGCTCACCAAGGATCTACTGAAAAGTCAATTTGTAACATAAACTGCGATCGTCAACTCATCTTCTAAGTGCAGTGTATAGCACAATTGTGTAGGTATATATTCATGAGTAGACTTTAACATATTGATAAACGGCCGTCAGGCACAGACTACCTATATATTTTCTAGCTATCATCACTGCCATCTGGCGTCACATTGTGGTGTTAACGTAGTACTGCATTTCTAGTTATCCAAGATGTACCGTCATAAGGTCATATCTGCATTTGTATGCTGGGAGCTTTCCCATACCGGGCAGTTCGTGACCGCTCGCCTTGTTAACACGATGACCTGACTTGAGATTATGCACTAACATCCGTTTAAATGATGAGTGTTTAATTGAGGTCATGTGAAGTACGGTTTGTAAAGAATATTTTTGCACATTGTCTCATAATATTGTATTCTCTTGGAAAGCCACTCACAGTTGTAGACTTTATAAGCCAGTAGTTTTACTTTGATCATGAAGATGATAAAACTTTCTCAACAAAATATAGGAATTTCTTTTCTATTTATCTAGAATAACTCTTTCACTTTCATTCTCCTTCAAAAAATAACAACATTTTTATATTTTTTGGCAAATTTATGGATGTTGGATTCACAAGCAGAAAAATGAAGAGGCAGATATTATGGATTACCCGTTATCGTGGTCATAGTTTTTAAAGTTCAATCATACTTATTATATTATTTTTGTATGCTTATTTACTTATTATATATACCTAAACTCTGTCCTACATCAGTATTTTATATCAACTCATACATATCTCAATTTAGGTCACAAATTTCCTCCCAAGTTAGAGAGCAATTGACCTACGGTAGTAAGTAGGTACGTTCGTAATTTGCTACCTAACAAATTACGAACCCCCGATTTTACTATGAGTTATTCTTACTTCCACATATTAACATACGCCCCTTGTCTGCTAACAAACTCGTAGGAAAAGAAAGGGTGGTGTTTGTGATGATTTTAAGTTAGAATTAGAAATTTTAAGTTACTCTCTAAGTCCCTCACTTTATAGATGAAAGTCATTTGATACAAATATCCAAAATAAATTAATAAATTAGAAAAGAAACAATTATTATATATTTTACTGAATTTCAATTTATTTTTACCATGTAAGCCTTTAAAAGCGTTTCAATATTAACGACCACAGGAATACTAAGGCGTTTGGCACACAATATGTCATTGTTATTACAATGTATATATACATTTTATATTACCCAATATGTTTATTTTCTATTTCAAAATTACAACTAATCTTAATTCGCATAAACTTAAACCGCAGTTTTAGATGTATGTTACCACAGATAAAGGTAACAGTAAATGAAGAGGCGAACCGACCGATAAATTTGACGTCGCGGTTGCAGATCGCCTTTCTTACCGATCGGCAGATAACCGTCGAGTGACCCACGGGCCGCGGACCGCGTGCGAGCCTCGCTATTGTCTCAAACATAACACTACAATAGTATATGAATACAAAGTAAGTTAATTGTATCAGTTAACCTGTTTAGTTAAATTGTTTATGAAGACATTAAATTTTTTATGTTTTAGCGTGGCAAACGTATATGAGAATACTTTTAATGTATTAAGTTAGGTTAGAAATTAAATTACAAAATGTCTTATGAAACATTTTTGCTAGTGACCAATTCTGAATTTGTTAACATAAAAATAAAAATAATAATAACACCTAATACATAACTTTATCGCCATTTCTGTGTGGTAGCGATTACGAATACTACCAACCCTTACATTGCTCGTGGGTGTCATAAAAGATGACTAAAAGTTTCACTTTGACCAATATAAAATTGTTACTGTAAACAGTTACTTTATATCATACTAGCAACCCGCCCTCGTATCGCTTCGGTTTCAGTCATCTTACCCGCATAGTTCACAGTCCCGTGGGAATACCGGGACAAAATATATAGCATAAGTTACTCCCTGATATTATAGCTTTCCATGAGTGAAAGAATTTTTGAAATCGGTCTAGTAGTTTAAGAGCCTATTCAAAACAAACAAACAAATCTTTCCTCTTTATAATGTTAGTAATCTTCTATGAGATAAAGGAATAATAGAATAATGGGTAAAGCTCTTGAATTAGCCTAGGCCTTCAGTTCAAAACAACGGTGACTTTTGGGTTTAACAGTAAAATATTTATTTAAACATATTTTAAACAGTATACAAAGAATACCTACTTTCTTCTTGAGCAGATTTTATTAACAGAATGATATAATTACCTACCAATACTAGAGCCACAATCTACTATGAATTAATATTTTTTATTGTAAAAATGAAATTTTACTAAATAGCAATTCATCTGTCACTTCGACGTCAGTATTGAACACATGGTTCTTGATCGTGACTTTTTCTCCAATATATAAGAGTTGCTTATACATGAACATTACATATGTATTGTCATCTATCGTCTCAGCTCATACACGTCCCACTGCTGGGCTCTAGCCTCCTCCCAAATAGGAGGGTAATTGACTTACTACTACTGTTCAGACATGTTAGTATAGGATTTTATTTCGAGCTTGTATTCTCTTGCTCAAATGTTATATCTATTATATCCCGTTGTAGTCTTTTACGGACAAACTATGGAGTGGTGAATTGTATTACTCCGTCACCTGGGAACACATCACACATAAAACGGACAACATCTGTATAGTTCTATGCTATATATACTATTATTACGAAATCCCACTGAAAAACAAGTAAAATAATTAAAACACGTCTACGCCTTAACAGCTCTGTGACAAGAACGAAGCGAACCATTAAATTCACGCCACGAATAATTGGTTTCATCAATGTACCTTACCCGTGAATAACACCAATTTAACTTGACACCTATCTCCGCCCCCTCAACGTACTAACTCACACGACAACGGGTAAAACATTCAGAATGCTATAGGTGTGTGTCAGTATTACGTAGTGTAAATGTAAAAAATTATTTCATCGAGTCTAGTAGGCCTGCAAAATTTTTAAGTTAGGTATACCAACTACTAGCTGACCCAACAGACGTTGTTCTGTTCAAATAAAATAAAAGGAATTCTCCTTGAAATCGACAGTAGTGCCACTTATCAGGTCCAATTGTGACTCTAAACCATTCTCGAATCCCCTTGAACACACACAAAATATTTAATCTACATCGGTCTAGCTGTTTAGGAGGAGTTTGGTGACATACACACGTACACAAATACCAAAACAAAACCACGGGCATTTGCTAGTCTTTATAATAAAGACTAGCAAGTGCCTGTGGTTTTACTGGCGTAGTTCTCATTCCCGTTCTTCCCGTGTGGTTACGGGGTAAGAATACAACTAACCACTCCTCTCTCTTATCTGTAGGTGTTGTAAAACCTGACTAAGGGATACATGCTGGCAAACTCGATACAAAACCCTATTCTAATACGTCTGACCAGCGTGGAATAGTAGATCAGTTTCCCTCCTATTATGGAGGAAACATAAGCCCAACAATAGGACTTATGATGGCTGAGATAGATAGTTCTCAATCTCATGGGGGTGCGGGGATAAAATATAGACTACTAGCTTTTGCCCGCGGCTTCGCCCGCGTAAAAGATGGCTTGCATATTTCTTTCTATTGTGTTATTGTGGTGACGGAGTAAGAATAGAATTCACCATTCCCTATCTTGCTCGTAGATGTCGTATAAGACGACTATGGGATATATACACATAACATCTATGCAAGAGAAGGAAAACTCGAAAAATGAAACCCTATAGATATCTGACCAGCATGGTATAGTAGGTCAAATGCCCTCCCATTATGGAGGAGGCCCGAGTCCAAGAGTGGGAAGTACGTGGGCTGCGATGATGATGATGATGATATTTCTTAATTTAAGAAATACTCTATCTGTGTGTCAATTTTCATCCAAATCTGGTCAACAGTTTACGCGTGATCGAGTAAGAAAGGTCCAAATAACTTCACAAATTTTTATATTTGAATATTACTTCCACCCTTGTAGTTTAAATTCACGTGGAAACACGTTGATAAATATGGCCATCCTTAGTCGCTGATAATAACATTATCCATGATAGGTTTCCATGGGTGAAAAAGAATAATATTGATCAAACGACCGTTGTTTCACCCACGTAGACCCCATTCCCATGCGAATGCCGAGATAAAAATTGCCTATGTTACTTGCTGATATTATAAGTCTACATAGGTGGAAAAAAAATTGTACTAACAAATCCCATACAAATATCCAAGATAAAAATTGCCTATGTTACTCGCTGATAACGTAGCTTCTTATTGTTGAAAGAATTTTAAAAATTGGTAAACATCCACCGGTTTCTCTCGCAGTTCTCGTTCCGGGCAAACACCAGGATGAAAATAGCCTTTATTTGTTATTCGCTGATAATGTAGATTTTCATTCGTAAATTAATTTTTATATCCATTAAATGTCCATGATTTCACCCACATTGTGCCCGGACCCGTAGGAATATTGGGATAAAAAAATAGCCTAAATATGTTCATCATTATTTCGTCTCATATACGTCCCACTGCTGGGCTCGTGCCTCCTCCATAGTAGGAGGGAAATTAACTTTACTATACCATGCTGGTCATGCAGGTTGGTATAGGGTTTTGTTTCGAGTTTTCCATCTCTTGCATACATGTCATATGCGTAATATATCCCTGAATTATCTCTTACGACACCCATGGGTAACAGAGGAGGTGGTGAATTGTATTCTTACTCCGTCACCACACGGAATAAAACCTAAATATGTTACACGCTTAAAATTAGCTTTCCGTTAGTGAAATAATTTTAAAGTCGATTAAATTCTCACAGTTGCTCCAGCCACACCGGGATAAAATATAGCCTTGGATAAAATATAGCCTAAGTTATTCCTTACTAGCTTTTGCCCGTGGCTTCGCCCGCGTAAAATTTACTTGAATATTGAACTATTATCGCAAAGAATATTATCGGCATAAAAAGTATTACATTTCTTAATTTAAGAAATACTCTATCTACCTGTCAATTTTTATCCAAATCTGCTCAACAGTTTAAGCATGATTGAGTAACAAACATCCAAATATCTTCAAAAACTTTCACATTTGAATATTACTTCCAGCCTTATAGTTCAGATTCCCGTGCAAATACGATGATAAATATGCCTTTCCTTAGTCTCTGATAACGTACTTTTCCATTGGTGAAAAAAAAAAATTATATCAATCAAACACCCGCAGTTTCATTCACGTAGACCCCATTTTCATGCCAATACCGAAATAAAAAATGCCTATGTTACTCGCTGATATTATAAATTTACATGGGTGAAAAAAAAAATATAAATCCCAGAAATATCAGAGATAAAAATTATGTTACTCGCTGACAACATAGGTAGCATTCCATTGGTGAAAGAATTTTAAAAATTGGTCGACATCCCCCGGTTTAGTTCTCGTTCCCGGGCAAATACTGGGATGAAAATAGCCTTTATATGTTATTCACTGATAATATAGCTTTTCATTAGTGAATTAATTTTTAAAACCATTAAATTCCCGTGATTTCACCGGCATTGTACCCGATCCCGTAGGAATATCAGGATAAAAATAGCTTAAATATGTTACTGGCTTAAAAATAGCTTTCCATTAGTGAAATAATTTTAAAATCGACCTAATTCTCAAGGTTGCTCCAACCACACCGGGATAAAATATAGCCTGGGATAAAATATAGTTTAAGTTATTCCTTATGTACGCCTGGTAGACCTGATGGTAAAATGTAATCAATATCGGTCCAGCCATTTTGAAGATTACCTGTAACGAATAGACAGACAGACAAAAAAATTTGGACCGTATTGTGTGAGCATAAATAAAACCTATTATTTTGATAGACAAACAGATGCTTGACATTGATTTATTTGTAGAGATAGAAAATTGGAATAATATCTTGATTGTAACTTACTGTCTGGTAGCTGCTAGAAATATTACCACGCTTTCATTGTTCGTGGGTGTCGCAAAATACTACTAAGACAAAGATGTACATCGACCTGGACCAATTGGTGATGCCGTCTGGCCAACAATGTCATCCGCCAGGTCATAAAATGTTGCTGGAACCTTTGCAATATACCTACGATGGCAGAAGAGTACCTACATATCGCGTCGATCCAAAGTAATTAGGATAAGCGCATGATAATAATGATATATCATTGGCTGGGTGTCTTCGACTATATGCGTATTATCCTTTTGGGGCAGCCCAAAATTGTTTCTTAGTGAGTGCTTACCCCAAATAACCGATCGGTATACAAAATTTCACATTCTTAGGCTTAGTATCTTTGGCTATACACTTTCACCCTCTTAGGGGTTGAATTTCCAAAAATTCTTTGTTAGAGCTCGCTTATCCTTTCCAAAAATTTTTTCATAGTGCTTGGTACGTGAGCACTAAGAAAATCATGGGGTAATCCAAGAAAGCCTGTACTAAAATGATCCTTCGTAGACTCAGTGATTTTGGTTAAACGCTGTTCACCCCCTTAGGGTTAAAATTGCAAAAATCTCTCTTTCCCCAAGAAAAGCAACTTTATACAAAATTCCATGTTTCTAGGCCTAATGATTTCGGCTATATATTTTGCACCCCTTTAGGAGTTGATTTTAATAAAATAATTTCTTAGAGCTCACTTACAACAAAAGAAAGAGAATTGCATAGAAAGTTTTACGTTCCTAGCACTAATAGTTTAGTCTATACGCTTTTCACCCCCTTCAGGGGGTGATTTTCCAAAAATCCTTTTCTAGTGCTCGTATACCCCAAGAAATAAGACGATGTAAAAAGAAAATACTTTCCCCTATTTCAACCCCTTATACCTATTTTTCGCGATAAAAAGTAGCCTTATATCCTTTCTCAAGCTTTAGTACATATCTGTACCAAATTTTATCAAAATCGGTTAAGTGGTTTCGACGTGAAAGGCTGCTTTTCAACCCCTTAAGGGGGTGAATTTCCAAAAATCCTTTGCTAGTGCTCGTGCACCCCAAGAAATACGATGGTGTAAAAAAAATACGTTTCTAGGCCCAGTGGTTTCGGCTGTATGCTTTTTGGTATTTTAGGGGTTGAATTTCATCCCCATGTAAATGGAATTTCCAAAACGCTCGAGCGAATATTTATTTATTTATTATTAGGTGCCTTAATACAAAGATTCGTGGTTCTATCATCGAAAATGACGAATTTTCATACAAAATGTCATCCCCTATTTCAACCCCTTATACCCATTTTTTCGCGATAAAAAGTAGCCTATGTCCTTTCTCAAGCTTTAGTCCATCTCTGTACCAAATTTCATCAAAATCGGTTTAGACGTGAAAGACTATATGCTTTTCACCCCCTTAAGGGGGTGAATTTCCAAAAATCCTTTGCTAGTGCTCGTGCACCCCAAGAAATATGATGGTATAAAAAAAAAATACTTTTCTAGGCCCAGTGGTTTCGGCTGTATGCTTTTTGGTATTTTAGGGGTTGAATTTCATCCCCATGTAAATGGAATTTCCAAAACGCTTGAGCGAATATTTATTTATTTATTATTAGGTGCCTTAATACAAAGATTCGTGGTTCTATCATCGAAAATGACGAATTTTCATACAAAATGTCATCCCCTATTTCAACCCCTTATACCCATTTTTTCGCGATAAAAAGTAGCCTATGTCCTTTCTCAAGCTTTAGTCCATCTCTGTACCAAATTTCATCAAAATCGGTTTAGACGTGAAAGACTATATGCTTTTCACCCCCTTAAGGGGGTGAATTTCCAAAAATCCTTTGCTAGTGCTCGTGCACCCCAAGAAATATGATGGTGTAAAAAAAAAATACGTTTCTAGGCCCAGTGGTTTCGGCTGTATGCTTTTTGGTATTTTAGGGGTTGAATTTCATCCCCATGTAAATGGAATTTCCAAAACGCTTGAGCGAATATTTATTTATTTATTATTAGGTGCCTTAATACAAAGATTCGTGGTTCTATCATCGAAAATGACGAATTTTCATACAAAATGTCATCCCCTATTTCAACCCCTTATACCCATTTTTTCGCGATAAAAAGTAGCCTATGTCCTTTCTCAAGCTTTAGTCCATCTCTGTACCAAATTTCATCAAAATCGGTTTAGACGTGAAAGACTATATGCTTTTCACCCCCTTAAGGGGGTGAATTTCCAAAAATCCTTTGCTAGTGCTCGTGCACCCCAAGAAATATGATGGTATAAAAAAAAAATACGTTTCTAGGCCCAGTGGTTTCGGCTGTATGCTTTTTGGTATTTTAGGGGTTGAATTTCATCCCCATGTAATTGAAATTTCCAAAACGCTTGAACGAATATTTATTTATTTATTATCAGGTACCATAATACAAAGATTCGTGGTTCTATCATCGAAAATAACGAATTTCCATACAAAATGTCATCCCCTATTTCAACCCCTTATACCCATTTTTTCGCAATAAAAAGTAGCCTATGTCCTTTCTCAAGCTTTAGTCCATGTCTGTACCAAATTTCATCAAAATCGGTCCAGTGGTTTAGACGTGAAAGCGTAGCAGACAGACAGACAGACAGACAGACAGACAGACAGACAGACAGAGTTACTTTCGCATTTATAATATTAGTAAGGATGTAAGGCTTGGTAGACCTGGTGGTAAAGTATTATCAGTATCGGTCCAGCCGTTTTGAAGATTACCCGTATCGAATAGACAGACAAAAAAATTGAGCCGTTTTTAGGGTTTCGTACCCAAAGGGTAAAAACGGGACCCTATTACTAAAACTTCGCTGTCTGTCTGTCCATCTGTCTGTCACCAAGCTGTATCTCAAGGACCGCAATAGCTAGACAGTTGAATTTTTTACAAATTATGCATTTCTGTTGCCGCTATAACAATAAATATTAAAAACAAAATAAAATAAATATTTAAGGGGACTCCTATATAACAAACCCAATTTTCCCCTTTTTTATAGATAATGGTACGGAACCCTTCGTGCGTGACCCCGACTCGCACTTGGCCGGTTTTTTAGACGTAGGTATCGTGCAAATAATTGTGTGAGCATAAATAAAACCTATTATTTTGACAACAAATAGACGCTTCAAATTTGTTTATTTCTAAAGATAGAAAATTGGATTAATATCTTGATTTTAACTTACTGTCTGGTAGCGGCTAGGAATATTATAACACTTTCATTGTTTGTGGGTGTCGCAAAATACTACTAAGACAAAGATTTACATTGACCTGGACCAATTGGTGATGCCATCTAGCCAGCTATGTCGTCTGGCAGGCAGCTGGTCATAAAATGTTGCTAAAAGAACTTTTGCAATATATCTACGATGGCAGAGGACCAAATACATATTGCGTCGATCCAAAGTAATCTTAATAAGCGAGCATTAAGAAAAAATAATGGGGTAGCCCAAGAAAGCCGATCATGTACTAAAATGATCGTTCCTAGGCTCAGTGATATCGGTTTTACGCTTTTCACCTCCTTAGGGGTAAAATTACAAAAACTCTTTTTTAGTGAGCACTTTCCCCAAGAAAGAGAACTTTGTACAAAATTTCACGTTTCTAGTAGGGATGTGACTTGGAGGGAAAATAATCGATTTTTTAAATAATCGATTTTTTGTTCTTCAAAATAAATCGATTATAAAATTATCGATTAATTAAAAATAAATAATCGATTATAAAATAATCGATTTTTCCCAACAGGATTATGATGATTTTTTTTAGGAAATGTGAGTTTCATCTTCTAATATAGTATGAAATACTACACGCAGTATTGTTATTACCTTCTTTTTTTAGGAAAATCTATTTAATTATAAAAATAATCGATTTTCTATTATTTTGATAATCGATTGTAAAAATCGATTATTACAAAAAAAATCGATTAATAATCGATTATTATAAAAATCGATTATTTTTTCACATCCCTAGTTTCTAGGCCTAATGATTTCGGATATACATTTTTGACCCCCATAGAGATTGAATTTCAAAAACTAATTTCTTAGAGCTCATTTACAATAAAAGAAGGAGAATCGCACAATACAGAGAACTACATAGTTTTACGTTCCTAGCCCCAATAGTTTCGGCTATACGATTTTCACCCCCTTAAGGGGTGATTTTCGCTCGCTGCTCGTGTACCCCAAGAAATACAATGGTGTAAAAAAAATTACGTTTCTAGGCCCAGTGGTTTCGGCTTTATGCTTTTTTGTCTTTTAGGGGTTAAATTTCATCCCCATATAAATGAAATTTCCAAAACGCTAAAATAAATATTTATTTATATATTATCAAGTGCCTTAATACAAATTCATGGTTTTATCATCGAAAATGATAAATTTGCATATTAAATGTCATCCCCTATTTCAACCCCTTATACCCATTTTTTCGCGATTTCTTTGCTAGAGCTCGTGTACCCTAAGAAATTCTACGGTGTAAAAAAATAAATTACGTTTCTAGGTGCAGTGGTTTCGGCTTTATGCTTTTTTGTCTTTTAGGGGTTGAATTTCATCCCCATATAAATGAAATTTCCAAAACGCTCGAACAAATATTTATGTATACATTATCAAGTGCCTTAATACAAAGACTCATGATTCTATCATCGAAAATGACGAATTTCCATACAAAATGTCATCCCCTATTTCAACCCCTTATACCCATTTTTTCGCGATAAAAAGTAGCCTATGTCCTTTCTCAAGCTTTAGTCCATCTCTGTACCAAATTTCATCAAATCGTTTCAGTGGTTTAGACGTGAAAACGTAACAGACAGACAGACAGACAGACAGAGTTACTTTCGCATTTATAATATTAGTAAGGATTATTAGGTGCCTGAATACAAAGATTCGTGGTTCTATCATCGAAAATGACGAATTTCCATACAAAATGTCATCCCCTATTTCAACCCCTTATACCCAATTTTTTGCGATGAAAAGTAGCCTATATCTTTTCTCAAGCTTTAGTCCATCTCTGTACCAAATTTCATCAAAATCGGTTAAGTGGTTTCGACGTGAAAGGCTATATGCTTTTCAACCCCTTAAGGGAGTGAATTTCTAAAAATCCTTTGCTAGTGCTCGTGCACCCCAAGAAATACGATGGTGTAAAAAAAAATACGTTTCTAGGCCCAGTGGTTTCGGCTGTATGCTTTTTGGTATTTTAGGGGTTGAATTTCATCCCCATGTAAATGAAATTTCCAAAACGCTTGAACCAATATTTATTTATTATCAGGTACCTTAATACAAAGATTCGTGGTTCTATCATCGAAAATGACGAATTTCCATACAAAATGTCATCCCCTATTTCAACACCTTATACCCATTTTTTCGCAATAAAAAGTAGCCTATGTTCTTTCTCAAGCTTTAGTCCATCTCTGTACCAAATTTCATCAAAATCGGTTTAGACGTGAAAGACTATATGCTTTTCACCCCCTTAAGGGGGTGAATTTCCAAAAATCCTTTGCTAGTGCTCGTGCACCCTAAAAGATACGATGGTGTAAAAAAAAAATACGTTTCTAGGCCCAGTGGTTTCGGCTGTATGCTTGTTGGTATTTTAGGGGTTGAATTTCATCCCCATGTAAATGAAATTTCCAAAACGCTTGAACGAATATTTATTTATTTATTATCAGGTACCTTAATACAAAAATTCGTGGTTCTATCATCGAAAATGACGAATTTCCATACAAAATGTCATCCCCTATTTCAACCCCTTATACCCATTTTTTCGCAATAAAAAGTAGCCTATGTCCTTTCTCAAGCTTTAGTCCATCTCTGTACCAAATTTCATCAAAATCGGTCCAGTGGTTTAGACGTGAAAGCGTAGCAGACAGACAGACAGACAGACAGACAGACAGACAGACAGACAGACAGACAGAGTTACTTTCGCATTTATAATATTAGTAAGGATGATAATCACTGATAATGTAGCTCCATTGGTGAAAGAATTTTTAAAATCGGTTGTTTTCCCGTGAAAGCGTAATAATTAAACTTACTTTCGTATTTATAACTAGCAATCCGCCCTCGCTTCGCTTCGGTTATTGGTTATAGTCGTTTTACCCGCGTAGTTCCTGTTCCCGTGGGAATACCGGGATAAAATATAGCCTAGTGTACGCCCTGATATTATAGCTTTCCATTAGTGAAAGAATTTTTGAAATCGGTCCAGCCGTTTTGAAGATTACCCGGAACAAACAGACGGACAGACAGACAAAAAATTTTTAATTGCTATTTTAGGCATAGTTGTCGTGCAAATAACCGCGTGAGCATGAAAAACGCCTATTATTTTGACATTACAAACAGACACTCCAATTTTATTTATTGGTATAGATATTAGTAAGGACTTATGGATATCAATTTAGTGCAGCTGAAATTTTGCAACATAATTGAAATATGAAAGAATCACTTTAAAAATTCATGATTATTCATCATTTAGGCTGATATACGTCCCCCTGTTAGGTTCGAGCCTCTGCCGTAATAGGAAGAATATGACCTATTATATCACGCTGGTCAGACGGGTTGATGTAGGGTTTTATTTTGAGTTTAACTTCTCTCTATACGTTATATGCATATTATATCCCTTAGTCGTCTTTTACGACAACCACGGGTAAGAAAGGGAGTGGTGAATTGTATTCTTAATTCGTCACCACACGGAAAAATATTTCTATAATAATTTAACAAAAAATTAATTAAAAAGCTTATCGCCTTTTTTGCATTCATTACTGAAACTAAAGGATATTTAGATGTAAAATAGTCCTCATTTGTCCTTTCAGCTTAGATTATGAGATATACTTAAATAGACAATGCTATTTGATACATTATAAAAACTATTTCATGCTTTTGGTGTAGAATAAATGATCCCACGCTGTCATTTTTATTTTCCCATACAAGTTGTCATCCAATCCTTTCGGTATCCGCCATCAAAACACTCAACAATACTGCCCACAATGTGCGCTTTGACCAGAATCAGAGCACATTTGTGAGAATCACTTTTTTTTTGCTAAATGATGGATGGACACATTCTTCCGTTTTGGCTTTTATAAATGATTTACTTTTATAAAATTTGCAAAATATTGTCCCAATTTTATTAAATAAATCTATTTCTTGTACAAAAACTACCTGTATTATATACAATTCATTACACTCTTTCTTGTCCATGGGTGTTTTAAAAGACCGATGTCCTCCCCGAGGGGGGGACGTCGGTCTATGGGAGGGTACCCCACGTAGGGGTATTCCGTCGGGCCAACCACTGATGACAAGCCAAGCCTAACCCTGCTCCGGTGGTCGGCCCAACGACGAAGGGGACGTGGTTTTCGGGTGGGCTACGGGTGTTGCGTGCTTACGCCCCTCTGTCGTCCCGGACGGAGTGGTTCGAGGAGCGCGCCGACCGCGGCCCAGCCCAAAAAAAAAAAATGGGTGTTTTAAAGACGACTAAGGGATTATAATATGCATAAAACATATATGTAAGAGAAGGACAACTCGAAATAAAACCCTGTACTAACCCGTCTGACCAATGTGTAGGTAGGTAGGTAAATTTCTCTCCCATTGTGGCGAAGTCCCAAGCCCAGTAGTGGGATGTATATGAGTTCAGATGATGATGATGATTATAATACAAAACTATATGTTCTTAAATATTTATTCCGTGTGGTGACGAAGTAAGATAACGATTCACCACTCTCTATTTTGCCCGTGGCTGTCGTAAAAGACGACTAAGGGATATTAATTGCATATTAAAATACACGAATAGGAAAACTCGGCGTAAATTCCTATACCAATAGCCTATAACAATAGTAGGTCAATCTCCCTCCTACTGGGTAAGAAGCTCGGGCCCAGCACTGGGACGGTTAGGCGATTCATACATTGGCGACGCGCCCAGGCGCGGAAGTGCGGAGGAGCAGATCTGCCTCTTTGAGCAGATTTTACCGCGCCTCGCCTGACGGCTTTGTACGCGTCCTGCACTAAACTAAAGGTTATTTGTCATTTGGTCGTCGTAGTTAGTTACGTTACAATGGGCAAAACTGAAGTCATTCAATTTTGTATATAAATCTATCCGTGTCCAGATCTGCTGTGGTCCACCCCGCGCCTGGCGACAATCTGCTAACGGGACGCGTTCCCACGCCGTGGCGCGTTTTCGGTGTGTTGGACCTGGCGTGTTTTCTATACTAATTGATATACTTGCATACAATATTAAAATCTTCAACTCCGCGCCAGGCGAAGGAGCGCGGAGCAGTGTGTGAAGCGCCTTATGAGCTGAGAATATCAATGGATGATTACCATATAGTGCTAAAGATACAAATTCACGTCTCACAAAATATTTTTACCGTTTTGCTAATTATATTATTAACTGACTGCACAGATGACATAATGGTTAAGGGGACACTGCAGGGCTTCCACCCCATTAGGAGGGAAATAGATCTACTATACCATGTTGGTATAGGTTTCAATTTCGAGTATACATTCTCTTGCATAGATGTTATGTTCTTATTTATCTTTCTCGTCTTTTACGGCCTCCACGGGCCAGATAGTGATGAATAGTATTCTCACTCAGTCACCACTTATTTTGTGTACTATGAATCACTTTTTGAAAATACTAGCATAACGCCAATGGTTTTTCAAAAACAACAAAAAAAAAATTTTGGTATTCTTAAACGAATGATTCACAATCAAAGCGAGTACCTCACAAAAGCTGCTCATGTGTGTTGAAGAAACCGCGATAGTATTTATTATACAGTCATCACGCGCCGCCATTGTCCATTCTATAATTACCGGGTCGGTCGGAAGACGGACCGCAAACACCTGTTCCGTTTTCACACGGCCTACAACAGGTAAGTTCAACCAAAAATCCGTATCTCGGACAACGGTGTAACAGTATACGTTTTTTGTTCTTTCATCACGACTTTTTTTTGTCTGTTATTGGAATATTCGGTATGTGAATACGATTTAAATGCGATGACATAAGGCCGTCCTTTGTGAAGAAGTCAAAGTCGATACTTTGAAGTGCATTTTACTTTGCTCATTTTTACAGATTATTTAGCGGTAAAAGTATATAATCATCATCTCAGCCCATACACGTTCCACTGCTGGGCTCGGGCTCCCTCCATTATCTCAGGGAAATTGACCTAGTATACTACGCTGGTACGTTAGAACTAGTATACCCATAGAGTTTGTTTCGAGTTTTCCTTCTCTTGCATTGATGTTATATGCATACCATATCCCTTAGTCGTCTTTTACGACACCCACAGGCAAGAGAGGGGGATGGTGAATTGTATTCTTACTCCGTCACCTCACGGCAAATTATTTTGCTTACTCGCACAGATTGTTAGCGGTATGATACAATGAGTACCACTCTTTACTTTCACAGAGGTATCCTAGGAGATGATTGAGAGATAAATAAAAGTCATTGAATGAAAATGTAAATTTGAAATAAAAGTTTATGCCAACTCGTATATAAATTAGTAAAATGTGAATTATTAGAGAAATAAGAAACTACTATATATTTTCATAAAAATATGTAATTCAGCCTTTTACCGTCCACTGCTGGACATAGGCCTCACTCATATTTCAATACAAAGTGTAGTCTGTATCATTTACATCCAATGACGCCCAACAACTTTCACCAGGTTGTCGGTCCACCTAATGGGAGAGAACCTACGCTGCGTCGTCCGATACGTGGTCGTCACCCGAGACCTTTCTTCCCTAGCTGTTGTCGCTTCGTCGAGCGATGTGACCTGCTCATTGCTACTTATGCATTTCTACAAAAGAAATACTAATAAATTATACGAAAATTCTTGTAGTAAATTATACTTCCAATTGACTAAAAGTAAACATATTTTTTTGTGTGACGTAGAAAAAATACAATTCATCATCCCTTATTCTTACCCGTGGGTGTCGTAAAAGACGATCAATGAAAGAGAAGGAAAACTTGAAAGAAAACCCTATACAAACACATTTGATAGCGTGGTATAGTAGATAAATTTCCCTCCTATTTTGGAGGACGCTCGAGCCCAACAATGGGACGTATGAGTTGAGATGAAACATAAATATTGAGTATATTTATTATAGAATATTTAGCAAAAAAAAACATATTTCTGTCCAAACCTCACGCGCAATTTGTCGTAGGAAAATCAAATTATATTATTTATCCCCCATTATTTGCGTCAGCCTACCAGATGTACTCGTACACTCGATGTCAATCTTCTGTTTGTTTACCTAGAAATAGCAAACATTACGAGATGGGGTCAGCCAGTTTGCTCTGTGGCCGCCAGATTCGATTGACGTAATTTTATTATTACTTATTACTTTTGTTTTTAATAAATATTTATATCCTTGAAGGAAAGTATATCGTATACTTTCTCCTAATTTTTCTTAGATAAATTTTTATGGCGCAAGAAATGCGAGACCAAATAATTAACGGATACCTTGACTTAGATTATAAAGAAATAAATTTCAATTTTATTTATCTTTTCTTTATTTTTTTTTTTAAAGATAATACTCAAAATAGCTCTTCAATTTTACAAACATATAATTAACGGAGGCAAATTACATCCAGACTTAGAACAATAATTTGTGGATCGCACAAAGTGTTGTCCTGCGTGGGATTTGAACTGGCGCGGTCATCTATGCAGTCACTCACTAAATTTGAAATAGTAAAATCATTAGTTAAAAATATGAAATTACCTTCTAATTAAACCACTATGAAAGTTAATTATACCACTTATAAATAATAAAGTTATTTAAATTTATTTGTAATACAACTTTTCCATGCCAAATAAATTAAAATATTTCTAAGCTGCTTTAAGTTTTATCAATTGGCCGAGTTTCAATTTGAAGATTTAATCAAGAGGACATCTAGAGAAAGTGGTGTATTTATATCATAAGCGTAAAAAATCCTAATAACATTTTCCTTAATTATCATTATTCATAGCTATACGAATATCTATCAAAAATCCTATAGAGAACAATATAAAAACCACGTCAAACTAATAACTCATGCTAAATATAGCGCGACACAATTATAAGTCATCCATCCATTCTGATCTGTGCAAAATCATATTCATCTACTAATATCATTTTTGCAATGACATGCACTTTTTGCCATTCAAATGGGGGACAGTTGTGTTTTTTCTGTATGCATTTGAAGCTCGAGACCCTATATTCCAATGTCGTGAACGATTACGCATATTTTTGCTCACACGTTATTAGGGGTGCCGTGTGTGAAAAAAATGTACTATTATAAATAAAAGGAGCCTAACAAAAGGATGGGAGAGCGATCGGGGTCACTAGGAAACGGCGGTTTTGATACGGGAATTTTTTTACCTGGCACTTTGGGGGATCTTTTTTCATTAAAATTTCGGGACTTAAATTTTATTAAGGTAGCTAGTCAGTCTGTGTTCATCTGCGAAGATGATCACATGCTTTATTACTTAAGAATCCTATTGGTGTGGTCAGTGGACATTGGACTTATTTAAATTTAAGCTGTAGAATTGGACTTGCATAATTTCATGTCAATAATTAAGTGCTTCAAGCCGAACAAACATGGATTTATCATCGCGCAGTAAGTCAAGATTTTTCGACTCTGGCATCGATATAAGACGAAAAGGTATTTTCATAAAATTTTCCAAATTTTATCGGTATTGTTTATGCGATTGTAGAACACGAGTTAATAGAGACTATGCCGGGAGCAATAAACAAAGCAATAACCAATACTGAAGACAAATTGGAAAGTAATAAGGCAGTGAAAATGATATCTGTCCCAAAATATATCTATATGAATCTGAACGAATCGGATGGCATTCACATTAACATATAAATGACTGCGTAAGTGGACTGAACCTTATAGTGTATATCTATATAGATTGTTCCTGAGTTATATGGGCTATATAAATTGATATGGTTTAATTTGGGTATTATGCTGAGATTACGTTGATTGCTGACTAAATAAAGATAAGGCTGCCTATTAGATTTGAGGTTGGGGTCACCAGAACTGAAATATTACGGTGTTGTACGCAAGTGCCCAACTTTTTACGTATTCTCATCTTTTATCTTTAAACGAGCAATTTTTGTATATATATATTCAGGATCTCGGAAACAGCTCCAACGATTTTGTTGAAACTTGGCATACTAGAGGATTCAGGTCTAAAAAGATCGATCTAGCTAGGTTTTATTTATAGAAAATGTTGTTTTTCCGTGTTTTTAGTAAAACAATATACTGACATTAAATTTTAAAAGAATATGAATTCAAATTTCGTTGTCAACGTCATGAGTTACGATAGCTCAGTTGGGGAGACGGATGGTTTTAATTTTGGGTTTTCTGGCATTCAAACAGCGTCGGTTCGAATCTCGGTGTTATTATTATTCTCTTTTTGTATTTTTTTATATAATTTGCATTATTTACTTTTTATTAATATATATCTAAATAAATTCGACAAAAATATTCCGAGCGAAGCTCGGTCAACCAGATATTTATTATTAATTTGTTCTAAGACCGCAATTATATCTTAAATATAACATAGAAAAAATCAGTTTATACAAGTCCCACTGTTGGGCACTAGCCTCCTCCATACTAGAAGCGTAATTGATCTACTATACCATGATAGTTGGACAGATTGTTACAGAGTTTTATTTCGAATTTTCCTTCTCTTGCATAGATGTTATATACGTATTATATCCCTTAGTCGTATTTTACGACACCCACGGGCAAGGGTGTGTGATATTTTACCATACGGAAAGACACAATATTTAAATAAAATATACATAAGAAATCATCATTTCAGCTCATATAAATCCCACTGTTGGGCTTGAGCCTCCTCCACAATAAGAGGAAAAATTACCTTACTACACCATGCTGGTCAGATAGGTTGGTATAGGGTTTTATTTCGATTTTTTCTTCTCTTGCATAGTTGTTATATGCGTGTTATACCCCTTAGTCGTCTTTTACGACACCCACGGGTAAGATGATGGTATATCACCACACGGAAAGACACAATATTTAAATAAAAGATATATAAAATATATTGCTGTGAAATTTAAATTAGCAATAACAATTCCGCTAGCTATAGGCTATATTAATATAAAGTCATGTTTAAAACTTCACTTTAAATAAAACTGTATTTGTCTGCCGCATTGACCGCAAATGCCCGCCTCGGAGGCTGTATGTCAAAATAATGACTCTACGAATAATAAATGGCGGCTTATTTCAGTTATTTCAAGTACTTTTTTTTATTTTATATGCACGTAAATAGATACAAATTCTTTTTCGCCGCTCATATATATTATATTATGAAATTTAAGTAGTTTTTAGAATGGGAAAATTTTCCTAATATCAGACCGGTGCATTTGTATTAAGCACATCTTTAACGCCTCTAGATTTTTCTTTTACGCCTCTTAAAGTCTTATCACGGAGATGGACAGGTTCACGTCACCACACAACTTTGGTATTGCCAATGCCAATTTGGTCAATGAGCGATAATTACCACTTATAATTCAGAGGGCTATCTGCCGCCAGAAGCAAAAAAAAAATGAAAACGATCATAATCATCATGGCTCATATAAGTCCCACTGTTGGGCTCGAGCTTCCTCCGCGATGAGAGGGAAATACCCTACCCACGTTGGTCATTTGGGTTGGTATAGGGTTTTATTCAATTTTTTATTCTCTCGCATAGTTGTTGTATGCATATAATCCTTCAGTCGTCTTTTACTACACCAAAGGGCAAGAAAATAGGTTGTGAATTGTATTCTTGTTCGGATCGAGCCTACCCCACAATGGGAGGGAAATTGCCCTACTGTAATACCACGCTAGTCAAACGGGCTAGCATAGGATTTTATTATGGAAGGGTACTCCTCAGGGGGTATTCCGTCGGGCCGACCACTGACGTCAAGTCACCCTACTCCGGTGGTCGGTCCAACGACGAAAGCGGCGTCGTGTTCGGGTGGGTTGCAGGTGCGCGTGCTTACGCCCCTCCGTCGCCCCGGACGGAGTGGTGCGAGGAGTGCGCCGACCGCAACCCACCCCAAAAAAAGCATAGGATATTATTTCAAGTTTTCCTTTTCTCTCAAATATATTTTATGCATATTATAATCTCTTAGTCGTCTTTTAAGACAACCACGGGCAATGTGCGTTGTATTCTTACTCCGTCACCACATGGAAAAAATATACCGCAATAAAGCAAAATTTGTCATAGCCACAGACTTATTATTATAAGAATCTTATTAGAAGTTTTTTACCGCACGTTTCGTAAAATATTTGTTCAACTTTTTCATATGTTTATTTATTGTTGTCTAAAAACACCATTTTGCTTACAAAAGTGCAATATAGAGATCGTTTCATATTGGCACTGATCCCGAACAGACAAGCCTTTATAACCCTAGTTTTATTGCTTTAGGAAAACTATACCTATAGCTTTCAACATATGAATATACAAGATTTGATATTCCGCTATGCAACTAAGACTATTACTAAATATTATCTCGTATACGTCCCACTGCTGGGCTTGAGCCTCTTCCATCATCATCATCATTTGCCTGGCCTCATCCCACTCTAAGTGGGGTCGGCACTACATGTTTTGACCTTCCATAGCCTCTTATCAGCCGTCATATTTGCACTACTTTCAGGCGCATATCCTCATTCATGCAGTCCATCCATCTCTTCTTAGGTCTCGCGCGCTTATTTCGTTCATCCACAATCATATTGACAACCCTCCTTGTCATATGCCTTTCATCCATCCTCATCACATGTCCATACCAAGACAATCTCGCGCTCCTAATCTTCTCTATCACTAGTACCACTTTTAAGTCGCTTAAGCCTCTTCCATAATAAGAGAGAAATTGACCTTACTATATCACGCTGGTCAGACAGGGTAGTATAGGGTCTTGTTGTGAGTTTTCCTTCTCTTGCATAGATGTTACATGCATATTATATCCCTCAATCGTCTTTTACGATCCCCATTGACAAAATAGGGAGTGGTGAATTGTATTCTTATTCCATCACCACAGAACAGATCAGATATAGTTTAAAAAAATTATATAATATAATCATCATCATCATCTCAGCCCATATAAGTCTCACTGCTGGGCTTGTCACTTCTACAAAATAGAAGGAAAATGGACCTACTGTACCACGCTGGTTAGACGGATTGGTATAGGATTTCATTTAAAGTTTTGGTTGGAGTCTCTTTCCCAAATTTTACATGCATATATATATCCCTTAGCCTTTTACAAAATCCACGGGTAACAGTGGCAGTGGGGATTCTACTCTTACTCCATCAAAATTTCATACATATCATAACGCTTTTTTTTTGTGGGACAGAAGGGCGTAAGCACGCAACACCCGCAGCCCACCCACGTGCACGTCGCCTTCGTCGTTGGGCCGACCACCGAAGCAGGGTTACTTGTCTTCAGTGGTCGAACATATCATACCGTAACATAAACAAAAAGATAATAAATGATGATTCCATGAATTATTATCATATCAATTATTATCATCATATTTATTTCAGCCCGCATATGGCCCACTGTTGGGCTCGGGCCTCCTTCTTAATGAAATTTGACCTATTATGTCAAAAATCTCAATCTGATCTTAACTCTGACTGCGACCTAGACTAAGTAATTGACGTGGCATAATTGGTCGATTTCCATCCTTCCGTGGAGGAGCTTCAAGCATCAAGTGGGACGTAGATATATATATATATATATAGGGTACATATGAGTTGAAATGATAATGATCATAATGGTCTGCATTGATAGCTCTCAACGCTTATGCATAGTCCTGGAACAACCGTTTAAGCCATCTGCGGCTAATAGCTACAACACACGAAAAAAAAAATGAAGAATCTTGGTGTAGTTATAATAAGGTATTCCTTGAATGTAATCCTAATTCAGAACTGACCTGAAATATTACTATTCATTACTTTAGATTTTTAGAATATTATAAATAATAAATCTTAAGTATTAAATATCACTAAGTGATGATGGATTAAGAATACAATTTACCACTCCCTTTCTTGCAAGTGGATGTCGTAAAAGACGACTAAGGGATATAATATAATAATTTCTGATGTTTACGCGTAAATAAAACTATTTTACGGATTTTATCGCGTTTGATTGCCCGACGTTTCGAACACTTTACAGCGTTCCGTCCGTGACGAACACTGTAAAGTGTTCGAAACTTCGGGTAGTCGAAAATCGGATATAATGTATTTATATATAATTTCTGTGTAAGAGTTCGAAATAAAATCCTATACCAACACGTCTGAACAACAGGTATAGTAGGTCAATTGCCCTCCTATTACAGAGGAGGCTCGAGCCCAGCAGTGGGATATCTATTAGCTGAGACGTCAAGACGAAGTATTAAATATTAGTAAATAAAACAAAATAGCGACGATTGTAGTAATAAATACAGTCGGCGACGATAATTAGTGGTCGGCAGTTAACGGCAGTACCGTACTGGAATTAAGATTTTTGCTATAAATGCCCGGCTTCAGATAAAACTGCCACGCTTAGGATTAGGGGTTAAGTGTCCGCTTTAACGGGTATTGTTATAATGATGGGAATGTATCGATATCGATATAATGAGAAAATCAATTATTTTTCATATATCTCTTATAATAATACTAGCAACCCGCCATCACTTCGCTTCGGTTTCAGTCGCCTTACCCGCGTAGTTCTCATTCCCGTAGGAATATAGGGATAAAATTTAGCCTCTGTTACGCCCTGATATAGCTTATAGCTTTCCGTTGGTGAAAGAATTTTGAAATCGGCTCGCTGGTTTAAGCGTGAAAGCGTAACAAAAAAACAAACTTACTTTCGCATTTATAATACATATTAGTAAAGATGTCATATTTTTTAATATTTAGTTATTGGATGCCATCCTCTAATTTATTTGCGTGGTGATGGATTTAGATTAAAATTTATCACTCAATTTCTTAACCGCGGTTATGGAAGGATGATGTGGATTAAAAGATCGGTAAGGAATTATATTATGCAGATAATATCACTAACAAGACAAGAAAAACCTAGCATGAAACACTTAAATCCGTTACTATTGAATATAGCATACACATATCCATAATGCTGTTACAAGCGATATTTTACTTTTAATTGTAACCTAGAAATAAAAATATTAGTCAAATATCACGTGATAAAATTTAATTAATTAAAAAATATAGTCATAATATAATCTGTATTTTATAAAATATAATGTCTACGCCTGTATTTGTTTGCCGGGTATTAGAGTAAGAATACAAGATACCACTTTACTTTTTTGCAATTATTGAAAAATACAACTAACATACGAAGATATGCAACAGATATCACGTCAAAGGAAGGAAAAGGACCTATGCAATCCGTTTGGCCAGCGGAACAATTCACTTCTTAAATTAAGGAGAGTCGGGCTAAACAGTAAAGCTTATATGGCCTGAAATTGCCAGAAAATCTGTTATGCTAAAGCAATAGATACGAGTAACAATTGACGTAATCAATCTTATCTAACTAGATAACATTCAATCAATTGTGAATGTAATAAATATAAAAATAACATTATACATTATCGTTATCGTTATAATATTACATAGTACCTACTATAATTCATTAAAGAAAATTAGCGATAGAAATCATCGATAAATATTATTTATCGATACGCATATCTATTTCCTGCACTAGTCCATTCTAGTGTAGTGCCAGACAGTCCGGTGTGGCGTTTTTATTGACACTCGT
This sequence comes from Lymantria dispar, assembly GCA_032191425.1. Classification (NCBI taxonomy): domain Eukaryota; kingdom Metazoa; phylum Arthropoda; class Insecta; order Lepidoptera; family Erebidae; genus Lymantria; species Lymantria dispar. Next base: position 10,590,266 of record CM063454.1, on the reverse strand, counting down.
GCGGTGACAAATATCTTCAGGAAGAACATACATACTCCTTCCCCCGTTCGTAAGGGTTCGGTTGGCACTGTTCTCTATACGACTCATATATTTTACGATGAAGCTTATTCGTTCATCTGTGACTCTAAATTAGTACAGTCTGTATTATATCTAGTAAATGTGAATAAAATGCGTATAAGGAAAATAAAATATTTTGCTACTACATCAAGAGTTTCGAGTAAAAATTTATTTAGAAATAGTCTCGTTTCGTCGTATCTCATACGTCCCACTGCTGAGCTTGAGTTACTGCCGTAATAGGTAGGGAATTGACCTACTCTACTATACTGGTCAGACATGGTATAGAATTTGATTTAAAATTTTCCTTCTCTTGCATTTGTGCATAATATATGTATTATATGCATATTATATTCCTTAATCGCCGTGTGGTGACAGAGTTAGAATACAATTTACTACCTCCGTATCTTATCTGTGGGTGTCGTAAAAGACGACTCGAAAGAAAGTACACTAATACCCGGGACTTACGCGATAGGTGGGACTGAGCGATTATCGCATAAGTCGAATTCGCGTAAGTTGGGGTTTAATTTTACTTAATTTAAACATGTACAAAAAATGTTTATTTGGAACTTGTTCAAAGAAGTTTTAAATAATGTTATTAATTAAATATTAAATGAAAAATAATTGACATTTTCTGAATAAAAAAAGTAAATCTAAGGTCGGAGCGCTTAAATAAAAAACCGCGTATCTCTGAATTCGCGTAAAACGGGGTAGCGTAAGTTGGGGCATTGCTGTATATTATCACTTCTGAGCATTGTGATATAGTTGGTTAATTTCACTCCTATTATGGAGTAGGTTCAAATCCAGCTTCTATCCACAAATTGTTGTTCTGAGTTTGGATTTAATTATATCTGTTAATTATATGTTTGTAAAGTTTCCCCGCAATGCAAAGATTATTTTCTTAGTGCTTAGTGTTATCTTTAAAAAAAGGACATAGCTAAATTATTAAGTTTTACCCGACTCGAGAATCAAACTTATTAATTACAAAATAATGGAATACATCCACTGAATTCACCTCACTAATCTATTATCGTGCTGAAATCGACACCGCCTTTGAAAAAAATTGACAGTGCAAATTTTCATTTCCAATTTTTATAACCAACATTTTTCTATTAAGGGCTGTCCATCCGACTCCCCAGGCGGAGAATCGTGTTACACACCTAAAGCGAAAAAAAAAAACAGAAAAAAAATTCAAATCCCTCTAACGAAGAGGCCAATACACAGGAGGGCTCTGTTTTTCTCAGTTATTTCGAATATTCCGCCCAGTATTGGGTATCCGTAACACGATTACTGACCCGGCCTTAATTTGATCAACCACCGCTGTGCCCGCTATTTTTTTCGTGTTGTCGACCCCCCTTTGGGAAACCTATTTACCTGTGCTATGTAAAAGATATTGATAAAAAGTATTGACAGTGTAAACAAAATAAAAACGTTACTTATTGAAGCTATCTATGAGTTTTTCACAATAGAACATTCGTCATCAGCCCAAATACGTCCCACTACTGGGCTTGTGTCACCTCTACAGTGGGAGGGTAATTGACCTACTATACCACGCTGGTCAGATGTGTTGGTATGGAGTTTCATTTCTAGATTTTCTTCTCTTGCATAGATGTTGTTTGCATATGAGATCCCTAGGTCGTCTTTTACGACAATCACGGGCAAGATGAGGGTGATGAATGGTATTCTTACCCGTCACCGCAGAAAAAAATCATCAATATCAATCCAGGCGTTTAGGAGATCAGTCATATATAAATGTACAAATGTACAGAGGAATAATATTTATAATGAATTGCAAAAAAAAATGTATTTAGTTTACTTCAATTGTTGGCAACTCAAGTGTACCACTTCTATTTGCTTAAGATCGATAAGAGAGATAACAACTTCGTCAAAATTGTTACTATGCCATAATTTTGTAAGAAATATTTGAATATGAATTAATTCATTCATTTCAGCTCATACACCTCCCACTGCTGGGCTTGAGCCTCCTCCTCGATAGGAGTGAAATTGACCTACTATACGCCGCCGGTCAGACGGTATAGAGTGTTATTTCGATTTTTCATTCTTTTTTTTTTTGCATAGATGTGTTTCCTCTTAGTCATGTTTTACGATATCCGCGAGCAAGATATAGGGTGGTAAATTGTTCTGTCGGGCCGACCATTGACACAAATCACGGTCGGTCCAACGACGAAGGCGACGTGTCACGGATGGGTTACGGGTGTGCGTGCTTACGCCCCTCTGTCGCCCTGGACGAAGTAGAGCGAGGAGTGCGTCAACCTTAACAAAATAAAAAGGTGGTAAATTTACGCCGACCCTAACCCTCCCCAAAAAAAAAGGGTGGTAAATTGTGCTCTTATTCCGTCACCACACGGAATAGAATTTGAAATTGAATACGAATAAAATGTTAAACTAAAAATTTCATCTGCTCATACATGGCGCACTGTTGGGCTCGGGTCGCCTCCTTCAAGGGAGCGAATTTGACCTACTGTATGACTATGGTCAAACGTGGATACAGGGTTATATTTTCAGTTTTTCTTGCATTTATGGTATCCGCATATTATATCTTTAGGTCGTCTTTTATGACACTCACAGGCAAAAGCTAATGAATTGTATTCGTACTCCATCACCATACGGATTAGATACTTATGCGAATCTCTCCCTTCCCTCCATCGTGGTTAAGGGGAGTGATGGCTGCTCTAGTAGTTAACTCGTGATCGGGTGCCGCTTATGGGATCTGGTCCAGCCATAATTGTTTGAATTATATTACGTATCTTGTGGTTCGAAGGGCATCACACTGGCTAGAGCTAGCTCTTACAAAACTTATTGTACACAATTTATATCTAGTAAGAAGAAAAAAAAAATTAAAATTATAGACAAGCCCGCTGAGTTTCTTGCCGGATCCTCTTAGTAGCGGTTTGTTCCGATTCGGTGGTAGTATATTTTTTTTAGCAATTGTAAACCTGACAATATGTAAGTGCCTTCTCAGGGTTTATGCATAATAAATGACTTGAATTTGAATCAATACATAAAAATTGTAATAGATCGATATCTGGACATTATAGATATTGACACTAATATGGGAGTCTTTATTAGACCAACAGTTCTAAGATTATTTGAATGTCTGTATATTTATACATACGTGTTTTTGCAACTGCATTGCACTGCAAGTTTTCGGTCATAAACAGCAAGATGTGTTAAAACTCACTTTTTTGGGACAAAATTGTGGTGACGGAGGATACAATTCACTATTCCCTATTTTGCCCATGGATGTCGTAAGAGATGACTAAGGGATATAATATCTGATAACATCTAAGCAAGAGGAGGAAAACTTGGAAATAAAACAATATGGCAAGCTATCTCTCTAGTTTGATTAAGTAGGTCAATTGTCCTCTTATTATGAACGAAACTCAAGCCCAATAGTGGAACATATATGAGTTGAGATGCTGATGATGAGGATAAAACATAAAATATATATGTGTGGTGACGGAGTAAGAATAGAATTCACCACTCCCCATCTTGCCCGTGGATGTCGTAAAAGACGACTATGGGACGATATGCAGATAACATCTGTGTAAGAGAAGGAAATATGAAAATGAAACCCTATACTAACATGTCTGACTAGTATGGCATAGTAGGTCAAATTCCCTCCCATTGTGGAGAAGGCCCGAGCCCAACAGTGGGACGTATGTGGGCTGCGATGATGATGATGAATATGTATCTAAATTATAGAAGCAAGCAAAACGGTGGGCACAATTAATAAAAAAAAAAACAAATAAAACATGAATACTTTTTTTCGAAGAAAAGTAACAAATTTAGCATTGGACAGTGATCCCTTTAGCTCCCTTGGGTCGAGAGGGAAAAAAAAACAACAAGATGAAGATAATCAGCCGTTTTTGTCGCACGGAATTACGTCGGATAATTTGATTAGCTATTGGTGGGCGACAAGCGTCCCTTTAAGAGGTAATCCTATTTTATAGGTAGGCCCTTTAATCTGATAGATGCTAGGTGTTTTATATTGGGCGTTTTGATTGTGTTTTAAGTTTATTACTTGTTATAACGATATTGTTTATATTGGAAGCCATAATCTATAAGTGGTTTAGAATAAAAGTGGTTTTTTAAATGAATAAACGGATGTTGTTTAGAAATGTTCTTATTTACATGTTTATATCTTATATCTTTAAACGAGCAATTCTTGTATATATATATATATATATATATATATATATATATATATATATATATATATATATATATATATATATATATATATTCAGGATCTCGTAAACGGCACCAACGATTTTGCTGAAACTTGGCATACTAGAGCTTTCGAGGCCAAAAAATTGATCTAGCTATGTTTTATATATAGAAAATGTTGTTTTGTCAGTGTTTTTAGCAAAACAATATAATGACATTAAATTTTAAAAGAATATGAATTCAAATTTTGCCGTCAACGTCATGAGTTACGATAGCTCAGTTGGGAAGTAGTGCAGTTTCCTTTTAGCATTGTTTTGGCATTCAAACGGCGCCGGATCGAATCTCTGTGTTATTATTATTCTCTTTTTGTAAGTTTTTATATTTATTCATTATTTAGTTATTATTTTTTATTAATATATATCTAAATAAATTCGACAAAAATACAACAAAAATATTTCGAGCGAAGCTCGGTCAACCAGATATTTAATGGTTTAAGTAATGTCATGGCTTCGATTTCTATGCAGGACAATAATATGGCTGCTCTAGTAGTTAAGTTGTGATCGGGTGCTGCTTGTGGGATCTGGTCCAGCCATACCTGTTTGAATTATATAACGTATCTTGTGGTTCGAAGGGCATCACAATGGAGCTAGTACTTACTAAATATGTTGTACACAATTTTATATCTAGTAAGAAGAAAAATAATTAAAAATAATAGACAAGCCCGCCGAGTTTTTTTTTCCGGATCTTCTCAGTAGCGGTCAAGTTCCGATCCGGTGGTAGCTTATTTTTTGTTTTGGATAATTTAATTTAATTTTGTTAACTTGACAATATGTAAGTGCCCTCTCGGGCTTATGCATAATAAATGATTTAAATTTGTTATCTACAAATGTTTGTTCCGAGTGCTGATATAATTTGTGTTAACTATATGTTTGTAAAATCAATGTGTGTTGTTCATCATCATCTCAACTCATTTATATCCCATTGCTGGGCTCGAGTCTCTTCCGAATGAGAGGAAAAGAAGAAAAAAGAAACATAACTCATAACTCATTTATTCATAAGGGTTTCTTACATGTCATTCTTTGATATAGTTAATTACATTTTAAAAATACATATTAGATTGTCAATTGAAAAGAGAAATAAATAATAAAGCTATGTCAAGGAATAATAATTTAAAACTTAAGCAATATGCGCGTTGAGTATTTTCTACCTTTTGAAGAATTTGTCATATGTATAAAATGCTTGCCCGATGAGCCACCGCTTAAGGCGAACCTTAAAGCTTTAGAGGCTAGGAGCGGCAGTTACCAGTGTAGGCAATTTATTGTACACTTCTGGGCCCATAACATGAGTCGTCCTCTCCGACTTAGCGAGTGTTCGTGCTACAGCTGATAGATTATTACTGGAATTGTTCTCTTTTTTTTTAAGCAACGGGGCCCAAGGGCATCCCCTGTGGGGTACGAACCTCGGCTTGGGGCGTTGCTGAGTCCAATTTGGGAGGTCCCACTTTAGAATTACTTATTTTTACGCGGCACGGTTTCGCACCTTGACGGCGAGGACGGAACCGTGGTCTTTTCTTTGTTGCGGCTTCGCGGGCCGTGTATGCTGTATTTTGAGCTATCGTGATCTCGTCGTCGGGCTCGTCGAGAGCAAGTCTCGGTCGAGTAACCTTCGAGATGCGGGACGGGATATAGTTGGTCGCAGCGACCACTAAGGGGTTGAGGTGTGTTGTGGCAGAATCAAAATATCTACGGGCACACTGTTTCATATATTGCCTGATGGTCGACAAATGCAAGTCGATGTGGAGATCGGTATTGCGTATGAACCACGGTGCGCCCGTGGCCTTACGCATGAACCTATTGGAATTGTTCTCCTATTATCATTGTATTAAATTTGACTCTTATTGTGTAGAAAGCTTACGGATTGGGACATTTAACGATAAGAAAAGGACAGTTAATTTAAAGAAATATGCAACAGCACTCAGCGTAAAATAATGAAATACACATGTTTGACAATATTTATAATATAATGTAAGTAGGTATATGGCAATACATAGTACATAACACAATCCCCCCTCCATGAGCTAAGTATAATTATAGGTAAAAAAGCAAGGGTTGCAGAGTGGCCATGTTGAGAGAAGTGACGTCATTAGCACGCTGTTGACACAACCCGCCTTCTGATGTGAATGGCGACGCTAAACTGGTTCTATGGGCGTGTTTCCGATATGACACTATGCTCGTAATTATATGTAATTAGAATGTTTTTAACTATTTGTATGAATATAAATACATAGATAAAATTACAATTTGAGAGTCAATGGATAAAGAGTGCAAATTACTTTCTTTTTAGTATGAGACATGAACAACAAGTGTAAGCAAATAGTAAATTAGTTTTTGATTGGTTGAAGTTGGTGATTTATATTCTTACTCCGTCAACACACAGAGAGTCTGTCTGTCTGTCTAATAATACTTCGAATAAATCATTATTGTTGATCAAACGATTTAGACTTTATTAAAGGGAACAAATATTATTCTAAATCACACAAATGTCCAGCAGTCTACGAATAAAAAGCCGTTCAAATAAATTAATGCTTGGATCTCAATTTGCCGACACAAATTTTTGTTCGACTTTTGTTCAATAGGCTTTTGTGCCGTATGTCCATTTCCGACAACTCAGCCTTTGAATAAAGTGGCTGTCAAAGAGGCCGATGTCAAAATTCTTTGGCATTCATAAGTTGGCAAAGAAAACATAAAACTTAAAAAGAAAATGAAAAGTTTTTAACAATTGACATTTTCGTGTAAGTACATGAATTAATGTACCTCTAGTGTTACCGTAAATTATATGTTATTTCATTCAGATTATTTATTTATTTAATTCAGCTAATTTCTTATTGCTAACAGCATACCATATGCAATAATAAAATAATAATACAAAATAAGAAGAAATAAAAAAATATATTACATCCCTGAGGTGATAGGTTAGGAATACAAAACGATCTCACCTCTTGTCTTCGAAACGATTGATTAGTGGAAACATTTTTCTTGGAAACTTTTACTTACTCATGCGATCACTAGTCACTGAGACTTGTTCCTCTTCTTTTAAAGCTAGTACATAACCTTAATCTCTTTTTTAATATCTTCTTCATAATGACAGAAAAATTATCTTCCGTAGAACACTGGCCAGAGACTACTGCTTTGACTTTTATTTATTTATTTTAAAACTTTTGCACAAATAAAGGTACTCGGCGGACTTAATGCCTTAGGCATTCTCTACCAGCCATTCTGATATCTAGAGGTAATGCATTCCACAAAAGAATAGCTATTATATATAATAGAATAGATATTAAAGGAGGAATGCACCAGACTAGAAGCGTGAGAGGGTTTCTTCCCTTTCCTTCTTTTTCTCTTTCTGTTCAGGGATCCAGTTTTCCTCTTTCATCTCTACTTTTTCTTTATCTTGCTTGTGCTCATAAAAGTTGACGACTGACGCATTATTTTCTGAAATCACGATTCAGATATTTCTTATCAAAAAGAAAATACATTTAACCCACATTTAGTAAGTTTACAATTTTGATGTTCGTTTGATATTTAGAGAGCTTCCAATTTACTTCAGAGGTATTGTTGATGCGAATATAAATTGACGAAAGCATTTTTACTATGAATATATTCATTGTCAGAACGGGCTTCCAATCCAAATACACAAACCTCCCACAAAACGAAATCATAATAAAATTACAACAATAAACACCCCCGCAACATTTGATAGCTATTCTTATTATTTTTATTTTCGATTTATTGTTATCAAAAACGTCCGATTTCAATACAAAATCGGTAGGGTCCTGATCCCCTGCCAATTAATATTGGACACGGTGGTCAGAGCTATGTCAAATTTAGACACTCTTTTTTGTTACTAACATCGCAGATATTCATATACGCATAATATTAGAGTAACTGCAAAGATAGCGTGGTGGTTATTATACTACCTACCATGCCAGGGTCGAGATTTCGATTTCCATGCAGAACGACACTTTGTGCATTTAACAAATTGTCCTTAGTCTGGGTGTAATTTGTGACTGTTCGATTCCATGTTAGTAAAATCCCCACCAATACAAGAATTTGGTGCAGGACATAGTATTAAAAACCTTGGGGCAAGACATATTATCAAAAAAAAACCTCATACCTACGTTTTATTATTATTCTCAACGATATTAGAGGCATAGAGCTAGCTATACCTATATTAGACTAGAAATGTCCTTAGAATGATTGGCAATTGACTGTAACAACCCAAATGGTTGTTCATATCCAAGAATTAAATCTAATGTGAGGGGATTTGACTCAAGGAATTAGTCGCTGTTGCCCACTCAATTGGGTATGTGGTGGTTATGAAGCCATAGGCTGGTTTTCTATTGCCTCGCACGGTTTGGGTGAAGTGTAGCCAGACTGTAGTCTTATCCAACAAAGGCCCTATTTTTAGATATATCATGGTTTTATTAGGTTGGTTAGACCTTGAGGTGCACTGGCTAATATTACATTTTAAATAATTCAATCGCCTTTTAAATCAATCGCCACCTACCGGGTTCTATTTTCAATTCAAGCTATTCTTGAACCCATCTGAAGGCACACTAAAATTTCTTCAAAATTGGTTCAACCATTTGAGAGGAATTCAGTCACTATATATACGTATAGAATAGATTTTCATATTTTTTTCATTAATTATCATAATCGACGATTTAGATTTTACGATTGAATTCCTTTTTTAATACGCTTTTATTAGCTTCAGACGTATTTATGTTAGTATGTAACGGAATCTTTGAACATGATTTTGACCCCCTTCAAAACGTCGGATTAACTCGAAATTTGGCATACTTATTAAGGAGCGATGACAATTCAATATTTTAAACAGTTTGACCCCGTTATCCTCACTAGGATAATCAGGATTAGCGAAAATTCAACTAAAAAATGAAAAATAAATAATAGTTCAAAAAAACTAAAAAAAATACGCTTTTAAAGAAAATCCAACTAAAAAATAGAAAATATTTTTTTTTAAATTTGAATTAAGAATAGTGTATATAAGAAAAAAATATTTTTTATTGTAAAAAAAGCGTGGGTGCTTTTTAAGATATTATCAAAATGATAATCCTCCTACTCATATCTGTCAATAAAATATTTATAACTATTGACAACATGCATCCCACGCATTTTTTTACAATAAAAAATATTTTATTCTTTTATATACACTATTCTTATATACACTATTCTTAATTAAAATTTTTGAAAAATTATTTTCTATTTTTAGTTGGATTTTCTTTAAAAGCGTATTTTTTTAGTTTTTTTAAACTATTATTTATTTGAAAGGAACTTTTGTTAGTTGAAGAATGTGTGTCATGGATTTCAAACCCGATATTTCTGTGTAGTCTCTATAAGCTATCTATCTATCTATATATATATATATATATATATATATATATATTACATCAATAATTAATCCAAAAATTTCTAAAGTACATTCAAAGTTTCAACGTAATATTAGAAGCATTTCACAAATTAACACAGTGGTACAATCGGCCGCGGTTGGGACAAAATGTAATTAATAATTAATGCAACAGCCAAGTAGGAACTCTCGCTAACACAGAAGTTACTTCTAGCGGCGCAGTGTGACCTTTTCTGTGAAAAAACAAATGTTGAGATATAACTGGCATGTTACGCCGTGTGTAGTAACGAGCTAATTTAAACTTTTTGGTCTCTCTAGTCCTTTCGGAGGGTGGCTCCCTTCACGTCACCTGAGGCGACTGTCCTTGGTTAGACGACAGTTTTCAATAAAACAAAAATAAAATGCACGCGGCTCTCATATCGGTTTTGATTTTTGAGTAATTGTTTTCTTTATCGTATTATCATTTTAATTGAATCTTTATGTTCTAATTTTTAACCAATCTACTTCAATACTAAAATTGTAATGGTTATTTATCCTTGCGGTAAAAAAGTAAGAATACAATTCTTCACTCCTAATTTTCCCCGTGGGTGTCGTAAAAGACGAATAAGGGATTAATTAGGCATATAAAATCCATGCAAGAGAAGGAAACTTCGAAATAGAAACCTGTACCAACACGTCTGACCAGCGACTCCCTCCTACTCAGCAGTTCCCTCTTATTGTGGAGGAGGCTCGAGCCCAATGATGAGATTTATGAAACTTGTATGAGAGCTGTAAAACCCTCACACCATTTTTCTCAATATTAATTGACACTGTTCTCTTCCTCTTTCTTTTTAGCCCTTAAATGCATTATGATAATCTTTTGCACAACAGGATTGAAAATGGTTTACTATTGCAGCAATTAGCCAGAAAATTCCACCTGATTAGCTATTGGATAGGAAATAAAGAGCCGATAAACCATATTGACACTGACAGATTAAGACTAGAGTGTATTACTAGAATATTGCAAGAGAAAGAAAGCTTAAAATAAAAATCCAACCAGATAATAACCTATTTTGCCTTTCCATTATGAAAGAGTATTATGTCCATCAGTGCTAGATGTTTTGGTTGTACAGAAAATATTTATTAATAATGGACATTTGAATAGTATATTATATCTATTCTTGCTTCCATTGTTCTAATTTTAATAGAATATTCACTAGAATAAAATTGCCAAATACATTTTTTATTTCTATTTTATATGATACTAGCTGACCCAACAGACTTTGTTCTGTTCAAATAAGAGACATCTACCGGGTCCAATTGTGAATTTAAACCATTCTCGAATCCTTTTGAACATGCACAAAAAATTTCATCAACATCGGTCTAGCCGTTTAGTAGGAGTTTAGTGACATACACACGTACACAACAAATTTATATATAAAGATTATGTAGATGTCATAAAAGACGACTAAGGGATATGATAAGCATATGATACATCTATGTCATCTATACATCTTTGTCAGGAAAACTCGAATACCAAGCTGTCTGAACAGCATGGTAGCAGTCAATTTACCTCCTATTATAGAGGAGGCTGAAGCCCAGCAATGGGACGTATATGAGCCGAAACGATAATTTATATGCAACTTGTGTGTTAAATTTCTGCTTTTCAAGCCCTTTAAAAATATATTTATTATGGGTATCATAATAATATAATTCTCAGTAACTCAATACGTTTTATTATAACATATACTAAATTCATATACACCCATTAGTTTCAAACTTCAATCCCAATTTGAAGTATTACGCCACCCTTACAAATAAATCCATAAATCACTTAGAAATCTAATATTTATGTGGGTGTTAAATTTTTGTCGAGAGCGCATGTGTGGGAAAAAGGTGACCACTGTCCATTCGCGTGCAGTGGGTGTGGCTATTTGTCCGGGTGTGTGATCCAATTGACCCAAAGTGTAGATAAATTTCCACGTAACTTGATTATGTATAGGTAAAAGTTAGAGAAAGCCTTTTATGTAAAAGGCTTGGATTACTCAATAGAATAAACCGAGTTAAATACTTTTTAATTTTAATTGTTATTATTGATTTATTCGTCATTAATGATTATCCAATGGCCGTAATTACTTATTTTATTCTCATTAATATTTTATTAATTTATTTTTCCGTTTAGTGAAGGAGTTCTTCCGTGTGGTGACGGAGTAAGAATACCAATCACCACTCTCTATCTTGCCCGTGGATGTTGTAAAAGACGATTAAGGGATACAATACGCAATTGCATATATCTATGCAAGAGAAAGAAAACTCGAAATACAACCCTATACCAACCTGACTGACCAGCATGGTATCTGGTCAGACAGATTAGTAGGTCAATTTCCCTCCTATTGTGGAAGAGTCTCGAGCTCAACAGTGGAACGTGTATGAACTGAAATGATGGTGAAATGATGAAGGAGTAAGAATATGTCATCCCTTATCTTACCAGTGGGTGTCATAGAAGATGATTAAAGGATATGATATACAGATCAAAGACCGTGGTACCGTACTGTTGCGCTATCGTAGCTGTACACCTTTTTACTTATTGGCTGACTAGTCATTTTGTTTTCCTGTCTCCCGCTTTGCCTAGGAGGGAAGTGGAATCTCTCTTTCCAACTCCTCCTCTATAATCTTTTCTAATTAAATTTGTTGCGGGTCCCAAGACAATTAAAATCATATCCCGGGACTGCCTGAGGGTCAAACTTCGGTGTTATTTATGACGACCATTGTGGATCCTGGCTTACAGGAGTTACAATGGTGGGAATGTGTGGTGGGAGTAGTCCCAATTTAACATACAGATCAAAGAGTAGGCAAACTTAAAATTAAACCCTATACCAACATATCTAACCAGTGTGGTATAGTAGACAAATTTCCAGCAGTCCAACAGCGAGACGTATATGAGCAGAGATGAATGTTTTGCTATCGTTATCTTTTGACCGCGGCGTCCCACGTGTTACTCTAGATTTTGAACTATATAGTAGACTAGCAATCTGCCCTCGCTTCGCTTCGGTTTTAGTTGTTTTACCCGCGTAGTGCCCGTTCCCGTGGGAATACCGGGATAAAATATAGCCTAGTTTACGCCCTGATATTATAGCTTTCCATTGGTGAAAGAATTTTTGAAATCGGTCCAGCCGTTTTGAAGATTACCCGGAACAAACAGACAGACAGACAGACAAAAAATTTTTAATTACTATTTTAGGCATAGGTGTCGTACAAATAACCGTGTGAGCATGAAAAAAGCCTATTATTTTGACATTACAAACAGACACTCCAATTTTATTTATTGGTATAGACTATATAGTACAGTATATTTAGGATGAAAAATCTTCTATATACTTTTCTATACCCGTCGTAAGATAGAAAGAAAGAAATAAAGAAAGAAAACATATTTATTCGATGCTGAGCCACACGTCACAATTTTCATGGTTAAGCATACATACGGCTGAAATAAACATTAAAAATATTATAATAACAAAAAAGATATGTAGGTAGGTAGTGAGGTGCTTTTCTTAGTGTGCTTAAAGGAATTACGACAAAAGCCGAAGTGTATCAACGCGGCCGATACCACTCGTCCGCGGTAAGACGATAGGTAGAAGATAAGAAGAAGGTAGGGATAAGAAGAAGATAGGTTGTAAGATAGGTCGTAAGATCGATCAATTGAGTAGTTAAAGAGTGAAAATCATCATTACAGTTCATATATGCCCACTATTGGGCTCCAACCGCCTCTGCAGTGGGTGCGAAAATGATCTTCCTCGCTCGTTCTAACCAGGTATAGAGTTTTAACGCCAGTATTCATTAATATTACCAGCTTATATCCCTTATTCCTTTTTACGATGGAAGGGAAGGAGTGATGACTTTTGTATTTTTATTGTATCACATTATTAAGAAAGAAATTGGCATTTATACTATTATTTAGGGTGATAAATTCATAAACGAAGAAACTTATTTGACTGGAATCATACACCCTCAAACACCTTTACAATCAATTAAAATCTTACACGTGTCGCTTATTTAAATATTGAAAAAGGCACAGGAATCAGAACCACCTTCTTTACTTCCTGAGGAAGTGCCACCATTTGTCACGAGCCATCACCTATAAAAAAATTAATAGTACGCGATACATTTACATAATAAACCCTCTAAGCAAACTAGGTACGGTATGCAAACAAAAAGACGACGAATCACGTAGTTTTTTTCCTTATATTAATTTAGTACTCGGGTTACAATGCAATGCAGCCCCTGTAGATATTATACTGTACAGCCAACATCACAAAGAAATTGAAGGAAAAATAATAATCACAAGAGGGTAATTGTAAGGGCGTCTACACAGTACTTATGTAAAATTAGCTCGCGAACAGCTTTGATGTGCTGAGTTGCCGACCAATTGTATGGGGGCTTGTAAAAGCGCCTTTATAATACTAAGGCGTCGTCACTGCGTCTTATTCGCTCTGCTATTTATATAGAAATGTCAATTAATACAATGAGTTAATTATGTATGTGCTGAGTTTGGTTTTTGTGGGTCGAAAGCCCTATTTTTGAATAGTCTGTATATGTCGTGTAAATATTATAGTCACAATTACGGTCATCATTTATCTATTTACTTAATAATCTAATATTATTGTCACTGCTTTAATTCTAATTACTTGGGATCGATGCTATTCAATGTCCATGCTTCAACCAATCCATGCATCTTTTCTTCGGTTTTCCCTTAAGCCTTAAGGCTTACCTAACGTCGAGAGGAGATGGTACGCCGTAACCAGGGTATTCCGTCGGGCCAACCACTGAAGACAAGTTACCCTGCACCGGTGGTCGGCCCAGCGACGAAGGCGACGTGCCACGGGTGGGTCATAGAGCCGCGAGCCGCCCTTCTGTCGCCCAGGACGGAGCTGGGCGGCAGGTGCGCCGACCATGGCCCACCCCAAAAAAGAAAACGCCTTAAGGCTTCGATCTGATACTAAAACTTTTCTTACATTATTTTCATCCTGTCGGGCGTTCACCTTTAAATTTTGCCGTCCCTGGCACAAATTTACAACTTTGTTGTATATATTACCTTCATCTAATAGAAAAATATAATTTAAATTTTGTGTCAATTTTCTGTCTCCGTGTATCCTACCAATATTTTCTATTAAACAAAGGCTCTCCAAGGAGAATAATTCCACGAATGCCTCGTCATAGGACTATTCGTTGTTATATTTTAAAAGAAAGTCTACATCCAGCAATAGAATTAGTGAGCTTTGAGATTTCAGTTCAATGCTAACTAATAAATAAACCAAAATTTATAGTTCAAAAGGCAAAATCTAAATATTTAAGATTACCTTATAAAAATATATTTTCATTGCCTAAAAAGGCTAAAACATATAATTGTTACAAAGAAAAATTCGACGAATATCCGGCTGTCTTTTGAATAAACTTTTTGACGACTTGCAAATAATGTGTAAAGTAGATTTTAAAAGTTTTAGATCCTAATGTAAGGAACATTTTTACGTCACTTATAATTTTTCTTGCTTGTTTATATTTCCACATCTTTTTTTCTAAAACGGTAAACAAAAATGGAAAATGTCCAGAAGTAGGTAATTTCATCATACAGAATAAACACTGAAAAGTGTTCAAAATATCGGCAAATTTAAAATACAATAAATTAAATAACACATAACTTAAGTAACACTCGTATTTTTATGGGACCGGTCACTACGCGGATGAAACCGTAGGAAATTGCCAGTAACAAATAATTGGAGAGCAAAAAGAGCACTATGAAACATTGAGACGGCAGCTTCAATTCAAAAACGCCCGCCAAGAACCAATGTTACCTGAATGTTAAGAAAGAACACGCCATCTGAACGTTTTAACTACCGTAAGAAGAAACACATAAAATATTTCACATCAAAATTATTTCACACATCTGTTACAAAAAGATCGATTAACTTTCTTGCAACAACAAAGAAACAACCCTTTAAATATGACAAGACAGTTATTATGGTCCCTTTATATCGAGATAAGCGGTCAAACCCCACAACTGACACCTCGCAATACCGTGAATACAACAACTAATAATTAAGTGTTATTTAATACAACGATATGATTGAAAGAAAGTGTCATTGGCCATATGTTGGACGATCAATGGGAAATCATTTTGTGTCTTAAAAACAGTGAAAAAAGAAAGGTAGCAATCGGCAAGTTACATTGCTCAACAAATCAGTTTAAAAGCTATTATCTCGGATCTTACATATCTCACTTGTATACATTCTCTTATTTATTCTCTTAGTTAATACCATTTTTGCATAAATCGTCCGCTTTGAAAAAGAGGGTAAGAGAATTTTCTAACCTCTTCTGTAGTTATTTGCTTTAATTATATTATACTAGCAACCCGCCCTCTTCCCTTCCCTTCCCGTTCCTGTGGGAATACCAGGATAAAATATAGCCTATGTTACTCCCTAATATTATAGCTTTCCATTAATGAAAGAATTTTTGAAATCGGTTCGGTGGTTTAAGCGTGAAAGCGTTACAAATAAACAAATATCCTTACTTTCGCATTTATAATATTAGTATGGATTTGTTGTGGTTCCCAAAACAATTAAAAGCGTTTTCCAGGTCTTTTTGAGTATTAAACTTCGATTTCATTTATGGAGACCATTGCAGATCAGGATCTGTCACAGGTTTTGAAGAAGTTAGGGTGGTGGTAATGTGTGGTGGAGATAGACAAAAAAAAATATTTCAGCCGATTCAGTTGTTATTATGAATATTAATATCAATTATTACTGTAATAAAAATAGATTTTATATATTAACAGATCATTTTTCTACTAGAAATTTGTTTGATTTTTAACTATTTCTTTATTCGTCCATCATTCTATCTACGTCCACTGCTTAGTGTAGAGTTGGTGGTATAAACCATCATCGTCATGGAGGTGAAGACACATTGAATTCTTAACTCGTCATCACGTAGGAGAGAATAATATTTCTACAGATCAATTCTTAAATTAATTATTTTCCAACAGCGGATGCGGACAGCGCGGCAGAGGGCGGCGGGTCCCCCACCCCGGGAGTACCAGCCGACACCCTCACTTGCGGCGCCTGTCGGCGGGCCTTCGCCCTAGCCGATATTGTGCGCTTCATCCAACATAAGGTGTCGTCCTGTGACAAAGACCTCACCTCTTATCACTGTTATAGCGCTGGTAAGTACCATATTCTTCAAACATTATTTTCTTGATGTCGCCCACTCATCGAAGTCAGCGAATTGGGCACGGTAACATACTCAGGCTTGCTCAGGCATACATTTGCCAGTGATACTTCGATAAGGCCCTTCAAAAGTTTGACGCTCGGCGCCCGTCCTTCTCCTTAAAATGGTTTGAGCGAAATCTAATCTGACTATAGCCTATTAAAAAAAAGAATAATATACTGTTCATACAAAATTTAAATTTTTTTTTAATAAATCATTTCTTTATATTTAGGTCCTAATTCAGACCAAGAGGATGGCTCAAGGCCTAATCAGGTGTCAAGCGGAAGTACAAGCGCTCGAAGGCCATCCCTGCTGACTGCAAGAAGACCTCCTAGCAGTAGAATACATACACCTCCTCTGGCCAGTCCCTCAATAGCTCCACCAGATCTCTTGGAAGACGGAGGCGCTTCCAGTACCCCAAAGCGATTATTAGACGGTAAGATAGCTACGAATTCTTCTTTATTTTTATTCTTAAGCATCTTCTTTCTATAATCTGGTCCAAGTGCTCTAATCTTAGAAACTAATAACCAATAAAAAAAATCATTAGACAGGATCTTCCCTAAAAAAATATATAAGCTATAAGTATAACATAGCCCAAATGCAATGCAATATATTCCACAATGGAGGGGAATTTGACCTATTATACTATGCTCAGTCATGTTAGCATAGGGTTTCATTTTGAGTTTTCCTTCTCTTGCACTTGTTCCTTCTCTTGATATTGTGTGCATATTATCGCATAGTCATCTTTTACGACATCCACTTGTAAGATAGGGAGTGGTGAATTGTATTCTTACTCCATCACCATACGGAAAAGAATAGGCATAAGCACATTGCTCTATATAAAACCGAGTTTAAAGCGATAGCATTTCTGTTAGAAGCTGATACTGAAACATCGACACCAAAAAGGCGAGCATCTACCTCACCAATGCCCTCAAGTTCACCCGATGAAGACATCAAGCCTAAGATCAAGCAAGAACATATGGATACCTCAGGATCTCCTGAAGATCAAAAGAAGTCGCGAACTGATGTTGCCGATGCTGAATCTAATACAATGCATAGTGGTAAGTAACTTTATATTTGCTGTAATACCAACTAGTATTAGAAGTCTAAATCATGGCGAATCTTCTCTCGACGTCCCTTTACCGGGACATCGGTCGTCGTCGCGCAGTCTGTCTCCCCGCGGGTTATAGACTAAAATCCCCGGTCCGGTCACCCGCGGCCTCAGCTAGGGCGGCAATAGGCGCAGGTACTCGCGCCTGCGTCACCCAAGTCCTTGGCGGCGGACCATGTCGTCGTGGAAGCGTTCCTCCCGCGCACTATCCGCCGCCTCCTTCTGCGAGATGACAGCCTCGCAGAAGGCAGCGACCGTGTGCCAGGGAGAAAAACGACTATTATGTTTTTGAAATCTATTAAATTAGTCATTCCTAATTCTATATTATAGAAGAAATAGATATGTATTGCAATAATTTTTAAATAAGTTAGATATCATAACTTCAACTTTTAAAAAGCTTATTACGCATAAAGCCGTGTTTAGAAATTTCTTAAAGCTTATGGGCAAGCTCTTATCTCAATTACTTGAAATCAACGTAATATGTCCTCTCTCTCCACACAATTCTTTTTAAAAATCATCTCTGTGTTCACTCCCTGTCTATAAATGACATGCTTTACGCAATCCATATATCTCTGGTCTTCCCTTACCACCAAAACTTTCAACATTCATACTTAAAACTTCTCCTCAAAACATAACTTTCATTTTATCTCATTGCATGTTAATACCATCTCAAGCGTTTACTCCTTAACTTCTACGTCATTGGTGCAACTTTCAAATATACATTTTATGATCATATAATTTGAAATATATACATACATATTTATCGATGTGCATCATGAGATGATTTTAAAAAGACTCACATCTAAACTATTTCTATTAATCAGGGAAAATTCTGTTAGTTGCAAAAGATTTACTGTGACGTGGTATGTTGTTTTGTTTACTAAATGTATCATTTTCATCATCATTTCAGCTCATATACATCCTACTGTTAGGCTCGAGACTCCTTCACAATAGGAGGGAAATTGACCTTAGTATACCATGCTGGGTCTTCTTTTGCATAGATGTTATATGCATATTATATCCCTTAGTCGTTTTTACGACATCCACGGACAAGATAGGGAGTGGTAAATTGTATACCATCAAAAACAAGTTTTGTAAAAAAAAGCCAAGCCTCGCAACTAAGTTCTTCTTCCATAAAAAGTTGTGAGATCTATGTTATTCCAAGTCGGTTAACTCATCCAGTCCCTGCTTAAGGGATCTTTCTTCTTAAGTTATTACGTAAATAACTAACCTAACAACTTCTTATAGTGACTATATCAATATTAAAGATCTTATATGTTTTATATAAACAGAATGACTTGGAAATCATATGAAAACACAATGTACCTCACAAGTAATACAGATTATATTAAATTGTACTAAATATAGAGCGATTGCCAAGTCAATCTATTTATTTCAGTCAGTCAGTGAGTGACAAAATTACGAAATTTTGACTAGTTATAATTCTTAAACTATTGGTTCAAATTGAATGAAATTTGAAATACACAATGTGTATACAATGCTTGCTAGGTTATTAAAAATTCAGGTTTCTAGTTTTAGTAACAACGAAGTTATAGGGGGTCGAAAATGGCCTGAATGGCTTCGAGAAAAGTATGTTACGGCAGTGTTGCGTTTTGCCCGACTTCTTTTTTGCTCGACTTGGCGGGGGCACTGCCGTGCCCCCAGATTCTTACTCCGTCTCCTCAGGGAAACTATCATATATTTCGAAATATATACATACATATTTATCGGTTTATGAGATGATTTTAAGAAGACACATCTAAACTATTTCTATTGATACTAGATCAGAGAATATTCTGCTAGTTGCAAAAAATGTAGGTACTGGGACTTTGTATGTTATTTTGTTTACTAAGTGTATAGGTATATGCGATGGGAAATGGTATGAAAATTATTCCACTTCACTCATTCACTCACTTCAGCTCATACGGCCCCTTGTTAGGCTCTAACATCCTTCACAATAAGAAGGAAATTTACCTGCTATACCACGCTAGTCAGTCGTGTAGCTATATGATTTTATTTCGAGTGTTTCTTCTCTCACATAGATGTTACATGTATATTTAAGCAAGAAAGAGGATGTTGAATTGTTTTTACTCCGTCACCACACGGCAAAATATATTATTATTTCACTTAAAACTATAAAATTTTCGTCTTCAAATTTAGTCTATCAT
Organism: Lymantria dispar; assembly: GCA_032191425.1. NCBI lineage: Eukaryota > Metazoa > Arthropoda > Insecta > Lepidoptera > Erebidae > Lymantria > Lymantria dispar. Next base: position 10,570,082 of record CM063454.1, on the reverse strand, counting down.
TCTTCAAAAATTTGTCATTGCTACTGACCAGTTTTCAAAAGAACTATTATCGTGACTCATTCAAGCAAACATTCATAATAGCCAAGAAACGGAAAGGACACGTGTATTTGACTATTTTTTTTTTATAAATCCCGCGTCACATGCATGACGGTCAGATATTTATTATATTAATCACAAAACTAGTTTTAAAGGATTTTTCGGAGAAAGTTTTATCATGACTAGTTTGTCACGCAAGATGTTGTACAATGACAATGTTGGACAATCACGCTGCTTTTGCCACGTCATGATCTGGTCATACATCTAACATTGGAGACTTAATCCTGGCTTTATTAACAGGATGTTTCGAAATCAACTTAATTATTAACACAACACAACGTTACTAAACATAGTTACTTACCTATTTAATGAAAATATTGCCTTATTTTTTCAGTATTAAACGTATTCACTTGACGTGTGGTGACGGAGTAAGAATCTCTATTTCACCACATCATTTCTTGTCCACAGGTGTCCTTAAGTGCACTGAAAGATATAGTATGCACATAACATCTATGCATTTTGATCAACTTCATCTCATTCATTCATCTCAGCCCACATACGTCCCACTATTGGGCTCGGGCCTCCTCCATAATGGAAGGGTAATTGACCTAATATACCACGCTGGTCAGACGTGTTGGTATAGGGTTTTATTTCGAGTTTTCCTTCTCTCGCATAGATGTTATATGCGTTTTATATCCCTTAGTCGTCTCGTACGATCATCCACGGGTAAGATAGGGGGTGGTGAATTGTATTCTTACTCCGTCACCACATGGATCAACTTATTGCGTTTAAATTTTAATATATCTATATATAGATATAGATATATTAAAATTTAAACGCAATAAGTTGGTATAGACCAATAAATAAAATTGGAGTGTCTGTTTGTAATGTCAAAATAATAGGCTTTTTTCATGCTCACACGGTTATTTGCACGACACCTATGCCTAAAATACAGATTAAAAAAATTTTGTCTGTCTGTCTGTCTGTTTATTCCGGGTAATCTTCAAAACGGCTGGACCGATTTCAAAAATTCTTCCACCAATGGAAAGCTGTAATATCAGGGCGCAAACTAGGCTATATTTTATCCCGGTATTCTCACGGGAACGGGAACTACGCGGGTAAAACGACTAAAACCGAAGCGAAGCGAGGGCGGCTTGCTAGTTTTGAGTAAAATTAAATATACCTACAGAAATATGTAAAATAATTTTATTTTATGTTACCATTTTCAGTAGAAAAATACGTAACTTAACGGTTATATTTATTAAACTAGCAACCCGCCCTCGCTTCACTTCGGTTTCTGTCGCCTTATCCCCGTAGTTCCCGTTCCCGTGGGAATACCGCGACAAAATATAGCCTAGTTTACTCCCTGATATTATAGCTTTCCATTGGTGAAAGAATTTTTGAAATCGGCCCAGCCGTTTTGAAGCTTACCCGGAACAAACAGACAGACAGACAGACAAAAAAAATATGAAGTGATTTTTAGGCATAGGTATAGTCCAAATAACCGTGTGAGCACGAAAAAAGCCTATTATTTTGACATTACAAACAGACACTCCAATTTTATTTATTGGTATAGATTTACATTAAATTTTTTCTAGATACGAAGTTCTATGGACCATCCATTTGTTGTATTCTTATTCTGTCACCACATATAAAATTCGAATTTGATTACTCATTATTAGTATTCCTTAAACTTATTACTAAACAGTTACTACTAAACTTACGTCACAATCAAATCACTCCACTAATCCTTAAGCCGTTTTGATAAAACGTAATATAAATAAAGCCGGTAGCTGCGAACATCTGTATAAGCGAACAATCTTGTGAGGGTGGTTCGAGAAATAATCTATCCGAGACTAACCCTTTGTGCGAGCAGATGTGCTGTCATTTGACACTTTTGTATTAAACCCGTTGCACAACAAAGCCTTACTTTAAACCCGAAAATTGTGCACCGTTCAAAATTTTCGACCCGCATTATGTCAAGCGCTTCAACCAAGTGCAGCTTACAAGAGAGAAAAATTTAAATGCACTGTAAATATTTTCCTATTTACATTGTATAAATACATATACAAATTATATATAATTGAATGATTCTATACTTATTTAATTAAATAATATTGCTATATAAAATCTTATAGATAATACTAATAATTTTCCGTGCGGAGTAAAAATACAATTCACCACTCCCTATCTTACCCGTGGATGTCGTAAAAGACGACTAAGGGATACAACATACACATAACATCTGTGCAAGAGTAAGAAAACTCGAAATGAAACCCTATACCAATATGTCTGACCTGACTGACTTGACTGGTATGGTATAGTAGGTCAAATTCCCTTCCATTGTGAAGGAGGCCCGAGCCCAATAATGCGACGTATATGGGCTGCAATGAATACTAATAATATACATGAATACATAATTAAATCAATTAATCTGTAATTAAATCCCCGTGTAATGAAGAAATAAGAATACGATTCGCTCTCTATCTTACTCGTGGGTGTTTTAAGAGATGATTAAGGGGCATTGTGCAGATAGCATCTAAGTAAGAGAAAGAGAACTCGAAATAAAAAGAGTTTTATGCCGAGTTTTGCTTCACTAGATTATCTGACCAGCATGGTATAAGTTAATTACCCTCTTATTATGAAGAACGGTCAAGCCCATCGAAAGCAGGTACATATCTGAGCTGATATGATGATATTTATAATGATTTAAATCCATTATTCGTGGAAATCCTACCTATCCATCTTTACACACGTCAGCTTATCAAGGTACTCTATTGGACATACATAGATTTCAACAAATGGGAAAGAACCGTAATAGCTGTACTTGGTAGGCGTTTTGCCGTTCATAGTTGCTTTTTTAAAGTTTCTCATGAAACTCCTGTTACTTCTTCTCCTAATCCTTTACTCGATTTTACGACCTAACCTAACCTACACGGCAGTATTTAGTGTATTAATTTTATTGTTTTTAATAAATGCAATAACTATTCAAGTAATAAAATTTATTATTATTGTCTTATAAAAACAAAAAAGAAATATTTTGTTAACATATTTCTTAATAGCTAGATCATTAACTTAAATAGAAGAATTTCAATCCTTAAGTTAGCAATTTTAGTAAGCTTCCTTACATTTAATTCATTTATTTACCATTCAACTATGTATATTTTTTTACTTTTGCCTGTAAATAGACAAACAATTTGAATAATATTAAACCACCATTTTCATATCTCGTAGTAATTCATTTCTGACTATCATATATGTGTAAATAAAACACTCAATTTACATAGCTGACGTAAGTATTTCATTGTTGAAGTATTTTCAATACGAACTCACATAATCCATATATATATATAATCTTTGATAACAAAGACAAGAACATTTTTAGCGAATGTTATTTACAAATGTTGATAAAAATGTCATCCGATTGCTCGATATAGCTACAGATAAATAAACGGACAGCGGATTTATACGTCACTATTCTACTGTTATATTTATCTGCCTTTATCTGGACACTAGATGTGACGTTATTACTTCCCCGTAACACGAATATTGCGCTGGCTTGATGTCAATTGCAGCTTGGATATATCACTGTTCCGGATTATTACGTTCTGAACGTTCATATTAACCCCTTCTGAGCTGTCAAATTTTCAATAAGAACGTCATAACAATAAAATATAGCTATTTAGTATAAAGATATAAAAAAAAACAAAAGAGTTTAGCCATAAATTCACTCGACTTTTTAAACCGCATTCATAACTGAGGTTATTGTCAAAACAAGAACATAATTCCATTGGTGACAGTAAGTCATAACCTCGTGCCAAATTAAAAAGGGATCTTAATTTTAATTGTATTATACATATTAATTAACCCCATCGCATCATAGATAGATAAAGGGGATGTTTTAGTAGAAAAAAATTATTTGCATGAACACACGATTGACGCACGAGTATTGTTGTCAACTGGCTTTTGTGATGACCCTTACGTTAACCGTGTCCGCAATAATGCCTAATCGACTTATCTTTAAAATACAACACATTCAATCTTCATCCTTAGATTTACTATATTTAAGTTTAATTTTCATGTACCACAAATGAGCGTTAATAGCTTCATGCTGCGATGACTGCGATATTATAATTGTCAAAGATGCTACCGAGCCTCCATTGTTAGAAACGGTCTTTTATAATTTTTTTCAAAGATAAAAAATGTTTGGCGTGTTCCTGACACGTGGTACATCATGGTTACGCCGTGACCTATGGAACTCCTTTAAGCGTGACACAATGCTCTTGGATATTTTTAGTTTTTGTATTAACGGGAAGGTGGCTAAGTGGCGGGTTTGAAATAAGTGGCTTTTAATTTTAGACATGACGTCTGCGACTTTGTAAAATGTGAGGGGAACTATGTCTCGTGCCTTTCGTGTCTCCTTTTAAAGGAAAATATACATGGATAGTAAATGAATGTTGATAATTTGCACGGATGGTGTAGTGATTAAGAAAGCGATCAACCGCATCAGTGTTACGGGTTCGATACCTATGCAGTACAATAATTTGTGCGATCTACGAATTGTTTTGCCGAATTTGATTATAACTTATATCTGTTAATTGTATATTTGAAAAGTCTCCAGAAACTCAAAGATTAATGCAGACTGACTCTCTAGCGAGTATTAGTTAATGCAGAATATTTTACTTAAAAAGAAGCGATGGTATGGAAACATAATCTTGGTCTTAGAAAATCATCCATCCAGCTAGCTTTCATCATCATGATCACAGCTCATATACGTGCAACCGTTGGGTTCGAGCCTCCTCCATAATGGGCGGGTAAATGAATACATATTCTTAGCATCTCAACGATAATTTTGTAATAATGAATGACTTTTTTTATATTTGTCCTTTAATTTTGTACACCTTTTGTCGGTCCGATTTTAGTAAGATTTTTTTTTACTTTCGTGTATAATATCAACCACAATACATATTATCATCATTATCTCAGCCAATACACGTGCCATTATTGGACTCGGGACTCCTTCATTATGGATTGAAATTGACCTACTATACCACGCTGGTCAGATGTGTTGGTATAAGGTTTTGTTTGGGTGATCCATTAATTGCCTGTTATACTTTTTTTAAACACGCCTGCAATTCAAGGATTGATTTCTTTCTTAATTCAGGGTGTTGTTTTAAATATATATATATATATATATATATATATATATATATATATATATATATATATATATATATATATATATATATATATATATATATATATATATATATATATATATATATTATGTCTCTGATTCGTTTTGTATTGTAGGTCATTCGGATTTTATAGTGTTTTTAGGGTTAAAAACGGGACCCTATTATTAAGACTTCGCTGTCTCTCCGTCCGTCTGTCTGTCACGAAGCTGTATCTTAAGAACCGCGATAGCTAGACATTTGTAATTTTTTCAAATTATGTATTTCTACTGCCGCTATAACAACAAATTACTAAAAACAAAATAAAAAAAATATTTAATTGGGTTCCCATACAACAAACGCAATTTTTTCGCTCTTCTTATAGATAATGGTACGGAACCCTTCGTGCGAGACTCCGACTCGCACTTAGCCGTTTTTTTTTATTTGCGTCGAGGTAATTACTACAAAAAATTCACTTATAACGAAATTATTTTCCTTTTACATCTATATGATTATTCTAGAAGTTTTATCAATATCATTCAAGTGTTATCGTGAAAGGAACTGCGTCGAGCAACGGAATCTGTGTATACAATACGTCGCCATAGTCATTATCATCACAAAACGCTGGTGAACCAATGGCCGTAAGTTGTTTGTATCAAAACAAATATTGTATCAAGTGTGAATTGGGTCCAGTATTTGGACTCATTGTGTCGCATACGAATTAATGAAAGATTGTCGCTATGAAGATATGTATACCATATAAATATATTTTTTTCTAGTATTATCATTTGTTTGTATTTATTTCCCTCCCTTTGCGGAGGAGGCTCGAGTCCAGCACTGGGACGTACATATATGAGCTGTGATGAATGATACTCAAGAGAAGGAAAACTCGAAATAAAGGTCTATACCAACACCTCTGACTAGCGTGGTTTAGCAGGTTAATTTCAATCCTATTGTGGAGTATGCTCATGTCCAGCAGTGGGACGTATAAGCTGTGATGAATAAATAATAATTTATAAAATATAAGAAATAAATTTACCATCAATACATAGAAATAATTATATCTGGAAGCACTTATTCACCGAATATATTGACTGTGAAGATAGTGTGGTGATTAGGATACCGTCTAACATACCAAGTGTCACGGGTTCGATTTCCATGCTTATACTTTGTGCGATAAATTACTACCCCGAGTTTGATTGTGTTTTTGACCGTTATTTATATATTTGTATTGTGCCGTGTGGTTAGCGGCTTCGAATACTACCAACCCTTGCTTTGCTCGTGGGTGTCGTAAAAGACGACTAAGAGCCCTAGATTGACCTGGAGCAACTCCATCTGGTACCATTTCGGTCAACGATTACATTTCCAAGGAGGGTTGGCGTCAGGCAGGTGGCCGGTCATAAAAGTCATTGCCGAAACTTTTTGCAATATGTCAAAACAGATGACGTATTGCATCGACCCCAAGTAATTGGGATAAGAGCAAGATGATGATGATGATGATTTATATATTTGTATTCTCTCTCAATACAAAACTTAGTTTTTTAGGGCAATGACCACTGCCATTTAAAAATTTTAAAATCGTAATTTTGGATCTCTAACTATCGATAGATTATCCTTTCTCTTAGTTCACATATAAAATACTAGCAACCCGCCCTCGCTTCGCTTCGGTTTCAGTCGCTTTACCCGCGCCATAGTTCCCGTTCCTGTGGGAATACCGGGATAAAATATAGCCTATGTTACTCCCTGATATTATAGCTTTCCATTGGTGAAAGAATTTTTGAAATCGGTTCGGTGGTTTAAGCGTGAAAGCGTTACAAACAAACAAACAAACAAACATCCTTACTTTCGCATTTATAATATTAGTATGGATTAAGAACAAAACAAACAATTAATTTATATAATTTTGAATAGAACAGTTCCTATACATTTTTCTTTTGATCTACTGTTTCAAAACAACCGCATATCTCATAAACAATGCTATATCGATTGCCTCAGGACCCCAGATAAAAATTATCCTTTTAAACTTGATAGTACGGTCTGGCGAATCTCAAAACGGTCAGTCGGTGCGGCCCAAACAAGCGCATCCTTTTAACTTGTCCACTCATGCGAAATAAACGTCAACAATGAAGTTCAAACGGCCAACGTGTAGGTACTGTTCTTCAGACTAATTACGTATTCATAAACGGTACTTCTGATAAATGATCACCCCCGCAAATGATTCCTCGATTACCTTCCGTCCGAGATATTTCCATATCAAGACATGTTTTCTTAAGGGTCGACCACAAAAGGGCCATCTCGGCGCCCAATCTTTAATCCTATCTTGGGGACCTTTGCGGGCAAATTTAAATTTCTTTAGAAATATCGTCCTTATTATGTACGTGCGGGTTTCTATTCCTTGCGACGTTCGTGGGCGAGATAACGTAAGTTAAGTCCGAGAGGAGATTGTTGTGAAAAAAACTACCGCTAACTTCAACGAGATTCCATCAACTCGCTGGGTGTCCATTCAAATTTCATCCCTAAGTCAAATGCTTAAATTTATATTTTGTTCGTGGTTTTTTGGATTAGTAGAACCTTATTTTGTATATGAGGTGATAAGTCTTTATGAGGGGTCAACCTTTTCTATAGTGAACCTCACCCTTTTAGTGAAAAGAGTCCGTTGATAGCTGATTTAGGAATAGTGATAATGCATTCAGTGTGTGTAAATATATCATAGATTTATTTTATGATAGATTGACTCTCGACTGTTGAATTTTGGAGTACATTTAATAGATTCGTGGCTAAAGATATGTGTGTTAGAAATTTTATTTGTGATGTTCATGAATACGACAGACGGATACTGAATAGTTAGACGAACAGTATATGGCTGGAATTTGTCAGTGACTTTATAAAAATAAATCTAAATTGGACCTGAATCTGATTGAACAGATTGACTTGAATGATTAACTGTGCCTGACATAAAGCCTGTTAAGCAGACAGTATTAGAAGGGTTTGACCCAGGTATATGTAAAGCTAACGCGAGGCGCTTGCGTCCGCTGACTCGCTCTGCTGGCGGCGACCAGGGGGGAAGAGGCGCCAATATGCGCAACTTCTTCCGCCGCCTTAAATGACGATAGACCGTGGCCAGGCGGCTATGTATTGGGCTGTCGGAGATTGTGTGTCATCAAACGATCTCCCCGGCGCCCCGTAAAAGCGTGGAAGGGGCCGCTATGGTTTTAGTGGGTATTCCGGTCACGCGGTGGCCGATGAGTCCGACTCCCTCCACCTACTGTCACCGGCGGGGGCGAGTACGTTAATACATTGCCACAGCGTGAACAAAAAAAAAAGTATACAAAGCCCTTAGTCGTCGATTACGATATTAAAAAAAATGCTTAGATAGTATTCCTAACCACACATTTTCCGTGCGGTGACGGAGTAAGAATACAATCCACTAACGTCTCTCTGCATATATAAGCAAGAGAAGGAAATTTCGAAATGAAGGCAACATGTCTGACCGGCATATAGCAGGTCAATTTCTCTTCTATGGTGGAGGAGTCTCGAGTCCAACAGTTGGATGTATATGAGCTGAAATGATCCATACATCAAATGTAGAATATATTTAATAAATAAATAACTAGAACTATTGTGGATTCTAGATTGCATTCTCCATATATTTAAAATTTTATGCAGCAAAATGTCGATGAGTCAGTTTATACCATAAAAAGATAAAACTCAGGGGCATTATTTAAATAACTGTGACAGAAAAGAGACCAAGTTGACATTGCATAACGAGCGATCTTGATTAACGGTTATCTAACTAAACCTAAAATAGAATTCTCGACTTTTCGAATGAAAATAGTCTGTGAATATCAACGAATATGTGTGTGCGTGAAAAAACCTGTACTATCTTAAATTTTATTTAGATATAACATCAATTAATAAAATATTCTATGTTCCGTGTTGTGACGGACTAATAATACAATTCACCTCCAGCTGTCTTACCCGTAAAAGGCAAAGGAACTGTAACGTCCATATAACAACTATGCAAGAGAAGAAAACTCGAAATAACACCCTATACCAACCTGTTTGACCAGCATGGTATAGTGAGTCAATATCCATCTCAGGCTTCGAGCCTTGGGGTCGGGGGATTGGGGTCGGCCAACAATGGGATGTTGATAATGACGATGTTATATTTTTAATGAAACTGTTATATACTGTACTTTTACTGTGTAGTGGCGCAGTTAAAATACAATTGCCCCCTCCTTTCTTGCCCTTAGGTCTCTTAAAAGACACCTAAGTGATATACCAGGCATACAATATATATACAAAAGAAGGGAAACTATAAATAAAACTCTATACTAACCCGTATGACCAGTGTAGTATAGTAGGTCAATTTCCCTCCTACCCAAGAAGAGGCTCAAGCCCAGCAGTGAGACCTATAAGAGCAGTGTGAGAACCATACGTGTGCTTAAAATTAAAAAAAAAAATGTAAATAATCAACACTACCAAAGTTGCGAAAACAGCCAGTTTTAAATTAAACTAGTGGTCGCCGTGTGGTCGAAATTCGGCCATAATTCATTTTAATACATTTTTCTGCTACACAATTTTTCTTTAATTTTATTTATGTATAATTGTAAATTGAGCAAGCTGTATTTCACTAATAACTAATATATAAGCACAAATCTCTATTAGATATTGTCATCATAATTATGATTATTTGACATTCAGTTCGAACAGAGATTTTAACCGTAAACAAAAATGTATAAGCGTTGCTACGCAACACACTCACACAAACGTGTGTGTGTGTGTGTGTAGCGATTGCCTTGTATTGTGCGTAATGCCTTTTTTAATTAACTTAATGCATTTCTAATCCATTATTATATGAAATTTCAGTTTTATGCACTTCTCCTCATTATATACAGCAACTGTGCCAAATTTCATACGTGTACATCCACGTAATTTTCGTAAAAAGGGGTACAAAGTTTTTGCTTCACGTATTTATATATAGATAAATTATTGCAATGTATTCCAATGCCATCACAGCGGCCATTTTATTATCAATGTTCGCATGTGTGTGTAACGAATGTAGACTATTTTAATTTTGTACAGCCATTATTACCATGTAAAATTACAAATTCATTTAATTTTATGCGGGGTAGTTTCTGTTACCTTATGAGGTTTATATTTATAACGTAAAACTAATTCTCTATATCCTCTTCATAAGAAATGGCTTTGTTTTTCTATGTATTTTTAATTATAAATTGAATATATTAAAAATGTTGCGACTCACAAATCAATAAAAGTTAATTCAGAGCAAATTGATTATAACCCACCACCACCCCCATCTTGCCCGTGGGTGTCGTAAAAGATGACTAAGTGATATAATGTGCGTATAATATCTATGCAAGAGAAGGAAAACTCACCACAAAACCCTATACAAACACATCTAACCAGCGTGGTATGTTAGGTCAATTTCCCTCCTATAATGGAGGAGACCCGAGTCCAACACTGGGACGCTTTTGGGCTGAGATGATGATGACGAGATAATTTAAGGAAGAACAGAACAATATTAAAGTCAGGTGAACATTAAATTCCCAAGGAACGTTGACCTTAGGCAGGCGGCCGGTCGTGAAAATATTGCCAAAACTTTTGCAATATATATCTACTATGAAAGAAAATTACATAAGTTGACCCCAAGTATGAATAAAAACAGGGTGATGATGACTGAGGACAAGGACGAATTCACCTAATGATATTTCTGCCATCTGTGTCACTCAATTAACGAGTTCATCTTCAGCTTTTCCCAAAAAATATTAAGCTCTCCGTGTGGTGACGGAGTAATAATATAATTCACTACCCCTTCTCTTACCCGTGGGTGTCGTAAAAGACGACTCAGGAATATAATATGCACATCTGTGCAAGGGAAGACAAACTCGAAATGAAACCCTATACCAACATGTCTGACCAGCATGGTCAAATTTTCTCCTATTATGGAAAAGGCCCGAGTCCAACCGTTTGACTTATGTGGGCTGAGATGATGATGATCAAGTTCTAAGTTTGGAACTCGGTATTCGACACCTCTCTTATTACGTAAAATTGTGAGTATATTATGTCGCTATTTACCCCTTCAGGGATAAATAAAAATATACAAAAAAAAATAAGGTTAACATTTATATAAATAAAATCCATACTAATATTATAAATGCGAAAGTAAGGATGTTTGTTTGTTTGTTTGTTTGTAACGCTTTCACGCTTAAACCACCGAACCGATTTCAAAAATTCTTTCACCAATGGAAAGCTATAATATCAGGGAGTAACATAGGCTATATTTTATCCCGATATTCCCATGGGAACGAGAACTACGCAGGTAAGACTGAAACCGAAGCGAAGCGAGGGCGGTTGTTAGTTTATAATAATTTCTGATGTTTACGCATGTACACATTGTAAATAAAACTTTTTTACGGACTTTATCGCACATGTATTTAATTTTTGATTGCCCGACGTTTCGAACACTTGACAGCGTTCATAGTGACGGGTGGACTGTCAAACAGTCAGACAGTTCACCCGTGACCATGAACCGTAAAATCCGTAAAATAGTTTAATTTACAAATGTAATTTATTCCAATACTTGCGACACTTAAACGCATCGGTGCACCAAAATCAATTTTAAACCGAGTCCACTTAGGAGCAGTCCCCTCAAACATTTTATTGTTTTTCCAACCATTTTTTGTAATATGTGGTGGTAATGGTCGACACACATGTGTCGACAAGTTATTATGAGTTTAAAATAGCCCCATACAACGTAGCGGGGACGAATTTTTGTCCTTATTTGTGACTCGATTTTCAGTATACGTGATTACGTCACGTCACGTTGGTTATGGGAGAATATAATATATACATCTATACAAATAAATAAAATTGAAATGTCTCTTTGTAACTTAAAAACAAAATATTAACATATATGTGTGCTTAAGATCGCGAGGCAGAAGTTTAAATTTCATTGCCGAATGTAAACCAAATGATTGTTCAAATAATTATTATTATGTATTAATAATAACTATTAAATGATTGACAATAATTGATAATAACAATTATTACATATAAATTAAATCTAGTAAGCACAGCGATACAGCAATGAAGAGCAGTTGACTGTACCTTTCTCGTTCGGGTATACACGGCGGTCCCGATTTCACCCGATCCAGCCTTTCACTTCAGAGCGTGACGGATCAACCTCACAGCCTAGAAAAAAATGTATGTGCGGTGCGCCAAAAGAGGTTTTCACTACAATAGGTATTTTTTATGCTCACACGCTTATTTACCCGATACCTATGCCTAAAAATCTGTTAATAATTTTTTTGTCTGTCTGTCTATTGGTAATCATCCAAAAGGCTGGACCGATTTTAATAATATTTAACTACCAGATACCTGTCTATATAAAGAGTAACTTAGGCTATTTTTATCTCAAGAAACCTCTATAAAATTTTGACCGACCCGGTACCTAATCGACCCGGAGTTGTTATGGACTGCGGTCGCGTATCGCAATATTTTAGAAGGTGAGATTTAAAATGCGGGTTGCGAGTCTAATCTATAATTCGTCTTTTTAACTTATGTATGTCACAATATTGGAACGTCTACGTGGATCTATGGTGTAGGTTCAATTCTCAAGCTGTGACGTCATCTACTTACATCTTTTATACTTAAAGGAATGATGTCACATTGTCTGAGGTTATTAATCTTTACACAGAATGTGTTCTATAATTAAAATAAAATGGTGAAAATCAGATAAATGTACAAAGTTTCAATTTAGAAATTTTAATTTACGATCAAATTATCATTTTAGCCCATATAAGTATGTCCTACTGTTGGGTTCAGGTCTCCGCCACTATGGGAGGGAAATTGACCTACTATGCCACGCTGGTCAGACGTGTTAGCATAGAGTTTTGTTTCAAGTTTTCCTTTTCTTGCATAGATGTTTTATGCATATTATAATGCCTTAGTCGTCTTTTACGACATCCACAGGTAAGAGAGGCGATGGTGAATTGTATTCTTACTAAATAATTTAATTTGAATATTCAAAAATAATTGATAAAGTTAATCAAAATTATTTAATATTATACCACAGTTCATACTCATCCCACTGCTGGTTTCGAGCCTCCTCCATAATAGAAGGATAATCGACAGATTCGATCGGATTGATATAGAGTTTTATTTCGAGTTTTCCTTCTCTTATAAAGATTTTATATGCATATTAGGGATTAGTCGTTACGGTACACACGGGCCACAAAAGGGTGGTGAATTGTATTCTTACTCCGTGACCATACGAAGATTCAATTTTACTCCATAACATATTAAAACGTAATAAAATAAGATCACTAGATAAAATAAAATAGGATGATAAAATATTACATATATTTTATCTTCCGCGTGGTGGTGGAGTAAGAATATATTTCACCATCCCCCTTTCTTGCCCGTGGTAAAAGACGGCAAAGAGATTTTAATGAGCATATAAGATATTTGCAAGAGAAAAAAAACTCGTATCTAATAAAAACCTATACATTACCAACATATCTGACCAGCGTGGTATAGTAGGTCAAAGGTATAGTAAGTCAAATTTCGGGCCTCCTCTCCCATTGTGGAGGAGGCCCGATCCCAATAGTGGGACATATGTGAACTGCGATGATAAAGGAAACCTCGAAATAAAACCCTATACCAACCCGTCTGATCAGAGTAGTATAGTAGGTCAATTTCACTCTAATTATGGAAGAGGTCCGATCCCAGTACTGAGAAGTATATGAGCTAAATGATGATGATGAAGACGTAATATTTTCACGTTCCTACCGAAGTTTCAATCCATAGTTAAAACTGAAATCTAAACTTCCCTAAAAGCGGAACTGCAAAGGCGTGTACCAATAATTTGTTAAGTAATATGATAGTTTGAATTGTTTACAAAAATTAACGTTTAAGTAGAGGGCGCGGTGATAGTTACGCGTCACGATGACATTATTATTTCTTCAGCTGTTTATCTAATTACGGCCTTAAACATTTCAAGTCAATTGATAAGTTTAATCGTAATTTATTTTAATTGCATTACCTTTTCCGTGTAGTGACGGAATAAGAATACAATTCACCACTCCCTAGCTTGCACGTGGATGTCGTAAAAGACGACTAATATATTATGCATATAAAATCTGTGCAAGAGAAGGAAATCTCGAAATAAAACCCTACACTAACATGTCTGACCAACGTGGTATAGTATGTCAATTTCCCTTCCAATATGGAAGAGGCTCGAGCCCAGTAGTTGGATGTATATGAGCTGTGATGATAATGATTATTCAGTTAGATATTTCCTATTAAATTGCTGTATAATAATGAATGAGCTACTTATCAATTAACGTATTTATATCAACAATCGAATACCAGCAACGTTCGTGAATGAATTAAATACATTTATCAAAAAGATATATTTATTAAAATAGATTTTTATCCTAATCTTTATTATTTTTATCTTCAAAAGTGTATAGTAACTAATGATTCATGTAGATAGATATTTTGTCAAGTGACCGCTACAATTTTCACGCAATCAAGCCATGCGTTTACGTAATTTCATTCAACTTCAGGAAAATATCTATCAACTAAAAGTAAAGATGTGACGTCAATAGATAATAGAAACTATCTACTTATATATATTTGAATGAACATATGAATATTCCGTGTGGTGATAGAGTAAGAATACAATTCACCACTCCCTATCTTGCCCGTAGATGTCGTAAAAGACGACTAAGGGATGTAATACGCATATAACATCTATGCAAGAGGAGGAAAACTCGAAACAAAACCCTATACCAACCTGGCTAACCAACATGGTATAGTAAGGTCCATTTCCCTCTTATTGTGGAGGAAGCTTGAGCCCAGCAGTGGGACGTATATGAGCCGAAACGAAAATATAAATAAAACTTATGAAATATTTTAACTGCATTTTAACCGGCAAATAAATAGATGCTAAAAATTTAAACTATGTATAACTATTAATATACTATTTGACTGCATAAATGGCCTAGTGGTTAAGATATCGACCTACCAAGCCCATGTCGTGGTTTCGATTTCCACGTAGGACAATATTTTGTACTATCCACAAACTGTTTTCAGAGTCTGGGTGTAATTTGTGTCCGTTAAATCATATGTTTGTAAAGACCCTAACAATACAAGAATTATTTCCTTAGTGCAAGGTGTCACCCTTATAAAAAAAATCATCATTATCTTCATCTCATTCCATACATATCCCACTGTTGGGCTCGAGTCTCCTTCACTGTAGGAAGTAAAATTAATCTAATATGGAACAATTTGTGGATCGTACAAATTATTATTCTGCGTGAGAATCGAACCCATGACACTGGCATGAAAGGTCGTTATCTTTATCACCACGCCATCTGTGAAATCACTACATATAGATATCTATCTAGTAATTTTAAATGAGAAATTCTTGTATCTTTTATATAGATTAATAAAATTTAAGTGCCTAATTAACAAGATAGCCGTTATTCACTAAGTGCATTTGATAATATAAATGAAATGCATTAAAAAATGATTTTTTTAATGTTTTTGCTCAACTCTCTGTTTATTCCGTATAATCTCTGAAACAAGTGGCCAATTTTGACAAAATTTTCTGCTCGATATATAAATGATATGAGGATCAATCATTTATTAGTAGGTAATATATGAAATTCCGTGTGGTGACGGAGTAAGAATATAATTTACCGCCCCCTCTCTTGCCCGTGGGTGACGTAAAAGACGGCTAAGGGGTTATGCATACAGTATCTACGAAAGAGAAGGAAAACTCGAAACAATGTGAATTGTATTCTTACTCCGTTACCACACGGGAGGATTTAGCGAACATATAATTAAAGAACAAAAAATATATCCCGACTCAGAACAACAATTTGTGGATCGCACAAAATGTTATCTTGCGTGGGATTCGAACCCAAGACCCTGGAACGGTCGGTATCTGAAGCACTACGCTATCTGTGTAGTCTAAAACTATTATATTTTTATTTTATGACTTGCGGTCACCATTTAAATCTATTTTCTGTGTTATACTTAAACACATATGTTTTACAGTCGGTCGTGTCGGTCAACTTCGGCCCTGTTTAAATAGCATGTGACAAATTATTTTTTCAGTTGTGTCCTTACAATATGACCCAGACAACATTGAATTATGTAATCGGGCATTGTTAATTATACGATAAATTTAATTAGTTTTATTTACTTTTAACATTTTATCGAAGTCTTTTTATTTTAATAAAGACTAATTATAAGAACCTACGCTTTGTATTGTAGGGGACCTCACAAACTTTAATGAATACAATTTCCACACAAAATCAGGCCTGCAATTTGTGGATCGCACAAAGTACTGTCCTGCATAGGAAACGAACCAGGCACGGCAAGTTAGTAACCATTACGCCATCTGCGAAGAATTATAAAAATCTAAATAAAATAATGGTCTAGTATATACGAGTACATAATGTTGCTTTCATCATCATCATCATCATCACAGCTTCTTTACAATGGTAGAAAAATTGATTCGCTGTACCACGCTGGACGGTTGTGTCCGTTAATTATATGTTTGTAAAGTCCCCCGCAACACAAAGATTATTTCCTTCCTTCTCGTGCAGGGTGTGTTGTCTTTTATTTAAAAAGAAAAAAGTGTAGTATAAATGTTTTATTTCCAATTCTCCTTGTCTTGCATATTTTTTTCTGCATAAGTCTACATATATCACTTAGTCGTCTTATATGACACGAACAGTAAATTATATTCCTAATTCGTCACCACACGGTGATACATTGCTTACATATTATTAAATAACTGCGTAGAAAGCGTAATGGTTTAGACAGCGACCTCTGTTGTCGAGCGGCGGCAGTCCGTTGGGCATAATACAATTCTTGTTCGATGCAAGAATAGTTGATTCGAGTATAGGTCGAATCATTAACCGAAATCGGTCATTATTCCAGCTCATTTACGCCTGACTGTTGTAGTGTAGTCACTCGAGCCTCTTCCATAATAAGAAAAACTGATCTAGTATAGCACGCTAGTCAGATGTGTTGGTATAGTTTCATTTCACGTTTTCCTTCTCTTGCACAGATATTATATACGTATTTAATTCCTTAGTTGTCTTTTACGATATCCGCAGGCGAAGGAGGGGATGGTGAATTGTACTCTGACTCCGTCACCACACGAAATTGTTAGCCGTATGTTTGGTTAATTCTATTTGCCATGTGATGCAAAATACATTTCACTACCCTTTCCTACTTACTGGTTAAAAGATGTTAACACTACTACAAATTAAAACCCTATAACCCTATGGGAATCCGTCTAACTAGATCGTAAGCCAATTGCTGTCCCACTATCTAAGAAACTTGTATCTAACAGTGAGATATAAATAAAAAAATTTTCTAATTGGAACTAATCCCAAAATATACTTTCACTTTACTACTTATGCCAAAATTCAATGTCCAATGTTTTTAATGGATAACACGAAGGTTTGAACCTCAGGCAGTTCCGGGAAGTACTTTTAATTGTCTTGGAACCCACAACAAATTTAATTAGAAAAGATAAACAGGAGATGGAGTGATTTCACTCCCCTTTTATGCAATGCGGAAGATAAGAAATAAAATTTACTGATCGGCGTATATAGAATTGAGAAATTATAGACTTTAATTAAAGATATTGTTAAATAATCATTTTCTGTGTGGTAACAGAATAAGAATACAATTCACTACCCCTCTATTCTACCTGTGGGTGTTTAAAAGATGTATAAAGCGATGAATATGCATATAACAACTATGCAAGAGAAGGAAAACTCGAATGAAAAATCTATACCAACCCATCTGACCATCTGTCATCGTGGGCATCGCACAAATATTTGCGTCAAAGTATTCGTATCGTTAGCGAGAACAATTTGTATGAGAGCGAGAGAGAGATTTGGAGCAGCTCCTCTATTGGACGATAACTGTTCCAAATCTATGCAAATTAGTCTTTCATTGGTCAGTCGTGGTCTAGTTTGGTTGTGGTCAAAGCGTCTGACTAGTAGGTAAATTTTTCTTCTATTGTGAAGGAGGCTTGAGCCCAGCAGTAGAACGTATATGAGCTGAAATGCCTATGACAATTCATACTAATATTATAAAGAGGAAAGATTTGTTTGTTTCTTTATATTGAATAGTCTCCAAAACTACTGAACCGATTTCAAAAATTCTTTCACCAATGGTAAGCTATAATATCATGCAATAACATAGGCTATATTTTATCCTGGTATACCCACGGGAACGGGAACTACGCGAGTAAGACGACTGAAACCGAAGCGAAACGAGGGCGGGTTGCTAGTTACTAATACACGTAATTATAAATTTGCTAAAAAAGTCTTAAATTTTTAATAAAACTTTGGGCATTTTTTTAGCAAAGTAAATACTATGACAATATTCAAACATAAAACACACAAATGTTTTCTTTATTTACATAACTAGTTGATCTAATACATTCTGTTCTCTACATATTAAAATAAAATATAATACATTGAAATCGATCGCAGCGCCTCTTAGCGGATCCATTTATTAATCTAAACTATTCTTGAACTCAACTGAACACACAGAAAATAATTCATCAAAATCGACCCAGCTGGTTAGGAAGAGTTTAGCCATATACACGGATACAGAAGAATTATACATATAAAGATACAACCTGACCCAACAGACTCTGTCCTAAAAAAAAAACAATAATCAAATTTGAAATCGATTGCACCTAGCATCATTACCTTTCTAATGAATCGGACATAGACATATTTTTGTTTTTTTTTTTATATATAGTAGGTACCCGGGTGACCGAATCTTTATGACACAAAAGAGACTCGGCAAAAATAAAGAAAATCTAGAATCGAACTAGGACTCTCTGGACTGCCCGATTTCCCTATTGAGCTAGTTTTATTCCTGAAGATAATGGCTAAATTTACTTTTATATTTTGAAACTAGCAACCCGCCCTCGCTTCGCTTCGGTTTTAGTCGTTTTACCCGCGTAGTACCCGTTCCCGTGGGAATACCGGGATAAAATATAGCCTAGTTTACTCCCTGATATTATACCTTTCAATTGATGAAAGAATTTTTGAAATCTGTCTAGCCGTTTTGAAGATTACCCGGCACAAACAAACAGACAGACAGACAACAAAATTATAGAGTTATTTTTAGGCATGTGTACCTATAGTGCAAAGAACCGTGTGAGCATGAAAAAAGCCTCTTATTTTGACATTACAAACAGACACTCCAATTTTATTTATTGGTATAGATAAGAATTGGTAGCTAGATCTAATTATTATCCCTGAAACCTCTTGTACACTAAATTTTATAGAAATCATTGAAGTCGTTACCGAGATCAAGTAGGTATATATAAATATTAAATATACAAGAATATTATATATCGCTTGAAGATCGTTTAGGATATAGATAAATAAATATATACAATATTAACAAACAGTTAAAACTATTTTGCTAAATTAAAGTACTGAATTGTATTTTCAAATTTATATCTCATTTCAAACAACAACATGTCTTTCAGTTATGGGTCACAATTTGCACCATTCGGGGTTATAACTTCGCACTAGCGTAAGGCTTGGTGTTACTGCAACGTGAGCGAAATATTTAGCGTTAGCTGGTTCATATATTAACGGACTAAAATATAACTCGCTCATTCCTTTGCAGTGCATCGTAAAGGATACTTAAGCAAATAATATTATTGCAAGAAAAAAGAGATCGAAATTATTTCCTATATAGTGCTATACCAATAATACCTGCGGGGACAGAGTAAGAACACAAAACACATCACCTTTCCTACCACAGGTGTTGTAAAAGACGTGATATAATATTCAAACAATTTCTACGCTGAATTCAAACTCTAATTTAAACCCCATAACCCTAACCCTACTGTAACACCTCCAGCGTGTTATAGTGAGCTAATTTCCCTTTGTAGAGGAAGAAGGAGCCCGCGAGCAACAGTGTATAAGTATAATAACTGCCGACCACTGATGTCAAGTAACCCTGCTCCGGTGGTCGGCCCAACGACGAAGGCGACGTGGTTTTCGGGTGAGTTGCGGGTGTTGCGTGCTTACGCCCCTCTGTCGCCCCGGACGGAGTGGTGCAAGGAGCGCGCAGACCGCAGCCCACCTCAAAAAAAAAAATGAGTGTAATAACTAAGACGGTAATTACTATACAAAGCCGTTTGAATAGCGTGACTTAAGTCAATTACCATACTATTATATTCAAAACTTTTGCCCAATAGTGGGACGTATATGGGCTGAAGAAGAAAGAATATTTATTTTCGTGTCAAATTAATCTAATAATTCAGTTTAAAACTAAAAAAAAAAACAATTTAGAAATTCTTTAATTTAGAATCTTCTTCAATTTAGTATCTTAATTTAGTTTAGAACTAGTTCTAAACTGAATCTTATTGGATTTGACACCTGGTCTACTTTTTTTATTAGTAAAAAAGTGTTAGTTACTCAGAGCTTATTAACGTGTCGTCCTCATTAACGGCTTATCGCTGTCGATATGACAAAGCCTGATGGGGGTGTTCTGTGCGGGCGGAAGGGGAAGGCGGTCATTCAGCGCAGCGGCGCGACGGACATCCGCCGCATAACAAGTCGATGGCGAGTCTCGGTGGTGCGCCGTTCTTATTTCAGATTTTGCATAGATTCAAATATAGGACACATTTTTAATAAACATTATAGTATCGAGAGGATTTGAAATTGGAAATGCAACATTTTCAATTCAAATTTTCTTATTGACACGGATAATTTGATTTTACGTATTTATTTATCTATGTTTTTCTTAATTTATAAAACAAATTTATCTTGTTTCTGACCATATACTATTTTCTTGTCAACGCTAATTCTTCAGATTATAGGTGTAATTTACCTTATTTTATTAAGTCTTTCAGAGCATAAGAGTTAGGTATTCTTTAATGCAAGGAGTAGTGTCAAATAAATTTTAAGTAACAAAAAATAGTAATGAAAAATGCGTAGCAAAATAATTTATAAAGTAGGTACGGCTAATCAAAATTTGTTTTGAATCACGGACATGAATATTTATTCAAATATAATTGAACTTAGAACGTTTTTAACGTTAAATACGGATTTACGCATAGCTTGTGCGACGTCTTCACTGTGATAGATTTTCAATGTTTTAAAAATATGATTAATTTTTTGGACTTATTAGAATTTCGTCTCCTCTAATTAATAAAACTTAAAATTCAGATTCAACCAAAATATAATGTACTGTAACGCCAGTAAATACTACCATAGTCTTTTTATCTAATTGTTTATGATAGGCTGTATTTTCTATGGTCTGGGCACAGCGTACCGTTCGGAGCAACCAAAAGATGGCGAGTATTACCTCCCCATGGCTTATTAGTAACTCCTTACCGATTTCTTTTATCTCTAATAGGATGAAAATAGACTGAAAGCGCTCCCAATATGTATTATAATTACTTACTACCTAATAGAGAAAATTCAGGGAAATCTGCTGTAAATTCTGACGAAATTTTTTGCCCGATTCGGTATTTGGTTCTACGATTTTATGATCGAAAAGCTTCAATAGTGGCAGATTAATGGCGCTAGTGGTGCTTTATTAAATTTGATCAAACCATTTCAATATAATTTTCAATTTCATCGTCCATAAACACCCTCTAAACAAGTTATACAACTTTATAAGTAAACAACCCTATAGAGTCGGGTGGCAAACTGTAGTTTCTGCTAGTGTCCGCGAGAGGCGCTGGGGTGCGAACAACTGTTGTCGTCGCCGGAAGCAGCGCTGGCGGCTTCCGGTCGAGAAATGTTCTATGTGGGCCGACGGAATTTTGCATTTTCTTTTTAACTTTTTATTTCGTTTTAAAATTTTAAGAAAAATCTTGTGGTTATACCTCTAATAACCCGCTACAACACTGTTACGAAATAATTACTATCATTTAATAAATATTTTTCCGTGTGGTGACGGAGTAAGGATACAATTGACCATTCCCTGTCTTGCCCGTGGATGTCGTAAAAGACCACAGAAAGAGGATATTATATGTACATAACATCTGTGCAAGAGAAGGAAAACTCGAAATGAAAACCTATACCAACCTATGCTAATCTATACCAACATGTCTGACCAACATGGTATACTTAGTAAGTCTAATTCCCTATCATTGTGGAGGAGACCCGAGCCCAATAGTGGGACGTATGTGGGCTGAGATGATGATGAATTAATATTATATTTCTAGGCAATTAAAAAGGGTAACGAATATGATTATGAATTTAGATGTCTTTTTATGTGAGAGAATTGGACCATATTCTATTCAGGCTGTCCCAATGCCCTTTGACAAAATATGCCAAGTATTCAACTCCGTTTAAGGAATTAGGTAATAATTTATAATTCCCGTTAATAACAGCTTAAAAACAAAACCCAACACCACTCTTTTACAACTCCCATGGGTGATTAAATACCCGTGGTAGTTGTAAAAACAAAAAGCATTAGGGATATGAGTGGTATCATAGGCAACTTTGTGCTGTGTGGTAGCGGCTTCGAATACTACCAACCCTTGCTTTGCTCGTGGATGTCGTAAAAGGCGACTAAGAGCCCTAGATTGACCCGGACCAACTCCATCTGGTACCATTTGGGTCAACGATTACATTCCCAAGGAGGGTTGACGTCAGGCAGGCGGCCGGTCATAAAAGTCATTGCCGAAACTTTTTGCAATATGTCAAAACAGATGACATATTGTGTCGACCCCAAGCAATTGGGATAAGAGCAAGATGATGTTATCATAGGCAACTTAGAACAACAGCGATCGATCCATCGACAATCCGTCGGTACAGTGGTACCACTTACCATTAAGTTTGATGCTTGCTCCTTTCACAAAATAAGCAATAAAAAAATTTAATGTCATACGAGTGCAACGCTGAATATCTTGCCGTCCTGCTAAGCTATTCAACAAAACACAACTTTTACTGCCTTTTTTGATGATATAGTTTTTAACATAAATACGCACCAGTAAAAGATGAGGTGGTGGATTGTACTGTTACTCCGTCACCATACACATAGCACATTAAATACTTTTTAATGATAATTACATGTACTTTACAACCGCGTGAAAACGATCCGCCGGCAATACTGTTTTATCACTGAAGCGTCAGAGAGGATGATACCGGAATAGGTAATCCGCTGGGCCGACCACCGATGTTAAGAAATTGTGGTACCCACGGTCGACACAATGGCGATGGGGAGGGAATACGGCAAGTTATGTGGCACGCTGCCCACCCGTGGGATGTGTCTTCTATTAATAAAGGATACTTTACAAATCAGTACCAGTGGTTGGGTCAGCAATGGATATATCGTATACAAAGCCTACCCTAATAAATATAGTTTAAAAAAAACTAAAAAAACATGCTTTCAACTAAAAAGTGTAAAATAATTTTTAATATAGGCAGAAAATAATAATGAACGAAATATATTAATATTATTGTGAAATAAGCGTGGGGCGGTTTGTGCCACATTTTCGTAAATCGACCACCCCACGCTTTTTTCGTTTGTGTTATGCCGAGTGCCCGACTAGCTCTATCTCTCTTATCATATTTCATGCAAAGAATGCAGAAAGAAGTTGATGAATTCTGGCGAATCTAATTAGGATAATCGATTTTTTTAAGCGGATTATTGCATCCGACCACTGAAGTCAAGTCACCTGCGGGTGGGTTAGCGTGCGCGCTTACGTCCCTCTGTCGCCCCGGACGGAGTGGGCGAGGAGTGCGCCGACCGTAATCCACCTCCAAAAAACCAACCCTGAAAAAAAAAGCAGATTATTGCATTGTCATCGGTCTCTAATAGATGTGCAAAGTTTAAATAAAATCGAATCGCTCAAAGTAGGAGAAAATCGAGCTCAAAGGGTTTGATTATAAGCATACATACAGGTGAAACTAATAAATGCGTGTTAATGTTAAAAATAGGAATTTTACTAATATACAATTAACTGAGACAAATTATAAATAAACGTTGAACAACTATCACGCAAAGAAATGTGCATGAACATCGAACCCACAATATTCGTGTTGGTAGTTCAGTAGTTTAAATTGCTACACCATCTGTACAGTACCTATATATTTACTCTGTATAGACAATAATAATCAATTCATCAATCATAAAAATAAAAGAAAATGCACATAGAAATTACGACTCGAAGCGGCCGCGACATCCGGTTGCGCTTTCCCGGGGCTAAGCGATCCACCCGAGGGTGGCAGTAATTCAACCCCCCTCCAGGCCCCTTAGATCCGTGTTTAAAAATTTCACTCCCGGTGGCTTCTGGCCAACACAATACTCGGTAATCAACGATGGCCTTTTGAAATCGAAACGGTCGTTAAACATTTTTTTACGTAGGTATCCGGATAACCTGGAACGTTCCAGGTTTTATTGATACATAGCTTCATTAGGATAGTTATTGGTAGCGTTCGTAAAAAATGAATAGAAATAATAAAAAAAAAATGTATAATTAATTTATTAACAAGTCGTGTAAAATGGATTTGAATAAAATATGGCAGAAATAATTTTATAGAGCCACTTGGTTTATTTTTCAAAGACACTAAAGTTCTAATCCTTGTTTCATGAAGGACTACAAACGTAAAGTTAACGGACACAAATTATACCCGATCTGAAAAAAGGTGATGAATTCTTCAAAGTAAGTCCTGTGTGAAAATCGAACCCGTGACATATAGTAGTAAACTGACGATAAAAAAGTGATTTATATTATAGTCTCGTAGAAATTTTCTCTTGGTCTGTTTATTTTGCAGCAGGGGGGATAAAATGCCTGCTGGTAATGCAGCTTTACCATTGCTAAAGGACTTTTAAAACTGTCACACTGTTTCACCCGCGTAGTGTCCATTCTCTAAAGAATATAGGGACAAAAATAAACAAACTCACATTCGTTTTTATTAGATCATATAAAAAGGTGTATACATTCATCATTATTATCATTTCAGCTCATATACATCCCACTGCTGGCCTCGAGCCTCCTCTACAATAGCAGGGAAATTGACCTACTATATCACGCTGGTCAAATGGGTTGATATAGAATTTTATTTTTAGAGAAGGCTCTTGCATAGATGTTATCTGCAAATTTATTTAGTCATTTTGTAGGATAGGAAATTGTATTCTTACTCCGTCACCACATGAAAAAATGAGAATCAATAGTCAAATATTAAAAATGATAATAATTGGTTTGCGCCAAGTCAAGATACCGTCATAATCCGACCACCCAACCATCAGCCCACACTTGAACCACAATTAATTATCAAGCACACGTGATTTGACCACAGATGGTTATCACAAACGATTGAAAATTACAAGCGTCTGTAATCGCTATAATCCTATATCAATCGGATTGGGACCATTTTGTTGCGGTGTTTTTGTTGACCCTACTTAAGATTTAGTACAGTTAGCAAATCATAAAAATATTACAAGCTTTACTCTGTAAATGTAGGTAAAAAGCGGTTAACTCCTAGAGCATCAAACCTCGGTGGCTGTTACGAAGACCATTGCGGATTTTTGCTTACAAGAGTTACAGGATTGGGAATGTATGTCATATCATCCCAAAATAAGATATAATCTCAGTTCTTATATGTCTTACTATTGGGTTCGAGTGTTCTCTACAATTTGAAGGCAATTGACCTATTATACTATGCCGGGCAATCGTGTTGGTATAGGGTTTCATTTCGAGCTTTCCATTTCTTACATCATGCTGATTTAGGGTTAAATAATTATATATGCATGTTATATCTATTCGTCATCTTTTACGACACCCACAGGCAAGATAGGGGGCGGTGAATTATGTTTATACTCTGTCACCACACGGAAAGTTACCTGTTAGTGAGATTCCTACAAATCTGACTGAGAAATCACTATGAGAATTGGCTGTAGCGCCCTTCTGGAAGCATATATTGCCATTGTCAATGAATTGTCAATGCCAAAATTAAATGAATGGCCGCGTCATATTGTATTCTGGAAGACCTACGTCTAACAATGGACGCCGAAAGATTGAATATTAATGAGACTTAATATTTTGCTATTTTTTGTCTAAAGTAAAACGTTGACTCACAATAATAATAGTTAAAGATAATTTTATAAATCAAAAATCTTTTAGTAAGACAAAGTAAGCCTAAGCATCTAATGTTAAAAATCAATACTAATTTAGCATCATGTCCCCTGAGTTTTCTTGCCGGATCTTTCTCAGTGTGGCCGCGTTCCGATCCGGTGGTAGTATATTAGTTTTAAATCAACAAATTGTAACAATAATTGCTACAAATTTAATAATTAATAATTACTAACCATAAACAATATAATTTTTTCATATAGAATCATTTTCTTCTTACACTGGCAATAAATTTGTACTAAAACGTGGGTCAAAATTTAATAAATTTATAACTAATTTTCTGTATCGGGTAGATAATCATAAATGTCTGTAATAACGATTACTTGTTGGACGTGAGACACCTTAGTCCACCCGTGACCGTGAATGCTGCAAAGTGTTCGAAACGTCGGGCAATTATAAATCAAATTTGTATTTTTGTTTGTATTATTGCAACGCGATATAATCCGTAAAAGTAGTTTTATTTATAAAGAAAAACTTTTAAAAAAAGTTAAACTTTTTATAAGATTTTACAATACATAAAGAAGAGCACATAATATGTCGATCCCAAGTAATTGGAATAAAAGTAGAATGATGGTAAGCTGAATGATAAAAACAATCTATGCTATTTAAAAGTCTTTGATTAATATTTAAAATGCTTTCTTATAATATAAAAGTTTCTCGAGATGCTGTTTAGTTCTTATCTAAGTGATCGATAGTTATTAATATTATTTAAAGTGTATTTATATGCCATCTGTACTATATGATGACCAAAACTCAACACAATGAACAATACCTCTTACAGAAAGGTCACAGTATTGAATATCGTATATGTACAGGCTGGTGCTTATAAACATATGTACTTAAAATAATATTCGTATAGGCAAAATATTCTTAAAAAATCTACGTGTGGTGGAGGACTAAGAATACAATTTACCGCTCCCTATCTTGCTCGTGGAAATCGTAAAAAAACAACTAAGGAATATGGAATGATGAGGTATGTTTGTATATGAGTAGATATTCTTTCTTATTTTTAATGATAACCCTCAAGTTGGAGAATTAAGCCATAGTTACCGATAACATTTTGCAGAAAAGATGCTATTCCGATTTTAAGGATGTATGTCAGGGTATTGGACCTTCATTATTTAAGCTGCTTGACATATCTGTGTATATTGAATAGAAATTATGATATATTTAATATAATTATAAAATTAATGGTCTTGTAAATGATAAATTGAATTTGTTTAGAGATTTGCTCGGATTATACGATGCTGATTAATTATAACTTACAATATTTACTACAACTAACCAAGAACTGAACTAATAGAAAGTTTTCAATTTGATAACAAAATACAAAATTTACTGTATTTAATTCTAACGTTGGTAACTTTTCTGACGTTACCAAAAGCTGCTCACTACTAAATCATTACCGATCAGCATTTCTCAGTAAATTCCAATCATTTATCATAATCATATATTTGTTAGTTCCATTCATTAGCCCATAGACGTACAGTGTTGGACATAGGCCTCCTCACGAGAATGCCCCTCGGAACGGTTCAATGTCACTTGCATCCAACGGTTCCTGTGAATTTCAAAATATCGTCAGTCTACCTAGTTTGTAGTATATTAAGTTATAGAAGACTAAGTAACTTTACCTCATTTAATTCTATAAGAATACAAATCATCACCTGAAATAAACCACGCGTACATCACGGTCGAGTTTTTATATCGTGACAAAATATAAACAGCCTGTATGTATCATCTTTCCGGTCGGTCACAATCTGACCGTTACATTTCAATAATCGTCTTAACAGTCGAGATCGGTTATCGGGCCGCGCCCACCGGTCTAGTGATGTACAGTATCGATATTTTATTTTTTACAATCAATAATCCGTTTTATATAATAATATTTATGCAAAACACTGTCTGTTAATTTCACATATAGGTACTTATACCTACAGCCATGGCAGTATGTTAGATTTCTTAGGTTTAAACTAGTAAATTATCATTATATATTAATGACAATAAATATAATGTTTACTGACCAAAATAATTTTTTTTTTCATATAGATTCATTTTCTTTATATATTGGTAATAAATTTGTATCCAAATGTGGCTCGAAATTTAATAACTAGTTCTGTAGCGGGATAAATGTCTGTGACTTGTTGGATACAATGGACCATGAACGCTGAAAAGTGTTCGAAACGTCGGGCAATCATAAATCAAATACAAACGCGATACAATTCGTAAAGTAGTTTTATTTACAAAATAAAACATTTCATTAAATTTCCGTTCACAAAAGTTATTTGTTTATTTTAAATTTGATATATCGATATGTTGGTGTTTACATCACTATGCGATCACTGAGACACGATTGTTTCTATAATAAAATATGTTTAAGGCTTCACAATGAGCCATCAAATTACAGGGAGCGACTGGACGCGCCTTGACCACATCGCTGCATCATTGAAGCGGAACGCGCAAATTAGGTTACGCTAGAGAAAAATATGAATAAGAGTCAGACAGATAACTTTGTAATCAATTTAAATTTTATTATTCTACAAATAAGATATTTGCAGATTAGATTATTTATAATCAAAAACCTTTGCCCTCATTAATCCATCCGTTATCAGTCTCAATAGGTAGGCATTGCAGTATACAATGACACCAACCTTGATTTTGGAACGGTCGAGCCACCTCCACAATAGCTATGGAAATGACCATACCGTGCTGGTAAGACGGGTTGGTACACGGTTTTATGTCGAATTTGCCTTCTCTTGCAAGGATACTATATTCATACTCAATCCCTTAGTCGTTTGTTACGACATCCTTGGGTAAAATAGAGGCTTGTCAATTTTATTCTTGCTTCGTCACCACACTGAAAGTACAATACATACAAGTTGTTAATTTTTGTTAAAACTTATACAATATTGAGTATTTTGAACTTGCATTTTCGACTTAAATACAAATAAGCAAGGATTTTAGTGATAACGCGCTAAAAACATGTTAGTCTGTAAATATTATTTCGTTACGAGGTCTACATTCGTAAGCCCTAACTCAAAACCATCATTTTTCTAAGACATCGAAGACATAATCTGGAACCTGCAATCACCAATGTACGTTAAATGGGTTATTAGATGATGTATGGAAAGAGGACAAACCTATATTTATATTTCAACACGTGGTAGAGACAAAAATGAGGGGTTATAGCTTAACAAAACTACGATATGGTTACTTCTGCAAGATGCCACAATTCAAACACATTCAAATGTAGGAAAGCTGATGCTCCATTTAATAAAAAAAGCCTCTATTCATTTTTCCCTTAGTGGGCTAGTGTTACATACATAGATTTCAATATCAACAGTCTTAACCCGAGCGTGCGTACGTGATCCGAACCCGCGTATATTTCATAAGATTTTAGAGGTGCATGAATCACGCGAGACACGGAGGGGCGATCACTCACCGCTGCGCCGCAAGCCCTTGGACCTCATACTATTTAACATGCGTACCACGCGCGCACCCTAGGCCCAACACTACGATATGTGAGAGCTATTACTAGACACTTTGCCCGTGTTAATATTGCTGTAAATCTTCCATTGGGTAACATTTACATCAATGTGCTACAGCTTAAATAATGTATTTCTGACATATTTTTTTCTTATTGTCAACAGAACCAAGCAACTATGTCTGCTCGACGTGTAAGGCACGAGTCCATTCTGCTTGGAGACTTCTGCAACATGTTCAACATGTACATGGTGTTAAGATCTACGTTGAAGCAATGCCGCAACACCAACCTAATAAGCAGAACCACTCAACATCTAGTACATCCTCTTCGAGTTCGGGATGCTCTTCCACCGGCGCACCTTTGCCACCACCTACTTTACGCCATCATCCACTTTTACCTCCACCAGATTTGCACTCCCCGTTTGGAGTTGGTGGTCTTTTGCGGATGCCTCTACCAGGTAGTCTGCCTCCACTTGCTCATCCATCAGTTCCTCCTGCGCCTCTCTTCGCGCGACCCAATCATCATGACCATCGGTTTCGAATGGAACAACTCGTTTCGGAGCAATTTCGTCATCATGGTCTCAACTTAGCAGCAGCTGCAGCTGCTGTAGCAGCCAACTCTTTGCCTCCACACCAGGCATTTCCTTCTCCAGCAGACAGACCTCCTGTCATACCTACATCAATCTCCAGCAGAGACAGAGTCCCACCTGTTTCCCAACCTCTTTCACTAGAACCCCAGCTGGATTTTTACTCGCAGCGCTTGCGGCAACTGGCCGGTACGACCAGTCCAGGGGCGGCCACAGGCAATTCGAGCTCTCCTAGCCCCAGGAAGCATTCTCCTCCGTTCGCTTCCCCGTCGCCCTCCCGAGTCGGCCAGACTCCACCGGCGGGCGCCGGACCCGGAACGGTGGACACACCTCGTGAAGCAACGAGGCCACATAGTTCGACTTCACCTGAACGACGAGCTGAGCCACTAACGGCTGATGCACCACCTACGGAGCGGCCATCGTCAACGCCACCCGTCAAGCGCAATACTGATGAAGCAGTTCATTCTTGTGAATTTTGTGGAAAGAAATTCCGCTTTGAAAATAACCTAATTGTTCACCGACGCTCACATACAGGCGAAAAGCCTTTTAAATGTACCGAATGTGACGAAGCTTTTGAAAAAGCATCTAAATTAAAAAAGCATATGAAAATTCATAGACCAGCTGATGCAAACGCCGAAGACTGTGAATCTGGTGGTGATACCGGCGAAGACGATTCTGATGATGACTTAGAGGATGAGGAATTAGAAGGTGAGGAGGAAGAGGAAAATGAGGATGTTGATGATGTCGAGGAAGCAGAAGATTTAACTGTATCTAATAGTAGTGCTCCCTCAGCACCTTCACGGAAACAAACACCTGCTCTACCAAACAACCTACCAACTGCTTCTGTAGTCGGCGAGTTGATGGATAAATTTGGTTTATCAAACATTGCTCAATACAGCGAAGCTTTCAAACAAGCCTTGCAGGAGTCTGGCAATTCACTCAAATGGCAGCTAGCTAAAGATAGAGACAACAATAATGGACCTTCAAGTGACAAACCGAATGGTATGCCACCAACAGCAGCTTTACGTTTAAAAGAGGAATTTGCCAAAATGCCTCCGCAACCGCATCCACTCTTCAACCCTTTTGAGAATCCTTTTGAAGCATCCAAACGTATCAAATTAGATATGGATAGAGGTGAAGGATGGTGGCTGCCAACCTTGCATACGCAACGACCACCGGACAATATTTTTGATGGTCTCAAAAGTGGTGGCAATGGGTTACTACAAAATCCACTACTTAAAAGCAAAGATGGACGTCGTAATGATACGTGTGAATACTGTGGAAAAGTTTTCAAGAACTGTTCGAATCTTACTGTTCACCGACGGTCACATACTGGCGAAAAACCGTACAAATGTGAATTATGTTCTTACGCGTGTGCTCAAAGCTCCAAACTAACGAGGCACATGAAGACACATGGCCGACTCGGCAAGGACGTGTATCGTTGTAGATTTTGCGAAATGCCCTTCTCCGTACCATCAACACTTGAGAAGCATATGCGGAAGTGTGTTGTGAATCAAAGTAATGGTGCTCCCTTAGCTCTATCTGATGACTCTAATGCGTGCCGTGACGAGGCGTCGTGACTCTACCCGTGGGGTGGGCTCCGCCTGCCACCGTCCGCACCGCCTAGCCAGATCTTCTAAAGCCAGTGATCACATGTTCCAGCACATTCCGAAATTGTTTACTATGAAATATTTCTCAGAAAAAAATCAGTCCGGTCTTTGTTCAATTTCTAGTCTTAAGAATTCAATTTTAACGATATTATTGTTTTGTACGCTGCAATATGAGCCCAAAAGTTTGTACTGAGGGGCATTAATTTAGTTACTTTAGTTATAAGTGTCACATCATTCTTGTATTTATGGAAAATTATTGATTACCGTTGCTCTGTTGATGTTAGCTTTCACTCATTTTTATTTAGGAGGCTGTGTGTCTGAGGTTTTATGTTATACACTGCGATCTTGTTTTTACATATTTTTATATATAAAGAAACGTGGAAACCAATGCCAAAGTTAGCTATGTTGATTTAAATACTTGCTACTTAATCTTTAAGGTGTATAGTGTCAATTAAATTAGAATTCTTTCCAGTATTTTCTAGGATCTTCATAGTTTGTGTAGTATGTGTTTGAAGAGTAAGTTGTTTCGTAATTTTAGTATATTGTGTACAATAATAAGCGAAATGTTTCCTATCCTAGATAAACAAACTTATGTAAATATTTGATGTAAGTTTATTTGTGTAAATCGAGTACCTACCTATTGATGTTCATATTTATAGAGGATAATGTTTCAAGGATTATAACAAAATTTTGTGAGAAAACGGTGAGTTTCCTGTAATCGATAATTTATTTAAGCATTGTAGAAATTGAAATTGATATCAAATAATGGTAGGTGTTTGTTATTCACAATAATTGTACGTTTCATTAGTGATTAAAATAATTAAATTATAATTGAATTCACTGTGAGATCGTTTGTCGTTCATGTGCTATTATTTCTTTTGGAATCTAGTTATTTTTATGAAGACTGAATATTATTCCAGTTTTGTTTTATTAAATGTTCTTGAATTTCAATCGTACCTATTAGTCCAAACGTGAAATCTTTCAGTATACGTACTTAATGTAAATTATTAATAGAATTTATATTAGATAATTATAAGTAAATTATAATAGTAACATTTTGTCGTCCATATCTGTCTCCTTTATGTTCAGGACTTCTTCAGATGATGTTAGCATTGGGGAAAGTCTTTAAATTATCAGCTAATGTGATTTGAACGAGACCTGAAAAATTTGTAACCTATTTGTGCTTTAAAAATATTAGTGCTAACAATCTTTTTTTAACGAAATGAGAAAATGGTTGTTGGTAAAATATTTTTAATTATTATCATCGTCGTTAACGTTTTAAAATGTATTAATACTTGTACATTTGGTCCCAATTGATATCGTGGTTTCGTTGTATCGTTGATAACATTAGTCTAGAATGTAATTAATAAAAATTATAAATGTAATTAAAACAATAAATTATTATTTCAATTAGTAAATAAAATAAAAAGACAGGACGACAAAT
This sequence comes from Lymantria dispar, assembly GCA_032191425.1. NCBI lineage: Eukaryota > Metazoa > Arthropoda > Insecta > Lepidoptera > Erebidae > Lymantria > Lymantria dispar. The sequence continues at coordinate 10,536,564 of CM063454.1, read as the reverse complement.
GGAGACAAAATAGAGAAAAAAAATTAAGACAAATTTTATGATGTAACTACGTGAAAGATGAACTGTTTTTATTATTTTTCATTTTTATTATTTTTATTTCAATAAATATCCACGATTTGTTAATCAATTGCCGTGTTTGATTTTGATTTCACCGTACTTAAACTTGAAGGAGTCTCCAACATCATCTTTAGCCTGCCCACATCTCACGCTAAGTGGAGTCGGCAAAATAAGTACCTTCCAGTCTCTAAATGATAATAGATTAGCAAGACAATGCGTCATAACCTCTTACGTCCCCATTGGAGTTGTAAAAGCTGGCTAAAAGGTGATCAGAAAAAAAGGCAGCATTACCCTTCAGGAAAAATTTAAATATTAACTACTATTGACCTCGCCTATCAAGAATGTAGGTTATAAGCATCACCTCTATTCATGAACTAAGTCCAGTGTGGTCGTGAATAGGTTGATAAGGATGTTGATAAAACTAGAAAAAGTATATTCATCATCACATAGCTTAAATATTTCCACTGCTCGTACGTCTTCCACAATACGAGGGAATTTGACCTAGATTACTACGTTGGTCAGGCGTGTAGGTATAGGCTTTTATTTCGAGTTTTCCTTCTGTTGCATAGATGTTGATATGTCATCATCATCATCTTGCTCTTATCCCAATTACTTGGGGTCGACGCAATATGTCATCTGTTTTGACATATTGCAAAAAGTTTCGGCAATGACTTTTATGACCGGCCGCCTGCCTTTGACGTCAGGCCCTCCTTGGGAATGTAATCGTTGACCCAAATGGTACCAGATGGAGTTGGTCCGGGTCAATCTAGGGCTCTTAGTCGTCTTTTACGACACCCACGAGCAAAGCAAGGGTTGGTAGTATTCGAAGCCGCTACCACACAGCATAGATGTTGATATGTATATAGCATATTCATTAGTCGTCTTTTATGATAACCACGGATATGAATTGTATTTTTACACCATTACCACAGGGAAAATTAATATATATCTACACTAATATTATAAACAGGGAAAAATTTTATTTTTGTGTGTGTGTATGTTTGTAATAAATAAACTCAAAAACTACTGTACCGATTTCAAAAATTCTTTCACCGATGGAAAGCTATAATATTAAGGAGTAATATAGGTTATATTTTATCCCGGTATTCCCACGGGAACGGTAACTACGCGGGTAAGGCAACTGAAACCGAAGCGAAGCGAGGGCGAGTTGCTAGTGAAATATAATTTTTCTATGGTATATTGGTGACGGAGTAAAAATACAATTCGCAATCCCCTTTTTAGCCAGTTGGTGCCATAAAAGACGATTAAAAGACATAATATGCAGATCATCAGATATCTATAGAAGAGAACGAGAACTCGAATTAAAACCTCGAAAAAATGTATTAATCTGTCAAAACAGCGTAGTGTGGCAGGTCAATTTTCCCTTTACTGTGAAGGAATCTCGAGCCCAATAGTGGGACATATATAGGTTGGGATGATTAAATATATTGTAGACTAGTAAGGGCCACGCTACTCACTGTTTTGTGGCCTGCAGCCGCATAAATTAATCGGCTGGTCCTGGGTACCTATAGTAAGCACAAAGTTTACATCTGGGTCTGAGAGAGCCGATGGCCTACCCCAACTTTTCAGTGGCAATGGCGTGTTGGTTCCTTTCATATTGCAAAGGTTCATGAGTGGTACGTATTATTAGGTGAGTTACTTGCTTATATACTGGGTGATAAAAAAAGAAAAAGTAACATTTCGGTAAAAGTTGAGAAAACCTCCTAATAAAGCTCATTTCTCAATCAGAGTAGACGTCCTAATTTATCTTTTATTGTGAAGAATGCTTATACCGAGAGTAGAGAAATGTATACACTGATGGGTATAAGGCTCTTAGGACGAAGAAGAATGAGATTGGGCGATTGCAGTTGTAATAAGTTTCCCAGGAGACTGTTGGCGTTCATTCTTCTTGAGTTCTATTATCTGGTTATCATAGTACCAAGAAAAAATTACATAGGTATATTCTTCCTATCTTGCTCGTGGATGTCGTAAAAGATGACTAAGGGATATAATATGCATACTTATAACATAGCAAGCAGAGCAAGCATAGCAAGAGAAGGAAAAGTCACAATAAAACCCTATATGAACCTGTCTGACCAGCATGGTTTAGTAAGGTCAATTTCCCTCCTATTGTGGAGGAGGCTCGAGCTCAACAGTGGGACTTATAACAGCTGAAATGATGATAATGTTACGTATTCTGTATGGTAATGGAGTAAGAATACAATTTACAACCCCATTTCTTACCCGTGGGTGTCATAAAAGACGACTAAAGGATATAACATCTATGCAAAAGAATGTAACATCTATGCAAGAAAAGGAAAACTTTACATAAAATCCTATATCAACACGTCCGACCAGCGGGATATAGTAGATCAATTTCTCTTCCATTATGGATAAGGCCAAGCTCAACATTGGAACTTATGTGGGCTGAGATATTGATGATGATAGAAAAGAAAGAAATGGAGACACTGTGTTCTCAACATACGGATAAACTATTAGTGGAGCGAACAGCAGTAAAAAAGACAGAAAAGACATAAATTCACTATTAATTAAAGAGTGCTTCATCGTAACTGAAGTGTAGAAACTTTTTAGTTAAATGAGATATATAGGTAAGGTGTTACTGGCTTTTGCATCAGAAAGTCAGAAGTTTAATATTTTGCCCAGTTAGAAGCAATAGGCTTACGTACTATTAAATGGAACTTGAAAAGTCACAAACTATTTACTATAATAAGTACGTGATTTCTTAAAAAATATATATGTAATTGTTTGGATAAAATGTTTGAATGTCGATCGTGAGGTCTTTATTTAGGGTAGGTATAGGTACTTAGTAGTCTCCTCGTGGTGACGGAGTAAGTATACGATTCGCCACTCCCTATCTTGTCCGTGGATGTCGTAAAAGACGATTAAGGGATACAGTACACATATAACATCTATGCAAGAGAAGGCAAACTCGAAACAGAACCCTATATTAACCTATCTGACCAACATGATATAGTAAGGTCAATCTCCCTCCTATTGTGGAGGCTCGAGCCCAAAAGTGGGACGTATATGAGCTGAAATGACGAGGTATAGGTATATTGAATCCTGGGTCGGGGAAAAAGGTCACTTTGAATTTTACAAGTTATGCTTCTTTTGGCACGTTAGAGAAAAAAGACGAGAGTAAATTTTTACGATACGCGCGCACACCGTCACGAAAAACCAACACCTTGAAGTTAGCCAGTCAACATTTTTACGATGCGCACGTATGTATTTATTTATTTTTTATTTAAGAAACCCTGCACTAAGGAAATAATCCTTGTATTGCGGGGGACTTTACAAACATACAATTAACGGACACAAATCACATCCAGACTCAGAACAACAATTTGTGGATCGCACAAAGTATTGTCCCGCGTGGGATTCGAACCCGCGACACTGGCGCTGTAGGTTGCTATCTTAACCACTACGCCATCTGTGCAGTCATATTATAATACTTCAATGTATTAAATGCCCTTTTTTCTATTAATTTCATCATCATCATTTCAGCCTATCACCGTTCACTGCTGGACGTAGGTCTCCCTCATGTAACGCCACATAGTGCGGTCCTATGCCGCCTGCATCTAACGACGCCCAGAAACTTTCACCAGGTCGGTCCACCTAGTGGGTAGGGCGTCCTACACTGCGTCGTCCGATACATGGTCGCCAATCGAGAACCTTTCTTCTCCAGCGGTTGATGGGTCGTCGAGCAATGTGGCCTGCCCATTGCCACTTGAGCGTGCTAATTCTTCATGCTATGTCGGTTATACCCTTTTGAGGATTACCGATTTCTCTATTATTATCATCGTCTACAAATGTAGGACAACAAGAAGGCTAAAATTTTAGAAAGATTTTTATTTTGTTACGCCAAAGAAGTAAAAATTCTAAATCTACGTGATACACACACACACTCTTTTTCTATAGTTTTAATTGATTTTCAAAGATTTAAATAGTAGTTGGTGAATCCATCATGTTTCAGTTCTGCAGACTTCAAATAAAAATCAAGAGTATTATGTAAGACTGTAATTAAAGTAATAAATATAATGACATTAAAACTTTGGGGAGGAAGAAGAAAACCATTTATATAAATTTTATCGCATTTAAATTTCATCATCATCATCATCACCTCAACCCATACACTTCCCACTGTTGGGCTCGGGCTTCCTCCGCTATGGGAGGAAAATTGACCTAATATACCACACTGGTCAGACATGTTGGTATAGAGTTCTATTTCGAGTATCCCTTCTCTTGCATAGATATTACATGCATATTATATCCCTTAGTCATCTTATACGACACCCACGGGCAAAAGATGGGGTTTAAATTTAGTCTTCAGCATCCCGATATTTTATATCGATTTATTGACGAGGAAGCAATCAAAGCTTTTACACGATTTGCAAAATTTTGTATACTTACTTGTACCATAATTACAAGAAAAATACCTAGTCTTGCCATAAATACTGTAACAAAGAATTTTTTTTTAACATTTATTACTTTTACAGTGTGTTAGTTTAGTACAGTGGTGGGCAAACTTTTTTAATGGCGGGCCATAAAGTTTAAGAAATTCTAGAAGAGGACCAGAATTATAGAAGAAATGCATTTTGTATTAAAGCTTTTTAATAAACAAAATACCTTTTACTTTTACGCCTTGTTAGGCGTGTGAGACATATGGAATTGTTTTTGATTTTCCATAATATTTTCGAAAACAGGTTCCATATGTGACGAAGCAACTTTCAGCAGTGCGAAAAGGTGTTCATCAGTCAATCAGTTTCTAATTCAGTTTTTCCGTTCTCGCCCTCGCCGCCTGTGCCTCACATTTCACCACGCTTTGCGCCCCGTAGTTTCCAACACATGAACTACGCCGTTAGTTTAGCTTCACCGATAGGTAAACTAACCTGTGACAGACTGCCGAGATAATTATAATTATGGCAAGTTAATTATGTGATAATGAAAGCTCAAACACCTCTGTCGAATTGGCTTTAATTAAAAATTCGGAGATTTTTAATTATAAACGTCACATTTTATTTTTCGCGCCAAAATGCTGACTAGAACATTTAGGATAGATGGACTCTCGGCGAGCCGGATTAAATACTTTCGCGGGCCGGAGTTGCCCCGCGGGCCGTACTTTGCCCATCACTGGTTTAGTTAGTACATGAATATAAAAAAAAATATATATAAAAAGCTTATTGGAAGTGGTCTCCATTGGCTGCAATACAGTCCTTGAAACGTTGAGACCAGTTATCAATAGAAGCATGCACTCTTTCCATGGGAAAATTCTTCACTCCAATCGTATGGATGGATTGTTTTAGGGACTCCAAATTATCATGGTGTTTAGTGTAGCCGTACTCTCTTAAACTGACCATAAATCAAAATCCAGCGGATTAAGATCGGTACTAGACGACGGCTATTCTTTAGGTGTGATGAAGTCCGAAACGATCGTTTCCAACCAAGACTGCGTAGGCCGAGCTTTATGACCTGGCGCCGAGTCTTGCTGGAAAGACCATTCTTGGTTATTGAATATGATGTTGTTAAGGGGCTTCACAACATCACAACACATCTCAAGAATGCTATCTTGATGCACTTGTACCAATGTTTTGATACCTTTTTCACAAAAGTATGGGTCAGTCACTCCTTCATAGCTAATACGGGTGGGGTACTAGCGGGGTACCATCACTGAAGTCGGCTAATGCCCACGCTGCACTCTGTCGACTAATTGGGAAGCTTCCTTAGAGCTTTAGCCATAAATACGGTCATTTTATTTGTTAAAATGTTGCACAATTGTAAAAAATTTCTCATGCGTAAACAAAAGGTGTTCTGTGACCCCCCTTTGCGTACCGCATCAGTAGTTGTTTCAATTTTACCACCCTATTCTTTTTTAAATTATCAGTTAAGAAATGACCAGTACGTCTCTTATAGATTGAAAGTCGTAAGTCATTTTTAAAATACGCGACATGGTTCTAGGTGCTACCTTCATCTCCCGAGATAAAATCTTGCTTTTGCTTTGGGACAGGATTTCTTCTAATTCTTTCCCTTACTGCTGTGACCGCTTTTTTCGTACGAACACTACGTGGACAGCCAGATCTTTTTCTGTCACAAACAGAGGTCTTATTGTACCTATTAATAGCCCGGTACACAAACATTTTACTAATACCAAGCGTACGGAGAGTTTTAAAAATTGCATTTGGCTCCATACCTACTTTGTATAATTCAATCACAGCGATTCAGTTCTCTTTATCACTCCACTCCATTTTAATATCGCAAAATATTGTACAATGTATTGGCGCCAAAATAAAAAAAACACAATGAACAATCGTATAAAAATTACAAATTCCAAATTCAAATGTAATATTATTACATTTTGTTTATTTTTAATTGTAACAGCCTAGAATAATAACGTAAGTAAGTAAGTAAGTTCAGGCATAAAAAGTGAAGCATTTCAATTGGAGCCTAATGGAGCTTACGCCGGAACAGTTCCGTAATGCACAAAGTAACTGTACTGCACATACATACGTACGCAACTCTTAAAAGATAAATAGATAATTATGACGGCTTGTGCATTCAAATAGTGTCACAACATATTTGAAAAACATAAAAAGTATATTAAACTTACTTTTAAAAGTATTCCGACGATTTATATTAATATAAACAAAAGTTGATTTCATAATTTGTATAGTGGTGTGCGTGTGTACGTGTGTAATCGCTTGCACGTATGTAGTATTGATTGCTTCAAATTTTTAATGGCTGACGTATGGGCACTATCCTTCTATACGTTATTATTCTAAGTGTAACAGTATTTATAGCGAAACTAAGTATATTCAAATACAATTTCAAAATTATTTTTCTTACATAAAACAATGATCAATTTTAGACATTTTATCATAAATAAATACAAAAAAGAAACTACCGTTGGCTCAGAACACGTTGGCACTGAAAAGATTCAGCAAAACATCATCAAGTTTGTCTATTTTATTATTCCGTGTGGTGATGGAGCAAGAATATAATTCACATCTTGCCCGTGGATGTCGTAAAAGACGACTAAGGGATATACTACGCATATAACATCTGTGCAAGAGAAGGAACACTCGAAATAAAACCCTATAGCAATTTGTCTGACCAGCGTGGTATATAGTAAGGTAAATTTCCCTCCTATTGTGGAGGAGGCTCGAGCCCAATAGTGGGACGTAGATACCTATATGAGCTGAAAAAATTAATGATGTTGAGATAGATATAAGGTAAAAAAATGATGTCAAGAAGTAATGACTGATTATACGACTTGATTTAAGATAGAGAAGATATTTTAGTATTTTTTTTTTTGTGGGTGGGCTGCGGTCGGCGTGCCTCCGCACCACTCCGTCCGGGGCGACAGAGAGGCTTAAGCACGCAACTCTCGCAACCCACCCGAAAACCACGTCGCCTTCGTCGTTGGGCCGACCACCGGAGCAGGGTTACTTGACATCAGTGTTCGGCCCGACGGAATACCCCCTATTGGGGTACCCTCCCATCGACCGACGTCCCCCCCTCGGGGAGGACGTTGGTCTTTCCTCACGCGGTCGACCTGTCGGCGGGTGACGGACTAATTCCCGGTCACGTCACCCACGGCCTCGTCTAGGGCGGCTCGAGGCGCAAAGATATTTTAGTATAACCTGATTCTAAAGAAATAAATGTTTCATTATGTTCGTTTCTCAATATTATCATTTTTGTTTATGTGTCTGTGGTTACCCGAACTTCCCCTACTTAGGTAGCTAGGTACTTTCGTTGGGTATGCGGGCTGGAGTAGGTATGTACAGGGTTTTATTTGAAGTTGTTCTTCTTTCCCGTTCATCCATATATCAGCTAGGGTTGCCAACCATACTTTGTAATTAAGTATCCTATATTATTTTTGTTAATTATATAAACGTTTGCATACCAATAAAATATGTGAACATACCTTACATAACTTATCAACCTTTACTGTGATGCGTAAAACAAAACACTCATTATAAGTAGGTACCTACTTAATTAACTATTTAAAGGTACACATAATTGAAAACGGATGATGGAAACGATTTATAATTACTTTATATGTGATAAAAGGACATAAAAATACGTGTTTAAGGCAATAAAAACTTACAATTGAAAAATACTTTTTCTTTTTTTTTCCAATTACTTTATTTTTTGATATCTAAACCATTTTGTATATTATTTCTTTCAAAAAAAGTTGGGAACCCTAATATCAGCCTACAGAGGTGCACTGTTGAATTTAGGCTGTAAGGGGTGTTATTGCCATAATCGACATGCTCGACAAAAGGATTGGGCTCTACATTTGGAGTTATAAATGTTCCAATGAGACAGAAAAAGTTGGAGGGTGTCCTGAAGTTGCCTATATATAAGCAAATAAAGCATTATTATATTTGAACATAATATTGGGTAACTGGAAAATTTATTTTTTAATTCGAATATACTTACTTTCATATTAGCGAAAGCAAAGTAATAATGAAGATGGAAATACGTGTTAGTAGCGTCATCTATTGCCGAGTAGCCGAAGCAAAAATAAATTTAAATGTTATAATTATATATGTTAACTTAATGTTTAGATTTTTGCTTATAGGGTACTCAATATTTGATTGCAATTAAAGATTTTTGATTAAAGATACATCGTATACAATAATATATATATATTATTTGTACGTATGTAATATCTACCGATTTATAGAAGTAGGTATTATTTAAGCTTGTTTGGTGGTCATACGACGAATTTATGAAGTACTTAATTACTAAATGGACGTTGAATTTATTTGCTTGTCGTTATTTATTTGCAAGAAATACACTAACTACATAAAAAAATAGTCGAATGCTTCTAATCGATTCTACTTTTATATCTATTCTATCTCAGTATAAATTTCTAATTAGATTTTTATAGGTATGTACCTACCTGAATTCTCACGCAACATAATTATATTGATGTTTAGCATCAGACGCCTAAACACGCCAATAGATGGCAGAATTAGTAATTTCTCTTCCATTATTTTATCATATAGGTGGCAGTACTGTCTTGTGATGCTAATTAATCTATGCACACCAGTTAAAAATCATCAATTTATTTATTTTAAAAACCTTATCAAAAAAGTTCGTTGTTACTATGCAGTATTTAATTACTAATACCTAGATATAATAAAAAAGAGTTTAAGTTGTAAGTATAAATGATGTAATGATGTTAATAAATATAAATAAAAGTTTGAAAGTTCCACACTTAAATATATTTTATATTCTTTATCATTGTTCTTTCAATTATTGTAATGACAACGCCATCTATGGACAGAATTTAGAAATTTTCCTCTTCAAGTTGTGATTTTCTAATACTTAGAAATGAATACTGACGGAATATTGGTTGATTTTTTTTTGTTTTATTACAATAGAATATACTTATGGATATTTATTCGTATGGGTTCACAGTAGGAATACAGTTCACCACTTCTTAACTTAACCGTGGGCGCGTCAACGGTGACAAACGAGCAAACAGTACAGTTGTAAGTGTTGCTGCCGCTCATGGGCCTTTATAAGTCCGCTGCCTACCGCGAAGAAAGTAAATGGAGTGTGAATGTGTGCAGTGAGGTTCGGTGATAGTTACTAAAGACATCACTAAAACCCATTACACGCAAACATCCCCAGGCAGTTGGGCTGCCGCCTCTCTCGCTCACCGAACGAAGCGCAGTAACAAATTGCTACTACTCGCACGTCGATTTCTGCGACTGTGTGGTATTACCCCGGACGGACCGGCCCGCGCCTGTAGACTGCCAACATTGTGGTCCTACCACTGTTAAACATAGAAAAAACCTATAAGAACGTCTCACCAGCACGGTATTAGGTAGATTAATTTCCCCCCTATTGCGGAGAAGGCTCGAAACCTTACGACCGATGAAGTTACCTAGTTAAAGCGTACCTATTTCTGTCTTTTTCATCAGCTTTTATTAGATATCTATTTTTGTTTTGTTATATGCTTATTTATAAATGGTTAGAATATAGATAATTTGTAATTGTGCCTTTGTATTCTCGAGGGTGACAGCGGATGAAACACGTCGTATATTTTCCACATTCCAAAACTCAAAGTCTAAGGTTCCATAACATATTTTTTACATTATCATTGAATATTTTCTACATTAGATATCTAAGCGGAGCTTTGCGTATATTTAAATAATTTAACTAGACCTACTAGACATAGGTATGAACATCATGATAAAATTTAATATCCTTCCTATTACGGAGAATGCGTGAACATAATAGATAGAAAGTGGAATGAATTTAATTGCGCTGTCATCAATAGAAATCTATAAAAATATCTTATTAGTAAAATAAGAAACCTTCCGTGTGGTGACAGATTAAGAATACAATTCACCACTCAATTCTTGCCTGTGGATGTCCCAAAAGACGACTAAGGGATATAATATGCACATAAGATCTGTGCAAGAGAAGGAAAACTCGAAATAAAACCCTATGCCAACATGTCACGGTATAGTAGGTTAAATTCCTTCCCATTGTGGAGGAGGCCCGAGCCCAACAGTGGGACGTATGTGGGCATCGCAGAGGATGATGATGAAAATAAGAAATGTGAACATACTCGTAAGTTTTAAAATGATTAAAATATTAATAAAATAAAAAAAAAATACACACACATAAGTTTTGCAATGATTAAAATCTAGAAATTTCCGAAAAGCAGATAACAATTAAAACAATATGGATGGATGATAATTTTTATTACTGTTAGTTCATGAGATTAAACCTGTTATGTTATAGGTATTCGTTTCGCGGAGCTCTATTAGATCTGATTATATCAGACTAGCTACAAAATATAATTATAAATTGAAAAGGCGAAAAATAAGAATAACCTGTAAGACTTATTAGAAAAACATTGACTTTCTAACTAGAAATCCACTATTATTATTTTTTTTATTATCTATTAAATTTAATTTAGGTAATAATAGGAAGCTAAGTTTAGCCAATCAGCAGTCGATTTGTTAGTGTTGTTTTATTAAACTCGACTAATGAGGCAATCTATTTTGTATTCATTTCAACTTATATAAGTATACGTCTCAATGTTGGGCTCAAATCTCCTCTACAATAGAAGGCAAATTGACCTACTATACCACGCTGGTCAGGCGTGTTGGTATAGGGTATCATTTCAAGTTTTCTTGCATAGATGTTATATGCATACCTATTAAATCCCATAGGCGTCTGCTACAACACCCACGAGCAAGAGAGTGGGTGCTGAATTGCATTGTTATTCCGTCGCCACACGGATAGTTTTGTATTATTAATCTACAATTTTCCGTATGGTGACAACATAAATATATCTAAAGATATTTGTGCTTAATTTGAAGATAGTGTGTGTTAGCAGTCAAAATAATTAAACAAGTGTTTCAGTATTTCTAATTTTTAATCTCCAAGGGTATAAATAAGGGATTAAAATTTGCAATGACACTTACCCACTCGCTTTCTTAATTAAATAAGATTAGCACAAATAATATATAGGTACAGGCAGCGTCTTCTTACTTTTATAATGCAGAGACTCACTAAAAAAGAATATTATGAAAATACGCCCCTCAGACTACAATGGGGGTAAAAAGAGGTGATTTTGGCTTTAATATTTTCGCTTTCGCCTTAATATTAGGTAATGTTAATTAGATTATTTTTAAATACCTATTAGGATTATTAATCCAAACCAAAATTAATAAAAATAAATTTATAAACCGATATATGACAAATTCTTAATGCCTTATTAGATTAGTTTATAAGAAATCAGTTACTGTTTGACCGGTTACAGTCGTCACGAGTTGCCGGACCTTTCACTGACCAATGGGTACTGAGGACGACGACCCCGCCCACAATGTGGACATCGGTCAGAGAAGGGGACCGCTAAATAAGCGTAAGTAAATTTTATTGAACGAGTACGTTGTTATTTGTAACTGTAGTTTTAAGAAAAAATATTATTGGATTATTTGTAATGTATTGCATGCCTTAATAATTATTAGATTATCTAATGATACTTACCATTTACTACCACAGCCAAGGCAATCCTTACTAACATTATAAATGCGAAAATAAGTTTGTTTGTTTGTTACGCTTTCACACTTAAAATACGGCACCGTTTTCATAAATTCTTTCACCAATGGTGCAAAGCTATAATATCAGGGAATATATAATAACATAGCCTATTTTATCCCAGTATTCCCACAGGAACGGCAACTACGCGGGTAAGGCGACTGAAACCGAAGCGAAGCGAGGGCGGATTGGTAAATAATATCAAATAGTAAATAAAATCAAAATATAAATAAAATCAAAATAGTAAATAATAAATAAATAATCAAAATAGTAAATAAAATCAAAATATCGACTCACATACAGTGGCGTAACTATAGGGTGGTAGGGCTGGCAAAATGCCACGGGCCTCCAACCCGAGAAGGCCCCGGCCCAAAATGCCTAGGGATGAATCGATATGATACCATCTAGGTATCGATACCATATCGGTACTCAATCAGTATCGATTGAAAAGTACCGAATATACTTACTAGTGTCGGTATCGAATCGATTGTGAATATAGAGCCTATCTAATACGAGGTAAGTTTTTAGCGGGATTGTGTGTGAATGAGCTTTTTTTAGGAATCTGATTGTACCTGACTTATATAATATTTATTTTACCTAAGTACAACGTGATGGTTCTTATTGATAGGGCATCAAAGAATTTGCCACGGGCCCCAGGTGGTATAGTTACGCCTCTGCTCACATACCTAAGTTATGCTACTGGAGGCGAACCTTTACCACAATACCAGGGAATTTGACTTAAATATAGTAAATGTACCTCGTTGGTCAGACGGCTTGTGTTTTATTTCAAGTTTTTCTTCTCTTGCATAGATGTTATCCCATAGTCGTCTTTTACGACACGCACGGGTAACTGCTGGCTTCTGCAAAACAGTTTATAACTAACGTGGGTCAGAAATTTTCATTTATTTCAGTATATTGTTATTATGATAATAAACAAATTATTAAAAAAAGTTTTTGATGAATTATTTTATTTCTATTTAGTCATCACACGAAAGAGTAAGGTACAGTTTTTTAAATTAAATATTTTACTACATATAAGTACAGGTAGCTGTCTACATGCAACTTTTGGCTTAACTTCCTTTTCTAAAGATTTAAAATTGAAAATTTAAATATTTATAATATACCTAATTTAACACACTTTTATTTTAAATAATTAAATTTATTATTGTTATTCTTTCCAGAGGTCAGCCGACGAATCCAACTCGGCTGGGTAGCGTTCGGGAAACTTAACAGGATCTTCTCGTCCAATATTCCGCAGTGTCTGAAAACAAAGGTTTATAACCAGTGTGTGTTACCAGCGATGACTTATGGCACTGAAACGTGGTCTCTAAATGTCGTCCTCATAAAAAAGCTCAAAGTTGCTCATCGTGCTATGGAGAGGGCTATGCTCGGTATTTCTCTACGTGATAAAATCCGGAACACGGAAATTCGTAGGAGAACCAGTGTAACCGACATAGCCCGCAGAATTAGCACGTTGAAATGACAATGGGCAGGCCACATCGCTCGTCGAACCGACAACCGTTGGGAAAGAAAGGTTCTTGAGTGGCGACCACGAATCGGACGGCGCAGCGTAGAACGGCCCCCCACTAGGTGGATTGACGACAATCTCAAAGTTGCAGGGAACCGTTGGATGCAAGTGGCGCAGGATCATTCCAGTGACATTCGCGTGGCGAGGCCTATATCCAGCAGTGGACGTCTGCAGGCTGATGGATGGATGGATGATTCTTTCGAACACACGTGGATACAAAAGAAAATTAGTATGCTGATGCTTGCTTCCTTTAAAAACAATGCCTCACGTAAAGAAATAAAACCACAGTTTAAAATCGTAAATTATGTGCAATAATTATAATAGGTACCTACATATGTACAGATTTAGACCAATCATCTAAAAATCGCACGGTCTGGGGTAGAATTTGAATCAGCAATGTTTAACAAAATAGCATTTACATGCAAAGCAATAACAGCGACCGTTAAGCGTTGTAACTATTTTAATATCACTTTTATAATTGGTAACATCTGCCATTTTAACAATGAAATTTTTCGCAATAGATTTCGCAAGTTTAAAGGGTTAGTTTCAAACAGGTTTACATTACAAATGCAATTCACAATATTATAACATACAGTAACAATCTATACCAATAAATAAAATTGGAGTGTCTGTTTGTAATGTCAAAATAATAGGCTTTTTTCATGCTCACACAGTTATTTGCACGACACCTATGCCTAAAATAGCAATTAAAAAATTTTTGTCTGTCTATCTGCCTGTCTGTCTGTCTGTCTGTCTGTTTGTTCCGGATAATCTTCAAAACGACTGAACCGATTTCAAAAATTCTTTCACCAATGGAAAGCTATAATATCAGGGCGTAAACTAGGCTATATTTTAGCCCAGTATTCCCACGGGAACGGGAACTACGCGGGTAAAATGACTATAACCGAAGCGAAGCGAGGGCGGGTTGCTAGTAACTAATATAAAAATGAAAGCTGTATTTTAAATGTGTGGGTATGAAAATATTTTCTACCATTCTAAACTCGAAAATTTGGTTAGATATTTATTATTCAAGCACGTTAGACCACTACATAATCAGCATATAAACAATTTTTTTACCGCGAAAATATATCTACGTGTGCGATAGGTTTGACAGCTATTTTACATATATACCTATCCCAATGCTGTCCTAGAGCCTCCTCCACAATGATAGCGAAATTCACCTACTATGCACAGCTGGTCAGATGTTTTAGTGCAGCGTTTTATTTAGAATAGAGTAGGAGAAAGGCAAAGAATGCCTTACATATATCAAATTTAAATCATTTAAATGTATCCCGCGGAGGCACTTATATATTGTCAATTTTTACATTTTACCTTAAAGTAATTCGAATTGCCGTATTGTGACGGAGTCAGAATAAAATTCATCACCCGCTTTCTTGCCGGTGGGTATCGTAAAAGGTGGCTAAGGGATATAATACGCATATAACATCTATTCAAGAGAAGTAAAACTCAAAATAAAACTCTGTACTATTACATCTGATCAGCATGGTATAATAGATCAATTTCCTTCCCATTGTGGAGGAGGCTCAAGCCCAGCAGTGGGACGTATATGAGCTGTGATGATGATGAATTTAAATAACTATCACCGGATCGGAACGTGACCGCACCGAGAAGATTCTGCAAGAAACACAACGAATTTGTCTATTAGGTACTCATTTGTTTTAAATAAAATTACATACAACTAGGGATGCAAACGATACATATATGTTTTTGAAACAACGATGTTTCAATAAAAAAACATCGATGTTTGCCGATTCGATGTGATGTTCTATTGTTATTTTATACGATGTTTTGACATAGATGTTTTGCCTGCATGTTTTAAAATGTATGGTACATTTAGCAGAGCCTGCAAAAAAAGGTCTCACATGTCGCAAATGTTGGTGTTTCATGTAAAAAAATATACTTTATTTAGCAAAAAAAAAAAATTAAAAATATCACCGTTTAGATTTCTAAATAACATCGACGTTTCGATACATCGATGTTTTCAGGGCAATGTTTTTTGTACATCGATGTTTCTTATCAAACATCGATAAATCGATGTTTTTGGTTTCGATATTTGTATCCCTACATACAACATGCAAATTCATAGCTCCAATGTGGTGCCCTTCGAACCATAAAGTAATGCAAAAGCTTATGGCTGGACCAGATCCCATAAGCAGCGCACAATCACAAGTTACACAGTAGAACAGCCATCACTTCCCTCAACCGCAATGGAGGGAATAATAATGTAGGGAATAATGCGCTTTATGAAGTTTCTGTGCTATCGACTAAACATTCCTTATAGCTCTTCTGATTACATCGACCTATGCAAGAGGTTCCATATTCAGCCTCTATCAAATCGACGACGATTGGCTGACTTTTCTTTCCTATTGAAGGTATTGAGCAACGAAATTGACTGTCCCAGCATTTTACACAAGCTGTTTTTTAATGTACCTCAGAGATCGATTAGGTTCAACCCACCAATAGGTATTCCATTATCGTCCTCTAATTATAGGCAGAATTCATATATTGTGCGAGCGAGCAAAGATTTTAACAGATTATGTAAAGAGTTTTCTTTTGACCCTTTCAATACTGGGAGCGAGGTGGCACGGAGACAGCTAAATCTTAACTTTTTAATAATTAGTTATCATTGTTTTTCCTTTTTCTGTCATACTCTGTGTTATTGTTCATTAGTTGTTACAAATTACTATCGGACTTACTGTAGGTGTGTACCATTGCTATTCGTGAAAACCTGTTATTGGCTTTATGTTTCTTACTCTAGTTTTCATTACTATTTTGTACAGCTGTTGGTTTTCCAAGTACTAAATAAATAAAAAAAAAAATAAATATTCAATTTTTTGATTTCTCTCATAGTATCAATATATCTGTACATCTATATCCTTTAGTCATCTTATAAACCCAAGTAAGTACATATAGGTAATTCATTCATATTATACAGAGAAACTTATTATAGGTTAGTTAGTTTCACCTGAAAGTAAGTGAGGATCGAATTCAAAACACTGGTCATAGAAGGTCGCTACTTAAACTACTCCAGATATGCAATTAAATGGAATACCTTTTTTTTTCTAGGCTACTGTCGGCGCACTCGCCGCCCTCCTCCGTCCGGGGCGACAGAGGGGCGTGAGCACGCACACCCGTAGCCCACCCGTGACACGTCGCCTTCGTCGTTGGGCCGACCACCGGAGCAGGGTGACTTGTCGTCAGTGGTCGGCCCGACAGAATACCCCTTGAGGAGTACCCTCTCCGCGACCGACGTCCCTCCCTAGCGGAGGACGTCGGTCTTTCTTCGCGCGGTTGGCCTCTCGGCGGGTGTCGGGCTAACTCCCCGGGCCAGTCACCCGCGGCATCGGCTGCACCACCCCAGTTGCCGGCGGCGGTTCGCGTCGTCGACGAGATGTTCTTCGCGTACGCACTCCGCCGCCTCCTTCCGCGAGACTACTGCCTCGCAGAAGGCTACGAACGCGTCCCAGTGCCTGCGGCAGCGGTCGGCACCGATGATTGTGATGAGTTCACGACGGTGATCTGCCCAAGTAGCACAAACCTCGAGGGTATGCTGCGCCGAATTAAATGGAATACCTAAGGGGAGGAGTATGGTGATGACCCTTCACTGTGTATTAGTCATATTAATACAAAACTAATAACTTATCGGCGCATCAAAGCTATCAATAAAAATAATAATGGGCGAGGACATGTGTTTCATAATAAATAATAAAATTTTATTATTATGTGAGTATAACATTTTTACCCCACAAAGGACACGCGACGGAGGGTTGAATTAACAGAGAAATGGGGAAATGGGTCGGTGAGGTCATTTTGTGACGAGGGCCGGTAAAAGGGTTAAAACGGCCCTAATAACTGACCAAATGTATCAAGCGCTTCTACAGAACTGGTCGAGTTCTGAAAAAAATATTACTCAAATATCTAGACACGCGGTAACGTGTCAAGCTCAATTTAAGCTCCTGACGCTGCCGGCTATCGCTAGGGCGATGGTCGACAGCGTCGGGAATTGGGACGCGGTCGCAGCCTTCTGCGAGACAGTGATCTCATGGAAGGAGGCTGCGGATCGCCTGCGCGAGGAGCGCAGCCTCGATGAGGAGATCTGCCGCCGGCGACTGGGGCGGCGTAGGCGCAACTATCTGCGCCTCATGCCGCCCTAGCCGAGGCCGCGGGTGACGTGACCGGGGATTAGTCCGTCACCCGCCGAGAGGCCGACCGCGTGAGGAAAGACCGACGTCCTCCCCGAGGGGGGGACGTCGGTCGATGGCAGGGTACCCCAATTAGGGGTATTCCGTCGGGCCGACCACTGACGACAAGTTAACGCTGCTCCAGTGGTCGGCCCAACGACGAAGGCGACGTGGTTTTCGGGTGGGTCGCGGTAGTTGCGTGCTTAAGCCCCTCTGTCGCCCCGGACGGAGTGGTGCGGAGGCGTGCCGACCGCGACCCACCCACAAAAAAAAAAAAGCTCAATTTAAGCTAAGAAAACTGGTGAGGCAGACCGTATTTAAGTTCACACGAACTACTTCCAACCGTTTTTTACTTAGTCATTACTTAAAAACTATTTAAAATAAACACTGGTGTGTTTTTGATAGAAATATAATAGCAAATCCAATATTCATTAGAATAGAAATTTTATCGTTACCATCATTTCAGCCCATATACGTCCTACTGTTACTACTACTACTACTACTACTGTTACTACAGTCCTAGATTGACCCGGACCAACTCCATCTGGTACCATTTGGGTCAACGAGTACATTCCCAAGGAGGGTTGACGTCAGGCAGGCGGCCGAGCATAAAAGTCATTGCCGAAACTTTTTGCAATATGTCAAAACAGATGACATATTGCGTCGACCCCAAGTAATTGGGATAAGAGCAAGATAATGTGATACGTCCTACTGTTAGGCTCGGGCCTAATACGCAATAGAAGGGAAATTGGCCTACTATACCACGCTGAGCAGACGTGTATGTATAGGGTTTTATTCCGAGATTCCCTTTTCTTGAATAGATGTTATATGTATATTATATCGCTTGATCTTCTTATACGACACCCACGGGCACGAAAGGGGCTGATGAATGGTATTCTTACTCCATCATCTCACAGATCTAATAACAGAAACAACGTCGAAATTTATAACACTATAATTGCCGATCCTCCTTAGAGCTTAAAGATTATAGATTTCTCTCCTTGAGGAGACCTATGACCAACAACCATTGATAAACTGAAGAATGGACGAATAAGATTAAGTTAAAACAATGATCGTAAGGAGCGACTATTGTGTGCATTTTAGTCCTTTCCCCATCCATGGCTGATCCTGGATTAATTTTAGGTCCACGATACTGTGGCTCATTTCTCGGGAGCATCATTCCTTCCCACAAATTATGCCTAATAGCCCCGATATTATATTTCCTTTCTACTCCAGCAATTATAATAAATGGCCCGTTCATTACCGGTATTTATTAGTTACCGTCTTCAAGTTCCGCTAACTCCTTCTGCCTTCTGATACCTTTTGATTGATTATATTAGCGAAAGTCTGCCACAGCTTAATACTCTCATCTACTATAGTAGCTTCTTCTGGTAACTAGTAACACTTTCTTCCTAAACCATGTTTCATTATTTAGAACAAGCCCTCCGGATCCCAAGGTGTAACAGGCTATATTACCTTCCATTGTTGAAAGTAACTTGTGACATTATATGCAAAAATATCATAACGGATTTAATTCTTATTAGCAACCCGCCCTCGCTTCGCTTTGATTTCTGTCGCCTTATCCCCGTAGTTACCGTGCCCGTGGGAATACCGGGATAAAATATAGCCTAGTTTACTCCCTGATATTATAGCTTTCCATTGGTGAAAGAATTTTTTAAATCGGTCCAGCCATTTTGAAGATTACCCGGAACAAACAAACAGACAGACAGACAGACAAATAATATATAAAAGTGATTTTTAGGCATATGTATAGTGCAAATAACCATGTGAGCATGAAAAGGGCCTATTATTTTGACATTACAACCAGACACTCCAATTTTATTTATTGGTATAGATAGGGTAGAAAAAGCAGGGTCCTCAACCTTTTTTTTTGTAGTAGGCTATTATGGCCTAGACACACCTACCTCGCCCAATCTGTCCGGGCGACAGATGAGCGATGTATTCCCTCCACATTGTAATTGGGCCGACCACTGGTACCGCATCCTTGACATCTGTGGCCGGCCCGGCGGATTACCCCAACTCTGACATAAATTTGGGGAAAATTAAAAGAATGATTTCTGATGTTTACGGGAATATTATTAGGTTTTATTTACAATATGTAAATAAAACTAATTTACAAATTTTATTGCGATTGTTTTTGTGGACTGAGTCACAGTCCGTCCGTGACCATGAATGCTGCAAAATCTTCGAAACGTCGGGCAATCAAAAATCAAATATAAACGCGATCATCATCATCTTGCTCTTATCCCAATTACGTGGGGTCGACGCAATATGTCATCTGTTTTGACATATTGCAAAAAGTTTCGGCAATGACTTTTATGACCGGCCGCCTGCCTGAGGTCAACCCTCCTTGGGAATGTAATCGTTGACCCAAATACTACCAGATGGAGTTGGTCTGGGTCAATCTAGGGCTCTTAGTCGTCTTTTACGACACCCACGAGCAAAGCAAGGGTTGGTATTATTCGAAGCCGCTACCACACAGCAATATAACGCGATAAAATTCGTAAAGTTTAGTTTACTTATTTACAACTAAGAAGAATAGTTTTGATTTAAAAACTGATAAAAAATTATGGTTAGGTTTTCTGGTAATTAAATTATGAAGATAAATTCAATAATTAACATTTTGTTTAGGTATTTTTAAGATTTATTTGTAGAATTATATAAATTATTGGCGTCTCGGTAAAGCTCGATGTCTGATCGATTTTTTTTTTATATACTATTACAAATTCAGTTATTCTTTTTATGAAATGGGTATTAATTTAAGTACTTCAACTGAAATTTAAGGTCTACAATTACAGTGTACCCACTTACCTTTAGAAGCCCTATCTGTCCTTGTAATTTTGCAAACTCAGTTTCTCAAAACTCGACAAACCTTCGCCCTTGTGGTGATGGAGTAAGAATTCAATTCACCACCCCCTATCTTGTCCGTGGGTGTCATAAAAGATGATTAAGATCTATGCGAGAGGTGAAAAACTTGAAATGAAACTGCCAATACATCTGACCAACATGGCATAGTATGTTAATTCGATGATGATGATGATACCATATTTCCAAACCAAGCCATAAGCATTCGTATCTCACAAGATACCGTGATAACTTATCAGCCGTAGCAAGAACATTCACTAAGTCAGAGATGACAACTCATGTTATGGGCCCAGCGGTGTACAATAAACTGCCTAAACCGATAACTTCCGCTCCTAGCCTCCAAACCTTCAAGGTCCGACTAAAGCGGTGGCTCGTCAGGCAGGCATTCTATACGTTTGATGAATTTTTGAAAATGTAGACAGTACTCAACGCGGATATTGTTTACGTTTCTTTATTACTATTAT
Organism: Lymantria dispar; assembly: GCA_032191425.1. Lineage (NCBI taxonomy): Eukaryota > Metazoa > Arthropoda > Insecta > Lepidoptera > Erebidae > Lymantria > Lymantria dispar. The sequence continues at coordinate 10,515,337 of CM063454.1, read as the reverse complement.
TATTACTCTTTGACATTTCTTTGACATCGTTACTTATTCTATTATAATTGCTGGTAACCTAATATTGTTAAAATGTAATCATCTTTACCATATTTATAATGTAAGAAACCCTTACCAATAAATGAGTTATGAGTTATACTCTTTGGCTCATTTTGGCAGAAGGTAAAGAAATTGCCGTTAATGATTTTTGTTGGCAAGAGGTGAAGATTGATTGGACACTAACATTGACAATAGTTTTCATGACTGCAAAAAGCCTAATCATGACAGCAAGGTGGGTCACACAGGGCTCACACGTGACAGCCACAAACGCTGCCACGAGAAGCTAGAAGCAGCCGTAAAAGTAGCTGAAGGGCGCGCCACTTTTGACCGGTGATCGACACTGGTAGTCATTGGTTGCTACTTTTTTTAACAATTGCGTGCAGCATCATAATGGACTCTGACGAAATAAGCTGCTTCTAACAAATAACGTCGTCGTAGAAAACAAAATCATATTTTTGGATACATCAAATTTTAAGAAACGTGCACAAATGTATTGTGTCGTATATATACGTATTGTGTGGACATTTAGTGGCTGGTGCAGGCCACAAGAAGCACATAGCGATAATTTATAGCATGCAGCGTCATTCGGCATCAACCGTGTGCGGCAAGTCTATATAAATTCTATGAAAACTAAAGGAAATATTCCGGTGGTGCTGTTTTGTGGTTATGGCCAGTAATCCATGTGCAGTGAACCTAAGGCATGAATTGATTTGAGTGCAAACCTCTTCCACAGGAAGGGTCTCTACAAATGGTCCTATTACACCCTACTCGCAGTACTTAGGTTAATAGCAGTATGATTTAATTTCGATTTCCTTTTCTGATGGAAATATTATCTACTTACATCTCTTTTTTTTTTTTTTTATTGCAAACGGTGGCAAACTAGCAAACAGTACACCTGGTGGTAAGTGTTGCTGCCGCTCATGGACCTTTACAAGGCCGTGGCCTACCGCGAAGAAAGCGAAGGGAGTGTGAATGCGTGCATTGAGGCTCGGTGATACCAAGGGCACCACCAAAACCCTCCACACGCAATCACCCTCAGAAAGTTGGGCTTCCGGCTCTCTCGCTCACTGAACGAAGCGCAATAACAAATTGCTACTACTCAGACGTCGATTTTCTGCGAGAGCATAGTACTGCCCCGGACGGACTGGCCCGCGGCTGTAGACAGATAACTGTCGACAGTGTGGTCCTACCACTCCTTGATCCTCCAAAATCTCTTAGTAGTATTACATAAGTTAATATTCTGATGTATTCTTTTTTCTTTTTTAATCATATGACTTTCTTTCTTGATACATAACATACCAATATTAATATATAATATAATTTCTTGATACATAACCTACCAATTATTATCTCTGCACTGCCTATGGTTGACTGGTAGAGAATGCCTTTGGCATTAAGTCCGCCATTGTATTCATTACATGAAGTTTAATAAAAAAAAAAATGTAACCCGCTTCAATTTAAGCTCTCACGTCTTAAATATTTGTTTATTGTTTAGTTTATTATTCTAAGCCCTATTTCTTTTATTATATCAAGACAGTCAATTGACTTTAAACAGTAAAGAGTTCACTGTTAAGCTAAGCTTTGAAGATCATACTCACTGGAATTCAACAAAATACACAATAACAGTCCTGCTTAAGACTCTAAACATCAGAAACCACGCCTCTAACATTCAAAATCTTCATTAAAGACCATTCCGCAGAATGTAATCAAAGCAATAGGCAAAATAGGTGTGCATAGTTATGATAATACCATTTTAAATTGACCTATTCCCCCCTTCTTGTTTCATATACGATCTGATTAGAAAAGGGCCGACAAATTATACGTGAGAGGTCTAATTTAGATGGCCAAGTTGAGCGCTACAATCCGAATCAAAATTCAAAACCGCGCTCTCTCTTAATCCCTGTTGAGGATCACAATAAAAGGTAATACATTTTAACTCTCGGTGCTTGTGTACAGAAAATTGGACCTTATTACATTGGATAAGAGATTATTGCTATATAGCAGTAGCAAAAATAAGATTATCCAAGCGAAAGTAGAAGGTGAAAGGGAGACATTTTGTTGTAAGGCGTGACGTGTAGTGAACGAAAGGATAACTAATGACTTGATTTTGATACAGTTTTTAATAAGTACCTGTAATAAATTTACAAGATCGTAATATTGATAAAGTGAAAATGATGTCTGTTTCGACCGGCCGGCAGCCCAACTTTATGAGAGTGTTTGCATAATATGGTAGGTTTTGATGATGCCTTTAGTTTTACAGAACCTCATTGCATGCATTCACACTCCCTTCACTTTCTTCTCAGTAGGCAGCGGCCTAGCAAAGATCTATGAGCGACAGCAACACTTACCATCAGGTGTACTGTTTGCTCATGTTGCATGCATGCATGCTAGTAGGACATGTGAATCTCGAAATTTTTGATCACAATGTTTAGGTACCAAGGACTAACTCTAGTTCAATAGATGCTATTTCGAAAATGAGATTAGTCAATAAATCATCTTCGTTGAGTAGTGATTAGAAAACTTAAAAGATCTTCTCCACAGACGGCTCAACATCGTACCTTCGAGTTTAATAATGTAAATGTCGCAAGGGGGCGTTGGATGCCAGAATGACAGGATCCTTTTACGTATCTCGAAAAGAGGTCTATAATCACTAGTGAACAACGTTGATAGGCTGATAGATGGAATATTATGCAGACTGTTACAAGATATAACATCATTGTTATTCTTTAGGCAAGACCAAAAAAGTTGATTACATTATTCGAAAAGATTTAAAGAGGCAAACTGGATGCTTGGAATTGTGCGGTCAATACTTAAGCCCTATTATGTGGAACAAAATATGAAGCTGTTAGGAGCTTAGTTTTACTTTTCGGATGAAAAATGTGTTCATGTCTCTGTCAGATTATTATCTACGTCGAATGTTACACATAGGCTTACCCACGAGGATAATGCCTAGTTCTTACAACTCTCACATGAAAGAAAGGCCAGCGATACATGCCGCAATTCATACATGCCCCACTACTGAGCTCGAGCCTCCTCCAAATGAGAGGTAAATTAACCTACTATAGCACGTTGGTCAGAAGTGTTGGCATAGGGTTTTATTTCGAGATTTCTTTCTATTTGCATAGATGTTATTTGTATATAAGTTGTCTTATGGCACCCACGGGTAAGATAGAGGTTGGTTTATTGAAGTGAAACTTCTAATGCGACTTCCAACAAGGTTGCGTTAAGCGTTTAACGCTACGGGAATAGAAAGAGACAGAGCGAGAGGGAATGCATGGCACTCGAACGCATACGCGTAGTATACCTATTACAGGCCAGCGCGAGGGTTAGCAACGAGTAGCGTCCAATATTTTTTATCTTTTTTTTTATATTGACAAAAAACACGTGGTACCGAAAAAGTTTCACTTCTGATTTTGTACGCACGCTTTTGTTGTATTCTTCCTCCCGCCCTACACTATGAATTAAAATGAATGAATTAAATATAAATAAGACATCACCGTGTAAGTTTAACCTCGTCAGGTGTCGGCCGGTGAAGTAACTCGCTCACTCATTTGCGCTTAGCAATTAACTCGCGCGGTTCGTGCGTAACGACACCGCGGACGATGTTGTCACTACACCTATAAGTATCACAAGTACCTACGTATTTACGAATGTATTTTTATTGTTATGTACGTTTGTTATTATAAGTAAAAGGTAGGTTTAGATTTCTATAAGCAGGATTGAATGGAAAGTAAATTTATGTAAGTCAATGTCATCTGCAGCAATTTTTTTCTTTTTGACTTCTGTTACACCGTAAGAGCAATTTTGCCAATGTCCAAATAGGGCCTCTAAGAATCTTCAGAATTTTCTATAGCTTTCCTTAGCAAATTAAATGCTCTAAATCTTGATGATCGGTAAGTCATTTGTAGCTATATTAATGTCACTATATCTGTGCCTATGGACGTTAAAATCAGATAAATGTAAAAAGAAATTTATAAATTTTACATGTAGGTAAGCAATGTAAAAATTTACATGTAGGTAAGTAATGTAAAAATAAGTTTAAATCCGTAAAAATGTTTAGATTTCAAATATATTTTTCTTTTGACCTTGATCATTAGTGACGTGTTTCAGAAAGTTGGTCGCCTGATTATCAGGCTAGTAGTACTAGACCAGCATTTTCTTTACATAATAGGCACCGGATTCATGCAGTTTGCTAAATAATATGATGCTAACGATTATTAACTAACCCACAGTTAAGTATTTTTATATTTTTCAGCACCTCATGGTCCTCGACGTTGTTCAGATCAGCTTTCCACACAAAGTCATAGATCGGCGACTTTTAGGGGTAGTTACCGGTATGCGGCAACAAAGTGCTGGAACAATATCCCACCGCCAATAAAAAATATACAAAATGCACAATGTTTTAAAATGAACCTGAAAAAATTTATTTTCAAACATCAAAAATGGGAAGAACCTTTAACACATGATACTAGTGCTATTTAAGAACATTATTATTACTATTGCTTTATTATTATTATTATGTTATTATTATTACTTTATTATTCTTATTTAATTAATTACTTTTAATATTATACCTACATAATTATTTTAATTTTAAAGACTCTTATTGCCTGAATATATCTTACCTTTTATCTTCCACAACAATCCTTGATGTGGTTAATAACTTTTACCGGGTGATCTAGATATCCATCTATACCAATAAATAAAATTGGAGTGTCTGTTTGTAATGTCAAAACAATAGGCTTTTTTCATGCTCACACGGTTATTTGCACGACACCTATGCCTAAAATAGCAATTAAAAAATTTTTGTCTGTCTGTCTGTCTGTCTGTCTGTCTGTCTGTCTGTCTGTCTGTTTGTTCCGGGTAATCTTCAAAACGGCTGCACCGATTTCAATAATTTTTTCACCAATGGAAAGCTATAATATCAGGGCGTAAACTAGGCTATATTTTATCCCGTGATGCCTACGGGAACGGGAACTACGCGGGTAAAACGATTATAACCTATAACCGAAGCGAAGCGAGGGCGGATTGCTAGTATAGCATAAATATGTACACACAGTCATGTTCGTACTTAAATGCCTAATATATTTTTACTTAAATACCCCATAGATAATTAACTTATAGCCTACAGCCTTTTTTTTTCTTTTCTCTTCATGTATTTTTTTTTCTTATTTATTTCGTTAGAATATATTGATGATGTTGACTCGTGTATCTAACCGCCGTGAAGTCATTAAAGCGCCTTCACGGAAGATCAGTGCAGGTTTCTTTAATCCAATATGCTGAGTTGGGGACGCTTTGGGACGGACAATAATCTCAATATTTATTTTATTATACTATCCAAATCAATTGTAAGTCTTGTTCGTCACAATAAACAGATTTTCTTTCTTTCTTTCCTTCATATAGGGATGACAACTGTTCCTCCCCTTCCAAACGTCATGATAAATCGTTATGATAGTCAAAATCTTGGTTGTGCTTTTAATATTGCTGTGTCAATTAACAGTTATTGCTATTTAAAATCAAGTAGACTGCTAGTTCGCCTGCCAGTGAAAATAACAATTAAGAATAACATAGCAAATAGCTTAATATTATAAAAAATATATTTTTTTTGTAAATAAAACTACTTTTACAGATTATATCGCGTTTGTATTTGATTTATGATTGCCCCACGTTTCAAACACTTTGCAGCATTCATGGTCACGGGCGGACTAAGGTGTCTCACGTCCAACAAGTAATCGTTATTACAGACATTTATCATAAATCAAATACAAACGCGATATAATAAAAAAGTAAAAGTAGTTTTATTTACAATGTGTAGTACTCGCGTAAACATCAGATATCATTATATATTTTTTTTATTGACGTATAATTTAAAAATTACTTAAGAGCGTAATTTCCTATAAGATCGTAATATAATACTGCCGCAGTTAATTTATTCTAGCTTAGTATAAGTCAACCTATTTTTATGTGCTGCTTAAATTTTTTTTTTGTAAAGTGCCAACTCGCCTAAGGCAAGGAATGCCCTTGTGTGTTGTAAAATAAAACTATGCATTTTTTTCTTTACCATTATGGAGGCGTCTCTTGATAACACACTTATATGAGCCAAGAAAAGATAAAGGCTTTCATTTATTTTTCTGCATTTCGTCTTACCTTATAAACCATATACTAATCTCCTTTCATCTAATTTATTATTAAGCAGAGCATTCCCTATAGCGCTTTTTAAACAAAACACATAATGATTTTAACAACTATTATATTTTGTAAAAAAAGAAACCGCCTTCAATAATGTAGATAAATTTTTAGATGTTCGTTGATTTTCAAAAATCGCTTGTGCGATTTCGATAAAATTTTCATGGGACCATTTGGGCAGTATACTCTTTCGAACAAAAAAAAGAATCATCAAAATCGGTTCATAAACGACGACGAAAGTCATCCGCGAACAAACATAAAAAAGCATTTATACGGTCGAATTGAGAAACCTTCTTTTTTGAAGTCGGTTAAAAAATCCAGCGAGAATTATAGGTTAAACGAAATAATGTTATATGAGTACACTGAGCAATATATAAAGCTCTGGATAGAGTACATTTCTTTAGTACATAATGCCTAACTTTTGATTAGAATCCAATTAATATTAGGCTGAAATGTGTTCTTATTTCATAGCGTAAAGTTTTGTATGTTACCTAATTATCTACGAAATATATTTTATATTATTTGATGGTTTACTAAGATAGTTAATTAACCATGACTCTAATTTTTGAGCAGATAGAGCACATCAAATAGAGCCAAAACTCATTCCCTTTCTCGATTTTTACTGCACCTAGTAAGAAAGGAATATTATCACATTGTGCTTTACCTGTGTAAGAAAATTATATTAATATACTCGTATCTTAATAAATACTCGTATTTTAGTCTATAAAGGTGAAAATTTAGTAATAAATCATAGCCGACGATGTTGTACTATAATTTTTTAAATTTCTTGTGTTTAAACTCAACAAAATCGCAGAATAAAACGTGTCTATACGTATAATTGCAAGCACGTAGCTCTCCTACACCAGGTAACGTACACAAGGGAGGTAAATAACAAAGAAATATAACAAAAGCTCCAGGGGGAATGTGGACAATTCTACACGAGTATTTACAACCTCGCTGTCCAACGGTCTCGGGAACTCTCGACATAGGGATGTGAATTGTAAATGTATATCGATAAATAATGTAATTTATTTTATTACTTCCGTGGATAGCTAAGATAGTAAAATTATTAGATTTAGATGAACTTTTGAGGTGTTCATAAACCGTGATTATGTATGTAGATTATATTATAAAATGGATTTCTTCACGATGATTAAAAAATCCTCATTCCTCTGATGTTCATTGTTGTCTGAACTCACAATTTTGTTATTGTTGTTATAATTATACAGCGCAACGTATGTTTCCTAACGAAGTTAAGTTTTTGTTATTTCTGCATTCACGCTTAAGTTTGTAAAATTTGGTTTGGTCATGTTCACTGAAAAAAGCTCAGAACTCACTGAAGAAACTTAGCATAACTTTTGCTACACCCACGGCAACATTACGCGACGCGCTTTTGTAGAACGTCTGTAAATTCTCGCAAGCTACAGTAGTAAATGTTTACGGTAAAATAAGCTTATTTATCAGTCTGATAGTACATGTTTGAGATTAAAATGACAAATTTAGATCCTGATTTCTAGAACATAATTATGTTTGGAAGATCTAAATCAATGTCTCAAAATGCGTGGACCGAAATTTTCAGTAGTATTATTACTATTACTATTCTATGAAATATTTAGGCTTTATATATTTCAACCAAAATACTAGTATAACAAAAATGATTGGACGAAAACAAAACGGCTATCGACATTATCCCCGCCCTACAGAGCCGTCATCAACACCGCATTCGGAAAATCTACACTTAACCAGAAGAGCCAGCCCTCCCATTTATCCTTACGTTGTCCTGTAGATGGGGACTTAGGGGGAGAATGGGGGTCTAATTCGGGTGGCAAAAGGGCATCGGCGAGCTAAGCGCTAGAAGCGCTGATTACCATTTTAGCTAAACTTTATTTTTCGCTTAGGAATTTAAGTTGTTTTGTAGGTGAAATAAGTTTAAAAGATGATGTAGAAGAACAATAATGGTTAAATATTTAAGAGGTTCTTTGGTGGTTAATTGCATTTTTTAAAAACTTTCTTTACCTACTATCAGTTTATAATTCGCACGTATATTATTTATCATCATCATTTCAGCCCATATAATTCGAACTGTTGGGCTTAGGCCTTCTCCACAATGGGCGGGCATTTTACATATTTACTTAAAATAATGGAATAAGTATAGGTATAGTTCTGTACAAATCTAAAAAAAAAAAATCCTAGAAAACAATCGCAGTGAACCATTTCACATTATAAATATAAATGTAACCGTTCAGGGTACCTTGGATTCGAGGACCTATTTAAATACAATAATTTCATCAAGATGTGATCCGTAGTTTTGTGATAGATCAATCAGAACGTACCTACCAGAAGTACATAGGTATATAAACCATAAAATAGTATGAGAAAATAGGCAAGTGTAAAATTATTTTTATGTTTTAAAAGTTCAATATATTACTTCATAATTATTTATTGCGTTTTTATTTAAAAAAAAACATGTAGTATCTAAAATCACTTTAGTTCTACGCTCAATTTATTGAAGAATAACTATAGTAATAAGTCTCATATTCAAATATAAAAATCTAGACTACCAAAAACAACACATAATTAAAACGGCATACATAACAGAGGGGAAAAGTTATCTGTACGTAAGCGCCCCCTACCTCCCCATGGAAGGGGCAACGGGCGTTCCGGGCCATCAGTCTGGCCACGGCAATTCAGATGATGAATTAATCCAACAAATGTGACGGTATCACTTAGCCCTAATGTACGGGTATAATGTTACCCCGAAAATTTCTCGTCTCCCGCGAATTTGCTTTGAAAATCTCCGTCGACTTAAATGTGCGACAGTCCTTTGTTTCTTTAAAGGGATTACGCTCTGGTCGTCTGGAGGTTAATGTGTGATTTGTTTATTCACTATACTTATAGACAGCACTTATTGGTTGAATATTTTCTTTAATAAGAATTATCAATCATAATCAGAAAAGTTCTGTATATTTGTATTCAAAGGAATAAAATAAGAAATTCTTAATGATATCTGGTATTTACGCGAGTATTACACATTGTAAATAAAACTACAGCGTTCATGGTCATGGGCGGACGGTCCGCCTGTGACCATGAACGTTCGAAACGTCGGGCAATCAAAAATCAAACATAAACGCGATAAAATCCGTAAAGAAGTTTTATTTACAATAAAGAATTCTTATCATTTACATATGGTTTAATATTTTCATAATTTTTATATGACATTATAACACATTGCAAAATATTAGGTAAATCGGTATAGGCCAATATGGAATAGAAAACAATTACATAATACCTATTTGCTCGAGATACTTGCCGGGTGGTTCTAGTACGATTTGTATATATGGGTTTGGACCTCCTCCATAACTAAGCTGCCACATTAGCATGCTGACCAGATATGTTGGCATACATTTTTGTTTCTAGTTTTCCGTCTAATGCACAGATGTTATGTTATGTTAAATATGCATATTTGATCCCTTAGTCGTCTTTTACGGCACCCAAGGGTAAGAGAGAATGGTAGATTGTATTTTTACGGCATATGTAGGTATGTTTAGTTTCCTTCTCTTGCATAGGTGTTATTTTATTTATTTATTTACACTTTATTGTACACCACATTAAATACAAAAGTAGAAACTTATAATATTAATAATCAGTACAATAGGCGGCCTTATCGCTAACAGCGATTTCTTCCTGACAACCTTTGTATGTAGAAATTATTAAACAGAGAGAGAGAGAGTGGTAGATTATGGTGTAGTAATGAATATATATTACCCATACACATAATAATATACATAAACTTATACATAGAATGAAAATACATAATAGTAAAATATAATTATAAATATATCAATATAAAATAACAAATAAATAGACTACATTATAACATAGGTACGTAGGAAATAGGTTAATTACAGTGTTTATTCAAGAAGTCAGAATAGTAAAGTTGACGTAGCAAGTAGGTAATAGAAAAAACGTTATCTATCTATCATATACCTAATTGGGTCATACTTTACGACACCCATAGGCATGATAGTAGTGATGAAGTATATTCTTACTCCGTCATTAAACGGAATAGACGTATAAGTCTACATAAAATTGCTTATAATTTGATTTAGGTATTTAGAGTATGTACAAGCCTCAAATCTCTTCTACATTTGCGCGAAATTGACCTACTATACGCTGATCAAACGTGTTGGTATAAGGTTTTGTTTCGAGTTTTCCGTCTCTTGCGCAGATGTCATGTTATGTTAAATATGTATATTTGATCCCTTGGTCGTCTTTTACGGCATCTACGGTTAAGATAAATTTTATTCTTACTCCGTAATCACGTGGAAAAGGTTAGCTTCATAAGTAAATAACTATTATATAGTACAAAACTCAATTCTTATAACATTTGGCATAATTGACAAAGATACTATCGTTTAATTTAAACCTCAAACAGATTAAGTTCACAAGAAATAAACCGAAAGATGTCACCACATATCAAACTAAAACTCGTTACAAAATGTGACTACTCCGGAATAAAGGTGTTGTTTTAATTACATTATCACAGAAACACACGCGGGTGTCGGGATGTGCGACTGTTAGACCCTTCTCACGGGTTGAAAGACATTCAAATAATAGTCTTTGGAGAAAAGTGGGCGTAGGCGGGTTACAATGTACCCCAAAGGAAGTTTTGATTGCGTTTCTGGCTGTCACGCATGATGGCTTCGATGAATTGTCCCTGCTGATATGTCGTTTGTTTTTATGTCGACGTTTCAAATAAGTACTGACTCAATAGGTCAAAATTGTTATGAAATGGTATACGAATATGTTTCTGAGTTTAAAACATATAAACACATTCATTTTAATTACGTGTGAAGATGAAATTTTATATGTGGTGACGCAGTAAGAATACAATTCACCACCTCTCTTGCCCGTGGTTGTCCTAAAAGACGGCCGAGGGACATCATATGCATATAATATATGTGCCAGAGAAGGAAAACTCGAAACAAAACCCTATGCCAACACGTCTGATCAGCGTGGTATAGTAGATCAATTTCCCTCCTATAGTGAAGGAGGTCCGAACCCAACAGCGGGACATGTATGAGCTGAGATGGTGATGAAGATGAATGGTGCCATAAAATATGACCAAGTGATATAATAAGCTAATAACATCTATGCAAGGGAAGGCAAACTCGAAATAAAAAGTGCGCCCGTGACCATGAACGCTGTAAAGTGTTCGAAACGTTTGGGTAATCAAAAATCAAATACAAATGCGATTAAATTTGTAGTTTTATTTTTAACGTCGAAATAAAAACTTTACCAATACGTCTAACTAGCGTGGTGTAGTAGGTCGATTTCTATCCTAATATGAAAGGAGCTTTAGCCCAGCCCAGACGCATATGACCTGAGCTGATATAAAAATGTATACTTTATTTATTATGGGAATGATTTATTAAAGGAATGTTTTTTTTTCTTGTGGTAACAAAGTAAATGATAGTTCAACATCCCTTTCTTGTCTGGGTGTTGCAAAAGATCACTAAACGAATATGTCTAGATAATGCAACTCGAAATATAACTGTGTCAATCAGTCTGAACATCGTGGTACTGTAGAGTTGCAGAACATAATGAATTTACGTAATCATTTTTCTAAATTTATTACAATGTAAATAGGATTGACATACTATGGTCTTTATACTTTTATATATAAAAAGAGCGGGACAAACTACATATAATTTTCTTATTAACAAATTGGGAATGCGTTTATTAAACTTTTTTTTAACAGGCTACGTTTTGACAACAATCCTCTCAAATAATCTGGAAGATAGAACAATGGGCGGTCCCATAGCCTCAATGTAAATGTGAAAAAGAGACTAAATGTAAATGTAAAAAATTCTAGAGTCTAGCCGGCTTTTACGACACTCATAACACATATTAGGATTATTATTATCCATAGCCGCGATCACAGGTTAGATATATCTACTTAACTTCCTTGTTCATCTATATTTTCAATACTTTTTCATTAAAAAAAATAATTTGCACTCACTGCTTAGCACACACACGCATGCGTATTTACACATACACCCAAATATGTATACGTACGCAAAAAGAGCTTAACAATAGTATTTCGCAGGGACACAATTGACCAATAGCATGCATTTAACCCTTCACAGAGATTAGAGTAGCATTGTTTCAAATCCCAGTGTTCACTATTTGAATTCGTACGCCATTTTGTTCATTTAAAATGGACGGTGCACAATGGGTCACTATTGTTCCGATGGCTAGACGGTCGGCGACTGCAATGCCGACGAAATTCACTATTGCCTCATATCTTCTTTTTTTTATTTAGTCAATTCTCTTACAGCTACATAGGTAGCTGTGTGATAGATAGAATTTAGTCTATGTTAGCAGAACTCAATATATTAGTTTAATTATAAAAGTGATTGATTTTATTATTCCATATTCATCATCATCATCATCTTGCTCTTATCCCAATTACTTGGGGTCGACGCAATATGTCATCTGTTTTTACATATTGCAAAAAGTTTCGGCAATGACTTTTATGACCGGCCGCCTGCCTGACGTCAACCCTCCTTGGGAATGTAATCGTTGACCCAAATGGTACCAGATGGAGTTGGTCCGGGTCAATCTAGGGCTCTTAGTCGTCTTTTACGACACCCACGAGCAAAGCAAGGGTTGGTAGTATTCGAAGCCGCTACCACACAGCACCAGCATGATTTTATTATTCCATATTATTCCATATTAAACTATTAATGAACCTATTAATAGTTTTAATTGAAGGAACAAATAGTAAGAATAAACAACCGGCTGATATGGAATTAAAATGGTTATATTTAGTATGTCATTTACGGAGATTATGAAAACCTTTCCCCGTGTGGAGGGTTTACTACCGCTGCCAGCTATTCACCAGCCCATATACGTCTACTGTAAGACATAGATTACCCTACAAAAATATCACTCAGAATTTTACTGTACCATTTGCATCCAACTACTGCTTTATCTTCATTCGTATGTTGTAAAAATCGGCTGCAAGCGTCTCTGGCATTAAATGTCTAAAAAAATAAAACGTTAATATAATTGTGTGTAACTGTAGATTATAATTTTATGTTTGAAGAAAAATTTAAATTTTAGAAAAAATAACATACCTATAAATTGTTTTAACGAACATTAGATGTATGTATCGATGTATCAAACATACCATTGATAATGAAAAATACCTTAGAATAATAACGTATAGAAGGATAGTGTCGCTTCTTCAAACGTTCGAAACATGAATCTAAAAATACTACATGCGCGTAGACGATTACACACGTACACATGCACACCACTATACAAATTATGAAATCAAATTTTGTCTTTATTATCATAAATCGTCGAAATAATTTTAAAAGTAATGTTTAAAGCCTTTTTAAGTTTTTCAAATGTGTTGTGACACCATTTGAATGCACAAACCGTCATAATTACCTATTTAATTTTTAAGAGTTGCGTACGTACGTGCAGTACATTGACCTCTTACATTACGGAACGGTTTCGGCGTAAGATCCATTAGGCTCCAATTGAAATGCTTCATTTTTTGTGCACGAACTTACCTTCTATACGTTATTATTCTAAGGAAAAATACATTAATTTAAACGACTAACGTAAAAAGCTCGTGCCGTCTATTGAAAAACTCATTTCGATACTAAATCCATGAAACAGGAATTTCGAGTTTCTATTGTCACATTATAACTTAGGGTCATAACAACTAGATCATTTATTGTATTCTACAACCAACTGCGCGGTGGGTTTATGAACATAATATGACCCGTTTTAGACCAATATTATCCAATATTCGGTAATACAGTTTTGTCAACAGCGGGCGTGTTAGACCGGCCCTATTGTTATAGGGTTAACAAAATTGTGTGTAGACAAATTGTCAGAAGTTTACTATAATTGATGTTGATGGCAGTGTTGATAGATTATAAATTTTATTAAAGTGAATACTTCTATAGGCAGGTTTATATGGGTTGTAAAATCGGGAAAGTCATCAGTGACTTGGTCACTTGACGTGTTAATACTAACACTATATCTGTAGTTATGCCGATTGATGTAAAACCAGACAAATAGGAACAGTTTCAATAATTTACAATAGTTGACATGGTAGGTACAGACCTACTATGTCAACTATTTCGGGTTCGATTAAGATTAAGAATTTAGACACATGCATATCTTCACTATTCGGTACGTTATCTGTGCAGATTTTCACTGACAGTTTTTACACCAGATACAGATCTATTTCTAAATATTATTATCGATGTTTTAAAATTCTTAAATATCGATGTTTTTTTTTTTTAATTTTCATAACTCCTATTTCTGTCGTCCTGACACACAGGTACATCTAATTAGAAATTTAGACTTATATTCATTTTACGAATTCTATCGTCATTGTATTTGATTTTTGATATACTTTTTTTTTACCCGGATGGAGCGGATCGAGGAGTGCTCCGACCGTAACTCACCCCCAAAAAAAAGGAAAAATTTTTGGTGTATCTACCGACGTTTCAAAAACTTTTCAGCGTTCAATAATCTGCCGCGTGTCTAACAAGTTATAATAATATCTATAATGTTATTATCTGTATATTGTTACAATAAAATGACTTTGTGGACGTGAGACACCTTAATCCACATGTGATTATAAACGCTGAAAAGTATTCGAAACGTCGGCAAATCAAAAATAAATTACAATTGCATTAAAATTCTCGCGTAAATATTAAAAATCGTCGACTAAGTCATTTCTTAGGATAAAAATAGTAAAAATCTAAAAAACAGTTTTAATTCAAACTAATAAAGACATGTCATCATCATCATCATCTTGCTCTTATCCCAATTACTTGGGGTCGACGCAATATGTCATGTGTTTTGACATATTGCTAAAAGTTTCGGCAATGACTTTTATGACCGGCCGCCTGCCTGACGTCCACCCTCCTTGGGAATGTAAGCGTTGACCCAAATGGTACCAGATGGAGTTGGTCCGGGTCAATTTAGGGCTTTTAGTCGTCTTTTACGACACTCACGAGCAAAGCAAGGGTTGGTAGTATTCGAAGCCGCTACCACACAGTACATAAAGACATGTATTGCTATAAAATCTTTCATGGTTAAGTAAAACCATTCAAATCCTTTAAGTCCATACACCGCTAAACTTTCTGTGAATAACGATTACTCAATCAACCCAACTATCTAATCATCAAAATTGCATAGTAATGGGGCGATACGTCTACTCTTAATCAATTCCTTTGCTTTATACGATGAGTTAAGCTTCGGCGAACATAGAACAGGCCATCTGAGACTTTGCAACCTTATTATATGAGAACTCGATTCATTTTATTACACCTTATGAAGTATTGTTTTTATATTAGGGGTTAAAGTATGATATTGCCGTTTTGTACTGATAAATTAAAACCATTTTTTTGTTCATAAAACAGATTTATTTAATCAAAGTATTTACCCCACGTTATCTATACATTTCCGCCATTTAATTGGAAGATCATTTAAACCTTTGCGATAGAACTCTGGGGTCCTGGACTCCACAAATTGTGTGAAGGTATTTTGTACTGCTTACTCGAAAAAAAAAAATCCGTGCAAAAAATTGTGCAAATTGCGGCAAAAATTATAGTCGGTTGAGGCGAGGTCTGGCGAGTATTAAGGATGTGTGTTAAAACAGTTTCTCGAGCAGTAGGTCTTGCGTTATCATGGAACAATAATGGTGAAGATCGGTTGACAAGTCGGGGGTATTTTACTGCGAGTTTCGCCATTATTGTTCAGAGTTCTCCACAGTAAACATCTGTGTTTATTGCTGGACTAGATTTGAGGAAACTGTAGTGAATTGCACCACGAAGGGCTCAAAATTTCCTAATAATTGTGCATATCTACAAAGCCTCATAAATAGATTACGCTCATTTCTGGTCCTGTAGTTGAGTAAAAATATATTTGTATAACATGAAAATAAAAATCGCAACAAGCAAAGCAAATAAGAGTCCTTATCAAACAGTGTAAATTACCAATTAGTCTTTTTTCATACCTACTTATTAAACTTTAATAAAGCAAAGGTTCCGTATAAAATTCAATAAAATATTATTCATATTATTACGTGTGATGACGAAGTAAAAATACAGTTCCTCCTCCTCTTCCTTTCTTACCCGTGGGTGTCGTAAAAGACGATTAAGGGATCCCAAATCGTGTCCGGGAGCTTTCCCGTGGCTCGATAACTATTTTAGGAGCTATTGTCTGGATACACCCTGCCCAATCCGGTTGGGGTGACGGATGAGCAGCATGCCTCCCCACCGTGATTAGGCTAACCACTGGTACAGATTCCTTGACATCCGTGGCCGGCCTGATGATTAAGAAATACAATGTGCATATAACTTTTAGGTTGCTATCTCGAAATAAAATCCTATACCAACACTGATCAGTGTGGTGTGGTTGGTCAATTGTCCACCTATTTTGCTTCCAAAATAGGTATCCCCTTAGATATCCCTTTTTAAAACGTGAATACTTTAAAATAAAAAAATAACACATATATTAAACAAAATATTTCACTTACCTGATCCCTAAAAACTATCATCACTCTTCGTGCGCTATTGTGACACCTTAATTAGTACTGGCAACGTCAAGTGCATGGGAATTGCCACTTTTTTTCCACTATTATAGGCCTTTATCGCCACTTTCCCCCACCTCGAAGTCACGGTGCACGTCGATGTGCCAATTACTACTACGATTGCTATTGTCTTGATAGCTTTAGATACGAAAACACAATTACCAGGTAATTTTATGATTTTTATTTACAGTTTTGTATACTGGTATTAAATTAATCAAAATATCTGTCTGGTGACGGAGTAAGAATACAATGCACCATTCTCTTGTCCGTAGATGGTCCCTTAGTCGCCTTTTACGACGCCCGCGGAATAGACAGTGGGGTGGTAAATTGTATTCTTACTCCGTCACGGAATCATTTATTAACATTGTCATCATTTATTTATTAACACTTTATTTTATTAATATCGTCACATAAAAAAATAGAATATTTTTGCAACAATGACATTCATAAGTGGATGATCATGTAATATACACTTATGAACGGCATCTATATCTATACCAATAAATAAAATTGGAGTGTCTGTTTGTAATGTCAAAATAATAGGCTTTCATGCTCACACGGTTATTTGCACGACACCTATGCCTAAAATAGCAATTAAAAAATTTTTGTCTGTCTGTCTGTCTGTTTGTTCCGGGTAATCTTCAAAACGGCTGGACCGATTTCAAAAATTCTTTCACCAATGGAAAGCTATAATATCAGGGCGTAAACTAGGCTATATTTTATCCCGGTATTCCCATGGGAACGGGAACTACGCGGGTAAAACGACTATAACCTATAACCGAAGCGAAGCAAGGGCGGATTGCTAGTTGTTAATAAAATATCTGCTGCTGAATGATTAGAAACAAACTACATATACCTATTTACTTCACTGCACCTATTGGATAGACATTACGCTGTCTCCCATGTCTCTTATACGGGTGAAAGACATTATACACAATTTTATCATTCTTCGTTAACATTAAGCCCATAAGAATTGAATCAATTTATATATTTTTATTATATAAAGATATAATTAAGATAAAAGTTATTAAATAGTTATTTATTAAGAGAACTTACAGATTAGACGGAGACATTTTATTTGAGAGCGTCTAATATTCCTATATATAGCCTGGATATAGATTTCCATGTGCTTATACAAAGCTTAGCAATGCGTTCTTAAAAATCGACTGTAACAAACATATTTACAGCGAATAAATAGCTCTGGACATCCATCTTGCTTGATTTGTTGATTTTTTGATTGTTCCAGATCTAATTTTAATATCTTCTACTCTTAATAATAAGTTATAGTTCAATTAGTTCCTATAATCATCACATAAAATGGATATTTGCAGTTCTTTATTATACAAATTAACAAATATTGTATTATACTTTTACTACAATATTGTGTAACGAGGTCCGCGTATATTTCAGTGACAGCTGGATTAACAGTTTGCCAGCTTTTTCTCAACTTTTTAAACATAAGGCTATTTACGATGTGATGGATTTTGTTTCGATCACACTTTATAGCTAGTAAAGAATACTTACTGCCTGTTCTCGAAGAATACTGATTCGATTTCGATATCGGCACATAATATCTTCATCATCTCAGCCTATATATATGTCACTGTTAAGCTCAGGCCTCCTCCATAATGGGAGGGAAATTGACTAACTATTCCACGCTCTGGTCAGACGTGTTGAAATAGGATTTAATTTCGAATTTTCCTTCTCTTGTATAGATTTTATATGCTTATTATATCCCTTAGTCGTCTTTTACGACATCCACGGGCAAAATAGGGAGTGGTGAATTGTATTATTACTTCGGCACCACATGGAATCTCATTATATCATACTCCAAATAGAGTGTTATAGAGTAAATGAGTAGTGTTTTAGAAGTAAATAAACAAAGGTATGACGTACGAGTTAAAAAATAAAAACTTTACAAAGTGTCACCTTAATACAGGCAATTCGCAATACCGATGTATCGACGGTCACAGTCACGAGGCTCAAGCAAGCACGTGTCCGCATGGAACACCACACACCGCTGTTCCGCTAATTATGTATTTCACTTGTAGCATCGATCGGCTATCAACATACTAACGTAATAATTAATTGTATTTTTTTTAAATAAAACTACTTTTACGGATTATATCGCGTTTGTATTTGATTTATGATTGCCCGACGTTTCGAACACTTTGCAGTATTCATGGTCACGGGCGGACTAAGGTGTCTCACGTCCAACAAGTCATCGTTATTACAGACATTTATAATTATCTACCTGATACAGAAAATTAGTTACTATAATAACTAATGTTCTGTTGTCACGGGCGGACCATGAATGCTGCAAAGTGTTCGAAACGTCGGGCAATCATAAATCAAATACCAACGCGATATAATCCGTAAAAGTAGTTTTATTTACAATGTGTAGTGCTCGCGTAAACATCAAATATCATTATGTATTTTTTTAGTTAAGTAAATTTTATGTAAATTTACAATTATGTAATTATGTAAATTTATAAGAAATTTTATTTTTTGTATTCTCTGGCTATACCTAATTGCCGTATTGCAATAACATAAAAAAAATATATATATACAAAGTACAATCAGGTAAACAAAGTATATTAAATGTTTAAGTGAAACGATTGGTACATTCAGTACAATAGCTCGAAACCTGCTGTCGCTATATTCACCGTTCGATAAAACCACCTATGGTTTTAAGAAGCGGAGAGCACTCAAGCGGGATAGGTTTATGCATCATGGTTCTACAGCAACTTCGTTTTCAAAATATATACAAATTATTATTTGAAGTATATTATGATCGATTTTGGTAGTCTAACAAGTTTTGACAGAAAGTGATTTTTTCACGGAACAGCTACTATCTAACCTATACAACCTAAATGATTAACGATGTTAGGTTTAACCCTCTACTAGGATTTTTGGGCGTACTAATATCAACTGTCATTAAAGTATACCGATAACGTAACGTGTACTGATAACGTAACATGTACCGATTAAACAAGTTTTTCGAGACATACTATTTATTATAGATATGTATTTTTTCTCACGATTTTTTATTTGGTCGTAAATGTAAGCGTCAATTTACGATTTATTATTTACATTATATGTATATTATACGTCGAAAGAAAATATTGAATGGATAGTAAAATCATAAAATGCGTACCGTCAGGATGGAACCTGAGACCTCTGCGTAAAAGTATATTAACTACGATAATTTTCAAGGTGCTCAATATTAATTGTTTTATTAGAAATATGCCCAAAAAAAAGACAAAGGTGGTAATGTAAGAGTAAATATGTCTTTGATATAAAAATATCAATAATTATTTTTTATAGCACACGGTGGTAAACGAGCAAACACTACCTGATGGTAAATGATACTATCGCTCATGGACCTTTCTAACAAATTACTACTACTCAGACGTCTATTTTCTGCGAGGGTGTGGTTCTACCCTTGACCGACCGGCCCATAGTTGTGGACATACAATTGTCAAGTGTGGTCTTACCACTATGAACTAGAGTAGCTATGCCGCGGGCATATCGCTATATTCCCATTATTGCAGATTTTTTTTAATACGTTTTTGTTGCTCCTTATTATATACTGTTTACCTGAATTAACGTACGTTATATCTTTACCTGTAACTGCGTATCTGAAATTATTATTTTATAAAATAAATGAGCTATTTTACGTTTAAATCATTATCTAAATACAATAAAAGAAGCTAGTCTGAGAAAGCTGGCGATATTACAATTTTTGTACCTTTCAGAGATAATACACCAACACTATACAATTATACTTACTATTCGTATCATCGTAGTTCCATGTTTTGATGGAGTAAGAATACAATACACCAACCCTCTTTCTTGCCCGTGGGTGTCATAAAAGCCCACTAAAAGATATATGTATATAATATCTATGCAAGAGAAGGTACACTCGAAACAAAATCTTATACTAACACGTCTGACCAGCGGTATAGTAGGTAAATTTCCCTCCCACACTGGAGGAGGCCCGAGCTCAATAGTGGGACGTTTATGCGCTGTGATGAATGAATGAATTCGTGAATGTAGGGTACATTCACTTTCCGTGTGATGACGGAGTAAGAATACGGAAACGGTTAGGTACATTAAATTAAGTTATAACAAATGTTTAAGCATAATAAGATAGTAATACCGCGTAATACTATTTATAGTTACAAATAATACATTCAAATAATAGAAAAACTGGGACAAGTATAATATATTTCATTTTCATGTAACATAATGCTATCCAACGGAGCGAGCTGTCATTAAAAGGCTTTTAATTCTTGATGGCTCCACTTTTCACGTAGTCGATACACACAAATCTGGAACAAGCATAAAATCGTTTAAATATTTCAGTGTTTATTTGATATTTAGTATATAAAACTTTTTCCGTGTGCTGATTAAGAATACAATTCACCACCACGTCTAATACCCGTGGGTGTCGTAAAAGACGACTAAATGATATACAGATATCTATGCAAGAGAAGGAAAACTCGACATATAAACCTATGCCAACACGTCTGACCAGCGTGGTATAATAGGTCATTTTCCCTCTCATTGCGGGGGAGGACCGAGCCCAATAGTGGGACTTATAAGGGCTGAGACGCTGACGATATAAAACTTCAGGTTAGTTAGGTTTGTTCTACTCATGGTTTTTTGACATTACTTTCATGTTATATCTTATATCTTTAAACGAGCAATTCTTGTATATATATATATATATATTCAGGATCTCGGAAACGGCTCCAACGATTTTGTTGAAACTTGGCATACTAGATGTTTCGGGTCCAAAAAATCGATCTAGCTAGGTTTTATTTATAGAAAATGTTGTTTTGTCCGTGTTTTTAGCAAAACAATACAATGACAATAAATTTTAAAAGAATATGAATTCAAATTTCGTTGTCAACGTCATGAGTTACGATAGCTCAGTTGGGAAGCTGACAGATTCTAATTTTGGTTTTTTTGGCATTCAAACAGCGTCGGTTCGAATCTCGGTGTTATTATTATTCTCTTTTTGTATTTTTTTATATATTTTTCATTATTTATGTTTTATTTTTTAATAATATATATCTAAATAAATTCGATAAAAATATTCCGAGCGAAACTCGGTCAACCAGATATTTACATATTAATTATTATGTTACATTCGTAAAACGTGGTCTCTAAATGTTGCCCTCATAAAAAAGTTCAAAGTCGCTCAATATGCTATGGAGAAGGCTATGCTCGGTATTTCTCTACATGATAAAATCCGAAACACGGGAATCCGTAGAGGAACGGATGTAACCGACATAGCCCGCAGAATTAGCACGTTGAAATGGCAATGGGCAGGCCATATCGCTCGTCGACCCGACAACCGTTGAGGAAGAAAGGTTCTTGAGTGGCGACCACGAATCAGATGGCACAGCGTAGGAAGACCCCTACTAGGTGGACTGACGACATTCTCAAAGTCGCAGGGAACCGTTGGATGCAAGTGGCGCAGGACTGTTCCGAGTGGCATTCTCGTGGGGAGGTCTATGTCCAGCAGTGGACGTCTGTAGGCTGATGTATGGATGGTTATTACATTCTAGACTATATAGAACAGAATGCCGCGTGATGACGGAGTAAGAATACAATTCACCACTCCCTTTTTTGCCCGTGGATGTGGTAAAATTTTGTAAAAATTTCATTAAATTCCCTAATAGACTGCACAGATGCTGTTATAGTCTAAGTATGAGTTTCGTATGACAATGGGTGTTGGATTCGATTGTATATTACTGTTTTTACTATGAAGGAATTAATACTTTGGTCAGACGGGTTTTATTGGGTTTTGTTTCGAGTTATCCTTCTTTTGCATAGGTGTTATCTGCAATGATCCCTTAGTTGTTTTTTTTTTTTTTTTAAGATACGAGCTAGAAATAGGGTGGTGAATTGTATTCTTACTCCGTCACCATACAGAATATATGAAAAACTAGCAACCCGCCCTCGCTTCGCTTCGGTTATAGTCGTTTTACCCGCGCAGTTCCTGTTTCCGTGGGAAT
Source organism: Lymantria dispar (assembly GCA_032191425.1). NCBI lineage: Eukaryota > Metazoa > Arthropoda > Insecta > Lepidoptera > Erebidae > Lymantria > Lymantria dispar. The sequence goes on along the minus strand of CM063454.1, from coordinate 10,492,453 downwards.
ACCGGGATTAAATATAGCCTAGTTTACGCCCTGATATTATAGCTTTCCATTGGTGAAAGAATTTTTAAAATCGGTTCAGCCGTTTTGAAGATTACCCGGAACAAACAGACAGACAGACAAAAATTTTTTAATTGCTATTTTAGGCATAGGTGTCGTGTAAATAATCGTGTGAGCATGAAAAAAGCCTATTATTTTGACATTACAAACAGACACTCCAATTTTATTTATTGGTATAGATGAAATAAATAAACCAATTAAATATGCACTTTACAGTCAACCTACATATTCATGTTACGTTACTACACTAACTTTGCATCATTTTTCCTTTGAAAGCCCCCGAGGCTTTTGTAACTCACATGACGTGGCTTCAATGCACTCGAATCAGCTCATTACAGTCTTTCTTTCGCGTCATTTCTTCAGAGATTGTACAGTCCTTGTAAATGCCCTGTTGTTCGTTCCTTGTTACTTCAATACATTGTCGTCGAGTTTTATATAAAATTATGATAGAAATGCTGTTTTCTGCTGTCACTCTAGAGGGAGATTTAATATTTTAATAGATACTGATTTATGTACGTTAATAACAAAAATGATGGTATATCATCATCATCATCTCAGTCTATATACGTCCCACTGCTGGGCTCGAGCCTTCTCCATTGTGGGAGGGAATTCGACCTACTATAGCACATTGGTTACGCGTATTGACATAGGTTTTTATTTTGAGTTTTCCTTCTCTTGCATCGATTTATCTGCATAATATCCCTGAGTAGTCTTTTACGATACCCACGGCAAGAGAGGAGGTAGTGAATTGTATTCGTATTCCGTCACCATACGAAAGTATTATGCTTCTTTAAACGAGGTTTAAGAAGAGTATTTTCTTGACGGTAGGCCGTTGCCTACCGTGAAGAAAATACTCTGGCTGTTAGCTCTTGGCTGTGCCCCTGATATTGCAAAGGTCCATGTGCGGCAGGATCACTTACCATCAGGTGTGTTGCTTGCTCGTTTGCCATCGTTGGAAATTAAAAAAAACTTAATAAAAGTTGTATATTGTTGCAAATAAATTATTATTTTTCTTAAAGGAAAATTACTGCTCGTTACCTAATTAAGTCACCGTATAAATTCGCCTTTATTACAAGATGTAAATGCGGAGTGAACAAAACAGTAACTTTGTACTTTTTCCTTCAAATATTTAAAACTATTCCCTATCTATTATGTACACACATATTATACCTATTCACAAGCAAACAAAGCGCCATCAATATGAGCTAAAAGCACAAACTAGTGGCACAACAAGTCTGACTTCCAGACTTTTCCGTTTGCTATGACACTTTGTGTCGCCTCTTTTTAATTAGCGTATTTTTCTTTGTGGCGGCTCCGTGTAAATTAGCCTCTGATGTGAAGAGCGGTATGGCAAAGCTGAAGAGACGCACTATCGTTGCCCTCGTTTTTATACAGCCTGTAGGCATTAGCGTATTAGTTTGGCGATTCGCGTTATGTGGCAATATTGGTCAAAATAAAATACTTTTAAATTGGATTGTCAAGAGCAGTTAAGTAACTATAAAATGACTAGCGTATTTACAACTAGTAATTCTACTCTATTGTTTTAATTATATTATTCTTCCTTTTTTCAAAGGAATGCAAAAGCGATTTTGCAGGTAATCCAGTATATTTCAGTAAATCTTGTATTGATTATAATTCTTATAGGTATAAGAATTTAAAAAAGTGACTAGTTATTTTTATATTTAATTAGGTGTTCCTGTATTAAATTTAACTTCAGCGAAATTATAGATACAGTATAGATAATATAACTGGCCATAAGTAAATAGAATTTCAAACACGATCTATATTTACTATATAAGTGAAAAACCTTCTTAAAATATTTTGTGAGGTACCTGAAATACCTTAAAATTATATATCGAATACCATATTTTTAAACAAAATACAATGATATTATAATTAAACTTTATGTGCCAATATTAATCTATATTATACGTATGTTATCATTAAAACGTCGTCATAATTCTCAACTACAAGTTGTTGGCACATAAATTTGGTAAGTACAAACAAAGCAAACACCACCCAAAGGCATTGTAGCACATTAGAATTTTAACTTCAGCAGTTTCAGCCGCGTAGATTAACAAATCCCAATCACGAGAGAGATTCGCGTATTCATACTAAACTTTCCGCCCAAGAGCGGGATGGAACATAGACAATTTGTTAAGTGTAAGTTAGATAGAGATATGGTAAGTGCGAGTGTATAATACATGGGTCTGACATAATGATATATTAATTTCTGTCGCGGGCTCCCATTGTTTTGGTAGGTATTTTACGACGTGACGTATGGTCATTATGTTTTCATAGTTTCATAAAGACAATTCAAAGATGTAAGTAATGCGTGCGTTTAATGACATACGCGTTATGTTCGTGATAAATGTATTTTACGAATATTCGTTTGTATGCCTACGAGAATTTGGTTTTGTTTATGAGGTATGATATAATCATATCTGAGATTTACTTTTATTACAATACAATTGACACTTAGGTCTAAGTTATGACCTCTCATGTGGATTGTCTTGGGGTCGATACCCACGCAGGACGGTGATAAACTATTGTGCTAAGTAGGGATGAGCGATATTAGTAAAATATCGATATTGACATCGATATTGATATCGATAGGCAAATATCGATAAGTCGATATTATCGGGCACAAAATATCGATATTTCATAATATGATTTTTTTTAATATCGATGATAACCTTTTTTTTTTTAGGAAATTTCTCTCGGTGTTTTAAAATACAGCGGGATTACGACGAAATAAAATCTTCCGGGCAAATTTTGATGCGCTTTTTTTTTGTAGGAAATTTGTCCGGATGTCTAAGAATTATCAAAATTATTTTATTAATACTTTTTCATCTTATTACAAAAGCTATATCGATATCGTGTTAATAATATCGATATCGTATTCATAATATCGATATGGTGATATTTCAAATTTATAAATATCGATATTGAAATATCGATATTTCGACGGCTAATATCGATATTTCGATAATATCGATAAATATCGCTCATCCCTAGTGCTAAGTATAAGATGGTGTAGGTGCTATTTGTATCGGTTAATCGTAATAATTTTAAACTTCACGTAACACATTTATTTATTTCTTAGTGTGCTGGGTTATTATGGATGTCGTAAAAGGCGACTAAGGGATATAATATGCATTTGTTTCAGAGAAGGAAAACTCGAAATAAAACCCTATACCAACACATATGACCAGCATGTTATAGTAGGTCAATTTCCCTCCTATTAGGGAGGAGACTCTAGCCCAACAGAGGGACGTGTGCGAGCTGAGACGAGATAAAGGATATACAAGTCAAATGTGTACAATGTATCACTAACCCGATATATCTTCGTGCCAATCGAATAATAGACATTGTTCTTCGACTTAACAGTCTTCTGTCTATAGCCGCGGGTCTGTCCGTCCGGGGTAATACCACATCCACGCAGAAAATCTACATCTGAATAATTTGTTACTGCATTTCGTTCAGTGAGAGAGAGAGCCGGCTGCCCAACTTTCAGAGGTTGTTTGTGCGTGGTAGGTTTTGCTAATGCCTTTAGTATTACTGAGCCTCATTGCAAGCATTTACACTCCACTTTCTTCACGGCAAGCAGCGGTCATTCCTTTCACTTTTTTCACCGTGACAAAGGTCGATGAGCGTCAGTAGGTGGGTACCTATCACTTACCATCAGGCGTCCTCTTTGCTCATTTGGAACGAATAAAAAAAAATCTCCAACATCAAGGTCGAAAAATATTAGATAATATCTACGTGTATACCTAATACTTAGCTTGCTTTCCTAATGAGAGTCACTTTGATATTAATACCCTTATATTTTACTAAAGCTGTATGTTCAATCCTTTGATATCAGACTACACAAATGGATCAAAGTTACAAAGATATCTATCAAAGTATAATACCTAAACCTTTTTGCTAGTAGACCAGTTTTCCGTATGGTGACGGAGTAAGAATATAATTCCCCTCTTTTACTCGTGGGTGTAGTAAAATACGATTAAGGGATATACTATGTAGATAACATTAATGCAAGAGAAGGAAAATTCGAAATAAAATCCTACGCCAATACGTCTGACCAGCATGGTATAGTAGGTCAAATTCCCTCTCTTAGGGGAGGAGGCCCGAGCCCAAAATGGGTTCATTTATGGGCTAAGATGACGATGATGAGATGAAGTAGACCAATTTGTTTATGGACTTTTTATTGCTCAACTTTGGGCTATATATATTCTCTTCATTCATGTATCAGGCTTTTGAAGACTATTGCTGGAAGTCGACATCACCCATAGAGCGCCTATCAACGCTTCTTTTATCCAATGGTTACCTACAACTTTAACAAAGTCATCGTACTGCTAGAAGCTCATCCTACACTGTGGGTTCGATACGTGGTTGCCACTCGAGAATCATACTTCTTTATTGGTCATCGGTTCATTATGAAGAAAATGCATTCTGCTAAATGCATCACTAAAAATCGACAGTAGCAACTTTGTTTTTTGGGCATGCAACTCTAATGCCATTTGCTCTGACCATCAACCATGTTCTGATATCAGTATGATAGAGGAAAAAGCCGTAGAGTTGGCACTGTCTTTCAGATACCTTGTGAAAATGGAATTCCAGCTTTGACATTCCCCTCATGATCTCACTTCAAGCGTCGCTCATGCATGGTGTTCGACCTGTTACGAAGGTCTCCAAGTCTTCCTTTCAATGCCATATTAGGCTCTTTTAGGCCATCTTTTGCACCTATCCCTTTTTCAGAGATCAACACACTCCGGGCTCAAGCAATACCTACAATGTTGTCGCCGACTTCTACTAGTAGCTCATCTTCTAGTTCCCAAAGTAGGTTGCTCACCAGATAACTGGGGATACTTATTACCTTTTAAGCATGCCGTTAGAAATTAACTAAAAAGAAAAATTATTGATATTAAATCGACTCCGTGAGGTGACGGTATAAGAATACAATTCACCACTCCCTATCTTAGCCGTGGATGTCGTAACAGACGATTAAGGGATAAATTAAGCATATAACATCTCATGTAAGTAAAGGGAAACTCGAATCAAGACTCTTATACTAACCTGTCTGACTAACATGGTATAGTAAGGTAAATTGCCCTCCTATTGTGGAGGAGGCTTGAGCCCAGCAGTGGGACATGTATGAGCCGAGATGAAGATGAAATCTACAATAGTCACGAAATAGAACTCTTTATGAATTATACTATTTTGCTATCTGTGTGACCAATATAATTTCATATGTTCTCCTTCAAGTTATTCAATTATAAATTGAACACGTCCAATGGTGGGGGTCATTAGTGTATGACGTCACACTAGGGGGGTGATAATTAGCGTTTCCAATCCACCCTCAGCATATAGATATCTACTGAGTGCAAGTCATCTACGAGATGGGGGTGAAAATGAAATGAATGATATTTGTGTAAAAACATATTTTTAAGAGATGTTATACAATGTCATGTTTTTAAAATGGACTGACTATTCTTTTTCATATACTTTCTAATTGACTGGTCACGAAACTCCTCAATAAAAGACGGTAAATTGACCTGATGTTCCCTGTGTTATAAATATAGGCTAAGTTAAACTTAACTTTTTAGGCTTTTAGGAGGAAAAGCAGCAGCATTTTTCCAGAAAACTTTTAAAACCAAGCCTTTAGCTATATATGGCAATTACAGTATCATACACCCTTGGAAGGCTTACTAAGCTATGAAAATCTATAGCCGAAAGGGATGGAGCATAAAATGCCTTCACAGAGTGCAGTTTCGAGTAAAGTTTTTCTGAGAAATATAACTTAGGACATAAAACTTGAAGGTGTTGTCATATTGTTCTATTATATTTTTTGACCACGTGAATGTCATGGTTATTTTATTTGGAAAGCCTAACTTATATTTATACAAGTACAATATTGACACAATTGTAAAGAAGAAACGACACTAAATAAAACTTTAACGTTATTGCTAGGTATGTCAATGCCCAATTTAATCAGACTCCTAAATTTTAAATAAAACCTTATTCAATATAATGTTCATTATTTTGGCATTAAGATTATTTTTTAATATTAATAGTTTTTAAATAATATTATTAATAAATGAAACGCCTAGGGCGTAATAATTAATATACTTTACTAAAAATTTTATCTGTTATTTACAATGTATAGTGTGTGTAATGTGTTTCCTCTTAGATAACTCTATGACATTTTGCTCGATCCAGAATTAGAACCCGAGGCCAAATCCTAGGAGATATAGTAGATTTAGGAGTGGTAGGACCACACTGTCGACAGTTATCTGTCTATAGCCGCGGGCCGATCCGTCCGGGGCAGTACCATACTCTCGCAGAAAATCGACGTCTGAGTAGTAGCAATTTGTTACTGCGCTTCGTTGGATGAGCGAAAAAGCCGGAAGCCCAACTTTCTGAGGGTGATTGCGTGTGGAGGGTTTTGGTGGTGCCCTTGGTATCACCGAGCATCAATGCACGCATTCACACTCCCTTCGCTTTCTTCGCGGTAGGCAACGGCCTTGTAAAGGTCCATGAGCGGCAGCAACACTTGCCATCAGGTGTACTGTTTGCTCGTTTGCAACCGTTTTCAATAAAAAAAAAAAAATAATAAAATACGGGTATAAAGCGACTAGGACCGAAGTGCAACGAGCAAAACTAGCAACCCGCCCTCGCTTCGCTTCGGTTTCAGTCGTCTTTCCTCCGTAATTCCTGTTCCCGTGGGAATATTGGGATAAAATATAGCCTGTGTTACTCTCTGATATTATAGCTTTCCATTGGTAAAAGAATTTTTGAAATCGGTCTAGCCGTTTTGAAGATTACCCGGAACAAACAGACAGATAGATAGACAGACAGACAAAAAAAATAAAGTGTATTTTAGGCATATGTATATATATGTATGTCAAACCACCTAAATTATATGGGTTGCCCAAGATACACAAATCAAATGCACCACTGCGACCAATAGTAAGTCAGATCGACACGCCGACTTATAAATTAGCACAGAAGGTTGCGAAAGTCCTCTCCCAACTCCGGGGACACACTAGTGCATTTGTGAAAGACTCTTACCATTTTGTCAGTGAAATTAAAGATCTACATCTCGCTGACAATGAAACTATGGTCAGTTTTGATGTCACATCACTCTTCACCTCTCTACCTGTGGAGGATTGCATCAAAACCATATCTAAGAAGCTATCTGACAATAATATGCCATTGGGATATGCGGAACTGTTACGTCAATGCCTAACAACTGGCTATTTAATGTGGAATGATGACTTCTACAAGCAAGTAGATGGAGTGGCTATGGGCTCGCCGGTCTCCTCTGTCGTTGCCGATATATTCATGGAGGACTTCGAGGAGACGGCTTTATCAAGCTCACCTGTCACACCCAGGTTCTACAAGCGGTACGTAGATGACACTTTCACAATATTACCCACAGACAAAATAACCATATTCCTAAACCATCTTAACTCCATTAATCCAAAAAATCAATTCACTATGGAACTGGAGTCAAATAACTCTTTAGCCTTCTTAGACATTTTGGTTATACGTAACCCTAATAACACCTTGAGTCATACAGTGTATCGTAAGGCAACACATACAGACAGATACTTGAACGGTGATTCTCATCATCCCCCTTCACAGTTAGCTACCGTGTATAAATCTTTGTTGCAGAGAGCACGAGGAATCTGTGACGATGAACACCTGGCTGGGGAGCTGCAGCATGTCAAGCAGGTGTTACGTGCAAACAAGCTGCCAGTTCCTCGCCCCCGTCGCAGAGACCGAGTGAAACCACCCACAGTTGAGCGCCTTCCTGCAATACTACCTTATGTCAAAGGAGTCACTGACAAGATTGGCTACATCCTGAAACGCTCTTCCATTAAAACTTATTTTAAGCCACTGAAGAAGATTAGCCAATTCTTACCACCTGTCAAGTGCCAGATCCCTTTACAAGATGCAGGAGTATATAAACTTGACTGTGACTGTGGTCCCTCTTACATTGGACAAACAAAGAGATCCATAAGAACTCGGATCAAAGAACACATAGCCGATGTGAAGCACCGCCGGGACACTAGGTCTGCAGTCTGTGAACATAGTCAGGACCGCGCCCACCATAACATCAGGTTTGATAAACCACAAATCCTCGCAAAAGAACACCGATACCTGCCTAGAATGGTACGCGAGGCTATTGAGATTAAAAAACACAAAAATTTCAATAGAGAGGATGGCTGGGTGTTACCATCAAGCTGGGATCCTGTTATAAATATTATTAAAAACAAATCCAAAAAGACCACCACAAGACTGCAAGACACCGTGAGCTCATATTGTATAGATTTGACCCACAATAATAATAACTAAAGATAATTTTATAAATTAAAACTTTTTAGTAACATAAAGTAAGCCGCCTTCAAAATTAACTTTAATTTAGCATCATGTTACCTGAGTTTTCTTGCCGGATCTTTCTCAGTGTAACCGTGTTCCGATCCGGTGGTAGTATACTAGATTATTAGTTAGTTTTTAAAAATAATTACTTTTAATTTTAATGTTTAATTATTACTAACCATAAACAATATAATTTTTTCATATAGAATCATTTTCTTCTTACACTGGCAATAAATTTTGTATCAAAATGTGGGTCAATATTTAATAACTAATTTCTGTATCGGGTAGATAATTATAAATTTTCTGCAGTAACGATGACTTGTTGGACGTGAGACATCTTAGTCCACCCGTGATCATGAACGCTGTAAAGTGTTCGAAACGTCGGGTAATCAAAAATCAAATACAAACGCGATAAAATCCGTAAAGTAGTTTTATTTAAAACATATGTATAGTGCAAATATCCGTGTGAGCATGAAAAAAGCCTATTATTTTGACATTACAAACAGACATTCCAATTTTATTTATTGGTATAGATAAAACATCTTCTTTTTAAGAGTATATTCATTCTATCAATAAATATTATTATTATTGAACACAAGTCTATTTTATGTGAAAAATACCTACTATATCGGTATGATATGCAGTTCCATTTTAACTGTACTTTACCTTCCGTAGTCATCCAAAAAATACGTGCAAAAAGAGACGTGAATAATATTTTAAAGATATCACCGCGCGAGTAATAATAATTTATAAAGTTAATCATCATTAAATTGGTTTGACACAAATAGAGTATGTATATTCAAGAATAGCTCTCCAGCCGCCAATCAACGAATACTCCAACTTTGCGTATTAATTATACCAAAATGAACATAAACAAACAAAATAACTATCTACGCTCTTAACTCGAAATATTTCACTGGATATCCGACATTTCTTATCCTACCCACTTAAAACATTCGAAGGGCAATGGGTCCTGGGAGTGTCATTCATCAACAACTTCGAACTTTGCATGTACCCAAAACCTCTTATTATTTGCCACCCTACACTATAAAATTGGACCAAATGTGCTTTTACTTTCATTTCAATATGCAACTTTATACACAAAGTAATAAAGTTTTATTTTCATTATAGATCTATCTTAAAACACAGTCGTTTTAAAGCATTAATTATGGCGTTCGGCCCCAGTTTTAGGGTAAACCCTTTTCGTCCTTTACTGGTCACCCCTCGTGGTCGCGCGTGCCTAAGTCATTAGTATGCGCTATGTAAACCAAGGTATGTTGAAAAGGCAGTTTAATTTCGACAATATTTGTCGTTTGATATGCTAAGAACCATGATAGTTGCATGAAATGAACATTTGAATATTAAACAAGATGTTTATTTTGATGTACTAAAGGGCTATAATATATAATAGCGACACTGTAATAACTATTATTAATTCACACCATTAAGTAAGTGATGTCATCCTCGTATTTAAATCATTATCCCGCTCTTATCCCATTTAGCCAACATAGTGAGGCATTAGATGGAGTTCGCCTAGGCCGATGTAAAAATTCTTAGTAATTTTTTACGACAGCCACGAGTAATGTAAGAGTTCGTAGTATTCGTCGCTGCTACTGCTAAGTAGATATTCTATTTGCAATGGAGAAGTCACAGAATTTTCTTACGTTACTATTTTTACTGATTTTTCTGCGCTTAATTTGGTTTTGTTTTACAGACCTTTCGATTACTTAGAACTATTGTCTACAATGGGCGGTTACGGACCGTTTGCTCTCTGCGATCGAAACTCGGACCGCCAAATATTGTCAAATAATCAAAATATAATAAATATTCAATAGTTAAAATAATATTTTTTATGTATATATTTTAGATGTTTGAAGCCACGTATAACTTAATTTATCACGCAATTATTTCAGTTAACTAAATCTTAAAAGTACTACCTGATTTTTTTTCTAAAATTTTCAAGAATATCCACAATATCAATACCTAAGGACATAATTATATAGGCGCCGGCGGACTCCCTTTCGATCAGTGCCACTTTATTTTATGTATTTATAATGCAGAATATGTGTAATTATATATTCTATATATTCAAGAAATCATTATGTAAGGTTTGGCTAACTTGTCTGTTTGTCGGTCTAGTTACAAAGTTAGCTATAAAAACATGTCTTGAAGTAGCTATAATGATTTTAACGAGACATTTATTGGCAGGGAGTTGACTGTAAATGAATTTCTTAAAGAGTTGTACACTTTATTGTGTTAAAAAAACAATTATTTTTACAATACATTTTTCTTAAGGTCGGCAGAGATACAACACCACCCATACTTTGCCAAATAATCTTTAATCTCATGTACCTATGTCAATAGGTAATGGTTTTGGTGCCGTCCAAAGACAGTCTACTTTATTATTAGTAGCCAAATTTATTAGTGAGATATCCTTATAGGTATAATAAATCCTGCGGGGGACTTTGCAAATATACGAACACAAATTACGCTTGGATTTGGCACTATCATTTGGAGATCGCTCAAACAATTGTCTTGCGTGGGAATCAAATCCATGATACTCGATAAGATAGATAGGTACATAGACCACTACGCCATCTACACAATAATATTACTACATACAGATACGATATGTAAGCATACGTATGGAAGTCTTAAGCTCTAGAACTATTAGCATGCTTTGTTTTTCGCGTTTCTTTTAATGCAGAGAAAATTCCTTCAGATTTGCCATTGTAAGGTTTAACAAGAGTACCTATCATTATACTTGAAATTTTATTATTATTTATTTCTTGCACATTACTTCTTCTACGTTCTTAGGATTTTTCAAGTTTTTAACTCTTAAAAAGGATATAAAACCAATAAAGAACATTCGTCGTTTAAGCTCATATACGTCTCACTGCTGGGTTTGAGGTTCATCTCCAATAAGAGGGAAATTTACCTACTATGCTGGTCAGACATGTTGATTTAGGGTATTATGTCGTGTTTTCTCTGTCTTGCACAGATGTTATATGCATATTATATCATTAAGTTGCCATTTATGATAAGGCAAGCAAGATAGAGAGTGGTGAATTGTATTCTTACTCCATTACCACATGGAGAATATTACACTTTATTTAATTAAACTTTATTAACACATTGCCTTACTTTCAAAAAGCTAAATTAGACGTATTTTGAAGAAAATCTTTGTAAAAATTTTGGAGGTTCGCTGAAAACTTACTGTCACCGTCATTATGTATGTTTTACTGAATTAATCGCCATAAATGACGTCTCAACATGTCAAACAAACATTACCTGTCGTATTAGTCCGCTCGAATGCGCTCCCTTACGTTTAGTTTATGCAAAATTAGTTTTCCAATACAAACCCCCCCCTCTTTGAGCCGTATTAGCTTATCTTTCCACTTGGCACGCTATAAATTGGTCAAAATCTCGTTGGCTCCTCGACTTTGCCACGTATTCCTAAGTGGTAGGGTGGCTACGATGACGTAGTGAAACAGGACAGATATTCCTGCCCTTTTCATGTACTCAAAGATTTTAAATGCTATAATTTTTTTTCATAAGTAGCAATGACCACAATATGTAGAGTCAAGACATAACTTAATATTCTATTCACTCGAAACACTCAGCGTATTATATACGTGCTGATATGTAATCGCATAGGCAGGTCCTTTTTTTTGTGTTGGGGTGCGGTCGGCGCACTCCTCGCACCACTCCGTCCGGGGCGACAGAGGGGCGTAAGCACGCACAAGCATCCATGCCCCGTCAAGACCTGCATCAGCCGGAAGGCAAGCACCCCGTGCCGCCGTTTTAGCCACTGCATCAACACCGGCCTCCACGGCCCAGACACCGTATCGAGGCCTCTTCAGTCGGACTGCCCAACGGACAATGACGTCTCGTCGGTCGTCGACGCGCCAGGCGGTGAGCTCCCTTAAAGAGACCACACTGGACGGTGTGGTCTCTTTAAGTACACTCCACTCGTATCCCCGACACCCGTCGATACAAATCAGCGAGCATTACCGCCTCCAGGTCCCACGGAGGAGTCCCGGCCAACAGGCACGCCGCCTCCGTCGCCACCGTGCGGTAACCGCGGATGGCCCTGATCGCCATGGCTCTCTGTGGTCGCCACAGAATAGCCCTGAGTCGGGCGGTCAGGTGCCTCGCCCACACCAATGCGCTGTACAGGGCCATCGACTGGATGCATAGACAGGTCTAGCGGATAGTTAGAAGTAATAATAGTATGAATGTAATGATTTCTGATGTTGACGCGAGCGTTACACATTGTAAATAAAACTATTTTACGGATTTTATCGCGTTTGTATTTGATTTTTGATTGCCGACGTTATGAACACTTTACAGCGTTAATGGTCACTTACCGTATTTTTTTTTTAATTCCCATTTTACTACTATTCGCAAGTGAAGTGCAGATGTCCCCATTTTTTCATTCTCGAAGCAAAAGTCCATTACAAGGATGTATGAGTTGAGATGATGATAAACATACACAGTTTGCAATTTATTGTAGGTATGAAATTATATAGGATAATTTTAAGGGTAATTATTAAACGATTTTTACTGTATTTAAAAATGTAAATAGTATTACTAATTTCCATTTATTTTTCCAAATGTATTATCTATTTTTGTTTTTCTTTAAAAATCAATTATATTTTTAAAGTATATACTTTATTATATTTTACATCAGGCTATCCTTATCTGGACCTGATCTGGTCCTGATAGGGCTTGCCGGATCTGGCATGCCTCATTCTATCCTGATCCGGTCCTGATAGGGCTTGGCGGATCGGGCATGCCTCATTCTATCCTGATCGGGTCCAGATACATGATCTGGTTGAACCTAATGTTTTTTCTACTCGGGTAGGAGACAGCCTACATGGCGTCGTCCGATTCGTAATCGCCACTAAAGAAATTTTTCTTCATCATCTCAGCTCATAAACGTCCCACTGCTGGGCTCGAACGTCCTTCCCAATAGGAGGAAAATTGGCCTACTATACCATGCTGGTCAAACATGTTGGTATAGGGTTTTACTTCGAGTTTTTTTTCTCTTGCACAGATGTTATATGCATATTATATCCCTTAGTCGCCTTTTGCGAAATCCATAGGCAAGATGGGAGCAAGCAGGGAGTTGTGAATTGTATTCTTACTCCGTCACTACACAGATTTTTGTATTTTTTTCCATAGCAGTTATAAAACAAATTCTGATTCTTTTGAAATGTAAATATTCAAATTCATAATAACAAAAACGAAACTTATCCCACTAATTTTCTAAAACATACTCTTCATTTTACAGAAGCTAGCGAATCAGGCGAATGGTACAACCATTTTGCAATGTTCAACGAGTAGAAAGATAAGATCGCTCTTAACAATATGTTCTATTATTGTATAAACATAATAGTGTTGTTTATGTATTAGTATATAAATTTATTGCTTTTGACTTGTGTAGTATATAACGTAGGGGTGATCTTTAGATTAATAACATTGAATCGTACTTAACGTTGATTCAATGGATAGATAATCTATACCAATAAATAAAATTAGTGTCTGTTTGTAATGTCAAAATAATAGGCTTTTTCCATGCTCACACGGTTATTTGCATGACATCTATGCCTAAAATAGCAATTAAAAATTTTTGTCTGTCTGTTTGTTTGTTTCGGGTAATCTTCAAAACGGCTGGATCGATTTCAAAAATTCCTTCACCAATGGAAAGCTATAATATCAGGGCGTAAACTAGGCTATATTTTATCCCGGTATTCCCACGGGAACGGGAACTACGCGGGTAAAACGACTATAACCTATAACCGAAGCGAAGCGAGGGCGGGTTGCTAGTTCTATAATAATATTATACAAGAAGATCCATTTGAATGCTTCTCACCTTTATAAATTCGCTTTTATCTATACTTGTAAGTTTTTATGAAAATTATAATCTTTACTAGCTGACTCAACAGACATTCTGTTCAAATCTAAAAAAATAGTAAAAGGAATTCACCTTAAAATCGATCGCAGCGCCACCTATCGGTTCCAATTATTAATCTAAACCATTCTCATATCCATCGGAATAGCCATAAAAAAAAAACATCATATCCGTCCCGCCGTATAAAAGGAGTTTAATTACAAACACACGAGCATCCATCCGACGTCCTCGTCACGTCCTCGACGAAGAGGACGACAATATCACACTCGCTCAACAAAGAGCCTACACGGCCCGCGAGGCCTTAACAAATAAATATCCGCGGTTCCGCCCTCGCCGTCGAGGTGCGAAACCGCGCCGCGCAAAAGTCACTACTAAAAACGTGGGCACGCCCACTTTGCCTCCAGCGACGCCCCAAGCCGAGGTCCGTTCCCCACAGGGGGAGCCCTTGGGCGATGTCGCTTAGCATACTTTTCTCCGGGTTGAGAGCCCTCAGCGCTCACCCATAGTCCGCGTCAAGCTGTCAAGGCCATCTGCGGCCAACAGCTGTACACACACAAAAAAAAAAAAAAAAAAAAAAAAACACGAGCAGAAGATTTATGAATACCATATATAAAATAAGGAATCGTCAATGGAAATTAAAATATACTTTCAGGGTAATGACAGAGTGGGGATACTATTTATTATCCAATAAGTGATAGAAGCACACTGTCACAGTCGTTTGTCTACAGCGCCGGACCTGTCCGCCCGGGGTATCACCTTAGCTTAGCAAGGATTCCTTTAGTCAGACAAAGTTATAAATATAAGCTAGTCTTATAAAAAACCAAGCTCTATACCACGCTGGTGAGACGGGTTGATATATGTAGTATTTTATTTCGAATTTCTCTTTTCTTACCTATGCATAAGATGTTGTATCTATATATTAATACGTGAAGCAAAAACTTTGTACCCCTTTTACGAAAATTACATGGATTTTTTTTTTTTTTGTGGGTGGGTCGCGGTCGGCGCGCCTCCGCACCACTCCGTCCGGGGCGACAGAGGGGCTTAAGCACGCAACTCCCGCGACCCACCCAAAAACCACGTCATCTTCATCGTTGGGCCGACCACTGGAGCAGTGTTAACTTGTCGTCAGTGGTCGGCCCGAAAATTACATGGATGGACAAGTATAAAATTTGGCACAGTTGAAGTAATATACAATGAGGAGAAGTGTATAAAACTGAAATTTTATATAACAGTGGATTATAAATACATTAAATTTATCAAAAAAGGCATTATGCACACTACCATACAATCGCTACATACACCAACTCACACACACACACACACACACCAACGCTTATACAATTTGTTTACGGTTAAAATCTCTGGTCGAATGACAAATAATTATAATTAAGATCACAATGTCTAATAGACATTTGTACTTATATATTATATAGTTATTAGTGGAATACAACTTGCTCAATATACAATTATACATTAATAAAATTAAAAGAAAATTGTGTAGCAGAAAAATTAATTTAAATGAACTATGGCCGAATTTCGACCGCTCGGCGATCACTAGTTTATATTATATCGCTTAGTCGTATTTTAGGATATCCACGTGTAAGATAGATAATGATTTGGATTTTTATTCCATCACCACACGGACAAATTTCCATGTGTTTTTATCACTTTTTTTAGATTAAAAAATCTAATAGGCTAATACACCTTTTTATGTTGTGAAAAATTTTAGTATGTAATGTAGGTGGACTACATTTATATAATCTGTTTCGACACGCCGAAGAAAGTGTGAAAAGGTATTAAATTTTTAATCTAAAACACTACATTAATTAGGTATAATTATAACGTAATTAAATAACTAAAAATACGATCACAGTTTTGTTAAAATATAAAACCAACACTTTAGAATCTCGCCCTACTTACCGCGAGCAAAATTTTTAACACAACAAGTTTCATTATCAAACTAACACAAAACTAAGATAAGGTGCCTCCCTACACTGTAATCTTTACACACCCCACCAAAAGCTTCTCAAACTTTAGAACAAAGTTGGAATAACTTTGGAAGACCAAGGGCTGTTTAGAAAGGACCCCAAACTTGGCCCGACTCTGAAATATTAATGTAGTTTCTGAGAATCGTATATGAGAACTGTATACGCTTTATCGATATTTGCTAATGGTTCTCAGTAAATTGGTTAATATCGATACCTATATAAATTGTTCTAGAATAAATATCCTAGTAAATACACAATTATTGGAACGTATAGTGAAGATATGTACAATTCAGTAATTTGCGAATTATTCTAAGAAATCTAAGAATTTTCCAATTATAATAAGAAATGTTGGATGAATTTCAAATCTGTCTGTACTTTTTTTCAATATATGTTTTGTAGTTACTATATATCAAAATTTTATATAAATTTTAGTGAAGAAAAGAAGCTGATTTCTTTTGTTATACTTTATTTACAAAACAACCAAATAGATTTACAATGAAGGATATTAAAATTTCAAACGTAATTATTGTAGTTTCAGTTTTCCTCCATTGCTTTTACATCTAAGAGATTTAGTTAAACCTATATCATACTATAGGTACATATATGCAATAATGAATTTTTATAATTGCAAAATTTATCTTTAATATCCTAGGAATTTAAAAAATATATCACTTTTCAGATTGCACGACATAATATATCTTATATAAATACATATTATGAAGAAGAATCTTCTTAGGCACTTTACTAATTTGTTCTCTTAAGACACTATTTAGGCAATATTGTAATTAATAAGTTAAATTGAAAATTTTGAATAATCCCTGATACAAACTATACAATAATAAAAAAAAATCTTCAACAGGAATTATTAATTAATTATCATTTCAATTAATTAAAGTATAAAATGGTACGCGTGAAGCACTTAATCGAGTAATCATATGCCAACACAGCATTTTGAGGCTGATACTCTTACACTGCTGTACCGATATTAACCAAATATAGCTAAGAACCACTGCAAAGTAACTGGTTTTCAAATGAAAAAAACTGCATCGAAATCAGTCCATCTATTTAAGAGCTTAGATGCCACAGACATCAGATAGATACACAGACAGACAGACATCGACGTCAAACTTATAACACCCCTCTTTTTAAGTCGGGCTTAATAATAAAAATACTTATACATTTGGAGAGATAAATAAATAATAATGCAAATAAACCCATGATTTAAATCAACTGAGACTTCGTCAATCGTCTATTACATTTCTTATCTTTCTTATACCACGGACTTAAAGTTGTTAAATAGAGACTAAATTTTTATTTTGTTATAAATGGTAGTGCGCCATCGCTTGCAAATTTACGCACTCATATGCATGAATATGAATACACGGACGATACCACACATGCAAAGATTTTCGCACACAAACGCATTTGTCGGGCAAATTTTCAACATGGCACACCAAGTTAGGGGTGGACTACACTCGTGTCCTTCCTTTTGATTGCAATTAATTCGGAAACTAGGGGGACGGCGGGCGGCGTGCGGGGTGCTTTAAGAGGAGGGAAGGGAGAACCAAAGGGTTCGTTCGGCCAATGCGCAGGGCCGAACTTGGGAATGAATTGTTGGAGTTGCAAAGTTAGTACAAGTGTTCGGTTTGGTTAGCGGTCTTTAGTTCTAGTTTTGTTTCTATTGATTTGCGATCAAGTTTTTGAATGATATCATGTATAATAGCAATTGAGGTTTCTTACGTAACTTTATAATAATAGTAACAGGATTTTTTTAAAGCAATTTATCCTACTGTTTCTGATTAAGTATATGCAATTCAGTCTCTTCGCAGTCTTTATTATCGTTATTCCCTTTATTGTAAAGAGTAGTAATTTTTAGGGTTCCGTACCCAAAGGGTAAAAACGGGACCCAATTACTAAGACTTCACTGTCTGTCCGTCCGTCTGTCTATCACCAGGCTGTGTCTTAAGAACTGCGATAGCTAAACAGTTGAAATTTTTACAAATTTTGTATTTCTGTTCCCGCTATAACAACAAATACGAAAAACAATATAAAATAAATATTTAAGAGTGGCTCCCATACAAAAAACACGATTTTTTTGCCATTTTTCATTTGAGTAATGTATCCAGTGATCAAAAAATGCTTTAAAAATATACTTATACTAGCTGACCCAACAGACGTTGTTCTGTTTAAATCTGTAAAAAAATAGAAAATTGAATTCTCCTTGAAGTCGATCGCAGTACCACCTACCGATGCCAATTATTAATCTAAGCCGAATGTTTTGGATGGACTGAATGGCTATTCCGATAGATATGAGAATTTATATCCATCGGAATGGCCACAAAAATCATCAAAATTGGTCCAGCCTTTTAGAAGGAGTTCAATGACAAACACACAAATAGAAGATTTATATAAGTATACTAGCAACCCGCCCTCGCTTCGCTTCGGTTATAGGTTATAGTCGTTTTACCCGCGTAATTCCCGTTCCCGTGGTAATACCGGTATAAAATATAGCCTAGTTTACGCCCTGATATTATAGCTTTCCATTGGTGAAAGAATTTTTGAAATCAGTCCAGCCATTTTGAAGATTACCCGGAACAAACAGACAGATAGACAGACAGACAGACAAAAATTTTTTAATTGCTATTTTAGGCATAGGTGTCGTGCAAATAACCGTGTGAGCATGAAAAAAGTCCATTATTTTGA
The DNA here is from genome assembly GCA_032191425.1 of Lymantria dispar. NCBI lineage: Eukaryota > Metazoa > Arthropoda > Insecta > Lepidoptera > Erebidae > Lymantria > Lymantria dispar. Next base: position 10,473,400 of record CM063454.1, on the reverse strand, counting down.
CATTACAAACAGACACTCCAATTTTATTTATTGGTATAGATAAAGATAGAAAAGTTTATTTAGTCGAAAAAAGTTTTATTAAATTTTCTAATTTTCTGCGCAACTTTTTTGTTTTTTATTTCGTAAAGGCCTTTTTTGGAATATTAGAAAACTTAAAAAAAAAAGATGAACGAAATCGGTAAAGTCGTTCTCAAGTTATGTTATTGTCCTGCTCAAACAGCGCCACCTACTGGGTTCAATTGTGAATCTAAGCCATTGTCCAAACCCTTTGAACACACATAAAAAATGTCGTCAAAATTGGTCCAGCCGTTTAAGAGGAGTTCAGTGACATACACACGTACGCAAGATATTTATATATAAAGATAAGCATATTTTACAATAAATATATCTATATTTTAGAGTGTTAATCATAACATATACTTTTTCAAACCGAGGATATTGACCTTAAAACTATATTCCGGCAGCTAAACTACGTAATACAAGCCTAAATATATTAAAACTTCAATACACTAAAGAAATTTCCAAGCAATCCGCTAGTGCATTCCCACCCTGGCTTTCAAACGGTCCAACCCGCTATTACCAAGTGAAAAATATCCAGACATTTTTATCCCGTACTTATAACCTGTTAGACTTGTTTTCTTTTTGCAATTAGTGACTGGGATATTAACGGTTTCAGCCTAGATATTCCGAAGATGAGATATTGACGAGTAGTTTTTTCTGCAGATACAGTACATAAGCTGTAAAATGTTATGAGAAATTAATATGTAATGGTATATATATATATATATATATATATACCATTATATATATATATATATATATATATATATATATATATATATATATATATATATATATATATATATATATATATATATATATATATATATATATATATATATATATGTGGTGACGGAGTAAGAATACAATTCGCCACCCCCTTTCTTGCCCGTGAGAGTCGTAAAAGACGACTAAGGGATATAATATGCATACATACACATTTATGTAAGAGAATTTCTTTCATTCCAAACTAAATATCTACACGTTTGCCCTATGCCAATACGTCTGACCAGCGTGGTATAGTAAGTCAATTGCCTTCTTATTATGGAGAAGGCTCTAGCTAAACAGTGGGACGTATATGGGGTGAGATGATGATATCATAAATATATAGATATCACATACTCTTTTATTGGCTGACAGTGGTTCTTAGGAAATAGTGAAGTACAATCTCCATTAATCTAGGTTACTAAGTAGTGGCAAATACCAACATACAATATCAACAATTCAAAGCCAATCACATCTTTTTTTAAGACAGCAAACACCTTGCACTAAGGAAATAATTTTTTATATTGCGGCCGACTTCAAAATCATTTAACGGACACAAATGACAACTAGACGAAAAACAACAATTTGTAAATCTTTTGTTTTTTTTTATTACCAACGGTGGCAAACGAGCAAGCAGCACACCTGATGGTAAGTGAAACTGCTGCACATGGACCTTTGCAATACCAGGGGCACAGCCAGGCCGCTGCCTACTGTGAAGAAAATACTCTTCTTAAACCTCGTTTACAGAAGGACATGTCATAGCGCTCGGGAAACACAGCAGCAGGTAGTTCATTCCAGAGCTTGCACGTACGCGGGAGAAATGATAGCTGGAAACGTACAGTTGAAGACCATAACGTTTCCAGGTGAAATGGATGAACCCTGCTTCGATGTCGTGTGGTACGTTGGTAGAATGGTGACGGTGGTACCAAGGCAAATCGCACGTAAAGTATTGTTCTGTATTGGAATCGGCATGGTAGTTCGGTATCTTAATCTCTACGTCATTTGTGTTGTCAAGTTTTTCTTCATTACGAAAATTATATGAGCATCTTCCGTAACCGGAGACAAATTAAAAAGTAAACAATATAAGTAGGTATATTGTAATAATAAAAAAAATATTAGTAAAAAAATATCTAAAAATTAATTATAATAAACCTAATAAACCTAAAATAATAACCCGCCATTAATATTTAAAATACAAAATTATAATTCACAATCAAAATTACTGTTTTTTATTTTTGTAACATGAACTATGATCCTATGGTCCTTTGACCATAGAGATGACACAGCATCCCCTTTTATAACATTTGACCTGAGTGACCAGAGTAATTGCGATCATAACCTGTATTGAACTGGTGAGAGATTTATCTCAGGAATACCTTTTATTATAGAATATTAGGTCAACACTTTAACATCAATAATAGAAGGGTTAGTTCTGAGGATATTATTATGTGGTATATTTATGGCCCACTAGCTTCTGTCCGCGTCTTCGTTCAAATAAAAAATAACTAATTCGTAATAGTAAATAAGCCGTCCAATGGATTATGCTTGAATAAATAAAATAAAAATAAAGTTGAAAAATTATCCTTTTGTTTTTTTTTTGGGGGTGGATTACGGTCGGCACGCTCCTCGCTCCACTCCGTCCGGGGCGACAGAGGGGCGTAAGCACGCACACTCGTAACCCACCCGTGACACGTCGCCTTCGTCGTTGGGCTGACCACCGGAGCAGGGTGACTTGATGTCAGTAGTCGGCCCAACTTGAAAACTTACCGAGGTAAAAATTATCTGACGTGTTTTCAGGAAATAGTCTATGTACTAGTAGTGACGAGTAGTGACGGGATCAGCGATTAGTCCGTCAAGACGAGACAAGCGCGCTGACTATAGCCCGAAGAAAAAAAAAACTGTTCAATGGTTTATCAATGGTAGAATAGGACATAGTAGTATAGTAGGAAAGTATATGAGCTGACATCATGATAGGATTAATTTCGTAAACACAAAAAACAACTTCCAGAAATTATTTCAGAGGTTATACTAGTATTATTTTCATACAAGATAGTAGGCTAGCAAAATTTAACAAAGAAAGGGGTTACAAAACTAAACTCTTATCTATATCTCTAAAAGTACAAGTTAATCTACCATATCTGAGACAGTTAGGTGTTTCTAAGGACACCCTGGAGGCGGATTGTTCGCAGCGACACAAACTTACACACATTCATTACAATTATATCTCTACTTCCGTTAAATTGTTAGTTTCCGGACGTGATCCCTAACACTACTTACCTACTTTAAAATGATAGTTTTAGAATTTCTGGGGTAATGGTGCGAGTTCTTCAGTAAATTTTCTTCTGTAGGTGCAAAAGTCAAAAATAACAGAATTAACATTGTTCGTGTGAAAACAGGTTGACATTTGTTTTGGTTATTTTTTTTAAATACGCAGTGCTAAAGAAATTATTTTTGTATTGTGGGGGAAGCTTACAAACATATTATCATTAGACACAATTGCATCCAGACTCAGAACAACTATTTGTGGATCGCACAGAATAACCTGCGTGGAATTTTAATCCACGTGACTGGCACGGTAGGTCGGTCTTTTAACTACTGCGCCATATATACAATCCAAACAGTGTTACTATCCTTTCCTTTCCCAGCATAGACCTAATATAGGTACGGTCAAAAGATTACAGAATGCATATATAACGCGTTACTCACGCCTTAATGGATGAGGATCGTGTTTAAAAGTGATAGCACTTCATACCTACTTTATATCACGATGACGTCAAAGTTAAATATTTTATTTATTACTAAAAATATTATTTAAATTTCCGAAAATATAGTCTGTAATGGATGGAATGGTCTGTAGAACCAGTACGGTTGTGTCGGACAAGGTTCAATCGTCTTGGTCGCGCCATTGTTAATGTTGATTCAAAGAGAATACAAATTACTGATTATTAATATCTGACTGAAAATATAATTAAAAAAATTTTCAACCATACGTAATCATAGACAAAATTACGTTTAACTGTCATTTGCGTTTTTGTTAAACCACGTTTCATAGTGACTTGTATTTTCACTGAGATGTTTTATGTCACGTCACACGGGAACGCGGCCGAACGGGATAAATAGCTCATATTATTGTAGCTCATTGCCATTAAATAAGAAGAAGAATTCGGGATGAAAAAAGTATCCTATGTCCGTCTCCTGGTTCTACGCTACCTCCCCACCAATTTTCAGCTAAATCGGTACAGCCGTTTCTGAGATATAAATATTGTAACTAAGACGACTTTCTTTTATATATATAGATTTACAAGCGGAGGGTAATAGTTTTGTTCGTGTGGCTCAGTTGACCGTAATGAGTGGGTGCTACGAAACCTACCTAGCCTTAAAATAAATTGCTACGAAAATTGTAGTGATATGGTAGGCGTTTGCATTTTCTTGTGGAAGACTGCTAAGGGATTACTAGAAGAACAGACAGCCGTAACCACGTAAGAAAATTTCCACTAGAATGTTGCAACCCGGGGAGAGTGGAATTATAACATTGTCTACCAATTGTAGCGGTTATGGGCTACTTAGACACCCAAAGGAAAATAAATGGTTAACACATTACATTTATTACCCATAAATACTTGGTTGCCATATCTCACGACTCTTATTCAGAGACAACTACTACTAAATAGTTAAATAGAATTTCTTAAAGTTTTATGAATATGTGTAGTTCTTATCAGTTTTAAAGATTGATTTGTAATACAATAAATGCGGTTAATCGAAGAGAAATGGTCAAAATTGTCCAATTTTATTACTTAGTGACAGTACGACCGGTAGCTACTAAAATATATATTTAACTTTGATAATTACTTTCACAATAAAAGGTCAATTCACAACAAGACTATTTTATGTACATTCATACTATTAAATATACATGAATATGAATTTTATCGAGACCCGCACCCATATACCCAATTAATCATTTCAGTAGACATTTACCCATCGTTGAACATGTATGCACATTGTCCAGTGCAGACCCAAGCACACACACGGACGGAGGTCCCTAGGACCCTAACCACAATGATGGGACTGAGCATGAATACGCTCTAACCCTTCAGGTCCATACGGCAATTATTCAAAGAGAATAGTTCAACAGAAAGGATTGTAAGGACTCTATATATCAACTACAATAAGACGTATTATTTCCGATATAGTAAACAATTTTCGTATCAATTCAAAATATTTTAGAGTTTATATTTAAATGTGTTTAGTTTGGTGGTTACGATGCAATTTCTGAGTTGCAAATTACAGTATATTTAGAATATTTATACATTCGTCCGGGTACGGACGCAACTCGGATGAGACCTCGCCGAGTACATAATAGGTACAGTGATTTAGTACGGCGCTGTTGGTGATTTTAATGTAATTAGTCTGGCCGAATGTTACCGCCGCTGTTCTGTTTGTTCCTCGACAATGCGGAAACGTAATACTCTTTGAGGGAATTTCAGAAATTTGCCGACTGCGCTAAATTATTTGCAGGAAATAAATAAAGGACATCACTGCCTTCTGGCAGACCTTTACGTGTTTTATTCGTAAACGTGATTATTTTTTTATATTGTTTGATTAGTTTATTTTTTGATCATTAATAATATTTTTATCGCCGATTCACGGCTATCTTCCAAGAGAAGATACCCGGTCCTTTGAAAGGCTTACATGGGGATATGGATCCAACACGCAGAGGCCTTTGGAGAAATTTAATTTAAATATGGGATGGGACGTCTACCGATGACACTCCACGTCTGCACATAACACACGTGGACTGCCAACGGTAGGTGTAAAACTATTGTGTGATGATGGTATCTAATACATGATTATGGGGTTGGAGGTTAGATGGACTGGATTAATGGAAAACTATTGATTTAAAACTGTCATCTGCCTTCAATACCTTTATCGTCTTGAACTTTGGCAGACGGTGACACGCCATCTCACTGAATGGGCCCCCTAAACGGTCGCCATAGGCACGCAGGCCATACGGGCAACAGGGGGCAACATTGGTGCAAGTGGCTAGGGGTGTCGAGTGGTGCGCCGCCGGTTTCACCATTGCAAGTCCCCGATAAACGGAGACTCGCAGTGGTTTCCCCGTAGTTATGACATATTTTTATCATTATTATTTAAATGATATAAGGATTTGATTAATTTAAACGTCTTAATAATTATGCTGAAATTTTCTTATATTACTTAACTGATAAAAGTGACGATTTGTTTCAAAATTCCTATAAATTATGAATTAAATACCGTTACAGAAACGTGTTGACAACGAGATATATCAAATTTCTCCTACATTATATCTCTATCTATATATTTCATATCTCTCTTAATCTTTCTTTGTAAGAAGGAAGGCTAGTAACTAATATATTAAGCCCTTCTGGCCAGTGAGAGACAGTATTTGAATTTCTATTATGAAGTTACTCTGCTTATTACAACGGTTTAAGATTTAATTATGATTTGAGAATAAGAGGACGAGGAATTTCCATTATATGTTACATTTTTATTTATATTTTTAGTTTTTGAGTAAATTGAGAAAGTTCATAAGTGCCTTAATTGGCATATGCAGTTTTTAATACCATATATGTGTCAATTATTAAAAATTATGTATCTAAAGGTTATTTTGTAGGATTTTATACTAAAAAAGTACACATCAAAGTAAGACATCTATGATTAGCTCATAGATGTCTTACTTTGATGTGTATTGATGGTGATAAAAACTCGGTGCCATAGGTAACCGGCTAGCATCGATTTGACAGGTTAGCCATCACACAGACATAATACAAAAAATAAGAGCATAGAATTAGTGCTGCTAAATTATAAAATTATTCAATTAATTGTATTATCGAGGCAAGATTTATTAAAAAAATAAACATTTTAGACTTGATATGGACGGTTCCAATTGGGTATGCACTTTGACGCATTTACTAAGAAGATGACACTTATTAAAATTTTAATTTTTATATCAAAAGAGACTAAAAAATCGGCCAAGTCTGAGTCGGACTCGCACACGAAGGGTTCTGTACCATTGAACAAAAAGGCAAAAAAATACGCGATGGTTGTATGGGAGTCTGGGATGCGGTCGCCGCCTTCTTTGAGGCTGTAATCTTACGGAAGGAGTCGGCGGATCGTGTGCGCATAGAGCTCCTCTTCGGCGACACGTTCCGCCGCCGGCGACTCGGGCGGCGCAGGCGCGAGTATCTGCGCCTAATGCCGCCCTAGCCGAGGCCGCGGGTGATCGGACCAGGGAATTGTACGTCACCCGCAGAGAGGCTGACCACGCGACGGCGACCGACGTTCCAGGACGTCGAGAGGTGAGGGTACCCGAAAGGGTATTCCGTCGGCCCAACAACGAGGTGACGTGGGTACGGATGGGCCCGTGCGCCGTCCTTTCATCGCCCCGGACGGAACGGACTACGCGTGCGCTTACCATAGCCCACCCATAAAAAAAAAATGGTCCAATGGGAGTTCCGCTTAAATATTTATTTTATTTTGTTATTAGTATTTGTTGCTATAGCGGCAACAGAAATATATCATTTGTAAAAAATTTCAACCGTCTAGCTATCACGGTTTTTCAGATACAGCCTGGTGACAGACAGACCGACGGACAGACAGCGAAGTCATTACTAAGACTTCGTTTTTTGTCCGTCCGTCTAGACCCACTCGTTTTTATTACTCAACTTAATAATTTGTATCACATATTTATCTGTCAAGTTTGCGTTCAAAAAATGACTCATTAAATGAAATATTAGACTTGAACTAAACTTGCTTTTGAAATAAAATGCGTCATTTTTATTAGGGTACCGTATCCAAAGGGTAAAAACGGGACTCTATTACTAAGACTTCGTTGTCTGTCCGTCGGTCTGTGTGTCCAGGCTAGACTAGACCAGGCTATATCTCAGGAACCGTGATAGCTAGACAATTGAAATTTTTACAAATTATGTATTTCTGTTGCCGCTATAACACTAAATCAAAATAAAATAAATATTTAAGGGCCATACAACAAACGCGATTTTTTTTGCCCTTTTTTGCTCAATGGTACGGATCCCTTCCTACGAGCGTCCGACTCGCACTTGGGCAATTTTTTTTCTTGACGGTGTGTGCGTGCGCATAATAAAAATTTACTCTATAGTCCATAAAATATAGCTTGATCTCTGTGACAGATGTCAATGAAACCAACGCAGTAAGTTTGCACGAGCGACATGTTTACAGTTTCATTTTGTATCAAATATATTCTCATTCTTTTCGTGCCAGTTTTATTGCAATTCAGTTGCAACTGAATTGCAATATATTATAAATATAAAATATTAATATTCATGTCTAAAATATACATCGTAAGTACTGAAATATCTAGTAAACATTTTATACATAAATGACGCTTACACACGTACAAGGTCATACTGGACTGAAAATAAAAAAGAGATGGGACAGTCGATATACGTAAATCGATATCCGATCTTTATTAAATTATTCATAAAGAAATAAACCCAATACCGTACCTATATAAAACTTTCAACATATTTTTTACAATTAAAACGGACAGTTACATTATAAAATACATAAATTAAATTAATTACACATTAAAAAACTACTTGTCGTCTGAGAGTAGATGATAATATAATGTTCGCATTATTGTCAATAAACTAGATATATTTATTTATAAAACAGTCGTAATTGATTGATTGATTGATCTAACGACTGTCCCTATTTGGCAAAAAATGATAAATGTTCTAGCAGGAATGCTCCAGTGATGACGATAATAGTGACCTAGACCTTGATTGTACTCCTTTTGAATAATTAAAACTGTCATAAAACACTTTTTGTTTGAAATAAATTCAAAAAGATTTTCATTGATTGTATTTTAATTATAATAGAAAATCACAATTATAAAAATAAAGAGTTTTATCGATAAAAAACTACGGACTTTATCGTAAGCGTGACAGCACTAGGGACAACTGTCACAGAGATCATCCTATATTTTATGGACTATAATTTTTCCCTAACGCGTCAAAATAACTATAACTATAATAATGCGTTCCTGCTCTACTATTTCTACAAATATATTCACTTAAAACAATTATTTGTTTAAATGTTAATGCCTCTTAAAACGAGTACCGTAAAATATCAAGTGTAGTTTCGTCCACATTCTGAACATACCTCTAAGCTGCAGTATGGAGATGGCTTCTATGATAATTTTTTTCTCGGCTATGCATAGAATATACTTGCAGGTCCAAAAACATTTCTTGTGTGGGAATAGAATCTTTAGTCAGTTACACTACATCATCATTATCTCAGCCCAAACATCCCACTGTTGGGTTCGGGCCTCCTCCAAATTGTTGTGATGATTATGATGATGAAAAAAAATATGAGTATATAAATAAATTTTATTATTGTTTCGAATACGAAACATTAAATTTGGTGTAACTAAAATATATGGAATATTGTTTCAAGAAATGAAGAAAAGAGTTAAAAATATAGGATAGATGTCTATGTGGCTTATATTTATCAAAAAAAATGCGGAGTCTCTACCATCTACAACGCGAGATTGCTAAAGGCCCTAAATTCACTAAGACTTTACTGAATGAATAGTCATTCTACATTGAATAGGTTGACTGATTAAGTCCTCGAAGTTAAATAACAAATTATATCAATGGTTTACTCAAAAAGCGCAGAAGAAGTATAAAATGTAGAGAAAGTTATGACATGCTTAGATGCACTACCGTCTCCATAAATGGCAAGTAGATATGCGGTTGCCTTATTCCTCTATATAACTAGTAGTATAATAACTAGTATATATCGAGACTGAAATTGTAAAAACAACAATGACCGTGCAGAATATGATTGCATAGATGACGCAGGGATCAACCCACCGCGCCAATGTCGTGGGTTCGATTCCCATGCGGGACAATTCTTTGTTCGATCCACAAATTTTGATTCCAAATCTGAGTGTAATTTGTATCCATTAAATTATATGTTTATAAATTCCCCGTGATTGAAGAATTATTTACTTAGCTATCGGGTGTTCTTTTTAAAAAGTATAAAGGAATAATGATTATCAAAATTAGGCTAGCGAAAAACTATAGTCTAGGCAAGCGATAATAACTTCTACTCATATATTTTTTTTAAGGACTACTTTTAAGAGCCGTATAATGTACTGGTCACTTATATTGTCTTCTTTAATTAATTATACAGCTCTCGATATTAAAAATAACACATAGAAAACTTAATATTACTTTGATGTAAATACGAAACAAGTAATTCTTAAACTTAAAATTTTATTAATCATTAACCACACTATACTAGTCGGATAGGTTGAAGTAATTTTATTTTTTGAGTTTACCTTTTCTTGCATTGATGTTATATTCATATTAAAGCACTTATTGCCCTTTTATAATACCCACGAACAAGAATTATAGTGGTAGGACCACACTGTTTGACAGTTGTCTGTCTACAGCCGCAGGCCGGTCCGTCCAGGGTAGTACCACACTCTCGCAGAAAATCGACGTCCGAGTAGTAACAATTTGCTATTGCGCTTCGTTAGGTGCGCGAGAGAGCCGGCAGCCCAACTTTCTGAGGGTATTTGCGTGTGGCGTGTTTTAGTGATGCCTTTAGAATCACCGAACCTCATTGCAGGCATTCCCACTCCCTTCACTTTCTTCGCAAAGGTTTATGAGCAGCAGCAACACTTACCATCAGGTGTACTGTTTGCTCGTTTGCTACCCTTTGTAATAAAAAAATAAAGACAGTAGCGTAACGTAACTGTATGAAAACATTATCAAACGCAGAATTATTATCTTAATTATTCTTGATTTTAACAATCTCGTTGCTTACGTAGAATTTTCATCATCTCATCATATCAGCCTATATAAGTCCCACTATTGAGTTCAAGCTTCCTCCACGATGGGAGGGCAATTGACCTACTATTCCTCACTGGTCAGAAGTGTTGGAGTCATATTTTATATTGAATTTTCCTTCTCTCAGCTCTTAAGTCGAATTTTATTAACCCTGAAACAAAATAAAAATAATTTAAATCATACCAGCCATTATTTTAATAATAAAATACGAATTTCATCCACTAATTAATAAGATCATTGATAATAGTGTCCAGAACAAGGTGTCCAGAACGAGTTTTTACCAAAGTCGAAGATAATTAACAAGCTTTCGCCACATCAGCCAAACGCTTAAAAATTATAAGAAATTCGATAATTCGATCTTAAGAAATAAACTTTGTGGTGTTTTAATAGAATTTTAATAGAATTTAATAGAACCTTTAATAGGTTGAATTCTGTATTTAAAAACTAATACCTAAAGATAAATTACTTTCTTCTGTGTGGTGACGGAGTAAGAATACAACTCACCACCCCCCACTCTGTCGCGTGGGTGTCGTAAAAGATGACTAAGGGATTAAATATGCATATAATACTGATACAAGAGAAGGAATATTCGAAACAAAACCCTATACCCACACGTCTGACCAGCCTGGTAGTTTAATTTCCCTCCTATTATGGAGGTGGCTCGAGTCCAGCAGTGGGACGTATATGAGCTGAAATGATTATGAATGTTGATGGTTTTGTAAACTCAAAAATAATAAAATTCGAATGTGTTCTAATCGAATCAGAAATGAAAGTCGAACGCTTTTGTTATGTCATTAAAAAACCTATATTACTTTGTATATTTTAATATAGTATTTTTCTAAATTTCTATTTATACAAAGCCAGAATATACATTTTTTGTTATAGGCTATGGTCTGAACAATCGAACCCCACCCCCCACCCATCTCGCAAAGAGGGGGGCTCTTTGCGACCCCATAACCCACCATATTCCCTCCCTATCACCCTTAGATGACCACTGGTGTCGTTTTCTAGATCAGCAGCTAACCCAGGGAATATGCATCAGTGTTCACACGAATAATTTTTGTGCGTTTTTATTACACATTTTTTTTTAAATATCAGAAAAAACTAATATAATTTCTGTAGAGAAAGAATTTCAACTAAATTACTCCACTTTCACTGAGAATTTACATTTGTACGTCTTAAAATAAAATTTCACAACGCATTCTCTTCGTGAGCGACAAAAACAATTATTTCACATACCGTGTCATGTGGCGTTGAAAATTATGACTCTAAGAATGACCAGGCGGAATGTGGAAGGCCAAAATTCCTTAGAGGGTGGAGGCAACCCCCTTTTACCCGTCTAGAATGGTATGTGAACGAATTAGAGGTGCAATCGTAGTCTGGTATTCACATTCCGTCTATTACTTTTTTTACTTTTATACTGGCACTTGGGTTGTAGTTAGTTTTTATTTAGAGTTATTAAATTGTACGCTCGGCAAGGATTTTGAAATGCTATTTAATATTTGTATATTTTCTTTTTGTTTTAATAAATGTTAGATTCTATTATGTTATATGCATTTGCTATCTTTCGAGTGGTGACTGAGTAAAAATTCAATTCACCACTCCCTGAATATGCATATATCATCTATGCAAGAGAAGTAAAACTCAAAATAGAATCGTCTGACCAGCCTGGCATAGTAGGTCAATTTCGATTCGCGTAGTATAGTACTTAGGTTAATTTCCTCCCATTATAGAGGTTCAAGCCCAGCAGTGGGACATGTATAAGTTGTGAGGAAGAGGATATCCTCTTATAATACATATATGTTATATAACTTTTTAAGGCCTACTAGACTAAAATAAGTTATCTTTGTGGTGGGCGAGTGAGTAGACATTAGTCATCACCCCATGCCTTTAAAACATTTTTGTAACAGAAATCCATCAGTAAATCCGTCTTGTTAGTTAAGTTTCAGGCCTTCTAACGTATGATTCAGCATTATTAAATGTATTACAACATATTAACTAATATTATAAATGCAAATGTGAGTTTGTTTATTACATTTACGCTTCTAAATCACTAAATCGATTTTAAAAATTCTTTCATCAATGAAAAGTTACATTATCAGTATGTAAAGCTATATTTTAACCCTTTATTCCAACAGAAACTACGCAAGTGACATCGTAGGAATTTGCAAGTTAAAATTGCATTCAGTACCTAATATAAAAGTAACTGTTATAAATAATTGGGCTCGAGCCTCCTCCATGATAGGTGGAAATAGATATATTATACCACGCTGGCCAAGCGGGTTAGTATAGGATTTTATTTCGAGTTTTGCTCTTGCTCTATTTTATACGCATATTTAATCCCTTATTCATCTTTACGATACCCACGGGCAAGATATGGAGTGGTTTATTGTATTCTTGTTCCGTTACTACACGGAGAATTTCAAAATATAATGCAAAAAAATATGATTGGACCAGAACCTACGAACACCACCCGATTACAAATAAACTAGGTACTAGAGCAGCCACCACTCCACTCAACAACATTGGAGGGAAGTTATCTCACTGCGTGGAGTGGATCTCTCTTGAAATCAAGCAGTGACGTAATATATAGTAGTTCGATTTCACTATAAATTTCTTTAAAAAATAAAGTGGGACCATATCTCACAAATGCAATACGATCATGAATAAAATTCTAGAGCTGCCATCACCTACCTCAATAACAACGGAAGGATACGCGGAGTGGATGTCTCCAAGATCAAACAATATCTTTCAATAAAAATAGGTGAACTATAAACTACAAGAACCTATTCAATATAGGTCTCACCTTCTTTTTCTTTTATTAGTCTGAACATATATGCTCTATTCATCCGGGGCGACGGATGAGCGGCGTGCGACCCCATAACCATACTCCCCTCCCATCGCCATTGAGAAGGCTATTGGTTGGATTCCTTGATATCTGTGGCTGACCCGGTGGGTTATCGTTCCTCTTTCGGGTATTGTTCCATTCAACACCCGGCAACAAGCAGTTGCTGGAGTATCGTCCTCACACGGTCGGCCTTTCTGCGGGTAGCGGACTAATCTCCTGTCCATCCACCCGTGGCTTCGGCTAGGGATATAGGCCTCATTGTAGAAAGTCTATGAATCACTTTAGGTGCCGTAGGTCTGATGTTCTGTAGAATCTGGCAAATTCTGACGATTATTAACTTTCTACTGCTAGACATAGACCTGCCTATATAATATAATGCCATAAACATTACGCCTGGTGGACGAGGCGGCGATCGCAGTCGGTATCATAATACTAATACATACTATACATAATACATAATACTAATACATACATAATAATAATACATACATAATAATAATAATAAATTCATAAATTTACCGCGAGACCCCTGCCCTGCTGCTGTCCTTTTCCTTCATAATATCTTTTTTACAACTATTTTTTTTTTAAGATAACTCTGCACTTAAGAAATTATCCTTGTATTGCGGGCGACTTCACGAACATATAATTAACGGACACAAATTACATCCGAACTCAATTTACACAATAATTTGTGAATCGCACAAGGTGTTGTCCTGCGTGGCATTCGCACCCGCGACAGTGGCACTGTAGACTGGTATCTTAACCACTGCACCATCTGTGCAGTCTCAGGCAAACACTCGCATTGTAGTTTTAATCAATCATCAGTTGGAGAAATCATATAAGTACATCGTGTATATAAGATTATATACAAGCATTATATAATATATAGCTAAGCGTGTCTGGACAAAACTTCCTTTGTGCTTTGTACATAAAGCCGTCAGCTGACTACATAAACAAAACTTTTTTGCATCGCCCAACACTAAAGGTACGCCCACACTCATGCGAACACTAACGCACAATGCGTAGTTACATATTAATCATGCGATACGCGGCGGAACGGTCGCTCGTTAATCATTGAGCGGCCGGAACGCCCCCCCACCCGCAATCTCGACGGGGAGACAAGGCTTTTTGTTAATTAATCCGCACTTATGTGACGCTTTTATGTATTATGTACTGATTGTTGGTGAATATGATTATGGGTATCGACAGGCACGTAACCAATACTTTAATTATTTAATATGGTGCTAGAATAAGAATACTGTATGTCACCATCTATTTTTTTCTTGCTGATATTGTAGGTTATTCAAGGACATGAACAAGTTGTCTGTTCGTTGAGAGAGGGAGAAAATACAAGAAAAATATGTAAAGGTGTTGCCCCGGTAGGCTACATACTAGGCCTTTCTGTATGGTGATAGATGATAATATGAATACAATTCACCCCCTCTCAGACTAAAGCCAACTAAATGACATAAAATGCAGATAACAAATGTGTCAGAGAAAAAAAAATACTAAACCATCTGACCAACGTGGCATAGTAACTCAATTTCCTTTCTATTATGGAACAGGCTCAAGCCCAGCAATACGACATATATGAGGTGAGATGATGATAATATACTAAGATTCCATCCTACAGAAAAGTATGGCTGAAAGAAAAAGACGAAGAAAACGTTTTAATGAAAACATGCACCTGTAACTAAATTACTAATATTTAAATGAACTTAGAAAATTATAACTTACACACAGTTTATACCTTTAGTGGTAGACTGTTGCTGTTTAAAGTTTTCTGCCTGCAATCATAAATGTGAGTATAAAAAAAAACTATTGCACTTCATACGGCAACTGAAAGAACCGGAGGCCGAAATATCAGATTACGATAAGATCTAGCTGTGTCTGTGGGTTTTACGGAGGTCTATTAGCGGAATTTACCACTTACCATCCGATGAGCTATTTATTTTGCCACTAAAGGCAATAAAAATATATCTGTGAAAGTATTGAGAATGCCATAGTGTGTCAGTTCAAATTACACTTTTTCCCTGAGCATTTAAATTCAGTGTTTTAACATATCTATTGTTTTAATTATTATGTAATAAGTGACTTTAATTAAATTCATATTACTCTAACAAAGATGATAGGTACATTAATTATTTTCATGACAAAGCAAACATAATATTACTGCACTTTTCACATCTAATTTCGTAATTCTTTCACAAAATCCGCCCAAAATTAATTAAAACATTTCACCGTGGACCACGCAAGCGTAGGGTTACCCCCATCAGTCAAGTTTTCTTCGCTACGTATAAAATTATGTTCGTATAACACCTCCATCATGTGCACACCCTACATTAATCATGCCGAGACAAGACTATTTATAGTATTAGTGTGGGTATACCTTTATTTTGTGTGCAGTTTTGCAAATTATTTTGTACGTGGAAAATTTGTTTGAGAATCATGATGAGTAAGATGTTAGCAGATTTTTATGTACCCTCATTTGGGTAGAAAGTATATAAATGTTGCGATTTGTTACTTGGGTTTTCACTTATTCAGATTTAGGTTTTTGAATTATCATAATCAGCATATCGCTGTCAAGTGCTGGAAGTAGGCCTCTCTCATGTTACACCACAGAGTATGGTCTTGTGCTGCCTACATCATACTGCCCTATAGTTTTATGTGAGAATAGTACGAAGTAACAACGTAGTCACTAGATATACAACCGGTCAAGCGTGATGATTTTAGTATTATTCCACCTAGTAGGCAGGCCTTTGTCCAGAAGTGGAGAGACTTAATTACCAATAGTAGTATGTGATAAATAGAAAACACTTAATTCTTTAGTTCCTGAATGGCCGAGCTTATCTCGGTATTTTTCATTTTGGTAAATTGTAGAAATAATTACGAAAAAATTAAAAAGGGTAGAATAATAAAAAGATGAAACGGAGGATCGAATCGAAGCTCGATCGAATGACGGTTTAAATTTACCTCCATAATATAATTATATTTTTTTATTGTCTGAAAACACAAAACATACTTTCTTTATATGAATCCTTCGATCGATTTATTGCAGTCGAAATCGCTTGTATACAAAATTTTATGGAAATATCAAGGTTCACAGCAGTTCAGACCAAGTTGTCAAAGCCATATACAGCTAATAAATGTCTCTATAATCAATACACCACATAAAAATTGGTAAGTACATACGTAACAAGACTATAATATCATCATCATCTTCATCATTATCATCATCCCAGCTCACATATATCCCACTGTTGGGCTCGGGTCTCCTCCACAATGGGAGGGAATTTGACCTACTACACCATGCTGGTCAGACATGTTGATATAGGGTTTCATTTAGAGTTTTCCTTCTCTTGCACAGATGTTATGTGCATATTATATCCCATAGTCATCTTATATGACATTCACGAGCAAGATAGGGAGTGGTGAATTGTATTCTTACTCCGTCACCACACGGAAAACTACACTATAATATCAATGAATCATAAATTAAATACAAGCATTGCTCTTCTATCATCATCGTCATC
This sequence comes from Lymantria dispar, assembly GCA_032191425.1. NCBI lineage: Eukaryota > Metazoa > Arthropoda > Insecta > Lepidoptera > Erebidae > Lymantria > Lymantria dispar. Next base: position 10,456,316 of record CM063454.1, on the reverse strand, counting down.
TCAACTTAAATATGCCCTGAGCTCGAGCCTCTTTCACAGTAGAAGGGCAATTGACCTACTATACCAAGCTAATGAAACGGGTTAGTTTAGTACAAGGTTTTATTTCAAGTTTGCCTTGTCTAGCATAAGTGTTATTTGCATATTATATCCCTTAGTCGTCTTTTACGACATTCACGGATAAGATAGGGGGTGGTGAAATATATTATTAACTCCTCATTGAGAGATATTCATTACAGCTCATCGACTTACTATATACGATGTTGATCAGATGGATTGGTAAGTATAGAGTTTTATTTCCAGTTTTCCTTCTCTTGCACAGATGAGACATTCACTCTTCGTTCAATTTTAATTCTTATAAAAACGATTTGCATATACATGGAGTTACACTCCTTATATATAGTTAAGTATTTCAAAACTATTGCATTGCTTTTAACAAAAGATGACGCCATTAATGTCCATCCTTTATGTTACGTCTCTTTCGCTCATCGTGTTCTCTTTCATTCCACCCCCGACGTCTACGTTAGGGACGGAAAGGACTATTGTGTCCTATTACAATAAACGTTGAAGTTTTGGGTTGAAAACATGCATTTTATAAGTAGGTATAGACAAGAGGGATAGTATTTGAGTGTCCGCTTTAGGTCATGAATTTGAATGTTGAATTTTCTTTAAATAAATCGTATGATAGGAATAATCAAAATGTTAATTTTGGTGTAAAATTATCGTATTGATATAAAATCTTATTTATTTATTAACCTCTAACTCTCAAAAAGAGTGGTGATATAGGTAAGTTTGAAGCGTTTATGTGTCCGTCTATGGCATCATAACTTCTTAACAAATCCTTACTAATATTATAAAAGCGAAAGTAAGTTTGTTTGTTTGTTTATTACGCTTTCACGCTTAAACCACTGAACCGATTTCAAAAATTCTTTCACCAATGGAAAGCTATAATATCAGGGAGTAACATAGGCTATTTTATACCGGTATTCCCACGGGAGCGGCACTACGCATTTATATGAAAGCTGGCGTAATAGAGATGCTTCTTCGTTTCAATCTATGAATAAATAAAACTAATGTTACGAATTTTATTGCGTTCATAGTTATGGCTGGACAGTGGTCCAGTGGCGTGACCATCAACGCAGAAAAGTGTCCGAAACGTCGGCCAATAAAAAATCAATTGCGATAAAATCTGTAAAAATTGTTTTATTTATAATGTGTAATACTTGCTCCGTAAACATATAGTAAGGTCAATTTCCCTCCTATTATGGAGTAGGCTCGAGCCCGCAGTGGGACGTATATGAGCCGAAATGATGAATGATGAAGAAAAGGAAAACTCTATATAAAAGCAATCTGTTTAACAAGCTTGGTATAACAAGGTCAATTTCTCTTCTATTGTGGAGGAGGCTTAAGCTCAGCATTAGGACGCGTCGACGCAAATGATGCCTGGTACGTCACTACCTGATGATATCGTATGCAACGAGATATATTTAATCGAATTATCATCATTTCAGCTCGGCCCACTATTGGGCTCGAGCCTCATCCACATTAGGAGGGAGCTTGACCAACTACACCACGCTGGTCAGACGTGTGTGGTATAGGATTTCATTTCGAGTTTTCCTTCTCTTGCATAGATGTTATATGCATATTACATCTCTTAGTCGTCTTTTACGACGGGCAAGATAGGTAGGGACCCCCTGGTGATGAATTGTATTCTTACCCCGTCACGTAATGGAAATTTTTAAAGGGTTACATTTTAGTAATGTAATTAACAAAGAAAATACAAACAACAAACTATTTGAAACATAATATATACACAAAACTAAATACAATGTATAAAGGTATCTTGTAGTTGAAAGTGTGCCGAGCATCTTACACATGGAAGCACAGAAATAATGAGATGCGAACTACTCGCTACAAAGAAAACACATCTGTAAAACATGAATAGACACAATAGTTTCGTATTTGTGTATCCTAAACAAATTTTGATCTTCCAGTTATTAATACTGAAAGTATTCCTTTTATTTCTTCTCTTTTCAGCATATATGTTCTACTATTGACCACGATATCTTCTAAAATAGAAGAAAAATTGACCGCTGTTCAAAGGGGTAATTTCGATTTTTACTTCTCTTCATTTTAGCTCCTTTCAGTCCACAATAGGAGGGAAATTGATCTACTATACTACACTAACAGACGCGTTGGTATAGGGTTTTATATCGAGATTTCTTTCTGTGCAGACGTTATGTATATTTATTTCAGTAATCGCCTTTTATGACGGCCACGATCAATAGAGAGTGGTGAATTGTATTCTTAATCCATCACTACACGGAAAAAATACTTCTCTTGAATAGATGTAATCTGCTTATCATATCTCTTAGACGTCTTTTACGATATTTAAAATAATACATCATACGCTTATACACCAGTAACGTTTCTAGGGGGAGTTTATATTGTTATTAAACTGCTAAATGTTTTCATGGAATAGATTCGTAGGACAACCTTGTCATATCCGGTCGACGAATTCTGTTAAAATGGGTGGTTTTCATTTCCCAATATAAGATGTTAAATTATTTATCTATATATATACATATATGCATTCAGCTTCCCTCGTATTAACGTAGATTTTATAAAATAATTATAGCAAAGTGATCATAGATCTTACGGACAGATTTTAGTCACTGGAGCAGCGGAGAGACTTTGGGTCACTCCATGTACTCTACCGACTCTTTTATTGGGAGTGCTCTAAGTTACTGTTTGACTTGGTACTACCGTCACCCTTTTACCAACGTACCACTCGACACTGTAACAGGGTTCATCTATTTCACCTCGAAACGTTATGGTCTTCAATTGTACATTTTCAGTGATAATTTCTTCCACGTACGTGCCGGCTCTAGTATGAACTACCTGCTACTATGTTTTCCTAGCGCTATGACATGTCCTTCTTTAAACAAGGTTTCATTTCAGCATTTTTTTCACGGTAGCTAATGTCCTAGCTGTGCTCCTGCTATTGCAAAGGTCAATGTGTAGTAGTATCATGTACCACCAGACGTACTGCTTGCTTGTTTGCCACCATCGGTAATAAAAAAGGATTTTTAATGCGATATAAAATAGATATATCATGTAGAATATAACTGACTAGTCACGGAGATCTGTGCCAAATTTTATACCTTTGCAGATTTTAAGGCATTCATCTATTCATTCAAACTTTGACATTTGCACTAGCAGGTACATACATACAGTAGAGTAGAGACAAACATGCATGGTTACCAGCTCTTAATACTGCCGTGAGTCGTAAGATGATGGTGTGCGTGGAGAGTGACGTGACCAGCGTGGTATGTGATGGTGACGACACACGGAGTGACATACCAACAACGCCGCTTAACTCCGGGTGTGAAGTTTCGTCCGACGTTTCCGCCGAGGACTATCAAGAGGCGAACACCTCCCCCGCACCCCTCATGGCTGTGTCGAGGCGCGCTGCTCGATATGCAGCGCGCAGTGCACGCCGGGGCCTCGCGTACGCCGCTGCGCACTCGCCCTGATGATGAGCATCGGACATGCTCGAAACCCGGGTCGACGTAATCGATCTCAGCACGTGAGTGTTTTGTCGTTTTAGATATCACAAACATACATATTGATTTCTTTTATGCAAAATTTATGAAATAAAATCCTAATAATTATAAAGTAATAAATTAATTTAAATTGACTTTGTGCAAAGAAGAATGTATGACCACACTTTCTTCTTAGAATTATGTTGTGAGTTCTTATTAGAATTAATATTTTCAATTATCTTGTTGGAATGAATGCTACTTCACGGTTTTACAAGATAAGAAAGTCATCATCATCATCCTGCTATCCTATTCCAATTACATGGAGTCGACATAATAAATGTACTCTTCTTTCATAACACACAGATTACAAAAATTATTGGAAATACATAGTTGTATGATCGGCCGCCTGCGTTGCGTCAGCTCCTCTTTGAGAATATAATTATTGACCTGACGGCATAAAATGAAATTGGCCCAGGTTGACGTAAAACTCGTAAATAATAGTCGGTAGTCGACGCAACCCCATCGAGTTTGGGCTCGTTTGATTCGTCTTGACAAATACTTTGATACTATATCGTAACCAGAGTCTGATGATGGACCTGGATTTTTTCATTTTATTAACAAATAATAAAAGTTTGTTTTATAAAAGGTTTTTTCTTTATTTTGTGGTAGGCTATGGCCTTTCCGTGTTGTGACGGAGTAAGAATACAATTCACTGCCCCCTATCTTACCCGTGGGTGATCGTACGAGACGACTAAGGGATATAAAACGCATATAACATCTATGTGAGAGAAGAAAATCTCGAAATGGAACCCTATACCAACACGTCTGACCGGCGTGGTATAGTAGGTCAATTACCCTTCCATTATGGAGGAGGCCTGAGCCCAACAGTGGGACGTATGTAGGCTGAGATGATGAGATGATGAGGCTATAGTCAGCGCACCCACCGTCCAGCTCCGTCTGGAGCGACAGAGGGACGGTATGCGGCCCTATAACCCAATCGTAAAAAAAACACGTCGTCTTCGTCGTTGGGCCGACCACCGGCACCAAGCTCCTTGTCTTATGTGGTGGGCCCGACGGAATACCCTGAAGGGACACCCTCTCCTCTCGATGTCCAGGACGTCGGTTGCCGTCGTGCGGTCAGCCTCTCTGCGGATGATGGACTAAAATCCCCGGTCCGGTCACTCGAGGCCTCGGCTAGGGTCGAAGATGTCGCTTACGAAACATAGGACAAAAAAAATCTAAAAGTATTCCTTATCTATCGTCACATGAACACATGTTTACACTCCTTTACTATAAAGGAGTGTAAACATAAAACAATATTGAAACACTCCTAAGATAAGTCTAATCCGATAACATGTTCATCCCGCAGTCAATCCCGGCCAATGGTTGATCAATCATACCCGTAACTCAATCGAGGCCGGATATGGACCCCACCGTGAATGCACCGCCCATTTTAACAGCCCGATAAACGAGTTTTTGCTTGGAAATTGCCTGACGGGCTAGGCTCAGCCTGTGGCCAGGTACCGGAGATTGATTAATTTGTTTTGTTTACATTTGAGCTCTTGATTTATATATTAGATTACGCTATGTGAAACACACTTCGGTTAGTTCAGTTCTACCTACGCCATTGTACCTATTTAAGCCATATTTGTTTTTTGAAATAGTTAATCAACGAACCACAGGTTAGAATATTATTATTAAGATTTCATTAAAAGCGTAACACCAATAGAAATTATTTTCCCATTTCAATAGATATTGTTCATAACTTAAGTGCATTTTCTGGGCAATACTAATTCTTTTTTCATTAGTAAAAGTAGTTTATGCTACTTATTTTTACGTCTCGTGAATTTAAAACCCTTTATTTTTACCTGTGGATGTCGTAAAAGACGAATGAGGGATATTATATGCATACAACATATATGCAAGAGAAGAAGAAATCTATACCAATAAATAAAATTGGAGTGTCTGTTTGTAATGTCAAAATAATAGGCTTTTTTCATGCTCACACGGTTATTTGCACGACACCTATGCCTAAAATAGCAATTAAAAAATTTTTGTCTGTCTGTCTGTCTGTTTGTTCCGGGTAATCCTCAAAACGGCTGGACCGATTTCAAAAATTCTTTCACCAATGGAAAGCTATAATATCAGGGCGTAAACTAGGCTATATTTTATCCCGGTATTCCCACGGGAACGGGCACTACGCGGGTAAAACGACTATAACCTATAACCGAAGCGAAGCGAGAGCGGGTTGCTAGTTTGGAAAAAAACCCAATACCTTCATATCTGTCCACCGTGGTATACCCTGGCTCCCATTTTAGAGGAGACTTGAGCCCAGCAGTGTGTGAGCTGAAACAATTAATGATAAAACAATTCACTTATAAAATGAAATCGACAGAGTTTGTTAAATACTTCAAACTAGATTTCGTATACTTCATCATCATCATCATCGCGGCCCACATACGTCCCACTATTAGGCTCGGGCCTCCTCCACAATAGGAGGGAATTTGACCTACTATATCATGCTGGTTAGACGTGTTGTTATAGGTTTATATATCAAGTTTGTCTTCTCTTGCATTAAGGTTATTTGTATATATATATATCCCTTAGTCGACTGTTAGGATATCCAAGGGTAGGTTGTACCTATGATACCTATGATACGGAGTAGTGAATTGTATTATAACTCAGTCACCACACGGCAATTCTATAATGTTTCGTGTTAATATTTTATTTTTTTATTGCAAACGGTTGCAAACGAGCAAACAGTACACCTGGTGATAAGTGTTGCTGCCGCTCATGGACCTTTACAGAGTCGCTGCCTACCGCGAAGAAAGTGAAGGGAGTGTGAATGCGTGCATTAAGGCTCGGTGATACCAAGCGCACCACCAAAACCCTCCACACACAAACACCCTCAGAAAGTTGGGCTTTTGGTAATATCAATCAAATATATCATCATCACCATCATCATCATCTCAGTTCATATACGTCCCACTGTTGGGCTCGAGCCTCCTCCACAATAGGAGGGAAAATGACCATCTATAACCATGTTGGCCAGACGTGTTGGCATAGGATTTTATTTCGAGTTTTCCCTTTCTTGCCTATGCAAGACATCTATATGTTACAACATCTATATGTTACATGCATATTTTATCACTTAGTCGTCTTTTACGACACCTACGGGCAAGAGAGGGGGTGGTGAATTTTATTCTTACTCCGTCACCACACGGATAAATAATATCATCATATCTTGATAATATTTTCATCTTATAACATTGAAACTATTAGTCTAATGGACTAATAGTTACATTTTTTTTTTGTTTCCTAGGTATATAACCTTACCGATTATAATAATCCAATTCCGCGCCCCTCTCTTGCCTGTGGGTGACCTAAAATAGGTCTACATGATATATGCAGATCAAATCAATGCAACTGAAGGAAAAATCGACATAAACCCTATACCAAAATGACTGCTCAGGGCGGTATAGTTGGTACCTAGGTCAATTTCCCATTGGGGAGGTGAGACATTTTATTTTGAATTTTCCTTCTCTTACATAGACGTTATATATGTATTATATCCTTTAGTTGTCTTTAACGACATTCACGGGCAAAATAGGGACTGGTGAAGTATATTCTTATTCCGTCACCTCACGGAGAATTTCATATTACTTATTATAAAATGTTTGTACAGATATCTATATTTAAATAGCAACTCGCCCTTGCTTCGCTTCGTTTCAGTCGTCTTACCCGCGTAGTTTCTGTTCCCTTGGGAATACCGGGATAAATTTTAACCTATGTTACTCCCTGATGTTATAGCTTTCCATTGATGAAAGAATTTTTGAAATCAGTTCGATGGTTTAAGCGTGAAAGCGTAACAAACAAACTTACTTTCGCATTTATAATATTAGTAAAGATGTAAATAATTTAATATCACTTTTACAAGGAGTATAAAATTATCGTAGGTGTAAAGAAAATGTACCAACCTAACAGCTAAGTTTAAAATAATTTACGTTGAAAAACTTCAACCTCTTGAAATAATGTTTAAAGGCTGCCTGAAGTCTTGAAGCTCACTTTCGCTCTCGGCTAGAACTTCGTTGCATTTTTCACTGAGAACAAACTACTTTCACTGTTACGGGCTACAACTTTTAAATAAGGTGTCTGGAGCAAAAGCATTTTCTTACTACAAACTGCAAAGAATTTCACTATTATAATGGCGTTCTTTAAAAAAATATTTTGTAAGTGTAATTAATATACGAAGCTGAATAATTCTAATTTTTTTTCCGCAATTGGGCACAGTTCTTCTCCACGGTACAATGAAAATCTCAGTACTGTACCACACTTTCAGACGGATTGAGATAGTATTATTTCGAGTTTTCTTCTTTCCCAGTAATGTTTACTGCTTATATTTATTAATAGCAATCCGCCCTCGCTTCGCTTCGGTCATAGGTTATAGTCGTTAGTTCCCGTTCCCGTAGGAATACCGGGATAAAATATAGCCTAGTTTACGCCCTGATATTATAGCTTTCCATTGGTGAAAGAATTTTTGAAATCGGTCCAGCCGTTTTGAAGATTACCCGGAACAAACAGACAGACAGACAAAAATTTTTTAATTGCTATTTTAGGCATAGGTGTCGTGTAAATAACCGTGTGAGCACGAAAAAAGCCTATTATTTTGACATTACAAACAGACACTCCAATTTTATTTATTGGTATTGATACCTTTTTTTTTTGGGGTGAGTTAAGGTCGGCGCACTCCTCGCACCACTCCGTCCGGGGCGACAGAGGGGCGTAAGCACGCACACCCGTAACCCACCCGTATAACACGTCGCCTTTTTTTTTTTTGGGGTGAGCTGCGGTCGGCGCTCTCCTCGCACCACTCCGTCCGGGGCGACAGAGGGGTGTAAGCACGCACACCCGCAACCCACCCGAACACCACGTCGCCTTCGTCGTTGGGCCGACCACCGGCGCAGGGTTACTTGTCATCAGTGCTCTGCCCGAATATTTATTATACCTACATTACATCATCATTTTCCCGCTCTTATCCCAATTATTTGGGGTTAATACAATATGTACTTCTCTTCAATTATAAATATTGCAAAATTTATTAGCAGTAGTTTTATGACTAGCCGCTTAACTGACGTCAAACTTCCTTGGGAATGTAATTGTGGCCCATACGTCATCAGAAAGAGTTAGCTGAGGTCAGTCTAAAGCTCTTAGTCATTTTCTTATGAAATGAATTAAAGGGTTGGTAATATCCGTAGCCACTACCACATAGCACCATTTCTTATATGTATAAACAGTATTTCGTCACTAGGCGCCAAAAACACTATTTAAATTGTACTTGACTAACAATTTTAATAATTGGTACAGGGTTTAATTTCGAGTTTTCCCTTTCTTGCACAGATGTTCTGTGCATATCATATGCCTTAGTCGTCTTTTACAACATCCATATAGGTAGGTTTATTGATATACCTCGAGAAAAAAAGCTTATGTACCTAATACGATCAAGGTGGAATAAATGATTAATCGTTGTGTGTTTCGCTTTCTTTCCATCATTATGAAATGTAAATTCCGCCTGTTGGAATCAGTTCCGAATCAATCACGAATATCAATTGTAAGAAATTAAAGAAAACAAGTATTATTCATAATTTAACTGTAATAAGAACTTAATTTATGAAAATAATACGTTTTCATAAAAGACATCTTGCTTTATACTTGTTCAAGCGACCTCTATATGAAGTTTGAGTGAGAATTCATTCGTTGAGTTGAATGCTACTCACTCATAGATGGCGCTATAAATTTTCCAACAAGAACTTTCAAAGTGAAAAACTTACTAGATGTTTATGATACTATAAAACTGTTCCTATACAAACATGGACAACATTATCCAATTCGGATATAAATACTAATGATAATTTACATTAAATATGAAAATCTTATTAACTGTACCTACGTCATAAATATCTATTTAAGTAGTAATGTAATGAGGGGAACCTGCTAGGCTAGTCGTTCTAATTTAAATTAAAATTAGTCTTATAATATTCGTAGCACTGTGTTTATAATTCATTACATTGCGGTATACGTAAACTAACACTTAAAAATATCTAAGGCTATCTGGATATTGTAATAATCGATTACTCAGCTGATGTAAGAGGTACTTCGAAATAAAACCATACCAAGTCGTCTGATCAGCGTCGTGTACTAGGTTAAGTTCCCTCGTCTGAGCAGAGGCTCGGCCCTACTGTGGACAGTGTATATTCTCAGAAGGAAAAAAACACGGTGGATAACGGAATTATAATGCTATCCAGTTTGATTTTATAAAAGAATTCTTCCATAATAAAAAAAGAACTGAAAATAAATAACGACAAAATAGAAGAATGTCTAATACCCAAAACAAATATTCAGAAAGTAACAAAAAATGTAACGTCCAAAATACAACGTCATGTATATAATTGTAAGGGAGATGCCACAAATAAGGCGACAGTCGGCGAAATATTTATCTCGGACCGCGCCGGACCCGCGTCACGTTGTCACGGACTCCCCGGTGGCCCACGTCTATGCTGATTTAATTCATAAGCAGAAGCGATCTGTTTATATCTACATCGTTGATATTTTTCAACGATGATAGGTATTTGTTTTCCATATGATGAAGAAGTAATAATACAAATCGCCAGCCTCTCTCTTGCCCTTGGGCGTCGTAAAAAAACTAATAATATGCATATAACGTATATGTAAAAGAAGGTAAACTTGAAATAATATTCTATACCAACACGTGCGACCAGCATTGTGTAGTCATCATAATCTTAGCCTATATATGTCCCACTGTTGGGCTGAGACCTCTTCCATATTGGAAGGGGAATTGACCTACCTACTATTGCACGCTGGTCAGCATGTTGGATTAGGGCTTTCTTTCGAGTTTTCCTTCTCTTGCATAGATGTTATATTCAAGCATAGGATAGGGAGTAGTGAATTGTATTCTTATTCCCTCCGTCACCACACGAAACATTGCATAGCAACCTACCAGTTATACACGGTATAAATATAGGAAAACTACACGGAGTTACATTTTTTGTTAATTTCTCGATATTTGTTTTGGGTATTAGATATTCTTGTATTTTGTCGTTATTATATATTCAGTTCTTCTTTTATTATGAAAGAATTCTTTCATACAATCAAACCGAGCAGCATTATATTCGGTTACCTGCCGTATTTTTTCCTTCACAGTTGGACACAGGCCTCTCCTCAGATAAGGGATGTTAACCTAGTACACCACACTGGCCAGACGGTTTGTATGGTGAGAAAAAAAAATCTTCAATTGTTGTCATCAAATTTAGCACAAATAAAAATAGTGTAACATCGATATAAATATCTTACTGCCAAGCCGAAATTATAGAAGCTAGAAACATGAAATTTGTACAGTCGTTCCTTTCTGTGATACAGAGATTTAGTATGAAAGGCTTTTACAAAATTTTATTGAAAACGGGTGAAACACAGTGGCAAAATTTATGTGGAGCGAAAAATCTTCAAAGATTGTATTGTAATTAACCACAAATAGTCTTCACGGACAATAAATAAACACGTGTTTCAGCGTTTGCTAGTTTTCATTCTCAGAGGGTGTAACATTGGGGATTAAATTATACTGTGATACTTTTCTTTATTTTTTTTATATACCTACCAGTTTTACCATTAGCGCAGCAAATTAAACCCTATCCCATGGCTGAGGTCTAGAGCTCGCCACGTCCAGTCGTAGCCAATGTGCTACAGGGTTAGCTCCAAGACCGACCCCGACATCGCATGATTTTATATTTAATGTGATTGATATTATCTCTCGTCGCTTTATATTGTACCATTAGCAAATTGTCGACGAGTTAACGTTACACACATGAGGGGGCATTTCTTCAACTCGCTGCTGGCTACGTGCAAACACTGACATTGTCACGCAAAAAGAGTAAAGTACAAAGCAATTTCTAGTTTCGTGTTACCGTAATTTAGAGAAATGTCACATGTTTGAAGAAGGTAATACATATATTTACTTAGCCTACATATGCACTTGTATACAATATTTAATGTTCAAATAGTTCATGAAAATGTGAAACAAATAATGCAATGTGTCACCACTCCTTTCATGTCTGGGGAACTTAAAGCATAAGAAACGATTGAGGTATAAAAGCAAATAAAAAACTTTCAAAATAAAGACTTTCTAATCTATTTTGACTATGCCTCTTTCCATGTCCGTCATCACACCTAAAGATGAAGATGTAAAAATTTAATAATATGGATAAGATGAATGTGTAAGTATATGTATATATATGTATTTATATATGTATCTATGTATATATGTATTGTTTATTTGTACTAGGTATAAGTCTATACAAATTTGCCTTGTTTGGATAACCAAATTTCGGAATTCATTGCTCGAATTGCATTGCACCTGCCTAATTCATTTCTGCTCCACCCCAGGTTGACTGGTAGAAAATGCCTAAGTCATTAAGTCCGCCATGTACCTATTTTTGTGTGCAGAAGTTTTAAATAAATAAATGTTACTATCTTCATCATTCGATTTACGTCCCGCTGCTGGGCTTACCCTCCCATTTCGGAGGAGGTTTGGGCATCCTCCGAAATGAGAGGGTAAGTTGACCTACTATATCATGCTGGTCAGACATGTCATATAGGTTTACATTCCGAGTTTTTCTTCACTGGCATAGATGTTAACTGTATATTATACCCCTTAGTCGTCTTCTACGATACCTACAGGCAAGATAGGGTGGTGACTTGTATTCCTACTCCGTTATAGAGAATGTTACTATAAGAATGTAATACTTTATATTAAACATAGTAGATACTAGCAACCCGCCCTCGCTTCGCTTCGGTTTCAGTCTTGCCTGCGTAGTTCCCATTCCCGTGGGAATACCGGATTAAAATATAGCCTAGGTTACTCCCTGATATTATAGCTATCCATTGGTGAAAGAATTTTTGAAATCGGTCCAGCCGTTTTGAAGATTACCCGGAACAAACAGACAGACAGACAAAAAAATATAAAGTGTATTTTAGGTATATGTATAGTGCAAATAACCGTGTGAGCATGAAAAAAGTCTATTATTTTGACATTACAAACAAACACTCCAATTTATTTATTGGTGTAGATTCAACATCGATCTTCATTATAGTTATCGAAGAACGACGTAATCAAATTATGCATAATAATAACTTCCTGTTATTGTTTATGTTTGATTAAGTATATTGGTATATGTTTGAAACCACTTATAGTAAATAATAGCTACTTATAAAAATAATAATTACGATTAACTATGGAAAACATTATCCGTATTGTGACGGAGTGAGAATATAATTCATCACTCCCTTATCTTGTCCGTAGATATAGTAAAAGACGACTAAGGGATATCATCATCATCATCGTCATCACAGCCAATACACGTCCCACTGTTGGGCTCGGGCCTCCTCCTCTATGGAACAGAAATTAACCTACTATACCACGCTGGTCAGACATGTTGATATAGGATTTTGTTTCGCTTTTTCCTTCTTTTTTATAGATATTATATACATACTATATCCCTTGTCCGTGAGCTGACGGAGTAAGAATACAATTTACCACTTCCTATCTTACCCGTGAATGTCGTAAAGAACGACTAAGAAATGTAATACGCATATAATATCTATGCAAGAGAAGGAGAACTCGAAATAAAATCCTGTACCAACCTGTCTGACTAGCATGGTACGGTAAGTTCACTGTGCGCGTCCTAACCCAGACCCTCCCTAAACGGTGCAATAATTACATAATCTCCACGCTTAGCAATCGCAATTGACGAATCCAGATTTTTCAGCAGAGCAAGAATTTATAAAAAAACCAGCGACCCGTCTTCGCTTCGCTTCGGTTTTAGTCGTTTTACCCGCGTAGTTCCCGTTCCCGTGGGAATACCGGGATAAAATATAGCCTAGTTTACGCCCTGATGTTATACACTCATTTGCAAAAAAAACGGGCACCTAAGCAATGAACCATTTCAAATGTTAATATTTCTTTGTTTGATAATTATAGGTAGTTTTATCCACACAATTTGCTAAATTAATAAGAAAATAATCGTTTTCATCAGTATTTCATAAAATTTAGATACAATTTATGGGAAATAATGCTAAACCTCGCTAGTAGTGTATATTCGCTAGTAGTGCATATGCTCATGAAGTAAAAATAAAAAAGTTTTTTTGTTTGTTTTTCTTTAATAAAGTAAAAGCAGATAAATGTTTAGTATCGAGTGTGACCCCCTCTAGCTAAAATCACAGCTTGAATTCGTCTGGGCATGCTAGCGAGTATATCCCGGATACTTGCTTGCGGAATACGTTCCCACTCCGCAGTAATCACATTCTTCAGCTCTCTGATGGTCTGCGGAGCCGGGTGTACTGATCTCACACGCCGTTTCAGAACGTCCCAGACATGCTCTATGGGATTGAGGTCGGGACTTCGAGCTGGCCAATCCAAACGACGAATGCCGACCTCTTGCACATACGCATTAACATCGCGGGATCGGTGGGCGCGAGCATTGTCGTCCATAAAAATCGAGTCTTCACCTAGAGCGGCCAATGCGGGTTGTGCATGAGAAATTAGAACTTCCGTTATGTATCGATGCCCAGTCAGTGAGCCGTTTTCAATGAAGACTAACTCTGTACGATCCATTGAATTTATTCCTGCCCAAAACATAACAGAGCCCCCACCATAAGGTGTGATTTCTTCGAAACATGCCTCTGCAAAGCGTTCTCCTTGTCTTCTTAGCACTCGCCGACGTCGATCTTCACCGAACAGAGATATCCTGGCTTCATCAGAGAACAAAACCCTATTCCAATCGTCTTGAGTCCATGATTCACAATTTCTAGCGAACCTAAGCCTGTGAACTCTGTGCTCACGGAGTAATTTGGGGCCGCGGGCCGGGCGGTGACTGCGTATATTGGCAGCGAGAAGCCTCCTCCTGACCGTCCATAGACTAATATGCACATTTCTTACTTCTTGGAGGTTGTTCTTAAGATCCACATACGAAGATTTGCGATTTCTCAATGCGCGACTCACAAGAAAACGATCATCCCGTGGTTGGGTACATGGTTTTCTTCCAGAACCAGGCCTTCTCTCGACGGAACCAGTCTCCTGATATCGCTGCCAGGTGCTTTGGACTGTCGAGCGACTAACATTTAGCCTCCTAGCCACGAAACATTGGCTGCAACCCTCTTCAAGCAGCGCGATAATTTTGGTAGCTTTTACCACTTTATCTACCATTTTTGATACAGCCAAACAGCATTAAATAAAGCTTTGACAGTCAAGGATATGAAATTAATCGATAAAAATTGAATAAAAGTTATGAAAGTCGATGTTAACTTCTGGAACTTCGCGCCAAAAATGTAGGATAAAAAGGGGTTTTCTGTAAAAATGAACATCAAATGAAAAATTGAATTTAGAACGTACTTTTTTAAATACCACAGCATTTTTAAAACCGGCCAGTAACGTGTACAAACGATTGAAACCTTTTTGGTATTGTATCTTTTTAAATATGAATGAAAATCAAAACCGCCCGTTTTTTTTGCAAATGAGTTTAGCTTTCCATTGGTGAAAGAATTTTTGAAATCGGTCCAGCCGTTTTGAAGATTACCGGGAACAAACAGGCAGACAGACTGACAAAAATATTTTAATCTGTATTTTAGGCATAGGTGTCGTGCAAATAACCGTGTGAGCATGAAAATAGCCTATTATTTTGACATTACAAACTGACACTCCAATTTTATTCATTGGTATAGATAGAACTATGATACTATAAATTACGTTTAGTTCATTCATTCACCCTAAAAAATCTAGTTTACATAACAAATTTGCGTACTCAATCTAAATATTTTAGGAACAATGTTTACCTAACATCGTGGTCGTATTAAAACTATTACGAATTTAAAAAAACACTTCCAATAACTTTTATTACATTCAAAGAGCAAGTTTGTCATAGTTTATTCATAGGCAAGTTATCCAATAACCGAAATTCACCTAATATTCCAAACTCAAACATACGAAATAGAAATCAAAACTACACAATCGGCGTACAGTAGCCATGGGTCGATTTGAGCCCCCTCTGAATCCACTGCCCACAAATTATCAATTAAACAAAAATATACCTTATTTACTGTTATAAAGGTTGTTATTTCACTATGTTTGAATGGCAGTTGTAATGTTTTTTGTTGGCCAAGGTTGTTTAGAGGGTGTACTGCCCACAGTTAGGGAGGACTGCCCGCAAGGGCCGGCCTGTGCTTCGTTTGAATGCTGGTTAAATAGGCAAGTAGTTAATTATTGCAAAAAGAATTTTGACATAAATATTACAAAAAGTTAATTACTTATTTTTAATATTTTCCTTTTCATATTCTTATAAATACAATTTTAAGTATTTATACTAGAAATAATTGTTATAACATTTTTTTAAATTTATTTATATGCATATACTTTTAAATTCTTCGTATGTAATTAGAATATAATAAACATTGATCATAGAAACAGCATTTAGGGATTTAAAATAAGAACCTCTTAAACGCAAATTTATACATTATCTATTGACATCAGCTTGATAACTAATTAAACGCCTATTCGGTAATGAAAATATTGTTTTTTTGACGATATTCAGCAAAGATATCAGTGATAATAAACACCATTCAACGCCAAGATTTCTGCAAACTGATACACTAGGACAGCGGTCAGGTAATCAATTATCTTGTAGATGCTGATATCCAGTCACCCCATTATCGAACTAACAACATTCACTGTTGAGCATACCTAGGGACATAACACCATAATTTTAACTTGGTGCATACCAAGTAAAATTACTACTTGGTATGCGGTTTGATGTTTATAGTTGGTGTTATGAGTTTATCAGGTTAATATTGTTGCTCTCTGTGCTGGTATTCCTATAGGATTTTTATTATTGCTAAAGAATAAGTACACCATTTTTTTGAAAAAAAGACCATGGCTAGTAGTTGATGGCGAAAAGCTGAATGACGATCATGGATCAAATTTCTGAGGCGGCGGATCGCTTGCGCGAGGAGTGCAGCCTCGATGGGGCGATCCGCCGCCGGCGACTGGAGCGGCGTAGGCGCGAGTACTTGCGCCTCATGCCACCCTAGCCGAGGCCGCAGGTGATGTGATCGGGGAATAATTAGTCCGTCACCTGCTGAGAGGCCGACCGCGTGAGGAAAGACCGACGTCCTCCCCGAGGGGGGGACGTCGGTCGATGGGAGGGTACCCCGAATAGGGGGTGTTCTGTCGGGCCGGCCACTGATGACAAGTAACCCTGCTCCGGTGGTCGGCCCAACGACGAAGGCGACGTGCACGTGGGTGGGTTGCGGATGTGCGTGCTTACGCTCCTCTGTCGCCCCGGACGGAGTGGTGCGAGGAGCGTGCCGACGGCAAAAATAAAAATCGATCAAATTTCTAGGGTAGTATTTTTCATAGCACACTGTGTGGTTTTAAGCTATGATAAAAAACCATTGAGTAACCATATAAAAGATAAGAAATTGTATGTCGAGCAAAAGCGTTGTGTCTAAGAAAAAACGGCAAGTAAGTATCTAAATAGAACGAAGCACGAAGGGGTATCCATTGTGCATACATTACGCACAGATATCGCAAAGCTTTTCGGTAGGATTAAATTAGTTAACTTACCCGCTAACTTGTTCTGAACCCAACACTATTACGTAAGCAGTTTGGTGATGACCCTCAGAATTTCTAAAGGATGTAGGTCATTTACCATTAATAATAAATGAACTATGCGTAGATAAAATAAGAGTTAGGTTAGGTTAGGTACCAGCTTCCACAGTAATAAACCGTTATTAACATAATCACTGGTCTCTAATAAATTTTGATCGAACAAAGATTCTTGAATTGCGAGTATAAGTCAGATGTCGCAGTGTAGAGCCCCCAACCGATGGACTGACGATATTTTAAAAGTAACAGAGAGCCTTTGGATGCAAGTTGCAAAAGATTGTACTTAGAGGTATTCTCGTGAGAAGGCCTATGTCCAACAGAGTATGTCTAAACGTCACTGGATAGCATAAAAGAACATATCAGGTTTTAGTTCCAAATCATTAGGGGACTTGGGCTTAAATGCTCCTCTGACATAATCAGAGACCTTTATTAGCCAGACTAATTTATAGCAAGAGAAGTTAATTGATAAGGAAGCAAGAAGTAGGATGATGTGTTAAAATAGTTAGTAGTAATGTAGTAGTAAGTAATAAGAATGAGAGTAGGAGTGTCGTGAATATTGGGATAGTAAAGAAATAGATAATGATGTTTTTTATTACTCAGTGATTAGATGAAGCACATGTACATATGCAAATGTCAATGATATATGCATATATCAGTGAATATGCTGATGATGAATTAATAGTGAAGAGTTAAAATTATAATAGTTATTTAGGTAACTTATAGTAATTATAGTAATAGGAGATAGAATATGTACATTTTTTTTATACTCTTTTTTTTATTTTTTTTTTATTTTTTTTTTTAAAGAACATATCATCATCATCATCATTTCAGCTAATGTACGTCCCACTATTGGGCTGAAGCCTCCTCCACAATAGGAGGGAAATTGACCTACTATACCACGCTTATCAGACGTGTTGGTATAGGGTTTTATTTCGAGAGGAGGTGGTGAATATTATTCTTACTCCGTCACCATACGACAAACGGAAAACACATATGTATATTCATTGTAAACTCTTTAAATATATCTAATTGCCAAACCACGTCTCGTAAGATACAGAGTTGACCTAGTTTATGAGACATTCGTAAATTGTAAGCATTATACGTGTTAATAAATAAAACCTTCTTTTAAATCCTAAGTACTAGATTTATAAGTAATATCCTTACTAATATTATAATTGCGAAAGTAAGTTTGTTTGTTTGTTTGTTACCCTTTCACGCTTAAACCACCCAACCGATTTCAAAAATTCTTTCACCAATGGAAAGCTATAATATCAGGAAGTAACAAAGGCTATATTTTATCCCGATATTCCCACGGGAATGGGAACTACGCGGGTAAGGCAACTGAAATCGAAGCGAAGCGAGGGCAGGTTGCTAGTATTTATATAAAATACTGCTATATACGATAGTTGTGTGAAGAACAGAAAATGATGGACTTACGGTAGGATGACTACAGGCAAAAGAAAAAGACAAACTTATAAAGGAGACTTGAATAATCTGGATATAGAATATTAAAACAGATGTTTTGATACAGTGACAAATCCATACTAATATTATAAATGCGAAAGTAAGGATTTTTGTTTGTTTGTTTGTAACGCTTTCACGCTTACAATACTTCTAATGCAGGACATACAGTAACGTTAAGCATTATGTATCTTGTGGAGACCAGGCTCAGGATAAATGGATTCATCATATGATCTATGCATAACCTCTTTGAAAATAATCAATCATAGGGTTTTGAGTTTCAATTCTAATTGCGTCAATATTATTACTGAGTTTTGCCGATAAATTCTCACTAACAAAAACAAAGTCTGGAATAAAATTATATTCAATAGATAGGTAGGGGACAACAGGTTCAGGCTCTTAGATCGAATATTAAGTTATTTGAGCTAATATGGGTGTAATACTCCGAGATAAAATCCTAAGAGTATGAAAATAATTAAAATATATTTACAAGCATATGAAGTCAATCATGAACACCGTTGCATATGCTGGAAAGAATTTTAGCCACAGGTTCTTCTACTACTTATCAGAGACTCGGTCACGACCTCCTCAAGCCGATCGTAGGTACCTACAGTTTACTAAATGAAGATTGGTAAAGAATCTTTAGCGGCGAAACGAAGGATACTATCGATGGAATTCCTGATAATTCCTCTGGTTCAACAATAGTAAAGCTATGTGGCGGCGGCTACAATTACTACCAACCTTGCTCGTAGTTGTCATAAAAGACGAGGAAGAGTTTTCATCAACTTGTGTCAACTATATTTGATACTGTCAGGTCAACATTCCCAAAAAGGATTGAATTCGAGCTGGCGGCCGGCCAATAAAACTATTGCCAAAGCTTTTGCCATACGTACTATAAAAGAAGAATACCTATAAGACCCCAAGTAATAGGGATAAGATCTGATGATGATAATTATGATTTATGAGCGCCTGATATTACTCACGTCCACTTTATTGTGAAATTGAAACAAGTTCCTTAGTCCATCCAGATATCCCTAGGCCAATAACAGTATAACTCTAGTTTTTATTACTATTCGTCTGAAGCGGAGTGCCTTAAATTATTCCAGTTTACAAAGTTACATCTTATTTACCTGAAATGTCTAGAAAGTCCATACTATTAAATGTATGAATCTATTATCGTTGATGTTTGTAGAGATAGTGGATGTATTTTTAAAGGTTTTAGAATATATATATATTTTTTACTGTTGTATTATTTCAAAGGCCGCACCATAAGAAGATTTATTTCTTACTAGCAGTCCGCCCTCGCTTCGCTTCGGTTATAGG
Organism: Lymantria dispar; assembly: GCA_032191425.1. Taxonomy (NCBI): domain Eukaryota; kingdom Metazoa; phylum Arthropoda; class Insecta; order Lepidoptera; family Erebidae; genus Lymantria; species Lymantria dispar. Next base: position 10,436,264 of record CM063454.1, on the reverse strand, counting down.
TTATAGTCGTTTTACCCGCGTAGTTCCCGTTCCCGTGGGAATACCAGGATAAAATATAGCCTAGTTTACGCCCTGATATTATAGCTTTCCATTGGTGAAAGAATTTTTGAAATCGGTCCAGCTGTTTTGAAGATTACCCGGAACAAACAGACAGACAGACAGACGGACAAAAATTTTTTAATTGCTATTTTAGGCATAGGTGTCGTGCAAATAACCGTGTGAGCATGAAAAAAGCCTATTATTTTGACATTACAAACAGACACTCCAATTTTATTTATTGGTATAGATGGTGTTAAAAATATAATATGTAACCGCCCCTTACATTCCTCAGACGTAAAAGTCGGCTGAAAGGTTACTAGTAGAGTGAGCCGCGCCTAGAATTTACTTTTTTAAAGATTTTGTAAACCCGCTGGTAGCTGTATATACATACAGCTGTATATATGTACATAGGTACATTACATAACATAGTACCAAAGAAGTGTAAGGTAAAATAGATGCCATCGAAGTACAGAACCCGATACCGGTGGTCCCAAATGACAATGGAGAGGTCTCTTCCATCGTCTCAGATGGTTTAGGCGAGGTGTGACCAAATTATAACCCAGAGATTTAAAAAATAATTATCTTCATGAACGTAACTGCTTCCTCTATATTTTTTTATCATTATCATCATCTCTTATCCCAATTATTTGCCGACGCAATATGTAATCTCTCATAGTACACATTGCAATATTTTTGTCAATAATTTTATCATCGACCGCCAGCTTAACGTGAATCCTCCTTAGGATGTAATTGTGGGGTGCGAGCGGAGGGCGGTGTGGTCTCGTTGAGGGAGCTCATCGCCTGGCGCGTCGACGCCCGCCGGGACGTCGTTGCCTGTTGGGCAGTCCGGCTGGAGAGGCCTCGGTTCGGGGTACGAATCGTGGAGGCCTTCCGGCCGGTGCTGATGCAGTGGTTGGAAAGGCGGCACGGGGTGCTCTCCTTCCGACTAGTACAGGTGTGGACGGGGCATGGGTGCTTCGCCAAATACCTGCACAAGGTCGTTAGGAGGGAGAGTACACCGTCCTGCCACCACTGCGATTGCGACGAGGGCACGGCGCAGCATACACTCGAGGTCTGAGACTGGTCTGGACGCTTGGGCAGAGCAGCGCCGTGAACTCGTCGCAATCATCTGTGCCGACTTGACGCTGCCGACTATCGCCAGGGTGATGGTCGGCAGCGTCAGGAACTGGGATGCGGTCGCAGCCTTCTGCCAGGCAGTGATCTCGCGGAAGGAGGCGGCGGATCGTCTGCGCGAGGAGCGCAGCCTCGATGAGGCGATCCGCCGTCGGCGACTGAGGCGGCGTAGGGAGTACTTGCGCCTCATGCTGCTCTAGCCGAGGCCGCGGGTGACGTGACCGGGGAATTAGTCCGTCACCCGCCGAGAGGCCGACCGCGTGAGGAAAGACCGACGTCTTCCCTGAGGGGGGGTCGTCGGTCGATGGGAGGGTACCCTAAATAGGGGGTATTCTATCGGGCCGGACATTGATGACAAATAACTCTGCTCCGGTGGTCGGCCCAACGACGAAGGCGACGTGGATTGTGGGTGGGTTGCGAGTCTGCGTGCTTACGCCCCTCTGTCGCCCCGGACGGAGGGGTGCGAGGAGCGCGCCGACCGCAGACCACCAGCCCACCCAAAAAAACATAATTTATCATATTTATATTCATCCCTAATTTTTAAAGATTCATATTTAACATATAGGTAGATAAGAGCTGTTTCTACAAAGGTAGTAAAATTGGTATGCAATACAGCACTGGACAGACGGGGTGCTGTTTCCTTTTCTCTCTTCTCTTACTATGATGTTCTTTGCTTAATTCCCTTAGTCTCATGCAACACTGCCGTGACGGATAAAAAGCGCTGATAATAAAACCATATTCTTTATTACATTTTCTTACAACTCAAATCTTATTTTTATAAATACTGTTATTGACGTAACAAACATACAGATCGATATAAAGTAAATAAGCAGTGCAATATTGCGTACAAACAGTTGGACACCGCAATTTATAAGCGGCACAAGCAGAAGAAAGGGTTCGCGGCCTGTTATTGTATCGAAAGGTAGCCCGGCCTAACAGGCTCACTATATGTGCTAGAAATCTCTTAGATATATCAAATTTAATAAAATTATTGATTATTTTAAACTGAATATCGTCTATTTATTCCAGGTTAAAAATATAATATTTTTATGCAAAGAAGACTGCGGTAAAGTCAAGGAATAATATGCTAGCCTATTCCTCATGGATACACCGGATGCACGAAGATATACTATGACTGATGACAATGACATTAGGAATAGACAGCGCCATATGTGTGACATAGAAAAAAATGGGGGCTAAATTGCTTTAGAACGTGAAACTTGTCAGACTTGGCGGGCCAGCTTTGTTGAAGGCGCGCGCATGAGATTAAATGCGTCTTCTAGTCAAAGGTCTCGATCCCTTGAATTCCGCGTGGAGCATTATCACTTCAGATACAGGACTTTAAATCCAAGAAATATATGTAGAACAATGACAGAATGCGAAATGCCCCTGTTTAAGTGTATAAACCGGTGGCATTTCATTTCATTTTATTATGAAACAAGCCTTAAGCGTAGATAGAGTATTTCTATCAAATTAAAACAAGGATGGATCAAGTCTGCATGTTTTTATGATGCCATCAATATGTATATGATATCACCATCATCATCATTAAGTACTTCATCTTCCCTACTGCCTGTAAGTCTCATAGACTACTACGTAGGGTAGTAATTTTTTGGTAGGGTTATTGCCATACTATATGTACGTACATACCGTACAGCTGCCGCTCTTGGGGAGAGGATTGGCGATCGTAATAACGTGTTATACATTTTCCAGGTAAACGCTACCTTAGGCGATAATTGTATTCTTATCTCTTTGCCCCACGAAAATATGATAGGTATTTAATATAATTAGTATTTTACTACTAAAAAATAATATAATATTTACTTTTGTGGAACTCAATAAAATCTGTTGAATCTGCTATTGCAATGAAGCATTACTTTGTTATTATTGAGCTAGGATGGGACCGTCTGCTACGTGACCGTCCAATCTAGAATAACACTGGGTCATTATTGATTTCCATGAGTAACCGCGCCATTTTATTACCACCACTGGAGCTTAGTGGATTAGATTTCAGTTGTGCGATTTATGGCCTGCCTCTCTAAACACTCTCTGAGTGACTCTTCCAGACCATAACATAGATACTTGAAACTTATTGTGGCCTGGCGGCTAATATGATTATGGGTTTGAAATAAACAGTGAATTATAATCATCATCATTTCAGCTCATATAAGTTCCAGGCTCACGTCTCCTACACAATAGGAGAGAAATTAACCTGGTATAGGGTTTTCTTGCATAAATATTTCTTATATGTTTTATACTTTAGTCGTCCTTTACGAGACCCACGGATAACAATGCGGTAGTTAATTATATCCTTACTCCGTCACCACATGGATTAGTTGAATAGTTAATTATATAATTTTAAAATCTGAATGGTACCTCTAATACTTTGCTATCTCTACAGGGTCACATTTGCAAATACAAGTGCCATTAATGTGTGCGTTTGTCTGTACAGTGCGTCCCTTACACATACAGATACAAAAGGGACAAAGGTCACCGGCCACAGCCTTCTTATATTTGTTTAAGACGTGTATTGTGCCCAAAGACCCTTATTTCAGCGATACATTTATATATTGTTGTGTAGTACCTGCCCTTTTGTATAACTAAATATTTCGCTACAATTTTGAAGTAACATCTGTGGAATAGATATCATTATTTTGTTTGGTATTCTTATTTGTTTTTAGTAAATAATTCTGTTTTTGCTAAGGTTGGATTATTTTTCGTTTTATCGATATAAGAAAAGGCGGAGGGAATACCAATTAGACAGTATAATACATATTTTTATGGATATTTGATATAACTTTATGAAACATTTTAGTTGATCCCTTTTTTACTTAACAGGGTTAAAGTTACCTTTTTAATTTCAATACATTCAAAGTAACGAAGCTAATGAAGATATATTAGGGAACCTCTTGAAACCAACTCTTAAAATTCAATATGTATAGTGATTTATAATAGATTTATTAATAGTAAGATATTAAATATTATTAAAAATTAGTTTACTAAAGTTTTTTGAACAGCATTTTATGTCATGTGGTGAAAGTATGCGGCCACAGAGAATTCTAAGATGAAGAAAATTATAACGGACTAGTTCTAGGAACAAATTTTATATAGTAAAATTGGATTATTGCTCTAGGTTAATCAGGCAAATAATCTTATTCGCTGTTACCTACGTGAGACTTAAATTTGAATAGCAATAGTTGGATATTTTTATAGTAGCTATTTTTGGAAACACACCTTAGTGATAAAAAAGAATGAACGAAATTGCATTTATCTTTATCTAATTAAATAAATTTAATATAATAAAGAACAAACCTAATGTCTTCTAGTAGACAAAATTCTAGACTTCGAGATTTGTAAAATAAATTCTGATAAATTATATTGGTAGAAAATAACCAATATAATTTATCAGAATTTATTTTACAAATCTCAGTAACTCTTTATGCCTTTGATCGGACGTTCGTTAGGAACCGGGAATTGAAAATTAATATTTTTACTCATCATTAACTCATCTCAGTCTATATAAATCCCACTGTTGGGCTCAGAGCTCTTCCACAATAGGAGGGAAATTGACCACTATTCAACGCTGATCAATGAATAGGGATTTGTACCTGGTTTATCCTGTCTTGCTTCCATGTTACCTACATATATCCCTTAGTTGTCTCTTACGACAGCCACAGGCAAGAGAGGGGATGGTTAATTGTATTCTCACTCTGTAACTACCCGGACTTTGAAGTTTACTATTTTACAGAATAATACTTAGCTTCAAAGTAGTATAATATTTATAATTCCTTGAACTAAGCCGATAATCATGCATGACGAATAAAAGAAAGTATGCCAAAACCATAATAAGTAGAAACCTATAGTCTTTCTTAACATCAGGGCAATAGGAATAAAAGTCTACGCCCTACCTCTTAACTTCCTAAACCTTACCGTTCTTAGGCCTTAACCAAAACGAAATTTATGCAGTCGTTTGCTCTAAACATATAACTAAAACCACTATATAAGCATCTTTTCTTTATCTGTGATCTTACCTTGATACACTGACTCATTGCTTCGATAAGCAAAATAATCCAATAACCAATCTTAACCAAATATTCGGCTAACTGTGTAAAAGTGTCTAAACATGTCTAGTAAATAGAGATTCGATCTAATAAGGCTTCCTGAGGCTCTCAAACGTTCAATCAAAATGATGGGTAATTCAGTTATGGTAGTACTGGACGAATACCAGATAATGCTGTACAGTTAAGCGGAAAAGTGTTTTGATATAATTTCATTCACAGTTTATCTTTATATATATAAATCTTCTGTTCGAATGTTTGTAATTGAACTCCTTCTAAACGGGTAGACTGATTATGATGTTTTTTTTGTGGCTATTGCGATGGACATGAGGTTGAGGTATGGATTAGATAATATTTGGAATCGGTAGGTGGCGCTGCAATACATTTCAAGGAGAATGCCTTTTAGTATTTTTTTTAGATTTGAACAGAACAACGTCTGTTGGGTTAGCAAGTTATTATTATAAATAATTTGAGTGTGATAAATATAATGTGTAATGACGGGTTAAGAATACAATGTGTCACTAACCCTTTCTTTCTCGAGAGAGTTATAAAAACCGCCTGAGAAAATGGCTGTAACTTTCTTCTGCAAATTTTATTAACTTATACCTAATACCAACTGCAGTCCACACAATTCGCTTCTCAAAATTTATAACATTGTTTTTCATTTTTAATAAATTACACGAAGCACTGTGTAACATGGGATCAAAAAACTGTCGTACATGGCACTATTATTAGTAGTTAAGCCAATCAGCTACTATCAGTTACTATCAGTGTTTTCCAATAATTAAATTAAGAATGTAATGTTCTTTACTATTTCATGGTTTTAATAGAAATTGGATAAAAGAGCATCAAGATCATGAGCAGCAGTCCTCTTGTAAGCAACTTATTACACCAATTGCAAACATCAGCCTTCCTGATAGCTTTACATGACATTATTTGCCCTTTATGGCGAAGCCTATGGCTAACAGCGGACGTCAATATGCTGATGGAGGTCTGTATGAATGGCGATGAGCTGTTGTCCATACAGTTTTAATGATTCGGACTCTTACCAATATCAGACGAATTGGCGACTGGTATTTTGGTGTCGTACGAATAAAAAAAAGGGAGTTTTCGTTTAGGACGCCTAGTGGATTAGAAACATAGAAATTATTTTGTACAAGTATATATAGCATAAAACAACAGATTATGACAACTAATGTGGCATAAAGTATTAATAAAATATTAAGATTTCTGTTCCAGAAAATGATGATTTTTATTCAATAAACATTTACCTTCATTAGTATATACTATAGGTATGTGTTTAGGTTAATAATTTACTATAAGCTCACTAGATGGCGTTGTACAAAATTTTAACACAGGTTATGGTTTCGTTACACAAATGAGTCATAGGTTAACGCCACACCAACGATTAGGTTAACCCTTGCCTATAGATGTTTCACATCAAAATCTAGTTGAAGATTTTGCGTGCGACTGTACACGTCGCACTGACGACCACACATATCCCCTATTCCCTAATTAATCGTGTATCGTAGCAGTCTCCCGAGTGATCTCTTGGATGACCCAACTTGATTCACTCTGACTATAACTGTGTTAACAGACTTACTTATTTTGTACTCTATAAATCTGTACCTACAATCAAAATATATTTAAATACTTTGCATTTCAGTATCAGTGAGAATGCACAGCCTAAGCTCTTTTTTTTTCCTTAGGTGATCGTAAGAGATGACTAAGGGTAGTAAGCAAATAAAATAACATTATAATGATTTCTAATGTTTTCGCGAGTGTCACTTAAGAACAATTTTTACGGATTTTATTGCGTTTGTATTTGAGTTTCGATTGCCGATGTTTTGAACACTTTACAGGGTTCATGGTGATGGGCGGACTAAGATGTCTCACGTCCAACAAGTCATCGTTATCACACAAATTTATATCTGCTCGCTGCAGTATTAGTTTCCGTGTGGTGACGAAGTAAGAATACAATTCACCACTCCTTATCTTGCTCGTGGATGTCGTAAAAGACGACTAAGGGATATAATTAGGGACACGATATCGTACAGAAAGTATCGATACTGTACTCATGAGTAGTATCGAAGAAAAAGTATAAGTAAAAGTACTCAATAAAGTATCGAAACAAAAGTATCGATACTTCAAAGTCCTTTTCCTAGAATCCATGTCGTGATGAGCTTTTTTTTGGAAATTTGACCGTCTGTGAATGTTTCGAGCCACGTTTTAGAAGATTCATTACGTTTGAAAACTAAATGGCGTTACTATAAATATGAGTAGTAAGATCAAGTTTAACATGAATAATTTATACAATTTATTCGATACGATATCTACCATAAAGTACTCATTGAGTAAAAGTATTGAATCCAAAGTATCGAGTACAAAAGTATCGGTATCGAAAGAAAAGTACTCGATACCTAAAAGTATCAATACTTTTCTCGTGTCCCCACGCAAATAACATCTATGCAAGACAAGAGAAACTCGAAACATAGCCCTCTACCAACCTGTCTGACCAGCTTGGTATAGTAGGGTCAATATGACTGCCAGCAGTGGGACGTACATGAGCCAAAATGAATCGATAAATGAATGAAAAGTTAGGTACTAAATTTTTGAAGTGAAAACTTCTTTACCCGCGTTAGCCAATTTTTGGTACGGAAAAATCTTATTAGTTGGCGTCACCGACATGCTCATGACAGGCGTACGTGCATTGTGCTGGGCGCCTTAGATACTTTTTGTATGGGTGAAATCTGGTGCGTTCGCGTCACCGACATTCTTATAGCATTATATCTGTAGCTATACAGCTGACGTGCTATTTATTACCATTAGTGCTAAAACTCTCTAAATAAAACCTTGTGCTAATCCATCTTGAAAGCATGATATAGTAGTATAGTAAGGAATCTATATATTAATACGTGGAGCAAAATCTTTGTACCTCTTTTGGCTAAAATTACGTGGATGGATAAGTATGAAATTTGGCACAGTTAAAGTATATAATGAGGAGAAGTGCATAAAACTGAAATTTCATATAATAATGGATTAGAAATACATTAAATTCATTAAAAAGGCATTACGCACAATACCATACAATCGCTACACACACACACACACACACATGCGCGCGCTTATACACTTTTAAAGTCTCTGGTCGAACTGAATGTCAAACAATCATAATTATGATGACAATGTCTAATAGACATTTGTACTTATTAGTTATTAGTGAAATACAGCTAGCTCAATAAACAATTATCTATACCAATAAAAAAAATTGGAGTGTCTGTTTGTAATGTCAAAATAATAGGCTTTTTTCATGCTCACACGGTTATTTGCACGACACCTATGCCTAAAATAGCAATTAAAAAATTTTTGTCTGTCTGTCTGTCTGTTTGTTCCGGGTAATCTTCAAAACGGCTGGACCGATTTCAAAAATTTTTTCACCAATGGAAAGCTATAATATCAGGGCGTAAACTAGGCTATATTTTATCCCGGTATGCCCACGGGAACGGGAACTACGCGGGTAAAACCACTATAACCTATAACCGAAGCGAAGCGAGGGTGGGTTGCTAGTACATAAATAAAATTAAAAGAAAATTGAAAAATTAATTTAAATGAATTATGGCCGAATTTCGACCATTCGGCGACTACTAGTTTAAATTAAATCTACTCCATCTTCTCCATCAGCTATCAGTCTATTGAACTATCATCAAAAGTTAAAAACTAAATATTAACAACGAACACAAATTACACCTATATGCAAAACAATTATTTGTGAATCGTACAAACATTTGTCTTTCTTTTTTTGGTGAATTATGGTGAGGCGGAACCCAGGTGACGAAAGGGCTGCGCACGGCCCCATAACCATCGTATTCTCTCACCATTGTTACTGGGCCGGCCACCGGTACCAAGTTCCTTGTCGTCCGTGGCCAGCCGAACAATAAAAATTGTCCTGCGTGAAGATTGAATCCACAATATTTGGGACGAAAGGATATGACTTAGGCCGTCCGCCCGTCATGTTTTATAAAAGTAGCTACAAAATGTTTACAATTATCTAATATCTTTAAATATTTCTTATATATTTCTTATTCAGAATCTCGGCAACCGCATCAACGATTTCTATAAAATTTAGTAGGCAAGAGATTTCAGAGATGGTATTTATTTTAGCTAGGCTTCATAACGAAATTTTTATGGAAAATTCCTTTTTCTGTGTTTTCAGTAATTGACCACAGCCATCAAGAATAGAAAAGCTTAGTTGGAAAAACAAACCGTCATTTAATCAATATAGCCCTGGTTCGATTCTAGATTTTCATTTTTTACAATTTTTTCCTGTTGTCATTGATTTTAACCTTATTTCATTAATTATTTGTTATAATTACCCAAAAAAAATATTTATTATTGTACGCTTAACTTCGTTCACCTCTTAAGTAATTCAATCACTTATAATATTCAATATTCACTACCTGTTCTCCTTTATGTGTAGAGGTACTTAAAACATAAGCAATTAGTGTTATCCCGGTAATCCTGGGTCCACCCGTGGGATGACCCTTGCTTAACGAACTGAGAGTTATCTGATGGGAAGGTATACAAGGAGTTTGAAGTTGTTCAGTGTAATACTCAGTGAGTATTAATTTGATTATGAAATATTTAATATGTTGATATATGTTATAACGCTAGGTCGTCTAATGGCCAAAATTCTATCTTAACTTAATATTATTTACAGTAACAATGTTATTTAAGTTGTCTTGTCTAAAAGTAAACCTAAAAAAACTTCTATCTTTTATTTATTCTTCTTCTTTTTCTTTTCAGCTCATATACCTATCGCGGTGTGGGACTTAGGTTGCCTTCATAGTGGGAGAGAATTTGGCGCACTGCACCTCGCTAGTTAGACGATTTAGTTATGGCAAAAACGTGAATGTGAAAATGGGAGTCAAGTTCAATATTGTGATAATTATGGTATGGTATCGACTTCATTGGCAAAAGATTTGAGATATAAATTGATGACAATTTTTACAGGCAATTCTGTAAAAGTAGTTCAACTACAAAATCTTTTATTCGACTTCAAAAATGTTTACTATTTATAAAAGAGATTGTTTAAAGCCAATAGTCACATCCATACTAATATTATAAATGCGAAAGTAAGGATGTTTGTTTGTTTGTTTGTAATGCTTTCACGCTTTAATCACCGAACCGATTCCAAAAATTCTTTCACCAATGGAAAGCTATAATATCAGGGAGTAACAGGCTATATTTTATCCCGATATTCCCACAGGAACGGGCACTACGCCGCGAGTAAAGCGACTGAAACCGAAGCGAAGCGAGGGCGGGTTACTAGTTATTTACATAAAGCAAATTAGTATGATCTATTAAACTTCAACACTTCACTTGCCTAGTTTAGAAACTTGATATTCTATTTAGCTAATCAACTTATCATGTTTATATCGTATCCAAGTAATTGTTTTTACATTGTACAATACCAAACACATATATGATTACGTGTGGTGACGGAGTAACAATACACTTCACCACTACCTCTCTTAAAAGTCTTGTCTTAAAAGACGACTAAGGTATTATAATATGTATACAAAATCTATGCAAGATCTATCTATGCAAGAGAAGAAAAGCTCGAAACAAAACCCTATGCCAACACATCAATTATCGGTGCCGATCTGGTGCTGCCGACCATCGCCAGGGAGATGATCGTCAGCGTCAGGAACTGGGACGCGATCGCCGCCTTCTGTGAGGCCGTAATCTCACGGAAGGAGGCCGCGGATCGTGTGCGAATAGAGCTCCTATTCGGCGACACGTTCCGCCGCCGGCGACTCGGGCGGCGCAGGCGCGAGTATCTGCGCCTAATGCCGGCCTAGCCGGGGCCGCGGGTGATCGGACCGGGGAATTGTCCGTCAACCGCAGAGAGGCTGACTGCGCGACGGCGACCGATGTCCCAGGACGTCGAGAGGTGAGGTTACCCGAAATGGTATTCCGTGAGGCCACTGACGACAAGTCACATCTGCTCCGGTGGTCGGCCCAACAACGAGGTGACGTGGGTAAGGGTGGGTTATGGGCCCGCGCGCCGTCTTTTCAGTGCCCCGGACGGACTGGACCGCGCGTGCGCTTACCATAGCCCAAGCATAAAAAAAAAAAATTTTCTCTCCCACAGTGGAGGAGGCCCGAGCCCAACGTGGGACGTAGGTATATATGTATATGGGCTGAGATGATGAGATGAGAGATGAAATATATGATATAGTTACTAAGTGTGTGCTCTTGTAAAAACTTACCAGTTCTCTTCGCTAAACTTGATATGTTAATACGTATCTAGATACTTTTCCCAAGACAAATTATTTAAAGGAATTTCTTAATAAAATAATTCTTATTGCTTGTAATGGGTAAGTTTTAAACATAATGAAACAGTGACGGGTCGATATTACAATTCGTCTCTATTACTTACTCATGGAAATAATAAAAACGGATAAGGTGTTTGTTGATAATCAAGAGAATGGGTTACAACGCAATCTTGGCCAATTTGAACCACCGACGGAGATTATCCATATGCTTTCCGAGTACGTGACGATCATGATATTATGCCAATGACGACCGAGTGCCATCACTTACCCACATTTATCACTCAGTTTAGCAATAACATAACTGTGTGCATAAATGACGTAGTCATAACAATACTGATCTACTATGCCAGTGTCGTGTCCTCGATCCCCACGCCACGTAGTAAACACTGTATAATCCATAAATTGTTGTAAATAAAACTACTTTTACGGATTATATCGCGTTTGTATTTTATTTATGATTGCCCGACGTTTCGAACACTTTGCAGCATTCATGGTCACGGCCAGACTAAGGTGTCTCACGTCCAACAAGTAATCGTTATTACAGACATTTATAATTATCTACCCGATACAGAATGACTGCTGACCATGAATGCTGCAAAGTGTTCAAAACGTCGGGCAATCATAAATCAAATACAAACGCGATATAATCCGTAAAAGTAGTTTTATTTACAATGTGTAGTGCTCGCGTAAACATCAGATATCATTACCATAAATTGTTGTTCTAAATCGGGGTCTAATTGCTGTCGATTAATTATATGTTTTTAATATTGTATGTTTATAATGTTGTATGTTTGTAATGTTATATGTTTGTAATGTTGATACACATTACGCCAAGACTTGAAACAACTATTTGTAGATTGCGCCGTGTTATTCCACATAGGAACCAAATCCGATACACTTATAGTGCGGTATTTTAACCACTACGCCATCTGCACGGTCATGCTGATTGCTACTTAACGAGACTAGCTACTTAACTTAAAGAATAAACATTCTTCGTAGTATATCGATTAAACCCATTTTCCTACGGATCTCCGTATGCCGGGTTCTATATAGCCTATTTGACGTTAAGCCTAGTTATGATCTTTTTATTCAGTCCATTTATATACATCCCATAGTTATTAAATTCAGGCTTCTTCCATAATGGCAATGTTATTTGTATATTATCTAACACCAAACGGGTTGGTAACGTATATATAGTCTATCCAAAACACAACAGATATAAAGATACCATATATCTACAATATAACATTTAATAAAGTTTCGTATTACTGTGAAGCCGTTGAAGTATAATAATATGACCCCGTTTGAGATAGTTACATAAATCGAAGAACGATCCTTTTGTTGTAACAGTATATATAATATCTTTAAATAAGCAATTATTGTATATATGTAAAAGTGGGCGTTACCGACTATATCTGGCAACGGCTACTAGCTGACATTTGGTACCATTACGGATATCCCCCGAAGAGGGCGGTCCACTGGTGGTCCCGGGAGTTGGCGGATCTCCGGGCCGCGTGCATTCGCGCCCGGAGGGCCTACACCCGCAGCCGGCGGCGCCAACGCGACGCGGAGCGGGAGCCCTCATACAGGGCTACCGCAATGCGCGGTCGGCCTTCAGGCTGGCCGTCCGCTCCGCCAAGGACGTCAGTCGGCAGGAGATGCTGGACGGTCTCGACCGTGACCCCTGGGGACGCCCCTATCGCGCGGTGCTGAATAAGCTCCGCGCGCGGGGCCTTCCCCTCACCGAGACTCTCCAGCCCAGCCTTCTCACCCGGGTCGTCGAGGACCTGTTCCCGCGGCGGGCGGAACACACGCCCCCGGTCATGGCTCCGCCAGACACTGACCGGGAGGCCGACGACGACAGTGTTCCGCCCATCACGGAACCCGAGATGGGAGTGGCGGTGGCGCGCATGTGCGCAAAGTCCACCGCCCCCGGGCCCGACGGTGTTCCTAACCGCGTGTTGGGCCTGGTCCTCGACCACCTGGGTCCCCGCCTCAGGGAGCTGTTCGACGCGTGTTTAGCGTCCGGACGGTTCCCTGGGTGCTGGAAGGAGGGAAGGCTGGTGCTCCTGCCGAAGCCGGGACGGTCTCCGGGGTCGCCTTCGGCCTACAGGCCTATCGTGCTGCTCGATGACACGGGCAAGCTACTGGAGAGGGTGGTAGCTGCCCGCATCGAGCGGCACCTCGTCGGCACGGGGCCCGATCTGTCGGACGCCCAGTTTGGGTTTAGGAGGGGTCGTTCGACGATCGCGGCTCTGTTGCGCCTGAGGGCCGTGGCAACTGAGGCCGTCACCGGTGGGGGAGTGCTGTTGGCGGTGTCCCTAGACATCGCCAACGCATTCAATAGTCTGCCATTCAGCTGCATCAGGGAGGCGCTCCGGTATCACGGAGTGCCAGCTTACCTGAGGCGGCTAGTGGCAGACTATTTGGTGGGGCGCAGCGTCCTCTGTACCAACCGAGCAGGGGACGTTGTGCGAACGCCCATGACGTGCGGTGTCCCACAGGGGTCGGTCCTCGGACCCACCCTGTGGAACATCGGCTACGACTGGGCGTTGCGGGGGAGCCTCCCGCCCGGGCTGGGCGTGATTTGTTACGCCGACGACACGCTCGTCACAGCCCGCGGTGGGACGCTAGAAGAGGCGGTAAGCCTGGCGACCTATGGCACCGAAGAGGTCGTCAGGCGGATCGAGGCGCTGGGGTTGAGGGTCGCCCTGAACAAGACGGAGGCCCTCTTGTTCCATGGGCGCCTTATGAGCCCTCCCATCGGCGTCTCGATCACCGTCCGATCGGTTGACATCAGCATCCGGGCCCATATGAGGTACTTGGGCCTGGTGCTCGACGGGCAATGGTGATTCCGGGAGCATTTCCGCAGGCTCGCTCCGCGGCTCGTCGGCGCGGCGTCCGCCCTATCGTGGCTTATGCCGAACGTGGGCGGACCGAGCGCTACGTGCCAACGGCTGTACACGGGGGTCATCCGGTCGATGGCCCTGTACGGCGCACCGGTGTGGGCGGGGTCCTTGACCGTCCGACTTAGGGCCCTTCTGTGGCGACCACAGAGGGTCATGGCGGTTAGGGCCATCCGCGGATACCGCACGGTTGCGACGGAGGCAGCGTGCCTATTGGCCGGGACTCCCCCGTGGGACCTGGAGGCGGAAATGCTCGCCGAGTTGTATCGGCGGGTGTCGGGGGTGCGCGGGGAGGGCGGTGTGATCTCGTTAAGGGATCTCACCGCCTGGCGCGTCGACGCCCGCCGAGACGTCATTGCCCGTTGGGCAGTCCGGCTGGAGAGGCCTCGATTCGGGGTGCGAACCGTGGAGGCCTTCCGGCCGGTGCTGATGCAGTGGTTGGAAAGGCGGCACGGGGTGCTCTCCTTCCGACTAGTGCAGGTGTTGACGGGGCACGGGAGCTTCGCCAAATACCTGCACAGGGTCGTAAGGAGGGAGAGTACACCGTCCTGCCACCACTGCGATTGCGACGAGGACACGGCGCGCCACACGCTCGAGGCCTGCGCGGCTTGGGCAGTGCAGCGCCGTGAACTCGTCGCAATCATCGGTGCCGACCTGACGCTGCCGGCCATCGCTAGGGCGATGGTCGACAGCGTCGGGAACTAGGACGCGGTCGCAGCCTTCTGCGAGACAGTGATCTCGCAGAAGGAGGCGGCGGATCGTCTGCGCGTGGAGCGCAGCCTCGATAAGGAGATCCGCCGCCGGCGACTGGGGCGGCGCAGGCGCGAGTATTTGCGCCTCATGCCGCCCTAGCCGAGGCTGCGGGTGACGTGACCGGGGATTAGTCCGTCACCCGCCGAGAGGCCGACCGCGTGAGGAAAGTCCGACGTCCTCCCCGAGGGGGGGACGTCGGCCGATGGGAGGGTACCCCGCGTAGGGGGTATTCCGTCGGGCCGACCACTGACGACAAGTAAACCTGCTCCGGTGGTCGGCCCAATGACGAAGGCGAGGTGGTTTTCGGGTGGGTTGCGGGAGTTGCGTGCTTAAGCCCCTCTGTCGCCCCAGACGGAGTGGTGCGGAGGCGCGCCGACCGCGACCAACCCAAAAAAAAAAAAAAAAACCATTACGGATATCAATAACTGTTGCCGATTATCGGTATCAATGCGGAATTTAAGCCGATGATTACGTGTAAACTAATTGGGACTTTGTTTCTATTAATGCAAGATTAAACTATAGTGAACATTTTTCGAAATTTACGATAGCAACGAGAAACAAAACCACTTTTCATCGCAGTTTGATTGAACAAAGTTTATAACATTTAAGTCTTAGCTCAATGGAAATAAAAGCGTCTTTGGCTTATATCAATATTCGTGAAATGTTGCTAATTATCAAGCCGCTAGCTAGCCAATAACCGCCCGCTCTGTTTTGCACGTCAAGAATCACATAGCAAGAGAGAGATAACACAATTAGTGTGGTTATTAGACTTATTAGTGATCGTACGATTACGAATGTAGTCAGTTGTTTGTACCTAGATAACTGATAGCCGTTACTAGTTATACAGGGTGGACCAAAAGTCCGTTTACTTTTAAATCAGTACCTACGTCGAGCAGCGAAGGCGGGGTGGGGCGGAGGGGATACGTAACTCGAGAGCAGCCTACGGGAATTCAGTGCCATGGCGCCATTCAACGGAGCCCAACGTGCGTTCTGCGTACGCGAGTACTATCGAAACAACGATTCTCCGACTATAGCGCAACGAAAATTTTGCGCTCACTACAACCTACGGCATAGAAATGAAGCTCCATCAATTCAACTGATTAGAAAATGGATACAGAAGTTTGAGGAGACAGGTTCAACAATGAATCAACCACGATGCGGCCGACCTAGGACTTCAAGGGATGCCGAAAACATAGAGCGTGTAAGAACATCTGTTCGCAAACAGCCTAACCTCTCCACTCAAAAGCGGTTAAGTGTCTTAAATATGCCAAGAACATCTTTAATTCGTATTCTCCACAAAGATTTACATTTTCATCCTTATAAAATTCAAATGGTACAGCAATTAAAGCCACAAGATCGTGCTCACAGGCTCCAATTTGCTAACGATATGCTAGAGAAGTTCACCAACTTTAACAACATTTTTTTCTCAGACGAAGCACACTTCCACTTAAATGGACACGTGAACCGGCAAAATTGCAGGTACTGGAGTGACACTAATCCTAAATTAAAGCATCAAAAGCCCCTGCATTCACCCAAAGTTACTGTATGGGCAGCTTTGTCAGCAAGAGGGATTATTGGTCCATACTTTTACGAAGATCAAAGAGGACATGCTGTTACAGTGAACACAAAGCGGTATATAGCCATGTTACGGAACTTTTTCACTCCAGCGCTACAGAATTTTAATGGTTTTAATCAACGCTCATGGTTTCAACAAGATGGGGCAACATGTCACACCTCCAATGACTCGTTGATTGCAGTTCGTGAAATTTTTGGTCAAAAATTGATATCCAAAAGAGGTGACATTAACTGGCCACCTCGTAGTCCAGATTTATCCCCAATGGATTTTTTTCTTTGGGGATACCTTAAAAGTAAAGTTTTCAACACCAACCCAGAGGCTCTTGAGGAATTAAAGGAACGTATCAGCGAGGAAATGCAAAACATTTCACAAAACACCTATAAAGCTGTGATTGAAAATTTTTGCTCCAGGTTGCAACAGTGTCGTGATGAACAAGGGTGAACAAGGGGAACAACATATGGATGATGTAATTTTCAAAAAATAAAATCCCTACATGTCTATATTAATAATAAATAAACAGTTTTTACATCTTTTATCTAGTATTTTTTTTATCATTGTTTAAAAAGTAAAAAGACTTTTGGTCCACCCTGTATTATAATACAGATATGAAACGTTAGAGGTATGTCAACCATTTTCGTTCACGTCTTACTAAAGCGGACAATTTAATATGTAATTTTTTTTTTATTTAAGACAACACCCTGCACTAAGGAAACAATCCTTGTATAGCGGGGGACTTTACAAATATATAATTAACGGGCACAAATTACATCCAGACTCAGAACAACAATTTGTGGATCGCACAAAGTGTTGTCCCGCGTGGGATTCGAACCCCCGACTGGCGCTATAGGTCGCTATCTTAACCACTACGCCATCTGTGCAGTCAAATGCGTAAAAAATTATATTGTAGATAAGAATACATGTGATTAGATTTGAATCTTTTAATATTATTGCAAATTGCACGATAATTATTGCAAATAATGCATAGTTCTTCAGCGTCGTAGCTTAAGAATAGATTAAAAATATTCCATAATAGCAATTCTATCTCGCACCCTTTATAATGAGATCGAGCCTTATCCATAATGGGAAGCATTCATCTAATATACCACGCTGATCAAACGGGTTGGTATAGGGTTTTATTTCGAGTTTTCATTGCCTTACATACCTAGATGTATATCTATTATAATCCCTTAGTCGTCTTTTACGACACCCACGAGCAAGAGAGGATGATGGTTAATTCATGAATTGTATTCTTACTCCTTCACCACATTTTTTGATTAATTTAATTGAACTATAATAATTGATACTTTCCGTGTGGTGACGGAGTAAGAAATTCACCACCCTCTATCTTACCCGTGGGTGATCGTACGAGACGACTAAGGGATATAAAACGCATATAATATCTATGTGAGAGAAGGAAAACTCGAAATAAAACCCTATACCTACACGTTTGACTAGCGTGGTATAGTAGGTTAATTACCCTTCCGTTATGGAAGAGGCCCGAGCCCAACAGTGGGACGTATATGGGCTGAGATGATGATGATGATGAATTGAAATTAAATATTCATTGAAAAATGAGCCTGGATTAACAAAATAAATAACTTTTGACATAATATTCTGCAAAATAAAAATCAGATCACTTAGTCGACGTCCATTTCGAACTCAACTACATGCTCAAACGTGTAGATCACTGGATTAAATTACAGTGAGATCCGACTCGATAGCGGCGTTGTTGGAAGCACGGCAGTTAACGGTAAGTAGTGAACTCCAACCTCGAATAAATTCCCGTACAAACAAACCGCCGATACTCTCATCAACTTTAAGAAGATTATATTAATATTCGTTATTAGTTTATAGTACATCCAGGTTGGGCAAATACGCGCAGTTTGTAATGGTGCAAAATCCCATTCAATTTAAACGAAAGATAGATAAGGTGCAAGTGGCGCAGGACCGTTCCGATTGGCATTCTCGTGGGGAGGCCTATGTCCAGCAGTGAACGTCTGTAGGCTGATGGATGGAGATAAGGTTATTATTTTTTTTAAACAAATGATAATAGGTAAATCACAGATTGACATAACCTATGAAATCTGAATAACAACGCATTTTGAATCTCTAGAATTAAAAATAATTTAATTTGTCGATTTAGTTTTCAAGGATACGTAGCAGAAACATATAGGTATCAAATATGCGGAGATAAAATTATATTATCACTTTACGAGAATGACATTTTTCATTTATCTTATTGCAATCAATGACTCGTCATTCTGTCGCAGTTTAAAAATCAATAAAAATCAAGTAATATAAATTATTAAATTAAATTAGAACCATCCTTTTGGGTGGGTGCGTAGGTAGATAAGTGCCTTGAGCGTGGGTGGTTCTGAGTGGGTGTTGGTGAATTTTTAGTTTTTTCATAGATGTGAATGAAAAAATACCTACATATAACAATTCATTTAATTCCTAATCTAATAACAAATGAGTTAAGGAAAATGTTTTTTTTTACTAACAGAAAAATATAGACAAGATAAATCGAAAAAAAATGACAAAGGTCCGATGGAATAAATAGCCTGCCCATCCCATCTACGAAAATTGCCGCATCGAATGGTAGTAGTTCTATCCCGATATATTCAGTAGTTTTAGAGTGACGGTGCATTTTAATACCCTTCTAGGCTGCCTCATATTATTTACAATTTTTCATCGTCCAGTTTAATTGTTTCAACAATAGCAAAGCTTTGTGATGACTACTAAAAATACTACCAACCTAAGACGACTAAGAGGTTTTCATCGATCTAGACAACTCCATCTGATGGCGTCATTTCACATACAACAAATTAATTCCCAAGAAGGATTGACGTCAGGCAAGCGGCTGGTCATAGCCAATAACTTTTACACTATATACTATGAAAGAAGAGAACTTATTGAGTCAATCACAAGTAATTGGAATAAGAGTAGGGTGATAATAAGTTTTTCGTCATCCACTGTTAGCCATAGGCCGCTTGTATAAAACGTCATATTACGTAATAATTTATTGGAAGACTTATTGCCATAACTATAACGTTCAGCAAGCGGGTTTTCTATCGCAGTAAGGTGTACTATTTCTTATGAAAGCGCTGCAGTCCCTTCTTTTGGTGATCACATAGCCGATTTTTCACTCCTACGAGCAATTTAAGATTGGTAACACTTGTATTCTAACCCCAACGCCACGCGATCTGCATAGAACTGGTTAATTGTACGGTTTATAGTACATATTACAATAAGATTTGGATATAAGCACTGCAAGCATTTTAGTAAGCATCCAAATTTGTGCAGATCATCAGTATATTCCCACGCATCTAAAAATTTAATTTTCCAACTATCAACTTAACAAAATTTAACCCTCGAGAGACAACAGACGAAATTTTGCAAAAAGCAACGCGCCTCGACATATCAAGCCCAGCAAAGTTAGCGGTTGTAATCGATACGGCCTTAGGGCTTTGGGTATAAATTAGAAGTACCATCGATCACCAACGCCCTTTGCCCATCGGCTCGTACTTTATTGATAGTGAATGTTAACCGATAGTTCAGTGAGTTAGTATTTTCCGGTATATTTGTGTCTGCTTATTTTACGAACGATTTAGCCTTTATTGTTTTTACATAAATTTTCGTAATGTGTTTTATTATTTTTTGCTTGAGTTATGGTAGTTTAGTATCTGCTTTTAACATATTCGTTCTTTTAATATAATTAGATAAATTCCTCCGATATCCGAGCGTGATGTAGAAGGTCATTTTATATTATATTGTGACCCGCCCAATAGTAGCATGGACTAAAAACTAAGACGAGCACTTCGTAATAATATGCAATGCTTACTAATTATCATGTTGTGTGGTAGTGGCTACGAGTACCATCAACTCTAACATTGCCCGTGGGGTGTTATAAAATACCACTAAGAGCTTTATATAGAGCTGGGTCAACTGCACCTCATACATTCTCAATCTAATTGTTGACCATATGGCCTACATTCCCAAGGAGGATTGACATCAAGCAGACCGCCGGTCATGAGACTATTGCAAATAACTTTGCAATATATACTACTAGCAACCCGCCCTCGCTTCGCTTCGGTTTCGGTTACCTTTCCCACCCAGTTCCCTTAGAAGGTAAAAATTGACAAATGCTCTTTATTCATTTTTACTGAAGGGTATTTTCCGTGTGATGACGGAATAAGAATACAATTCACCACCCCTTCTCCTACCCGTGGCTGTCGTAGGAGACGACTAAAGGATTATAATATGCATACTACATCTATGCAAGATAAGAAAAGTTCGAAACTAAAACCTATGGCAACACGTCTGACCAGCGTGGTATAGTAGGTCATTTTTGCTCTCATAATGGAGGAGGCTCGAGCCGAACAGTGGGATGTATAAGGGTTTTAATGATGAAACAAATGATGAATGAAGAGTATTTAAGCAAAAATTGAAGAAAATCGATGACGAATTTTGTCTCCTCATACAAACTTTGCTACTGCGGTTCACCTCTTAGGGGTTGTATTCCAAAACATCATTTCTTAATAGGTACCTACGACACAAAATAAAATTACAGTCAAAATTGCATTTTTCTAGCTTCAGTAGTTTCAGCTCAGTGCTAATGAGTTAGTCGACCAACTTCTTCATACCTATTTACACCCTTAGAGGGTGAAAATTAAGAAATGCTGAAATTCATGTTTGTTTATTTTTATTAAATATTATTTGTGGAGAATTTGATGAAAATCGATAAAGAATTTTTTCTCCCTTTACAAACTTTGCTGCTGGGGTTTTACCCCTTAGGGGTTGAATTCCAGAAAATATTTTTCTAGTGGGTCCCTACGTCACAAAACAAAATTTTGTTTCAAATTGCATGTTGCCAGCTTTAGTAGTTTTAGCTCGGCGTTGATAAATCAGAGCACCAAATTTTTTATTAATTCATATTTACACCCTTAGAGGGTGAAAATTCCACCGCCCCCGGGCCCGACGGTGTTCCTAACCGCGTGCTGGGCCTGGTCCTCGACCACCTGGGTCCCCGCCTCAGGGAGCTATTCGACGCGTGTTTAGCGTCCGGACGGTTCCCTGGGTGCTGGAAGGAGGGAAGGCTGGTGCTCCTGCCGAAGCCGGGACGGTCTCCGGGGTCGCCTTCAGCCTACAGGCCTATCGTGCTGCTCAATGACACAGGCAAGCTACTGGAGAGGGTGGTAGCTGCCCGCATCGAGCGGCACCTCGTCGGCACGGGGCCCGATCTGTCGGACGCCCAGTTTGGGTTTAGGAGGGGTCGTTCGACGATCGCGGCTCTGTTGCGCCTGAGGGCCGTGGCGACTGAGGCCGTCACCGGTAGGGGAATGCTATATATATATATATTGGCGGTGTCCCTAGACATCGCCAACGCATTCAATAGTCTGCCATTCAGCTGCATCAGGGAGGCGCTCCGGTATCACGGAGTGCCAGCTTACCTGAGGCGGCTAGTGGCGGACTATTTGGTGGGGCGCAGCGTCCTCTGTACCAGCCGAGCAGGGGACGTTGTGCGAACGCCCATGACGTGCGGTGTCCCACAGGGGTCGGTCCTCGGACCCACCCTGTGGAACATCGGCTACGACTGGGCGTTGCGGGGGCCCTCCCATCGGCGTCTCGATCACCGACCACTCGGTTGACATCAGCATCCGGGCCCATATGAGGTACTTGGGCCTGGTGCTCGACGGGCAATGGTGGTTCCGGGAGCATTGCCGCAGGCTCGCTCCACGGCTCGTCGGCGCGGCATCCGCCCTATCGTGGCTTATGCCGAAAGTGGGCGGACCGAGCGCTACGTGCCGACGGCTGTACACGGGGGTCATCCGGTCGATGGCCCTGTACGGCGCACTGGTGTGGGCGGGGTCCTTGACCGTCCGACTTAGGGCCCTTCTGTGGCGACCACAGAGGGTCATGGCGATCAGAGCCATCCGCGGATACCGCACGGTGGCGACGGAGGCAGCGTGCCTATTGGCCGGGACTTCCGCGTGGGACCTGGAGGCGGCAATGCTCGCCGGATTGTATCGGCGGGGGTGCGAGCGGAGGGCAGTGTGATCTCGTTAAGGGAGCTCACCGTCTGGCGCGTCGACGCCCGCCGAGACGTCATTGCCCGTTGGGCAGTCCGGCTGGAGAGGCCTGTGAGATGCAGTGGTTGGAAAAGCGGCACGAGGTGCTCTCCTTCCGACTAGTGCAGGTGTTAACGGGGCATGGGAGCTTCGCCAAGTACCTGCACAGGGTCGTAAGGAGGGAGAGTACACCGTCCTGCCACCACTGCGATTGCGACGAGGACACGGCGCGCCATACGCTCGAGGCCTGCGCGGCTTGGGCAGTGCAGCGCCGTGAACTCGTCGCAATCATCGGTGCCGACCTGACGCTGCCGGCCATCGCTAGGGCGATGGTCAACAGCGTCGGGAATTGGGACGCGGTCGCAGCCTTCTGCGAGACAGTGATCTCGCGGAAGGAGGCGGTGGATCGTCAGCGCGAGGAGCACAGCCTCGATGAGGAGATCCGCCGCCGGCTAATGGGGCGGCGCAGGCTCAACTACCTGCGCCTCATGCCGCCCTAGCCGAGGCCGCGGGTGACGTGACTGGGGATTAGTCTGTCACCCGCCGAGAGGCCGACCGCGTGTCCCCCCCTCGGGGAGGACGTTGGTCGATGGGAGGGTACCCCACGTAGGGGGTATTCCGTCGGGCCGACCACTGACGACAAGTAAACCTGCTCCGGTGGTCGGCCCAACGACGAAGGCGAGGTGGTTTTCGGGTGGGTTGCGAGAGTTGCGTGCTTAAGCCCCTCTGTCGCCCCGTACGGAGTGGTGCGGAGGCGCGCCGACCGCAGCCCACCCACAAAAAAAAAAGCGGATGTAAATTAAAAAATGCTGAAATACCTATTTATTTATTTTTACTAAAGAGTATTTTTGGAAAATTTAAATAAAATCGATGTAGATTTTTTTCTCCTTATACAAACTTTGTTACTACGGTTTACCCCCTAAGGGTTGAATTTCAAAAAAATCCTTTCTTAGTGGGTTTTTACGTCACGCAAAGTAACTAATATCAAAAGTTCATGTTTCTGGCTTCAGTAGTTTCGGCTCTGTGATAAGTCAGTAAACTGACACCTTTCTACCTATTTTACACCCTTAGAGGATAAAAATGGATAAACGCTGAAACACGTATTTATTTATTTTTATTAAAGAGTATTTTTGCTTAATTTGAAGATAGTAGCTAAAGATTTTTTTTTCTTTCCCTACAAACTTTACCCTAGTGTTTAACCCCCTTTGGGGTGGAATTTCAAAAATCTTTTCTTAGTGAGCACCCACGTCATGAAATGAAACTATGGTCCAAATTTCATGTTTCTAGCTTCAGTAGCTTCGGCTCACCCTGTTCCTTTATTTGTATATTATTGTCGACACCCCCGCAACACCCCTTGCAGGTGGAATTTCGTAAAATCCGTTCTTAGCTGACCTACACTCAACGAAAGGAATATTCTTGCCAAATTTCAAGTCTGTACGCCTTATGGTTCCAGAGATATGGTGATGAGTCAATATTTCGCTCGCAAAACCCGCCTCTCCTATATATATATATATATATATATATATATATATATATATAGATGAAAAAATAGTACATATTAAGTCGACTACAAGTATTTAGAGTAAGGTGATAATGATGATTATTGTTGATCATCTCAACCCATACATGTATGTACGTCCCACAGTTAGCTCGGGCCAAATGGGGAAACCATTTTGGGGAGAAGGACTTTGACATACTATACAACGCTGGTCAAACTCTATACCAATAGAGTTTCATTTCGAGTATTTTCTCTTTTCTCTATTCTACTCTTGAATCGATGTTATTTGCATATTATAATCCCTTATTTTTCCCCCGCGACAGAGGGGCGTAAGCACGCACACGCGCAACCCACCCGCGATGCACGTCGCCTTCGTCGTTGGGCCGACCACCGGAGCAGGGTGGCTCGACGTCAGTGGTCGGCCCGACGGAATACCCCCTATTTGGGGTACCCTCCCATCGACCGACATCCCCCCCTCGGGGAGAACGTCGGTCTTTCTTCACGCGGTCGGCCTCTCGGCGGGTGACGGACTAATTTCCCGGTCACGTCACCCGCAGCCTCGGCTAGGGCGGCATGAGGCGCAGGTAATCGCGCCTACGCCGCCCCAGTCACCGGCGGCGGATCACCTCATCGAGGCTGCGCATGTTAGTCGTTCCTTAGTCGTCTTTTGAAACTTTCACTGAGAAGAGAATGAATGAATTGTATTCTTACTCCGTCACCACACGGAAAGCTTGCTGATATGATACGTGATTCAAAACATGCAATATACCTATTGATACATGATCCAAAACTTGCTGTAGCTTAAAGATATATTTAAAATAGAGCTTGCTTTCATATTAATTAATTTTATAATTAAAATGTCAGTCGTAATATTGCATATTGAATCCGTGTGGTGACGGAGTAAGAATACAATTCAACCCCTCTTGCCCGTGGGTGTCACAAAAGACGACTAAGGGATAAAATATGCATATAACATCGATGCAAGAGAGGGAAAACTCGAAATGAAACGCTATACCAACACGTCTGACCAGCATGGTATAGCAGGTGAATTTCCCTCCCATTGTGGAGGAGGCTCGAGCCCAACAGTGTGACGTATATTAGCTGTGATGATGATGATGATGAATATTGCATATTTATGATTAGATCAAGTTTATGACCTAACATAAAAGAATTTTTGTACTTAAATACACTGTTTGCTTATGTTTCATTAAAAAATAAGTATGTTATTTATGTCATTTGGCATACGTAATTCACATTCATACATATCTGATATAGGCCACGGCAAAGGCAATAAAATTCAAAGATCATAATTTCAGCCATTACAGTAAGCCATTGAGCATGTACCTAAGGTGTCCAGCTACAAAAATTAAAGGGTACTTACATTTTTATTTACAATAAAGTGTGGCATTACTTATAAAAGAGGTACTCGCGTCGACTATAAACATACATAGGTAAAGTAAAGGAGCACTTAACGTTTCCTAAAGGATACATTATTGAGGAGAGCCCTAAAAACAACATTTTTACATCCTGTCGTCCTGCCGAGCATATTTTATTGCGGGTTGCTCGGATGACCCTCGGAACGGACTGCGTAGACTTTAGAACTAGTAGACATGAATTATCTACATTTTTTTTTAAATATAACCACTCTAAACCTGATTTAGGAGTAATGTAGACCTTTGTATGAACGACAGCAACAGTTTTCGGACTGAAGTGACGTACATTAAAATAATTAATTAAAATAATTCCCGTACAATAGTAATCCTAGTTTAGTAACAGCACGTCTACAGTATCAGAGGTTATTTGTATATTAATATATAATTTTTAATCAAACGGCAGGGGCGTGCATGCATGCGTGCGTGTGTGTGTGTTTGTGCGCGTGCGTGTGGGTGGGTATGGTAAAAGACGACTGAGGGAGATAATATGTACGATAATATGTATATAGGGAGATAATACGCCGGCGACTGGGGCGGCGCAGGCGGGATTACCTGCGTGCCATGCCACCCTAGCCGCGGCCGCGGGTGACGTGACCGGGGATTAGTCCGTCACCCGCCGAGAGGCCAACCGCGTGAGGAAAGACCGACGTCCCCCCTCGATGGGAGGGTGCCCCGGGTAGGGGTTATTCCGTCGGGCCGACCACTGATGACAAGTAACCCTGCTCCAGTGGTTGGCCCAACGACGAAGGCGACGTGGTGTTCGGCTGGGTTGCGGGTATTGCGTGCTTGAGCCCCTCTGTCGCCCCGGACGGAGTGGTGCGGAGGTGCGCCGACCGCAGCCCACCCAAAAAAAAAAAAAAAAAAGGGAGATAATATGTATATAATATCTATATTACGCATATGCCATCTATTCAAGAGAAAGGAAACAAAACCCTATACCAACCTGTCTGACCAGCATGGTATAGTAAGGTATATTTCCCTCTTATTATGGAGGAGGCTCGATCCTAGCAGTGGGACGTATATGAGCAGAGATGATGATGATGATGATTATTCTACACTGCTAATTGAGTAGACACAAATTGCACCTATACTCTAAATAATCATTAATGGAAGGAATTATTCTGCAAATTGTATCAATGTCACTTTTCATAGTAAGCTGCTAAGACTAATTGTATATGAAATTCTGAATCAAAAATATTAATTGGAAAATAAAAGCGAGAGTATGGATGGATTGAGGCTTGTTATTCATCATCCCCAAAATTACTGAACCTTATCTCGATGACATTTGAAACAGTAGATAGTTTTGTGTAAAACATACTACTACCAGTAGCTATTTTTGTCTCGGCAAAATAATCAGTTCCTTTACGATAAATTCGACTAACAAATTCTACATTAACCCGAATGATGCTGTGGGTCCGACTAGCGCTATCATAATTTACCCGAATTTAAAAGTACCTATTGTATAGAATATACATACATATAAGACATTGTTAAGATTTTTGAAGAGAAAGTTTTTTATATTTCTGTAGTTGAATTTTTTTTAATTACATATATTTTTTTTCTAACAATACACCGTATTCCAAAGTAGAATACTGGCGATTGGGGTATTTTAGAATACAGTGACGATAAGATTATTTGCCGTGTGGTGACGGAGTAAAAATACTATTCCCCACTCCCTCTCTTGCCCGTTGGTATTGTAAAAGATGACTAAGAGATTAAATATTCATATAATATCTATGCCAGAAAAGGAATACTTGAAATGAAATCCTATACCAACACGCTTGACCAGCGTGGTAGGTTAATTTCATTCCTATTGTGAAGGAGGCTCGAGGCCAATAGTGGGATGTGTATGAATTGAAACGAAAACTAAGGGATTTGTATTTAAAGTCATCATCATCATCTTGCTCTTATCCCAATTACTTGGGGTCGACGCAATATGTCATCTGTTTTGACATATTGCAAAACGTTTCGGCAATGACTTTTATGACCGGCCGGCTGCCTGACGTCAACCCTCCTTGGGACTGTAATCGTTGACCCAAATGGTACCAGATGGAGTTGGTCCGGGTCAATATAGGGCTCTTAGTCGTCTTTTACGACACCCACGAGCAAATCATGGGTTGGTAGTATTCGAAGCCGCTACTACACAGCATGGGATTTGTATTTAAAGTATGTTATTTAAAATATTTCAAAAATAATAATTTAGACTGATTAGTTAGTTAAAAACTCACCAATAAAAATATGTATGTGCTTAGTCGACTCTTTGTGATTTCATATACCGTTAAAATCCTTTATCCACCCTCCAATTCTCTTTGCCATATCATCTGAAACAGAAACCAGATATTTTTTTACCAAAAAAAAAGCTTTTATACACCAAATCCACGAAATAAAACCTAATTCTCAAACATTCCGTTTCTAATGTACAAAGTAAGCCTCTAATCTTCGAACTTCTGTGGCGGTTACCTGGCCGGTCCCGCGAGGCCGGGGCCTGATGGACGGAGCTTGCCGCGTAAGGGTTAACCTAAGTCAATGTAAATATTTGAACGTCCGCCTTGACTTCACTTACGTATCGTTGTTTTAAAGGTTGACATTTGTAGTTTTACATATATTTATTTTGAAGCACGAGCCCCTCTATTATAGGTATAGTTTTTATAAGGGTATAGGCGTCAGGTGGACATTTTACCTTGACATTATGCACTGTATTATAATAATAATAATTCCACTTTCATGGAAAATCGACGACTGAGTAGCAATAATTTGCTATTTTCTTTTGTTCGTTGAGCCAACGTTTATGGCAAATCAATGTCTGAGGAGCAGTAATTTGCTATTTTTTTATATTTGCTAGTTGAGCGAAAGAGCCGGCGGCTTAATCCTATCTTATTATAGGCAGCAACCATAGTAATTCAGAAGTTTGTGAGTAGCAGTTATCACTTACAATTAGGTGTTTGTCTGCAAATAATATGAAAACTTTGGTTATTCAGCCAACCTGCATTAACTTGCCGTGATAAAAAAATATTTCTTAATGCGTAATGTTATTTTTTAAATAGGAAAAAAATCGACAAGTAATTGTTCAGAGTCTATGTGTTGTTTCGTCCTCTATGTATATGCTTGTAATGCGCATTTAAAAAACATAATTACGTTTCAGATTGCATCTATAGAAGAATACTAGACTCCCTTTAGTCCTCGTGAAACAAGGTCTTTTTTATCACAGGCTACTTATAAAACACTTCTATTACCTATTATTTACTTCTTTAGTTTGGCCACGGTTTATTATCACTAAATCAGTGTTTTAGTACATATTATATAGTTTTAAAAACAATGGAACATTAAGATGGACAACAAATCCCAATGTATTGTTCATACCATCAAAGTTCGCTTTCTCATTAAAAGATGTTAAGATATCCTATAGAATCTAACAAATATGGCTCGTTGCAGTCATATCAAGATTATAACTTGCACTCATTTCTGCCCAAATTAAAACAGCAAAATAGAGATTCTATTTGACTCCATGCTGATTCTATAAAGCTTTCTATGCAAAGTATCAAGTTAGCCTATTTTGGCAGTAATACCAGATACGTAGATACTTTATTACCCAAAGTATTTAATTTTCTAAGCATTGCAGTAATCTACACGGAGGATAAATGCTTATAGAAAATAGTTATCACTTTAATACACCAAGGTGAAAGTAAGGGAGAAAAACGCCCAAGAACGATACAAAATAGTAACAGATGGCATGGGCTACCGAAGACAAAGATCTAACTGTGGCCACTCAAAAGATGAAACAAGGTGGAGTAATGGAGCGCCATGTTGTCCTACTGTCATTCTGGATGACTAGGCGAAGTGTAATTGGTCTATAGTCTTATTTAGTTTTTGGGTGAGCTAAGGTCTAGTCGTCCATTCTGTCCGTAATGACGGGAAGACGACGCGCGAACTCATAGCGTCGACCACTAGTACTGATTCATTGATTTCCGTGAATCAGTCCATAGCCTGCCGAGAAAAAAAATCAAAACTGTCAAGATGTGCAGACAAAAGCATTATACAGAATGTAAACCACATTACTGTAATGAGACATTTCTCCAAACAAACATATTGTTCTAAAACCCAACTGACAAATGCGGGGGTAGGTACGTGAGAATTACTCGGAGTTTTATCCTCGATTCGAACCCCGAGCTGTCCCTAGCGACCGCCGGCCGAAAACTTTACCTTTGACCCTCTACATAAATGTATAGAGCTGGAAAGTTGCGATTAATAAATTTTGTACTTTAGAAATGGAACTTTTCTATTATCCCTATGGTATTTAATATTTTTAGTAGTAAAATGTTATATCCAAAGTAGATTTGAAAACAGCGCCACCTATATTATAATAAATTAAACTTTGTCGAGTACTAACTGAGCTTAAACGTGTCACAATAATAAAAATTGAGTTCTATTTCTCGTTCACCTGTCAATTATCGATTTTTGTTTTGTAAAATATACTCCGCAATAAGTAATAAATATTTGTATTAATGTAATTTGTATCAACGGATACAAACTACAGGAACTGCCACCTAACAAGGTGTGTGACTGGAAATAATGGAGACGGCGTAAAAAAATATAACCTGGCCCCTTCTTTCTCGTGGGAGTCATAATAATCGTCTGGCAGATCACTAAGTGAATGGACCACAGTACTTGCCTGGCCAACTTATAACACTAATTGCAATGGCTATCCCCAATTGGAACGGCAGTGGATATCGATGGATGAGACTGAAGATTATTTTATGGTATTAACAATTCTATAATTATCCACGACCACGACACCAAGTCGTGGGGCATTTCTAGTATTCTTATCTACTTACTCCACATCTATAGCAGAACGAGCCTCCTGGGGCCTGCCCCGCCTCTTACGGCCTGTCAATGACTAGTAAAATTTAGAACCGGCCCGCCATTGATATAAATGTTTTTTGTTCCCAAAACGACCCTTCAAATTGTAATTTAGTGAGCGACGGAATGAGATGGTGTATCGAAGTGTTGTAATATCCATTGAAGTTCACGACGCAATATTACTACCATGCTACATATATGAACTTAACATATAAAGACTTCGTCTCTCTAAAATATAAAATTATGTTCATAATTCTTCTCCTAAAACACTTGATAGATTTTTATGTGTTTTTAGAGAATGATTCTTAGTTTTATTATATAACAAGTGATCCGCCCTTGCTTCGCTTCGGTTTCAGTCGGTTTGCCCAGTATTTTAAATATCCAATATCTCCTAGGATATTACCTTACGCGACCGCAGTCCACGAGGCCTTGGAGTTGATTCCCAGACCAGACCGGATATTCCGGGGCCGCGCGCCGCCCCTCTGTCACCCCTAAGTCATGCCTTCCATCTGGTAGTAAAATATACCCATAATCGGTCTAGCCGTTCTGAAAACTACCCGAAATAAACAGACAGACCGACAAAAAATGTTTAAACTGATTTTTA